>OX419743.1:10000000-12400000 GCA_948477245.1 Thumatha senex
ACATTCCCAGGCCTAAAAGTTTTTCTTGAGTACGAATTTATTTTTTTGTCGTAGATGGTGCAACTTGTGGAGTTAGGCCTAAAAGTCCAATTCACAAAAAATATAAAATATAACAAAAAAGTTTTTATGCATTTTTAATGCTGGCATATTTCATCGTCTTTCCCGTATGTATTATTCCAAATTTGAATTTTAGAATTTAAAATAAAGAACAAAAGCCGAGCTTGGACACTGATTAGAAAAAAATAATAATGGTTGTTGAAATTTGCTTTTGAAGCAATTTAATGTCGATTTGGTTTGAATTTTCGCAATTGTTGTTAACCAAAGTTTAGTTTAGTTATTTTTCTATAATTTGAACCGTTTTTGGCTATAAAATTATGGATACTTCACCTGTAGTAGCCGCGCAAGCTGTTGCACTTCTTCAATCTGGGCTAAGTCAGCGAGATGTGAGTTCACAACTTCACATATGTCGTTCCGCTGTTCAAAGAGTGTACCACCGATACCTGGAGACTGGCGGCTTCGTTCGGCGAACAGGAGGACCTCGTTACCGAGTGACAACGGCGAGACAAGATCAATACATTGTCACTACTAGCTTACGAAATCGACGCCTTAACTCTGTTCAGATACAAGAACAGCTCAGGGACTTTCACGGAGTGGCTGTAAGTGCTCGGACCGTTAGAAGGCGACTCAATGAACGTGGTTTAAAGCCACATAAGCCAGCCAATGTACCCAAATTTACACGAGCACACCGAATAGCCCGTCTAGAGTTTGCGCGCGTACATCTAAATTGGACGCGACATCAATGGAGCCAGGTTCTCTTCACAGATGAGTCCAAGATAATGCTATACGGTAATGACGGAAGGAGTAAGGTGTACCGAAGACCGAACGAGCGTTTCGCGCTATGCTGTATTGACGAGAAAGTGAGTTATGGTGGAGGATCATGGACAGTCTGGGGAAGAATCTCTATGGAAGGCAAAACTAAGCTAGAGGTAGTGACGGGACCACGACTGCCGCCCCTAGATGGCAATAGATACATTCGCCAATGTTTAGAGAACCACGTGATGCCATATGCTGGATTTATTGGCCAAGATTTCGTTTTAATGCATGATAATGCAAGGGCTCATACTGCGGGAATCGTCAGGGAGTACTTAAATGACATTGGTATCACTGTTATGAGATGGCCAGCGCGAAGTCCTGATATGAATTCTATAGAGCATCTATGGGATGAGCTGAAGAGGCGTGGTCGAGCTCATCATCCTGCCCCGCAAACCTTGCAGGAGCTCAAAAATGTAATTTTGGAAGAATGGGTATGCCAAACCGTATGAGAGCTGTCATAAATGCACTGGGAGGCAATACAAGTTACTAAATAAACATTTCTTTTCATGTAAAACATGTCTTTATTTATAAATCGATTAAATTTTTTTCCTTGAAAAAAGCAAATGTGGACTTGTTTTAACGTAACTCGACTTTTTAAATAAACTGTAGTTCAAATTTAGAACAGTGGCACTCTAAATGAATGATGAGTATACCAGCTCCAAAACAGCATCAAAACATTTTCCTTCTACATATATCTTTTATAAGTTACAGTACTCCAAACCAAAAAAATCAAGGTGGTTCGATTTAGGTGTCCGGGAGTGTATTTCTAATTACATACATGTTATTCATAAAAAAACACCCAGACTCCGAAATTAACATTTGTGGATCACACAAATATTTTTTCAGACCCAGGAATCTAACCATGGGATTTCAGAGCGGCAGTCGCATACACTACCACTGCGCCACCGAGGCAGTCAGACACATGATAGTATATATATATATATATTTATATATATTATTATTTTTTATATATATAAAAAAAATATAGTATCCTTTGAACAGTAGATAACCCTGTATATGAGAGCTAATTGATAGTTACATTAAATTATAACTGTATACATAATATGTATAAAGTATCACTTAAACGTAAACATATTATGTAATTAATAGTTAAGCCTACTCACGGATTCCATCCTAGATCCTGAGGGTTGATATACAAAATACCCGCACGGGATACTGTAGCTGGCGTGGCAGTTCTTAAGTTGGAGATTTCGAATAACAATCGCATAGTCTTATTGAGAGCGATTCGTTCATTACTCGCTAACGTTAATACCTTTGCAATAATATTACAGTATAAAATGATAGCAATTATATTAATATAACTAAAAGTATAAAAAAATATCCAGAACATTATTCATTTAAGTTCTTTTTAAGTTAGTGTCTACTACAGCAACATACACATACAGCAACTTACTTTATTATCATCCATTAAAGTATTCAGACTTTCAATCCACATAGGATCAATATCTCCATCAAGTACTATCCATTTAGGGCCATCTCCGGGCATATTAGCCATGTCTCTCATGATTGTAGAGAACAAACCATCCTTCCACTCTCGTGTTGCTGGATTGATTATTCCAAATAACTCGTCGTTTGTCACAGCTTTTGGATCTAAGTCATTATAAAACGGCTTCAGTTTTAACATGTGGTATGTCTTATTGAGGCATTGCCATACCATAGATTTACCAGTGCCTGCATATCCATCAATAAAAACGGAATGCCGTACAGCAAATAACTCCACAAGTTGCACCATCTACGACAAAAAAATAAATTCGTACTCAAGAAAAACTCAAGTCGGTGATGCAATTAACTAAATCCAAAGAAAATACATGATTTACAACAATAGCCGCCAAACAGTCTTGATAATGCCTCGTGTGTAGGCGAAACACGTGTCCACTTGGTACGACAATTCCTTCTTCTACTTCTATCTTCACGCTGTATCCCTGACGGGGTAGTCAGAGGTGACAGATCTTCAGGCTTCGCCATCCATACATACTTCTTTCGCTTCTTCGAGATTCATCAATCGCTTCATACACGCACGTCTGGGTATCCGAGTACTTTTGACCTTTCTGTTTTTGAGCAATCTGCTCACGTGGTCTTCATATGTATGTCTCGGCCTACCCTGACTCCTTCTACCCTCTACTTTTGAATATATATTCTTCGTCAATCGTTCCTCACTCATTCGTTGGACGTGTCCAAACCAACGGAGCACGCCCTTTTCCAGCTTAACGCTGACACTTTCATACAAACCTGCCATATTGCGTATCACTTCGTTACGTATTCGGTCGGCCAAGGTAACGCCGCACAATTTTCGAAGTGATCGCATCTCCACAGCATTCAATTTACTTTCATGCATCTGCTGACATACCCAGGTTTCACTACCGTAAAGCAAAGTTGGCACTAGCACTGCGTTATGAATCGCCATGCGTGCTTCTTTTACGATGCTTTGTCGCTTTACTAACTGGGACAAAGCACCGTTAACTTTGTTTCCGGCAGCTACTCGCCGTTCTACATCCGAATCACATCTTTCATCCGCGCTAAACATACTTCATAAATACACAATTTCATTCACTTACAAGTACGACAATTCCAAAAAGCGGAATATTGCAAAAATAACATTTAAAACATATATAGGCATGGGTTGCTAAGCCTGGCGTTCTGTCCTCTCTGACTACCCCGTGGGGGATACAGCGTGAAGATAGTTAAACCAAAATAATTATAGTTTTTTGAAATACATGAGTTAATACTTACTTTTAATATAAAACCAGCTTCTGGTTGTAAATTCATTGACAAAGCTCCTTCTACTAAATGTTTCTCAAATTCAAAATCACGTTTTCTGGGCACATCAAGGGCAGGAAACAGATCACCAATTAATCCCATAAACACAGGCGTATCGTCAGTGACAATTTTCGGTATATTAAAGTCTCGCAATGCCCTCATCAGCACTTGATCTTCTGGTCTGAGACGATCTCCTCGCTGTAAAAAAGGAAATACATAAGAAAAACTCGTATTATCTTACTAATATTATAAACACGAACGTTTGTAAAGTGTATGGATGTAGGTTTGTTACTCTTTCACGCAACAACTACTGAATGAATTTTGATGAATCCTTACAATAATAAAGCTTACACATCCTTTTAACACAAAAGCTAATTTTATCCAAGGAACAACTACCAGTGGGAAATGACTGCCTCGGTGGTGCAGTGGTAGTGTATGCGACTGCCGCCGACTGAGGTCTTGTGTTCAATTCCCGGGTCGGAAAAAATATTTGTTTATTTTTGAGTTGGATGTTTCCTATGTATAATATATATGTCGTATGTATTTAGAAATATATAAGTATATAAGAAATGTATAATTTACCAGTTGTCTAATTCCCATAACACAAGTTTATAATAGCTTACTTTTGGCTAGATGGCGCTGCATGTGTACAAAAAAATGTCTTACAATATTAAAAAAAGGGACCGAGAAAACTTCGCCACGCGGGGTGGAGCCATGTACGTCAACTAGTACAGGAACATACTGGATAGATTACCTTTAATGACCCAGCTACCACCAATACAGATTTGATAGCTCTCAAACCCCAATCATAGTGATCTTGTTTGGAAAGTAATTCTCGACACAACGTGTAAAGTGTGATGAACTTCCGAGCCAGTAAACGTGCTTCCTGAAAGCCTTCAGCGACCAACATAATTTCGCATATCAATTCAAAGTCCGGTACCACCATAGCACAAGGCCTGAAAATATGAAATAGGGATTAGCTTGTATTTGTATAATGCAACGCTGTTTGCTTTTACCAAAAAATCGATATAATAATTTTCAATGTATCCCATAACTTGTTCCTGGACAGCCTAAATCGCAAATATGGCAATCTCTCCACATAGCAAAACATTGTCCTGATTGGAGATTTAAACATCAACATAATGCAGAATAGTAACGACGAACGTAAAGTCGATTACCTGACACAAAATATATCCCATGGCCTTCTCTCGACTCACCTGTATCCTACTCGACTTGAAAAATGCATTGACCATATATTTGTTAAAACAAAAAACACTGACATAACCACACTATTGATAGATTTTTAAAGCAATTATTTTGCTAAATTTCTCATATTTTTTTTAATAAAGTGGAAAAAAAAATTAGATTCGAGACAGGGATTGAACCTGTGACCTTTGCCTAACCAGGGCAATGTTCTAGCCACCAGAACTACCCGAACCGTATCATATTAAGTTGAAATTCTCCACCATATTTTATTCGTCATTTTAAGAGCCATCTATCGAGCTACTGAACAACTCAATACCAATGAACAGTGTTACAACCATTTTTAAACATTGATGCAATGGACTCCACTTATCCATAAATGAAGTCTATTCTAACTTGCGCAATGTGGGCAGAAATCTGGCGAACAAGATTTTATCTCGTTACCATCCATCCTCAAGGCGGACCCACAGCCCAGATATTACAGTTGTAAACAATCCCCGTCTTCCACCGTGGAGTCACTCATTCTACAGCTACGTGAAAGTTCAGCCGTGGGTTGGGACGGAATTTCTCCATTGGTTTTAAAATATTTCCAAGATTCATTGATACCACCTTTGACCCATATAATAAACGTCTCCTTAAGAATGGGTATATTTCCAGATGCCTTGAAAAGGGCAATAGTCCACCCAATCCATAAGGGATGTGACAAGGGTTGTCCTGATAACTATAGACCAATTTCGGTTTTGAGTCAACTCTCGAAGGTCTTTGAGGGGGTTTTAAGCAAACGTCTCAAGCACTTTTTAGATAGATATAGCATCATCTCAAATAACCAATATGGTTTTCGTGGAGGAGTAATAATGGACCTAACACAATCAGTAGCAGGGTTCCTCGACAAACAAATAAAATGCCTAGGTATCTTTCTAGACCTTTCTAAGGCGTTTGATACAATCTCTGTAACCTCACTTATTTCTAAATTGGAACGTGTTGGAGTGAGAGGTATCGCCCTTGACATCTTTATAAGCTACCTTTGTAATCGCTCCCAGCGAGTCAAGATTGATGAATTCCTCAGCGATGAAACGATCTTAACCCGGCGGGATCTTAATCTTGGTGTCCCACAGGGCAGTATAATTGGCCCTATTCTGTTCTTAATTTATGTCAATGACTCGTGCAATATGTCGCTCCCTAATGTGAAAATATTTGCCTACGTAAATGACACAGCGGTTCTAGTATATGGTTCTTCTTGGGATAATGTAAAAACTAGTGCAGAGTTTGCTGTGACTAATATAACCTCTTGGCTAAACAATAATCTTCTAACTTAAAATCTAAAAAAATCCTGCTATCTTCCTTTTGCTCTTCGACAAAGCACTTTACCTAGTGAGTCATTCTCGATAGTAGCACACACAAGCCCTCAGGTTTCATCACTGCGTCTTTGTCCGATTTTAACTAGAACTGAAGATGTGAGGTATCTTGGCATCCAAATAGATACAGGCTTGAGATGGGATAAGCATCTTGATTTACTTACAGTGAGAACCATAAGACTTATACACATCTTTAAAGTACTCCATAATTCAGCTGATCTTGACACACTAAAGATGGTCTTCTATTCCCTGTGTCAATCAATAATAGGCTATTGTATTCCTGTTTGGGGAGGAGCAATTAATTAATTAATTAATTAACTTTCTGAAAGTTGAGAGAGCGCAGAGAACTATTCTTAAAGTTATGACTCGAAAGCCGTTTCGATACCCAACTATCCAATTATACCTGGATTGTAAGATTTTAACGGTTCGTCAGCTTTTTATCCTTCGCTCGATCCTTAGAAGGCATACTGCTGTCTCTCCATCAGACCCTAGCAAACGTACTTGTTATCCGGCAATACGGCGGGAAGTGGAGGATGGAGTGCAGGGTAGCTGCGTGGAATGTTAGGGGAGGAATGACAGATAAGATGAATGAGTTGATGGATGTTATGAATGAGAGAAAGTTAGATGCAGTGTGCTTGACAGAGACCAAGCGCAAGGGCAGCGAAGTCTTGGAGCTCCCGGGTGGGATGCTCGCGCTTTGGTCTGGAGTACCAGAGAGCGAGCATGGCAGTCGGGGGGTTGGAATTTTGCTGTCCTCGCGATTGGCCTCCGGTATGTATGAGTACAAACTGATAGGTCCTAGAATCCTCTGGATCCGTGTAAAACTTGGTTTGACGAAGATTTTCCTGGTAGCTGCTTACGCGCCAGTATCTTCATCGAACGCGAGTGAGCTAGAGGACTTCTGGGAGAGTATGAGAGAAGCTCTAAATGTGATAGAAGGAAATGAAAGACTTATAGTATGTGGAGACTTCAATGGATGGGTGGGTACCGCTCGCGATGGTTTTGATTCGGTACTCGGGAAGTATGGGGATAAAAGGGTGAACGACGCTGGCAAGCTAATACTGGCATTTTGTAAGGAAAAGGATTTGTTTGTGGCGAACACAATGTTCAACCACAAACAAATTCATATGTATACGAGGAGATGTAAGTCAAAGAGAAGCATGATAGATCTATTCCTAATGGATAGTCGGCTCCGTAAACAGGTGATGGACACAAGGGTTTATCGAGGCGCTGAGCTGGGATCAGACCACTACCTAGTTATAACTAGGATTAGGGGTCTGTTCGCGGGTTGGCGTCATCGTACCGAGTGTCCTGAACCTGAGCCGACTTATAACATCAAAAGCTGGAAGCTGCAGGATGAATCCATTAGGGATAAATATAATGAAAGGGTAGCCGAAAAGCTTGGCGATGTCAATGTAAGCCGTGAGAATGTGGAAAGTGTATGGCAGAACCTTAGGGATAGTATGATAAATGCCGCTGTGGAAGTGTGTGGAGAAACGAAAAGAGGCAGTAGTAATAAGCGTGATGCATGGTGGAATGAGGAAGTGAAAGAAACAGTTCGAATGAAGAAGAAAGCATGGCTAGACTACTTAGCCTCGCGGAATGATTTTAATATGAAAGAGAGATACAAGCTGCAGAAAGTTAACACGAAGGCACTTATAGAAGAAGCTCGTGAAAGGTGCAGAATGAAAGCGGATGAAAGGTTGTCGTCCAATTTCCGGGATAATGCCAAGCTCTTCTGGAAAGAGGTAGGCAAGACCCGGAGTTGTTCGGCAATCTGCAGTATGAATAAAGTGCTTAGTGTTAACAATGACGTCCTAACAGACCAAAGTGACGTCCTGCAGAGTTGGAGTGAATATTATGGAAAGATGTATGCAAGAAAAGACAGAGATGCCACATCGGGAAGTGGAGCTCACTTCGATGCTCCGGATCCCGATGTCATTGAAGTCATTAGTATGAAAGAAATAGAACAAGCGATAAGAAGTATGAAATGTGGTAAGGCTGCGGGAAAAGACAGAGTCACTGCTGAGATGATCAAGTACGGAGGGTCGCGTGTCTGGGACACACTATGTCTGTTATGCAACTTGTGCTGGCGGACGGGTGAGGTCCCAGATGACTGGCGAGTAGCAGTTGTAGTACCTATTTACAAAGGGAAAGGCTCGCGCCTAAACTGCTCCAGCTACAGGGCGATCAGCTTGGTCAGCTTAGCTAGTAAGGTGTATGCAAAGGTTATAACGGCACGAATGCAAGAAAAGTCTGAAAGGTATTTATGGGAGGCTCAATGCGGATTCCGACGTGGAAGAGGTTGCATGGATCAAGTGTTTTCTCTCCGCATGATCGCGGAAAAGTTTCTGGCTCTTAGCCAGAAGGTTTTCTGCGCTTTTGTGGATCTAGAGAAAGCATTTGATAACGTTGTGAGAGAAACGCTGTGGGACTTGCTGCCAGGATATGGTGTGGACGGCTCGCTACTGCGGGCAATACAGTCGCTTTATAGGGACTGTAAGGCTTGCGTGCGAGTAGGGGGGGATGTGTCACCTCTTTTTGATGTCTGTACAGGCGTCAAACAGGGATGTGTCATGTCCGCCTGGCTGTTCATAGTGTATCTGGACAGTTGCCTGCAGAAGTTGAAAGATTTTAATATGGGTGTGAATTTGGGTGACTTTACAGTAAACTGTCTGCTGTACGCTGATGATGCGGTGCTCATGGCCTCATCAGAAGCCGACCTTCAGGCATTAGTCACTAATATGAAAGAGGGGTGTGAAAGTAAGGGTCTCCGCTTGAATGCAAGTAAAACTAAGGTTCTAGTATTTGAAAGAGGTGACGTAAGAACTAAATGCGAGATTAGGGTAAACCAGGAACGTCTAGAGCAAGTGAATGAAATTGTGTATTTAGGAAGTATGTTTAGCGCGGATGGAAGATGTGATTCGGATGTGGAACGGCGAGTAGCTGCCGGAAACAAAGTTAACGGTGCTTTGTCCCAGTTAGTAAAGCGACAAAGCATCGTAAAAGAAGCACGACTGGCGATTCATAACGCAGTGCTAGTGCCAACGTTGCTTTACGGTAGTGAAACCTGGGTATGTCAGCAGATGTATGAAAGTAAATTGAATGCTGTGGAGATGCGATCACTTCGAAAGTTGTGCGGCGTTACCTTGGCTGGCCGAATACGTAACGAAGTGATACGCAATTTGACCCCTGACTTCAAGAAAAAGTATCATCATCTACGCGTCGCACCCAGTTGGACCCGATCAGACCTTTTTTTTTTTGTTGATTGTAAGTAGCATCGTCATCATCTAAGCATTCCCGGTTCAATTTTGTTAATAAATTGGAGAAGCAAAATGACGGACAATGCAAGTACATCCGCTAACATCGTATTAGGAGAAGCCTACCGCGTTGGAGTGAGGACACCCCCTTTTAACCCAGACGACCCCGAGTTATGGTTCGCGCAGTTGGAAGGACAATTTGCTTTGTCCAATATTACAAAGACAAAGGATGAGATTAAATTTCACTATGTGCAAGCGCAGCTGGATTCACGACATTCAGCGGAAATACGAGACCTAATAGTATCCCCACCAGCGACAAACACATTCTAGACTCTGAAGCCGGAACTTATACGACGTCTGTCAGCCTCGCAAGAGAGGAAGATCAAACAGCTCCTTGTGCATGAAGAGATGGGCGACAGGAAGCCTAGTCAATTTCTCCGGCATCTACAGGTACTTGCTGGTGCTAATGTACCTACAGACTTCATCAAGACCATCTGGGCTAGCAGGTTACCTCCTCACCTACAGACCTGCATAGCAGCCCTGCAGTCTAAGATGACTTTAGAAGATATCTCCGAGTTAGCAGTACGTGTCAATGATTGATAAATTTTTAAAGCAATTATTTGCTAAATTTCTCATAAATTTTTATTAAAGTGGAAAAAGACAATTTGATTCGAGACAGGGATTGAACCTGTGACCTTTGCCTAACCAGGGCAATGTTCTAGCCACCTGAACTACCCGAACCGTATCAAATCAAGTTGAAATTCTCCACCTTATTTATATCGTCATTTTAAGAGTATGACCAGAGCCATCTATCGAGCTAATGAACAACTCTATACCAATGAACAGTGTTACAACTATTTTTAAACATTGATGCAATGGACTCTACTCAGTATATTGATAAATTTTTAAAGCAATTATTTGCTAAATTTCTCATAAATTTTTATTAAAGTGGAAAAAGACAATTTGATTCGAGACAGGGATTGAACCTGTGACCTTTGCCTAACCAGGGCAATGTTCTAGCCACCTGAACTACCCGAACCGTATCAAATCAAGTTGAAATTCTCCACCTTATTTATATCGTCATTTTAAGAGTATGACCAGAGCCATCTATCGAGCTAATGAACAACTCGATACCAATGAACAGTGTTACAACTATTTTTAAACATTGATGCAATGGACTCCACTCAGTATATTGATAAATTTTTAAAGCAATTATTTGCTAAATTTCTCATAAATTTTTATTAAAGTGGAAAAAGACAATTTGATTCGAGACACGGATTGAACCTGTGACCTTTGCCTAACCAGGGCAATGTTCTAGCCACCTGAACTACCCGAACCGTATCAAATCAAGTTGAAATTCTCCACCTTATTTATATCGTCATTTTAAGAGTATGACCAGAGCCATCTATCGAGCTAATGAACAACTCGATACCAATGAACAGTGTTACAACTATTTTTAAACATTGATGCAATGGACTCCACTCAGTATATTGATAAATTTTTAAAGCAATTATTTGCTAAATTTCTCATAAATTTTTATTAAAGTGGAAAAAGACAATTTGATTCGAGACAGGGATTGAACCTGTGACCTTTGCCTAACCAGGGCAATGTTCTAGCCACCTGAACTACCCGAACCGTATCAAATCAAGTTGAAATTCTCCACCTTATTTATATCGTCATTTTAAGAGTATGACCAGAGCCATCTATCGAGCTAATGAACAACTCGATACCAATGAACAGTGTTACAACTATTTTGTGGCAGCTTGTATTATTTACCACTTACAATAGCGTGCAAGCGGACCTTATAGAAACCACAATATGCTGCTGGAACTTGGTATATTTAGGTACTAGTTATAAGCGAAGACAGAAAGCAAAATGTTTATTTCTAAATAAAATAAATATTGGCTTTTATAACGATCGTAAACAATAAGGTACAATTACAAGATACTGGATTCAAAGTAGGCACAATAGACTGACGCCTGTACTGCACGAGGACGGCGTGGCCTATATCTAGTGGCGTATAAATGGTGTTCTAATCCTTTCGTACGACAACTTGCCTGCCTACCGGCCACAAAATATATTAGCGACGATCACTGCACTGCATCTTATGATACACGTCACCCTAGTTTAAGAGGCAGGGTTATTATAAACTGCAACAGATTATTTTATATTTGTTATAGAATTTAAGCTACTTTTACTTTAATAAATTATCACATAAGGTTCTCCATTGCTTGTTGCACTGTACCTTTTTTATATGGCAAATGTAAAAAAAAATTATAACTCGTATGTAATAACTTATTAAATACAGTAGATATATTTTATCGAATCGACCACTATATTATAACAACTATTGCTTTTGTCGAATTTTGTTAGTATTAGAATTGTCATCCATTTAATAACGTCAATAACAATTTCTAGCATTCGTAAATACACACACCGGCACATTTAGCGGCACATAAAAAAAACGTGTGGCACTCGGGGACTGCCGCGGTAAAGCTATTCCATAGCATTTTTTATCAACTTATGCAATTATAATAATTTATTTATACTTGTACTAGCTGACCCGCACAACTTCGTTAGCGCCTCTTAAGAGATTTGTTACAAATAAATGTAGAACCGCTCGACCGATTTTGTGCAAACTTCACATAAACCATCTTCTAAATAGTCCGAACAAAGCCTAAACAACCTGGATAGGTGAGCCCGTTCTCGAGTTATAAAATTACAACGAAAAGTGACATTGAATTTTATATAACTAAATTAAATAATTAATTAATTAATTTTATATAACTAAATTTATATTATACGCAGATGACCTTAAAGTGTTTCGATCCACTAGATGCCTTAAGGACTGTGAATTACTAGAGGATTTAGATACGCTGACATGCTACTGTCGGGCCCGTAAACTCTTACTTAGTAATATACCCAAGTGCATGTCTATAAGTTTTACTAAAAAATTACATCTTGTGAACCATACATACTCTCTTTGTGACGCGTTTTTGTGTAGGAGGAATAGCGTTCGTGACCTCGGTATACTACTGGATTCAAAGCTTTGCCTTGACTCGCATATCGAAAAGATTGTCAATAAGGCATTTCAGATGTACGGATTTATAATGAGATCCACTACTGATTTTAAGCAGCATTCTTCATACCTTTACCTTTATAAAGCCTTAGTGAGACCTCAGTTGTGAGTATAGTGTTTCCATCTGGAACCCTTATTACAATAAGTGAGAGAGTGAAGCAGATATGCTTGAGAATGTTCAACGTAGGTATTTGCGTGCGGTGCACTACAGATGTCGCGGTTTCTATCTGTCTTATGACAGGTTGTTGAACGAGTATGGGTTTCTAAAGTTGAGTGATAGGCGCACGCAGCTGGAGGCAATGACTTTGTTTAATATTGTCCACGGTCGTTTTGATTGTATTGCCTTAAATAATGTATTGTGTTACTTAGTCCCTAGAACTGTTCATAGGCGCCAGGTACGTGCAGGTAAACTATTTGCGGTTGGTTGCTGGGTTACGAGCACCCCTGCATCGACTTGCATCGACTAACTGACTCGTATAACAACACTTTTGAGGACATCGACATATTTGCATGTTCAGCAAATAAGTTTCGACAACTGACTTACGAAAAATTGTGCACAAATTAATAGCGGGTATGATCAAATCGGAAAATCACTTATTAATTTTAGCATGTTTGCAACTATTTTCTTTTATATTTTATTTCATTTCTTTTCGACCTTCGAGCGACTCAAATTTAATTAAAATCTTCTGGTAATCTGTGAACAGCGCTGTGGGCTACATTATTAATAACCTACTGTTATTACTTCTAATAATATTATATAGTGTAGCTGTTCTTCATAATAAAAAAAAATAAATAAAAAATATCTATCTATCTATCTTCACGCTGTATCCCTGACGGGGTAGTCAGAGAGGACAGATCGCCAGGCTTCGCGATCCATGCATACTTCTTTCGCTTCTTCGAGATTCATCAATCGCTTCATACACGCACGTCTGGGTATCCGAGTACTTTTGACCTTTCCGTTTTCGAGCAATCTGCTCATGTGGTCTTCATATGTAAGTCTCGGCCTACCCTGACTCCTTCTACCCTCTACTTTTGAACAATATATATTCTTCGTCAATCGTTCCCCACTCATTCGTTGGACGTGTCCAAACCAACGGAGCACGCCCTTTTCCAGCTTAACGCTGACACTTTCATTCAAACCTGCCAAATTGCGTATCACTTCGTTACGTATTCGGCCAGCCAAGGTAACGCCGCACAACTTTCGAAGTGATCGCATCTCCACAGCATTCAATTTACTTTCATACATCTGCTGACATACCCAGGTTTCACTACCGTAAAGCAACGTTGGCACTAGCACTGCGTTATGAATCGCCAGTCGTGCTTCTTTTACGATGCTTTGTCGCTTTACTAACTGGGACAAAGCACCGTTAACTTTGTTTCCGGCAGCTACTCGCCGTTCCACATCCGAATCACATCTTCCATCCGCGCTAAACATACTTCCTAAATACACAATTTCATTCACTTGCTCTAGACGTTCCTGGTTTACCCTAATCTCGCATTTAGTTCTTACGTCACCTCTTTCAAATACTAGAACCTTAGTTTTACTTGCATTCAAGCGGAGACCCTTACTTTCACACCCCTCTTTCATATTAGTGACTAATGCCTGAAGGTCGGCTTCTGATGAGGCCATGAGCACCGCATCATCAGCGTACAGCAGACAGTTTACTGTAAAGTCACCCAAATTCACACCCATATTAAAATCTTTCAACTTCTGCAGGCAACTGTCCAGATACACTATGAACAGCCAGGCGGACATGACACATCCCTGTTTGACGCCTGTACAGACATCAAAAAGAGGTGACACATCCCCCCCTACTCGCACGCAAGCCTTACAGTCCCTATAAAGCGACTGTATTGCCCGCAGTAGCGAGCCGTCCACACCATATCCTGGCAGCAAGTCCCACAGCGTTTCTCTCACAACGTTATCAAATGCTTTCTCTAGATCCACAAAAGCGCAGAAAACCTTCTGGCTAAGAGCCAGAAACTTTTCCGCGATCATGCGGAGAGAAAACACTTGATCCATGCAACCTCTTCCACGTCGGAATCCGCATTGAGCCTCCCATAAATACCTTTCAGACTTTTCTTGCATTCGTGCCGTTATAACCTTTGCATACACCTTACTAGCTAAGCTGACCAAGCTGATCGCCCTGTAGCTGGAGCAGTTTAGGCGCGAGCCTTTCCCTTTGTAAATAGGTACTACAACTGCTACTCGCCAGTCATCTGGGACCTCACCCGTCCGCCAGCACAAGTTGCATAACAGACATAGTGTGTCCCAGACACGCGACCCTCCGTACTTGATCATCTCAGCAGTGACTCTGTCTTTTCCCGCAGCCTTACCACATTTCATACTTCTTATCGCTTGTTCTATTTCTTTCATACTAATGACTTCAATGACATCGGGATCCGGAGCATCGAAGTGAGCTCCACTTCCCGATGTGGCATCTCTGTCTTTTCTTGCATACATCTTTCCATAATATTCACTCCAACTCTGCAGGACGTCACTTTGGTCTGTTAGGACGTCATTGTTAACACTAAGCACTTTATTCATACTGCAGATTGCCGAACAACTCCGGGTCTTGCCTACCTCTTTCCAGAAGAGCTTGGCATTATCCCGGAAATTGGACGACAACCTTTCATCCGCTTTCATTCTGCACCTTTCACGAGCTTCTTCTATAAGTGCCTTCGTGTTAACTTTCTGCAGCTTGTATCTCTCTTTCATATTAAAATCATTCCGCGAGGCTAAGTAGTCTAGCCATGCTTTCTTCTTCATTCGAACTGTTTCTTTCACTTCCTCATTCCACCATGCATCACGCTTATTACTACTGCCTCTTTTCGTTTCTCCACACACTTCCACAGCGGCATTTATCATACTATCCCTAAGGTTCTGCCATACACTTTCCACATTCTCACGGCTTACATTGACATCGCCAAGCTTTTCGGCTACCCTTTCATTATATTTATCCCTAATGGATTCATCCTGCAGCTTCCAGCTTTTGATGTTATAAGTCGGCTCAGGTTCAGGACACTCGGTACGATGACGCCAACCCGCGAACAGACCCCTAATCCTAGTTATAACTAGGTAGTGGTCTGATCCCAGCTCAGCGCCTCGATAAACCCTTGTGTCCATCACCTGTTTACGGAGCCGACTATCCATTAGGAATAGATCTATCATGCTTCTCTTTGACTTACATCTCCTCGTATACATATGAATTTGTTTGTGGTTGAACATTGTGTTCGCCACAAACAAATCCTTTTCCTTACAAAATGCCAGTATTAGCTTGCCAGCGTCGTTCACCCTTTTATCCCCATACTTCCCGAGTACCGAATCAAAACCATCGCGAGCGGTACCCACCCATCCATTGAAGTCTCCACATACTATAAGTCTTTCATTTCCTTCTATCACATTTAGAGCTTCTCTCATACTCTCCCAGAAGTCCTCTAGCTCACTCGCGTTCGATGAAGATACTGGCGCGTAAGCAGCTACCAGGAAAATCTTCGTCAAACCAAGTTTTACACGGATCCAGAGGATTCTAGGACCTATCAGTTTGTACTCATACATACCGGAGGCCAATCGCGAGGACAGCAAAATTCCAACCCCCCGACTGCCATGCTCGCTCTCTGGTACTCCAGACCAAAGCGCGAGCATCCCACCCGGGAGCTCCAAGACTTCGCTGCCCTTGCGCTTGGTCTCTGTCAAGCACACTGCATCTAACTTTCTCTCATTCATAACATCCATCAACTCATTCATCTTATCTGTCATTCCTCCCCTAACATTCCACGCAGCTACCCTGCACTCCATCCTCCACTTCCCGCCGTGTCGGGCCGCGCGTGTTGGGTGGCGGTCCCCTACGCCGCTCTGGCTCACACTTTTCGCACCAGCGGGGACGAACTGGTGCGCGTCGCCTCGGGGGCACGCCCTAGCAGTAATCGCCCTGGTGGCACTCGTGTTGGAGTAGAATTGCAGCCGTAGCTGGCAGGGATGGCGACGTGCACGCTTCAACTCTTCATCCCCACTTCATCCCCACACAATAAAAAATATATATGTAGATTATTAATATATAAAAAATATATATATATTATTTCTACAGAAACCGTCTCGATCCATGCGAGCTTCGTACAGTCGTATTATATACATACACGTTGAGCAAACGCTCGGTCGTGCTCGGTGAAGTTCGTGTGAGCTCGGTTTCCGTAACGAAAAAACCTAACGTTTTTTTCGTTACGGAATTTCTTGACTCGGTCGCCGCGCTCATAGCCCGCGATAAAAACTATGCAATAGCTTAAAAATGCTGAATATTTTTCAAAACAATTTTATTTTAAAAACCAATAAACGCAATTCGCTGTCATAAATAAAATGCCATATTTAAAATTAAAAGTTACTTTAATTAGTGCAATTTAATTTAGAAAACGGAAAAATAAACATTCTTGAATATTCAGGGTGACTAAAAATTAAAAATACAATTAAACATTTTATTTTTCATTGGAATAAAGGATAAATCAGTATCGAGTATTTCCTCCACGTGCCCTTATCAAAGTTTCTACCCGTTTTAGCATGCTAAGAATGATGTTGTCTATCATTTCTTGGGAAAGTGTCTGCCATTCCTCAAATACGGCATTTCGCAGTTCATCCAAAGTCACAGGAGCGGGTATTCTGGATCTCACCCCACGTTTTAGTAAGTCCCAGACATGTTCAATCGGATTCATTCCTTGCTGGCCACTCCATTACTGCGATGTTCACATGATTAAGTTACTCGCGAGTTCGCAGTGCGGTATGAGGCCGAGCATTATATTGCATCAACACAAAGCCGTCACCGAAAAACATACCACGTTTTCTTCAAGAACCTCCCTTATGTATCGATCAGCAGTCAGACTTCCTCTATCGAACACCACTAAGTCCGTGCGAGCTCCCAAACATATCCCCAAACCATTGTGTACCCTCCGCCGTATGCTACCGTAATTTCAAAATTTAACTGATTGTATCGTTACCCTTCACGTCTCCATAATCTGTGACGTCCAGCAATTTGATTTAAAATAATTCTACACTCATCACTGAACAAAACCTTACTCCATTGGTCCGTGGTCCAAAGACAATGCTCTCGAGCGAAATTGAGTCTGTTTCTTCGATGATGTACCTCGACTTTTGGAGCCTTGGCGGGCATGCGTGAACGCAAATGCACTTCTTCGAACCGTCTTCGTACCGTGCGTTCACTTGCTGCTACTCCTCGAACTTCTTGAAGAAGATTTCTGGCTTGCACAGCTGTCAAACGCGGATTCCTTCGAACACGCAGTTGAATAAAATGGTCATCTCTCCTCGATGTACGCCTATTTCTGTCTTGCCCGCGACGTCTAACGAGAGAATTAGTCTCCCTGTATCGCTGGACACTGCGATGAATTGTTGAAACAGATCGACGAAGCATCCTGGCGATATCTCTGTAAGTTTAATTACTGCTTCTCATCTCAA
Organism: Thumatha senex; assembly: GCA_948477245.1. NCBI lineage: Eukaryota > Metazoa > Arthropoda > Insecta > Lepidoptera > Erebidae > Thumatha > Thumatha senex. The sequence continues at coordinate 10,018,010 of OX419743.1, forward strand.
GTGCCCTGACAATTTCACTCGGGGTTTAATCAGGCATAATGATTCCCTTATCCTTCAGTAAGATTTAAGGAACATAAAAAGCACAAACAGTCTTAAATTAAATAAAAATATAAGATCTTTACATACAAACTTGTGCACCCGTAATATGGAATACTTACTCAAAATGATTAAAACGTCGATTAAAATTAAAACGATCACAGAAAAAAGTGACGATCAACAGTGTTCTGATTTTAAAATATTTTATTCCACAATAGAATATTCATAAACTACCCAGAAACATCAATTGAAAAAGGTTTCACTCTTTTATGTTCCGCTAATTATGCCGGTGTGTGTACATCAATACTATTTTTTTATGAATCAATCTAATAAATCGAATATCTAACCTAAACAAAGCTTTCAAGTTCTCAGGTAATTCAGTCCTGCCAGCATAACCTGGATTCATCGTGATGAACATGCCCACTGTCGGTATCAAAGCTATAAACTCGCCCATGAAGTCAAATTTTTTCTTTTTCGCTTTTATTGCATCCAAAACACTCTTTACTTGCACCGATACGACAGATAATACTTCCACAGTGATTCTATTGAATTCGTCGAAGCAGCCCCACGCACCGGTTTGACTCAGACCTTTGACCAAAGTTATTAGAAGAATTATACACATTTCATAACAAATCTAAAGTAGAATATTAAAGAGGATAAATATTAATGATAAAACCTTTGTAGATATTGCCGCAGGACTTGTAATCCATTTGTTCGGAGCAATTAAATACGTAGACCATGATGCCAAGAGCCCTTCCCAAGTCTTTGGTAGTCTCCGTTTTACCGGTACCGGCAGGTCCAGCAGGAGCACCACCCATTACCAAATGCAAGCTCTGAAAAAATGTACAGAAAGTGTGAAAGGCCATTTTAAGATCAAAATGAATACCTTTTATAAATGATAATGGTTCAACTACACGTAAATGTATAAATGAAATAGGAACCAGAATCGTCGTGTTTTGTAGGTATGTCCATCTATTAACTATATTAAATACAATTGATTGTAAACTTATTGAGGATTTTCGCATTGAAAAAGTCATTTGGGTGATAAATGAGACAGTGTAATGCATGGGTAAATTTTAACTAGTGCACTTGTCTGATAAATTAAACAGAAATGACTAAAATGAAATAATGGAAAAAATACGAAGTGATATAGATATTTAGTTTTTAAATTTCTATTTAGTAACTGTATAGCAACAGCCGACACAATCTAAATGATATGAAGTTTATGTTGAATCCATTTGAGGGTTACCTGTGTCAATGTGATATAGCAACGGTCAGTAAGAGGCGTGATGACGAGTCGAGGTGTGTTTCCTAAGTACTCGTAGTCATATAGAAATTGTGCGTCACAGATATTTGCGTAACAATTGTTAAGGCTGATACTCCAGCGATGCCTGTAAGTACATTTAGGTAAACATCATCATCCGAATTCCGATAGCTAATAAAGTTTGACGAGTCCGAGGTCTGTTTATTTATGCAATCTAAACTCAGATATGTTTTGATGATGATATAAAACTGTGTTATCCAATGGAACTAGATTTGATAAACACAGAACTAGATAATAATTGTAATTAGACTTTAATACATACTTATTTATTGTTAAAACTGGATAAAAGCCACTTTTGAGTGTTGCCCAAAGTAATCGGAAGTACTTTTGGATCGGAACGTAGGTTCATCAACAAAAATAGTACCTAATATAAAGGGAATAACACCAATAGTTACCTTAACTGACTCTGCCATTGAAAGGCGTTAGAGTTCTCCACTTTGGCTGCTATGAGCTTAGCGACGACATCTCTCGAGTGGACGTCGATGGTACAGATAGTCATGATCTTCTGTCTGTCGCCAACCGATAAGTCACCCAGCAGTAACACGATCAAAGCGTTCAACTGAGCTATTTGTTTCTTTTGGTAGTCTTTTAGAGCTCCCTCGTATCCTTAAATGAAATAAATAGATATTGTGTAACATTTTTACCCAACGGTGTCTAGCCCAAACTAAGCTAATATAAGCTTGTGTTATGGGATTTGGACGACTGATAAACATACTTATATATATATTAACTAACTAACTATCTTCACGCTGTATCCCTGACGGGGTAGTCAGAGAGGACAGATCGCCAGGGTTTCGCGATCCATGCAAACTTCTTTCGCTTCTTGAAGATTCATCAATCGCTTTATACACGCACATCTGGGTATCCGACTACTTTTGACTTTTCCGTTTTTGAGCAATCTGCTCAAGTGATCTTCATATGTAAGTCTCTTTCTACCCTCTACTTTCGCACAATATATATCCTTCGTCAATCGTTCGTCATGCATTCGTTGGACGTGTCCAACCATAAATTATATAATAGGTCTTTACCTATGAAATTGCCGTTCTGCAGTAATTTTTGTTTGGCTAAGAATTCTAATTTCAAATTAATTTTAATTTTTCAAACATGGAATTCTTTTTCCAAAAGTAGTCATTTGTTTATTGATTAGTGTTACACTTTCATCGCATTTCAATCTTTTTCGTTATCATGGATACGTTAAAAATCCGAGTAATAATGGAATATGAGTACCGTCGTGGCAGCAACGCGGCACAAGTGGCACGCAACATCGACGACGTTTACGAAGCTAACACTACAAACCAACGCACCATTTGTTATTGGTTTGCTCGCTTCCGTTCTGGAAATTTCAACCTGAAAAAAGAACCTCGCGGTTTTCCGAAGACTTTGATCGACAGTGACGAATTAAAAGCGGTTGTGGAAGCTCATGATACACAATCTACGGCTGAATTAGCAGCTGCTGTCGACGTTAGCGTCAAAACAATATTGATCCATTTTGGCAAGGTAAAAAAGCTTGACAAATGGGTGCCCCACGAACGCAATGATCGCCATGGCGATCATTGCACTTACACTGCTCAACAGACACACAAATGAAGGAATTTAGAACCGCATTGTTGCCTGCGTAAAAAAATGGATTCTGTTTGATAACCGCAAGTGCTCAGCAAGTTGGTTGGATCCTGGTTCAGTACCTAAACAATGCCCTAAACGAAAACTTATCCCTAGAAAAACGATGGACACTGGTCTAGCGCCGGTGTGATTCATCACAGCTTCTTACTTAACGGGGTGAGCATTACTGCAGATGTGTACTGTGAAGAACTGAACACAATGATGGAGAAGCTGGCACATCTCCAACCAGCATTGGTCAATCGCTCGTCTTCACTGCTCCTGCACGACAACGCGCGACCTCATACTGCACAGCAGACGGTCTCCAAGTTGCAAGAACTAGGGTTAAAAGCTCTCCGTCATCCGCTCTACTCACCAGACCTAGAATTTAGATATCTTCTTGGCGAGAAAAAAATTCAATGCCCGAGAGGCAGTACAAAATGCCTTTGAAGAATTTGTTGCCTCCTTTCCAGCTGATTTATTTAAGAAGGGCATCAATAAACTGCCACTGCGTTGGCAAAAATGCATTGATTGCATGGGTGATTACTTCGATTAATACAAATAGAAAATACATTTAAATAATTCGGTTATTTTTTTTATTCAAAACAGCCATTTCATAGGTAAAGATAAGAAACACATAAGAAACATATTTCTTCCGACCCGGGAATCGAACCCGTGACCTTAGTCGCGTCAGTCGCATACACTACCACTGCGCCACTGAGGCAGTCAATCCTCATCCTTGAAGAATATTGTAAATACTTAAAATGTTTATAAAAGATACCATCGACTACTTCTTACCTTCTTCTAATTTCTCAAATGCTTGGTTTGTCTCGGTTGTCCACCAGATTTGAGTAGTGACTAGAGCGGGCTGTGCGGGCCAGTCAAATACCCACTCATCACGAGACTTATCCTCGTACGACTTTACGCTATGTTCAAATATGTCCCGTAAAGTATAACGCATGCAGTCTGTCACTCGGTTAAGCCATATCTCCACCTATAGAATAAATTTCTATTACTTATACAACTGTAATCTGTATTAAGAATACATAATGGTACCTAGCTTTAAAATCAGCTGATTGAGGCCACTTTGACGAAAAATACGTCGTCTGTAATCAGTTGGACAATCACACAAATGGAAATATCAATAGCAAGCGAGAGATCTTTTGCCAAAATCATGTTCATGAAGTCTAAAAGTTATTAGCTAAACATCTGGGAGAAATATTAGATTTTTAATAAACTTCATCTCAAATACTCACCTTTCCAGAACAGTCACAGCATGGTGCTTTAAAAGGCACATGCTCTTCATTCTCCTTGGAGATCATTTCGAATGCTTGCGTGCTACCAGGTTTGGGAAACACCAGTTTCGCTAAATTATCGTATAATTTAGTAAGGTGCTTACATACGGCCAACGGATTGTTACCGTTAGATAGTATATCTGTCAACCACTTTATTGGATTAAATACATATCAATAGTAAGATGAACTGAAAAGTAATGTGAGCTATGGTTGTTGTTCGAGAGTTGGTCTTTGGAAATTGTGTAATATAAAAAGTAACTACAACATGGCAGTATTGGAAAAAGTAGTTAAAAGCTTAGCATGTATCAGAATAGACAACAATAGATATAAAAACATAGAAGTAAGTCAATTGACTTGTAGCGTGTCACAGTCACAGTGTCTGTCAAAAGGATAGAAAATATGTTAATAAAACATAAATAAATGTGGATATAACAATTTCACATTTAATGGGAAAAGTGTCAGTAATGATAATAACGACCAGAAATATATGTATGGTTGTACAATATATTTATGATTTCCACAAGAGACTAACACAATTTTCTATAAGCACTATACTTTGGTAGGTTGGTGCTTAACCTAATTCATTGTCAACCAAAGACATCATAAAAATAGATTTTACTACATACACAGAAACATCGAAAATAACTCTAATAAACAAAATGAAAAATAAAATATTTTACCAAGCAAGTCTGCTGATGACACGAAATAAAAACGTGGATAAGCTAAACGTTTAGTCTCAAGGTAATCATTGAGTGCCTTTTCACATAGATTTAAAGCGGCCATCAACTCTTCTAGCTTGTCTAATAAACCTGGTTTATTTGTAGCAACAATCACATTTGGTGTAGCTCCTATATCTTTCAAAAGCACCTGAAAGCGTGATTTTTAGAAGTAGAATTTAATATTATTTTGGGCTTTACGATTTATCGTATGGAACAACCAAGAGAATCAACTCTATCAAATTTCTAAGAATGCCTCGTAGATGTCAAGAAAAGGTTTTGTTTCATTAAGTGTCTCACAATTTTTATTTATTTATTTATTAAACGAGTCCAATCACGATACATGCGATACATGTCGCGAACGATATTAATATCTCTGTAACTGTACAGTGCTGTGGATGTGGATGATTTGATTTGGTGATTCGATTAATCCAAAATAATAATAATAACTGAAGTAATTTTGGAGCTTTTGAATTAAACTGAATAGTAGTCGTTTGTGAATATAACAATGAGTTAGAAATATATAATTATACGTTTAGTATTGCAGGCAATATTTGTATGTTTTGATAGCCTATCTGTTTTGGAGAGTATAAACTTAATATACATTTAACAAATCTAGCAAGATCCAAATCTAACCTTAAAGGTTGAATCAATATAGTCAAATCTTTTGGAATCCTCTGGCAGTTGCGCTCTTATGTCATCGGATCCCACGAATATGCTCTCCAAGTATTGCCACTTTCTCTGTACTTCAAACCATAGCGCAATTACAGCATCTGCAGTACCCAATTTCTTTTGCCATTCTGTGACTTCTTTCTCGTAATAGCCGACAAATTTAGACGACATCATATTTTGTACTTGACTCTAAATAACATAAAAAAAAAAATAATGTTGTTTACTTCTGTGTGAATTTTAGTTAAAATCTGAAACTTAAGCGAAAGTAATACCTGATTATCTTCTAAGACTTCAATAAGTTCTTCTGTTGTTTTTGGAAGTTTGATTCCGGTTCGAGCATGTGGAGAATATTCGAACTCCATTTGAGACCATGTTATCTCTAGTTCCCTATAGCAAATAACCAGAAAATTTCAATATTTTACCAACTATAATTAACGAAATTGTACATTTATTACGAGTAATATAACATTTAACATACTTTAGAGTTTTTTCCATAGCAGCTTCTTTGACAGATTTATCAACAATTGTTTTTACCTCTTCTTCATATTTGTGGAGATTAAGTGCAAGTAAATCTGCTAAAGTTGTGTCATCATCAATATGGAACTTCACCTGAAAAATACAATATGATAATATGACAATATGAAAAACATTACAATATGAACTTCTAAGCTGTTTACTACTGTTCACAACATGAATTTTGTGTAAAACAGAATACAATAATCTCTTGCGTTGTATTAATTCTATAGTACATACACATAGCATAACGCCTTTATCCCCGAAGGGATACCTAAAGGTAGTACGCCTACATTTCACCATTTGCATTTTTGTCCCGCGGTATCAGGTAGTGAAGTCCATTGTCGCGTTGAAATGGATAGGCGCTAGTTGTAGCCTCCAACGTGGCTTGAAGACTGTCATGTTACTGGCGGCCGAAAAAAAAGTGCCTTTCGAAATACGGAAACTCTCGGAGTCATTGCTTAAAATGCTGATTATAAATAATTTTTGCCTTGTGATATACTCAGTGCCTGCCTATTTCCGAGACTATAGGTAACATTATTGTTCTAAAGTATTAAGTATTCATTTTCTAAATGTAAGGATATCATAGAAGATATGGAATCAGTACCTTAGTGGCCATCATTAACTCAAGCCAGTGTCTATCTTTGATTGCAGGATTTTGGAGTTCCGTAACCGCTTTCAATGAGGTCATTAAAATCTTTATCGTTGACTCGATAGCCAAATATGGTGGCCTATGATAAAAATATATAATTATGAATACATGCATAATTTTAGGTTAATAACACCCAGACACAGACCAAATAATCTTGCACATCTGAATTTTTAAACTGGGTAGCCTAAGTTTCAAACAGAAGACAAAAAGCGACAATAAATAAGGCTTAAGATTTTCTCATTCATCATCATCATCAATTCACATTCCTTACCATGTTCTCATCTCCTTGTCGAGCTGTCGCAAGTCTTTCGTGAAGCGCTTACACTCCTGGTCCATACCGTCAGCATCAATTTTCTTCCAAGGCGACTTCTTCCAAAATTCAATGGTTCCCATAACCAAATAATAGTAGTCCCAGAGTTGCTGCAAATATTAATCACGAAATTATCATTTAATGTGAAGTAATGATATCTAGAGAGATTAAAATGAGAAATGGGCACATATAATATCGAAATGATAAAAAAACTTAACTATCTTCACCCTGTATCCCTGACGGGGTAATCAGAAATAATTTAATAATAATAATTTATCGAAATGATAATTCTAGAAAAGCATAAAGACGTCAAACAAACAACGGGAAGACTTCGTCACAGAATCCCACTTTCCCAAATTGCCCTAAGATTACTTTAAAAGTTTAAAAGTTGGTCCAGAATGTTCAATGCAATAGAATATTTATGGAAGGAGAAGCTTTTGATATTAATAAATATAAAACTGTACAACAGTGATAAAATCTGGTTTATGTCAAGTCATATGTGGGAAAACCTACTTCTACAAATCATAATTTAAGTTACCAAAAATCCTTAAGGGTCAGTTGCACCATATGATAATGAAATTCTATACCTTGATAAGCTTTAGTTCGCGTTGGCATTGCTTAAGATTTTTTTCATCAGGCGGCACTATATCAAACAACCCACATGACTTTCTCAGGCTCTTCAAAATATCTTCAAAGTGCATGAGTTCACGATTCACGCTATCGATACAAGTGTAGGGTTCTTTACATGATTCAAGAAACATCTGAAACAAAATAATTATCTTTACAAAACCTAACACAGGAAATATTTGTTTTAAATATAGATCGCTACTAAACAAAATATGAATAGCTTTGTAATGTGTTTAAATTTATTCTATACAAATTATTTACTAGCTGACCCGCGCAATTCTGTTAGTGCCAGTTAAGATAGAGAAACGGGATTTTTTGACAAACAATTTCTTTATCTTTCATAATTATTTTTCAATAAAATGGATCCTATGCTACTTCTAATACTGCCAAGAATAGTTTCAAAGTTTCTTTTAGTTAAGTAGTTTTCGCGTGAAAACGTAACAAACAAACTTAAATTCTCATTTATAATATTAGTGTGGATTATATTATCATGAAAAAGGTTCTGTGACATTACTTCTTTAAATTTAAACTGTTCCCGATACATGGCCAGCCGCAGATTGATGAGAGCCACGCGTTTAGCAATGAGTGCAGCTTGGGCGGCCTGCAGAGGTGCCACTGTATTCTTCATCACCGTTGCCAGTTTCACCAGATTCCGCCATTTTTCGGGTAAAAGCTCCAGCTTAACAAGATTTTCAAAATGTAACGTGTTATAAAAGTTAACAAAAAAGTAGCGAATAAGATGTGTTAGAATTTCAACTTTGTAAATATAGTAATAGTATGCAGCTCACCAAAGTGTAGACAGACTGTATTTTATATTCAGTTTCATCCTTTTTAATCCATAAAGGCAAGCAAGAAATAATAAAGAAACATTTAATGTCTAAACATTCTGTAAGTTGTTTTACCTTAGTAGATACTATACATGACTCAGTTATTCTCCATTAAAAAAACTACTGGTGTATGAGTGTATGACGTCTCTGTTGCAGAGCAATCGGTAGAGTACTGTGTTTACTCCCAAAAATAATAATGGTGGATTTGGCAGTCAAATTCTTTGCTTTTTAGGAATAAGAAAAAACATTTTCTTTATACATATTTTATTGTTAGTATTTGTGTAAAAGCAAATTCATGTTTCATACCTGATCATAAGTTTCCTCAGAAAATTCAACACCATATTCTTTTAAAACATCAATTATGTCCCTTAAAGGTTCGAACATTTGATCAGTTCCGCTATCCTGCTTAGCCTTAACCTCATTTAATACTCTCATTACTTGCAGCAGTCCCTCATAATCATCGTCGGCTAATTCTACATTTAACTCTTTCGTAGCGTATGCTATAAAGGCTTCAAGGTCATCAAGGCTAAAAATTTTTATTGATTAAATTTAGCTCTACACTGTTATCCGAATCGTACAATTATAACAATAGTCCAACGAATTACTAACCTTTTGTGAACATGTTCCTTCAAATTTTCTTTAAACAAATTACTCCATTTGCATATTATGTTCTTTATGGCTTGATTTAGTCGCTTTAAGGTCAATTTTAACCAGCCATTACAGAGGTATTCAGATGGTAAGGCGTCAACTTCATCGTATAAAGCATTATATTTATCAATCTGTAACGGGACATTATCTGTAGCTTTATTCTTTTACTCCTTAAAGTTTAAATGGTTAGAAACGGCGGAAGATTAGTTGGTTGTAACACCTTTACTTGCAATCAGAAATCTACGACCATTGTACTATAGATTCAATCCACTTCAAGCGTAACCAATTTGCTGTATATACACGATGTACTTATTTTAAGTACGGATTGTAAAGTCTTTAAAAGAAAAATAGTAAAGTAAAAAAATATACGAGAATGTACTCTTATTATCTATACGTGTCTTTTAATTTGACTAAGATATTGTAGCTACCGAATTGCAAGGCCAAATAGCAATATTACGTGTATATTCATAAATACTAAAATTAATACATAAAATAAATTATGTATTTAAGGGAGAAATATTGTTTTGGTATAATTAGTGGTATACATGTAAATTGTAAAGTATGAACAAGATTACTACCTCCTTCTGATATTGTTCAAGTGAAGGTTTAACCTCTGGCGGCTCACATCCATTTTCAAACTTATACCGGTCGAACTCTTCTGGTGGTATAAAGCGACCGTACTTTAAGAATCCTGCTAGAACTTCTTGCCGGTCTTCCAACCATAAGTATGTGTATTTTTCGTATTTCTGAGAACAAAACACGAAGTTTTTGGTAATTCTTTAGAACATACGTCTAAGTATTTTTGAAATTTTTACATAAAATATATTTATAATTTCGACCCAGAATCCAATCTCATTATAAATACTTACCGACGAATAAGATACGATATCATTTATACTGTTTTCAATTCTCTTCAAAATTTCGTGATATAGATCGATTAACGCATCTTCATTAACTAAATCATCTGCAATAGTAAATGTATCTTTATAAACATCATTTGTGCAAATATGTAATAAATATTTATAATTTAAACTGTTTTGACCTTCATATGAAGCTATTGGAACTATTGGGTCTATTCTGGGAAACAATGTCGCTTGAAGGAACATATCTTTCATCATCTCTTTCATTGTATCGTATAGCCCATCTGGTTCATCCACATCCAATGAAGGAGTGAAATATATGTCTGAAATAAATTATAAACAAATGTTAATACATATCTTATAATTATTTACTTGAACTACAGAATATTAGTATTTGTCAAGTGAAAATAGTCTGTGTTCGGTCTCCTCTAGGCCGCATTTCTTAACTGGTTTTCATAAAACTTGCCATTAATGTTCACTGTTTGTACGACTTTTTCATCGTGGGCTAATTTAAATTGAGAAACAATCGAGGGCATAAACGGAGAAAATTGACTATAAGTTGAGTAATTTATCAAGAGATTGTAAATGCTCGCGAAGTCTTCAGCACTATCAAAACGGAGCACACAATTATATCTTCTTTACATACTTGAACTCATAAAATTTAAACGTACTTGGATCTCTCAGCTCAGCAGTCACATCCAAAAATGCCACTCTGGGCCCTTTTTCTAAGTTTGTCTGTATTTCAAATAAATTTACACTTGACTGTACAGCTTTCATTACTTGTTTTGAAACCTGTAAACCAATCGTTAAATTACGTAAGATTAGTTCTAATACTAAGATTTTGAGGGGCAGAAGCTCATCTATAAGCTGGCGCGCTCCAGGGTCAAAGCGGCACAGGATATATCCAAGTGTCGCTGTGTAAAAGACCCTGAGGGCAACCTGTTAAGCGAAGATCTCGCGGTAAAGGTGAGATGGCGCTCGTACTTCCACGAGCTGCTTAATAAACAGCACAAAGAGGTGCAGCCTCCGGACCTCCCTCTGAATCAGGGACTAGTGCCACCGGTAACGCCTGGAGAAGTCCTGACTGCGCTTCGCCGCATGAAGAATCGGAAAGCTGTCGGACCCGATGGAGTCCCCATCGAAGCCTGGAAGGCGATGGGTCCTCGCGGTGTGGGCATCATAGTAAGCCTTTTTAACCGCATACTCCTCAGCGGGCAGATCCCAAACCAATGGAGACTGAGTATAATTACTCCAGTCTTCAAAGGTAAGGGGTCAGTGCAGGAGTGCGGGAGCTACCGCGGTATTAAGGTGATGTCCCACACCATGAAGATCTTCGAGAGGATTATAGACTCTCGGATCCGGCAGGAGTGTACTCTCTCTGAGTGTCAATATGGGTTTCGCCCTGGTCATGGGACCACGGACCCTGTTTTTGCCCTGAGAGTTGTCGCAGAGAAATACAGGTCGAAGAACACGCCTCTGCACTGTTTGTTTCTAGACATGCAGAAGGCCTTCGACTGTGTTCCTCGTGCGATGATCTGGTGGGCACTGCGGTCCAAAGGGGTTCCAGAGGTCTATATTGACACTATCCGGGACATGTACTGTGACTCCGATTCAATGGTTCGGACTGCTGTTGGCGACACGAAACCCTTCCCCATCACTGTCGGGGTACACCAGGGTTCGGTCCTTAGTCCGCTTCTGTTCAGTGTAATATTAGACGAATTGTCGGACAGCATCAGAAACCCACATGAGCAGCCTCCATGGTTGCTCATGTATGCTGACGATATTGCGCTGGCAGACGCGGACAGTGGCAGATTGGTGCGACGTGTAAAGGCATGGAAGGAGACGCTTGAGAACGGCGGTCTGAAACTAAATGTGGCGAAGACCGAGTACTTGGCAATAAACTCGACAGATCCCACATCCGTCCGCATAGGCGGTGATTTGGTCGAGCGCACGGACCAGGTTAAATACCTGGGATCTGTTTTTCACACGTCCAGTGACATGGATTGCGATGTCAAGTCACGAATTGCTGCCGCGTGGGCCAAATGGCGGGAGATGACCGGTGTCATTTGTGACCCTAAAATGCCGATCCGGTTGAAGGGACAGGTCTACAAAACCATTATTAGACCTGTCCTTTTACATGGCAGTGAGACGTGGCCGATATTGGAGCGACACAAGCAGGAGCTGCGTGTCACGGAAATGAAGATGCTGCGGTGGATGTGTGGGGTCACGCGGATGGACCGCGTGAGAAACTCTCGCATCCGCGGCAGCCTTCACGTCCGTGACATTGCAGACAAGTTGCAAGAGTGTCGCCTTCGTTGGTATGGTCACGTCTTGCGGCAACCGCCGGGCTACGTAGGTAACAAATGTCTGGCCATGTCAGCCCCGCCGGGTCCCGGTAACAGGGGAAGACCCAAGAAGTGCTGGCTTGACGTCGTAAGGGATGACATGCGTGCCAATGGTCTCACTACAGGGGATACCGAAGACCGTGCGAAGTGGAGGAGAAAATGTAGGAAAGTGGACCCCGGGCGTCGCGAGACGCAACTGGGACAAACGCTCGGATGATGATGAGTTCTAATACTAAGATTATTCTTGAAAATTTAGTATTATCTACAAAAATGTAATCATAATATTTACAAGAGAGTCAATATATTCGACATAAGCAGGCCAACGTTCAGCTCTGAAAGCTTCTTCTTCTAATTCGATTCTTTCGGCTTCAATATCAGCAAGCTCTTCTGGATCCGTAATTTCCTCTTCTTCTTCTGCGGGTGAGTCAACCTCCTCACCTACAAAAAATTAATACATTTTTAAGTTTTATTTAATAATTTTTTTATGTAGGCAAAAGTTTATTTTTATTTTTAGAATCAACACGTATCTAAGGTTAGTAAAATAACAAAATTTCTATATATTCAATTTATCTTCTTTTCTTCATCTTTTTTTTGTATGCGTTTGGTGGTCCTGGGTGGTTTACATTCACAAATCACAGAAAACAAAAGCACTGAAGTCGGTATACTGCAGAAACATCTGTCGAGTCCGATAGTAAAAAATATAAATTATGTAGGACAAAACGAATGCTAATAATTCTTTATTTACATACTACAACAGGAAACCGTTACAATAAAATCTGTCAATGCACAGCTGTAAGCGCTGAACAGATTTCCCACTTAAAGGGAAATAACGGGAGCTTACTTAGATGATCTCGGTGGTGTAAGTAGTAGAGTACGCGACTGCTGCATTGAGCTTTCGGGTGCGACTCCCAGGTGAATAAATATTTATGTGATCGAGAAATGTTTGTTTTGCTGTTTAGGTGTTTCCTATGTATTAACAAAATATAATTAAGTTCATCAGCTGTCTATCCCATAGCTCAAGCTAATAGCTTAGTTTGTGCTAGATGGCGTTATGTAAAAAGTGTCACACCATATTTATATTAACATACCGGCTGCTCTGCGTTCATCTCTTTCAGCTTTACTAGCTGCTTTAAGCTCTCTCTTTAATCTCCTTGCTTCTCGTCGCTCAAACTTAATAGCATCTGCCTCAGCTTTAATTCTATCTCGCTCCTCTCTCACCATTTGCTTTTCAAGGCGACGTTCTTCTATTTCTTGGAGCTTTGCTATACGTGCTGCCTTTTCATCATCATCTAATGTTGCCTCATCAACTTCCTCCAATACTTCTTCTTCAGAGTCATCTTCCTCTTCATCTTGAATGTTGAAAAAGAGTTTATAATTTTCTTCTAAGATATCTTGGAAATCGTCCCAGCTCTCTAAAATCTTGTTGCGTCTGGTAACAAAGTTATTAAGTGACTTGAAAATAAAGATTTGTTATCTTCAATATCCTAAAATATTATGACTTTTTCACCTTTTTACAAAACGTGGATGTCGCTCATTAACTGCAAGAAGCTCCATTTTGTCGAAATTTTCCTTACGGTTATGCAACGGTACGTCTCCCCACTTAGCAATTCCAGCGAGGCCCTCTTTTACATTATTTTGAGCAGTCAATACTCGCTCTTGTAGTGTATTGATGGCAGTGTACACCTCAGCCATCCAATCCGTAACTAAAATCATAAAGTATTAAATAGAATACAACGTTTATATATTTATTCTGTAGGTAAAAATAATTTATTCTACATCCAGGTCAAGACCAGATCTTTTATATACTATCTATCTATCTATGCGCGGTTTATTTTGTAAGATGTTCTGAAGTGGGAGACGTAAAGTAAATAAAGTCATTTTATAAACAGTTCCTAGGTTAGAATTTAGGCTTTTCATACAACAAGAAAATACTAAAATAACGTAGAAAAAGCGGTAAACGTAATACAGTCATCATTCCATGTAAGTTCCTCAACGCCTCGCCCGAGCAATGTGTCGATGGCAGAAATTTCCTTCTCGATGAGAGCTACTTCTGTTTCATGGCTTCCTTCACGAATTGCATTGTACCAAGCGATAGCTCGGTTTAGGCGATTCAAATCGTACTGCAAAAGTGGAGATTATAAATAGTTACGTAAAAATTAATAAGATTTGACATGAGAAAAATGGTAATAATTAGCTACTTAGGTTTTACCTGCAACTTTTCATTCCTTGCGTATAATTCTAGTCCTTCTGCTGGAATCCCTTGTTTGTCTAAATATTTCATATAGCGTATTTCTCGTAGCAAAATTTCCAGCTGCAATGTTATAAAACACAGTGAAACTGTTTAGATCAAGGAAAAAATGGGTAGTAACGAAACGTTCGTTGAGATTCCATGATAAAAGACAGGGATAGAGAGAGTTGCGCACCCGGCTGCAAATTTAATTGCTTGTGTGCTGATTTGCAGCAGCATACGAATTTTCGTTTTGTGACGTTTTTCTACTAAATTGCAGTACTCGTAAGCCAAGTTAAGGAACTGCGTTCTAAACAACAAAATCCAATAAAAAGCAATTAAGTGACAGTGAAACAAAAAGAACGAAAGCGAATAACCCCAACGTTAAAGGCCCCTGCTATGATTCGACCGGAGTGTTTCACCATAGAAAAATTAGGGAAATAACTATTTTTAGTTCTAGCTCTAATATGTAAAAATAAATTTACCTCAGGACTGAAATTATTTCTGACAAATGGAGGATCTCTGTATATTAAGTTCTTCGCCAGATGTACTTTACAAGTGGGTGGAACGGTAGTGCACCATGCTTTGAACTGCCTGTCTTCCACCACGTTTAGGTATCCCAGCATTTCATTGGTCTTCTGCTTCATATACATGGCGTACTCAGACTCAATGATACTATAAGTATAAGCAATATATTTACATTTAGTCGGAAAAAATTGATACTTACATATTTCAACCGAAATCGTGGTACTCACGGGTCTTCAAACAAAATGAACTCTTCCATAGGAGCTTGGATTCTTCGACGTAATTTGTGAACCCACCACAACATACCCGAGACTGGTGGCAGGTAATTGTCCACCATCGGTCTATCGGTGCCTTTGCCCAATTTCTGAATTAAAGCAATCAATCAATGGTCTAAGTTTCACGGTCACAAGTTCGGCTTCAAGGTCACATAACAAAAACATTTTCAAATAAAAGAAAAATATCTATGATCTTATATTTTCTCTACAATTTAAAATTTAAAATAAGTTGAATTAAATAGGCACGCAATACTAACCGCCATTTCTTCATCAAATATTTCTTTAACAGCATCCAAATTGCTATCCATTAGTTCGATGAATCTGTTGAGCTTAGGTTGTAATTCTGCCTTTATTATAGGACGGTGGAATAAATCTCCCAAAATTTGGAAAAACTGCAACAATAAAGTTATTAATGTTAAACGTTCAGGTCTATAGTCGACGTTGGTATCTTGCTATACGGGGCTGTATCTACAACGGCCTGCACAAAACAAAAAGTCATCCACATTTTAATTGTATCATCATTTATATCATTTATATTTACCCACGGAGGACAGAAAGAACGGAGATGTTGAAATCAAATTTCTCGTTAGTAAAACGCGTGCCAAACTGCGGGTGGGAAATGGGGCCGTGGGGGCAAAAGGGGCGGTTAACTCCGTCTTTTAACTCGTCCCTAATTGTAAATCCATCTATCGACATAATCGTGCAACACATATAGAATTGAAGATCCAATGAACATTTTAGTTTGTCTACTCGCAACAATACTCGCTACCTACTTTTCTAGAACATTCTCTACTCTGGGTCCGCTTATGATATTTACCCATGCATTTTCTTTTGTCACTTATAAAGTTAAATGTTATGTACTTCTATGAAACTCCAAATAATGCTACCACTAGAATAATGTACAATGTGTATTTAATAAAATTGTTGGTTTATGCACCGGTAGATGGTGTTATTCTTATTTAAAATTTCGTCATGTAATACGCTGCAGACTTACAAAATAATTGTCGTTTTGGGCAGAAATATGAACAAGCATTATAATGTGGCGTATTTACAAAAGAATACATTGAGTATTCTTTTTTCTATTTTTCTTCAATAGGTGCATGTCAAAAGTGACTTGCATCTATTGTCTCATAGATGACTCTAATTTACATTTTTGAAGAAGATCCGAGAAAAATATTTAATAATTGTTATTATTAAGTAAAAATACTTACAAATTAAATGTTATACCGTCACTATGCTTAAAATAAGTTTCTGAATCGTTTTTGCATCCAAGAATAGCACAGTTCATGGTGAAAAACCGTCAATAACTATAGAATTTAGCGCAAATAAATTTCAGACTCTCAACCGAGCACAGCAACGATTTACATGAAACTGTGGCGCGTGGCTCCGCCCTCTCTGTGACGTAACAACTCACCTGGTGGCACACAACTCGGGTGCCCCTGCGGCATCTCCGCTTTTATTCTCTACTCTGTGACCCCACCTGAACGTTCGAACTAGCGCCGATGGGCATAGAGAGATGTTCTAGATGCTAACATTTCACCAGTTATATTGTCATTGGTGGTGAACTGGTGACCTTATTGCAGGTTTGCAGACTGTCGCTATCTACTGTTGAAATTTGCATTAACGAATACCATGATACTGGTAGACAATAAAATAAATAAATATTGTTGAAAATTTTCAACAGCAGGTCGCCACAGCCTGCGCCTATCCATACTAACGATAGCGTTATCGCTTTCAGTTGTAAAATAATAGACCTTATGTATTTAGGTTTGTAAATAACTTACATATTCGGCATACTCCATTCTAGAATGATGTGGCTGACATTTTTGGTGATAGTAATACGTACGGGTATACTACCCAGTTTTAGAGCTACTTTATCCATGGACTGCAGCTACTATGTACAATATCATTTAGTTTTGGTTTATTTTAAAAACTCACTTCACATTTTATCATCTTCTGATTGCCAAAATAATTATACAACTATCATTCTAATCAAACTATCTATATACTAATAAAATCGTAACGAAGTAAAAACTGAACATTGAATATTTTAAAATGAACTTGCTGTATGTTTACCAAAGGATACCAAAAATGTGCCAAACATGTAGATTTAAAAATTTTTGTCAGTCACAAATTTTGCTCAAATATTAATAAGAGGTAGGCTATATATTATCACGCTACATTACCTAGGAGAGTGGCAGAGAACAATTACATGACATATAGTATTTTAAAAATATTAGTTGATGCTGTCTGCGACTTGTCTATTTTAGAAGTTGAAAATGTAAGATACTTAATACTTTGAAAAATGCATCTGACTTACCTTAAAGATGTGTTCCATGTTTTGACACTCATCAAGTCCTTGTGAAAATATTGATGCTAACTTACGATCAGTATCTTCAAGTACGAGTTGAAATTTGTCATAGTCTGCCTGAAACTTATCGGTTTCAGGGTCAGCTGGATCGTAAGTTATGTTACCCAAATCCATATACTTGAACTGATAATTCTCCAACACCTGCAATGGTGTTAAACAATTTATAAAAATTATTATAATGATTGTCCTATCATCGTAAGACTACTATTATTCAAATGTTACCAAGTAGCTGGAAGCAATATCTATCTCTATCTACGAGTATCTATTTGCCAACTGCCCGGCGTGGGACTGGCCGCGTATCGCCCTCACGGGCATCATCGTTGTTGATTTGTCGCTGCCAGCCGATGTGCGAGCCATGGTCAGCAGCCAACAGTGCTGGGCCACCGTCGCCTCGTTTGCTTCCGAGGTGATGGCGGCAAAACGCGGGTGCGGTAGCGTACCGGACAGACGCCCCCGCTCCTCCGTCGTGTTCGGGGGCGTCGTCGTGGACAATTCATGCGCGCCTCCGAATAATGTCTGGCCGTGGGCGGAAGGTCGGAGGACCCCGCCCAACTAGCCACTTGGCGAGGGCACCCTGGGGGTGCCCACTTTTCGCACGCCCGAACCGGCTGCTCTCAACTCCTCTTACATAGTGGCACTCGAGAGCGGTGGAGGTGCGGGTTAGTTCTTCAGCTTCTTAGGGAGCTCCGGGGTGGTCGCTTTTCGGCCACTCCACGCTAGGGTGCCCCTTGCCGGCTCGCAGTAATTTAACCTCAGGCCTACCCTGCGAGTCGGTTTTAAGGTGAGGCGGAACACCGTGGGGTGGGGCGGGATGACGGTGCGTTAATGCATTCCCCGCGAAAACAAAAAGAAACATCCGGGCAACTGGTACATTTGTGAATTAGTAAAAACATTCTCGGGCCTTATTTGCGAAAATGGCAGTTATTTTGTTGTTGTTGGCAACCAACGGGTATTATTAATGATGGCATTTTCAATGACATTGTACTTAGTGTAGACTTTAACCTTTCACACACACAAGTGTCCCAATTTTTGCAGGCAATTAGCATATTCAGTACTTTCCAAAGTATTGTCTTCTGAATCACAATTGATTCATTTGTATGAGTTTGTTTCGTATTACCAGATCAAATTTATTTGAGTTGCCAAAATCAGTATCTCTCAGTTTACTTTTTAACCAGTTTCCCCACTTCCTATACTCTAAAACAAATAAACTTTACAACTATTATCACTTCCCCCCACAACAAAAATTTTTCAATATTACTTGCCTTCAAACACTCTGTGCTTAACGTTTTGCCTCTGAGCCCGCAAAATTCAACTTTCTCCAACTTAAGTATCTCGACAGTAGCCTCCAAAATAGATTCGATCATTTTGAGCCGTTTCATGAAAACATTGAACCTCATGAAGACTCGATCGAAATCAAACGACCAACGGACGGGCAAAACACCAGAAGGGAACATTGACGGCACTTTACGGCGATTCAGTTCATACGTATCACTGAAATAGTAGAAACTATTGTAACTGAACCAAATATTCAATCAATAATTAAATATACTTTTAATGGTTTATCGTTTCTAGCCTTGTCGAGAGTCGCGAACAAAACAAGTCTATAGAGATGTCACGGAAACAACATTTTCACACTAGTTTTTTTGACTTTTCAATTTACTTCTTTCACTTTTTCCAACACCCTCAATATTATCTACAGATTAATTCGATGCGGGTTTCATTTATGACATTCTGACTTCTCCAGGGGACTTTTCTGGTCTCAGTCATTGCTGTGAATCCTGTTTTATAGGTTTATAGGATCAGTCCCGAATAAATATTCTCATTTCTATTGCAGCTCTCATGTATAGGTCATCCCCGTCATCCATCTGAAGGGTCGTCAAGAAATTATCTACTGCCATAATTTAAAATAATTATATGTTTACTTACAGAAAATGATTTAATATGTTTAAAGCTTTCCTTATCTTAAGTAATTGTTCTTCCGGGTCTCCTTGAAATATCGCTATTGGATCCGTTGAGTTTGTGCACTGCTGAATCACTAAATTGCACACCTCGCGCAGCAAAGCTGTGAATTTGCAATATTTTTTTTTTATAAGATTAAGGCTTTGCAAATTATTACTGACGGTATGTACAATAAAATACTTACGTATAAGTTTTTCCACATTGCAGTAATATCTTGAATTCCCCCACAAGAGGTTTATACAATGAAACATTGGTCGGATTAAACTTTTCGAATCTGCAAAATCTGTGCCTTCATAGTTTTCAAATTGGTGAATTAAAGGCTTTTGATAGACATATATATCGCGGCATTCAACGATAGCTGAAAAAAAAATCAGTGAATGTTTAGATACTATACAACAAACCCGAATAAAATTCCGTAGCTATGGTCGTGTTTTAGAGATCTCCAATTAGATATGAGCGCCGCGCCGACGCGCCGCCGCCGCCACGATTTTGCTCGCGCCACCGCCGCCGTCTCTAGACGTCGGCGCGCCGACTACGAGCCTTGGGGCTCTGTTTAGACGATGCGAAACTGCAAAAGTATTCATGAGCCTCACCGTCAGTTTAACCAAACTTTCTGACCGCACCCAAGGCACGTTTAACTGAATTGTCCATCAATTCTTCTACAGATCTGGCCAACTCATTGCCATTGAATTAACGTACGTACTCTGCCAGCTATATCGACCAACCTGGTGCTCTGACGAATAACCTCGTTTTAAAGTTTATCCTTTAAAGACACTTGAAGCATAGCTCATTGTGCATCATATGGCATCGAACTAGCCCCACCGTAAGAGTATACGTTTTGGCACCGTAGGTCATAACCGGTAGTCCAAACTTTGTCTTCAGGCGTTGCAGTATAGGCAAATAGAAAACCCGACGCAGTTTTCTGAATGTTGCTCAGCTCAAGCGAATCCTTCTGGCAATTTCCTTTTACAGGTTCGTTTTGCCAAGTTGGATAACTTGCCCAAGATAGGTATATTCAGTCGTGCACAATTTGTAGTCTCGATCCTTTGACTTGTATTGGAACCGTCGTTACGTGCTCATTAAACATGACCTTGACAAATAACAACACATCAGGGCTGTGCAGCAGCCCGCTCAACCGCTCAACTGTTTCAGCGTTTCCGCTACTAAAACGATGTCGTCGGCAAACCGATAGTGTGAGTGCTTTCGCCGTTTATATTTACGCTGTACACCTCCCACTCCAGCGACTTAAAGACATCCTCAAGCGCGTTGGTGAAGAGCTTGGGAGATATTACATCACCCTGTTACACCCCTCTACGCAGCTCAATGGGTTTGATCTTTTGGTCTTAAAGCTGAACTGTCATGATAGCGATGTCGTACAAGCATTTCAACACCTCGATTTGCCGCCAATAAACATACCATCGCTGCAGAGCATCCAGGATGCCCAGGAGTCGAAAGTTTTCTCGTGAACACAGTATGGATGTGCTCTACGGTACTAAAGCCTTTTAGAAACCCGGAGACGGCTATCAATTAAAAATAGACTATCTTACTTCTCTTTGACATACCACCATGAAAACCTTCATCAAAACCAGTTTTAAGCGGATTCAAAGGATTCTTGGACCAACCAGTTTATAATCGGACATACTGTAGGCCAATCGCAAGGACTGCCATACTCACTCCGTGTCAGCCCAGCTCCAGACCATTGCGCTAGTACCCAACCCAGGAACTCTTAGACTTTTCTACCCTTGCACTTGGTCTCTATCAAGCACACTACATCTAATTTAAATTAATATATTCATCTGACTTTCATTCTACCCCTAAGATTCCACACAGCTAACCCAGCTAACGGAGTTTTCGTTTCCACTTCCCGCCGTTTCGGGCCCAAAGGTTGATACTTTAGTACGCTACTCTGGCTCTCACTTCTCGCACCAACTAGTACGAACTGGTGCGCGATGCCTCAGGGGAAGGCCCTAGCCCTCGTAGCCCTGGTGGCATTTGTAGCGGAGTAGAATTGCAGCCCTCGAAAGTGCTTGAAGGTATGGCGGCGTGACCGCTTTTACTCTCCCTCAAATATCTAAACCCTTAATTAAACGTAAAATGTTATTTTATTTTAATGAAGGTTGGTTGTTATTGTTAAAAAAAATGAAGGTCACACCGCCTACGCCGACATCAAAACATCGGCGCGCCGCCGCCGGCAGTTTAGGCATCGGCGCTCATATCTATCTCCAATATTCAACATTCAGTAGAAGCCTCAAAACCCTCGAGGATATTATTTATTATTATTTGTTCTGAGGTAGAAGCAAATGTATGTGTAAATGTGTAAAAGCTAATAAAATTACTTTATTGTATAAATAAAGTAAATAAATAAATGGAATATCTTTAGGTCACTAAATATAATATTTTTATTTTCTTATCGATTTGACCGCAATTTTAAATAGACCAACCTGAAACCACATTAGTAAGCATAGTCTTAAAGCAACCGAGGTAAACGCTTCGAGTGGCTTCAAGGTAGTGCGCCATCCTCTTGACGCGAGGGTCCCTCAGTTGTGTGTAGATACCCTCCAAATTGCGTAAGCGCTGAGCATAGAAGTCTATATCCGCAACAGGTAACGGAAACTTTGTTTTTTTAAATGCTGTAAAAGAGCACGGACATCCATTATTTTTTTAAAAGACAAACCTCAGACTTGCCTGACATTTCAGTTACAAGCATTTCTTTATCACCCAAAAATATACTGACTATAACTTGGATTTATTGTCAGCCACAGCTAAATAATTACTAATTGTTATACCTCACTCGCACTCACCTATGTATGAATCTTCCGACAGTAAATCATGCACTTGCTGAGCCCACTTTATAACGGCACCTTCTATGTTTGTTTTCAAGAACAAATCCACTTGATCTCCATCACTATTGAAAAGCGATATTCCTTTAATAATTTTACATCTCAAAATATTCATAACTTGGACTAAAGACTATTTAAAAATATGTCACCAGGTCAATTTATGATCAAACAGGTCTGAAAATGCAGTTGATTATACTATTTGCTGAGAGGATACAATACGTATTGTAGAATCAGAACTTTGAAAAAAACCAATTTAGAACTTGCCATTAGATCTAAAATGCAATCCAACACAACAACAGCAGATTTCTTTAGATATCTGAACTCAGACTAGAGCAGTGTTACAAAGTTACACCGAGCTCGATCTCGGTGAAGTCCCAGGAGAAGTTAGCATGTCCTGGAACCCGCCACGAAATTAATCAGAAGATAATTTGAGGAAGTAGAAAAAGAACGTAATGCCTCTTCCCTCCTTTACAAAGCGGGAGACCTGGAAACCAACATAGAAATAGGGAAGCACCACGGTAATAGTAAATATAGTATTGGGATTGACATAGCTCACATAGGAATGTGAGCTATGTTTTATTCCAGTAATATGTATGGCAGAAACGTTTAAAAGCACGAAAATTCACCCTCGATGCCACGAGAACCGCATAGTAAACTACTCATACATATTATATCGCTCGTTTTGCCAAATGCTGTACTCTCAAAGAATATGATGGGCGGCCTGATCATATTTGGCATCAGCAGTTGAACAATGACAGAACGGTGACTCTACCAGCTTATACGAATGTAATTTGCTCGTACGTAAGAAATTGAGCAGCACAGTGATCAACCTCCAATCAGGATATTCTCAGGCGTTCACGAATGTCTGGGAAAAATTGGTAGAGGTGGCGCCCTTTGATGGAAGTGTTCCAACGCAGCTGTCATTCGTCTAAAAGTTCTTCACGTACATTATCACGATACAGTCTGGCAATTCTATGGCGATCTCTTACTAACAAAAACCTATCATCCATGCCATCTTTAGCCGAATAGTATAAAGCCGCGCGTCTCTGAATTTCGAGGTGAACCGGGAGGACACCTGCCATCACCGGCAGCCTCCGTGCTAACCGTCTAAGGTTTTGCATAAAAATATCAAGGCAAGGCGTTGACCTTGCAGTATAACCGTGCAGCCCCAGCCTTATAAAATACGCCGGCGGACTAGTGAACATCTTTAAACGTCATTTTCTGGGCCTTGGGAACGTTTTTAGCAGGCTAAAAAGCGGTTTCAGGCCGTTTCCGAGGAGGCTCTATCACATATCAAATTATTCAAATTTCACCCCAGTACCCGTTGTTTTCAGGCGCCTGAAACATGTGTTCAGTTCGTTTCAGGTCACCCCCTATCACATGACATCATAACCTGAAAACCCCTTTTCAGGCGTTTTCAGGACCCCTTATGGGCCTTTGAAGCCCACTTCAGTAAATAGCGTAATTTCATGAAAGAGTGACAAGGATAGTAGTATTAGACAGGGATAGCACTATTAAAAAGAGATAGCTACACTAAGAACATTCTAGAACTATGTGATAGAGATAGCACCAGAAGGGACAGCAATAGGTCGAGAACCTTCCGGCACATACCGAAGGAGCAACTAGTATCGTGTGGAACATTCTAGAGATGTACCCGAGTGTAGGTAGCGAACGAATTCTCCCGAATATTCCAGAACATTACTATGCGTATATAAAGGGTCGGGCTCGTGGCTACTGGACAGTCTCCTTTGAGGAAGCGAACAGTGCGAATCGAAGTGATCGAAGCTAAATAGTGCGATACTGTTACAGTGCGATTATATTAGAGAAGAGTTTGTGTTTAGTGTGTTTAGTGGCGATTATTAGTAGTGGTTTTACTGTTTTTATTTAGAGTTATTAAAGTGTTTCTTTTAAATACGTGGTATTAGTGCAATTCCTATTAGTACCCACCCTACGAACGTAACAATATTATCTTTGAAAGAGTCAATGATTTCTCACCAGGCGACAAGACCTACGACAAGAAAATTTTCAACGGAAGTATGTAGATATAAGCTTTCCAGAGAATATAGTCGCCAGCACTTAAATATACACACGTAAATACAGAATGTTAGCTAAGTTTGAGTCAGTTCTAAGTTTCAGGTAAATTATTTTTAGAGGTTGCTCGTAATAAATTAGTAAGCAGGCAGATGTAACGCAGTTTTTAAATGATATAATTTCTTGAATCTATATCTTTAATCGAAATGATGAAAAATGATATAATAATCATGGATAATACCTTTCTCTTAGTATAGTTTCAGCGTGATAAATGTCTTCAACACCTGCTGGCATTGGTAACAGTACTTGACTAGTCATTTCACCTTTTAACTGAAATTTGCGTAAAAATATAGGTATAAGCAAAAATAAATAAAGTATAATATTACCGACAAACTTTGTTTTGCCAAATAAAGGGCTCCTTTATCACCTACAGGTATAAAAATAAGTTTCGACCTATTCTGAGACCTACCAAACATAAAACAAAAACATTTGAGGAGGTTTTTTGATTTTTCATTGGTCCGATTGAATTTTACATATATCGATAATATTATCATTTGCTAAAGAACTTTCTAAAATGCAAGGGAAATTTTAGTTAGTGATCGTACATATCGACGCTGCAGGGAATTAAAGTACCTTTTAATATTTTTGAAACTTCAATCACACTTGAATATACAAGCTCAGCATCAATGTCACATTCCTTTATATCTAAAAGATACTTACCTGATGCATCAAGTTCCTTAAGTCATTGACATGTCTTTTCATGTCGTGCTGTACAATTTTTGGCCATCCCTTTTGATTTTCAGGGTTGCAAAGCAGCGGACCAATAACTTCATCGGCCAGCACACCCAAATCCATTAACACATTTCCAGATATTTCACCAATAGTCAAAACCTGAGAGGTATTATATATCAAATAAAAAATCTCGGAAAACTCTCTTCCAATATATTTGGCTCAGAAGATCTAGGTTTCAGGACTTAAAACTACAAGTGAGTGTACCATGGGCGGTCTTATCGCTAAAAACGATCTCTTCCAGACAACCTTAGTATGGAAAGAGATGATCAGTAAAGACAGAAAGAGGTGGTTAAGAGTAGTTGGCGTACCTACATAATATATAACTACAGCATACAAGTAAAACTTAGTTAGAGGGCAGAAAGTGGGTTTTAACCTTGTCCTTAAAGATAGCAAGTGATTTCGCACGACGTATATCTAATGGCAGCGCATTCCACAATCGTATTGTCAAGACGGTATAGGATTTTTCTAAGAATGTTGTGGAATGTGACGGCATTTTTAGTCTCAGATTCTCTGATGATCTTAAAGCACTTCGAATGAGTAACATGAAGAAATTCAAAATGTCCTTTGAGATAGGTAGGCGTAGAAGGGTTAAACAGTATACTGTATAACAAGAAATGAATATGAGCATTCCGGCGCAGTCGAATAGGTAGCCACTCGAGTCTTTTCCGAAAAACAGTGATGTGATCATATTTGCGTAGTCCATATCTAATTTTATCCAAATTAGATATGGACTTTGAGCAATTAGAAGTAACATTTCTCACAGACTTGCTTTATAATATTAGTACTGATATATGAAAACGAAATAAAATTCTATACCTTACGAAAATTTTGTACTGTGACTTTTTCCCTTTCAGTTCTGAGAAAGTATACCACCTTGCCCCTGCTGATAGGTGGAAACTGCGTGGCACAAGTCAGCATACCCGCCGTATTCATACGAAATACAAGTACATCGTACTTCGGTGTATCGAAAAATCTGAATAGAATATGCTGTAATAGAATAATAATCATATACAAGTACATCATAGACATAGACATATTGTCACATTGTGACATACGAAATACAAGTACATCTTACTTCGGTGTATCGAAAAATCTAAATAGAATATGCTGTAATAGAATAATAATCATATACATCGACCTTTCTGTCCGAAACCTTTTGGAGTTTCTTACAAACTAGTTTAAAATTGCTTTTTATTGTTTTTTTTTTTCAAATCAGTAGTAAAGGGGTAATCTACGCAACTTACTTATAAGTCACGTCTTTCTACTTTATACACCTTTTACAGTAGGCATTTAAGTCCCACGTAACAGGTGATGAGTCTATTACTGGAAAATTTTTCTATTGGTTGAAATGGAATGGAAGAAAGAAAACGTAACTTCTGATATGAATTGTTTATGCTTAATTTTTGATTGAAGCGCTCGTGGCCCTGCGGACTGAACGATCACTGCATTAATCAACTTTCACTAAGGCTGGTCCTCGAATGATTAACTACTTTGTGGCATTTACATATGCGAGCGTTTCCGTGCTTCGGAAGGCACTTTAAGTCGTTAGTCCCGGTTGCCAGTAATATGTCAGTCGTTAAGCCTAGTTGAAGGCCTTAGCGGCTTGAAAAATTTCAACTACAGGTCGCCACAACCTGCGTTTGTCCAATTCAACACGGCAATGTGCTTAGCACCTGTTACGTGGGACAAAAGTGCCTACGGTTAAATGTGGGCGTAAAGAATGTCTCTGCCTACCCCTTCGGGGTAAAGGCGTGACAATATGTCTATGATGTTGTTTAAATGAAAATTATTTTATTACTAGTTGATGCCAGCGGCTCCGCCCGCATGGTTAGGACCTACTTGTTGGCCACAGGAACTTGATCCCGAGATAAAAAAAACCCATGTGTGAATACGGCCAAAATGGTTCACGGTTCATGTTCAAGTATCCATACATCTTTATTTTTATATGGCGGCTAGGAGCAGTTTTTGTTAGACTTTTGGTTTACGGCATTATTAAGAGCAACTGACGTCTAAACTCAACCCCGATAAGTCACATGCGTCATTGATTCGTGCATTAGTCAGCAACTATACCACTTGTATGTGAGGTCACTTGGGCCCCGAAGATCCATAGGATCCCTCACATCTAACAGATCATTCATTCGTCTTACCACTCCCTTTATAAGTACTTAAATAAAATCAGGACTTAGCAGTCCTCTGTAGGATAGGTCTCTCCCAATTCACGCCAAAAGAAATAAATACATTACCCTATCATCACCAGTGATAAACTTATTCCATTTGTCAATTTTTTGCTTAAGTGTGCGAAGCAAATATTCGCTGAGGAACTCTAAACGTAGATCTATGTTGTCCTGAAACACAAGAGATCTCATAGTGTGATTGGCTACAGACCAGAGCGTCAGTTATTGCCATAATTTAAGTATGGTCAGTACGATAGATTCTTAAATTAAGTAGGTAGGTACGAAGTTTAAAGCAGCAACCAAAGTTGCCTATCATAGCCTATCATACAAATAAATTTTCTGAGGGCTTTCTCAGACTTATTTCTTTTGGTGTTCGCAACCGGCGACTTAGTAGCTTTTTAGAAGCCAAATGTAGCAACCGAGTGCTCCTCTCGTACACTTAAAAATGCCAGAAGCGACGACTGAATCACTTTTCATATCGACAAACAGTATCTAAGCAGTTAGCAAAATACTGATACTGATTCACCCAAACGCGACGCTGCATCGACACAGTCTCAAAATCGATGGTTACTAGAAGAAACCCTTTCATCCACTTTTGTAGCTAAACTTTCGTAACCAGCTACGTGAGTGGAATGATTTTCTCATTCATAACTTGTTACGAAAACAGAATTTAATTTCTGTTTTCGTAACTGTTTTTCGTAACCAACTACTAAAATGGATTTTTTATTCTTCGTTAATAACTGGTTACCAAAACAGAATTGCATTTATTTTTCGTAACTTAACATTCCATTTTGGTAGTTGGTTATGAAAGCCAGTTATGAAAACAGAATCTTAATTCTGTTTTCGTAATTAGTTATGACCCGAGAAAAAAAATCCACTTTCATATTTGGTTACGAAAGTTCAGCTACAAAAGTGGATGAAAGGGAAGAAACCAGTGTGCAGTGGCTCTATATTATGTAGACTTTAGTACATCATAATTACATAATGTGCTATGTAAAACAAGTAAACACGCCACAAATCTATTCTGTAACTTATCTTAATCTACCACTGAGGCTGACCGTGGGCCGTGGGTACCTATTTGGTAGCAGAAATAAATATTAATTAGACCAGCCCCGATCACGTATTGTATAAGTACGACTTTAGTTACTCAAATCAGAAGTAGGTTTGAAAACAATAAAGCTACGTGAGGTATCAATATTTGATCACAGGATACTTACGTCAGCCATGGTGTCCTAATATGTATACAAATATAACAACACGATTTTGTTTATATTAGATCATTTTATTAACATAAAAATGTTTTAAAAACTGTGTAAAACCCAATAAAAGTGTTGTTGCATGAATTACTCATCTACACAAATCTGTGTACAATATAGCTTTGTAGTATCCATGACAACATGTCATTAGAATTTAGATTTAAATCAGCTATAAATAAATTGCCAGATCTGACTCAGATACAACTGCAATCTATATCATATCAAAGATTTTATTTTAATAGCAAAGAAACAAACAAAAAATAATATAAAGTAAATACTACTATATAATAGAACAACCCTGCGTCCTAAGGCAATCGGGGGATGCGCCAAGTTTCGGCAACCCTAGATGTAGGCAAATTGTCAATGTCGACAAATTTTCGCCCTGTTAGACCGGAATGAAATACCTACTTAGCAGACAATTTGTACCACACATTTAATAAAAGGGGCAGTAATCAAATGTTTATGTGTATAAAGTATCTTAACTATCTTCACGCTGTATCCCAAACGGGATAAGCAGAGGGGACAGATCGCCAAGCTTCGCTGGTCATGCATACTTCTTTTGCTTCCTGCAAAGAATATACTTATATAAAGTACTTATTTCCTTATTTATTTGTATTTCACACAGACATATAAGACAGTAAGTATTTCATAACATATTACTTAATGGGTTACTTTATAGGTATGTTTTGGTCTATTAATTTTTTTTTCTTAGGAAAGTATTCTCTGAGGAACTCCAAACGCAGAGGCAACGACGCAGGCGCCCTTACGGGGTTACAGGGTCAGACGGCAGGGGCTCCCAGCAATGCTCAAAGTTCTAGACAATAGCTGCTCCTAGCAGCCAAATAAAAGTTGATCCCAGGCTCCTCCTCAGGTAGGTTTGGAAGCAAAACACTTAGATGAAGAAGTAAAAGTCAGAAAGAATTATAAAAAGCTTTTGAAAATGATATAATATTAATAATATCTACATTTTCTATGAAACATGATTCTAATGCTGCACAAAAGCTCACCGGACAACTAACCACCAGTCTATTGGTCTGTACGTAATAATTAGCAAATCATTTTCTACGCCCGGGTTTAGGAAAAAGATTACTCGTCTTCTCTTTACCTTTTTAAAACGCATATGTGATACTGCCTCTGTGGCGCGGTGGGAGTGCATCCGACTGCTACGCAAGAGGTCGTGGGTTCGATTCGATTCGATAACTTTGTGTGATGAGCACGATGGTTTATTCTGTGTCTGGGTGTTATTTATCTATACTATGTATGTATTTAGAAATATTTAAGTATGTTTATCAGTTATCTAGATCCCATAACACAAGCTAATATTAGCTTACTTTGGGCTAGATGGCGCTGTGTGAAAAGTGTCCCACAATATTTATAATTTATTTATAATCACGTCCTTCTAACTTTAAAAGGGTACGATGACGCAACATCTCAATTGACTCACTGTGATATTACTTATGAGTACCACCATGAATGATTTATAAAAACAGCAATGTTCCATTTCCGCTACTTCTTGCTCTTACGGCTGTTGCGAGCATCGAATAACAAGAACTTACTTGTAAGTTACGGTGACGACCATAGAGATGTAACAAGTCAACAGAAATGTAACTTAAATAGTGTAAAGGGCTCCACGAAGATCACAGAGCCCCTACAGTACAGTAGTTGCATGTGAGACTCTTCCATTGAATAAGTGATGTGACCACAAAGCAATCTCATCGTTGCCAATACGTCCAACGCTTCCATTCCGTGGTCCCATTGGATGTCCCATTGATGGGACTACGGAAAATTCATTTAACCATGGTCCCATTGGCCAAAGGGACCACTGAATGTAAAATTTTCTGTAATATTGCTATTCCATAGAACCATTAATAGTGATGTAAAAAATCTTTTGAGTTTTTGGGTTCATTGGTAACTTTAATTACCCGTTTTCCCATGTTACTAGGAATTGTTCGCTGGACGTCTCACTTACATCGATAGAAAATTAAAACCATCAGTTACTTACGATAGTTACGAGTACCTTCCTTATTGTGGTTCAATAATAAAAAATATATGAATAAGATGAAATTCCGATCTAGATTGATTAAACAACTGCTCCATAGCACAAGCTTCTATTAGCTTTATTTCGGTAATATAGCAGTTGAGTCTCGCGACGCCCGGGGTTCGCTTTCTTGTTTCTTGTACTTCACTTCGCACGGTCATTGCTATCCCTTGTAGTGAGACCATTCGCACGCATTTTCATTCTTATTAGGTCCTATGACCTAGAAGAATAAAGAAAGAAACCTAGAACTCTGCGGGGATGACATTGCCCGACATGACGGTATAGTTGTAAATCGTCTATATAGAGATGGAAGTAGGAAGAGTTAACTCGTACAGCAGAGTTAATGAAAATGGATTTATATAAAAGTAAAGGAGAAAGTTCGCCACCTTGAGACACTTCAGCAATTAGATTGCGCCATTTAGAGAACGACTCATTATGGCGAACACACTGCGTATGCCCATGAAGATAAGAATTGAACCAGGCCTCTGTTTCCGAGGAGAGATTAAGAGTTAACTGGGCTACTAAAGTCTATAGCACTAGAACGGTAAGAGATTTATTATTCATGTCTAGACGAATATCATCGGTTACCTTCAGAAGAGTTGTTACAGTGCTGTGACCTGCTAAAGCCAGATTGCTGGGGATTGAGAAGATTACTAGTCAGTCATTCTTCCATACAAATTTCATTGAATGATAACTCAAAAAGTTAAGGTCGTATAACCGAAACTAAGACATACCTATATGAGTTATTCACATTTATTACTATGTTTGTATAGTTACAAAATTACAATAATTAAAATAGTTTAAAATTTAGGTAGGAATCACAAAACCTTCATATTTTACTGCAATTTTTCGTGAAACTTCAGGCGTAATAAAATGTATTTAAAGTAATATAATACTGCCACACAGACATAGTTTATTTGTAACATCACATAACTTTATTTTGGTTATCTAAATATATTATTTATTTATTTATCCCCGAAGGGGTGGCAGGGGCATATTATATGCCCACTTTATGCACTGTATAGCATCCTTGCAGATTCTGAAGTAGGAAGAGCAAGGACACTGCTGCATGCTCCAGTCTCGCACAATTTATTATTTAACATTAATACATCTCCTTTCTGCGATTCGTTTCGAACACACTCCATCATTATATGATAGGCATCCTCTATAACATTACATTCAGCACAGTTTGGGAATTCCGCTTTACCCATTAAGAACGCCAACTTGCTTGTTATATCCGGATGATTGAAAATATCTACTTTCAGCGCCTCTATACCTGTATTTTGATATTGAATTGGGTTATTGCCAGACATTAAGAAATTATGAACCAGAACCGCCACACCTCCATAATGGTCAAAGCGGTCGTTGCCAAAAACATTATAGTTTGACAATCTAAGTTCATTTTCGGGCTCTAACCATGTCTCGGAAAGGACAGCAATAATTTTCTCCAGTATTAAGATGTTTTCAAAACTGACTAATTTAGGTCTAAGGCTTTGGCAGTACCATTGGATAATATTAATGTTAATATAATTAGGTTGTCTATACATTATCGGAACCTATAGTATAATCAATTATAAACTTGAGTAACGGCCATCGAGAGATATTACTTACCAACCAAACAGTTAACCACTCTGTTACTATTCTCAATGTATTTTGAATTTTAATAGAAATTGAGTTTCTTGGAGAACACTACTTGTTTTAAACGTATAAACAGTTCTTTCAAAGATATGTTCTTGAGCTGGGATTGTTCATTGGTGGCCTCCTGGTTCTCGGTGCAATCGTTGACAACCTGGTTTATAGAATCATCATCGGAAATCGGCTCCCAGTCCCTGCTGACATATTTCTTGGAGGTTAAGTTCTTTGAGGGTTTTTTCTTTGGCGTGATAACCACACGTTTTTGTCGTTGTAATGTTTTTAGCGTTTGCGTAGCTAGGCGTGTTGGAAGACGTTTGCGGTGTGTCTGTGGGCTTATACTCTGGCGGTGGTATTGGTGTATTAAATATTCTGCTCATGATCTGAGCAGAAGAGAGAGGTCCATCCGAAGTAGGGTACATTGTTAGGGCCTTGCGGTATGTACAGTTGAATTCTGCCATTCTGAATCGAATTTTTCGTTCTTTTACGTAAACCGGGCAATCTTTGTGAAAGACTATATGACTACCCGAGCAGTTAGGCAGCGAAATTTATCAGTATCACAGTTTGCATGACCACCACTGCAGTTAGGACATACTGTCTTGTTTTGTGAACATTTTTTAATAGTATGGCCTAGCTTCGAGCAGCGCGAGAACTGTGATACAGGAAATACGTATTTTTCAATACTGAAACGGATGCCGTCTACCACCACATGCTCGGGTAAAAACTGACCCTTAAAGCATAGGCGCACTATTTCACTTGGTACCTAACCTACTTTTCATCCCATCGGTTAAGGCGTTTCAGAGATATTAGTTTTCCTGGGCTAGGACACTGAATATTTTCAAGTATTTGGTCTTCGTTCAGTTCTAGATCAATATTCTTAATTATACCGTATGAGTGGCTTACTTCCATCGCTTTTGTCACTCTCCAATTCATTTCCATTAATTTATTACATGTAAAAAAGTTATCCGCACTGAATTCATTATTCAATTCTATTCGTAGTCTATAGGGGTTGATATATTTAATTTTAGTGACGTCACAGATATTACGTTGAGAATTTTAGCTAAACCAAATTGCTTCGGAAATTGTTCGGAACAACACACATAAACTTCTACTTTTTTTTGACTGCCTCTGCGGCGCGGTGGGAGTGCATCCGACTGCTACGCAAGAGGTCGTGGGTTCGATTCCCACACAGGATAAAACTTTGTGTGATGGTTTATTCTGTGTCTGGGTGTTATTTATCTATAATATGTATGTATTTAGAAATATATAAGTATGTTTATCAGTTATCTAGATCCCATAACACAAGCTAATATTAGCTTACTTTGGGCTGCGCTGTATGAAAAGTGTCCTACAATATTTATTTAATTACTTTATCGATATTACCTTTACTTCTTTTACCATTACGCCCAACTGTTGGCCAATCAGAGTCATTCATCTCTCTAATGCGTTTATTTGATAACTGAATTCTGACTCTTCTGACGACAATGGCAGCATATGTTCTTCATAAATTTGTGATACCTTCTTCTACATTTACTCGGTTCTGCCTTGAACAGCTATCATTCATTGCGCAAGCTTCCGTCCAGCTCATCATCAGACATCGTAAAGTAAATTAATTGTTCCTCGTAAAACAAACAAAAACAAAGCGAGGTGCAAGTACCGGCGCCGGGCGCCGTCCGACCGTTCTTTGTATAGGAACCTGTTGCGAACGAGTGTCGCTCGATACCTGCAATTTCAAATCTTTAAGTTCCATTCAATTGAACCACTGAGAAAAAAAAGGCGTTCACATTGCATTCTCATACAAGTCGACACAACTATCGAAGTAAAAGGTTCTATGGAATAGCGATACTACAGAAAAAAATTCGGTGGTCCCTTTGGTCAATGGGACCACGATTTAATGAATTTTCCCGTAGTCCCATCAATGGGACATCCAATGGGACCACGGAATGGAAGTGACGTCCAACAACAAGCATTATAACTTACATTTGCCGAGTACGATAACTTCTCCTATCGTCATACCGAAAGTTAACCGTTGAACACCTAGGTGAACTACGTCGATATACCACGGGTCAGCAAACCCTAAATCATCATCTAAAAGTGTTTGCCCAGTCGCTTCCAAACCTTGATTTTAAGCCTGAGGTGCACTTTATTTGGTTGTTCCTCGTAGGAAGAGCAATCGTATGACATTTGACTTTCAGCTGTCCACTTGGGCTCCAGAAATTTTTGTAGGACCCTTGCCAATGGTCTACAGGAACTGTCAACTACAGGAGATGCCCCGATTAGATTCAAACAGCAGATTCTAATTCAATGGCTACTTGGGCAGGATGCCTAAATTAATGATAGATCATATATGACTTCCGACACTTGAATGCTACTTCTCCAATCTTTAGCCTCCTTTCGCTTCCGCTGTGCTATAAGTTATAGGTAAGTAGCAGTGATATCTTAGTACCTAGGGAAAAAATCTAAAGGATAAGAAAGAAAAAAAAGGTATATGAACAAATTAAACATTTATTTTTCTTGGAACATAAAACATTGACGAAGTCAACCATTAACATATCAACTTATATACTTGATTGCTACTTAATATAACAGCGTCTTATTGGCTAATCATAAAGTGTAAGGAATCGAGCACGTCCTTATTATGCATTAAACGCCGAGTAATAGAGCGACTCCAGCCAGGGTCCAGCGAGTCGGTTTATCTTTGGTCTTCAAGTTGAAGGTCCATACGAAAGTCGGGCCGCGCATTCTGTAACATTAACATAAGAAATAAAAAAATATGAGTGTGTACCTGTGTAAGAAGTGAAACTTCTTTACGGCAAATCATTTCTCTACTATTTACGACTTTATGAAAATTGGGTAGATAAGGCTTACGCATACGTCGATAAAGAAGTTTCACTTTAAAACAACATGGCGCGTAACCGAAATACGTGACAACTGTTTTTTACAGCAATAAAATTTCTCTCATACATCGATAAAATTCAGTTTCACTACTTCAATAGTTAAAAATATTTTTGTATACAAGCTTTATTTAATTTCTCTAAATAAATCTCATTCATAAATATTTCCATACAGACATAGTTTATGTATTTAAAACATTAAATAACTTTATATTGATTACCTAAATATATAGAATTTTATATAATCTACCAAAAGCTGAAAGCCTATTATAAAATTTTCAACGCTGTTTTATCAATGAATACCACGGACTATATTTTTACTACTAACTAGTTGACGCCCGCGGCTTCGCCCGCGTAGAGAAGTTTTCACGTTCCCGTTTCCCTCAGGAACTTGTTCCCGGGGTTAGATTACTGGCACTACCACGTTCTCACACCATGCCGAGTGAGATAGCACTAATTGTTTGCAACTAGTGCAACCTTAAAAGAACGCACCGAATTTTATAGACCGGACATTCGTATACGTTGCGTGTCTCCTGCTTGTCCTGTGTCACGGCTTTGACGAATATCACAGGCACGATAGGGAAGAGCTCCATCATGCGCGACTCGACGATCCCGCCTGTGACGGTGTCCCAGCGCGCACCCTCCATGTACAGCCCGCAGATGTTGGCGCCTTCGCGGGGAGGAGCGCTGTGAAATAAATAGAATGCATATTTGAATGAAATCATCAATATGTAGTTACTTCCAAAAATTTGAAGTAACGATAAGTCTTGATTATTTGTTTAATTTTACCACTTAGGTGGCACTTACGGCCCACCTGATGGAAAGTGGTCACCGTAGCCTATGGACGTTTGCAACACCAGAGGTGCAGCACTCGCGCTGCCAAACCTTCTACGACCCCTTTCGAAGAACCCCTTTACCACAACCTAAGCGTACGCGATTCCTATTTTATTGGATTCCTATTTTAATTGAATATCACTGTTACTTTTAAGGTAGTGGGGTGTAAAGGTCCCCGACAAGATCTTCAGAGCTCAAGCGATGTCATCCGCTATAATTTGACCAAGACCGCTGTACCGCTCACTGCGTACAAAATTTTACGCAGGAAACGGTTCAGCGGTCGTGGTCAAACTATAGCGTTGCACCTGCTAACGAACGAGGCAACGATGCAGGTACCTTAACGGTGATGGGAGATCAGACTAAGTTCAATTGCTAAATAAAATAGCAAAAAACCAAAACCAAAAGACAGCTGCTTCTAGGAACCAAATAAAAGTAAACCCCAGGATGCAAATTCAAGTGTGAGGTTTGGAAGCTAGGAATACGTTTATATAAAAATAAATACTATTACTTTTAAGTAGTGAAATAACGATTAAAATATGGTGAAGAATTTCAACTTGATTCGATACGGTTCGGGTAGTTCAGTGGCTGGAACATTGCCCTGGTTAGGCAAAGGTCACGGATTCAATCCCCGTGTAGAATCGAATTGTCTTTTTTCACTTTATAAAAAAATTTGATTGTAGTTTTGACAACCACTTTTTCTTTCATTCTATTAGCTACATAATAAATTTATGCTACGTTTAGATATTTTACTTTACGACTCATCCTTTATTACTAACTTGAATTCTTGTCGGCTCTTTTTTGTGACATCACAGTTGAGACACATTTTGTCCAATGGCCAATCATTCTTACGCGCTGTCTGCTGCATGATGGCGGTCAAGAAAGACTGTGGGTTGAAAAACCCTGCCAACCATACCGCTGGGGGCAACTGAAAAGTAATTGGTAGTTTAAATTTACTAGGTGCACTTGCCGTCCCCGGTAAGTCTAAATGGAGCGAAGCGTTTTGCCGTCATCATTTCCGAACACGAACTTTCGGTCATTATTCCTCCAGGGTATGTCCGATTTCCATTATATTTTTTTCTAAACCATCTATGCCTAAATGTCGTAATATGGGTCAAATTTGATCAAAAAGTGTTGAGTGGTTTTGGGAGGAGATTGAGGACAAAGCGAAAATCCGAATCGGGGAAGACTACGAAGGCTACGCTCACTTCATTGGCTTCGCTCCAATAATTCTAATACATAAAACAGTAAGAAAAGCAACCTGTGTGTAAAATAGACAAATTAGCCATGTATAGGATTTGAACCCGTGACATTTCAGGAGTGTGTACTAGGCTTACCTATAACTTTACATTTTCCACCACAAATTTATAAAAAAAAATTACCACGTCGGCAAAAATAGTGCGACATGAGAGAGTACGCTGCGTACATAATGTATGATAGAATTTAGACATGAACTGTTTCAAATTCCTATGAATTTGTTAATATGTCATATTTAAAAAAAAACTCACGGCAACTATTTTTACATTAAAATTTTCTAACACCATGTGTAAATTGTTATAGCCAGTTATTTTAATATAAGTGTCTGTAGTATCTGGGGGATTTAAAAATAAACGTTATTATCATGTCAGGGTTTCCAGGGATGTAGGTAAATATACCATAAACTTTTATATTATTGCTATTGCATGCTAAATTTTAAATGGCTTATCTGTTATGAATACAGAAGCGCTCGTAGCCCAGGCTAACGTAAAGATTCATACGGAGAAATATTGGCGTACAGTATGCCACTGCCACCTCTCCGGAGAAAAAGGCGTGACTGGTAAACAAAATAAGTACTAACATTGAAATCACCAGTCCAATTCTCCAGCTCAGTTAATCTCATGCAAAGGTCTGAAAACCAAGCAGCAAGGCCCAACAAGCTAGGGTATGCCAACTTCGTCCATTGATCCGGTACTTTGTCCATAAACAGAGATTCCATTAGCTTTTCCATGTCACTACTTATTGTCAATTCACCCTGTAGAAAATGATACAGAATTCATTCATTTTCCTATTTACAAATTGACAGTTATTCAACAGCAGGTAGCCACAACCTGCGTCTGTCTATTTCAACACGTCAATGGGCTCACCACCTATTACGTGGGACAGGAATCCACACGGTGAAAGGTGGGCATATAATATTCCTCTGCCACCCCTTCGGGGATAAGGCGTGATGGATATTTATTTTTATTTATTTATTAAAAATTTATGAGAAATTTAGCAATAATTGCTTTAAAAATTTATAATGGCAAAATTATTATAATTAATTATTTAAATTTATTATTTATAATGGCGCTCGGTTTTTGTAAATAGGTATGATCTTCTATTATTCATTTCATTATATTATATATATATATATAGTATATATATAGTAATCACTCTCCAAAAATAAAAGTCTGCCGAGAATCCAAAGACATTCTGCCGAGGAGTCTCTCAGGGCGCCAAGCGCTAGACAGGTAAAGATCGTGTGGTTTTAATCGGTTCGAGTCTAATAGATTCCCGAAAATCCGTAGGGATTCCATACATTCTAAAAACCTCTTTCCAAATGAAATAGAGGGGAACCTACGCACCTAATTGACTATGATATGCTGATTTTATCCTATTATATACCAATTAGTATGAAAACTTTTCAAATTATCCATTGCACCATGTTATCATAAAATTCAATTATAAAGTGATATTTATGTCTCATGCTGTGCAGTATTTTTCTTTTTCTTAGTTCGAACATTTTTTTGTTAAGAAGGAATAAAACGTTTTTAAATAAGACGAGATTGCCCTAATGTTCTATAAATTTAACATATAAATATTTAATAAAATCTATTGCTTCCGGGCAAGAGTCTACCTTAAGTCCCAATTCTGTTTCCTTCAAGGATCTCCTAATCTCTCCCATGAGACGATTCATTCGCTCGCACTCTTGCAGCGCTACGATGTTATACGGAGTAAGTTCCTCAACCTTCCCCATCAACTCCTGGAGGTTAAAAGGTTCTGGCACTCTATCCAGGATATCATCTAAGAGCATGCGCACCTAGAGCAGAAAATAATTAACTATGGAAAAATATTAAGGCTGGGAAATATTTATTTCAATTTGTCTAAGAAACGGGTTTATATCGATGATGGATAGACATTATAAATCTATTAGGGGCTGTGGAGAGATTCGTGACAGATCTGATCCGAAGTTGTTTAAAAATAATTGGCACGTCGACAAATTTGCCGCGATTCTGTAGCTCTTGGAGACAGCCTCTAAGGGTTCTATGTATGTATATTACGTAGACTAAAAAAATCAACTCACAGTTTCCTCTTTAGTAGCACCACCTCCAGCTTGTGCACCCGTATCTCTGGGTTGCATTTCAAACACAACCTAAAATACAATAATAAGTGTTGAATATATATATATATAGGGGATGAAGAATAGAAGCGTGCACGTCGCCATCCCTGCCAGCTACGGCTGCAATTCTACTCCAACA
The DNA here is from genome assembly GCA_948477245.1 of Thumatha senex. Taxonomy (NCBI): domain Eukaryota; kingdom Metazoa; phylum Arthropoda; class Insecta; order Lepidoptera; family Erebidae; genus Thumatha; species Thumatha senex. Next base: position 10,057,773 of record OX419743.1, read on the forward strand.
CGAGTGCCACCAGGACGAATGACGCTAGGGCGTGCCCCCGAGGCGACACGCACCAGTTCGTCCCCGCTGGTGCGAAAAGAGTGTGCCAGAGCGGCGTAGGGGACCGCCACCCTACACGCGCGGCCCGACACGGCGGGAAGTGGAGGATGGAGTGCAGGGTAGCTGCGTGGAATGTTAGGGGAGGAATGACATAAGATGAATGAGTTGATGGATGTTATGAATGAGAGAAAGTTAGATGCAGTGTGCTTGACAGAGACCAAGCGCAAGGGCAGCGAAGTCTTGGAGCTCCCGGGTGGGATGCTCGCGCTTTGGTCTGGAGTACCAGAGAGCGAGCATGGCAGTCGGGGGGTTGGAATTTTGCTGTCCTCGCGATTGGCCTCCGGTATGTATGAGTACAAACTGGTAGGTCCTAGAATCCTGTGGATCCGTGTAAAACTTGGTTTGACGAAGATTTTCCTGGTAGCTGCTTACGCGCCAGTATCTTCGTCGAACGCGAGTGAGCTAGAGGACTTCTGGGAGAGTATGAGAGAAGCTCTAAATGTGATAGAAGGAAATGAAAGACTTATAGTATGTGGAGACTTGAATGGATGGGTGGGTACCGCTCGCGATGGTTTTGAGTCGGTACTCGGGAAGTATGGGGATAAAAGGGTGAACGACGCTGGCAAGCTAATACTGGCATTTTGAAAGCAAAAGGATTTGTTTGTGGCGAACACAATGTTCTACCACAAACACATTCATATGTATACGAGGAGATGTAAGTCAAAGAGAAGCATGATAGATCTCTCCCTAATGGATAGTCGGCTCCGTAAACAGGTGATGGACACAAGGGTTTATCGAGGCGCTGAGCTGGGATCAGACCACTACCTAGTCATAACTAGGATTTGGGGTCTGTTCGCGGGTTGGCGTCATCGTACCGAGTGTCCTGAACCTGAGCCGACTTATAGCATCAAAAGCTGGAAGCTGCAGGATGCATCCATTAGGGATAAATATAATGAAAGGGTAGCCGAAAAGCTTGGCGACGTCAATGTAAGCAGTGAGAATGTGGAAAGTGTATGGCAGAACCTTAGGGACAGTATGATAAATGCCGCTGTGGAAGTGTGTGGAGAAACGAAAAGAGGCAGTAGTAATAAGCGTGATGCATGGTGGAATGAGGAAGTGAAAGAAGCAGTTCGAATGAAGAAGAAAGCATGACTGGACTACTTAGTCTCACGGAATGATTTTAATATGAAAGAGAGATACAAGCTGCAGAAAGTTAACACGAAGGCACTGATAGAAGAAGCTCGTGAAAGGTGCAGAATGAAAGCGGATGAAAGGTTGTCGTCCAATTTCCGGGATAATGCCAAGCTCTTCTGGAAAGAGGTAGGCAAGACCCGGAGTTGTTCGGCAATCTGCAGTATGAATAAAGTGCTTAGGGTTAACAATGACGTCCTAACAGACCAAAGTGACGTCCTGCAGAGATGGAGTGAATATTATGGAAAGATGTATGCAAGAAAAGACAGAGATGCCACATCGGGAAGTGGAGCTCACTTCGATGCTCCGGATCCCGATGTCATTGAAGTCATTAGTATGAAAGAAACGATAGGAACGAGCGATAAGAAGTATGAAATGTGGTAAGGCTGCGGGAAAAGACAGAGTTACTGCTGAGATGATTAAGTACGGTGGGTCGCGTGTCTGGGACACACTATGTCTGTTATGCAACTTGTGCTGGCGGACGGGTGAGGTCCCGGATGACTGGCGAGTAGCAGTTGTAGTACCTATTTACAAAGGGAAAGGCTCGCGCCTAAACTGCTCTAGCTACAGGGCGATCAGCTTGGTCAGCTTAGCTAGTAAGGTGTATGTAAAGGTTATAACGGCACGAATGCAAGAAAAGTCTGAAAGGTATTTATGGGAGGCTCAATGCGGATTCCGACGTGGAAGAGGTTGCATGGATCAAGTGTTTTCTCTCCGCATGATCGCGGAAAAGTTTCTGGCTCTTAGCCAGAAGGTTTTCTGCGCTTTTGTGGATCTAGAGAAAGCATTTGATAACGTTGTGAGGGAAACGCTGTGGGACTTGCTGCCAGGATATGGTGTAGACGGCTCGCTACTGCAGGCAATACAGTCGCTTTATAGGGACTGTAAGGCTTGCGTGCGAGTAGGGGGGGATGTGTCACCTCTTTTTGATGTCTGTACAGGCGTCAAACAGGGATGTGTCATGTCCGCCTGGCTGTTCATAGTGTATCTGGACAGTTGCCTGCAGAAGTTGAAAGATTTTAATATGGGTGTGAATTGGGGTGACTTTACAGTAAACTGTCTGCTGTACGCTGATGATGCGGTGCTCATGGCCTCATCAGAAGCCGACCTACAGGCATTAGTCACTAATATGAAAGAGGGGTGTGAAAGTAAGGGTCTCCGCTTGAATGCAAGTAAAACTAAGGTTCTAGTATTTGAAAGAGGTGACGTAAGAACTAAATGCGAGATTAGGGTAAACCAGGAACGTCTAGAGCAAGTGAATGAAATTGTGTATTTAGGAAGTATGTTTAGCGCGGATGGAAGATGTGATTCGGATGTAGAACGGCGAGTAGCTGCCGGAAACAAAGTTAACGGTGCTTTGTCCCAGTTAGTAAAGCGACAAAGCATCGTAAAAGAAGGCGATTCATAACGCAGTGCTAGTGCCAACTTTGCTTTACGGTAGTGAAACCTGGGTATGTCAGCAGATGCATGAAAGTAAATTGAATGCTGTGGAGATGCGATCACTTCGAAAATTGTGCGGCGTTACCTTGGCCGACCGAATACGTAACGAAGTGATACGCAATATGGCAGGTTTGAATGAAAGTGTCAGCGTTAAGCTGGAAAAGGGCGTGCTCCGTTGGTTTGGACACGTCCAACGAATGAGTGAGGAACGATTGACGAAGAATATATATTGTGCGAAAGTAGAGGGTAGAAAAAGTCAGGGTAAGCCGAGACTTACATATGAAGACCACGTGAGCAGATTGCTCAAAAACGGAAAGGTCAAAAGTACTCGGATACCCAGACGTGCGTGTAGGAAGCGATTGATGAATCTTGAAGAAGCGAAAGAAGTATGCATGGATCGCGAAGCCTGGCGATCTGTCCTCTCTGACTACCCCGTCAGGGATACAGCGTGAAGATAGTTAGTTAGTTATATATAACAATACAAGGGGTACATTTTAGACAAAATGTAAATTGGAAATATTTTCTGCCTTGATCGGGACTTGCCGGGTGAGATTTTATACTTTTTTTAGACAGCTTTCTAGGACACGATACGTCGTAGGCGCCATCTACCGGTACTTAATAATTTTACAAGGTACGAATGTATGTATTCGATTTGTGATGACATAATAAAATAAAAAAAATAACACCTGCCTAAAATTTTTTTCCACTTTAATTTTATGATATGGTTAGCATTGATGCTAATTGATTTTCAAATTTATTTCTCTCACTATAGAAAATAAACTTATTTTTTATTATTTGATAATCTTCAACAATCTTCAAAAGCGTTATTTTCGTTAGCGTTAGACATTGCCTCTTTTCTTCAGATCAGCAACCACATGGGATGTAATGATGCTAGTATGTGTAAAAACGGCGGCGTCGAAAGGAACGTAAGGGGAAACTGTGCGCCGGATATATCACAATGAGCTTATTTATCTTAACAATAAGTCTAATAGTTTTAACTCACAGCAAAAAGTCTCTCAGACACTGTAGTTAAATAGCCGATCTCAGCATTAGGATGAAGTCCATAGAGGTAAGGTGTTTCATCTGGTAGGTAGTCGTCAATATAAGCGTGATAGCCCACATAGTCGGAGTTTGGTGGTGATATAAACCCTGGAGCGAGTTGCAGTTCACCATCCACCTAAAATATTTCCACATTAGTTCAAGATCTTGTGGTAGCTTATGAGCACTATCAGTTTCCATTTGTTGAAAGTATTGAGGTTGAAACAATGCAAAGTAATTATAAAAGCTCGTCAATATAAGCGTGATAGCCCACATAGTCGGAGTTTGGTGGTGATATAAACCCAGGAGCGAGTTGCAGTTCACCATCCACCTAAAATATTTCCACATTAGTTCAAGATCTTGTGGTAGCTTATGAGCACTATCAGTTTCCATTTGTTGAAAGTATTGAGGTTGAAACAATGCAAAGTAATTATAAAAGCTAAGTCGTCTATCCCACGATTTGGTAGAGGAACAAGGGGGAACGCTGTGGTGGTTTTGTGGGTAGTCTGTTGTGTTTTTGTAATATTTTTATTAAAATACACTAAGAATGTTAAAGAATTAGGTATGTAAGAAGTTTTAGAACAATGTATTTTTCAAGTGAGCTTTATTTTATGACCATTATGAATAGGTCAGTGTGAATAAAGATGGTCAGAGCGTGTTTAAAATGGTCCTGCTTATACGAAAATGAAAATCAAATCCTAACTCAATGTCACAAAGTATTACTTCTTGTATTTTATTAATGGCCTCGTCAGTCACAAAGTATTTACCAGGTCCCAGAAAAATTAACGAGTATATAACAGCTGTCATTTTTTGATTTTGAACAATCTGATCGACTCTATTTTAAAAGTAAGCAACAATAGATAGAATTTGCTGAGTATGTAAACGAATACGCTAGTCGCTAGCTCGAGAGGGTACTGAGTGCTCTGTTCCCTGCGGGAGCACAGGAGCACACTGCCCCATGTATGGCTCCACCTCAGACGTCCAACGCGGATCCCAGTGAGGATGACGTGCCCGAAGTCACCGAAAGTGAGCTAGGGGCGGCGGTATTGCGGCTCAAAGCCCGCAAGAACACCGCCCCCGGACCCGACGGCATACCAGGCCGAGCATGGGTCCTGGCCCTTGAGGAACTAGGGCCTCGACTGGCAGGGCTCTTCAGCGCATGCCTTGAAAGGGGCCAGTTTCCCAAGGAGTGGAAGATGGGGAAACTGGTCTTAATCCGTAAAGCGGGGCGGCCGGCGGACCATCCGTCCGGTTACCGGCCGATCGTGTTGCTCGACGAGGTATGTAAGCTTTTTGAGCGCATTATAGCGGAACGCCTCGTCGAGCATCTCAAGGACGTGGGGCCAAACCTGGCGGATAACCAGTTCGGTTTCCGCCAGGGGCGCTCCACCGTGGATGCGATCATGCGAGTGAAGAGCCTGACAGAGGAAGCTATTTCAAGGGATGAGGTGGTGGTGGCGGTGTCTCTTGACATCGCCAACGCCTTTAACACCCTACCCTGGAGTTGCGTCAGGGAGGCACTTAGCTATCATAGAGTGCCTTCCTACCTCTGTCGTATTGTCGGAGCATACCTATCCGAAAGGGCGGTGGCTTACCCGAGTTGGCTAGGGCTAGGTCGGCGAGATGTGTCGTGCGGTGTTCCACAGGGGTCAGTCCTAGGACCGCTCCTGTGGAATATTGGCTACGATTGGGTGCTGCGTGGTCCGTTGCTCGAAGGTGTCGGCGTGACGTGCTACGCCGACGATACCCTCGTTACGGCGCGAGGAGTAACGCACCGACACGCAGCCCTAAAGGCCACGGCAGGTGTTGCTCAAGTCGTGGGTCGAATTCGGCAGCTGGGCCTGGAGGTTGCCCTGCACAAATCCGAGGCTCTGTGTTTTCACGGGCCTAGGAAGCAGCCTCCTCCAGGATCCAGCATAACAGTGGGGGGCGTTAGCATCGGCATCGAGCCCTCGATGAAGTATCTGGGGCTCGTACTCGATAGCCGATGGAACTTCGGACATCATTTCCGAAGTTTGGTCCCAAAACTGAGGGGGGCCACAGCTGCATTATCGCGGTTGTTGCCCAACATAAGGGGACCTAACGCTCCCTGCAGGAGACTGTACCTCGGGATCGTGCGGAGTATGGCCCTATACGGGGCCCCCATATGGGCGGAGACCCTGACGGCCCGCAATGCGTCGATATTACATAGCCCGCTAAAGGCGATGGCCGTCAGGGTGATAAGAGGGTACCGCACGATCTCCGTTGAGGCGGCATGTCTCCTTGCCGGGACCCCTCCATGGGACCTGGAAGCGAGAGCCCTTGCGTCATTGTTTAAATGGCGCAAGGAGGCGCGGGAGCAGGGCCATGGGCCTACGCCTCGAGAAATCGAGGCTCAGCGGTCCCAGCTCCGACAGGAACTCATGGAGACATGGAAGGTGCGACTTGAGCATCCAAGGTGGGGAAACGCCACAATCGGGGCGGTCAGACCGGTCATGGATGAGTGGTTGGAGAGGAGCCATGGCAACCTCTCCTACCGGTTGTCACAGATACTTACCGGGCACGGGTGCTTCGGTAAGTATCGACCATGCGACAAGGCCGCAGACTTATCTTCGCCCAAGACTATCGGCCTCCATGACCGGGGGCCTGAGGACGGCGGGTGGGCTGCTCGTCGTCCTTACAGAAGCAGGCCCAAGACGTAGGCATGACATGAAAATGTCACGCACGCCTCATGCCCCAAGAAGCGGGATAGAACCCGAACCAACCCCCCAAAGAAGCGGGATAACACCCGAACCCCAGGTGAGGCCGCGGTGGTAGCCAAAGTCTGCCGGGAGCTCTGGGACATCTTTCCGAGGAGTTACCCGGGGCGTCCGGCAATAGACAGCTAGGCGGGGACTGTGTGGTATTAGCCGGTTCGAGTCCGGCATGACATCCGAGGGGATTTCCACACGTTAAAAAAAAAAAAAAAAAAAAAGCTGTCATTTTTTGATTTTGAACTATCTGATCGACTCTATTTTAAAAGTAAGCAACAACAGATAGAATTTGCTGAGTATGTAAATGAATACGCTAGTGAACTAAGTAGCTGGGGCGAAGTGTTGAGTAGTCGTTATAAGGCATATACACAATATTTTATAATTTAAATGTAGTAAATATATTGTGCGAAAGCAGAGGGTAGAAGAGGTCAGGGTAGGCCGAGACTTACATATGAAGACCACGTGAGCAGATTGCTCAAAAACGGAAAGGTCAAAAGTACTCGGATACCCAGACGTGCTTGTATGAAACGATTGATGAATCTCGAAGAAGCGAAAGAAGTATGCATGGATCGCGAAGCCTGGCGATCTGTCCTCTCTGACTACCCCGTCAGGGATACAGCGTGAAGATAGTTAGTTAAATGTAGTAGGTTTTACTCACCAATTCCGGTGCCATATATTCTAACAAAAATGTGCGGCAGAGTCTTCTGTCCCAGTCATCAGTGATGTGACCTCCGTACATAATCTCTCCAAACAAGTAGCGTAGGTCCTCCCATGGTACTCGAGGGTTCGCTTCCAAGTAGTTATACAACACGTACACGCAAATAGTTAAATCTCCAAAGTTGAATGGATACACTCTGTGAATATGTCAAGGGATAAACGTAGTGTCTATTAATATTATAAACAGTAATAACACAGTGCTCATCATCATCATCTCTGGGCAAACAGTGGACAAGTGAAACAAGTTTTATAATACATAATAACAAGTGCTGCCGTTGACTATTGCTATCCTTTACTCTCTGCTGTTATTTATGTGTACATACTTAGTTCGGTTAAGTATAGTTTTCACCAAAGCGGTGAAAATTATACTGAATAATTTTTAATGATTTTTCTACCGTAAATACCTACTCGGGTATGATTTTTAGTGATAAAGAAAGCGAAGCCTTGACCAAGAAGCAATTGTTTGATAAAAACAAATCTAATTGGAATTTGAAATTAAAAAGCATTAAGAATATTTAACATCTGTTATACGGTGTATAATTTTACAGTAAATAAATATAGAAAAAAAATGCTTTTACAAATGTACAGACTATGGCTTTATCACTAACAGAAGCTAATTCGTACACTCAAAAATAATTTGAAATGTATAACAAACCGGTTCCAGCCTTGTGGACCAAACTTTCGCCTTTCAGCAACAACAGCATGAAAATAGCAAAGCGCAAACAATACAGCTTTAAACTCAGCTTCTTTGGTGCACATTTCTAGTGTTTCTTGACTAAAGTTGTCCAATGACTAAATAAAACGCAGTCAATAAGACTATATTCAACCAAATGAACATAAAAATTTGCTTGAACTGCTTACGAAATGTACCTTATGCAAATTTGCCCACATTCCTATGGGCGGTTCATTGGTTATTTTAATTGCTGACTCCAAAATACCCTGGGGTATGACATGGTATGCAGCGTCCGCAGCTGGCTCAGCACTCAAATATAACCTAGTAAAAATAAAAACATGGGAGCATCGTATAAGTCTTGTTTTGTATCCAATAATATGGCCACATAGTTGGAAGTTACAATGCCTCCATAAATGTGAGACGTTACTTAAAATATTTGTCGCAATAGAATCAATATAATATAATAATATAATAATAGTATAATAATAATATATAATGTCCCTCGAGGACAGTCGTTATCTTTTATAGGATTAACGCAACCCTATGAGGGTATAGTAGATTCGCTTTTTGAGTCATCCACTTTCTGATATCAACAAAAAGTGTATCAGAAAGTTATTGAAAAGCTCACATCCGCAGGGCAGCTTGTGGCGAGCTGAATGTGCGTGGCTACACATCGGTCCCGATTCCTCAGAGTTTTGTTGCCCTTCTGCACCGGTTAGGATTTAATGGCCTAACGGGAGAGCAGTGAGAGTGCTTCTCCCGGGAGTGCAGCAAATCTCAACTCTGGCTTGCCTTGATTGGCCGGTCTGAGGGAGGGAGCCAGAGCTATATACTCGGGGGTGGAAGTGTCATTTTCAAGGGCATAACTACGGGGAAGTCCGCTCCGGGCCTGTCCCGCGAAGGTGAAACCGGCGCCGCACCGCTCGACACCCCAAGCCGCTCACACCGGTGTTGCCCTCTGTCGCCTTACAGGCTTATCATGCCTATGGTGATTGTATAGGGGGCCCATCTAGTGAGTTGGCGAGTCACCGTCTGCCAATAGTTTAATAATAATATATTAAAAAGGCAGACGCCGTTTTCATCAATAGCTTAAATCACCCAATCCATTTAACACCCAACCCAATAGCCCATTTCATAGTTAGCACATTTCACAATAGTTTAACTCCCATTGGAGGTGATCCATTACCGTTCTTCTACATAAGGCGGGCGTGGACTATCTGCAGTGAGGGTCCCATTCCCTATTAGATTAAAATTCTCAAAGGGCCTCTGCGTGTTGGACCTATGTCTCCATGTAAGCCTACCAAAAGCCCGGGTATCTTCAAGAAAAAAAAAAGAAGATGCCCGAGAAAAGAAGAGATATAATAATATAATAATATATAATATAATATATCAATATAATCAATCACGTACCGATAGTCCTCTTCAGGGTTTTCGAAACATTCCTCCATTTTCTTTTCTAACGTAGCCAGCCATTTGGCTACTAGATGGATGTTTTGTAAGATAACCCAGTGCCCATTGACAGCAGCTACACCCATAGCTGCCTCGGCCACTACCTCTTGGCCCTGGCCTAGAGACACTATGTGGAAATTCTTCTTGTCAGTTGCAAAACCTAACTTGCGACCCAATTTTTCCAAGTCCTGTAAAATGATTTCATGTACTTTGTTATTTAGGTCAAATTAAAAAAAAACGGTAATTAGGGGATAGATAAATAGAGGAGTAATCTACGATCAAAAACCGATCTCCCATCTTTTTTGTTTCAGTTAATTGATTAAAACCTATGCAACTTTTGCGAGCAGTACTTCAATTGTTACAAAAATCAACTACATAAGTACATACAGTCAAGTGACATTCAATCATAATTTTCGGAGAAGGAAAAGTTTTTGACTAATAAAGGAGTTGTTGTGTAGACTATGTGTATATTATACAGCGAAGTCACAGCGAAATATATTTTTAATCAACAATACCTCTAGATGTATGATGATCCATGATCTATGACTAGCATTCTAACGCACGCACTGTCAAAATTAAACCCTTTGCAGCTAAGGAGAATTAAAAAACAAAAGTTAAATAGTATGTGTACATTATGCAACCGGAATTATCTATTGCTAAGTGAATACGTAACTATTTTCGGATTACGCTTCTTAAATAGGTACTAATTTATTACTAATTTTAGTTGTACCTTCAGCGGGTCAACTCCAGGTGACAAAATGAAAAACATAGCCGTGGTTGAATTACTTTCTTGAAAGGATTTTTCCAATGGCGGAGTACGGGCTTCAACGAATTTAGAACCCAGAATTTCCTCACAAAATGCACTGTAAAGTATTAAAATATCAGATAATAGTTTTTTTTTATAATAGTATACTGCCGTAAGTAAGTTACATCTCAAGAGAAGATCAATAGTGCTAGAACAGTGCACAACTATTGAATAGTCATTTAACGGAGGATATCAATGGAAATAATACCCGTAATCGTACTCGAACATAATATTGCACGTAATCAGGCCCTATCAAATAATAATACTAACTCCTATTCCCATTTATTAAAAGATTACCTTGAGGCATAAGACATTCTATCTGGCCGCAAGGCTCGCATAATGCACAGTCGCTGTAGTGACGATTTATTTTTCCAGTCTCCTGGTAATTTGTCCCTCTCGGGTGCTTCTCCTTCCGTGTACTTTTCCCACCTAAATAAAACTGTATAGTTTAGTTTAAGTAATTCCAAATTTTCCTTTTAAAAAATGATTTTGTTCAGCTAATCCTCACTTATAATTAAAAACTACCGAGTCTCAAATCTATCTCACGTGGTAACTAACGGTAGAGGTACTGACGCAGGCGCTAGAAAAATACGACACCCATTTCCTTCAATGGTCATTCCAGCTAATCAAAGTCGAACCAATTAAGAAAGTGAACTCAAAGAGTCCCTCAAGGCTCAATTCTAGGGTAATGTTTTTTATAACTTTGTTGGTACCTTTTGGTGGCTCCTTCTATTTCTTTGTCAAGGTCTTCAAATGCATCCATTTTAGCAAGTGCGATAACGCCACCCCACGAGTTATTCGACAACCACGCGTACGGTGAATTTTCAGGTGCCACAGCATATTTTAATAAGAAATCCAATTCCTTTAAATCCAGTCTACCCTCTGATTGCAGAACCTTGAAATAAAATACGCAAATGAAATGTATCTTAATTCGTTTCGGTAATGAAATTAAATAGTACTAAGAAGAAGTGGCCCAAGTACCTGTAGTGTCACAAGAAACAAGAACACAAGCTTATCTCTTTCAAACAATCCTCGACAGGTATACACATACACCGAGAAGGTTATGCTGTCTAGCAAGTTTCGCACACGTTTTTCCAATTCTTCAGCAGCTTCAGCTGTCCTCAAAGCTTCCTTGAACACCACGCTGTATGCTTTCAGTGAGAACTGATACATAGGATTGATCTTGCAAATTTCATTCAGAATAAAATACAACATAGACGCCCGGGTCGCTGCTCGCCTGCACATAATTTAATAAGTAGTCTAGAGAAGTTTTATTATTGCACTCATACGGAGCACGAAAATAATTTTAACTTTTAGAGGCAATCATAACATGGAAAGTATAAGTGCTTTTATAAAAGATAACGTGGTTTTAATTTTAAACATGTTGTATTACAAGACTAAACCTACCTATAGCTACTGCTTTTAAAACCAGTAAAATCGTATTCTAAGTGAGATAGTAAAGTCAATACTTTTATTTTTGTAAATTTGGAAAACTGACTAACCTATAACGCTCTCTAGCTTCGTCAATCTTGACGGCGGTGACTTTACCCTCCTCTACTTTAATTTCAATATCGGCAGCTGTCTTCTTAGTCGTTTCTAAATTGATGACCAATGCTGAATCACTCAATATATCAGGCCCCGCAGACGATAGTCGCTTGAGTAAATCATCTTCTAAAGTCTTTAGTGTGATCTTAAAATCATTTTGCTGTTTAGTTAAACCAGCTCGTAACGCTTCTAAATCTGGTCGCTCAGCTTTTACCACTTCACCCAGAAGTTGCTCTTCTAATCTATTAATAATATAAATACGTATGTATGAGAATAAGATAGAATATAGTTTAATATCAAATTATATTTAATATATGGGTTATCTCATAGCTACTAGTGTTATCCTTCTCTTAAGAGATTAAGGGAGATTAAAGCAGACAAGAGAAGTAATGGTTGTATTACTGATATATAACAACTAAATTAACTAAATTAATACTACATTAAGCTAGTTGTACCGTCACAAATTAATAAAATTAGAAAATTGTTTCGGGTCAATCGGATCAAACAGAAAAAAAAATGATTATGTTATTTACTTTTAGTGTTAAATCAAACATTAAAATGTTTAAAATGTAAGTTAAGTTAATATTGCACAATAAGTATTTTTATAAAAAGTACGTTACCCATCTCTTGTCACAGTAAAGTTAATAAGAGTACACTGAGCTTGCATTTCAGGCTGATAATGTGGATTTGCCAACTTGGTTTGGATTATAAATCTGAAATTTGGGTGGTAATCTATTTCCCGGTCTCCAATCTGCAAAAATTACATGGTATTATTTACTATCATTCTGTAATGTAAAAATAACGAGTGTTTTGAACCCTATTGATCGAGTTGCCTTAAACGCCAGATGTCAATGTAGTATACCTTAACGTGTTATTTACATAAAATTTCACGTTTCAGACGTATTGCTTGCTTGTCATTTACCATTAAGGGCAAACAGCTTTAAGGCAAGATGCATATTTAGGTAAAACGCCGTTATTAGCATTTTGGGTTTAAGGTTCTGGATCAAAAGGGGGTTTTGAAAACCAAAAAACAATAGATACAAATTTGAAGCTATGATGCCACAGATAAATACACGGGTTAAACACTTCAACAATTGTATCATCACCATGATGCGCTTTAATTATTTTGTAGTTTGGAGGACAGTACCTAAGTAAAACTTCTTACGATTTTCGACAACAAAGTACCTACTTCTATGTATTGGAAATAAAATAAATAAAAATCTAATATTTAAATAGTACCTTGAGCACTTTTCCCTTGCGTATGAGTACTCTACCAAGTAACGGGTCAAGTACAGCATCCATGGTTTCACCAATATTTTCAAGTAAAACCACGTCTCCATTGCTAACGCCACGCTCGATTCGGTCAAGGTAGTTACGCTGTGTTAGTCTAATCACCACAAGTGATTCACCGAATTTTGATTTTATCCATTTTATCCCTTGTCTGTGGATATAATTGAACCGATTAAAAACAATCTTTCTAATTTTAATTAAATGAATATAGTTCTCAAAAACACAGTCGTTCATCAAAATCGATCAATCAATTTAGCAGATATGTTACAAAATCAAACACAGGTTACACTTTTTCCATCGTCACGAGCATCGTCTTCTTTATATTGAAATTGTTTGTTTAGTAGGTAAAACTTCTTGCAATCATCTGCATGTGAAATGTTTTCGAATCTTTTCCATCAAATGTGATGAATGATATATTCTTCGCCTAAGCTCTAAGTTATTGGTTAGCAAATCTGCAATATGAATTCACGAAACGTAACAGTTAAATATGAATATCAATAACATGATGTGTAAAGTAGTCAACTAACAATTGAGGGTCGATCATGAGTGGCCATCTCGCTGAATTTGTGAGAATGGTAGCATTCTCCGTGCTCATGGTATCTGTAGGTAGGCCTTCGTTGTTCCATGTAGCTACTTGTGCGTCGTCTGTCAACATTGACAATGGATCTAGGCCTTCTGTCATCTCTATTTTAGGCTGGAACATAAATGGTTTATAAGAGAACAGATTTTTTATTGTATTTACCGAGGTATCTACATAGATAAGTTTATCCCTATCGAAAATGTATTTTTATATATTTTTATTACATAATAGTTTATCCCTAATCTATATATTGATCCTACTACTTATTTATTATATCCGTTCACGCGGATTTGTGCCAATTTCGAAACAAATTGAAAGACTTGTGAAATTTTCTTCACTACTCTTTTTTCATTTTTAAATACATAATCTATGGATGATTAAATTGGACAAATTTAAAAATAATTAATAATTTATATTGAAAAAAGAACGTGGTGAATTAGATGCAGAGTCACTCGCTGAAGCTCAAAAACATAATAGGCCAGTAAACTTACATCTGTTTGACCAAGTGCAGGAACCCAGTCTTCATTGATGAGCTGTAGCCGGTAGCCACGTGTAAAGCAGCCTACATAAGAAATAAAAGCTGTCACCAACAGCACGTCACCCGGTAACAACACTCCTGACTCTTTCATGTTCACCACAGTCGACGACCATCTGTTATTTTAATTACTAAGTCAGGAAAGGATAAATAATTTGACATTATTTTATTACCTTAACGCAAATTCTATCACTTTTATAGAAATACTAGCTGACCCGCACAACTTCGTTAGCGCCACAAGAGAATCAGACAATTAAAAAAACACTAAACTAAACTACTGCTGTATCCCTGACGCGATAGTCAAAAATTATCTTATTATTACAGACAATTATCTTTTGTTAAAAATAGTTTTTTTTTTCAATAAATAGTATCCTTTACATACATACATACATATTGTCACGCCTTTATCCCCGAAGGGGTAGGCAGAGGCATATAAAACGCCCACATTTCACCGTATGCATTTTAGTCCCACGTAACAGGTGGTGAGCCCATTGCCGTGTTGAAATGGACAGGCGAAGGCTGCGGCGACCTGCTGTTGAAATTTTTAAGCCGCCCATAAGGCCTTCAACTTGGCTTAACGACTGCCATTTTATTGGCAACCGGGACCAACGGCTTAACGTGCCTTCCGAAGCATGGACCTGCGGTGGGTCTAAGGCCGAATAAATTTAATAAAATGTGTCTATTTTAGATGTTAAATTTGGAAGAAATTTTGAACCCGTTGCCCTTTTTAGTGAGGTGGTAACAAAAAGGCTAAAAGGTCTTATGTGCTAGACACTTATTAGCACGACCAATTATAGTCCTGGTGGTCTCGGACTCATATTCTTGGAGGTATTAGAAGTAACATAGTATCCTATGTTACTTCTAATACCTCCAAGAATATGTGTACAAAGTTTCATGATGATCGGTTTAGAAGTTTTCGCGTGAAAGTGTAACAAACAAACTTTTATGTTTATATGATTGTACAGAGTGGATTTTTGAGGCGGGGCGATGACAGTAGGCACTTTAACTGTAATTGTTACAGGAGATTGTTCTTCCACAAACCATCCACAGTTTTTAAGGTAACTGCATTTACAGATTTCTGAAAAAACTAACATTAGCAAAAAAAATGATGCTAAAACACCAAATAAAATTATGCCATTCGATTTCCCTTAGAGATCAAATAGTCTACTGGACCATTTAAGGTACGAGTACTAGAAATGACGAAAGTCGCCAGAAACTCTACCCATAAATTTCAGTTCAGAAGTGCCTGTTACGGTTAAGGCACCTGCCATTACTGCCGTCTCAAAATAATGACCACGTATACCATATTCTTTTCCTATATAGCTTGGGTAGCAGATAAGTATACAGCTCACCAGCCTATAGACGTTTGCAACGCCACGCATTGTTACTATACTAGCGATTCCGACACTTTCGGCGTGTTCTAATCACTACAGGTGCAAACCTTCAATTTTACTGGAATACATTCAACCACAAGCATAGTTCTTTTTACTACGATCAGCGTGATCTTAACCTTATTTTCTCCGAGGCTAGTCCATTGACAAGTCTGTTAGCTAAATCGATGGTGTAGTTTGTAGCATCAGCTTCAGCTTGGCATTTCATCTTTTCATTTACAGCTTCTTGAAACGCCTTCATCAACACTTCCAACTTTTCCTCAAGATCCTATGAATCAAACATCAAAATCGATGAGACAATAAAATAAAAGTATAAGCAAATCACACAATATAAAAATATTTACAGCAATTTGCTCTTTGAGGAAGTCTAGCTTGTCTCTGGCGGCTTGCAATTCATCATTGGCAGCATTAAGAGCACGTCGTTTAGGCTCGACAACAACGTACACGTCATAGAACTTCACGATGTTGATTACCCACGAACAGAGGCCAGCTGCAGCTGCAGACTTCGCGCGAATATTGTCTGGTTCGAATTCTGGATTCTTGATATAAGGTTGAACTGCCTGCCGCACGAATATACAGGAACTTCATAAAGCTAATATTCAGTTTAAACATTATATCTTAAAATGTGTTTAAGGAATTATAGATAAAACGTACCTTAATTACATCAGGGTGAATGTTTTCCTTATCGTAGTAAACCAGATCGTATAAAAATTGATCTACTTTTGCCATCATCGACTGAAATTTAAAATATACTTTAAGAACTAATTCGTTTGAGATAGCATTTACAATAAATTTGATCTTACTTTACAAGCTTTCCACGATCTGTCTTTAGGTATTTTTCCCTTTTTCGAAAACAAGACGAGCACTGCGGCAGTAACCATAACAACAGCGTCTGGTGGAGAGCCGAAAGCTTTCAACTCAGTTAAATTATTCTTGTTTAGCGTATTCAAAGCTTCTTGCGCTGCGAGCAACGCAGGTTCTGCTTTTGCCAAGTCATCAGCACAGATCTTCGCCTTTATTGTCACGTCCTCTTCTATTACCTTCACTTTCTTCTCCTCTTCGGCAGCTGTTGAGAATTATATATTTTTTAATGTAGCTTAAATTCTTAGCAGGTTTAAAATAGATCAAGTCTAATAAATTACTTAGTTATATATGGTTTATAATTGTTAATAGAGCCTCAAAAAAAATATTATATACTTATTTACATTTTTGGATTAAAACAGAATTGGAATGAGATCCAGAGGAAGACCAAAGAAAAAATGGATGGATTGTGTAAGGAGTGATATGAATATGAAAGGAGTCAGATGACGAATAACAGGGATGAATGGAAGAGGAAGATATACTGCGCCAACCCTAAGTAAATTGGGACAAGGGTTAGAGAATGATGATGGTCTAAATTTTCTTTTTACTTCTATTAATTTGTTTTACAAATTGGAAATGAAACTTGCTGAGAAATTACTAAGATTATTTACAGTAGTCATAGCCAACTACAATTTTTACCAGGTATGTAATAAACTCATTCAAGCATATGTGCATGATGGGTTTATTACCTACATATCTTGTATATTACGGCTCTAAGACCATACATTTTTTTGTATTTATTTTAGATGGTTTGCAGAATTCTAAGACTATCTTTATATTAATGAGATTGCATACCAAAAGCTTTTTCCTTAGACACTTTATCGCTCTCCGCACCGACAACATCAATCAACTCCTCTGCGGCTTTGTTCTTCACTTTTAGAATAATCTCTTGTTCTGCTAAAGTTACCTAAGACGCGAAATATTTATTTCACGTTGTTTAATACTTGTGACCCAGTTCGTAGTCAAACTATGACCAGAATAAGTTAAATTTAAAGTTCAATAAAGCATATGACGATAGCGCATCACTCTACTAATACACTCCCGGACTTTTGAATCGAGCCACCTTACATTCCCGGGCCTAAAAGCCCAATACACAAAAAATATACAATATAACAAAAAAGTTTTTATGCATTTTTAATGCTGTCACATTTCATCGTCTTTACCGTATGTATTATTCCAAATTGAATTTTAGAATTTAAAGTAAAGAACAAAAGCCGAGCTTGGTCACTGATTTAAAAAAAATAATGACTGTTGAAAGTTGCTTTTGAAGCAATTTAATGTCGATTTGGTTTGAATTTTCGCAATTGTTGTAAACCAAAGTTTAGTTTAGTTATTTTTCTATAATTTGAACCGTTTTGGCTATAAAATTATGGATACTTCACCTGAAGTAGCCGTGCAAGCTCTTCAATCTGGGCTAAGTCAGCGAGATGTGAGTTCACAACTTCACATAAGTCGTTCCGCTGTTCAAAGAGTGTACCACCGATACCTGGAGACTGGCGGCTTCGTTCGGCGAACAGGAGGACCTCGTTACCGAGTGACAACGGCGAGACAAGATCAATACATTGTCACTACTAGCTTACGAAATCGACGCCTTAACTCTGTTCAGACACAAGCACAGCTCAGGGACTTTCACAGAGTGGCTGTAAGTGCTCGGACCGTTAGAAGGCGACTCAATGAACGTGGTTTAAAGCCCCATAAGCCAGCCAATGGACCCAAATTGACACGAGCACACCGAATAGCCCGTCTAGAATTTGCGCGCGAACATCTAAATTGGACTCGACATCAATGGAGCCAGGTTCTCTTCACAGATGAGTCCAAGATAATGCTATACGGTAATGACGGAAGGAGTAAGGTGTACCGAAGATAGAACGAGCGTTTCGCGCTATGCTGTATTGACGAGAAAGTGAGTTATGGTGGAGGATCATGGACAGTCTGGGGAGGAATCTCTATGGAAGGCAAAACTGAGCTAGAGGTAGTGACGGGACCACGACTGCCGCCCCTAGATGGCAATAGATACATTCGCCATGCAACATGATAATGCAAGGGCCCATACTGCGGGAATCGTCAGGGAGTACTTAAATGACATTGGTATCACTGTTATGAGATGGCCAGCGCGATGTCCTGATATGAATGCTATAGAGCATCTATGGGATGAGCTGAAGAGGCGTGTTCGAGCTCATCATCCTGCCCCGCAAACCATGCAGGAGCTCAAAAATGTAATTTTGGAAGAATGGGAGGACATTCCTCAACATGTCATAACGACATTGATTAATTCTATGCCAAACCGTATGAGAGCTGTCATAAATGTACTGGGAGGCAATACAAGTTACTAAATAAACATTTCTTTTCATGTAAAACATGTCTTTATTTAAAAATCGATTAGATTTTTTTCCTTGAAAAAAGCAAATATGGACTTGTTTCAACGTAACTCGACTTTTTTAATAAACTGTAGTTCAAATTTGGAACAGTGGCACTCTAAATGAATTATTAGTATACCAGCTCCAAAACTGCATCAAAACATTTTCCTTCTACATACATCTTTTATAAGTTACAGTACTCCAAACCAAAAAAATCAAGGTGGCTCGATTTAGGTGCCCGGGAGTGTATTATAAACACGAAAGTTTGTAAGTATGGATGTTTGATACTTTTTCACGCAAAATCTACAGAATGGATTTTGATGAAACTTTACAATAATACAGCTTACACATCAGAATAATACATAGGCTACTTTTTATCCCGGAAACAAGTTTCTGTGGGAAATGGGAAAGGGAAAACTTCACAACGCGTGCGGAGTCGCGGGCGTCAACTAGATCTCCATAAAAACTATCTCAGGGGAACGAAGTTTATATTGTGATTGTTTTGAAGCCTTTCATAACTTCTAAGCACTTACTAGGTAGGCACTTACCTTCAGTACAGCAACATCTGCTGCACACGATGCTAATTTTTCTAATCCGTTCTCAAGTCTTGAAATCATCATTGTAAGATTTGTCGACTTTTCAGTGAGCAGCTTACTGTATAATGCAATTTGTTCGAGGAAAGTCTTTGGTGTGGTGTAATTGTACCGTCTTTCATTTTGAAAGTATATTTCGGACATTTTATTTACACTCTGATGCACGTGAGACATAAAACCCGCAACTGAATCAACCAATGTAGTCTGTAATGTTGTAAAAACGTGGATATTTATTTATTGCTATTATCCATAACCTGACTATAACATTCTAAGCTCTTCTAACCATTTGATAACGTTGTGAGGGAAACTCTGAAACTCTGTGGGATTTGCTGCCCGGATATGGTGTGGACGGCTCGCTACTGCGGGCAATACAGTCGCTTTATAAGGACTGTAAGGCTAGCATGCGAGTGGGGGGGGGATGTGTCACCTCTTTTTGATGTCTGTACAGGCTTCAAACAGGGGACCGCCTGGCTGTTCATAGTGTATCTGGACAGTTGCCTGCAGAAGTTGAAAGATTGTGATATGGGTGTGAATTTGGGTGACTTTTCAGTAAACTGTCTGCTGTACGCTGATGATGCGGTGCTCATGGCCTCATCAGAAGCCGACCTTCAGGCATTAGTCATTAATATGAAAGAGGAGTGTGAAAGTAAGGGTCTTCGCTTGAATGCAAGTAAGACTAAGGTTCTAGTATTTGAAAGAGATGACGTAAGAACTAAATGCGAGATTAGGGTAAACCAGGAACGTCTAGAGCAAGTGAATGAAATTGTGTATTTAGGGTGTATGTTTAGCGCGGATGGAAGATGTGATTCAGATGTAGAACGGCGAGTAGCTGCCGGAAACAGAGTTAACGGTGCTTTGTCCCAATTTTTTTTTTTTTTTTAAATAATAAATATTGTGGGACACTTTTCACACAGCGCCATCTAGCCCAAAGTAAGCTAATATTAGCTTGTGTTATGGGATCTAGATAACTGATAAACATACTTATATATTTCTAAATACATACATATTATAGATAAATTAGTAAAGCGACAAAGCATCGTAAACGAAGTTGCTAGTGCCAACTTTGCTTTACGGTAGCGAAACCTGGGTATGTCAGCAGATGCATGAAAGTAAATTGAATGCTGTGGAGATGCGATTACTTCGAAAATTGTGCGGCGTTACTTTAGCCGATCGAATATGTAACGAAGTGATACGCAATATGGCAGGTTTGAATGAAAGTGTCAGCGTTAAGCTGGAAAAGGGCGTGCTCCGTTGGTTTGGACACGTCCAACGAATGAGTGAGGAACGATTGACGAAGAATATATATTGTGCGTAAGCAGAGGGTAGAACAAGGCAGGGTAGGCCGAGACTTACATATAAAAACCACGTGAGCAGATTGCTCAAAAACGGAAAGGTCAAAAGTACTCGGATACCCAGACGTGCGTGTATGAAGCGATTGATGAATCTTAAGGAAGCGAAAGAAGTATGCATGGATCGCGAAGCCTGGCGATCTGTCCTCTCTGACTACCCCGTCAGGGATACAGCGTGAAGATAGTTAAGTTTAGTTAAGTAAAAATTCTTCTTGCTTATCACAATATTCTTAATTTTAATACATTGATAATTATGTTTTATCTTTTAGTTTGATTTTGAAAACGTGTTTCATTTAACTTTTATTTTTTTAAACTCATAAAAATTTTCATTGCATTATCATAGATTCTCGATGGGTGTGAAAGGAGTGAGAATCACGTTCAAATATTCCATTACATAGATACATACCAACTTCTGAACACATATATTTCGATATAAATATTTTTTGTAATGAAAACTATTATGTATGCTAAGAGTATTATGAAACATCAATCAAATCAGTATCAAATCAGCCTATAGCTGTCCACTGCTGGAAACCATAATATTGTAATAGTGTACTAACCGGCAATGCTTGTACTTCGGAGAGGAACCGCTTTGAGACAGATTGTAAAGCTTCTTGTGGCCATTGATGGAACCAGTCAATAGCACTGCAGCTTACAACTGATGGAAACTTGCGTGCTCGTATACGCAAAGTCGCTCCCACCGGTGAAAAACATAAAACTACCTGAATATAAAAATATTGATATAAAAAATATTAATAATTTATATTTATCAAACGGGAACGGGAAAGCTTCATTACGCGAGTGGAGTATGCGATACTAGTGGGAATATTAGGAAGGAAAAATGAAAAACATATTTAAATAAAAGGGATATGTAAGTTACAAAAAATAACGCTAATAAGTAGGATAGCAAAGGAGTTTTTTTTCAATCAATTTAGTATATTACAGTATTAATCTCTTCATTACTTCTAAGTATATACGCTTGTCTGCCACTTCAGTAGTATAAGAAAAAGTAAGTTGCTCTTAAGCCTCTTCCAATTTCATTTTGGATAGATAACGGCCTTATTGTACCTTCCTACCACGTAAGCCAAGCAGGTTGCTACAGAAATGTGTTGTAGGTGCACCATTTGCTGCCGCTATCTTAGGTCTCGAAGATATCGGTGGCGCCTTTTCGTTGTTTACTCATTATTACTTTACTATTTTACTCACCTTTAATGTTGAACGCACGCGGTTGACGAAAAATCTCCAGCAATTTTCACGTGTATCGGGGACACCGCTAGCTTTTGTCTGAAATTATCTCTACAGTTAGTCCAATACTATAGTGTTATGCTGTTTTGTCGTAATAGGGAGGTAAAATTATGTTCATTTTATGATTTACTTAGAAAGGGATTCAAAATGTATATAGTAATGTAATCAGGGCTTGTTTACCGTTTAATTTTCAATCCTAAATCAGTGATAAGTACATTAGGAGCGTTTTATTTAGGTTTGGCTCTACCTAAACCTTAAAAAACCGGTTTTCTTAAAAAGCGAAATAAAATAGGTTTTGAATCTATTTAGCGGTTTTTAAAGGTTTTCATTTCGCTCTTACCGCTCTTATTCTTGAGATATAAGTGGTTGTTAAACTTTGTTTTACTTATAAAGATTTGGAAGCTAAACAATCATTAATGAAAAAGTAATTACCTAATGCGGCAAATGAAATAAGAATAACTTTAACTACTAGTGTAGCGTAAAGTGGCCTACGTAAAAGACTGAAGATTTGTGCAGAAAAATGGGTGTAAGGGGTCTATCGACATCTTTGGGCCCAAGCAAACCTAACCTGCACGTGGTTCACCTGCTGATCGACGGACGAGGCTACGGCGAGCAGGTACTCATTATGTGTGCCAGGTGGGACAATATTTTTTTTTTGGATCGGTTGGGTACGTTCATGCAGCCCGCGGAAAGTCCCCCAAATAACTCTTGGGTTATGTTAGGGGTTCAGCGGGTGCAAGCCGGGGCTTAGAGCAAGATTTGATGTAGGATATGTGGGACCAGTAGGTGTTAAGTGGCGTCTAGTGGCGGTGTCGTATTTATGCTACCTCGGCTATATTGTCGAGGACCGGGTTGTGCGTATTTGTTACAGCGGATGTTTGTGTTCGCCGTCTGCGCTGCCTGGAAAACCCATCCTTTTCTGTTCTCTGGCTTCATGTGGATCATGGTTCTTTAGCCAGACCTAGGTGTCTTTACCGTTCCCATAAAGTGGATATGGAGACGACTC
Organism: Thumatha senex; assembly: GCA_948477245.1. Taxonomy (NCBI): domain Eukaryota; kingdom Metazoa; phylum Arthropoda; class Insecta; order Lepidoptera; family Erebidae; genus Thumatha; species Thumatha senex. The sequence continues at coordinate 10,080,609 of OX419743.1, forward strand.
GGCTCTTTGACTACTTTGGCAGGGCGGCAGATAATGCGCAGGTGCGATTTCCAAACGTGGAATTGATTTTTTTGGGGGACTTTAACGCACACCATACAGAATGGCTAGGCTCCCTCAAAACTGACCATGAGGGACGAACCGCCCATGTCTTCGCTCTCTCGCATGACTTGACACAGTTGGTACGCCAGACCACCTGAATACCTCATGTGGCAAGGCATGCGCCTAGCTTCTGCTGACCAACAACCCAGCCGAGTTTAGTGTATCGGTTGGTGCTCCGTTAGGTACTTCCGATGCATGTCTTACAGTAGCAGCGCGGAGACTGTGGCACTACACGTCAGCGTTGCTTTAGAGAAAAGGCCCCATCGGAGAGCGCCGCTGCTGATGCTGGAGAGATCAGACTGGGGATGGAATACTACATCCCCTACACTCAGAACTAGGGCCCAGACCAGAAAGTAGGTGACCAGAATGTGGCCAACCTCAGAGCCGCTTACAACAGAGCCGCTTTTTTTTTTTTTTTCTTTCTTCTTTCATAAGGCTCGAGAGAAGGCCGACTTGTTAGCCGACCTCTTCGCGACCAATTCCCGGATCGATGACCGTGGCAAGCAGCCTCCGACAGTCACGAGTTGTTGCAATGCAATGCCTGATATAATCATCAGGCAGTGCGATGGGTTCGTTTTGTCGCCCACTCTCTTCGTTCTGCATATCAATGATATGTTGTCCTTGGGCACCATACATTGCTATGCAGATGATAGTACGTTACATGGGAGATATGCAAGTCACCCGACGGAAAAGCGGACGGATGTTGAGGCTAAGAGGGGACAAGTTGTGGCGGAACTCGATCGGAGTCTGGACCGCATCTCTCGATGGGGCTCCAATAATCTGGTCAAATTCAATGCCAGAAAAACGCAAGCAAGTGCATGCCGCAAAATGATCCCCTTTCCGTCCCCTTCCAATTCTTCAGAACACAAATCTACCGCTGCAAATTAACTCAGCATTCTGGGGTTGGACGTTAATCGAGAGCTTAATAGTAAAACTTATATCGAGGGGTGCATCAGCTTGGCCTCTCGAAAGCTCGAAGTCCTTAACTCGGTGAGACGGTTTTTCACGCCGGAACAGAGATGCTTATTTTATAAGGTGTCAGATTCGACCGTGCGTGGAATACTGCTCACATCTCTGGTATGGCTCCACCAAGTACCTGCTTGAAGCTCTCGACGCGTTGCAGCGACTTGCCATCCGCATCATAGACTGTCCAGAGGTTGTTGGCAGTCTTGAACCGTTGGAGATGCGCAAAACGGTCGCCAGTTTAGCTGCATTTTACCGCATTTACCACGGTGAGTGTTCTGAAAAGCTCTTCCAACTAGTCCCACCCTCCCCTACCGTTCCCGAACAACACGGACGAGGCAGAGATGTCATCCTTACACTGTGGACACCATCTTGCCCAGAATGGAAAGGCCTAAAAAAAGAAAATTAATTTTTAGTACGCCTGATCGATTACAAACCTTGAGAAAGAGTCCGTGGAGGAAACACAAGGTACTAAAATAATGAAGTGGCCATGTCTTTTATAAAAAAATGCATAAAGTAAAGTATTTTGTTTGAAAGAAGTTCCTTAATTTTAGTTATCTTTTCATTTTGAAATAAATAAAAGGATATTTTCAATAAACTGTGGTTTATTTTACGAGTTATTAAAATAAACTTTCAGATTATTTTTGATTGAAAGAGATAGCATAATGTTTAGTTATAAAGTTACATATTGTCGCGCCTATATCCTGTGGTTTATTTTAGTAGTAGGCAGAGGCATATTAAACGCCTACATTTCACCGTATGCATTTTTGTCCTACGTAACAGTTGGTGAGCCCATTGCCGTGTTGAAATGGACAGGCGCAGGCTGTGGTGACCTGCTGTTGAAATTTTTAAAGCCGCCCATTAGGCATTCAACTTGGCTTAACGACTGCCATTTTATTGGCAACCGGGACCAACGGCTTAACGTGCCTTCCGAAGCACGGAACTGGGATGGGTCTAAAGGGCCGATTAAATTTAATAAAATAAAATGTGTCTATTGTAGATGATAAATTTGGAAGAAATTTAGAATCCGTTGCCTTTTTAGTGAGGTGGTAACAAAATGCGATAAGGTTTTATGTGCTAGACACTAATTAGCACGACCAATTAAAGTCCTGGTAGTCTCGGACTGAGTTATAAAGTTATTTGAAAAAAATGTGGTGATCCTTTTTTTTTTCGGACCAGTGTATTTTTTAGATATCGCTTTAAGAAAAATAAACCTGTGAGAAACAAAACAAACTAGCGATGCCGACGCGTCAACGCGTCGTGTTGCTCTGGATTAAACCGGTTTATTAAGGTTTTCGGTACCACTTTCATTTTGGATGCGCTCCGAACGAAACCTTAAGTAAAAACCGGTTTTAACCTTTATTTACCGGTATTTTTAAACCGGTTTCCAGCCCTGAATGTAATATATAATGCCATATTTATCGTATTGAATTAACTGCTATCAAGAGCGATCGGTAATTATATTTTCCTTATTCGCTTTACGACAAATTTGCAGAATTGTAGTCCACTATTGGACATAACTCTCTCTTATCTACTCTACCTACCAGCCTTTATTACTCTGCGTATTTGACATAAATATACTATAACGTTATTTTAGGGCATCCACATTGGTAGAATAGGATAGAAAATTGACATGGACGTACTAAAACTTAAAAAAAAAAACTTAACTATCTTCACGCTGTATCCCTGACGGGGTAGTCAGAGAGGACAGATCGCCAGGCATCGCGATTCATGCATACTTCTTTCGCTTCCTGTAGATTCATTAATCGCTTCATACATGCACGTCTGGGTATCAGAGTACTTTTGACTCTTCCGTTCTTGAGCAATCCGCTCACGTGGTCTTCATGTCTAAGTCTCGGTCTACCTTGACTCCCTCTGCCCTCTACTCTACCGACCTACTACCTACTATATATACTCTACCTCTATATATAATCTTCGTCAATCATTCCTCACTAATTCGTTGAACGTGTCCAAACCAACGGAGCTCGCCCTTTTCCAGCTTAACGCTGACACTTTCACTCAAACCTATTGCGTATCACTTCGTTGCGTTTTCGGTCGGCCAAAGTTACGCCGCACAATTTTCGAAGTGATCGCATCTCCACAGCATTCAGCTTACTTTTATGCATCTTCTGACATACCCAGGTTTCGCTGCCGTAAAGCAACGTTCGCACTAGCACTGCGTTATGAATCGCGAGTCGTGCTTCTTTTACGATGCTTTGTCGCTTTACCAATTGGGACAAAGCACCGTTAACTTTGTTTTCGGCAGTTACTCGCTGTTCTACATCCGAATCACATCTTCCATTCGCGCTAAACATACTCCCTGAATACACAATTTCATTCACTAACTTCATAGTTTTAATTTTTAATTTAGATCAATTCTGACCTCTGCTTTAACACCGTTGATAATGTTTTCCACTTCGTCATCAGCAAACAGCTCGGGGATTTCACCAGAGGCCAGGAGGTCATTAATGAGCACCAAAAACCGTTCATCAGCTACTTGACCGTCAGTCATCAGGAACATACAACCTATGTTCTTCAAGCCCGCTTTTATGTTCAATGCAGCTAAAACAATTTTATTTTCCGTAAAAGATTAGTAGGATATCCGTAGGATCAAGAGGTGTAAAGGACACGCAGTGCTCCACATTTTACCTTTACTTTTTACCATAAATTGTTTGACTCAAATTATGGTAATTACATACATACATACATATTTTCCCGCCTGTTTCCCATCGGGGTAGGCAGAGACTATGGTTTTCCACTTGCTACGATCCTGACATACCACTTTCGCTTCTTCTACTTTCATAAGTGTTTTCGTACACGCTCGCCGGTTAAGGGTACTCTTGGCCTGGCCTTTTTCCAAAAGGTAATTGGTAATTATTATTAATTATTATATTTATATTTCCCTTTATTTATAGTGCCCTTAATTGCACTAACTCAGTGTTCTACGCATTAATTTATAAAAAATATGCAATGAATTACCTAAATCAACCTTCAAATCTGCTATACCATATCCCTTTCGAAGCTGTATCTGGAAGACCTCCAGCGAAGAGATAAAAGCAGAGAGCCTAGAGAGCGACTGCTTGCCGGAGCCGCCCACACCCACCAGCAACGCGTTACCTCGTGGACTCTCCATGATGCGGTTGATCCTTGAACCATAAGTGTCATATTAGCTTAGAGTTTTAATTATATTTGAGTCATTATAAATAATAAATTTTAGCGTCAGAGTCAGATGACCTGAATTATAACATCTATTAATGTGAATGAACCAAGAGACTTCAAAAATATATGAACCGAATAAGTTATTTTGAAAAAGTATAACAGAATATTATCTGTTCATATATTTTTTATTCTAAATAAGATTTTTTTTTCATACCACTGAGGTGGCAGACAAGCATATCCACTTGATGAAAAGTCGTCACCGTAGCCTATGGACGTTTGCAACACCAGAGGTGCAACACATTCGCGCTGCAGACCCTTAAAAAACCTTCTAAGACCCCTTTTAAAGAACCCCATACTGTAGACGTTTGAAAACCCAGGCAGGGAGTTCATTCCACAATCTAAGCGTTTCTTACCTGCAGATGTGATACATTGCATCCTCAAACAACACCAGGTTCATTGTAGCAATAAGGTCGTTATACCCAGAAAGCGATTCGTCCAATAATCTTTTAATTTGCGGCCAATCTTTAATAGGAAAGTATTTAGGATCACCAATTCCTTCAGCGAAATGACAGTAGATCAGTGGTTTTTCGAAAACAACATTTTCATCAAAATCCTACAAAGAAATTACGCCTTGGTTTAGAATTACTCTTGAATTTTTTTACAATAAATCTCCTGCAGCTTTGCAAAGTTCGACCTTGGTGTTATTTTGTCTGACTTTGGTCATCGTTGTCCTGGTTTACAGGAGCAATGCGAATGTAGGTGAGAATAGTCCCATTCAAAAGATTCCAGTTATAAAAAAATAACATAGTGTCAAGAATGAAAGAAAGACCATGAATTTCAAAATTTAATGTGAAATTTGTTTAGAACAACTTATTTTAGCCATGAAATCGAGAGGCTTATCTTAGAAGATCAGTATTTTCTAAATAATATTATCTGGGACGAGACGAACTTCAGCAATAATGGTATGTACAATCGACTGAAGAGTGTTATAGTGCCATGAGAATTCCTATGGTACTTACTCTTAGACCATTATCTCCATTTCAAAAATCATGTCAATACAATGATTTCGTGCTACGTGAAAGAACGGACAACCAAACCATCAAACAACACTTTTTGCATTAATAATACTATTATGGATGTATTGATTTGGGACCCTTACCAATTTATATGAACAGAGTGTTGTGAAAGTATAAATAACGGTAGATGGGTAAATGATTTTTATGGATGATGACAAATTAATAGAAGGCTTACTTCACAATTTTTCTTTATCACTTCCATAATAAGTTTGGCAAAAGCTTCGTTATCGGCTGCATCCACCAGTTTATCGGAGTAAACACGCGTGGCTTCATGCATCCACAGTCTGACCAGTTCAGAAGATGTTTTGATGGCATCTCCAGTTGTGAACAATATACCCTATAGTTAAAAAAGTCACCAGGATTATAGTTAGACAAAGTACACTGAAAATTAAAATATCTTTATGCATGTAGGTCACAAAGTAACACTTATTCACGTCAAGATTATTGCTTCTACTCGTACATTTACATTTTCTGAAAGTTCTAAGTCTATTACTTTGAGAACTTTCAGAAAATGTTAAGCCTGAGAAAGATCCTGACAACAAAATTCGTGGAAGACTACATAAGACTAGGTAAGAATGTATAAAATTCTTTTTAAGTTACCTGAAATATGGCAGAAAGATCTCGCAGGTTGAAAATGTAGTGAAATTTGATAGCAGTAGGTAGGAATAAAGTGGATAACTTGTTGTGCAGCGCGAGGGCTGCGTTCACAAGCGTTTCGCAATAACGTGTTACTACTATTCCGTATTTGTTAAGTGGATTAGCAAAATGCTGGGACAGAATCTGTTTGTAGATATGTTGACAAGCGTCCAGACCTGGAAAACTGATATTAAATAACATTAATATCCATTATACTCTTTAAAGTATTTAAAGCCATAGCATTTATATATGTAAATAAGTATACAGTCAGTAAGTAGACCGAACCAATGTAAGCTTGAAGCAAGGTTAATAGAACCTTAATACAGGAACTGTGATAACTTCTTATAGAACTATTTAGAACTGCTTACTGTAAGAGCTACTAAAGGAAAAGGTTGGGTGTAAGATATTCAGGACCTCACCTGCAATATTCTTACGGGTGTTGGGAGGTCAGACGTCATTTTTACCGTATATTTATGAGTGGTGATCGTTAATGAATTTTACGATGCAGAAAATCAAAACCAAACGATAGCGGCTAATAGATGGCAAATAAAGTTTAGCCCAGGCTTCAAATACATGTTTGGCAGCAAATGATGGCAGTACAGTAAAAGATGAAAAGAATAAATAAAGTATGTGTAAGTACCTGACGGCAAACGTGCAGAAATGCCTTTGTAGGCGTGAATCTATTGTAAAAGATCCTGCTGTCGGGTTCATGCAAGCCATAAACATGCAATTTGATATATCTTTTATAGCCAGTTTTTGTCTATCGTACCTGGAATATACGTCACACAGTTATTGTTCACGTTTCTCGATAAGTGTCCTAGCAGAAATTTTCCACAATATTGAGATTGTTACGAAAGGTCGACAGACATACATACATATTGTCACGCCTTTATCCCTGAAGGGATAGGCAGAGGCATTCTATACGCCCACATATCACCGTTTGCATTTTTGTCCCACGTAACGGGTGGTAAGCCCATTGCCGTGTTGAAATGGACAGGTGCAGGCTGTGGCGACCTGCTGTTGAAATCTTTCAAGCCGCTCAAAAGGCATTCAATCAGGCTTAACAACTGCCATTTTACTGGCAACCGGGTCCAAAGCTTAATATTCCTTCCGAAGCATGGAAATTTTAATTTAATATAATGTGTCATTTTCAGATGTTAAATTTGGAAGAAATTTTGAACCCATTGTCTGTTTAGTGTGGTGGTAGCAAAAAGGCTAAAAGGTCTTATGTGCTAGACACTAATTAGCACGACCGATTAAGGTCCAGTCTCGGACTGAACGAAACTGACGAAAGGTAGAGTCTTATATATTATGTGATTTCTTAGTGAAAATAACACTCTTGGTTATTCACTCTTGAATTATTCAGCTGAAAATGATCAACTAAGAAAATTAAAACATCGTTATGTTCCAAAATTATCGTTAGGTAATAGTGAGATCTCAGTATTCATAAACAGAAAATTCGGTGACTTTTTCGTTGAGAATAAGGTAGTTATCTAAATAGAAAGAAAAGTTTAAGTCAAAAATAAAATGAGATTACCAGTGCCGATAATCCATGAACTGTCTAACAAGAGTATGTGGCTGTACAGTGCCGTAGGTGTCCACTTCTGGCATATTCATGTCGTCCACAAAGTAGATCATAAACTTACTGCCGGGTGGGCCGAAATTTCGACCTGATTTTTTCTCTAATGGCTTCTCTAACACTTTCTGGATCATTTCTGTGACCAATTAAAATAATGTAATCGTATCTTAACATTTCAGTGCACGATGCCAACAGTTAAATTTGAAACTTGATAAAAACATCGTGTAACGTACTACAAAGAATAATAATGATGTTCATCTAGGGTGGCACGTAGGAATAACAACTAACGTACACTCAAATTTTATTATACAATATTAGTACTGATATCATTACCTGACGTAGTATAAAAGTTAAGCCCCACATTGGTTATGGCATATGAATCAGGCAGTGAATTGAGCTTTGCCGCTACAGAAACAGACTTGCCACTTCCTGCACTACCAACCAACATCACTGGTTTTGTCTTAGCAATTAACAAATCCATAAAAAATCGTGTTCGAGTCGTCTCCGAAGTTGATACCAAACATGACTGAAATATGAAGTACGATAATGATGAACTTTGAAGGTCGGACAGTCATTGATATATACTACAAAGAACGGCAAAAATGTTTACTTGAAGAGGCAAATCCGGGTCCAATTCAAAACATTCCACTTTTTCAGACCACGGCAGAAACTTTTTGGTTTCAGGGTCAATAAAGAAACTGAACACGTTTCCGGTGGACGGGAACTTAATTTGCTTGAACTCATTAAGAAACCATTTACTAAATTCATTTCGCCAGTCCACCAGTTGGTCTTGAAACAAAGCAGACCCAAAGCCCCATAACGCTGCAAATACAAAATATATTTCGTACCTGGAAAAAAAAAAAAATAGACAATCTTTTTGTATAAGTATTTCAATTACTTTTAAAATTATTTCGATATTTATTTACCATTCCTTAGGACAGTCCGAAGGTAACAGAGTTTTGTTCAAGAAACACTCTAGCAAGTATGTCGTGAGCTGAATCTGCTGTAGTTCTGTTAATGGAGTGACCCGCTTATACTTTTTGCACGATTCGAGCAATGGAGGTATGTACTTGTCAAATAACACAGTCATCATCGCTTTTTCCGACTCGTCATCACGTGTGGTCTCGATCCATGATGCTACGTACCTATTATGACAAAAGAATAATTTATAGGCTTTATATAACGTTAATATTCTCATCTAAATCACCTGTAGGTACTTACGGATTCCATCCCAAATCTTGAGGGTTAATATACAAAATGCCGGCCCGTGATACAGTAGCAGGCGTGGCCGTTCTTAGGTTAGATATTTCAAATAATAACCTCATAGTTTTATTCAAAGCTATTCGCTCATTACTTGCTAGCGTCAGTACCTTTGTAGAAATGTAAAAACATAAATGGTCTGCCGTTAAAAAATCAGAATACAAGCGGAATTACGGACGCCCCGTGGTTTGACCCGCATAGTTACCGTGCAAGTCGGCATACAGGGATACAATGGAGCCTAAAACCATCTCTGAAGTAGGTTGTAATCGAGTTAAATTTAAGCTTTTTCGATACAGAATTTGCGTACACAAACGAACTTATCATTTATATATAATATGTAAAGAAAAGGTCAAAAGTACTCGGATACCCAGACGTGCGTGTATGAAGCGATTGATGAATCTCGAAGAAGCGAAAGAAGTATGCATGGATCGCGAAGCCTGGCGATCTGTCCTCTCTGACTACCCCGTCTGGGATACAGCGTGAAGATAGTTAGTTTAGTTATATAATATGTAGATTGTGTGTAATTACTCACTTTATTATCATCCATCAAAGTATTTAGACTCTCAATCCACATAGGATCAATATCTCCATCGAGTACTATCCATTTGGGACCATCTCCGGGCATATTAGCCATGTCTCTCATAATAGTGGAGAATAAACCGTCTCTCCATTCTCGTGTAGCTGGATTGATGATACCAAATAACTCGTCGTTGGTCACAGCTTTAGGATCTAAGTCGTTGTAAAATGGCTTCATCTTTAGCATATGGTATGTCCTATTAAGGCATTGCCACACCATAGATTTGCCAGTTCCAGCATATCCATCTATGAAAACTGAGTGTCTCACAGCAAATAATTCCACTAGTTGCACCATCTATAAACATATTGACTTTTCGAAAACTTTGATTTGAAATTACAAAATATTTGTTTGACAAGTAAAGTCAGCTTCAGAAGTAGATTAACTTGACCTAAAGGTACAGAACAGATTTGTGAATGAAATTTTGCATGTTTGTTCTTATTTAAATCAAATTGTTTAATAAGAGAGTATACTAGGGTTTTCCCAAACGTCTACAGTATGGGGTTCTTATAAAGGGGTCTTAGAAGGTTTATAAAGGGTCGGCAGCGCGAGTGCTGCACCTCTGCTGTTGCAGACTGCCATCTCAGTGGTATAAAAAAAGTCATAAAAAAAATAAAAAAAATATGAACATTTGTAGATAATATTCTGTTATGCTTAGCGACTTTCGTTCCCGCCCATACGTATACGTTGTAATAGAATCATCACTGTTAATCCCTGACGCTAATAAAAAATCAACGAAATTTGCTTTAAATTATACATATATGTACTTTCAAAATGAAGCCATGTTCCGGTTGCAGATTCATAGAAAGGGCTCCATTCACTAAATGTTTCTCAAATTCGAAATCACGTTTTCTGGGCACGTCAAGGGCAGGAAACAGATCACCAATTAATCCCATAAATACGGGCGTATCGTCAGTGACAATTTTCGGTATATTGAAGTCTCGTAATGCCCTCATCAGCACTTGATCTTCTGGTCTGAGACGATCTCCTCGCTGTATAGAAAAGAACAATAATCTTAAAGTAGAATAAACATGTTAGAATGACGACCGTGGCTGCAACACGTGGCTTTTCCGTACCCTTTTCCCACAGGATATTTTTTATGCCGAGTACATCTGACGCCAGGATAAAAAAAAATAGCCTAAGTGTCAAGGGTGTTAGCTACCGCCCTGTTCGGTACAAGTTGCAAAGTTTACTCTGCAGCAGACGGCAGATGCGGCAGATTGGTGCGACGTGTGAGGCAAGGAAGGAGACGCTTGAGAATGGTGGTCTGAAAAAAAATGTGGCGAAGACCGAGTACTTGACACAAAACTCTACAAACCTCAAATCATTTGGTCCAGCGCACGGACATAAATACCTGGGATCTGTATAAAAGCATCATTATACCTGTCCTTTAACATGACAGGGAGACGTGGTCCATAATGGAGGGACACAAGCAAGCGTATCACGGAAATGAAGATGCGGTAGATGTGTGGAGTTACGCTTAAGACCGCGTGAGGAACCCTCGCTTCTGCGGCAGCCTTCACGTCCGTGATATTGCAGATAAGTTGCAAGTGTGTCGTCTTCGCTAGTATGGTCATGTCTTGCGGTAACCGCCGGGCTTTGTGGGTAACAAATGTCTAGCCATGTCGGCCCCGCCGGTTCCTGGTAGAGATTCAAGAAGTGCTGGTTTGACGTCGTAAAGGATGACATGCGTACCAATGGTCTCACTACAGGTGATAACGACGACCGTCCGAAGTGGTGGAGAAAAGGTAGGAAAGCGGACCCCGGGCGTCGCGAGAAGCAACTGGGACAGACGCATGTATGGTGATGAGTCTAACCGTTTGAGCGTGAAGAAGTAACAACAACAATTTCAATTGACATTACTATGAATTATTTGGATGTCGTAATTAACCAAAGAAGATTAATAAACTATGGTATTAATATTGTCATTTTTATTATTAAAAGTTCATGGTCTATTTAAAATAAGAACCAATAATAACTGTGAATAAATATTGCTTTTATCGTACCTTTAAAGACCCAGCTACCACCAGCACGGATTTGATAGCTCTCAAACCCCAATCGTAATGATCCTGCTTGGAGAGCAATTCGCGACATAGAGTGTACAGTGTGATGAACTTCCGAGCCAACAAACGGGCTTCTTGAAAGCCTTCCGCTACCAACATAATTTCACAAATCAATTCAAAATCTGGCACTACCATAGCACATGGCCTGTAAAAATATTCGTGAATTACTATTTTATGCCAATATTTTTTCTTTAATGTCAAAATAACATAGAAAAAACTAGACATATTATATAGAAAAACTAAACATCACTGAAACAAATAAATATATCGTCAAAATTACGAATAAATCAAGTTTTCTAGATTTTTCATTTGTGTATATAATTAATAGAATGTTTGCTTCTAACAGTTGCTACATAATAATTCTTTTATCAACTCACCTAAAGAGAGCCTTCAAATTCTCAGGTAACTCAGTCCTGCCGGCATAACCTGGGTTCATCGTGATGAACATACCCACTGTCGGTATCAAAACTATAAACTCCCCCATAAAATCAAATTTCTTCTTTTTAGCCTTAATGGCATCTAGTACACTCTTCACTTGAACTGATACGACAGAAAGCACTTCTACAGAGATTCTATTGAATTCATCAAAGCAACCCCATGCACCAGTCTGACTGAGCCCTAGAAAAATATTGATTTATGTCTTAAAATGAATTTTATCAATAACACTTTAATACAACATGTATATTTCTAATCACTATAACCTTTATAAATATTTCCGCAGGACTTGTAATCCATTTGTTCGGAGCAATTGAATACGTAGACCATGATACCAAGAGCTCTACCCAAGTCTTTGGTGGTTTCCGTTTTACCAGTACCGGCAGGTCCAGCAGGAGCGCCACCCATTACCAAGTGCAAACTCTAAAACAATAATCGTTAATTATTTAAAGAATATTCATCAGCTTTTTAGACGACATATTTATTATTCCTATTCCTAATACAAAGTCAAAATCTAAAAAGAAACGAAAAAACGTTAAAGTACATAAATCTCTACATACATAAAACAAAGTCGCGTTGGTTACACCATTTATAACTCAATAACGGGTGGGCTGATTTATATGACCCTTGCTTTGTAGAATTAAACTAACTATCTTCACGCTGTATCCCTGACGGGGTAGTCAGAGAGGACAGATCGCCAGGCATTAGAATTTGTCTCTAACCAGTATAGCAAAATAAGTGAATAAAATCATGTTAAAGAGAGAGTGATATTCAAGAGAGTCATTCATTTTCTATAGAACTGAATTCTGAGCCTAAATGGGATCAGTCCTATATTTTATCTAGCAGGTCAACTGTATGTTGAATCCACTTGAGAGGTTACCTGTGTCAATGTGATATAGCAACGGTCAGTAAGTGGCGTAATGACAAGTCGGGGTGTATTCCCCAAGTACTCGTAGTCATACAGAAACTGTGCATCACAGATATTTGCGTAGCAGTTGTTAAGGCTGACACTCCAGCGGTGTCTGAAAGTAATTATAATAACAGATGAACGATTATTAAATAAAAATTAGTTCCGTGGTTACAAGGAACACTTATAAGTTCATATCTCTGTTCGCTGTCTATCCACATCGTAGCTTAGAAACCCTTAGTACCACAAAGCTGTAATTTAGGATTATAAATATTAGTCACGCCAGTAAAAACGAAAATAAAATCTGGCATTTAAAAATTTAAAGCACCTCACCTGCATGTATTATGGCCAGACGCTGTAAAATATATGTGTCTGTGGGAATGTACTAAATGTAGACTAGGACGGGTGGGAACACTGGCAACATTATGGGTCATTATGAAAGAAACACAACACTGAAATGATGGCTAAGATGCAACGAAACAAAAAACGACACATTCAGTATAAATACTATTATTTATTAACGCGATACATCTAAACTGAAAATGTGTTTTGTAATATAAGGAAAACATTTATTCCGAGATTTGGGTGAATATTTCATTTCGTGCATTATGCATTTAAATAATATATTAACCTTTGAAACATCTTATTTTTTGTTAGAAATGCATGAAATTTTGAAAACAAAAGCCTTTCCCAAATTTTAATAAATTTATAAGGTTGATAAAAAATTGAACGGAACGTTTTCAATTTATAGATTAATGAATCCATATTACATTTTAGTATCGTTTCCGAAAGAGCAAAAAGTGGTGTCTTGCCTCTGTGGCGCGGTGGGAGTGTATCCGACTGCTACGCAAGAGGTCGTGGGTTCGATTCCCACTCAGGATAAAACTTTGTGTGACACGATGGTTTATTCTGTGTCTGGGAGTTATTTATCTAAAATATGTATGTATTTAGGAATATATAAGTATCATCATCATCCGAGCGTCTGTCCCAGTTGCGTCTCGCGACGCCCGGGGTCCGCTTTCCTACATTTTCTCCTCCACTTCGCACTTCGCGGTCGTCGGCATCCCCTGTAGTGAGACCATTGGCACGCATGTCATCCCTTACGATGCAAGCCAGCACTTCTTGGGTCTTCCCCTTTTACCGGGACCCGGCGGGGCTGACATGGCCAGACATTTGTTACCTATGCAGCCCGGCGCGCGGTTGCTGCAAGACGTGACCATACCAACGAAGGCGACACTCTTTGCAACTTGTCTGCAATGTCACGGACGTGAAGGCTGCCGCGGATCCGAGAGTTCCTCACGCGGTCCATCCGCGAGGTCTTCGCTTAACAGGTTGCCCTCAGGGTCTTTTACACAGCGACACTTGGATATATCCAGTGCCGCTTTGACCCTGGAGCGCGCCAGCTTATAGATGAGCTTCTGCCCCTCAGACGATTCTAGCTTATCATACAGAGATTGTAAGTGGTCTCGTCTGGCTCTGGCTACAGCTCTCTTTGTGGCGCGCTTGGCAGCCCTGTACGCGTCGCGGTCCTCGGGAGATCCGGTCGCTTGCCACTTTTTAGGGCTTTCTTCCATCTGGTTTCCATAGTACAAGCTCTGCTTAGTTTTGAATCAGATGGCGTTGTGTGAGTTGTCTCTTCTTTTTACACGGGTATCTCTTCTTTTTTTTTCTCATGAAGATACCCGGACTTTTGGTAGGCTTACATGAGGACATAGGTCCAACACGCAGAGGCCCTTTGAGAATTTTAATCTAATAGGGAATGGGACCCCCACTGCAGATAGTCCACGACCGCCTTATGTAGAAGAACGGTAATGGACCACCTCCAATGGGAGTTAAACAATTGTACAATATGCTAACTACTAAATGGGCTATAGAGTTGAAGGTTAAATGGAGTATGTAACTAAAACTAAGGTTGAAGACGGCGTCTGCCATTTTAATATATTATTATAAAAAAACTGGCAGACGGTGACTTGCCAACTCACTAGATGGGCCCCCTATACAATCGCCATAGGCATGATAAGCCTGTAAGGCGACAGAGGGCAACACCGGTGTGAGCGGCTTGGGGTGTCGAGCGGTGCGGTGCCGGTTTCACCTTCGCGGGACAGGCCCGGAGCGGGCTTCCCCGTAGTTATGCCCTTGAAAATGACACTTCCACCCCTGAGCATAAAGCTCGGCTCCCTCCCTCTGACCGGTCAATTAAGGCAAGCCAGAGTTGAGATTTGCTGCACTACCGGGAGTAGCACTCTCACTGCTCTTCCGTTAGGCCATTAAATCCTAACCGGTGCAGAAGGGCAACAAAACTCTGAGGAATCGGGACCGATGTGTAGCCACGCACATTCAGCTCGCCACAAGCTGCCCTGCGGATGTGAGCTTTTCAATAACTTACTGATACATTTTTTTGTTGGTATCAGAAAGTAGTTAACTCAAAAAGCGAATTTACTATGCCCTCATAGGGTTGCGTTAATCCTATAAAAGATAACGACTGTCCTCGAGGGGTTTAAATATTATTATATTTTATTATTATTTCTCTTTATTTCAATATAATACATATAAATTATATTTTTAAATATACATATACAAAAAGTGCATTTAAAAATATAAAACATAGTATACCACCGGCATCGGGTACAGGAACCAAGCCACCGGTGGTTAGGGCTTCAGAGAGAGGAACCTCCTCACAATACGTGCAGTATTAAGAAGAACTGCCTTCTGCATCAAGCCCTTGACCCAACTGCCTAACGTGAGCCTCTTAAGGTGTTGATCGAGACTTTTGGGTTATGCACGATTATGGTAGTCCAATCACTTTTCGACAAGAACTCTAAATTTCATAGTAAAAATTTTACTTTCATGCGTGTGTTGTTTCCGACCGTAAAGCGGTGATGGTCAGCGAATCTTTTATGTTTAATCTAGTGATTAAACATAAAAGAGTCGCGAGACAAGAAAGAGATAAAAGAAACATTTCTACATACCTTTTGCATTTTAAAAGGTTTTTTACATAATTATTTACTAGGTATATCCAACATATATCCCTCTATACGATGTTAAACTTAACAAATCGTTACCTATTTATAAAATATGCTTCGGTTACACCGGCCACGGTCGTCAGCTGCCCATCGTATAAAAAATAGCGGACGGACAGATCCTCATCATTGGGAATTTGGACTCTATCGTGTTGCTCGACGAGGTGTGCAAGCTCTTTGAGCGTATCATTGCAGAGCACTTCGTCGGATATGTCACACTCGTTAGTTTAATCAGGTGCATAGCCAGTTTGGATTCATGACATCGCCAACGCCTTGCTCTGGAACTACGTTAGAAAGACCCCCATTTTTATGCACTGCCTCGCTTTGGTGCATTGTCGGGGCTTATCTTTCCGAGAGAGCCATAGCTTACACAAGCTGGCTAGGGCTGCGACGGCGAAAAGAGTCCTGTTGTGTTCCTCAGGGATCGGTCCTAGGACCGCTTCTCTAGAACATTGGCTATGATTGGTTCCGCGGTCCGTTGCAGAGAAGTCAGTCTCGCGATGGCGCGAGGAGGTACGCACCGAGATGTAATCCTAAGGACCACTACGGGTGTTGCTCAAGTCCTGTGTCGAAGTTACTTATCAAACCTTTGATGTTATTTCTTATTACCATTTCAATTTATTTCACTACCGTATCTGGAGATCTAATTACTGTATTTGGGAAATCTCAATACAGTTTTTTTTAAAGAAACTTCAATTACTCTAAGCAGGAAAGGTACATGAATATGTGCATTTTTTTTTAATTCCTAAAAACATCAAATATGTTCGATATTCACCCATACGCGAGTTTCTGTTTTTCGCCGATTCCTGTCTTTCCAAAATGAAGTTTACTTACCTTAACTGACTTTGCCACTGAAAGGCATTAGAGTTCTCCACTTTGGCTGCTATGAGCTTAGCGACGACATCTCTCGAGTGGACGTCGATGGTACAGATTGTCATGATCTTCTGTCTGTCACCAACTGTCAGATCACCCAACAGTAGCACAATTAAAGAGTTCAACTGAGCTATTTGTTTCTTTTGGTAATCCTTCAGAGCAGCTTCGTAACCTTATTAAGAATATTATATTAATTTAAGATCACACATAGTACACATTGGTAAACTTAAAAGAAAGACTGCTACACAGACTCAATCTAAATCTTGAAGATACAGCGTTTAAAGAAGTTTGTCGAAATGCAATTTCGAATAGATATCGCTTTGCAGAATATATTCATATATTCATAATTAAGTTAGAAACAATTCAACGGTATTTTAGTTAAATACCTTCTTCTAACTTCTCGAACGCTTGGTTAGTCTCTGTTGTCCACCAGATCTGAGTACCGACAAGCGCCGGCTGCGCAGGCCAATCGAATACCCATTCATCCCGAGGTTTATCCTCATATGATTTAACACTATGTTCAAAAATGTCCCGCAATGTGTAACGCATACAGTCCGTCACCCGATTCAGCCATATCTCCACCTGGGCAATATATTAAATAAGTGTAATCGATTAACAGAGGAGAAGTATGCTTGTCATTCCTAAACTCTATGAGACAAGACAATAACTATATAAAGTAAGCAACATTTCTTCAATAAATACAAACATTACCGCATGAATAAGAGTAAAATCAACTAAATAAATGAATAAAAGTCAGAAATATCTGCGTAGGAAGAAATTTTAAAACTCGTATTTTAATCTAATAATATAATAAATAAATAATAAGCAACAAAATATAAAATATGGTTGCTTATTGAAAGGTACCTGTACATCTATTACGAACCTTTCCAGAACAGTCACAGCATGGCGCCTTAAAAGGTACATGCTCCTCGTTCTCCTTGGAAATCATCTCATATGCTTGCTTGCTGCCTTGCTTGGGAAAGACCAGCTTTGCCAAGTTGTCATATAACTTTGTTAGATGTCTACACACAGCCGGTGGGTTGTTACCGTTAGACAATATATCTAAAAATTAGTATTAATGTAATATAAGTAAAATAATATTGCATAACACCATAGATAGATCTACAGAGATAACTATAGTTTGACCACGACCGCTGTACCACTCACTGCGTACAAAATTGTACGCAGTAAGCGGTATCATGGTCAAACTATAATTTGCACTTAGAATTCTAGGAAATTAACTAACTAGCACGCGACGAAATACATGGTATATCAAAGCCTAAAAGAAATTTTGCAATAGCAGTTCTTATAGGATAGTCGTTTACAGATATCTAATTTATAAACAAAGTGCATGTTTATAAGGTAAGTATAATATCTCTGAGAGAAGATTTCAACTGTCAACAGTCGTAGATTGAAGATTATTGGACGTATTTCAAGCGCTCAGTGTCGAGCGTTTCCGTCCTAGGTACGTTATCGTTGGACCTGAGTATTTATTACAAGGGAGTCATTATCCTCAGTCGAAAGATGACAACCAACCCTTATCATTTCCACTAGGTACGGCTTGTGCAATCGTCCATTGGCTACGATGATCACTTTCGATCAAGTTAATATTTTATGCTTGTCTACCGCCTCGGTAGTATATAAACGTATCAAACTGTACCTTATGGCCACAAAACATACCTTAAGTATTTAAAAATACATCAACAATGTGCGTGTTGAAACTACGAATCTAGTCGTTAAATCTAACGACACCTGTCGTTATGTGTCGTGAACGTGCGATGAAATGAGTGTCGCACGTTCAATAAGACTTTCAATGACATGCAAAAAAGTCGTTAGAAAACAGTACAAAACATTACCAAGCAAGTCTGCAGATGAAACGAAATAAAAACGAGGATACGCCAAGCGCTTAGTCTCAAGGTAATCATTAAGCGCTTTTTCGCAGAGGTTTAATGCAGACATCAGATCCTCAAGTTTTTCCAATAGACCTGGTTTATTAGTTGCTATTACTACATTTGGCGTGCTCGCTATATCTCTTAGAAGACCCTGAAAGTATAAATATTTTGAATGCCCCTTCATAGGAGGTATATTTCAGTGCTAACCGTTGAATAAGAACCTTTAAGGCGTGAGCTGCTCTTAATCTCCCTAGACCAATCATAAATATAAAATAATCTCAGGAGTACCAGTCGTTTCTTTTAACTATCTGCACTGAATAGATTTCCTCCTTTGCTATCCATACTTTTCCCACCCTATAAAACCTTGAAGATATTCGTCTTAAATAAAGAAAATACTAATACTAAAACTACAAAAGATAAGAAAAGATAATATGCCAAATATAAAATTTACTTTAAAAGTGGAATCAATATAATCAAATCTTTTGGAATCCTCCGGCAATTGTGCTCTTATATCATCGGATCCCACGAATATGCTCTCCAAGTACTGCCACTTTCGCTGCACTTCAAACCATATCGCAATTACAGCATCTGCAGTACCCAATTTCTTTTGCCAGACTGTTACCTCTTTCTCATAAAAGCCAACAAATTTGGATGACATCATATTTTGTACTTGACTCTAAAACAATTGTGTTATTTGAACGACTGAGTGAGATCGACAAAATATAATGTTGTCTTTATGTTTATCTCATATCAGTATTATTAAAGTCTATAAAATTTTACCTTAATGAAACTTAACTATTAATGAAATATCGTAACTGGAAAGGAATGAAATGAGACAATATTCAAGCCATAGTAGCTAACATCTAACCTACATTCCCATAAGTTTAATGTACCTGATTGTCTTCTAGAATCTCTATAAGCTCTTCGGTAGCTTTAGGAAGTTTAATTCCAGTTCTATCATGTGGTACATACTCGAACTCCAGTTGAGCCCAAGTTATTTCAAGCTCCCTGTTTTTAGAAAGAACACATCAGAAATGAAATTCGTATTATCGTTACCTATTGGATATGTGCAAGTTCATACTTCAGAGTTTTTTCCATAGCAGCTTCTTTGACAGATTTGTCAACAATAGTTTTCACCTCTTCTTCATACTTGTGTAGATTAAGTGCAAGTAAATCTGCTAATGTTGTATCATCATCAATATGGAATCTAACCTGTAACATAACTTAAAACGTTTCAGATGCACAATGTCAACAATTTAACTTATCTTACTTGTAAATACAAAATGTTTACAATCTATGTGATATTACTAAAATTTCATAGCTCTACTGTTGTTTTAAATTTTAAATATATTATCACTATCAAAAACTGCTTAAGATTTTAATTCTGGGTCAGACCAAATTTTGTGTAATCCGAAAGTGTACTCCCAACAATGCCGAAAATTAAAAACCATACATTAGCTGTTCCTAGCACCCAAATAAAGGTGGACCCTAGACTCCAAATCCAGGTAAGGTTTGGAAATAATTGGGAATTTACTAAAATGAACATTTATATAGCCAATATAATATAGTTGTTTACCTTAATCGCCATCATTAGCTCTAACCAGTGTCTGTCTTTGATGGCCGGATTTTGGAGTTCAGTGACTGCTTTCAAGGATGTTATTAAATTCTTTATCGTGGATTCGATAGCCAGGTATGGTTGCCTGAGTTATAAAATTATGTGTATTAAATCTCAGCGTATATTATATATGGCTTGAGATAGATCTTAGACCGTGAGATCACAAGTCTTACACTATGATTATAGACTTACGAACACAAACGAAATGTGTCCAAAATGTTCAGTTGGTTAAATAAAATGTTAAACATATTACAGATAAAATAATAGAGCACATTTGAACACACGAATATGATACTCGAGGCAAATAACGGCCCCTGTTCAATAACACCCAAACACTATTCAGTGTTCTATTCAGTTCAATAACACTACAAAAAAGGTGTTTTTATTTAAATGAGCTACATTTTGACTCCCGCACTCATATATATCAACCAATAGGACACACATAGCGTAATCAAGTATCGCGATCTATAAGCATAAATATCACGAACGACACAATCGAATATGAAACTACAATAGTTAAATACAATAAACTAAGTACTTTTAATTTCTTACCATGTTCTCATTTCCTTATCAAGCTGTCTAAGATC
This sequence comes from Thumatha senex, assembly GCA_948477245.1. NCBI lineage: Eukaryota > Metazoa > Arthropoda > Insecta > Lepidoptera > Erebidae > Thumatha > Thumatha senex. Next base: position 10,101,347 of record OX419743.1, read on the forward strand.
CTTAGTGAAACGTTTACACTCCTGGTCCATGCCATCAGCATCAATCTTTTTCCATGAAGACTTCTTCCAAAACTCAATTGTACCCATAACCAAATAGTAGTAATCCCAAAGTTGCTGCCATTAAAGATGAAATAACAAATTAAGCACTACTACAAATGTACCTAATGTAGGGTTACGTAAACGATCATTGCGTTAAGCATCTTAGTATACAATTAGTTCTTAGATGGTAACCGTTTGTAGAATTACTATTTTAGAAGCATATACATGCTTCGAAAAGCATGCAAAACCGTTGGTCCCGGCTATCAGTAACATGGTATCGGCCAGCTAAGTGGAAGACATCGGCTTTAAAAACTTCAACGGCAAGTTCATTACAACGTACCCTAACCGTATAGTGTGCCCTCTGCCTACTCTTTACAAAAAAATAACAATTTTCAAGTTCCGTACCTTACAAATCTTTAATTCTCGTTGACACTGTTTAAGATTCTTTTCATCTGGTGGCTGGATATCAAATAGTGTACAAGATTTTCTTAAACTCTTCAAAATATCATCAAAATGTGTCATTTCTTGGTAAATCTTGTCTATACTACTATATGGCTCTTTACAGGATTCCAAAAATATCTGAAAATATCCATAGGGATTGTATTTGATTATATTCCACACCGCTGGATTTCCGCAGGGGCCAAGAAACGACCGTGGTTTAATCGGCTTTGCAGAGAAGCTAGACTGCTGAAGGATTCTGCCTACAAAGCTTGGACTACGGCTCGCGCTAATAATGATATTAACATCTCTGAAGTAAAACGCAAACTAAATGCCGTCTCGAGGGCCAGCAAAAGAGCAATTGCCAGGGCTAAATTCGATTTCATCGGCAGATTTAGTAAACGACTAGCAGGCTACCCTTCTGGGAGTCGTAAATTCTGGTCGCTTGCCAAAGCTGCCGAGGGAAACTTTTGTCGGTCTGGTTTACCACGTCTACATAAACCTAACGGAAGTTTGGCTCAGAGTGCCAAGGAGAAATCCGACCTTCTGGGTTCTCTCTTTGCCTCTAACTCGACTATGGACGACGGGGGCTCTTTGCCGCTTAGCATCCCGTTGTGTGGAACCCGGAAATTATATTCACACAGCGGGAGGTCCGGCGAGAGCTTCAGTCCCTCGACGTTCATAAGTCGAGTGGGCCAGACGGTATACCTGCGGTGGTACTCAAGCAGTGTGGTCCCGAGTTGTGTCCGGTACTTACACGTCTTTTCACACTTTCATATTCCATGAGACAAGTCCCCTCTTCATGGAAGACCATGAACGTGAATCCTGTGCCTAAGAGGCGAGACAGGACCGATCCGTCCAATTATAGGCCGATAGCCGTAAGCTCCCTTCTATCTAAGGTGATGGAGCGTGTAATCAATACACAGCTCCTGGGGTACCTGGAAGATCGCGACTTGCTCAGTGACCGGCAGTACGGTTTTCGTCACAATCGCTCGACTGTTGATCTTCTTGTGTACCTCACACACCGATGGGCGACGGCTATCGAGAGTAAGGGAGAGGCTCTAGCAGTGAGTCTTGATATCTCAAAGGCCTTTGATCGGGTATGGCACCGTGGTCTTCAACCGAATTTGCCCTCCTATGGACTGCCCGGGGGACTTTGCGAATGGGTATCCAGCTTTTTGGCCGGTAGAACTATCAGAGCCGTCGTTGACGGTTGCTGTTCGGAATACATGGCCATCAATGTTGGGGTCCCGCAGGGCTCAGTGTTGTCACCCACTCACTTGTCACTTTTCTTTTGTCACTTTTTGCTGCATATCAATGACATGCTGTCCATTGACGGCATTCATTGCTATGCAGATGATAGTACGGGTGACACTTATTACAGGGGTCTCTCCAATATTCCCCGGTCTGCAGTGGAAGAAAGTCATAAACAACTTGTGTCTAAAATCGAGGCTACTCTTGCTAGAATTGGGGTAGACAAAATCTTGTCCAATTTAACACTACTAAGACTCAAGTTTGTGCATTCACCGCTAAAAAGCCCCATTTACTGTAGCGCCGCAATTTCAGGGCACACCTCTTTCCATCTCCAATAGTATTGGGATCCTCGGTGTTGAGATCTCTAGTGACGTCCAAAACCGAAGTCATTTAGAGGACAAGGCGAAGCTGGCGTCCAAAAAGCTCGGAGTGCTCAACAGGGCGCGGCAGTACTTTACTGCAGAGCAAACACTGCTCCTTAATAAGTCGCAAGTGCGGGTGCACATGGAGTACTGCTGTCACCTTTGGGCTGGTGCACCTGTATACTAGCTTCGACCATTTGACTCGGTAGAAGGGCGTGCTATGAGGATTGTCAACGATCTTTTACCAGCGGGCGTTGTCGAGCCCCTTCGCGACAGGAGAGACTTTGCCTCCTTATGCGTGTTCCATCGCCTGTACAACGGTCTGTGCTCTGAGGAGTTGTTTGATTTGATGCCCACGGCTACCTTTTATCATCGCACCGCTCGCCATAGACAGGGTGTTCACCCTTACACTTTGCGTCCGGAGCGCACGCACACGGTTAGGTCCGATAGATACTTTATTCCGCGTGCGCTTAAGTTGTGGAATGAACTCCCTGCCTGGGTTTTCCCGAACTTCTACAGTATGGGGTGCTTCAAAAGGGTCCGTATTGGGTTGCATAAATTTTTGAGGCATAAATTAAAACTGCATAACGTTTTTTGGCATACTCTTCGTTTCGCATAACGTTCAAACCGAATAAATCATTAGGCATACTTTATTTTCCCATAACTTATTTATAATAACGATTTACCCGCATAAAATGTTTACGTATATTTTTTTTTTACAATAACGATTACTAATCATAACATTTATTGGCATCTCACTCACTCTCGCATAAAGATTACAAGTCATACATATAGAATATGTATGTTAACGAGTACATATTTTTATATCTAAGCTGGAACTGTCTGTGATTGAAATGCCCCCTGATTATAAATGTCGATAGTCACTATACTGAAGTTTAAAATGTCAACACTTATTAAATAAAGTACAAAAGAAGTAGGTAGATTAAAACGAGCGATTAAGTTCTAGCGCATCGCCGGCCGCTGCCGCGGCACGTTCGCTACGCTCGCTCGGCTCGCGCGTTGGGTCACAAGTGACCTTACACTCCTCCTCGCTTCGCTCGTCGTCGTGTATCTATTTACGACTTTGCTCAAGACTAGTCTAAAATTAATAACACTTAAAATATCGTTTTATAATGTTACAGATTACAAACGTGGCTATGAGTGAGATGACTATTTACAATTAGGTCTCATCATTTCTAAAATATTCTTAGTCAAATTTATTATTCATTTATGATTTAAACGGTTATCCATACCTTAATTATGCGTTTTGTATTTTATGATAAATTATCTTTAGGCGTATAACAATTATGCCCTTTACATGTATGCTGATTAAAATTATGATAAAAAAAATAGAGTAGGTTAATGTTATGCCAATAAAACCATTATGCGTTTATAACACTCTTCTTATCATAATTTATGCGAGAAACCTTTATGCTGAAACTGTTATGCCAAACTATATTATGCTGAAAATAAAATGCGTTCGAAAGGGCACCCCTTCAAAAGGGGTCTTAGAAGGTTTTTAAAGGGTCGGCAGCGCGAGTGCTGCACCTCTGGTGTTGCAAACGTCCATAGGCTACGGTGACCACTTGCCATCAGGTGGGCCGTACGCTTGTCTGCCACATCAGTGGTATAAAAAAAAATGAAAATATCCATTGGAATTACTTCTACAGGAATCTGTTATTATCTTGCCCGTTAAATTGTAATGAAAATTTTCGACAAATTATTTTAAAATGGATCAATGACAATAGCTTATACACAAATTACAAAATGATATATAAACACATATTTAAAACAGATTTGGCTAGTAGTTCAGAAAAATTATTTTCTCAATTAGTGAATAGATAATTTCTCTAAAACTTATATTGTTTGAGTAGTATGATTAAAATTACTTCTTTGAGCTTAAACTGTTCCCTGTACATGGTAAGCCGCAGATTGATAAGTGCCACGCGTTTAGCAATGAGCGCCGCTTGGGCGGCCTGCAGAGGTGCCACAGTATTCTTCATTACCGTCGCAAGTTTTACCAGATTTCTCCACTTCTCAGGCAACATTTCCAGCTGCAAGGATATAAAATACAATGTTACTATTGAACTTTTCCGGTATATACCTACTCATACTTAATATATATTTTCGGAATTATCACTGATGTAAAATGTAGGTTGCACTTACTAGTACCCACGCGATGTGTCAAACGCTGCGATTATGTGCCTTGCGACGTGTATCTTAATTTTAAAGAATACCTTAACTAAAATTCTCAATATTCCCGCTAACGTTAACCGACCTAAAATGCTTGTTAGGAATGGTTTTACGTCGGTTGTCCAAACTGTCAGGCGGCGAAACCGTAGTCCTACATCGTACCACTGCTCAAAAAGTTATTTTCAATTATTATTTGTTTTCATACCTGTTCGTATGTTTCCTCTGAGAATTCCACACCATATTCTTTGAGAACATCAATTATATCTCTCAATGGCTCGAACATTTGGTCTGTGCCGCTATCCTGCTTAGCTTTAACCTCATTTAGTACTCTCATTACTTGCAGCAGGCCCTCGTAATCATCGTCTGCTAATTCTACATTTAACTCTTTCGTAGCGTATGCTATAAATATTTCCAACTCATCAAGGCTAAAATGTTAAAACCGAAATGTAATCTCTTATGTAAAACCAATCTTGTATTGTTATAGTAAGTTTCAAAAATTTACAAACCTTTTATGAACATGTTCCTTCAAATTTTCTTTGAACAAATTACTCCATTTACATATAATGTTCTTAATAGCTTGATTTAAACGCTTAAGATCTAACTTCAACCAGCCGTTACAAAGGTATTCCGTAGGTAATGCAGCCACTTCATCGTGTAATGAGTTATATTTATCGATCTGGAAATGATTAATATCAATGTTATCCGAAACATATTTGGATCTATATAGCCACGCAACACAAACCATAACATTTAATTGAACATTTATAAGTATATTGGGGTGTAAGCATTAGGGAAATGAATTGACTAGGTCTAAGATATTATTTTTATCGAATACTTTAAATAACCATGTCGAGCGGGTGCTCGCGGCGCGTCTCGTCGGGCACCTGGAGGGGGCGGGGCCCAACTTAAGTGACGGCCAGTACGGCTTTAGTCGCGGGAGGTCGACCCTGGATGCCACATCCCGGCTCCGGGACAGCGTCAAAAAGGCGGTCGGTCGGAGGGAGGTCTTGCTGGCGGTGTCACTCTACATCGCGAACGCCTTCAACACCATCCCCTGGCAGACCATCGCCGAAGTGCTGAGGTACCACAATGTCCCGTGGTACCTCAGGCGCATTCTCGTGGATACTTCGTGGACCGGGCCATCTCCTATCCGGCCCGGTCGGGAGTAGTCCACGCGACCATGTCGTGCGGTGTTCCACAGGGGTCGGTTCTGGGTCCGCTCCTGTGAAACATCGGGTAAGATTGGGTCTTGCGCGGTGCCACTCTTCCGGGGGTCGGCGTACTCTGTTACGTCGACGATACCCTGGTTACCGCGCGGGGCCCCGACTTTCGGGCCGCGAAGGTCCTGGCCACCGCGGGCGTTACCCAGGTGGTCAGCCGCATCAGGGCGCTAGGACTCCAGGTAGCCCTCGAAACGTCCCAGGCCGTTTTCTTCCACGAGCCTCGGCGAGGGCCCCCTCGAGATTCTCAGATTGTGGTGAGCGGCACCCCCATCGCTGTCGGGTCGAGTATGAAGTATCTTGGGTTGGTACTCGACAGTCGATGGGGCTTCGTCGAGCACTGCCGGCGTCTTTCGCCTACTTTGCTTTCGTACGCCGAAAGCCTGGCGAGGCTGCTCCCCAATCGGGGGGGACCGAACAGTGCGTGTCGCCGCCTCTACGACGGTGTGGTGCGCTCGATGGCGCTCTACGGAGCGCCCATCTGGTCGGACGCCCTCTGCGCCAAAACAATACCGCTGCTACGACGTCCGCAGCGGTCGATTGCGCAGAGGGCGGCACGGGCGTACTGCACCGTGTCCTATGAGGCGGCATGCCTAATCGCAGGGAGCCTCCCCTGGGATTTCGAGGCTGGAGTCCTGAAGAAGGTTTATGAAGAGAGCGCACTTTTGCATAAATTTTAGAGGCATAACTTAAAACTGTATAGCGTTTTTTGGCATACTCTTCGTTTCGCATAACGTTCAAACAGAATAAACCATTAGGCATAATTTATTTTCCCATAACATTTTTATAATAATGATATACCCTCATAAAATGTTTACGCATATTTTTTTTTACAATAACGATTACTAATCATAACATTTATTGGCATATCACTCACTCTCGCATAAAGATTACAAGCCATACATATAGAATACCATAATTTTATCGAGTACATATTTTTATTTTTATATCCAAGCTTGAACTGTCTAAGATTAAAATGCCCACTGATTAAAAATGTCGATAGTCAATATACTGAAGTTCAGAATTTCAACACTTATATATAGAATATATAAATAAAATACAAAAAGAAAGTAGGTAGATTAAAACGAGCGATTCTATTCAGGCGCATCGCCGGCCGCTGCCGCGGCCCGCTCACTACGCTCGCTCGGCTCGCTTCACAAGTGACCTAACACTCCTCCTCGCTTCGCTCGTCGTCGCACCTATTTACGACTTTGCTCAAGACTAGTCTAAACAAAAAAACACTTAAAATATCGTTTTATATGTTACAGCTTAAAAACTTGGCTATGAGTGAGATTATTATTTACAATGGTGTCTTATCATTTCTTAAATATTCTTAGTCAAATTATTATTCATTTATGATGTAAACGGTTATCCATACCTCCATTATGCGTTTTGTATTTTATGCTAAATTATCTTTAGGCGTATAACAATTATACCCTTTACATTTATGCTGATTAAAATTATGATAAAAAATTAGAGAAGTTAATGTTATGCCAATAAAACCATTATGCCTTTATAACACTCTGCTTATCATAATTTATGCGAGAAAACTTTATGCTGAAACTGTTATGCCAAACTACATTATGCTGAAAAAAATTATGCGGGGGCTTGCGTGGGGGCTGTCCGGCCCGTCCTACGTGCTTGGGTGGAGAGGGCACACGGAGCGCCGACGTTTCACCTCACAACCCCAACTGGCCACATGGCGACGGGCACCCTTTCTGTTTCAGGGGGTGCCCCATTAGGGCACGCCCGTACCGGCCGCTCTCTACCTCCTCTGATTTCAAAGGGGCGCTCGAAAGCGGTGGAGGTGCGGGCTAGATTCTTCAGCTCCTTAGGGAGCTCCGGGGTGGTCGCTTTCCCGGCTGCCCCGAGACGGACCCCTCCACTCTGGGGTGCCCCTTGCCGGGTCGCAGTGATTTAACCTCAGACCTACCCTGCGAGTCGGTTTAAGGTGCGGTGGAACACCGCGGGGTTTAGTGGGTAGGACGGCCCCTCTCTCACGGGCCGGGAGCCTCACATACCGTCCCTGTTGCCCCCGCAGCAGGAATGACGGTGCGTAAAGGCATTCCCCGCGAAAACAAAAAAATAAAAGCCATTTAACCTCAACTTAAGACGCACGTGTATTATTGGATTCCTACATACATATTGCAAAATAGTATAATTATGGAGGTCGTCCGCCTCACACACCTGTCTTTCTGTTTGTTTGCTATAAACTTGCTTATTGAACGGATTATTTGGATTTATGTGGATGGTTTGGTTATATGATTTCACATGGTTTATGTAAATTAGTTGAAATATTGGCTATTACCACAAAAAAAACGCTGGAAAAACGCTGGTTAATCCCTGAGAGATATAACTAAACAATGTACAAACATATTTTTCAGTCATAAGTTCAACATGAAACGCTGTGCAAAAAATTACACCACTATGGAATAAGAGGCAAAGCTCTCGACCTTCTGTCTTCATATTTGAACAATAGAATACAGAGGGTCGATATTAATGGTACAGGTTCTGTAGGATCCATGGTTACAATGGGTGTGCCGCAAGGCTCGATACTTGGGCCATTCTTGTTCCTCATTTATATTAATGATTTACTATTTTATGTAGGGGACAGGAATAGGATTGTTGTGTTTGCAGATGACACCTCATTAATTTTTAAAATTAAAAGACAATTAGATAACTATGATGATGTAAACAATGCAATTGCAAGAGTAGTTCATTGGTTCAGCTCAAATAATCTTTGCCTTAATGAAAATAAAACTAAATGTATAAAATTTACTCTACCAAATGTAAAACAAGTTGCGGCCAATGTTCAACTGAATGGACAAGTGTTAGAGTTTGTAGAATCAACTGTGTTCCTAGGTATAACTATTGATGCCAATTTGCAGTGGGGCCCACACATAGAAAAGACAGCCTCTAGATTAAGTTCGGCTGCATACGCTGCAAAAAAGATCAGGACTCTAACAGATGTGGATACGGCTAGAATGGTTTACTTCAGCTATTTTCATAGTATTATGTCTTACGGTATTCTCCTTTGGGGGAGTGCTGCAGATTTAAATATTATTTTTGTTCTACAAAAGCGGGCTGTACGCGCTATTTATAATTTGGGCCCCAGAGTTTCTCTCCGAGAAAAATTCAAAGAAGTAAATATTCTAACCGTACCATCACAATACATTTTTGCCAATCTTATGTATGTCCAGAAAAATCTATCACAGTTTTCTAAACTCTGTGATAAACATAATTCTAGAAATAAAAATAATCTTTCAGTCCACCACAGTCGACTACATAAGATTGGCGATTCTTTCCAGGGTAACTGTATACGCTTTTACAACAAGCTTCCCTGTGACCTGAGAAATTTACCTTTAAATAAATTTAAAAAGTTTATTAAAAACAAGCTTTGTGAAAGAGGTTTTTACTCCGTTACAGACTATTTGCAGGACAGGGACGCCTGGAAATGATCTGCTGGCAAAGTGAAATAATATTAAATTGTAAATAGGCCATCAAAAAAAAAAGCCTTCCTAAGTTTCTTGCCGGTTCTTCTCAGGTGGGCCGCGTTCCGAACCGGTGGTCGCTTTAAATATTTTAAATAGTGTATGACATTTTGTAAGCGCCGTTAAAATGGTCTATGCAAAATAAAGATATTTTTATTTTTTTTATTTTATTTTTATTAAAACCTAAATATTAAAAAAAATAAAAAGCGTCATTACCTCCTTCTGATACTGTTCTAGTGTTGGTTTCACCTCCGGAGGATCACATCCATTTTCAAATCTGTATCTATCGAATTCTTCAGGTGGTATACAGCGACCATACTTTAAGAATCCAGCCAAAACTTCTTGTCGATCCTCCATCCACAAATGTGTGTATTTTTCGTATTTCTGACGATCAAGTATATCGCTTTATTTTATTTTATGGTGAAAATTTGAATATTGCTTCCTAAATTGTCCATAGTACGACTAACTCAAAGAAATAGTAAAATACGATAATATTGAAAAGTCATTGGTAGCGGGCTCGATTCCTTCTATAACCTGAATACTTTTTTGTATCTAAAAAGTTATATTTAAAGCAAGCTATGCTTACCGAAGAATACGTCACGATGTCATTGATACTATTTTCGATTCTTTTCAAAATTTCATGGTACAAGTCAATTAGTGCATCTTCGTTGACCAGATCGTCTACAAAACGAATATGCCAATATATTTAGAATTGAATATATGCCAAAAAATTTTGTTATTAATTGGAAATACTTTACCTTCATAAGAAGCTATAGGAACTATAGGGTCAATTCTAGGGAAAAGTGTTGCTTGCAAGAACATATCTTTCATCATTTCTTTCATTGTATCGTATAATCCATCCGGTTCTTCTACATCCAGTGAAGGGGAAAAGAATATATCTAAAATAAAAATGTTGCATTATTTTTAAAATATCGATACAAGTTTATGTTACATATTGCGGAGATTAAATACCTTGGATATACGGAATCACGTTGATATACTGCGTGACACATGGCAAATGAGAAGTAAGTAAGATGATAAAAAAATTGAAGTAGAAACGTGATTACTCAAAGGACTAATCCAGAGGATTCCAATGTTATATTTGTTACGGTGATTATTACTTATGCTTACTTGGGTCTCTCAATTCAGCAACAACTTCCAAGAAAGCCACCCTAGGTCCTTTTTCTAAGTTAGTTTGAGTCTCAAATAGATCTACACTCGACTGAACAGCTTTCATAACTTGTTTTGAAACCTGAAAATTAATAAACCAGGTATCATAATTAGATAGTAATATAAAAAGGCAGTCTACTTATATAACTAAAAACAAGTATACTCGTAATACTTGTTCATTTGATGTTCGACAAATGTGTGCGTTCTAAGTAGCACTAGATTTATGCCAATATAATACAATACTGAAAAAAATACACAGTCATGTGAATGTTAGTGTGAATCTGTAGTTACCGATGTTCTGTAATAGCAAACACTTAACAACTTTACACGTACATCAACGATTACAATGAAATAAGTTAGTGAAAATGATATTAACGAGTGAATCAACGTATTCAACATAGGCTGGCCAACGTTCTGCTCTGAAAGCCTCCTCTTCCATTTCAATTCGCTCAGCCTCTATATCCGCAAGCTCATCAGGATCTGTTACTTCCTCTACTTCTTCGTCTGGAGAATCGACTTCCTCGCCTCAAAGGAATAAGATACACATATATTACCACGTATTATTCAATATTTAATCAAAACAACGTATTGTACATTATAAGCCGGTTAGTATTAATGTACAAATACCTGCTTCACGTCTTGCATCTCGTTCAGCTTTTTGGGCCGCTTTTTCTTCCCTTTTTAATCTACGTGCTTCTCGTCTCTCAAATTTGATGGCTGCTTCCTCCGCTTTAATTCTTTCACGCTCTTCTCTTAGTTGTTGTTTTTCAAGTCGATGATTTTCTATTTCTTGAAGCTTCGCTGCTCTCGCCACTTTTTCATCATCATCTAAAGTTGACTCATCTACTTCTTCTAACGTTTCTTCTTCTGATTCTTCCTCCTCATCATCATGAATATTAAAAAATAGTTTATAATTATCTTCCAAAATATCTTGAAAATCGTCCCAACTTTCTTGAATCTTGTTACGCCTACAATTATAGATAAAATCATTACAATTGATGTTTTAAATGTGTAGTGTATGTAATAGTACTTGGAATACAATATCGAATCTAAAATTTACCTCTTAACAAATCTTGGGTGGCGTTCATTAACAGCAAGGAGTTCCATTTTATCAAGATTTTCTTTTCGGTTGTGCAGAGGTACATCTCCCCATTTAGCAATATCAGCAAGACCTTCTTTTACGTTATTCTGAGCAGTCAATACTCTTTCCTGCAGAGTATTAATCGCAGCATACACTTCAGCCATCCATTCCGTAACTGAAGTAATCAAAATAATACTATTTATATGACAAGTTTTAAACCACGTAAATGAATAAGAAGATATTCTGAGGCACATTCAAAGTTATTATTTATAATATTTTAAGGAACGACGGCATTCTAAGTATGTGCCAATCCTATTATAGACACTTCATCATCAGTCAATCTCTCAGTATTTTTTTTATGTTGACGCGGTGAATTTATTTTTGCACTTAGCCCCTGTGTGAAACACCTGGCTCTTTGTAAGGGAAGCCACACAACACTAATCACTCAACCTCTGAGGTCTACCGTCTCGTTGTAACCCGGCCGTAGAGGATGAGTAACAGCAACCTAGCCAAGGGACGCTCGGGGCAGTCAGGGTCTCCTCAGAGAGCCATGTGCCTTTGTGTTGCCCCCCACGATCTCCGTAAGGAGCGAAGCGAAGGAGAATCTTTCAGTCGGTGCACAAGTTGACAGATGCGCTTGGCTTTATTGGTTGTTTTTCTTATCGGAATACAATCAGAATATAAATGAAAACGTATAGATCCTAAATAAATTTCAAATCACTAATCAAATTAATAGTTTTAATATTCCGCCTAACAATGAACAACGGTATGAAAAGTAATAGGCCGACAACTACGATATTTACTTAGGTTGGTTAGTACCTATCTGTCCTTACTGTTATAAATTTGGTTCATAAAGAATGGTTATAGATATTCTCCTGAATACGTATAGTTCCAGATGACGGCAATAGGTGTGCCCCCTATTACGTGGGATCAACAAGGGCACAAAACTACTGGCAAAGTGTAAGTGTATAATTCTCAGGGATATAGATTTTATATATATCGAGGATATAGGGGTTATATGAGTGTAAAAAATGAAAAAGATACTATAAGTAAAAGTAAATAAAGTAGATTACAGTCATCATTCCATGTAAGCTCTACCACGCCGCGCCCAAGCAGTGTGTCGATGGCCGAGATTTCTTTCTCAATAAGAGCAACTTCTGTCTCGTGGCTTCCTTCACGGATCGCATTGTACCAAGCGATCGCACGATTTAGGCGATTTAAGTCATACTGTGTAATAATAAAAGTAGTATAAAGATTTTTATTTTCTCCTCTACTGAGTGGCCGATATACATACGGATTTCCTGGTCGAAAGTGGTTAACATAGCATAAAGAAGATTGCAACACCAGAGGTGTTAGTCACGCTGGCAACCCCAATGCCTTGTTGAAATGGACAGAACCAGCCTGCTGTTGAATTTATTTTATCCAAAGGCCTTCGACTTGGCTTAACGACCGTATTACTAGCAAGCGGGACCAACGGCTTAACATGTCTTCCGAAGCACGGAAAATGGAAATGCGACAAACGATTGCCTATCTCATGACTGTAACACAATTCTTAACACAGTTATCGTTTACAGAACGCAAAGCTTCCTAGGGCTTACTGTACTGGTGGAGCCAATAGGATGTAGGTATATATTAGCCAGCGTCGATCACGTCACGACTTTTACTTCTAAAGGATACTTTAGCAAATAGTTTTCAATTAGGGACATGTCTCCTTTTTCCATTACCAGAGTGTACTGACGTTGCAGAAAGTTAGAGCACCTACTGACCAACAAACGATATGCAGGCACAATGACGGAACTAAAAACATTTCAAAGGCACACAGGTGAGGTTTGGAATTAATTTATGACGAAATTGAAGATTTACCTGCAGTTTCTCGTTCCTAGCAAACAACTCAAGCCCATCCGGAGGTATACCTTGCTTATCCAAGTATTTCATATAGCGTATTTCTCGCAGTAAAATTACCAGCTGCAACGAAAAATAAACATATTTCATTATATATGTCAAATCTAAACTCTTATTGAATATGATGATGTACACCAAATTCAATAAACGTTGAAATTTGAATAACTAAATCAGGCGTTCGATGGTGTAAATTCATCGCAGAGGGAGATAGGGAATTTTTAAACCCACGCTCACTTCAGTTAACGGGTACGGCAACTAATCGCAGCAGAGGAATAACGAATCGAACTCCTCAAGGAAAGGTAATGAGGACAATTACCAGTAGACCTACTATGTGTCCTATATCCCTTTTCTTCTATCTTCATCATTTCCACATTTCGATTTCACCATTAATAAAATCAACCTACCACATAGGTTCAGCAGTGGCCTGACTGGATTCACTGTTGCAGAGACGGTTTGGTACTCGGTTTTCTTTCGAGATTTTGCCATGACCTTGTCCGTTAATAAGCTTCGTGCACCGTGCTGGTAACGCTGGCTTGGACTCTAAAGATTTTGGTAAGACCCCAAGATTTCATAAAAAAACTGCAGATTGTTAGTAAATATTTCGCTCGGATGTGTACATCTCAAGCAAGTACCTACTGCCCAAATCTGTTCTACAAGGAATTATTATTATGTTACCTCTATACTGAAATTATTCCGGACATATGGAGGATCTCTATAAATTAGGTTCTTCGCCAAGTGCAGTTTACAAGTAGGTGGTATGGTGACACACCACGCTTTGAACTGCCTGTCTTCAACCACATTTAGATAGCCCAACATTTCATTGGTTTTTTGTTTCATATACAATGCGTAATCCGACTCTATAATGCTGCAAAGACAATCACATAATTATGGCGAAGTAATTTAGGAAATCCCGCAATGGGGGTAAAAACTATCCAAAATTTAGAGATGAATATTTAATTTAGGACTTTTCCCAATTTCTGCCATAACATGACGTTAGCGTATTGTCTTTAGCACGTCGATGGTCTTACAGTTGTTTAGAATCAACTGCTGTACGTAAGCTACAATATTAGATTTTATTGCCATAAATTTATTTACTGGATTTTTCAGATTTCAGTTGAAAGTAAAATATATGATTAATAATACTTGTTGATAACAAAATTTCTTAGAATGTTATAAATATTCTATAATATATTAAAAAAATCCAATAAAGTAAATCCTGTGTATTTAAAACTAACATTAAGAGGATTAACCCGTAATTTTATATTAACCACATAAAAAATGTTTTACAAAACTGTTTGAACATACAATAAAGCAATTTGAGAGATACTAACGGGTCTTCAAACAAGATAAAATCTTCCATGGGAGCTTGAATTCGCCGCCGCATTTTGTACACCCACCACAATATACCTGAGACCGGTGGAAGATAGTTATCCGCCATCGGTCTTTCAGGGCCCTTAGTTAGTTTCTGAAAGAAATGAAAATCGTATTTTTGCCATCTTTCTTTGAACTAACTTGACTAAGGCATTACATAACTACATAGCATCACACATATATTCCCCATAGGGTAGTCGAGACATTAATATTTTATCGCCCTATAGCGATGGGTCTCAAGGGGAGAGGTTTGTGTGGCGGCTAGTTATTCATAGTTATCATAGTTGTGTTTTTATGTATTTTTATTTCGCTTTTTGACATAGCAGTGATGATTCCAGGGATAAATAATTAATAAATATAGTGGCACACTTTTTTTACACAGCGTTATCTAGCCTAAACTAAGTTAATATAAGCTAATGGGATCTAGACAACTGATAAAAATATTTATATATTCTAAATATATACCTACATAAAGAGCGGAAGTCTCATACACTACCTTCCACTTTTTTATGAAGAACTAAAATAAAGTACTTCAAACTTCGAAAAAAACATGGTTAAATGAGATTCAAGCATTAAGGGCCGTATTCCAGAACGTTTCTCAATACTCAATCGACACTTAAGAGTAGATTTTTTAAGGCAAAAACTAGCCTCAAGCGTTGATTGAGTATTGAGAAATGTTCTGGAATATGGACCTTAAAAGCTGAGTCAAGGATAATTAGTTTCAAGTCGATCAGCTACTACAACGGTACAAGTGGATCAAACAATCGAGTACAATTCCCACATTACTTTCACAATGTGAATTATACTCTCGCTCGTTGATGACCTATTAGAGCTCAACTATAGGTAGTGATTTACATATTTGCGTCATTTTATGTGGAATGAAGAAAAACCTTAACCTAATACTAACCGCCATTTCTTCGTCAAATATTTCTTTCACAGCGTCTAGGTTTTTATCCATATACTCGATTATTCTGCCCAGCTTTGGAGTTAATTCGGCCTTGATAATAGGACGGTGGAACAGATCTCCCAGGATTTGGAAAAACTACAACGAATGAGAAATCAGTTACGTATATACCTAGTGCTAAGATCGAATTGCCTAGATGAAAAATGGTCTAGAAATTATTGATTATAATTTTATTTAACTAATTGAATCAGGCGTTACATGGCGAAAATTTTTAATTTTGAAGGGTTTGATAATCATGTTTTTTAGAATGTCGTACGAATTCTAAAAAAGCGGAATATTGCAAAAATTAACTTTAAAAACAAAATAATAATAGATTTTTATAATTTTATTTCTATTTTTAATTTTTTTTATTTTTGAAGGGTTTGATTTAAAAAAAAAATTATAAAAATTTTTAAAAATTTTGATTTTGATTTAAACATTTTTAAAAATAGAAATAAAATTATAAAAAACTATTATTATTTTGTTTTTAAAGGTTATTTTTGCAATATTCCGCTTTTTCAACTCATAATGACAACTTTTTTTCTGACGTCTTTAAGACACAATTAAATTGAATCACACGATCTTAAATGATTATAACAATGAATTATTAATTATGAGGAAAAACAGTGAATATAAGTTTTTTATATTGTATGTGAATTCTGAATGAATTAACTAACCTTGAAAAAATGTTCTGTATTCACGCATTCGTCAAGTCCTTGCGTAAATATCGATGCAAGCTTGCGATCGGTATCTTCCAGGATACCCTGGAATTTGTCATAGTCTGCCTGAAACTTATCACCTTCGGGATCAGCGGGATCGTATGTTATGTTACCCAAATTCACATATTTCAGCTGGTACTCGTCTAACACCTGCAAATTTTATTTGTTTTTTAATCACCTGTAAATTAAACAAATCCTAACTTCGCCTGCAAGCTATGCAAAGGACCCGGACTTAATATTCTTATAGCTACCCCAACAGCTTTTGGCGTGAAGTGACACCCACCCAGGTATATACAGATTGAGAAAACGTATGTTGTTCTTACGATAAATTTAATCGTCTAGATCCCATAACAAATATACTTTGGGCTAGACTGCCGTGGGTAAAAAAAAAAGTTCCACAATCTCAATCATTGATCTTAGGGTTGCTATCGAAACCCTGCCGGCTATACTTAATATCGATATTAAATATCGTTCTACCACGTAAATTAAATCAGGAAATCGCAAGAATGCTTAGAAACCAATCCTATTATATTTTAAACTAGCTGACCTGCCCGGCTTCGTCCGGGACATACTTCCAACCCCGTGGCACCTATTTAATCCCGTCGCTTATTACTTTTATAAAAATGTATGAGAGTTTCCCCGATTTGTTGATATTTATGATTACTGCTCCGCTCTCCTGTGTAGTAGCGTGATGATATACAGCTATGAAACCTTCCTGAATAAATGGGCTATCCAATACAAAAAGAATTTTTCAAATCGGTCAAGCAGTTTTCATGCTATGTCGTGACAACGGAAAACGGGTTTCATTTATATATATATATAGATTTAGATTCGTAAGACTTGGTTAATTATTATTGCCTTGGTGGCGCAGTGGTAGTGTTTGTGACTGCCGCGCTGAGGTTCCGGGTTCGATTCCCGGGTCGGAACAAATATTTGTGTGATGTTGGTTTAGAAGTTTGTATAATATGTATGACAAATGTATGTATTTTGAAATATATATATAGCTTATGGCTTAGTTTATCTGGGTAAAAATCTCCCATAATATTTACCTATTTATATCTGTTAACCAAAATACCAAAAGCACAAATTAACAGGCAATCAGTAACACACTCGTGATAGCTGATAGGTCGGGTCGACCCTAGAATATTCTTCCAAACACAATGCCTACTTATTTTCAACACATATCTCACCTTCATGCACTGGCTACTCAAAGTCTTGCCTCTTAGCCCACAAAATTCCACTTTCTCTAATTTGAGTATCTCCACTGTTGCCGCCAATATGTTTTCTATCATCTTTAGTCGTTTCATAAAAATGTTAAACCTCATAAAAACACGTTCGAAGTCAAATGACCAACGCACCGGTAACACACCAGATGGAAAAAATGTATGTACTTTGTTTCTATTCAGTTCATATGTGTCGCTGAAATATATTATATAAAGTTTATTCAATGAACTAGTAACAAAGATTCCGACATTACGACCACCTTCAAAAGTAACGGTACTAAAGATCAGACAAAACCCTTTAAACGCAAATAAAAGCTAACTGAAAGACCTGAGATAATTGCTAAGATTATTGCTATGATGCTATAACGGGACTTAAAACATAATAACATGAGCTTATAGTGGGTATGCTATAGTATACTCTTATAGATTGACTCCGTGTAGTAGTCGTTCAAAAGTAATAATTTCTTAATTATTGTAGGTCAATGTAACATTAATAAACGCCAAGATTATTGCTTATACATTTACTGCCATATTCGCAAGGCAATAGGTAGAGCCTGTGAGTAAAGATTTCTAATCGCCAGTAAAACACATTAGTTTATTTTTGATAATGTATCAACTAGGATGCTGCTACTACAGATATTAATTATAAAAAAAGGTACGTAAAGAAAATGCTAGTGAGATAACTAACATAAAATGATTAAGAATGCTTAAAGCCTTTCTGATCTTCAGTAATTGTTCTTCTGGGTCCGATTGAAATATTCCAGACGGATCTACAGAGTTACTGCACTGCTGTATTACTAGATTGCACATTTCACGTAGCAAAGCTGTAAAAAGACTTTATTACAAACTAGAGGACACTCGGGGCTTCCCCGGCATATTTTTTTTTTATATTATTTGATACATCAAAATGGCGCCTCCCGCCTGATGGAAAGCAGAGACGACGATCAATGACTGAGGGCCCCTACCCCAGCTGGTAGGGCCCTGATAGTGACCCTCAGGTTGACGCCCGAGATATATGCATTCTCACGCTTCTATTAAAGGATTGTAAGAGGATGGAAACACGAGCGCTGGAAGAGAGTTCCATGATTTTATGGTGCGACACAAGAAAGACCTGCGAAATCTTTCGGTTCTGGGCACAATTGTGTCACAGTGTGAGGATGACAGCTTTGCCCCGCCCGTTGTTCGGGATAGGGAAAGTCAACAGATTTATTTTTCCGAATTGATTTTAATTTAGGCATAGGTGCTGTGATCTTTTTAAGCCATCTGGTTGCCTTCATATTATAGATGATGACTACGTGGGTTCATAACGTTATGGCGTTGAGACTGTCTTGAAACATATCATGACCATATCAAAATTTATTTTTTGTTTACTTATTTTCATCTTGTTATTACAATATTCTATCATAAAAATATATTAATTCACTTACGTATAAGTTTTTCGACATTACAAAAGTATCTAGAATTCCCCCACAGTAATCCAATGCAATGAAACATCGGCCTGATAAGTGACCTGGACTCCGAAAAATCCGTGGCTTCAAAAGTCTCAAAGTGGGTTATTAATGGTTTTTGATAAACATAAATATCACGACATTCGACAATAGCTGAAAAGATACAATTGGTAAAACTTACCTGCTGTTTTTCAGTAACTATCTTATATATTATTAAGTAAAACAAAATTTGTAGTTCCCTGAATAGTAGAACACCAGTCAAGCGTAAAGACTGATGATTGACTGATGAAGACTTGTCGTACGTACGGGTGAGGTGGGGCCCTACAGAAATATTCAGGGCCCAAACCAGCGTTACTTGTAACTGGTGCACCTACTGACTAGCGAAAGAGGTCACACATTAAAAACAAATTACTTTCACAATTTAAAGTTGGGACCTATCTACGTCCAGTAGTGGGATGTAATAGGCTGCTTTGATTCAAGTGCCCCATCAGCATCTCTGGCACCCCAGCGACTTTACCTGCTAATGATGCTAATTAACGAACGAGGTAACGATGCAGGTGCCATTTTGGGTCACACGGCTGTCGCTCCTAAAAATGCTGTAAATGAAAAACCAAACGATAGCTGCTCGTAGTCACCAAATAAAAGTGGATGCTCCGATTCCAAATTCAGGTAGGTTTTGAAATCAGCTGTTACTAAGATAAAGAAGAAGAATGCTGATTTAATAATAACCTTATAATTATGTAAAAAAGTAATATAACGGAGTTAGTTGAACTAAAATAAATGAAGAATATTATGAAAAAATATACCTGCGACCACATTGGTAAGCATAGTCTTGAAGCAACTAAGGTAAACGCTACGGGTGTTTTCAAGGTAGTGCGCCATTCTCTTGACGCGTGGGTCTCTCAACTGTGAATAGATACCTTCCAGGTTGCGCAAACGCTGAGAGTAGAAATCTATGTCAGCACCAGGCAGTGGAAACTTCGTTCTCTTAAAAGCTAGAATTAAAATTGGTCTACTAAAAAAATGCTATACCCCCACAATTCTAATCAATCGAACTAATGGTAGTTACTAAGACCGCGCTAACGGCGCAGTGGCGTAGAGGTCACAGGCAGTTGTTCCCAACAATGCCGAAAGTGAAAAGGCACACGATAGCTGCTCTTATCTTGTTAGCTTTTACGGGCCGTCGAGGATATCTACTGCGACATGGGAACTTTCGTTCAAAACACTGAAGGTCGTTTACCTATAGGAAGGCTACTTATCTTGGCTGTATGTGTTACAGAGCGTCGGTCTAGGCCGATAAGACCACTATAGGGGCTGCACGGTTAAAGTTGCTGCAAAGTCAACATGCTTTGATATTTTTATGCAAGGCCTACAGGACGGTGGGCTCGGAGGCTCTGCCGGTGAAACAGGTGTCCTCCCTGTTAACCTCGAAACTCAGAAACGCGCTGTTTTGTCTGCTAAGGGTGGCATGGATGATAAGATTTTGTTAGAAAGAGATCGCCAAAGAATTGCTAGACTGTATCGTGATAATGTACGTGAAAAACTTTTGGACGAATGGCAGCTGCGTTGGAGCTCTACCAGCTTTTAGCAGACATTCGCAAACGCCTGAGAATATCCTGGCTGGAGGTGGATCATTGTGTTGCTCAATTTCTTACGGGACATGGTAAATTTAGGAGCAAATTACATTTGGTCGAGTTACCGTTCGGTCAGTGCTCAACAGCTGATGACAAATATGGTGCTGCCCCTTTTCTATTTGATTTTCACCTAGTTGCTTTCCAGGTCTCCCGCTTTGCAAAGGAGGAGGCGTTGCGTTCTTTTTCCACTTTCTCAATTTATCTTCTGATTAATTTCGTTGCGGGTTCCAAGACTTGCTAACTTCTCCTGGGACTTCACCGAGTTTGAGCTCGGTGTAACTTTTGTAGCACTTCGATCCTATTAGGTTTTTTGTGTTGTACGCCGTACCCGTTACTTATTCCCCCAGCGCTCAGGCAGCACCTTCATAAACTTCAGAGTTCAATTCAGAGAGATGTGCCAGTAGTGTTACGGTGTCGGATATGCTTTTCCCAGAAGAGCTGCTCTTAGCGGCCAATTAAAAGTAAACCTCAGGCTCCAAATCCAGGTAAGGTTTGGAACCAACTAAATGAGAAGAACTGAGATCCCTAAAACTTAAATTTTAGGGATCTTAGTCAGTCTTGAAAAACTCTAATTGGGCAGCCTAACTGGTACTCAGTTAAACTACAGTATAACTGAGTACCAGTTAGGTTGCCAAAATTTGAGTTTTTCATTACCCATTTAACCTAACCATGGGTTAAATGGGTGCGATGGCGCCATCTAGCCCTAACTAAGCTATAAGCTGGTACTATGTGATCTAGACATCTGATATACAATTATACTAACTAACTATCTTCACGCTGTATCCCTGACGGGGTAGTCAGAGAGGACAGATCGCCAGGCTTCGCGATCCATGCATACTTCTTTCGCTTCTTCAAGATTCATCAATCGCTTCCTACACGCACGTCTGGGTATCCGAGTACTTTTGACCTTTCCGTTTTTGAGCAATCTGCTCACGTGGTCTTCATATGTAAGTCTCGGCTTACCCTGACTTTTTCTACCCTCTACTTTCGCACAATATATATTCTTCGTCAATCGTTCCTCACTCATTCGTTGGACGTGTCCAAACCAACGGAGCACGCCCTTTTCCAGCTTAACGCTGGAACTTTCATTCAAACCTGCCATATTGCGTATCACTTCGTTACGTATTCGATATATCGCATCTCCACAGCATTAAATTTACTTTCATGCATCTGCTGACATACCCAGGTTTCGCTACCGTAAAGCAAAGTTGGCACTAGCACTGCGTTATGAATCGCCAGTCGTGCTTCTTTTACGATGACAATTATACATATTTATATATTCCTAAATTCATATATATTATACATGGCAAACACCCAAATCCCGAAACCAACGTTTGTGGATCAGACAAATATTAGTTGTTTATTTATATAATGCGCGTATACAATGCTAATAGAACGGGAGGTAGCGTTAATGCTTACTAGGAATTTTATACTGGCTGATTGCTTGATGCTTGATTATTCATAACACTTAATTCTTTACCAGTACATAACAGATTTGACCGTCAGTCGACTGGTAGTGGTGGTATAAAATTCCTAGTGAGCATTAACGCTCCCCTACTGGTAAGGATATACTTACCTATATATGAATCCTCCGACAGTAAGTCATGTACTTGTTGAGCCCATTTTATAATTGCACCTTCTATGTTTGTTTTCAAAAATAGATCCACATCTTCGCCATCACTATAATAATAAGGCACAAAATAAATCTTGGTCAATAAATAATTCGATCCACTCTGTGCGAATAATCACACGGATTGTGTTTTTGCGCAGTCTATATATACCTACTAATAATATTATGAAGCTGAATAATTTGTTTGGTTGGACGCGCTAATCTCAGGAACTACTGGTTCGAATTGGAAATTTATCTTTGTGTTAGATAATCCATTTATCTAGAAATGCCATATACTATGTATCATCGCGCGACTACCCCGGAGAGCGGAGTAGTAACTACAAATGACTGGACATTTTCTATGTCACATTGTCTATTGTATTGGTAAAATTAATAAGCTTCGGGATTAAGTGACTGCCACGGGGGTTCGAAGTGTTTATTGGGGTCAACTAGCCTAACCAGATAAATAAAATATAAGTGTCTGATTGGAATTTACAATCCAATCGTTTTACTAAATGCATATTAAAAAACCTACATAAAAAAAAAAACAAATTAGTCCCGGCTAAATTCGGAAATGGCTTGACTGAATTTATTAAGACTTTCACTGGCAGCTTTCGTTATAGCAAGTAACATTAGCTATATTTTATCACCGTATCTCTCAGAAACTCCACTATGCGAGTGACACTGCGGAGCGTCCACAAGTATTTCTTTTAAATTGTGGATTTGGTAATACTTACGATTCTCTAAGCCTTGTCTCCGCATGATAGATGTCTTCTACTCCAGCTGGCACCGGCAGCAGAACCTGACTAGTCATTTCACCTTTTAACTGAAAATAAGAAATTTACCCTTAATCTCGGATGGAAGAAAATAACTATCTTCATGCCGTATCTCTCACGGGGTAGACAGAAAGGACAGATGGAAGAAAATAAAGGTTAATATTATGTAACAATGGTATCAGCACGGGCCGGGCCTTGTATGGTGAACATAGAAAGTGTGGCTTTGAAAAGAAATCGCCGTATGTTTCAACTAACGTACATATTATGGTAACGCCGTTTCCCAGAGAGTGTACCTATGCCGAATTCATTACGCCCACATATTTGTATTATGTCCCACGTGGTGGTGAGTCTAGTGCCATGTTGAAATGGATTTTAACATAGACATACAAACGCAAACCTTCCCCTAACAAACTCTATAATTACGTGTAAGAAATGTATATACCTAAGCAACTCTTAGGCGCTCAGAGTCTCGGAGAGAAATAAATCACAGTATACGACAAAGCTATCAACGTAAGCACTCTAAAGATCCTGAAAAGATGTTCCTGTGGAAATTGAGTATGTGAAAACTTCACCACGAGAGCGGGACTACAGGCGACCTCTAGTGTAGTGTCTATCACAAAAATCATTTCCAATGGTAAATATTTTTTTTTGTTTTAATAAGTTGTTACATATTCCCAAGCTAGTGTAGATTGTTTGAAATACCGTATCTTATAAACATCGATACAATGGAGATCGTTCTTTGTCAGTAAATAAAGGTATCACTGACTTGATGCATCAGGTTCCTTAGGTCATTGACATGCCTCTTCATGTCGTGCTGTACAATTTTGGGCCATCCCTTTTGATTCTCAGGGTTGCAAAGTAGCGGACCGATCACTTCATCGGCCATCACACTCAAATCCATCAATACATTTCCAGATAATTCGCCGACAGTCATTGCCTGCAATGATTATTTAAAAGATGGGAAAAAAAATTGATATTATTATCAATTACTTATTAGGTACTTAACGGATTGGGTCACACCTTTATTCTCGAAGGGGTCGGCAGAGGCATAATAACCACATTTTTCAGTATGTTTTTTTTTGTAACAAGTAACAGGCGGTAAACCAGAATCTACAGCAATAACCAAGACCACAAAAGTTACACCGAGCTCAATCTCGGTGAAGTAGTAGTAAGTAGCTACCTGCTGTTCATTTTTTTGTCAAGCCGCCCTTAGGGCTTTTAACTTGACTTAAGGAATTAATGTTACCGGCACCAATGGCTTACCGTGCCTTACGAAGCACGGAAATACTCGGAAATGGAAATGTCACAAGGGGGGATTTATCTGAGGACAAGTCATAGCAAAACATGCTGAATGCTTAACGCAGCGCTCATTTATAGGTAGCGGGGCTTTGAGGACTTTGTTAGTTTTAGGAATTAGCATTAACGATTCTCCGTGAACACCCCCGAAACACTGAAAAATCTAGTGACACTACCTACTTTTCGATTAACGGACATGGGTCTCGGTCTAGACGGATAGAGAGGTCTAAAAAAACAATTTTGAGAAAGAGAAATACTTTGAAGAAATCTGTAAAAAAGTTAGTAAAATTTGCGTAAGTATCTTTAAATACAAATCGTGATTACCGTTCGAAAATTCGCCGTTGTGATTTTGTCCTCCACATTCCTGAGGAAATATACCACTTTGCCTCTGCTGATCGGCGGAAACTGTGTGGCACAAGTCAGTAAGCCTGCCGTGCTCATACGGAATACAATTACGTCGTATTTAGCCAAATCGAAATATCTAAATAAAATATGCTAAAACAAAATAAATGTTTTATAAAATAATACCAATAATAAAAGTTTATGGAAATGATTTAACTTTTTTTTATAACTTCAAAATCAGAATATTCTCATTGGTTTGTCAGGACAGAGAGAGGGCTGGGCTCCTAATCCCAGGAGCCCAGCCCTCTCTCTGTCCTGAGAATTCCTGTTTAGAAGAATGGCAACAGGGCGCTGGAAAGTGCAGTACCTACCCTCGAGAACAAGCGTATGGTCTCCGGCGTCCATGAGCACAGACCTGGTGGTGATGGTCTAAGAAGGCGGCGGCTCATCTCAAAGCAGGGGTAACTACACCTAAAATAAACTGCATTTCTTATAGGAAATTAATTTAATGACACTTGTCACTTCCATGACAATACGGTATAAATGTAAAGTATCTATGCACGCAGGTTAGACATGAGTAACGAGGTTGTAACATTTCTCCCCACCCAAACAAACATCCTCCCCTTCCAATTACACTTCATCTATAAAGCGCCGTGGAGGTCGTGTCTGGCGCTGGCTGCGGCGGGGTTGGTGCGCGGTATTATTTGCCGTCGTTGTAGCGAAAACTGGAGATGATAATGGGGTTGTCGTGGAGGATAAAACTTCAAATGTAGGTGTTGAAGCTTCAGGTGATACGGCGGGCGTTGAAGATGCAGAAAGTATGTATGTATGGCGAAGTTATAGGCATTGGTGCGGGTGTTGCTGCTGGACTGGTGGTTGGAGGTGATGTAGCAGTTGCAGTTGCAATGACAGGATCTGAAGGGGTAAGTCGCGGCCTGATGTGATCAGCGTGCCTTCTCTTCTCCTCCCCATTGGCAGTAGTGACTATATAAGAATATCTGTGCTTCCGGGCTGCAACTGTTCCAGGTTGCCATTTGTTTTACAGTTTGGTTTTAAAATAAACATCAGCGCCAGGTTGGTACGTGGGTGCAGAAGACATAATGCTGGCCGTCACATGCTGGTATTGCAATGTTCTCCTTTCATTTGGCCTGATATTGGACAGTACACAGTTTAACTGTCTCTCAAACATCATTTGCGCAGGTGATTTGCCAGTAGTGGCGTGTGGCGTGTTGCGGTAGTTAAATAAAAATTCCAGCAATCGGCGTTTGGGTTGGTTTCCGTCACTCGAGGCTAATCTGTCCTTGAAGGTTCTTACAAACCGTTCTGCAAGGCCGTTTGTACGTGGGTGATACGGTGATGAAGTGACGTGTATGATAGCTTGGCTTCTGCAATAGTCTTTAAATTCATGAGATGTGAGTTGGGGACCGTTGTCAGACACAATCATTTGAGGTAGTCCAAAGGTGCTGAAGATGTCATCCAACACAAGACATAGGCTTTTCGTAGTAGTCGTTTTCATTGGCCTTAATTCACACCATTTCGACAATGCGTCACACAAGACCAACCAGTAGCTGCACTTGAATGGTCCGGCAAAGTCAATGTGCACTCGCTCCCATACGTGTTCAGGTATGGACCAAGAAAACACTGGGAGCTCGCTACTGGATGGTCTGTTTTCTTGACACCTGGTGCACGCCTTCACAAAGTTCTCAATATCCTCAATCAAAGATGGCCACCACACGTAGAAACGTGCCAGGGCTTTCATCGATGATATGCCCGGGTGCCCCCTATGTAAATAACCTAAGATTGTCTTTCTGAGTGCTTCCGGTATGATCATCCTGCCTTGCCACATGAGAATTTTGTTTTCCAGCGATAATACCAAACGTTTTCTGTAGAAGTGTTTAATTTCTTGCTTGTACTCTACTTCTCTCCAACCGGTCTTTATTTGTTGGCAAACTTGAGTTAATATTCGGTCTCTCGAAGTTTCCAGGGCTAGGTTATTTTCTGTTAAGTTAAGGTCCGTAATTCTACTCACTAGGAGACGTGAGGTCGTTTTATGTACAGCACTTTCAATATTTGAAGGTTGTGTTTCAGGGTTTGGTAATCTGGATATGCAATCAGCTACAATATTATTTTCTCCTTTCTGGTAGCAAACTTCGTACTGATAACTTCCAATCAAGAGAGCCCATCTCACAAGCCTCAATTCACTAATTTAGGTAGGTTGCGTTGAGGGCCTAGTAAGTGTATTAATGGTTTGTGGTCTGTAACCAACGTAAATTTTGTCCCTCTCAAGTATTGATCGATTTTTTTTATTTCAAATAATATCGCTAGAGCCTCACGGTCAATGACAGAATATTTGCTTTCAGCTGGGAGGAGTTTCCGGGAAGCAAATGCTATTGGTTGTTCTGTATTTTTGTTTTGTGAAATAGAACAGCTCCGACTCCCTTTTCAGATGCATCGCACGCTAAGTAGAGAGGGCGACTTTCGTCGTATGCTACTAAGGGTTTAGTAGTTGCAATACATTCCTTTGCAGCCTCCCATATTCGGTTTTCGTGGTCGGACCACTTCCACTTTTGCTTTCCGCTGGTTAGAGTGTAGAGATCTGCACACAGTCCGTGTAGGTGTGGGATGAAACGCTCGTAATAGTTGATAAGCCCAAGGAAGGAACGTAATTCTTTTGCGTTGGTTGGTTGCGAAGCCTCGGTAATTGCGTCTATCTTCTCCTTTGTAGGACGTATTCCGTTTTTATCAATTGTATGTCCCAGGTATTTGATTTCATCCTTTAATAAGCTACATTTCTTTAGATTTACCTTCAAACCAGCTTGCTTTAGCCGATTGAACACTGTACAGAGAGTACGTAAATGTTCGTCTAAATTCTTACCTGTCGTGTGCAATGTCGGAGTGCAATGTCATCGAAATACGCTGCTACGTTGGGTATATTTCCAAGAAGTTGATCGAGAAAATTCTGGAAAATTGATGGTTCTGTTGATATTCCGAATGGCATTCTGTTGTACTGGTAATATCCCTTATGTGTTGATATCGTTAAGTATTTCTTAGAATCCGGGGCTTTTTAAATTGTAAGTAGGCATCTTTAAGGTCAATTTTTGAGAAGAGATGGCCGTTTGCTAACTTTTGTCGTAGCTGGTCAAAGATAGGTACTGGGTGTAAATGTTTTGTTAGAACTGGGTTCAATGTAGTACTGTAGTCTCCGCAGATTCTGACATTGCCTGAGGGTTTTAAAACATTGTAGGTGTGGCCCACTCTAATTGAGTTATGTTTGGATCTACTTTGTATATAATACCTGTGTCAACTAGTCGCTCTAACTCTCGTTCCACGTTTTTCTTCATGCTGAATCTCGTTCCACGTTTTTCTTGATTGGCCGAGCAGGAAGGTGTACTGGTTTTGCTCCGGGTATGACATGAATATTAACTTGATAGTTGTTCACTTTACCTAGTTTCCCATCGAATAGTTCATTGTATTGTTTAAGCACTTGTTTGAGTGTTGTTGGGGCCATAGTTTTGATTGAGTAAACTGGCCTGGGGAATTCCATTCCAAACATTTCGCTCCATCGCAGACCGAAAAGCATTGAGTTAGCATTTTTCATCACTACCACTGGTAATATTTTATGTTTACCGTCAACTTCCACATTAACATCTGTAATTCCTTTAGTCTTTAGTTTGCTGTTACCATAAGCTTTAAGTTTTGGCCCTTTGGTTAAGGCTGGTGATCCAATTTTCTTCCAAATCTCGGTGTTAATGATTGAGTAGGTCCCAATCCATTGTGCAGTTAAGTCCGTTGAGTGAGACGTCTATTTGCTTGCAGTCTTTGTTTCCAAGACGAGTTACATTGCAGACAATCTCGTCATCATCTTCACTACTATCTATTGAATCATGCGAAGAGCTAGATGTTGACGCTTGAATATCGTTTATTCTATGTGGTTTTCGTTTTGATGTGTCTCTTGCTGATGTTGGCATAATATAAGCCCGTCCTGTTTTAATGCAGCAGCTTTCGAAATGTCCTTTTGAGTTACACTCGTTACAGATGTGATTCATCGCCGTACATTTTCTCTCTTACCACATCTAAAACATTGATCGCGATGAAGTTTCCGTTGTGCGTTAGTATTTGTCATCGACTTCATGTTGCGGCTCTTTTTAATTTTGTTGACTGTGTTGCCTGTGGTGTCATGTTCGGCCTGTTCTCGTGATAGTGCAACGGAAAAAAAATCTTTGAACGTGACCTCTTTGCCTGCTTTTTGTAGATCAGGCCATTTTTGCTTAAGGTCAGTTTCGAGATCTGGGTGGTTTAATCCTGTAGCGAACCTGTCACGGAGTTGTCGTTCTAAAAGTTCTTCCTTATAGTCGCAGTCTTGGCTTAGGCTTTTGAATCTGTTTGCGTAGTGCTCCATCGTTTCGTTAGGTTCTCTGGTACAGTTCCAAAATTCGGTTAATGCACGGTACCTGGTCCGGTTTATTCGGTATAAATCTAATAGCTTTGAGCGTATTTCGGTGTACGTGCTTGATATAAAGTTCGGTGTTAATGCTATTTTTACTTCTCGGAATGTATCCGGCGTCAATGTGTTAAGTAAGAGATCTTTTTGTAAATTTATATCTGTGACATTAAAAATTTGGCATTTATTGTCAAAGTATTCGAGGAAGTTTTCGATCCTACAATTCTCCGGGTCGTATTTTTCCATATTGAAATTCTTACAAATCATCATTTTGTTGCTTGATGACGGTTCGCTCATCGATGCTGGTGTGTGACCACCCTTATTTATTACCTGTATCAGTAATTGTAAAATTTGTGTTGTTTGCGCCTGCTGTGCCTGTTGAGCACATAGGAACCGAGCAAATTGTTCTTCGTTCATATTTTATAGATTTTTTTTTATCTCGTCGCCAATAAATTAAACTGCATTTCTTATAGGAAATTAATTTAATGACGTCACTTCCATGACAATACGGTATAAATGTAAAGTATCTATGCACGCAGGTTAGACATGAGTAACGAGGTTGTAACAACACCCATCTCCTAGGAAGTATTCGACATGCAAAGCTGGCGGCTAAGGCACACACGAGCTCCCTGACACAAGACACGGGAGTGCAGTGAGGTTTTAGTCGGTAAGAATCCGACATACCCATAATTTTTAAAACATTGAATCTTTGTATTTTTGCCATGTCTGTCTGTTCAGCTCAGGGACTCTTAGTTGGTACTAGATAGCTGTATTTTAACATGATCATACATAATTATCAGACATGCCGATATTATCTCAGTATATTAAAGGTTTAAAAAAAATGTGTAGGTACCTTCTGTGCACGTACGTATAATTAGTAAGGCTTTATTAGCTTTAGCGCCACCCTCAAACGTGAGAAAAACCTCGCTTGACGAGTTGAAACAATTTTTAAGGCTTGACCAATCATACCCTAAATCATAAATTTATGTACTTTGTCTCTGCACCAAATAAACGGTTATTTTAAGGTAGGTAAAAAATCTAAATTGAATACATTTAAAGTAATTCAAAGGTACATAGTGCATACATTAGTGGATAGTTACGACCTAAATCATTGTTTCTTCAAAGATAAGCGATAAAAATTTTCAAGCTTATAATTATTATGAAATGACATTTAAATCCGACTCAAAGGATCACATTTATTAGTAAACATGCTCATACAGATTAAATTAAAACTAGAGCTAGATTAAGTAAAACTGATTATAAGTTTAAAAAAAAAAACTAAACTATCTTCACGCTGTATCCCTGACGGGGTAGTCAGAGAGGACAGATCGCCAGGCTTCGCCATCCATACATACTTCTTTCGCTTCTTCGAGATTCATCAATCGCTTCATACACGCACGTCTGGGTATCCGAGTACTTTTGACCTTTCCGTTTTTGAGCAATCTGCTCACGTGGTCTTCATATGTAAGTCTCGGCCTACCCTGACTCCTTCTACCCTCTACTTTTGAACAATATATATTTTTCGTCAATCGTTCCTCACTCATTCCTTGGACGTGTCCAAACCAACGGAGCACGCCTTTTTCCAGCTTAACGCTGACACTTTCATTCAAACCTGCCATATTGCGTACTTCGTTATTATAAGTTTTAAGTTATCTAATTATGTATGCATTTTTATAAAAATACTATTACCCGTTCATCACCAGAAATAAACTTAGCCCACTTCTCAGCTTTCTGTTTCAGTGTGCGCAGTAAATATTCGCTCATGAACTCTAAACGAAGATCTACGTCTTCTTTTTGCTGAAATAAAAATAATATAATATGTAAACAAGTTCTGACTAGTTGTACTGACCTGACTACCTACCCAATAAAAACTTGTTCAACGACAAGCTTATTGATTCTCGGATCAGAAGTGGTACTTAGTGTTTACCAGAGATTTATAATATTCTGTTGGCATAATACTTGTTTATTTATTTTGTGAAGATTAAAATATAGACGCGTTGGCCCTTCTTAACAAGCTTTTTATGCCCAGCTAATATAATCTGGTGCCGAAGTCAACCTCACAAGTCCCAACTTGGGAGTCCCAAGTGCCGATTGATGGATGAAACATTGGCGTGGTCACCTGTTGGCGGTTGCAAGTTAAAAAATATTCCAAAGGTAAATAGCATATAGCCATCGAAACCGCGGGATGGATGTAACCGGCAGTTTAAGCTTTATATTATTTTTTACGATTACTCAATCAAACTCTACCAAATTAATGATCTACTTACGTCGGCCATGATGTGCTTGTAGTAGGTACACTATTCGTACTAAATAATAAAACAATTTATTAGATCATTTTACTTTTACAGCAAAATTAAAGTAGTTGTGCTGTATTGTATTGTTATCTGTTATTTCAATTTTACTTATTATCTCTTTGTGTTATTGTATGGACTGTGTTGTCATAGTATCCATAGCAACCCAATATTTGAATTTAGATTTATTAGCTTTCCTCGGCGGAGAGACGTGGGAGTTTCACGAACGCCACACGCGCCAAGAACGGGATCAAACTAAACCAACTCTGCCAAAGAAACGGAATAACACTCGAAACACGGTGGTAGCATAATGTCTGTGGGGAACTATGCGAAGTGACATCCTTCCAAGAAGTTAAAAGACAATGTGGAATTAGTAAGTTTGAATCCAGCATGAAATCCGTGCGAAACTCGATGTCAATGCTAGGTCTACTTTGCGAACTTAAACTTCTATTACATATTATCTATTCTAGGTTCCCTTCCCTGGCAAACTTGCTAAACACTGCCGCAAGGGAGTACCTACCGTCCAGTCTTAGTCGGTTTGAGTCAGACATAGCCATTTCATCATTTAGGCCAGGCCAGACGTAAAGAAGCTTGTGCTACTCCTACTATTGCGAGATTCGTTAGTAGCTAGTTTCCCATCATTACTCCTACCTTTTGTACTTCTTTACTAATATTATAATGCGAAAGTTTGTGATAATGTATGGATATATTTTTGTAAATCTATCACGCAAAAACTACAAAATGGATTTTGATGAAACTTTACAAAAATATAGCTACACGTCAGAATAACACTTAGAATGCATTTTATCCCGAGAACAAGTTCCTGTGGGCAACGTGAACGGGAAAACTTCACCATGCGGACATAGCCGCGAGCGTGAAATAATGTACCTAGTCAGGTCATAAATTCTGTCACATGTTTAATATAAAATAATTGAAACAAGTTTATTCATTATGTAACCATTTATGGTATATAAATGGTTACATAATGAATGAATGAACTTAACAAAACATAGATTCTTATGAGAATAAAGTTTATTCAAAATGACCCCCGTGATTTTGAATACAGGCCTTCAATCTGCGCGGCTTGTCGTCTATCGCAGCACGAACGAGGTCCATATCAATATCGGCGGCTGCCTTAATCAAGGATGTCTTGAGTGACTCCAAATTGGGATGAGGCTTTGAGCACGCCTTTTCCTCCAAGTGTTGCCATATCTTGTAATCTAACGGACTCAAATCTGGACTGGAGGAGGGCCAGTCTTCGTGCCGGATGAAGTCGATTTCACGCGCCGCCAGCCAGTCTTGTGTGCTCTTCGCTCTATGAGCTGGCGCCGAATCTTGTTGGAATACCCAGTGCCTGTTATTGAACATGGTATGAGAAACAGGTTCCACAAGGTTCGTCACGACTGTATTTTGATACACAACTGTATTCGTTTTTACACGTTTCTCACAAAAATGTACCTCTGTTAAGCCCCAATAAGAAACTCCCAAACATACCATGAGCGAGGGTGGAAAATGACCTCGTTGGACACGCAAATTACGGTTGCTCGCTTCTTCACTACTGTGTGCGTACACCTTATCATTTTGTTTGTTGTAGCTCTCTTCTACGGTAAAAAATTTTTCATCCGAAAAAAGAATTTCCCGATATTTTTTTCCCGCATTCTTCTACAAAGCGCGGCATCTCTTCAGTCTCAGGTCCATTAGACGAGCATTTAAACGATGTCCTGTTTTATATTTATTATTATTTATTTATTTTTTTATTTTTTTTTTTTTTTCGATATGACCGAAGCCCTAAGTCTTTATTTAACACCCTTTTCACCGTGGTTCTGCTTAACCCCATCTGAAGGGCCAACAGTTTCTGCTTACGTTTGGGATTTCTTTGAATTCGCGCCTTCACAGCTTTTATCACTGCTGGAGTCCTAAGAGACCGAGGGCGACCACTTATTGACCTGTCATCTACACTAGAGTCTTCATTGTATGTCGTTTGATGGTACGATAAACGAATCTTTTGGTTATATTCAAATTTTTCAGTATGTCAAAAATTTTAATTGGCGCGTAACCGCAACGATGCAACGCAATAACTGCAACACGGTCTTCTTTAAGTGTCCACTCCATATTTAAATATGAGTAAAATTCTAAAAAGTATACATTTTTATTTTCATGAACAATTCGAAATTCGAATTCAATAAATTTATTGTGGCCAGCATTCTAAAAGAAAAGTTTTTACTGTGTGACAACCAAACTACTACTGTGATCTGACTAGGTACATTCCTTTTTCCAAAAGAGTAAGCAGAAAGCATACTATACGGGCCACATTTCACCATTTGCATTCTGTTTCATTGTTCCATGTAACATATAGTGAGTTCATTGCCGTGTTGAAATGGACAGGCATGAGCGTACCCACGGGAGGGGGTAGGGAGGGTTGGCAGCTGAACTATGGCGTACTTTTTGGATAAATAAGAAGCAGCAGGCATGAGTTTAAAAGTTTTGTTTAAACGGAGTTAGTACAAGAAGCAGAATCTTGTTACCCTAAGGTGAAGGCAGCCCTAGAAATTTTACTGGTAATGACTCATTCCACTGATACAATTTAAGGACAAAATACAATAAAACAAGGAAGTTGATGTTGCACTGAACGACACATGCCGCATAATTATGGGCTGCCTTAAGCCTACTCCCTTGAACAAATTATACCCACTTGCTGGCATCGCTCCACCATCGGTGCGACGGCGTGTGGCATGTGGCGTGGCAAGGGAAAGCAGGAGAATGATGCACCCTCTTTATCAACATCATATACCCAGTTCACGCCTTAAGAGCAGAAAGAACTTTCTGCGATGCACGGTCGCGGTGCCAGATCTAGTGGTGAGTGCCCCACAACAGGAGTGGCTCACGGAATACTCTCCCCCGTCAGATTACATTCAACCTTCAGAAAAGCTGCCACCTGGACATTAACTGCGGTGGTCGACCTGGAAATCCCTTAATAGATTGCGATCACAGGTCAGCTGCTGCAGGGCGAACCAGGAAAAATGGGGTTACCTGGATGCGGGGGATGGAGGTTGTGACTGTGGTGCACCCCTACAAACAATGGACCACCTCTTATTGCGTTCACTGTGTCCTTTTACCTGCACCGTGCAAGATCTTAACGGTACCACCAAAAGAGCCGTCCATGTCGCTGGGCTGGACACATTTAACTTATTGCCATTAATACGAAGAAAAAGATACATTCCCACAGCGTAATAATATGGTCAACCTCTTCGTTTTTACTTGGCCAACTTCTTTATTGGTCTACGAGTACTTAAAAAGATAGATTATGGTCTCATAAGATAGATGTGAAAGGCGCAGGAGCGTGTGTAGTTTTATGAATTGGGAGAAGCCTGCTGGCCGTAGGCTTCTCCCAAATGGAGGCTGATTTGAATGCCTCATGGTCGTCTACATTAAACATTGTTAACGCTATATGTTATTCTTCCAAGAACACGTCATAAACCTTTCTACCGAAGACCCTTAGAAGTCACTTTTAAAAGTCGCTCTCTTTTACCTTTGGAAATTTGATAGATATCGTAACTTTTAGTTAAGATATAATCCCTAAGGATGTTATGTCGGACTATACGACGTTTAACGTTGGGTGCCCGGGGTAACTTGGCGGAAGGATGTCTCAGGTTGTGTGCCAGTCTTTGGCTACCACCGTGGTCACGCCTAAAGTTTTGGGTGTTATCCCGCTTGTTTGGAGGTTGACTTGGGTGTTTGTTATCCCGCTTCTTGAAGTATGAGGCGTGCGTGAAATTCTCACGTCAAGCCGTTGTCTTGTGCTTGTTTCTGTAAGGACAGTAGGAAGCTAACAGTCCACCGTACTTTTAAAATTACTAGTAATTAAAGAAATTATACAAAATTATAAAATGTAGCGTAAGTTACTGCTTATAACAGCTACCTGTCAGTGAAATTCACGTTAAAATCAGTCGAGCCGTTTCAGATTTTAGCCGGAACAAACAGACAGAAAAAATATAATAGACCGTTCCGGTTTCCCACGTGAACTTCTTCCCAGGATAAAAAGTAGCCTATGAGTTTTTTAAGTAAGGTAAAGTTTCATCATATAATCCATTAAGTAGATTTTGCGTGAAAGAGTAATAAACATCCATCCATACTTAGAAACTTTCGCGTTTATAATATTAGTAGGATTTTTTGTGCAAGTATCGTATATACCATCCTACTTTCATTAAGTTGTTACTTTAGAATTACAAACAGCTAGGTACTTCAACTTTCTAAGTGGATCAAGTGTAAAAATTAAAACAATTGTTTTAAGCTCATCAGTCACGTCTTTATCCCCAAAGGGGTGGCAGAGGCATATTATATACCCACATTTCACAGTAAGCATTTTTCTCCCAGGTGAGCCCATTGCCGTGTTGAAATAGACAGACGCAGGTTGGGGCTACCTGCTGTTTAATTTTTTAAGCCCATAGACGTTCAACTTGACTTAACGACTGCCATGTTACTGGCAACGTGCCTTCCGAAGCACGGAAACGCTCGTAAATGGAAATGCCACGAAGTGGTCACCCATCATTAACTAGCCATAGCACAAGTTGATTAATGCAGTGATCGTTATAATAGCAACACAAATTAATATAAATTTGTCCCAGCGAGACATAGTTGCTATACACCGCGTTCCCCATGGGCATTCAAAAAACACTCGTCCTAAAAATATAATAGTAAAGTTTGTAACTGGTCTTCTCCGTGACAACATGCTCAGTGCCTACCGACTCTCTAAGGGACTTACCTCCGACAGCATAGGTTTGGTCGGATCTCCATGCCGCATTTATATGAATGAACACCTGACGCTTTATTGACCTGAGAATTATTTCGCAAATGTCGTGAGGCTGCTAAGGCTTGCAAATTTAAGTATGTGTGGATACGGAATGCTACAGTGTTGGTCAAGGAAACGGACGATTCTCCTGCATTGGCTATCCGCACCCAGGCGGAAATATTGCGAAAAATTGGTTCTGCTGTTAGTCAAAGTACTGATTAATAAATGTGGTATGGTAATTGTTACGATTATGTTAGTTGTTGCATGTGTAGTTTTAGTTGTTATTATGTTTTATTTTCTATCAATTGTCTATAAGGTTGATGACTGCCTATCCATATTACTCTCACCATTGTACCGAATTGTTTTCAATTCTGCAGACAGTATATATGCTGCAATAGGTAAACATATTGTATTTTATTTAGCGAGGGGAATGCTGCCGATCCGTAAGTTATTGCACTACCGTTACCTTTACACCCTGTTTTATTTTATTTTAACGGATATTTTTGGGCCACATTTTGCTTTTTATTTATTTCATATTGTCACAAACGTAATATTGCTTGTTGTGATTAATTCTATTGTTATTGAATATTTAAATAATGACTAAGGATAGTTTGTGTATATATTATCAGAATTGCCAAGGAACCAGGACAAAACTACGCACCCTATTTCTTAATATATTAGCAGATGATTATAACGTTATTATTTTAACAGAGACCTGGCTTACACCCTGTGTCTCGGATAACGAATTTATAGATCAACGTTACTCAATTTATAGATGTGACAGAGATCGTATCTTGACTGAAAAACAAGAAGGTGGTGGTGTACTGATAGCGGTCTCACGTGAACTTAATGCAACTAATCTTGATTTATCACCCCCTATAATTTTACCTGAACATATAATAGTTAAAATCCCTTCGTACAATCATAAATATCATTTAATCTGTGCTACCTATATACCCCCAAAAACTGCTCATAATACGTACATAAATTTCTTAAATTCTCTTCTATGCTTATTCGACCATTCATGCGTAGACACTGTTATCATGGCAGGTGATTTCAATATGTCATATCTTAACTGGATTCAAAATTCTCCTTGCTATATGGATTGCGCTGTTGATAGTCCACATACACATTCATCTCGACATTTATTAAATGTATGTTCACAGCTAGATTTAAAACAATATAATAACTTGAAAAATTATAAGCAACGTACACTTGATTTGTTTTACTGCAACAAGCCCTCCTTAATGCAAGCTCCTAGCACTTCACACATGTAAAACAAGTTGCGGCCAATGTTCAACTGAATGGACAAGTGTTAGAGTTTGTAGAATCAACTGTGTTCCTAGGTATAACTATTGATGCCAATTTACAGTGGGGCCCACACATAGAAAAGACAGCCTCTAGATTAAGTTCGGCTGCATACGCTGTAAAAAAGATCAGGACTCTAACAGATGTGGATACGGCTAGAATGGTTTACTTCAGCTATTTTCATAGTATTATGTCTTACGGTATTCTCCTTTGGGGGAGTGCTGCAGATTTAAATATTATTTTTGTTCTACAAAAGCGGGCTGTACGCGCTATTTATAATTTGGGCCCCAGAGTTTCTCTCCGAGAAAAATTCAAAGAAGTGAATATTCTAACCGTACCATCACAATACATTTTTGCCAATCTTATGTATGTCCAGAAAAATCTATCACAGTTTTCTAAACTCTGTGATAAACATAATATAAACACTAGAAATAAAAATAATCTTTCAGTCCACCACAGTCGACTACATAAGATTGGCGATTCTTTCCAGGGTAACTGTATACGCTTTTACAACAAGCTTCCCTGTGACCTGAGAAATTTACCTTTAAATAAATTTAAAAAGTTTATTAAAAACAAGCTTTGTGAAAAAGGTTTTTACTCCGTTACAGACTATTTGCAGGACAGGGACGCCTGGAAATGATCTGCTGGCAAAATGAAATAATATTAAATTGTAAATAGGCCATCAAAAAAAAAGCCTTCCTAAGTTTCTTGCCGGTTCTTCTCAGGTGGGCCGCGTTCCGAACCGGTGGTCGCTTTAAATATTTTAAATAGTGTATGACATTTTGTAAGCGCCGTTAAAATGGTCTATGCAAAATAAAGATATTTTTATTTTATTTTATTTTATTATTTTCGCTCTTGCCATTAAATATAAACCACCCTGCCTTTTATGTCCAAGTACCTTTGGTTTGCAATAGATCTGCTGGTACACATAACTTAAAAAATAAAACGTACTAAATTTTTACAAAGCTGACTATGAAAGGATAAACATAGATATAGGTAATGTTGATTGGAAAGGTATGCTGAGTTCGTTGTCAGCTGAGGAGGCAGTTTGCGCATTTTATGAAGAAATTTATAAAATAATCGAACTTCGTACGCCTATCCGTAAAGGGAGGAGTTCTCGTTTTCCTATTTGGTTTTCTAGAAGTCTCATACGTATTTATTAACATAAAACTTCTGCATGGATTAAATGGAAAAAATACAGGAATATCAGTGATTATGAACGTTTTACTATATTTAGATCTAAATTTAAAAAGTAAGTCCATGAGTGTTACGAGAGATACATGGAATCAGTAGAGGATGCCATTCCCTCAAACACGAAGATGTTCTGGTCTTACGTCGCAAATCGTAAAGCTACAAATAGAATACCTTGCACTGTTTACTTTAAACAGGCCACCACAGACGATCCAACCATTGCGTGCAATCTATTTTCTTGCTTTTTTCCAGTCTGTATATGAGCCCTCCTCTTTAGAGGAGGAGACATGGACCCCGCCTCCTTTGGACACAGAACACGATATCAATATATCTAAATTAAATTTCTCTTTAGATACTATACGTACAGAATTAAAATCTTTAGATGGCAAAAAAGGCCCAGGTCCTGATGGTATACCACCATTATTTCTGAAAAATACTTTTGATGTCATATGCTTTCCTATTTTCATTATGTTCAACAAGAGCATATCTAATGGCGTATTTCCTGATATTTGGAAACGTGCTAATATCGTACCAGTGCACAAAACTGTATCAAAAACTGATTTAGAAACTTATCGCCCCATTTCCATTTTATCAACACTCTCTAAACTTTTTGAAAAACTCGTACATAAAGAGCTGTACCCAATCATGCGTCGTATCATAATAAATCAACAGCTCGGTTTTCCGTGATAGGTCGTGTCTAAGCAATCTCCTTTTATTCTCTACTCAACTCTTCGAAGCAATCGATAATAGGCAGCAGATTGATGTGGTATATACCGATTTCCAAAAGGCATTTGATAAGGTGCATCATTTATTATTACTCAATAAAATCGCATACAATGGTATCAGGGGTGATCTTCATCGATGGTTTGTTTCATATATAAGAAATAGAACACAGAAAGTAGTAGTAAATGGCTTTGAGTCTAGTTCTATCCCTGTTACTTCTGGAGTTCGACAAGGCTCCATTTTAGGGCCCTTGCTATTTATTTTATTCATAAATGATATTAATTCTTGTTTCAAATATTCTAAATTTCTTTTGTACGCGGATGATTTAAAAGTTTTCAAAATAATTTGTAATGAATCTGACTGTATGGAATTTCAACAAGATCTTGATAGATTTTCTGAATATTGTTCTCAAAATAAATTACACCTCAGCTTGCCCAAATGTCGCAGCATCACTTTTACAAAAAAAAATAATGTTACTAAGTTCGACTATAAATTAGCTTATAGCGTTTTAATAAAAATGAGCTATGTTCGTGACCTTGGTGTATATCTCGATTCTAAACTTAATCTAGACATCCACGTAGAAAGCATAGTCAGAAAAGCATACCAAATGTTTGGCTTCGTAATGAGAGCGACCAGGGACTTCCATCGCCCTACTACCTTTTTGAACCTATTTCAGTCCATAATCAGACCACAATTGGAATACGCGGTGCCAATATGGAATCCTTATTATGCAAAGTACAAGGACGTTATTGAAAGCGTTCAGCGTAAGTATCTACGTGCAATGCAGTACAGATGCTTTCATAATAAACTGTCATATCGTCTGCTTCTTCAAAAGTATAATACGCTTACTTTGGAGTCTAGAAGAACACTTCTTGAAGCGATGACTCTTTACGATATTTGCCGCAATATATTTGACTGTCCTGAGTTAGTTAACAGAATAAGTTATCTCATTCCTCGAACGGTGCATGGACGCGAAGTGCGTAGTGCGTAACGGCTATTCGCTACTAGTTTATGTAGAACAAATTCAGGCATTCGTTCTCCATTGCACCGTTTGGTGGACACTTATAATAAACATTTTGGTGATATTGATATACTACATCATAACAGGCTTAAATTTAAAAATAGCATTAGTGTGGTGCTGGGGGATTGGCAGTAGGTCCTGGGGGTAGGGTTTCATACTGTAACTATGTAAATTTTCACAATGTGCACAAGCTGCTGTTAAGGCCGTTTAGGGTTTCACTTGTGTGCTTGATTATATTGTTAATTCGAATTTTGCTTTGCTTGCAACGGTACTTTATGTCTTTGTTTTAATGTTTTTATTTTATTTTATTCAATAGCTAGTTTATATTTAGCAGTCATTTGTTGCTTCTAAATTTATACTTCAGGGTAATCTGTGGAAAATGTAGTGGGTAGTATATTTGTTAAGTTTATTTGTAAGAATGTAATGTATACTCCTTATGTGCTACTGTTTGTTTTCCCATATTCAATAAATAAATAAAAATAAATAAATAAATACCACGTGAAACTAAAGACATACAATACGCCCACATTTCACCGTACGCATTTTTTGTCCCACGTAACAGGCGGTTAGCCCGTTACGGTGCTGAAATGGACAGGCAAAGGCTATGGCGACCAGCTGCTGAAAATGTTCAAGCCACCCATAAGGCCTTCAACTGGGCTTAACGACTGGCATTTTAGTGGCAACTGGGACCAACGCCTTAAGTTGCCTTTCAAATCTCGAAAACGCTCGCAAATGTAAATGCTACGAAGTGGTCACCCATCCAAGGACCAGCCATACCGACAGCTACTTAACGCAGTGATCGTTAACAGAACACTGAGTTAGCGGGGCCACTAGCGCTTCAACTAAAAAACAAAAAACTGTGAAACTAAAGAACAGCATAAAATGTAGCCTAAGTTACAATGAAATGCCCAATGAAAGTAGCGTTAAAATCGGTCTAGCCGTGTCAGAAATTAGCCTGAGCAAATAGACAGAGAAACATTTTAAATTATTTTTTGTATTGGCATTGTTTATAGTGAAAATCTGTTAATTTGGAATTTCGAACACATACCTCAATTTTATTTATCTGTATAGATATGAACCTAGTCAAATAAATAAATATAAATTAAAACAGGTAATTTGAAGCTTGTAAAATATTTGAATTCTCAACATTTGTATTTCATATACAATA
Organism: Thumatha senex; assembly: GCA_948477245.1. Classification (NCBI taxonomy): domain Eukaryota; kingdom Metazoa; phylum Arthropoda; class Insecta; order Lepidoptera; family Erebidae; genus Thumatha; species Thumatha senex. The sequence goes on from OX419743.1 coordinate 10,142,790, forward strand.
TTTTTTATACCGTGGCAATTTTTACTCTGTGTCACTCCTTCCTCCGTCCGTAAAATGAGGTGGCCGGTCTGTTGAAAGTGATTTTGAAAATGTAATGTATAATTTTTTTAAATTAAATTATTATATTGTGGGACATTTTTTTTTTATCTTTTACACAGCGCCGTCTAGCCCAAAGTAAGCTAATATAAGCTTGTGTTATGGGATCTAGACAGCTGATATACATACTTATATATTTCTAAATACATACATATTATACATAGGAAACACCCAAACTCCGAAACAAACATTTGTGGATCACACAAATATTTGATCTGACCCGGGAATCGAACCCGGGACCTCAGTCGCGGCAGTCGCATGCACTACCACTGCGCCACCGAGGCAGTAAAATATAATGTGAAGATTAATCAATATATACGAACTAGCTGTCCCGCCCGGCTTCGCCCGTGACATCCTTCGAACCCGTTGGCACCCATTTAATCCCGTTGTTTAATAATTTCACATCCACAATAATGTATGAACATTTTCCAAATTCATTGATTACTTCTCCGCTCTCCAGTACTTAGGTACCTATATACCCGCACGGCCCGGTCGAATTAAATTAATTTCTTTGCGCCTAATTTTGAATTTGCGATAACTCATAAGATATTCATTTAATTTGCGAGGTGGAAAGGGATAAAATAATCTTCATGAAATGCTGAAGCCAACTAACGTAGTAAAAATGATAACGATTAATAGCATATTTGTGTAAATTGCCTTCAAATTACCGCTTAATAATTGCTGTTTTTTTAAAGTATTAAAATGGATATAGTATGTTATTCTTAAGAGATACACAAATGTCGTCGTGGACTTATTTGTAGAACTTTATTAGATACACAATTGCACCATACATTATTTTGTTATATCTCAAAGGGTTTAGGCAGCGTTTTTGTTGAAAGCTCCCAGACGGCTTATTTTTTCCGACATCCCCAACAAATATCGTTATAATTTGGTCAATATATACAAAAACTTAACAAATTATACATAAAAACCTTGTATGAGAATCACTCTAACTATTAAAAAAAACCGTATCGTAATCCGTTGCGTAGTTTTAAAGATCTAAGCATACATAGGGACAGACAGCGAAAAGCGACTTTGTTTTATAATATGTAGTGATAATGGAGACAATACTTTTATTAAGGAACATTTGTGAACAATCAAACCAATAATTAATACTAACTTAGATGGTTTAAGATACTAAGCAAGTTTGATTACAAATGACAAGGCTGTATAGACCGAGATTCTTTTTAAAAAAATAATAAAATGAAATGAAAGAATTAACGTCAAATGGTCACGTGTGACAATCGGACTTTTGGCGCGAAGATGAGCAGTGACGCACGTTTATCGTATATTATTTTTAAAAACTAGTGTAAATTTCGTGTTATTATACATAAAGAGTTCGGAAGTGCATTAGTTAAAGAAAGTGAAATATTGCAATGAATAGCGGTGTTGTTTGTGTTAGTGCCAAATTTCCATAAAGAGCTGCAATAAGGGATCCATTGCCTTATTGGGGCACGGACTAGGACCCAGGACTAAGGACTTGACATCGACAAAAGACTAGACAGGACTAAAACATAATAACGAAAATAATTAATACTGAAGACTAGGCTGTATGGACTAAGTTTCCTTTGCCTGCCCAAGATGGGTGAAGACATCTAAAAACAAAAAGGAGTGACAATCGTCAAATTTACGCGCCAAAATCGTCGAGGCCCGCGGTTTTGTTGTGCGTCCGTTCGGTTTCTTTTTATAAAACAAATTATAAAAGCTCTCGTAAAGTTCTCTATCTGCGATATATAAAAGATATAAAAATGGAAGGATTTGATGACCCAGGAGTGTTTTTCTCTGATAACTTTGGCGCTGAAGAAAATGAATCTCAAGATCAAATTAACCTACAAACTGTAAAAAAGAAGTTCAAAGAGTTTATTCGACAATTCCACTCTGGAAATTTCAACTATAAATACAGGTAAGTTGTTCTAATAGTTACAAGTAAACTTGTACTTTCTTCAGTAGAAGCCAACCCATAATAATATAGCAATAATATTATTTATTGTTATTGGTTTCAGAGATGCACTTAAACGAAATTATAATTTAGGCCACTATTGGGTAGAGATAAATATTGAAGATTTATCCAGTTTTGACGAAGTGTTAGCAGAGAAATTGTACAAGAAACCTACTGAACATATACCTATATTGGAGGAAGCTGCAAAAGAGGTAGGTACTAAAATTACTTATGTTTATTGCCACTGTTTACGTCTTGACTACGACTCGTCAAATAGTACATTCAAAGACTGCATTTAACAAATAAAACACATGTAACATCAATCATTACCTTACCAATGATTCATTTATAATATTTGCATGCCGTTACCATTCATCATAGTTTATATGGTTGATTGATGGCACTTGGTGGAACTTGCTACACATTTTGAATAAAAACACTTGTACTTTTCCACAAAATTTACTTTTTATCCTGACAGGTTTCACTAAGGTGAAACCTGGCATTTTCAAAGGTTGAATGCAAACATCATGGTTTTAACATTTCTTCAAAGGTACATAGATTATAGGAAATTAATCCTGTGGATTGTAGCGTTGGTTTATTTTACAGCTTGCAGATGAATTGACTGCACCAAGACCAGAGGGTGAAGAAAAAGTTGAAGACATTCAAGTTTTGTTATCCTCAGATGCACATGCTGCCAATTTAAGGGAATTGAAGGTAATTATTGTTAACCTTGTGATGAAATCTTGCAAACACAAATGGCAGAATGTTGTTATATAAGTAAAAATTGGAAACACAAATGACAGGATGTTGTTAAATAAGTAAAAATTATTCTTTACATATTTCTATAAAACTTTTATTAAAGTGAAATAAGACTACTTGGCTCGAGACGGCGATTAAACCCGTGACCTTTACCTAACCTGTTTTTAACTTTAATAAAAACTATGTGAAAGTTTCTATTTAAAAATTAAAATATGTGAAAATCCCTGTCTTGAGCCAAGATTTTTACATATTTTAAATTTTTAACCTGTGACTCTACACACATTTTTATTTAAGTGAATAAAAACAACTGTCTTTAGCACTTAAATAAAAATGTATGGGATAGTTAGCATACTAATTCCTTTAAAAAATTATCCATTATTTGATTAAAATATCAGACTTTAGTTATTAACTATTATAGAATAGAATAGAATATTCTTTATTGTACACCAATCATTACATTAAAATTAAGGATTACATAATAGTAAAATGTACAAATGGCGGCCTTATCGTTAAAAGCAATTTCTAACAGGCAACCTTAGGATGGACATAACTTCATAGAACCAGCACTATAGTGGGTAGTTGTTGGTGTAAGTGATGACTAGTATATCTAAAACAAATATAGGAACAGATACATAGACCTAACCTAATTTAAAAAAATATAAAATAAACTAAAATAAATAAAAAAATTAAAATAGTAGTAATTGGAGTATTAAGACTATTGGAACATTAATACTACATATTAATAAATAAATATATAAATACATGGTAAATAATATAAATAGATATATACACATACAAATATATAAATATAAATATATAAATAAAATACACATACATACATACATATAATATATGTACATAAAAGTATAATGAAATATTAACAATATAAATATGTCCTCATATACTGAAAGGAACCCAGCAGTCAAGTCGTAAGATGAAGATGAATGCTCCTTGACCATACTTTTAAAAACATTCAGTGATTGCGCACGCCTAATTGACACAGGCAATGCATTCCACAATCTTACAGCTAGAACAGTAAAAGATTTATCATAAAATTTTGTGGAATGCATAGGTATTGCCAATTCCAATGAATTCAACGACCTCAAGAATTTTGAATGTGTGTCATGAAGAAACGCAAAACGTTCTTTTAAATATCTGGGAGTACGGGGATTAAAGAGAATGCCATAGAGCAAAGCAAGAATATGAGTATTCCGACGAAGGCGAATTGGGAGCCACCTGAGTAAGTTGCAAAATTCTGACACGTGATCATATTTGCGCAATCCAAATATGAATCTTATGCAAAAAATTTGTAGGCGCTCAAGTTTATCAAGTTGCTCCTCGGTGATATCAAGATAGCTGACATCAGCATAGTCAAGCAAAGGGAGAAGAAGAGATTGTGCAAGTGCAACTTTAGTGTCTGTTGGCAAAAAGTTTCGCAACCTACGCATGCAACCTGCTGATGCATACAATTTACGGCTAACTTCACTCATCTGTGGTCGCCACGATAACGTATTATCTATAATTATACCTAAATTTTTTACTTCGGTGCTAATAGGTATTACCACTCCATTAAATACAATGCTCGGGAGATGCGGCAGTCAATTCTAGAAATCATCCAAGGGCTACCAACCTCAATAATTTGCGTCTTGGAGGGATTCACTTCCAAACCATGTAGCTTACTCCAGTTGGATATACGTGTCAAATCACAGTTGATGCCTGAGAAAGCTTCAGATAGATCTTGCAATGGTGCTTGTGTAAATATTTGGAGATCATCTGCATAAAGGTGGTAGGAGGAAGTTAATAAATTGGAGATGGAATTAATGAAAATCTTGAAGAGTAGAGGAGAAAGCACGCCACCCTGCGGAACTCCGACAGAAGTATTAGACCACGATGAATTAGTTTCTTTAAGACGAATACGCTGCTGGCGCCCAAACAGGTAACTACGAAACCAATCAATTACTGTTGGAGATATGTTAATAGAGCATAGGATGCCAAGAAGGAGATCAAAATCTACAGTGTTAAAGGCACTACTAAAATCGAGCAAACACAGCACTGTAAGATTTCCATTCTCCATTCCTAGTCTAATATCGTCAGTAATCTTAGTGAGTGCACTCACAGTGCTGTAACCAGGACGAAACCCAGATTGGTAAGGATTAAGGAGATCATTTCTTGTAAGATAAGAGCTAATTTGAGTATGAACGAGGCGTTCTAAAATTTTGGACAGGAAGGATAGTATAGAGATGGGACGATATTCGGATAAGGAAGTATATACTGAGTAATGGACTAACATTTAATTTAAAAAAAAACTGATTAACCTTAGTCAATTCATTGTTAATTAAGAAAACCAAGCATACTACTCTTACCACTGTAAGGGTTTTGATGAAGACTGTTTAATTTCATTAGGTACTCAATCTATGGAAAATTTTAAAAGGCAGAGAACTTTGTTATCTTGTTCCATGATCTTTAAAATATGAAGTCACTCATTAAATTTATCAATCACTAGCTGACCTGCCTGGCTCGTCCCTAACAATCTTCCAACCCCGTAGCACCCATTTAATCCCGAAAAATGTATGAAAGTTTCCCCGATTTGTTAACATTTATGGTTACTGCTCCGCACTCCTGTGTAGTGGCGTGATGATATATACCTTCCTCAATAAATGGGCGATCCAATACAAAAATAATTTTTCAAATCGGTCCAGCCGTTCACCCGTGATGGCGTGACCAAGGGAAATAGGGATTAATTTTTATATATAGATATATGAATCAAGTTACTGAAATCAATTTAATAACAATCTTACTAATACATGTCAGTATCAATGATGATGAACTAGCATGCAGCCACGTCTGCCTATGAACCATCAGGGAGTCCCACCTAGCACTTGCTATACTTATTATTGTTACCTACTATTAGCAATTTTATATTTTAGTCTGAAACAGTATCAAGGCTGGTGAAAATACCTGGTATAGTAATATCAGCATCTGGAATAAAAGCAAAGGCAACCAAAATATCCATCCAGTGCAGATCATGCCGAAATGTGATTCCTAACTTACCTGTAAAACCTGGTCTAGAGGGATATGTAATGCCTAGAAAATGTAATACGTAAGTTTTTGTTATTTTACTATTAGACTCTACTTACTATGGATGCAGAGTAAAAGCATAGCATTGTGGCCTTTTTTTTCTAAAATGGTACTCGCATTTGTATGTCTCGTGGCAGTTTGGATTTGTGCTATGACAACCCCTCAACTATTACCATTGATTCTATGTTTATAATTATAATAATTAGGCTTTTTTATTATATTTCTTAATTTTACATGCTTTGTTAGTATATACTCTTATTCTAGTGTTAGTATTTCAATTCTCGTAACTAAATTGCTATAGAAATAGATCCCTTATTGGGTAAAAGCCTCCCCCCATCTTTTTCCATTTCTGTCTGTCTACACCAAATGTCGACCAGTTGTTACCCACAGTTTCTACAATGTCATCTATTGATTCTATATTTGCATAACACCAATTTCTATGTTAGAAATGAGATACTAGAGATGAATATGCTACAGGCAAAAGTAGAGTTGAGTTGAGACTAAATAAGCAAAATCAACTAGTCAAATGACCCAATGTGAATATCATTTGCGAGATAGCTGCTACTAATAGAATCTCTTATTTTGTGTTACAGAGAACAAGCAGGTCGGCCTAAGTGTCCCCTGGATCCTTACTTTATAATTCCAGACAAATGCAAATGCATTGATTACCAGGTATTGTTACAAATCTATATATTTGGTTAGCGTAACTATTATAAACAATTTTGAGGGTGTAAAGGGCCCCACCAAGATCTTCGGGGCCCAAGACAACCTCCCGTGCTAGTGCGTGCACCTGCTGATTAACGAACGAGGCTCTGGCGCTGGCTTTCCCCTCTGGGGTTGGGAGGTCTGAGGGCGTCGCTCCCATAAAAGCCAAGCTCCCACAAAAACAAATAATGGAAGTGAATTATAGAAATGTTGCTCGGGATAGGGCGCAAAACGGCGCGCAGGAGCCCCGCCCAACTCCTGTGGCAAGTGGGCTAGGGCTGCCGTGTGTCCGGGCCAGCACGGCTAAAGAAGTTAGTATCCGCATCCGCGTATCCGCTTCGCATCGTGGAACATTGGCACGCTGACGGGGCGTGCGGTAGAGTTGGCCGAAGTACTCTCCTGGCGGAGGGTGGACGTGGCGTTCCTGCAGGAGACTCGATGGAAGGGCAATAGAGCACGGCTACAAGCTGTATGACACGGGTGCGCCTGGTGGGGAAAACGGGGTGGCCTTGGTGCTCTCCGAGGGGCTGCAGAGCGGCATCTTGGAGGTGAAACGCTGTAGCGACCGGCTTATGATCGTGAGGGTGCTAATCGATGGGATTAACCCACCTGATAAGTGCCTACGCGCCACAGGCCGGTTGTAGCGACGCCGATAAGATGTCGTTTTGGGGCCAACTCGAGGGAGTGCTTCGGAGCATTCCGTTGTCACAGGGAATCGTTTTGGGCGGCGACCTAAACGGTCGTGTGGGTGAGAGGTGTGAGGAGTTTGAGCGTGTTCATGGTGGTTTTGGATACCGCACCCGCAACGCTGAAGGAGAAACTTTCCTCAGAACGTGTGCGGCTGCCGATCTGGCCATTGTGAACACGTATTTTAAAAAGAAATCCGAACATCTCATCACCTACAAGAGCGGGAGGCGTACAACTCAGATCGATTTCCTACTCACTAGGCGATACAGCATCGACAAGGTGGCCAACTGCAAGGTCATACCCGGAGAGAGTCTAACTGCACAACACCGTCTTCTTGTCATGGACCTCTGCGTGAAGCCCAATGGCAAACTCATCGAGCGGTGTCAGCGCCGCATCAGATGGTGGTTGCTTGATGAAAGTAGGTCCCAGGAGTTCGTCTCAGCTGTCGGTGACAAGTGCACCGACACTGAAGGCGAACCAGTTCAAGATTACTGGGACAAAGTTCAGGCGGCGATCCGTGGAGCGGCGAAGGTGGTGCTCGGTGAGTCTAAGGGTGGACGCAAATGTGTCAAGGAAACTTGGTGGTGGAACGACGCAGTCCAGAAGGAGACTAGGGAGAAGAAAGCCCTCTTTAAAAAGTGGCAAGCGACCGGATCTCCCGAAGACCGCGACGCGTACAGGGCTGCCAAGCGCGCCACAAAGAGAGCTGTAGCCAGAGCCAGACGAGACCACTTACAACCTATGTATGATAAGCTGGAATCGTCTGAGGGGCAGAAGCTCATCTATAAGCTGGCGCGCTCCAGGGTCAAAGCGGCACAGGATATATCCACGTGTCGCTGTGTAAAAGACCCTGACGGCAACCTGTTAAGCGAAGATCTCGCGGTAAAGGAGAGATGGCGCTCGTATTTTCACGAGCTGCTTAATAAACAGCACAAAGAGGTGCAGCCTCCGGACCTCTCTCCGAATCAGGGACTAGTGCCACCGGTAACCCCTGGAGAAGTCCTGACTGCGCTTCGCCGCATGAAAAATCGTAAAGCTGTCGGACCCGATGGAGTCCCCATCGAAGCCTGGAAGGCGATGGGTCCTCGCGGTGTGGGCATCTTAGTAAACCTTTTTAACCGCATACTCTTCCGACGGGGCCATTAAAATAAAAGAAGAAGAAGAAGAACCGCACACTCCTTAGCGGGCAGATCCCAAACTAATGGAGACTGAGTATTATTACTCCAGTCTTCAAAGGTTAGGGGTCAGTGCAGGAGTGCGGGAGCTACCGCGGTATAAAGGTGATGTCCCACACTATGAAGATCTTCGAGAGGATTATAGACTCGGATCCGGCAGGAGTGTACTCTCTCGGAGTGTCAATATGGGTTTCGCCCTGGACATGGGACCACGGACCCTGTTTTTGCCCTGAGGGTTGTCGCAGAGAAATACAGGTCGAAGAACACGCCTCTGCACTGTATGTTTCTAGACATGCAGAAGGCCTTCGACTGTGTTCCTCGTGCGATGATCTGGTGGGCACTGCGGTCCATAGGGGTTCCTGAGGTCTATATTGACACTATCCGGGACATGTACTGTGACTCCGATTCCATGGTTCGGACTGCTGTTGGCGACACGAAACCCTTCCCCATCACCGTCGGGGTACACCAGGGTTCGGTTCTTATTCCGCTTCTGTTCAGTGTAATATTAGACGAACTGTCGGACAGCGTCAGGAACTCGCATGAGCAGCCTCCATGGTTGCTCATGTATGCTGACGATATTGCGCTGGCAGACGCGGACAGGGGCAGGTTGGTGCGACGTGTGAAGGCGTGGAAGGAGACGCTTGAGAACGGCGGTCTGAAACTAAATGTGGCGAAGACCGAGTACTTGGCACTAAACTCGACAGATCCCACATCCGTTCGTATAGGCGGTTGGCGGGTATTTACCTGGAATCTGTTTTTCACACGTCCAGTGACATCGATTGCGATGTCAAGTTACCCATTGCTGCCGCCTGGGCTAAATGGCGGGAGCTGACTGGTGTCATTTGTGACCCTAAAATGCCGATCCGGTTGAAGGGACGAGTCTACAAAACCATCATTAGACCTAGAAAAGCAATTAGTAGCATACTAATTTCTTTTCAAAATAATATTCAAATTTTAAAAATTCATATTTTAGAATTGTTTCTAATGTTTAGGCAGGTGTCATCACAAATCGAATGATTATAAATGCAATTTTACACATTCATACAGTGCAACTTTGCTAATTGCCGGTCGATGGCGCCTTACGTCGCCTTAAGACGTAAAGAATTGGATTAATTCGTCAGTTTCGAGTAGGTCTCGATGGTGTAGTGGGTTAATGCGTCTGGTGCGTTGAACGCTGGTTCGAGTCCAGCTCGAGACTGAAAATTTTTTACACTTTATAATTTAAAGTTAGCGTAACTAGTTATTATGTGCAGCTGAATAACGTTTTTCTGAATTCAGGTGCTGAAACTGCAAGAAGCACCAGAAAGCATTCCACAAGGAGAGATGCCTCGACACTTAACAGTGTACTGCGACCGTGTGTTGTGTGAGCGAGTGGCGCCGGGAGCGAGGGTTGTGGTGCTTGGTATTTACTCCATCAAAAAAATTGCTAAAATTGGGGTATGTTACTTGTTTATTTAAAATACATCCATATATTTCTTGGAATTAAATTTTCTATTCTTTGTTGAATTGAAAGTAACGAATCTTCTACCACGGTGAGTGTTCTGAAGAACTCTTCCAAATGGTCCCACCCTCCCCCTTCCGTTCCCGAACAACACGGGCAGGGCTGAGATGTCATCCTTACACTGTGGACACCATCGTGCCTAGAATCGAAAGATTCCGTTGATCTTTTATATGTCGCACCATAAACACATAGAACTCTCTGCCAGCGCACGTTTTTCCCTCCTCCTACAATCCTGGGTCCTTTAAGAGAAGCGTGAAAAGGCATATTTCTGGGCCGTCAAGATGAGGGTCGCCATCGGAGCCCTGCGTGGGTTGCGATAGCGGCCCCAATTATGGGTTTTTGCTTTGCTTACCATCAGGCGGGCAACGCCATTTTGACGCGCCACATATAAAAATAAAACTGAACTATCATTAACTTTCACTACCCTGTCTTTGGGCTATTATATGATGGAATAGCATCCTATTTTGTTACAAATTTGTACATTTCTTCTTACAAACTTAGTATAACCTAAAAATGGTTACTGGGTTTGTTACTTCTCAGCTAGAGATTCGCCTCTAGTATAATTTAGGCTTTCTTTTTGTAGAGAGAAGGCCGGGATAAAGGCTCAGTTGGTGTTCGTTCATCTTACTTGCGTGCCGTCGGCCTTACAGCCGAGGAAGGCGTGACTGGAGGCCTCAAACCATTCACTGCGGAAGAAGAGGAACAATTCCGAAGACTGGCTGCCTCACCCGACATATACGAGCGCATCGCTAAGTCGATAGCACCCAGTGTGTTTGGAGCTGTTGATATGAAAAAGGCTATTGCTACACTTTTATTCGGTGGTAAGCTCTTTTCTATTCTATATTTTTGTTTGCAGTTAAATTAATATTTACTTTTACTACTGCGGAAATGTTGGGTTTAACTTTCTCAAACATAGCGCGCATAGTTATTTTTAGCACACTCTTATAAATAATGTGTAACATTTTGATTACACAGCGCCATCTGGGCCAAAGTAAGCTAATATTAGTTTATTAGCTTGGGAGATTCATATTTATTTCTTCATACATACATATTGTACCTAGTAAACAGTCAAACTCCGAAACAAATATTTACCGATCAGTCAAATATTTGATCCGAACCGGGAATTAAACCCGAGACTTCAGCGTGGCAGTCACATACACTACCACTTACACCACCGAGGCAATCAAAAAAGGACGGATGTAATCTCGACAGTGAAACATTAAAACGGGGGCAAATTAAAGTGACTTCTTGTGATTAAAAAAGCACTTTCATGTGATGTGTGACAAGGATTTGTTATCTGTGCGATTACAGTTATAAGCATATCAAATTGTGACAACACTTACAGATTCACCTCACATTGGGACTCCCCGTTCGTACTTCTATAAGCTGACTATCTTTATGCTGTATCCCTGACGGGGTAGTCATCATACTTCTTTCGCTTCCTGTAGATTCATTAATCGCTTCATATATCCACATCTGCATATCCGAGTACATAAGACTTTTCCGTTTTTGAGCAATCTGCTCACGTGGTCTTCATATGTCAGTCTTGGCCTACCCTGACTCCTTCTGCCCTCTACTTGTATGAGCTTTTAATCAATAAATGCTTTAAACATTTCTTGTATAAAGATGCTCATGATTACAGGCTCTCGCAAGAGGTTACCAGACGGCCTGACTCGGCGAGGTGATATAAACATACTATTGCTGGGGGACCCTGGCACAGCCAAGTCTCAGCTGTTGAAATTCGTAGAAAAGGTTGCTCCTATTGGTGTGTACACGTCGGGGAAAGGTTCGAGCGCTGCAGGTCTCACGGCATCTGTCATCAGGGACCCTGGTAGTGTAAGTAGTATAGTGATTATATTGGATTGACACAGCTGAATATCATCCTCACTTGCTTTCTCTTTCTCGCACTCTCTCAATGCTCCCTCTCTCTCTCTCTCTCTCTCTCTCTCTTGCGCTCGCTCAATGCTCTCTCTCTTCTTCCCTCCCTCTCTCTCTCTCTCTCTCTCTCTCTTTCTCCCTCTATCTGTCGTTCAATGCTCTCTCTCTCTCTCATTGGGCCACTGTTAATAGTCTTTTGGACTGTGATTCCCTTCTCTTACTCTTACAACCATCTTAGTTTTTAGACTTCTAAACCCTAAAAATTTGAATAGTCCTATAAAACGATAGAGTATGTATGTCGGTCTGTACGTATCTGTTTCTCAGGCACAATACAAGACAGAGACAAACGGTTTGAAGCATTCGATTTGTAACACTGGGCTCGTGGAGCCCAAGTGCTCGTTCGCTATAGTGATATCACAATGCGACTGGTCGACTCTTCTTGTGACCATAGGGCTGGCCTCTTTCTCGCTCAGAAAATAAGCATTGCCATACAACGTGGCAATGCGGCCAGCCTTATGGGAACTTAACCGGTTGATTTTGATGGGGAGGAATTCATCGACACCTAGTTGGGGCATTATTGTCAGTCTTGTAAAATCATCCCCATGACCTCTTTTTTTTTTGTACTGTTTTCTGTAAATAAGTTAATTTTGTTAATAAATAAATTCAAAACATTCATTTCTTTATTTTTGCAGCGTAACTTCGTAATGGAAGGCGGCGCCATGGTGCTCGCGGACGGTGGTGTGGTATGCATCGACGAGTTCGACAAAATGCGTGAAGACGACCGAGTAGCTATACACGAAGCTATGGAACAACAAACTATCTCCATTGCCAAGGTATACTTCCATAGTTAATGAAATGTACAGCGCTGACCATTATTATTTACTACTAAGCTCTGACACTTCTTTTTGTGCTTAAACCAGGCTATAATTTGATTTAATTTATCTTGTTAGGAGCTACCTCTAAGCCGTCTATTCTTTTAATTTATTCGCAATTTTTTTTTTCTCAATTATCATAAATCATCTCTAATCGGATTTGTAAAAAGACCTTGATGGGCTCTAGTAAACCGAAAGTGACTTCTGAACAATAAATCTTGCTTCTCAGGCATCTCCGACATTATTTTGTGGTAAAGTAACATCCACCATATTTACTTTTATGAAATTGAATGAATTTGTATAGTAGAGGTCAGTGATCAGAAATAATGATTTTGAAAAGCTTTCTTAATTTAAAGTGCAAACATTTTCAGTGTATCTGGACTCGAACTATAATCGTAAACACTATCACTACGCCACCGTAGACGCCTAACCAAATAGACAAAATCGGCGAATTAATCCACCACTTTCCGTCTTAAGGTGACGCAACGCGCCATGCACCATGATTATTGTAATAATATTTACTAGGTGACCCCCCCGGCTTCGCCCGTAACATACTTAGAAATCCCGTCGCACCTATTTAATCCCGTCGCTTATAAATTCTACAATGTTGCATAAAAATTTGCCCAATTGTCGACATTTATGGCTACTGCTCCGCTCTCCAGGGCTGTTTGGTTGAACGCGCTAATCTCAGGAACTACTGGTCGGATTTGAAAAATTATTTTTGCTAGATAGCCCATTTATCGAGGAAGGCTATAGGCTATACAGTGTTTTTTTTTACTGGGACAGTATGGGAAAATCCAAAACCAAAGAAGATACTTTCACCATTTGAAAGCTACATTATCCACGAGTAACATAGGCTAATATTTTATTTTGAAAAAAAAAATAGGGTTCCGTAAGATGTTTGGGTTTTTCGGACACAAGGTGTAAAAAATCAACCAGATAAGTTACTTATTTTGCGTACGCTGCCTAAACTATAAAAGATAGATCCATAAAATGTTCTAATTAATTGTAGATCTTATAAATATCTACAAAAAAGTTCGCGACACACTAAACCTATCTATGTCGAGTGAGGCACAACAACCATTTTTTTTATTTAAAAATATTGAAAATTTTTGGACTACACTTAAACGCGTTTATTTTACTAATGCTATTAATCCTTATCAAAATAAATTATTTCTTCACTAAGTACAGTTTATGTAGATAATATTTGGAGCCGTAGAGCCGTAGTAATATATGTCGACAAATCGGGCAAATTTTTATGCATCATTGTAGAATTTATAAGCAAAGGGATTAAATAGGTGCGACGGGAGGTCGAAATATTCCACGGGCGAAGCTCCCACAGCTTCTCTCATTGTACATGGTCATGGTATAGAAGTATAGATTTACAGTATTATTTATTTACAGGCCGGTATCACTACAACTCTAAATTCACGGTGTTCGGTGCTCGCGGCCGCTAATTCAGTGTTCGGCCGCTGGGACGACACTAAGGCGGATGACAATATCGACTTCATGCCCACTATCCTGTCGAGGTTCGACATGATCTTCATAGTGAAGGATGAGCACGACCAGAAACGCGATATTGTAAGTATTACTGATAAGTGTAAGTGAAAGTGAAAAATCTTTATTCATGTAGGTCACAAAGTAACACTTATAAACGTCCAGATTATTGCTTCTACATTTACTGCCAGATTCGCAACGCAATAGGTAGAGCCTGAGGAAGAACCTGGCAATAAAACTCATGGCCACTCTTTTCTAACTGCCAGTAATTACATTATTAGTTTTATTTACATGATATTTGAACAAATCATAAGCAGAATGTAATCTTGCCTACTCAGGAGTGTTATGAATACTGTAGATACTTTGTTTGTGTGAGTAAATTGTACGATTGTGTGAGAAATTATTACACATGATTTAAGCAGTGCTTCTTTGACAAAGCGACCGATTTAAGTAACTATCAAAAACAGAATAATTGGTAGATGTGTTAAGCCTATTTAATTTACTTGCTTAATTTTGTCGTAATATTGTTTCACTTCACATATCTTTCGAGTGATTTTGAGAACATCTAATTAATTTGTTAATTTACTAGAATTACTGTGAAATATTTAAAATTATAGCTGTGAGATCTGTGTTGGTGATGTGTGTTTAATAAATAAATCCAAAACACGTGTTTGATAAAAAAAAATGTTAAAGGACGTTAGTTTACGATTTGGATCTAAAGGGTAATACCACTAGGTACGTTCTTTTAATAACAAGTATTAAGATAATTACGTAAATCTGGCTGGCAAGCTGTGTACACAAATAAATTATTTTATAAATTATATTAAACAAGATCAAAATAAAGTTTGGACCTTTAACGGTTATTCAGATTTAAATAATTTTCAAGTATGTAAGTAATGTTATTTATTTATTTTTGCTTATTTCGCAAATAACGCGTTACTAGTATGGCATACGTTACGCCAAGTTAGAAGCCAAGGATTGAATAATTTCAATAGCAGGTCGCCACAACCTGCGCCTGTCCATTCCAACACGGCAATAGACTCACCACCTGTTACGTCTATATGATACTGATACTTAGTCTTTGGCCTTCAGAAGAGAAGTCACGTTAAAGATTACTTAATCTTTGATCTAATTCTAAAATAAAATGAAGTTAATTTTTTTATATATACCTAAACATAAAGTAAGGTAAAAGTTAAATGCGAAGTGAAGTGCATTGTAATCAACATAATTAACTTCAAATAAAGTGTGTTTCTACAATAATTTTTATTGTGTTAAAATAGTTGAACTTTGGAATAACAGTTCATCGAGAGGTAGGTGCACAAACCAATCTCATTCAATGCACTGTGCACGCGAATCTCACGGTTGCACAAAGCGCATAGGGGCTATTGCGGCCTACGTCTGCACTCATTGACACATGCGCAGGTTTACAACGTACCCATTGAATAAACAGTGCAGACCGGGTACCGTATTATACCTACTGTTGCATTTCCTCAGAGAGCGCGAATTTTATATTTTCGAATAATGACTTCAACACCACGTGTGTGGGGATGCTGCACAAACGAAGGGATAGATGAGCATGAACAATTTATTAATTGCATAATATACAATAAAACATATCATTTTCTCTGCCTTACCATTCCGGAAATTCCTAGCGATTCAGACGTATTTTATCAATGGAAGTGCCCAGGTTGTATGAATAAGTATCGAAAGGGTGTAAAAAGCGACTACACCCCTACACGTAACGTCTCCACTACTCGAGGAAATAAGAGGCCCGCTTTGAACTCTCCCCCATCATCGCATTCTATTACCGTAGACGATGTGCGCTCTATAGTACAGGAAACAATTCAGACGGAGTTCTCCAGATTGCTTCACCAAATGAATGATATGATTGTCAGCTCTATCAATAAATAATTATCACCTATAAAAAGGATATTGATGATCTTAAAGTTTCCTTGACCTTTCACACCATGGAGTTCGACAAATTACAATCTGAAAAAGTATCAACAAGAAATGTTATCAGAGATTTGAGGGCAGAGAAAGAGTGCCTAAAGGATACTGTTGCGGAAATGGGTACCAGAATCAATTATCTCGAACTAAATGCACGGTCAAGCAACTTGGAATTGCAATGCTTACCTGAGAACAAAAATCAAAACTTGTACAATATTATCAAACTGCTTGGCTTAGTAGTTGGTTGCGAAGTTAAAGATAATGACATCTTACACTCAACTCGTATAGTTAAAATTAACACTAACAGCCCTCGCCCACGGCCAATGGTCTCACTACAGGGGATGCCGACGACCGTGCGAAGTGGAGGAGAAAATGTAGGAAAGCGGACCCCGGGCGTCGCGAGACGCAACTGGGACAGACGCTCGGATGATGATGAGCCCTCGCCCACGGTCCATAGTCATTCAGCTCTCAACTCCTAGGACACGAGACCATCTTCTCGCTGCTGTTATTAATCACAACAAAAAACATGCGAATAATAAACTCAATACAGCCGATTTTGGGTTGGCTACTACGAAAAGTCCAGTATACGTTGCGTCGTTGAGCATTTATCACCAGCCAATAAAGCTCTTCACGCCGCTGCCCGTGTTAAGGCTAAGGGAAAGGGTTACAAATATATATGGGTGAGAAGTGGAAAAATCTATGTCAAAAAAGATGATAATACTGACCATGTACTTATTAGGAATAACGATAGTTTAAGTAAAATAGTGTGAATAGTTTACCAATCTAAAAAAAAAACTAATATTATGCATTAGATTTTAACAATTATTAATTAAAATTCCATGGTTTACAGATATTTTACCAAAATGTAGGTGGTTTAAAAACAAAAACTCATGATTTTTATCGAAACATTTGTTGTAATGATTATGATATTGTGATAATTTGTGAAACTTGGCTAAATTGTTCTGTAATGAGCACTGAATTGTGGTCTACAGAAGGGACAGACATGAATATAATTCTTGGAAAGAAGAGGGAGGTGGGGTATTAATTGCCATTAAAAATAACTTTAAATCCAAGTGTATTAGGGCATTGGAAAGTAGTTGTGAGGACCTCTGGGTGGTTTTAGATACTCCTGGTTCAGGTTACAATTCTCAAATAACTCTGTGTGCTTTATATTTGCCTTCACCCGTATCCCGTTCATCTCTTGGACACTATTAACAGCTGCAACTCTGCAATCGAACAAATGGCGGACTCAGACCTTTTTATAGTGGGCGATTTTAATCTGTGGGAGATAGACTGGAAATTAGTGGTAAACCGAAAAGATACTTCTAAATTGAGCTACAAAATTCAATTAATGTTAGATTTTTTAAGTATTAATAGACTTAGGTCCATATTCCAGAACGTTTCTGAATACTCAATCAACGCTTGAGACTAGATTTTGCCTTATAAAATCTACTCTCAAGTGTTTCTTGAGTGTTGATAAACGTTCTGGAATACGGCCCTTAATCAGTTTAATTCTATTACTAATCACAAGGGCCACACTCTGGACCTAGTTTTGTCTTCAATAAATGCATGTAATGTAAACGAATGTTTCACGCCCATTAGTAAAATTCACAAGCCACACCCTCCTTTGGACGTCACAATCTCATTAGAAAAAAAGCAAGCTAACCTATAATACTACTAAGACTAGACTAAATTTCTAAGGGAGACTACCTGGCAGTACGCACGTTTCTAAATGAATTAAACTGGGTGAACCTGCTTGGAAGTTGTAGTGATGTGGATGAAATGCTCGAAGTATTCCACGAAAATTTTAATATTACAATAAAAAAATTTATACTTTCTCGCGTGTCGACAGGTAATAAATTTCCAACACGGTTCAATCGTAAACTGATAAAATGCTTAAATGAGAAAAACAAGCTTCGAAAACGCGTTAAAAAATATAACAATCCAATGGATGAAGTACAATTAAAATGTGTTAGTAAGCGTTGTGACCTTTTGGCCACCAAATGTTACAATAGTTATATTAAATGTATTGAAGGTGAGCTAAGGAAGGATCCTAAGCTTTTTTGGTCATACGTTAAGGCAAAACGAGGAGGTTCTGGCGTGTATCCGGAGTCTATGACCAACGGTTCAGTTATTTCTTCTGACGGCACTGAAATATGCTAATTATTCTAATGTAAATATACCACTAATGACATCATTCCTGATACAGCTTACTTACATGACGAAAAAATTACGGGTTTTAGATCAAAACGGTTTGTTCCTCGGTTTACCTTTTGTAAAAAAGGATAACCTGCAGGACAAGCTAAAGAACATTGATACTAGAAAGGGGGCGGGCCCTTATGGAATACACCCAATATTTATAGCAAAGTGCTACTCTGAGCTGACAACACCACTTATGCTAATTTATAACAAATCATTAGAATCTGGTATATTTCCCCAAAAATGGAAAACAGCCAGAATCGTACCTGTTCATAAATCTGAAGACAATACAGCTATTTGCAATTATAGACCCATATCAATCCTGTCAGCGTTCGCTAAGATTTTCGAAGCTATGATCTGTCCCCATTTACAAAATCATGTAAAGCAATACTTGAACGACCATCAGCATGGGTTCGTTCCACATAGATCTACAGCTTCAAACCTCGTACCCTTCACAGAACTGCTCATAAATGCTGTCGACTTGAGCCAGCAAGCAGACGTCATTTACACAGATTTTTCAAAGCTTTTGACAGAGTACCTCATATTGTCCTTCTTGCAAAATTACAGGCCTATGGCATTTCGGGATCATTACAACTGGTTGACATCGTACTTAAAGGATAGAGTATTTTCAGTTGTGGTGAATAGCTATGAATCTAATTACAAAACTATTTCTTCCGGTGTACCTCAGGGCTCACATCTGGGTCCTATTCTTTTCAATATTTTCATAAATGACATTTCGGAATGTTTCCAATTTTCTGAGTCGTACTTGTATGCGGACGATCTTAAGTTTGTGAAAATAATAAAATGTGATCTGGATGCAAGGCGGCTACAAAATGACTTGAATAGACTTTATTTATGGTGCAATAATAATGGAATGCTTTTAAATGCCAAAAAATATCATCACGTAACGATTGCAATTATTACATCGACAACGATAAAATATTGAAGGTTGAAACTATTGAAGATTTTGGTGTACTTTTTGACAGTAAATTAAGTTTTGCGTCGCATGTTGATGAGATCAGTAGGAGGGCATCCAGGATGTTGGGGTTGGTACTCAGAAATAGCAAAGGGTTTAGTAGCAACCACACAAAAAAAATGGTGGTATATATTTCAGTTTAATTCGTGGCACCTTGGAATATTGTAGTGTTGTATGGCGTCCTCACTTCGCCACACATGCATTGCGTCTCGAGCGAATACAGAAACGTTTTGTTTGGCACTTGGCTTTCTCAAATGGTATTACCAAAAAAATACGCTCTTACAGCGATAGACTTAAGCATTTCAATATGCAAACAATTGAATTCCGCACAAAGCTAAATAAAGCAAGTTTTGCATGTAAAGTTCTCCAACACCATATTGACTGTTCCCATTTGTTGGCTCTTTTTAGATTTAATGTACCGTCAAGACTCCCTCGAGGTTCAATTACCCCACTTTGTCCACCTTTAAGAAAGACAGTCTTAGGGGCAAATTCTCCTTATGTTAGGCTTTGTAAGATTGTAAACAGTGTTAGTAATTTAGTTGATTTAAATTATGATTCGATCACCAAACAAAAATTGATTCTCAAACAGTTGCCAAATTTATAATTTATATTGTTCGTCACTTCTCCTGTTTCTGATTTATGTATAAAAATGTTTTAGTAAATAAGCTATGTAAGGTTTATATATTATAATGTCTCCTCAAATTGTTATTGCATGTGGTGGTTACCTCTAACAGATTATTACATTGTCTAATGTTTTTTTCTATAGTGCAATTATGTAACAAGTATTAATGTAAATAATTGTTGGTAGTCCAAATGAAAAAAAAAATATGTATAAGCCTCTACCACCCCTTCAGAGATAACTCATTAATGATAAGTAATAGATAAATATTTGTAGTTTGGTTTTTTTATTTTGAAATGTATATACGCTAGCTTATCTCATTGAGATCACTTTCTTGCAGGGTTTTCGGGTAAGTGAGGAGTGAGGTCACTTAGGCCCAGGAGATCTTGGTGGGATCCCTTACATAACATTTGTCTCAAAATAAGCAGAAAACGCATTATATTATAGTATATTTTTTGTAAATACATAGATTGCTACTAAATTTAATCCAAGTTACATTACAAATTTGATAGGGACTTAGTTTATTACACCTTCTAGCCAAATTTACTGCACCAATGAATTTTAGCACAAATGGATCCCACTCGATACTTAATGAATTTGTTACATTTGAAATCTTATGTATAATACTATACATTATACATTTTATTATTTCTTATACCGGTATACTTCATGAATGTATGAGAGATGATTTATCTTTTTATACTTAATGATATTATTTAATAACCTTTATAATTTTTTTTTATTTAACAATGATGTGTATATACACACATACTAAAAATATTATTAAAAATGGATAGAACTTTAAATACATTTTATAGACAACTTTTATTCGCGAGTGAGGCTATAATTTATCTAAAACAAATTAATTCCACAGACATTGGCCAAACACATAATATCCGTGCACATGGGCGGTGATAGCGCCGAACGTGAAATCAGTGCGGATGAGTTACCACTGGCGTTACTTCGACGATACGCCGCGTACTGCCGCGCGAGGTGTGGTCCAAGACTTGCACCGGCCGCGGCTGAGAGACTGAGAGCGAGATATGTGCTTATGCGTAGTGGGGCCTCGCAACACGAGAGACTAGCTGACAAGCGTTTGTCTATACCCATCACAGTCAGGTATGCAATGCACCTATTCTACAGGGTCATTTGTAAAACGCCAGCAACCTGCTAGGAGTAGATAGCCAAGGTCATAACCAACAACGTTTGTTCTACCACTTTTGGCAATTTGTTACACAGCGAGTACTATGAAACATTGAAACTTCGAGCTTCGTCATAGGTTTTCGCTCTTGGATTCGCTTAAAGAACTCCTGGGTCTCTTTTTCTTTGTCACATACTGCATGCTTCGATGAACGATGGATGTTCGCGCATCAATGCAGTTGAAAAAGATCAAGGTCAAAGGAGTTATGACCGGTCTACCCCCAGCCCCTGTGATTTTCACGAGTTGTGTAAGTTAATTTGAAGAAAAAAATTAAAAAGAATAATACGTTATCGAAAAAAAAATCCTAGTACATGTTTTTATGATGTTAGCTACCTAGTCCTAGCAGGCTGTTGGTGTTATACCCTGTATAGATTAAATTAATTGAAGCGCTCGCGGACTCAAGTGTTTTGTAAACGATCACTGAGTTACGCAACTTTCACTTTGGCTGGTCCGCAGGTGGTTGACCACTTTGTGGCATTTACATTTGCGAGCGTTTCCGTGCTTTCGAATGGCAGTCGTTAAGTCAAGTTGAAGGCCATATGGGCGGCTTGAAAATTTTTAACAGCAGCCACATTCTGCGTCTGTCTATTTCAACACAGCACGGGCTTACCACCTATTACTTGGGACAGGAATACACATGGTGAAAAGTGGGCATACAATATGTATGCCTCTGCCACCCCTTCGGGGATAAGGTCTGATATAGATACCAAGAAGATATAATATAGCTGGATAGTTACTTCATGTAGATACCAAGAAGATATAATATTGGTGGATAGTTGCTTCATGTAGACACAAAGAAGATATAATATTGCTGGATAGTTACTTCATGTAGATACCAAAAAGATATAATATAGCTGGATAGTTACTTTATGTAGATACCAAGAAGATATAATATTGCTGGATATTTACTTCATGTACCCCTCACTTTGAACATGTATAGTACTAAGACCTAATATTTGCAGCATCTAAGTCTCTGTAGATTTTCAAAGCCAATCCCAAAAAAGCATTGCTTTTTTTAAGCAAATTATATTATTCCTTGAAATAATACATATTTCTCTCTATTTTTTTTATTTCTAAAGCAGTTCATACAATCAAAATAAATATTAATTTTCAACCATCAGATAAGTCCGAAAAGGTCCTTCTTGCATGACTTTAGAATAGAAGGCTTTTATAAGGTTGACAGCTTGATGGATAAGCTCTAATTTTTCAACCTGGCCACGCATCTAATATATTATCTTATTTTCAGACAATTAGAGGCAGTCATCAGAATATCCGAAGCGCTGGCCAAGATGCAACTGTTACCTTTTGCGTCAGAGTCTCACGTCACTGAATCACTTCGCTTGTTCCAAGTATCAACGTTAGATGCAGCCATGACTGGTAGTTTGGCTGGTAAGTTTTTGTTGAGCTTATTAGTACCTTGTAACCACTTGGGGTAATATACAACTCCCGCCGGTCTGGTATTTGATTTTTAAGTAAATCACAGCTAATATGATGTAATTTTAAAACAAGATCGCTGGTGGCCCCGCTGGCTCAGTGTTCTGTAAACGATCACTGAGTTACGCAACTTTCACTATGGCTGGTCTTTGGATGGGTGACCACTTTGTGGCATTTACATTTTCGGACGTTTCCGTGCTTCGGAAGGCACGTTAAGCCGTTGGTCCCGGTTGCCAGTAACATGGCAGTCGTTAAGTCAAGTTGAAGGCGTTACGGGCGGCTTGAAAAATTTCAACACGGCACTGGGCGCACTGGGACTGGAATACACATGGTGAAATGTGGGCATACAATATGTATGCCTCTGCCACCCCTTTAAGGGGTGATAGATAAATAATAAATAAATAAAAGATAAATCACGGCTAAATTGATAAAATTTAAAAACAGGATTGTTGGCTTTGTTGGCTCAGGGAAAAATTGGGGAAAAAAAGTTCATAGGTTCCCCTGAGGGGGACATTCAGAGGAGCCACAGATCCAAAACATCTGTGATTATATTTAAAGTCTTTCGCTGCGTTCTCGTGGGCAAGTCATAAAAGGAGACGGAAATATGTTCAGGGTTCGGTGAGGTAACACCACTGCCATTCATAATCATTGGTAAAGTTTTACAATGAATATTCATCAACTTTGAATGATTTTGGAATGCAATTAGTATGCTAACTGTAGGTCCTAAATTTGAAGAGGAAATATTTTACACTATCACTTACGCCACCGTAGACGCGTAACGAACTAGATTACCGAGACCCGTGTGTATGTATGATGTACATTAGATTAGAAAATGTAATCCTGCAGGATTTTTAAGTAGCGTTTTCAAATGCATCAAATACTTATAAATAAGTGGCCAATATCCTAAAACAAAATTGCTAACTTATAACAAACACTTTATTGCAGGTGCAGAAGGCTTTACCACAGAAGAAGATCACGAGATGCTGTCTCGTATTGAAAAACAGCTGAAGCGCAGGTTCGCCGTTGGCTCTCAGGTCTCGGAACAGACCATCATTCAAGATTTTTTGAAACAAAAGTACCCTGAGAGAGCCATTCTCAAAGTCATTCATACGATGATACGACGTGGGGAGTTACAGCATCGATTACAAAGAAAAATGCTGTATAGACTTTCATAATTTCACTAAAGATCAGTTTTACCATTTTTATATGTTGTTAAGTGTGAAAGGTCCGTTAGAATAAAAGAAAACAACAAACACCTTGTAATTTATTTATTAAGGGTCATAAAATATACATAGACTAAGACTTAGTCCAGCCTAAATCTGCTTTATAGCAAAAATATATTTTAGGTCACTGACTAATCACTTAAAGCTATTTAAAGCTCAAAGATTCTATCTTTATAAATTGACAATAATTTAAATAAATAACCCTATTTAACACACGTAGAGGTTAAATGTGTTGTATATATAAAACATTAAAATTCTTTTAATTCTCAAGATTGAACAGTCTGAAGTACCTTAAATGGGTACTCGGGATGATTTTCTACTCCTTTCCAGAATAAAAAGTTAAATATACGCCCATTTTCCCCTTTATCCAACTTTCTCAGACATTCCATTTCATTCGATGTCAACGCAAAGTCGTATATTTCCATATTTTCCTAAAGACAAATATTTAAAATATTAGAAAAGAATAAAAAAAAATACTAATTATATTGCACAGTAGATGACATGAATATAACTTTTGTTTAGTTTCTTTATTTATATTGAAATTGTTTTATAAAGTAATTTTACCTTTAGCCTTTGCTCATTGGTACTCTTTGGGATAACTACTATTTTCTCATGAACTAAAAAGTGAAGCAATATCTGTGCAGACGTTTTTCCATAATGCTCTGCAATGGCTTTTACATCTGGTAAAGTAAATAAGTCTGGAAAGGCACTTGGGCTGAAACAGATGGTTGTTTGTATTACTAACTTATGGAAAACTTATAAGCTTTGGAACAAGTACATCAAATGTTACTTATACCGCCCACCACATGGGTTTGATAACTTTGGTCTACAATGAAAAATGACGAAGTATACCCATATACTGAGAATGATGATAATTTTTAAGATATATATTTCAATGTTAGGCAAATATAGATTTTATTATTATCAACTTTGATACATTTTTCGCGAAAGATGGTTATGGGAACACTGACCTTGATAAGCAAGAAAATATAATGACTCCATTTTATTTACCTATATTTATATTTGCTAACAAAATGTGCTTTAGCTCCAGGACTACCCAAGGGTGCATACGCAGTCAATACAATTTCATTTTCCTTACAAAATTTTTGTAGTTCTGGCTGTTGAAAGTAAGCATGTAATTCCACTTGTAAAACTTGTGGTTTCATTTGAGCAGTTTTCATAATCTTTTCAATCTGTGTCTCATTAAAGTTTGATAACCCTAGATTACGTATCAGTCCTTCTCTATGACATTGTTCCATAGCCTTAAAAGAAATATTTGCAGTTATATATCATGCTAAATTCATCACTGTTTTAAACAGTTTCATAGTGATAAAATCCACCGAAAAAGTTATGTCTGCTATTTATAAATTGGCATAAAGATTGACAAACGATCGGTTTGTCGCGCGGCGTGATCTTGCAAAACGCGTTGCACATCTCAGCTAGCTGACTGACAGTAAAATATAAACCAATGGGTGCTTATGGAAATTGACTAGTTAATGGTCAATGATTTCCCCCATAGGAATCACAACTGCTAACAACTAATGATACCAGAATACATTCTAGCTTTTGTAACTGAAATACAAATTTTTCCTTTCACACTTGAATTAGTTGGAAACAATCTGGTAACTAATAAATGTAATTTTACTTCAAAATAATGTGAAAAATATAATAAAGCTTTCAACAGAAGTACTGTACTAGAAATGGTAGGTTTGCTAATATATTTAAAAAATATAATTATATATTTTCTAATATATTTATTAAACACTCCTTATAAAGGGTGAGAGTCATATTATATACCTACTTTTCACTGTATGCATTCTGATGGTTTGCTAAACTAATTTTGGTGAAGATGGATGGCAATCTTTGAAATCTTATTTCAGTAGTTATAAATAAGCCTAAAATACCTGCCATGTTAACACATGATTAGTTTCCATATCCAATTCATAATCTCCAGTTTCCTTAACAACTGGAGTAAGGGTGTTCGGATCACACTTGAATCCGAAAGGTACATGAATGAGATATAAATCTATATAATTCATCTGCAACCGTTTCAATTGCAACTCCACAAACAGTTTCACATCAGAAGCTCTGTTTCCCACATGTGGTAGCTGTGAAGGTTACCTCCAGATATTAATGTGAATGAATGACATTGTAAAAGAAAAAAAACATAATAAAGGAAATTATTGCAAGAATACATACCTTAGTTGTAATAAACAAATCAGATCTTTTACCTTTCCCGTCATTAAACCATTTATTCACAGCTCTACCAATAGCTTCTTCATTGTTATAATTAAAAGCTGTATCCAAGTGTCTATAGCCCAATTCTAAGGCTTTATACACTGCTGATTCTACTTCTTCTGGTGGAGCCTAAAAAGAGCACCATTATTTAATTATATTGACATGGCACGAAGAAAATAATTTCCAGGCATTCGTACCTGCCATGTCCCTAAGCCTAATGTAGGCATTATATCGTTAGTTTGTGATAGTTTAATGAATTTCATATTCTTGAGATTACTTGGGCAGCTGAAGTAGTTAGTAAGTTTCTGAATTTATAACGGAGCAGATCACGCGAGACGTAAATGTCTGAACTGAAGCTGAAACATTACGGAATTAAATTTGGCAATCAACCAAAAATTCATAATACGTAATTGTGAGGAATGATAAAATACATCGAATAATTAAATACATTAGCAGTTAGTGTCACATTCTACATATCCCAGAAACCCAATTCTATATTCAATAATCACTGTGGTATTATTAAATAAATATATTCGTATTGTAACATACCGTACATTGACTTAATTTTAAATTGAAAGAAACAACATTCGAACTTGGCGGGCGGGATCGGGGTATAAACTATTTTTTTTTTCCTAAATTATTTTGCTTTATTTTTTTGGTAGTCTTCGCCCATATTGGGCAGGCAAAGGAAACTTTGTCCATACAGCCTTGTCTTCGGTATTTATATTTTCTTAGTATATAGTCCAGTCGATGTCGAGTCCTCAGTCCTAGGTCCTTGTCCTTGCCCTCAGTATAATGGTGATTCTTATACTGAGGTTTTCAGTGGACTTTTCGCGTCAAGAGATATAATAGCATTTCACTGCATATATATCATTGTCTATCACTATAGCACGTTACACAACTTTTATGTCCAAGAAACCACCACTCCACACATAAAACAAGATAAATGCACTAGTTTTAGAAAATAATATACAGCAAGCGTCCGCACTTGTCACTCTCTTGCCAAAACTCCTAAATTATTTTGCGTGCATTAAAGGCTAAAACCGTAGTTCATACTACCTATTTTTTCATTTTTCTAATTGTACTTTCGTAGCTGGTTACGAAAGTGGATAAAAGGTATTTTTTATGATGGTGTAATTAATATAGTGAATATACGGTTAATTTTATATACCACTAAATTTGTAAACAACCATACACCATTGATACTATAGTCGCGAGTCGCGCTACCGATTTCAAGTAAAGTGTAAAATTGAGACTTCTGTATATCTAAACGCGTAATATTTTTGAAATTTGAACTAACGTTGCGTTGTAGCTTCTCCGAGTCAAAAATATAGACATAGGAATCTTAATCGCAGCAAAATGGCGGCACTTATTCCTCCTGCGCGCGCGATTTATCGAGTAATGAAAAAAAATGTGGCAAATTTGGCAAAACTAACTTTGCAAAGGAATTAAGTGACAACCCCTCAGATAGACTATAGTATTCTCTGTCTACGGCCGCAACATTCGTTGCTGTCACTTGCATTTTGACACATTAGTGCGAGCGCTTGTTTTATACTCTACACTTCACAGATTATTCTGTAGACAAATGCAAGGCAATGCGCGGTGGCACTTAATATGTAAAGCATAATGATATTTAATGAAGGTTAATGAAGATCACACATTTAAATTATTCAACATTAAAAAAAAAGCTGTCGTGGCCCACTTGACTCAGTGTTCTGGAAACGACAAGCATTTTACGCTATGGGTGGGTACGGATGGGTGACCGCTTTGTGGTATTTCCCTTTGGCACTGATTTAAAGAGGCAGTGGTAAATAGCGGTAAGTTAATAGTAGTTTATGATACTGTTGCATAATAAGGGTTCTTAAAACATGAGTGTGTTTTAAAAAAAAGAGCCGTAGGCGAGTTTTTTTATAGTATCACACGAGTGTTATAAGACCAAGTTATGTAAAGTGTCATACACTACTTTATCTACTCTCATACTATAATACGTAAAACAATATTGCAAATAAAATGATGAATATAACAACAAATTTATTTTTTAAATGTCAAATGTTGGCGCCAAGGCGCAAACATTGATTGCGCATGCGCGCTTGCGTCGCGGACTCGTTTATTGAAACCAACGAATGAAACTTTTTTTTTTAAGTAGTGGTTCTACCTCCTTGGTCCAGCTGGAGGTTGTATAGGTGTATCGTTATGATTAAAAAGTTATATTATGATACAGGTGTCCATACAAGACCTGTATCGTAATTGAACTTTTTTTTTATTATTTTTGGCCTGTACGTAATGTTTAATCATAAGAATTTTGTTATCAGTTTTATAATCTTCTCTTTGTATTATAGTACAGTGCGACATTAAAGAGTTGACAATAAATGAGGGCGTCACTATCGCTTTTGTATCTTGCATGTAGCAACACAGTTAGTAAGAAACAAACGTTTTTGATACTTGTATTATTTTTGCAAGTATAATATTTGCAAGACACGAATTCTCATTTAAACAGAATGAAATAAGTATCTATAAATGATATAAATATAGTATGTAAAGGGCATGGAAATCCGAAAAGAGGTCAGTGTACCCATCAATACGACTACTTTGCTAATTGAACATTATGCTAACCTTCCTGCTCTTTAGACGTTTTCCTAAGTCGACGTTTGATCGTGAGCGCAACTTTTACAATAGCATCAACCTTAAAATCGCGAAAAAAAGCTGGTGATCCATACAAAATGTCCGTCGTCGCGCGGCAATATGTAAGATATGTAAGGTATGATAAGCTTTTCGATTTCAGGGTTGGTCTCATAGTAAATACTGTTCGTATTGATGGGTATACTGTATAATATGTATATATAATGTGAAAAAACAGGACTAGATCACATCAAGTTATTCTTTTATTTTGTAATAATTATACGAAAAATGATATCATAATAGATCAAAATCAGTTCACATACTTTTTTTTGGTGTTGCCTGTAAGAGTGACTAGTTAGTTCTTAAATAATTAATTTCTACTCTTTTATGTCGCACTGTATCAGAGTAGATAAAAATTATAAATGGCACGTTTAATAACTAGTTCAGTAGTTAAAACTAAACTCTAAAGTAAACAAAAATGAGTAATAAAAAATAATGAAATGGATAAGTGAAAATTATAATTGAGCAGGAAAATAATTAAATGGGCGGTAAAAAGCGAGCGGTTATGTGTGGGCAGTAACAAATCGGAATTTGTCGATAAGAAATCTGATTCGTTTCACGAACTTGTTTTTTACCCTGTCTTGGGCCGTTTGGCGGGTGTATTATCTCCTCACACTGGAACTTTTTTTTTTGTGTTAAAAAACATACATACTACATACATACATGCATGCAAACATACATACGTACCTTACCTATATACGTACACAAACAGAGGGGGAAGTGGCGCTCAGTGGCCACTGCCGCGGAACGCTCGCTTTGCTCGCTCGCCTTCGCTGTTCTAACATAATCTAACCTATACCGATGTTTCAACATATGCATACATGGAAGACTAAAGAAGACAAAAACAAAAATAGATCAAATATTAAATCAAGCCCGAATTTGAGTTCGGGTGTCACCGCTCGCTATGATCTGACAAACTATTTATCGAATCGCTCATTCCATCATTTTTACCGCTCATTCGGTTATTGGACTGCTCAATTATTTTTAGAATTGACATTGTATGATAAAATAACCAACTAATTAATATTTTATTACTGTCCATGTTTAATTGTCGCAATAACTAATCTACCGCCATTAAATTAAATAACTGCTTAATATGTTTTTCAACCAATCATAATAACATCTCGAATATTTAAATAACAGCTCAAACAATTTGTTCCCTTTTCATTTACGAGCGTTTCCGTGCTTCGGAAGGCACATTAAGCTGTTGGTCCCCGGTTGCCAGTAACATGACAGTCGTTAAGCCAAATTGAAAGCCATAAAGACTGTCCAAGCCAAACATCGCCATTACAACAAAAAAAAAAAACAACATTCTGACATAATTCTGACAGACAACATGCCAGTCACTTGTATGTGTCAGTTCAATGGCCGTCAATGGGTTGTTGTTGTTGATATTTTTGTTAACCGAATTTGTTTTCCCGCTTAAAATAATTCTACTTTGTAAAAGTTCATAGCTACACCTGTAAAGTCAAAAGTTGTAAAATGGGGGTGAGTATTCGTATATATTCTGCTAACATTCTGTCAAAAATTATTATAATTATAGAGGAACTTGCATTATATGTGAAACTTACGAATCACAACTTTTCAGAAAAAGTCTCAAGCAAACGTTACCAAAAATAAAGAAAAGCGTCAAGCGCGGAAGCTCGAACAACACCGTATTGCCGATGGAATGTCCTATGTTACCTCTGCTAACAAATTAACTCATCAAGATCTATCTGACCTGTGTAAAGACCTTATAGTCTACCGGAATAATGACCTAGAGGTAGAAATTTCTATCCAACGAGTCAGTGAATTGGATGAAAATGTTCTAAAATGGGTTATAGACCTGCTTGAACGAAACATGAGGCGTCTGTAAGCGTTTTAGTGAGATAATTATGTAGCTAGTTTTTTATTTATTTATTATCTAGCTGATGCCCACAGCTTTGCCTGCGTGGTAAAGTTTTCCCGTATACGTTTCTCCCAGTGGTATAGTAAGCTAGTATGTTTCACCTAGAGATAGACATATGGTACTGCTGACGTTTCTGTAGACCTATATAAGATACACAATTCCACCATACAATATCTCAAAAGGCTTAAGCAGCGAATGCGAATGTGTTAAAAGTTCCTAGACAGTAAATTGGCAAATTATTAAATATTAGTTGACTGTGTCGCCAATATATAAAAAGCCTTTACAAAATATATACTGAAACAATTCTCAGGAACCAATCTATCCATTGGTAAAACAACACAAAAATTGGTGCAGTATTTGAGTTTATCATGAACAGACATACAGATTTGGTCTGCCGTATCCTCAGGGACTTTGTTTTATTATAGGTAGTGATTATGTGCTTTGTTTTCTTTTTTCAAACTTACACTTTATTTTCAGGGTAATGTTAAGTTACTCTGATCTAGGTATATAGCATAGCTTCAATTCTATAATATTATATATATTCTTCGGTAATTGTTTGCAGAGTTAAAATAATAACATTTCCAATAAAATTCAATTTCCAGGGACTGCCTTGAAAATAGTAAGCCAAATCATAACACCAATAAAAGTGAACTCTGGGCTTCTACTGGGCACATCTAACTAAGGCTTATATAAATTGATAGAGACTACAAAAAAAATACTACCAAATCACTATACTACTCCGTTGGTGATTTCAGTCGCATTATTATATTATATATACAAGTATTTGGTTAGATTTTTTAAATTCAGATATACAGAGTGTTTATTATCACAAAATTATGTTTTTAGTTATGAATCATGTGCATGGGGTTGGAATAAGGCTCACAAAGTGGAGGAATTGACAGAGGATACTGCATGGTATGCCATTGCCAGAGACAATAAAGGCACACTTTTAGCATTCTCACACTTCAGATTTGACATGGATTACGGAAATCCTGTGTTGTACTGGTAATTTTGTCATTTACTATTTATTTCCTATTTTTATTTTTTTTATACCACTGAGGTGGCAGACAAGCATACAACCCACCTGATGGAAAATGGTCACCATTCACAATTGATATTTGGAACACCAGAGGTGCAGCTCTCACTCTGCAGAAACGTCCACTATTAATATATTTAAATAAAGATATAACTAATAAATAAGATATAATGTTGAAGTGATCCAATATCTTTGAGCACAAGCCAGCCTCACTTACCACCTGTTCACTAACAGACGAGGGCATGACTTTAAGAAAGAAAACTTGAAACATAACCCTGAACTTACCACCCTGTCTGTCTAGCATAGTAGCTATAGACACATACATATTGTTACGCCTTTATCACCGAAGGGGTAGGTAGAGGCCTACTTTACGACCACATTTCACCATATGCCTTTTGCCCCACGTGGTGATGAGCCCATTGCCGTGTTGAAAATGGACAGGCGCAGGCTGTGGCGATCTGCTGCTGAAGTGTTTCAACCCATAAGGCCTTCAACCAGACATAACGACTGTCATTTTACTGGTAACCGGGACCAGCGGCTTAACGTGCCTTCCGAAGCACGGAAATGCTCGCAAATGTAAATTCCACAAAGTGGTCACACATCCATGTGTTGCTGAACACAGTGATTGTTTACAGAACACTGAGTCAGCGGGGCCCCGATCGCTTTATAGGAACATTAATGAGTAGAAACCTATGTCTAACATTGGACTGCATTAGGCTGTTTTCAATAATTTCAAAAAGTACCATAACCTTATTTCTAATAGCTGTAGTCTGTTCACTTATGAAAAGATATTTTGTGAGATGAGGAACTTCCTGTATTGGAAGAAGTAAGGGTGTGTTTCTAGTGACGTAGATCCAGGGTGAATTGACCAACTACTGTGCTTGAAATCTCCACAAACCAGATACGGCCACCGATCCAGATTTCACTAGCTCTGCGGCAATGGAAACGCATCCTAGAGCACTCTTTAATAACTACTACTTTACTTTTTTACTTCTGGTAAAATTCACACCTACATATTCACTATGTGAATTGAAATTGATTATTTATCGTCTACAGTATGGGTTTCTTCAAAAGGGGTTTTAGAAGATTTTTACAGGATTGACAGCGGGACTGTCGCACCACTGGTGTCGCAATCTTTCATAGGCTACGGTCGTATGCTTGTCTGCCACCTCAGTGGTATAAAATAAATATAATTATGTATCTAATGATTTATAGCTATGAGTTGCAAGTAGAACCGGATGGAAGGCGACAGGGTTTGGGACAGCGCGTGATGGCAGTGCTGGAGAAACTAGCAAAAGAAACGCGAATGCGCTGCGTCCGTCTTACAGTGCTCACAAACAACCCGCCCGCAGCCGCTTTCTTCCAAGCTTGCGGGTAAGTAGTAGCGTAAAATATTTAGCTATATTAGGTACATACATGCACGTACGAAGTATGACGTGCATGTATGAAGCGATTGATGAATCTGCAAGAAGCGAAAGAAGTATGCATGGATCGTGAAGCCTGGCGATCTGTCCTCTCTGACTACTCCGTCAGGAATACAGCGTGAAGATAGTTAGTTAGTTAGTTTAGGTACAGGGGTAGCAAACCAGGGGGCCGAGTCAACTATTGACAAGCCGTAGAATAGAACCAGAATTGCTGTTTTTAGCTGTCAAAATGTTAGTAGACCATCAAAAATGCAATTGACTAGCGACCACTGGCGCGGTACGTGTTAATAGAATTCTATCGGCCGACCGATAGATGTCTATTGGAGTACGATTGTAATAGTAGACTACGAAAAACTGTCAAAATTGTACAGTTGACCTTCTATTGAGCGACGATTTCGACACGATTGAAATAGCAGACTCGGCCCCCAGATCGATTACAGTTAACTTTAATGATCAAAAACAATTAAAGTTAACTGTAATCGAGCTGGTTAACTTACTTGTCGATCGCGGCTATTATTCCAGTTGATCGGGGAGCGAAAAATATTATTAACTAGGTAGTTGAAGCTCGCGGCTCTTTCCGCGGGGTGAAGTTTCCCGTTCCCGTTTCCCACAGAAACTCGTTCCCGGGATAAAAAGTAGCCTATGTCCTTTCTCAGGCTATAGACTACATCTGTACCAAATTTCTTTTAAATCGGTGCTGTAGTTTTGGCGCTAAAGCGCGACAGACAGACAGTCACTTTCGCATTTAAATTTTTTATTAGTAAGGATTTACCCATTTTTTTTGTTGCGATACTTTGTTTTTTTTTTATTTTTGATCATTAAGGGCCGTATTTTAGAACGTTACTCAATACTCAAGAAACACTTGAGAGTAGTATTTATATGGCAAAACTAGCCTCAAGCGTTTCTTGAGTATTGAGTAACGTTCTAAAATACGGCCCTAAATCATCTAGATATTGTGACGCAAGTCTTGCCCACTATAGCTATAGAACTAACTTTTTATTTTCCTCACCAGATACGTTATAGACGAAACAAGTCCACCAAAAGAAGAAGCCAACCATTATGAGATTCTCAGCAAGTCAACGGATAGTTCTGAACAAAACGCACCTTCATCCGAAGATACGAGTTTTCTGAGCGAAGCCATGAGCACTGTACAAGTGGGCCCTTGTAGGTGACCAAGATAATCTAAGAAAATTGAATTAGTTTTGTAAACAGTAAAAATCTCAATTCCATAAAAGTATTTTTATTTATTTACAGATTTTTAGTTCTAATAACAAGTGTGGTTTATATTCTGTTTAAGTCTATCTATTCCCTGTAGTGCGACCGTATTGTCATGCATATCATCTCTTACGACGCACGTCAAGCCAGCACTTCTTTACCGGACATTTGTTTCCCACGTAGCCCGGAGGTTACCGCAAGACGACCATACCAGCGAAGGCGACACACTCTTGCAACTTATCCCCAATGTTACGGACGCGAAAGCTACCACGGATGCATTTTTGTTGAAATGGAAAGGCGCAGGCTGTGGTGACAATTGAAATTTCTGTCTTAACGTGCCTTCCGAAGCACGGTAGAGCTTGTAAAATATAAATGCAACAAAGCGGTCTCTCATTTGAGGGCCAGTCATATAGATAGAAGATTAACGCAGTGATCTTCTAGGTACAGAACACAGCCATTGATTGATTAATATAATAGGTACAATAAATTGACTGCCTCGATAGCGCAGTGGTAGTGTATGCGACTGCCGCGACTGAGGTCCCGGGTTCGAATCCCTGTTTCCTATGTATAATATGTATGTATCTAGAAATATATAAGTATGTTTCTCAGTCGGCTAGATACCATAAAACAAGCTTATATTAACTTACTTTGGGCTAGAATTCGGAGTGTAATAAAAAATGTCCCTTAATATTTAAATAGTTAACAATTCTCTTAAAGGTCGACAAAAATCTAGAAGTAAAAGGTTCTATGGAATAGCGATATTACAGGACATTTTACTTTCCGTGGTTTCATTAGCCAAATCAACCACGGTTAAATGATTTTTTCCGTATTTTCATCAACGGGACCACGGAACGGAAGCGTATATTTTACCTAACATTAAGTAACGTCACATCAATAAAAAATCTTTTTAAATTCAGTCTTCTATAGTTTCTATATCCACTGCTAAATCTGAATGATCCTCGTCGGTTGACTCGCTGAACGATGATCTATCACTCAAAGAAGTTCTACCATACACTGACGTCCTTGTGTTCATGACTGTACGTTCTTGACTGTTCATAATAGCATTATAATTGAACGGATGACTGCTTGTGACGTCATTTTTCACCCAAGAGCAACTGTTCTGTATCCAAGTTGGTTGCATTCTGGCCGTAGGAGGCAAGGTGACAGCCACTGGTGGTGCGATGGTGCCGTTTTTCTCTCTTCTTTCTCTAGCACGTCGGTTTTGAAACCAAATCTTTATCTATAAAGGAAGTATTAGCCTTATTAATTGACGGAAAGGTAAGGTTCTTGTCTTCGATGGGATGCGAAAAACAAGAGGACAGATATTTCAGACAAGAGTTGTGTAGTTTACCTACAGTGGTACTCGTTAAGCCAAGTTGCAGGCCACAACCTACGCCTGTCTATTTCAACACGGCAATAGACTTACCTATAGCGGTGAAATGTAGAGTTTAGTAGATATGCCTCTGCCTACTGTCTTGATAAGGCGTATTATATATATATGTAAGTAAAGCAGTAATACTTTATTGTACCCCAAGAATAGAAGTGAGGCCGCGGTGGTAGCCAAAGTCTGCCGGGAGCACTGGGACATCTTTCCGAGGAGTTACCCCGGGAGTCCGGCAATCGACAGCTAGGCAGGGACCGTGTGGTTTTAGCCGGTTCGAGTCCGGCATGACATCCGAGGGGATTTCCACACGTTAAAACACCCCCAAGAATAGAAATAAACAGATTTCATTTTACATTACACAACATTTTTATATTATACTAGCTGACCTGGCTTCACCCGTGACATACTTCGCACTCCCGTCACACCTATTTAATCCCATCGGTTATACTACAATAGGGACATTTATCCAGGACTTCAACTATGATTATGATACGAACAAATTATGATAGGTGTATATGAACATCCGATAGGACCTACTATTGGCAATATTTACTTATATCACAATATTTTATATGTAAAGAGACTTGATTTAATTTTTATAGTTAGTGCTTGGATCCTTCCGGCGTATCGTCTGACAGCATAAAGGCGAGTCATCCGTATTGCTCTACCTATGTTCCATAATAAACTAGAGACCTTTCGAGACTCCACTCGCGTAGCTTTTCCCTACTCGTTTCCCACAAGAACCTTTCCTGGGATAAAAAGTCCTAAAGATTCTGTTTTCTTTCTACTGAAAGAAAACAGAAATCAAATCAAATACGGTATTTGTTCTTCAATCAAGCTGTAACCACTGAACTGATTTGTACGCAGACATACTTGTCTGCGTACAAATCAGTTCAGTGGTTAGAGCTTGATTGAAGAACAAATACCGTATTTGTAATATTTAATTTATTGTCTAGCTTTTATAGTTTTCAAGATATCTCGATTTTTGTTAATTAAACCACCATTTATTTAGGAAAATCATGTCGTCAAAAAACGGGACGTTGTAGTGGTTAATAATGTAGGTAATGCAAATATAGTAATTTCAGTTATATGGAATAGTATGGATACAAGGTGTAAGTGACCTGTAGTGTAAAAGAGCTACAAGCTCGCTAACAATCACTCGCACAAACAAGCACTGTCACTGTCTCGTTCGCACTACGTCAAATATATAAGACGAGAGCTATAGGCGAGAGTAGACGTGTTGGGAGTCTGCCATTAAGTGGGTGTACGACCTGTGTGATACTCCACCATAGGATTTGTTTTACAGGACCCCAACAAGATCTCCGGGACCCAAGCAACTTCAACTGCTAGCGGTAGCGGTGCACCTACTGATTACGGACAAAAAGAAGTAGAGAGCGCTCGAACGTATTTTACAGGGTTGGGACTTGGGAGGCTACATGACAGCCGCTCCTAAAAAAACACAAATACCAAATGATAGCTGCTCATAGCAGCCAAATGAAAGTGAACCCCAGGCTTTAAATCCAGGTAGAGTTGCAACTGGGAATACACTAAGAAGATGGGGATAGGTATGGATACATGCCGAACACGGGCGAGACGAGGATATAGGTTTAAAGACTTTATTCTCAAAAAAGACTTACAGTCACTTACATGAGAACAATTTTTTTACTTTATAAATAATTTCATACTTTGGTCGTCTCAAGTATACACAACAAAGAAAGAAAATTGGAGTGAATTTAGTTAGTGTCGTTTACAGCATTGGATTATGCATTATGTACTGGTATAAATTAGTCTTAAACAATTCAAAACAATTAGCATCTCTGACAGGTTTTGGTAAATTATTGTAAAGTTGAGCTCCTTCAAATGTGAGCCCTCTCTTTCCGTAATTTTTTCTTATTTTTTGGCAGAACAAGCAGACTTGCTCGTCTCGTGCTACGCTCAATAATTTTATCGGTTTGATTTTGATATAAATAAATATTGTGGAACATTTTTTTTACACAGAGCCATCTAACCGAAATTGGTATGGGAGCTAGATAAGTGACAGACGTACTTATATATTTTTAAATATATATACTAATGCATAGAAAACACCCAAACTCCGAAACAAGCATTTGTGGATCTCACAAATATTTGTTCCGACCCGGGACTCGAACCCGTCAGCGTGGCCATCGCATACATTACCACTGCGCCACCGAGGCAGTCAAAGTCAATATTAGAATAAACATCTGTCCAAGTATTTAGATTCATGAGATCTGATAATTTTCGTAGTTGCTGAACGGACGTTGGGAGTAACAAAATCAGGTCAGATATATATAGAAAGTTCACGTATTCATTCAAAATAATAAGCAGGTAGGTAATTGAGTTTTTCACACGGTTGTAATTCTCAAGACATAGAAACATTATCTTGTAAATATGCAAATGATTGACCCAAAACAATAAGTATAAGTAGGTACCTACGTTTATTATAATCGTTTACAGTTTGAAAGAGAATTAGTTTTATGGTGTAAGCACAGTAACTTTGGTGTAAGCGACGTTTTTGTTGTGTACCTCCGACACCGATGATCAGGTAATACTAGCATCATCGGTGGAGGAGTTGCAGTTGATGGTTAACATTTTGTATGATGCGTCAAAAAACAAAGGAATGAAAGTGAATGTAAACAAGTCGAAAGTAATGGTTTTTGAAAGAGAGGCAAGTATGACGGATTGCTCAATTGTTGTGGAAGGAGAATTAGTAGAACAAGTAAAATAGTTTGTATATCTAGGTATAAAATTTGCGAGAGATGGAAAGTATGACTATGACATTGAGCGAAGAGTATTGGCAGAAAATAAAGTAAATGGAGCCATGTACGCCTTTATGAGCAGTCAGAACGTCTCGAAGAAGGCACGACTGGCTGTACATAGAGGTGTGCTGGTTACACTTATGTATGGCACTGAAAGTTAGGTATGGCAGAAAACGCATAAAAGTAAAATAAATGCAGTGGAAATATGAAGTCTGCGAAGTATAGCTGGAGTGAAGTTGATGGATAAAGAAAGGAACAGCGCGATAAGGGAACATTGCGGTATGACAGAAGATGTAGTGACTAAGATAGAAAATAGGATGCTTAGATTGTTCGGACACGTGGAGAGGATGGATGAAAGTAGACTGACGAAGCAGATTTATGTGGCGAGAGTGAATGGGCAAACTGGTAGACCTCGGCGTACATATGTCAATCAAATCGAAGACCTTTTGGAAAAAGGCCAGGTCAAGAGTACCCATGGGCGAACCCAGGGGGGGGCAGCTGCCCCCCCTGGCTTTGCTTTGGTCTCCCACTTTTGTCGATAATAGTACAAAAATAACTTTTTTCCATTTGGAATACCTTATACATCTTTTAAAAATCGTGAGGTACGTCGCTTTTAACTGTTTGTTAGCACGTCAAGCCGGACTTGAAACGACTAAAAAACTCACGATCTCTACCTATTAGTTTAACACCGCGGCGCCCCCAGTAACTACTCGCAAATCCTCCCTGGGTTCCCGGTAGAGTTTGGCTACCATCGCGGCCTCTTTTAATGGTTTGGGCGTTATCCAGCTTCTTTGGCGTTTAGTTTGGATCCCGCTTTTTGAGGCGGTGAGGCGAGCGTGAAATTTTAAGGTCAATCCGCCGTCTTTGACCTGCTTCTGTAAAAACAGTGGGCCATCCAGCGTACTAAACATAGATATTTAAGAAATTTTATAAATAGCCGGAGTTACTTCTTCTACATATAATAAAAGTGCCAGTGAAAGTCCCGTTAAAATCGGTTCAGTTGTGTCAGAGATTAGCCGGAAAATACAGAAAGAGATACACATTTTAAAAATAGTTTTTTTGTTTTGTAAATAACGTATTTGATTTATCAAAATCTAAAGACAAGCAAGATGCATTGGGTGTATTCTACGATCTATCCAAAGCTTTTGATTGCGTTCAGCATGAAACGCTGTGCAGAAAATTACATCACTATGGAATAAGACGCAAAGCTCTTGCAAAACTTCTGTCTTCAAATTCTTCTTCTGTTAATAAAAAAAAGTTTTATGAAAAAGGTTATTACGCTGTTAAAGACTATTTGCAGGACAAGGACGCCTAGAAATTATCTGCTGGCAAAGTGAAATAATATTAAATGTAAATAGGCCATCAAAAAAACATTCTTATGTTTCTTGCCGGTTCTTCTCAGGTGGGCCGCGTTCCGAACCGGTGGTCACTCTAAAAATATTAAATTTATCTTTAAACAAGTGTATGACATTTTGTAAGAGGGGCCGTTCAAGTATTACGTAAGCACCAAGGGGGGGTGGGGGGGTCTCTGTTTTGCTTATTTTGGATGACATGGGGGGTGGGGGGGTCTAGATGATGATTACGTCATCGTTAGTTATTTAAGTTTTTTCGGGGATTCCCGCAAATAATACATATGCGTAGGCACTCGCTTTGAGAACTGATTAGGGGAATTACCGCGCATTAGGGAAATTACCGTGCGCTATTCACTTGTCTAATAATTCACTCTCGTGCCGGCCGGCTGCAAGTGCGCATCTAACAGTATTGTTTTGTTTGGATTCTAAACGTATTGTAAGCATTGAAAGTTATCATTTGTGTTTATGTTGATGCAATTAGCCAAAGTTTAACGTTTTAATTATTTAAATTTAAATATCTTATTAGAATGTCATATCATATAGACAAATCCAAGTTATACCAAAAACTGTTCGAAAGTTTTAAAAAATCTCATACTGGGACGAAAGTGCAAAATGTACAAAAGTTAGTTAACGAAGTTTGGCGAAATTATAAATTACAAGCAAAGTCAGATAAGGAACTAGATATTATTGTAAGAAGAATTGCAAGCGGCGACTAAAAATAAATCCAATCTGCTTCATTTTTTTTCCAAGGTGAGTAAATATAAGTACAAAGTTTCTCTTTACGTTCTGTAACAATTAAAACGATTTATGAGTAAAAAATATGATGGCCTATCTCAAAGTAAAAAGGTAAATGATTGATATTTTATTTCTTAAGATCGACTCCGGCAATTGGTCACAAAATACACGGTGTTTTCAATATCTGTATGTGAAGGGTTTCTGTGGGGAAAAGCTTTCAATAATATTTAAACGCTGGTTTTATTAAATACGGTGAATTTATGTAGCTTAATAAGAGAATATCCAGCAGAACTCTT
This sequence comes from Thumatha senex, assembly GCA_948477245.1. Taxonomy (NCBI): domain Eukaryota; kingdom Metazoa; phylum Arthropoda; class Insecta; order Lepidoptera; family Erebidae; genus Thumatha; species Thumatha senex. The sequence goes on from OX419743.1 coordinate 10,183,600, forward strand.
AGAAATTTTTCATTTTTAGGCAACGTCTTCTACCAGTAAACCTGCAGAAAAAACACAAATTATACAGCCATTTTCTAACATTGAAAAACAGAAAGAAGATAAAATTAAAACCGGCAATGAATCACAAGAGCAATGCGAAAATAATAATAATGCAGATAAACAAAGAGCAAAACCTTCTCAAGAAGCTTTGAAAAATAAGATTACTCTACTCGAAAAAAATCTGAACGCTTTGTATTCTGCCAGAGATACTATGCCAAATTGCGCTGAAGTTGATAAACAGATCATTAAGTTGCGCGAGGAACTAAAAACAGCAAAAAATACTTTAAACAGGAAGATTCAAAACGCAGTTGCCCAGAAGAAACACAGGGATGGTATGAAAAGAAAGTTAGAAGATATTTGTCAGGAAAATCCTGAAATAAAAAGAAGACTATCTCAGAGGGATTCAGTAGGACATCCTAAACTTGAAAGCGATCAACCATTACTATTGAAAACAATTGCGGATATAGCTTTATTTGGGAGTGCATGTGATGACAGGAGACGAACGGAATCTATTCGCAGCGTAAAAACTCTTGACGAACTCACACAAGAACTGCGTAAACTAGGATTTGACATTAGTCGCAGTGCGACATATCTTCGTTTGATTCCCAGAAAATCGAATTCTACAGAGGGACGAAGACATGTATCGACAGTCCCTGTTAGGCTCATTCGTGCTCAAACTGATCACCACAAGAGCCACTTAGATAGCAAGTTCGCTGAAACATCAATCCATTATTTAGAGAACATAGCATCCATACTTGGACCAGATCAAGTATTTTTCTTATCTCAAGATGACAAAGCTCGAGTCCCTATTGGCGTCACTGCGGCAAATAAGCAAGCACCTCTTTTAATGCATAGGGAATATAGAATCAAATTACCTGACCACGATTGGGTAATCGCTGAGCGTCATAAATTAATACCATCTGTTTATGCTGGTATCAAAGTTACTTCCAATATGCTAGGACAACCGCAAGCCGTCGGATATTCTGGGCCAACATTCATCGCTATTCGAAGTGGAAAGCATAGTTCATCTACTGCTAATACTCATGCTCAGGATTTCGAGACGCTTCTCGAACTTGAAGAGTTTCGACCATTAGCAAAAACTGACCATGGACTAGTAAAACCAGTAGTAATTATGACGGTTGATGGAGGGCCAAATGAAAATCCGCGTTATCAAAAAGTCATAGGGTTTGCTATACAACATTTTAAACGACATGATCTCGATGCATTGTTTATAGCTACCAATGCTCCTGGAAGGAGTGCGTATAACAGAGTAGAGCGAAGAATGGCTCCTCTGAGTCGGGAACTGGCTGGTTTAATACTGCCTCATGACCATTTTGGGTCTCATTTGGATGAACGTGGCATTACAATTGATGAACAATTAGAAAGATATAATTTCGAATTTGCAGGAAATGTATTAGCTGAAGTATGGAGTTCAATGGAAATTGATGGCTATAATGTTACTGCAAAATATGTTGAGGCTGATGAACAAGATGTTCCTGAATTTCCAGACATTAAATGGTACTCAGAACATGTGCGTGAAAGCCAATTCTTGCTTCAAATTGTAAAATGTAAAAATACAGAATGCTGTCGTCCAAGAAGTGGCCTATTCAGATTACTAGACAACAGGTTTCTTCCACCACCTGCAAAAGTAAAACAAACAGTTGATGACTTGGTTTTGGATGAAGGAGGACAATTTCTTGATCTTCCAGTCAATTTAGCTCTACGCTTGAGTACTACCCTCAAAGATTTTTTGCAAATGCCCTACGATTATTTTTGTCCGACGGTAAAATTGAGGCTCTCAAGCCGAACATGCAAAACGTGTGGTCTTTATCATGCTTCCGTCAAATCATTAAATCGTCACATCGAGAAGATCCATAAAAAAGTAAACACGCCCACAGAGGGAAAAGTTAGACCTGTAAGAGTCGCTGCTCGTCGTGCTAATGAACTGATGTGCATTATTCAAAATTTAGAGCACCAAGATGTTGAATGGCTCGATGAGAGTGACGTAGACATTCCAAAATCGGATGAAAGTGAGCAGACTCACAACACTGAGCAGCAATCCAATGTCATCGATAACTTAGAATCATGGATTCAGGTTTCATGGACTGAAGACTGTTAATGTGTTCCGAAAATATTCTTTATGTTAGTTATGTTCTTTATTTCTGATTATATTTTTTTGTCATTTACTCTATGTGTATCAGTTAAACCTAATATTTTCATTAATTTTCCTATTTTAAAAATAACAATATAAAAAAACATTTATTACTAAAAATGTTTACGTAAGCATAGGGGGAGGGGGTAAGTGCTTTGCTTACTTTTGATGACAAGGGGGGCGGGGGGGTTAAAAAATGGTAAGAAATCTGCTCACGTAATACTTGAACGGCCCCAGAGCCGTTAAAATGGTCTATGCAAAAAAAATACTTTTTTCTGTAGTGAAAATCTGTAAATTTGGAATTACAAACAGACATTTTAATTTTATTTATCTTTACATATAGATTTGAACTTAACCAAATAAAAAAAATATACATTAAAAAATAAATTTAATTTAAAAATTCAAATATATTAATTTTAATATATACTTGTATTTTAAGGAACAACTCTAAAAAAGTAGGTACTATTGAACCCAAACACCATGCCTGCTGTAAATTTTCGAAGAGTCAGCATTAGGTCAAAGTTCTCTATTAATTGTCATTTAACTTAACAGAGTAATCACACGCCAAAAGTGCCTAACATTATTATGAAAAAAAAAGTGATACTCTTACACAGCTGAACCGATATTTACCAAATATACCTAAGAACCACCACCAAGAAACGGGTTTTCAAATGAAAAAAAAACCGCATTAAAATTGGTTTGTCCGTTTAAGAGCTACGATGCCACAGACAGGCACTTACACACCGAAATCTACGTCTTACTTATAACATTAACACCCCTATTTTAAAAATAAGGTTAAAAACCCTAGGTTAAAAACCCCCCCTGGCCCTGATCCTGGGTACGCCCATGAGAGTACCCTTAACCGGCGAGCGTGTACGAAAACACTTATGAAAGTAGAAAAAGCGAAAGTGGTATGTCAGGATCGTAGCAAGTGGAAAACCATAGTCTCCTTCCTACCCCGATGGGAAACAGACGTGATAATATGTACGTATGTACCTCCGACCGATATACATATTTAGAGGTATTTTTCTACGTATGGAATGCATTCAAGCACTTTACTACTCTGCTGCGGATCTGTAGGGACTCCTAGCTCTGGAAAAGGGCCATACCACTAAAAATCGCCATATTTCGCTCACTTCTACCGAATCGTAGGATATATAATTTTAACTAAATATAATAAATAAATAAATATATAAATATCTTTGGGACAACTCACACAACGCCATCTAATTCCAAACTAAGCAGAGCTTGTACTATGGTAACCAGATAACTGATAAACATACTTATATATTTCTAAATACATAAACAGAATAAACCATTGTGCTCAGTACTTACCCGTGGTACTACCGGTGGTACTACTTTTTTGTCCGTGGTACTACTATGACGTATAGTAGTACCACGGGAGATTTTATATTACCCCTGGTACTACTTAATAAATAATATAAAATACTTTATAAGAACATGAGCCAAAGGTCAAAGGACATAGGGCAAAGAACAAAGGGCATATGTCAAGGACAAAGGACATAGGTTAAAGGTCATAGGGAAAGGTCATAGGTCATAGGTAAAAGGACATAGGTCAAGGGACATAGGTCTAAGGACATAGGTCAAAGGACATAGGTCAAATGATATAGGTCAAATGACATAGGTCAAAGGACATAGGTCAAAGGGCATAGATCAAAGGACATGGGTCAAAGGACATAGGTCAAAGGACATGGGCCAAAGGTCAAAGTACATAGGTCAAAGTACATAGGTCAACGGGCATAGGTCAAAGGACATAAGTCAAAGGACACAGGACAAATGTTAAAGGTCAAAGAGCGTAGGACGAGGACAAATGTCAAAGGACATAAAACAACGAACAAAGTTCAAAGGCCGTAGGTCAAAGGACATAGGTCTAATTGCCAAATTACAAAGGTCTTACTACTGGTAGTACTACGGGAAATATTTTTTGCCCGTGGTACTACTATGATGTATAGTAGTACCACGGGAGATTTTATATTACCCCTGGTACTACTTAATAAATAATAATTTAATTTGTGAAGAATACACATTTCGCCGTTGTGTGTATTCTTCACAAATTTGGATTAACCTAGCCACAAACTGACGCGCTCAGCTGGTCTCACCACAGGGGATGCCGACGACCGTGCGAAGTGGAGGAGAAAATGTAGGAAAGCGGACCCCGGGTGTCGCGAGACGCAACTGGGACAGACGCTCGGATGATGATGAAACTGACGCGCTCAGCTGCACAAAATAGTCTTCTTACCGGTCAATTCATATTGATGGGTTGCGAGCTCAAAGAGTTTAAAAGCTCAATACCCGCACTCTACATTTCATACGTACAAGAAAAACCTCCTGCTATCTTATATTATAATCCATTAAAATATTTTTTTTAGTTTTAGTCTCCTATTATTTTCTCCTGTTTAGGAGATTTTGTTTTAATATAAAATCTCCCGTGGTACTACTATACATCATAGTAGTACCACGGGCAAAAAATTTTTCCCGTAGTACTACCAGTAGTAAGACCTTTGTAATTTGGCAATTAGACCTATGTCCTTTGACCTACGGCCTTTGACCTGTCCTTTGAACTTTGTTCGTTGTTTTATGTCCTTTGACATTTGTCCTCCACCTACGCTCTTTGACCTTTAACATTTGTCCTGTGTCCTTTGACCTATGTCCTTTGACCTATGCCCGTTGACCTATGTACTTTGACACATGTACTTTGACCCATGTCCTTTGACCTATGTCCTTTGACCTATGTCCTTTGACCTATGTCCTTTGACCTATGTCCTTTGACCTTTGTCCTTTGACCCATTCCTTTGGCTCATGTTCTTTGAACTTTGAACTAACCTTTGTTTGACCCTTTCACCGACGCCCTTTGTCCTATTTTGTAATAGGACAGAGGGAATAGGGCATATTACAGAATAAATAAATTTGATTTGAAAATGTTCTTTGGCCTATGCCCTATGCGTATCTTTGCCCTATGCGTATCTAATCTTCTATACAGATCTTGGGTTTTATTCTATTCAAATTTGATAGGGCATCGGTCAAAGGGTCAATCAACAAGGACAAATGTCAAAGCACATAGGTCAGATGACAGAGGTCAAAGGGCATAGGTCAAAGGACATGGGTCAAAGGACAAAGGTCAAAGGACATAGGTCAGAGGACATAGGTCAAAGGACATAGGTCAAAGGACACAGGTCAGAGAACATAGGTCAAAGGACGTGGATCAAAGGACGTGGATCAAAGGACAAAGGTCAAAGGACATATGTCAAAGGACATAGGTCAAAGTACATGTGTCAAAGTACATAGGTCAACGAGCATAGGTCAAAGGTCAAAGGACACAGGACAAATGTTAAAGGTCAAAGAGCGTAGGTCGAGGACAAATGTCAAAGGACATAAAACAACGAACAAAGTTCAAAGGACAGGTCAAAGGACATAGGTCAAAGGACATAGGTCAAAGGACAGGGGTCAAAGTACAAAGGTCAAAGGACATAGGTCAAAGGACATAGGTCAAAGGACATAGGTCAAAGGACATATGTCAAAGGACATGGGCCAAAGGACAAAGGTCAAAGGACATAGGTCAAAGGACATAGGTCAAAGGACACAGGTCAGACGACATAGGTCAAAGGACATAGGTCAAAGGACATGGATCAAAGGACAAAGGTCAAATTACATAGGTCAAAGGACATAGGTCAAAGTACATGTGTCAAAGTACATAGGTCAACGGGCATAGGTCAAAGGTCAAAGGACACAGGACAAATGTTAAAGGTCAAAGAGCGTAGGTCGAGGACAAATGTCAAAGGACATAAAACAACGAACAAAGTTCAAAGGACAGGTCAAAGGCCGTAGGTCAAAGGACATAGGTCTAATTGCCAAATTACAAAGGTCTTACTACTGGTAGTACTACGGGAAATATTTTTTGCCCGTGGTACTACTATGATGTAGTACCACGGGAGATTTTATATTACCCCTGGTACTACTTAATAAATAATAATTTAATTTGTGAAGAATACACATTTCGCCGTTGTGTGTATTCTTCACAAATTTGGATTAACCTAGCCACAAACTGACGCGCTCAGCTGGTCTCACCACAGGGGATGCCGACGACCGTGCGAAGTGGAGGAGAAAATGTAGGAAAGCGGACCCCGGGCGTCGCGAGACGCAACTGGGACAGACGCTCGGATGATGATGAAACTGACGCGCTCAGCTGCACAAAATAGTCTTCTTACCGGTCAATTCATATTGATGGGTTGCGAGCTCAAAGAGTTTATAAGCTCAATACCCTCACTCTACATTTCATACGTACAAGAAAAACCTCCTGCTATCTTATATTTTAATCCATTAAAATATTTTTTTTAGTTTTAGTCTCCTATTATTTTCGTCAAAGGATATAGGTCAAAGGACATAGGTCAAAGGACATAGGTCAAAGGACATAGGTCAAAGGACATAGGTCAAAGGACATAGGTCAAAGGACATAGGTCAAAGGACATAGGTTAAAGGGCATAGGGCAAAGGACATAGGTCAAAGGACATAGGTCAAAGGACATAGGTCAAAGGACATAGGTCGAAGGACATAGGTCAAAGGACATCGATCAAAGGACATAGGTCAAAGGACATAGGTCAAAGGACATCGATCAAAGGACATGGGTCAAAGGACATAGGTCAAAGGACATTGTACAACGGACATGGGTCAAAGGACATAGGTCAAAGGACATGGGCCAAAGGTCAAAGTACATAGGGCAACGGACATGGGTCAAGGACATAGGTCAAAGGACAAAGGTCAAAGGACATAGGTCAAAGTACATAGGTCAAAGTAAAAGAAAGAGCGTACTTTGACCTTTAACATTTGTCCTGTGTCCTTTGACCTATGCCCGTCGAGGACAAATGTCAAAGGACATAAAACAACGAACAAAGTTCAAAGGACAGTAAAAGGCCGTAGGTCAAAGGACATAGGTCTAATTGTCAAATTACAAAGGTCTTACTAATGGTAGTGCCACGGGAAATATTTCTTGCCCATGGCACTACTATGACGTATAGTAGTACCACGTATGTGTATTCTTCACAAATTAGGATTAACCTAGCCACAAACTGACGCGCTCAGCTGCACAAAATAGTCTTCTTATCGGTCAATTCATATTGATTGGTTGCGAGCTCAAAGAGTTTATAAGCTCAATACCCTCACTCTACATTTCATACGTACAAGAAAAACCTCCTGCTATCTTATATTATAATCCATTAAAAAATTAAAAAGTCTCCTATTATTTTCTCCTGTTTAGGTTGCGATTTATGCGCTGGGTATCCGCTCTCGATTGCGATTTATGTAGATACATAAAGTATTTTATATTATTTATTAAGTAATACCAGGGGTAATATATTTTTAATATATTTTAGGGGTAGATATTTGTGCTCAGGACATTGTAAAGACATTTAAATGTATCGAAATTAAGAAAACCGCGGACATTTGGAGATTATCGGTCAAAACTGCATCATGTATAATTGAGGTAATTGCGCCCCATCTAGCAACTGTGTTTAATTACTGTGTTTCTAGTGGTACATTTCCTGATTTAATGAAACACAGCAAAGTCGTTCCCTTGTTCAAGGCTGGCAGCGCTACAGAGCCGTCTAATTTTCGACCAGTGTCAGTGCTGCCAACTTTGAGCAAAGTATTTGAAAAAATAATCTTGAATCAAATGCTATCCCATTTTAATAGTCATAAAATACTCCATGCGAATCAATTTGGGTTTACGAAAGGGCGCTCAACTTCCGATGCTGGTGTTGAGTTATTAAAATGTATTCATGAAGCTTGGGAAGACAAGCACGATGCATTAGGTATATTTTGCGATCTATCAAAGGCTTTTGATTGCGTTCAACATGAAACGCTGTGCAAAAAATTACACCACTATGGAATAAGAGGCAAAGCTCTCGACCTTCTGTCTTCATATTTGAACAATAGAATACAGAGGGTCGATATTAATGGTACACGTTCTGTAGGATCCATGGTTACAATGGGTGTGCCGCAAGGCTCGATACTTGGGCCATTCTTGTTCCTCATTTATATTAATAATTTACCATTTTATGTAGGGGACAGGAATAGGATTGTTTTGTTTGCAGATGACACCTCATTAATTTTTAAAATTAAAAGACAATTAGATAACTATGACGATGTAAACAATGCAATTGCAAGAGTAGTTCATTGGTTCAGCTCAAATAATCTTTGCCTTAATGAAAATAAAACTAAATGTATAAAATTTACTCTACCAAATGTAAAACAAGTTGCGGCCAATGTTCAACTGAATGGACAAGTGTTAGAGTTTGTAGAATCAACTGTGTTCCTAGGTATAACTATTGATGCCAATTTGCAGTGGCGCCCACACATAGAAAAGACAGCCTCTAGATTAAGTTCGGCTGCATACGCTGTAAAAAAGATCAGGACTCTAACAGATGTGGATACGGCTAGAATGGTTTACTTCAGCTATTTTCATAGTATTATGTCTTACGGTATTCTCCTTTGGGGGAGTGCTGCAGATTTAAATATTATTTTTGTTCTACAAAAGCGGGCTGTACGCGCTATTTATAATTTGGGCCCCAGAGTTTCTCTCCGAGAAAAATTCAAAGAAGTGAATATTCTAACCGTACCATCACAATACATTTTTGCCAATCTTATGTATGTCCAGAAAAATCTATCATAGTTTTCTAAACTCTGTGATAAACATAATATAAACACTAGAAATAAAAATAATCTTTCAGTCCACCACAGTCGACTACATAAGATTGGCGATTCTTTCCAGGGTAACTGTATACGCTTTTACAACAAGCTTCCCTGTGACCTGAGAAATTTACCTTTAAATAAATTTAAAAAGTTTATTAAAAACAAGCTTTGTGAAAAAGGTTTTTACTCCGTTACAGACTATTTGCAGGACAGGGACGCCTGGAAATGATCTGCTGGCAAAGTGAAATAATATTAAATTGTAAATAGGCCATCAAAAAAAAAAGCCTTCCTAAGTTTCTTGCCGGTTCTTCTCAGGTGGGCCGCGTTCCGAACCGGTGGTCGCTTTAAATATTTTAAATAGTGTATGACATTTTGTAAGCGCCGTTAAAATGGTCTATGCAAAATAAAGATATTTTTATTTATTTATTTTATATATTTATAAAATCTCCCGTGGTACTACTATACGGCATAGTAGTACCACGGGCAAAAAATATTTCCCGTGGTACTACCAGTAGTACCACCGGTAGTACCACGGGTAAGTACTGATTGTGCTCATCACACAAAGTTTTATCATGGGTGGGAATCGAACCCACGACCTCTTGCGTAGCAGTCGGATACACTTCCACCGCGCCACAGAGGCATAGTTAACTTAACTATCTTCACGCTGTATCCCTGAAGGGGTAATCGCAAGATATAATATAATATAATCGAAAAGAGATAACAGATCGCAAAGCTTCGCGATCCATGCATACTTCTTTTGCTTCCTGCAGTTATAATAATATTGAAATTAAAACCTATTTTATTATTGGTCCTGGGTACCATAGTTAGTTCTTTGGATGCAACCGGAACTAACGCTGGGATGACGTTTAAAAAAACCTTTATATAAAAATAGATACATGTCGTTTTTGTAATATTCAATACTTACAACAAAACTTGAACAGTTGTTTCCTTCTACCAGAGAGCAAGTAATTATTGTCAACCGCGCGCTCTCTATTAGAGACGCCTTACTCTATATCCAACTAATATTATAAACGCGAAAGTTTGTAAGTATGGATGTGTGTTACTATTTCACGCAAAATCTACTGATTACTTTAGTGGATTTTGATGAAACTTTACAATAATATAGCTTACACAGAATAACACATAGGCTACTTTTTATCCCGGAAAACGGGAACGGGAAAAACCCGGGTGTCAAATAGTATTTCATACTACCAAGAAGCGTGTCAGGGGGCATCATCCTTTTTCATACGATTATATTTACTACTACAGAAATACAAAGGAATGCTACGCAACTGACAGCTTATAAAATCTTCACTATTTACGTACCTATACGTTCCTATAATAATTACCCACTTACTCTATCGTCACGTAATTGCAAGGCAGCGGCGAGTGCCCGTAAAGCCGGCGGTGCGAGGTACGGCGCCCGGGCGTAAGCAGCTTCCAGGGCCGCCGCCTGCGCAGCGGTGAAAGGTACCCGCGCGTGACGGCCCGACCGTCGTGCGCGACATCCGCCACCATTCACTACACCTAGATAAGAGCAAGGACGTTATAAAGTGCACCTACCAGCCACAACTCAATCTGAGCTTGTACAGAAACTAAAGAGAACTGTTAGCACGCGATCCCAATTTCAAAATGCGTAATCATAACCTACGTGGTAAGTACACTAGGGTCGGTAACGCGAGTGTATTATTACCTCTGCTGTTGCAAAAGTACATGGCTATGGTGACCGCTTTCGATCAGGCGGGCCTTTATAATTCTGTCCATCTCTACTTTTTTATTTGTGTAGGTATTCCCCATTATTCCCAGTTGCTTCCAACCCTACCTGGATTTGGAACCTGGATTTTACTCTTATTTGGCGCCTAGGAGAAAGTACCGTTTGAGTTTTGGTTTTCGGCATTCGGTTGCCTCGTCCGTTAGTCAGCAGGCGCACCGTTTGCAGGTGAAGTCGTTTGGGCCGTAACTTATTTTTATACTTGTTAGCTGCTCTGTATAATGTTGTCACATAACTCCAAAAGAACAATGTAAGTTTATTGTTCTAAGCCATACCTAAATTTTAAAAGAGCATTCATTGAGTTTTTTGCCAGGTTCTTCGTCATAAAGGGTAGGCTACTCTTAGATCTCGCCCGAATCGCTCTTATTTACATTTGATTTTGTTTGTTTTGTATTAACCGATTACTTACTATATAATTTGTTAAAATATCATGTAAAGAAAACTATTGTAATTACTGGCAGTTAAAAAAGAGTGGCAATGAGTTTTATTGCTAGGTTCTTACTCAGGCTCTACCTATTGCTTTGCGATAAATGTATAAGAAATGGATATGGTAGTGTATGTAGGTATATGTATACACATTCATGTAGCTGTAGTAAGATAAAAGTTATAATCTGTCTCTTACGTAGGTATAAGCTGCAGTCACGATGTCATGCGCATGCAGAAGTGATAGAATCTCCACTCTTAGCCTTTATTTTTATGCTATTAGTTACGCGATTACGAAGAAATATATGGCATTGAAATGTAACGTGGTAGAGTCGTCTCACTATCCAGAATTTGAGTCGTAGTACTCTTATTGAAGCATAATCAAAACATTAAAACTCTGGACTCGGAATTTCTCGACTCCGGGAATTATTATTTATAGAGACTTCTAAAACAACAGGTCGCAGGTCTATGAAGCTAGATACCTTTACATATACCTACGTTTGTAGTCATGCATTAACTTTAAAATAGAGTTTCGTCGTTAACTACGACGAACCGATAATTTCTTGTACTCTCTTCACCTATTAGTTTGTGCCATGTGAGCTAGAAGTGATAAACATAATTAGGGAATTAGTGCTTGCTTGTTGTTCTTTATTTTAACGATAGGCTCGGTAGCGCAGTAGTAGTGCCTGCGGCATGTTGAGATATCGGGTTCGAATCCCGGGTCGGACCGAACAAATATTTGGGTGATCTGCAAATGTTTGTTTTGGAGTTAACGAATACAGATAAGGAATAGGGGTGCCTCTAGTACACCTGTACGAACTTATGTGCTTCTTAGATTTTACTAAAATCACATAAAAACTCACGTGGAAGTCGAGGTGGTCTGTAACGGGTACAACACAACCAATCCGGTACATTATCACTTCGTTTATTGGTATGCCCTGAGTCATCACTACTCAAGATTCGATCTATACTAAAATCAGAACCGCACTTTGACGTTGATTGTACTGAAGACGAATCCATGACTGAATGTAACCAAAAAATAACTAAATTGTATTCGTTTATGTTACCCGGAGGACCCACAATAGGAGGAGGTATACCTATAAACCCCGCCCTTCACAAATTAGGGCTGAGCCGAGCCAGTTGAAAATGTTATCAATGACCGCGATCTGGGGTTGTACGGCCCAATGAGCCCTTAAGTGTTGTGACGTGTATTCATTCATACGTTTTGCAAATTGAATTGTAAATTTGATACTGTTTGGGCACAATAGTATGATATTACTTTAAGGGTTTGTGAGAAAATTAATTTGTAATTATTGCTATTATATCTCTATTGTTGGTTAGTAATTGACTTGTAATGTGATATTATATGAAATTTACTTATTATTTATACAAAACATACGCAGATCCATTCATAACGTAGCTGCCACTAAGATAATATACACTAGCTGATGTCCCGCGGTTTCACCCGCTTAGATCTTGTTCCCTTGGAAATACGGGGATAAGATGTAGCCCAAGTAGTACTTATTATGATTAAGCAGATGTGATAAGGAGTGCATTATGACATTAAATTAGGCCTATTGTATTGTACCTATATGCATTTAGTGAAACTGATCATTTGGAATTGCAAACATTGTATAGATAAGTAAATTTCAAATTTGATGAGCAGGTACATACAGCTTTAATTAAATACTTAGAGCGACCACTCTGTTAAAAATATCTCTAGAAATATTTGAAATCAAATTGTATTTCATTTCAATAAAGATCGAATGACAGCTATCGTATGTTCTAGTAATTATTCATTCAAATATTCATAATTTTTACCATTAAGTTAGAATTAAATTTAAATATTTGCCTATAAATTACCGACGCTAAACTGTTCTATACACTTCTTATATACCCCCAAAATGGACTGTTTGATCCTTTGAAAGCATACGTCCAACCGAATTTATATTATACCTTTCAAAACACGACTAGCAACTATAATTTTGTTACTCAATAAGATAATAGACCCATTACCGAGAAATTAACAACTAATTCGGTACCCATAATTAATAGCGCTCGTGGCCCCGCTAACTCAGTGTTCTGTAAACAATCACTGCGTTAAGCAACATTCGCTATAAGTGGTCCTTGGCTGGGTGATCACTTTGTGGCATTCACATTTGCGAGCGTTTCCGTGCTTCGGAAGGCACGTTAAGCCGTTGGTCCCGGTTGCCAGTAAAATGGCAGTCGTCAGCTTGGTTGAAGGTTGAAGGCCTTATAGGCTTAAAATTCTTCAACAGCAGGTCGCCACAGCCAGCGCCTGTCCATTTCAACACGGCAATGTGCTCACCACCTGTTACGTGGGACAAAATGGAAACGTGAAATGTGGGCGTATAGTATGCCTCTGCCTACCCCTTCGGGGATAAATCCGTGACAATATGTATGTATAATTAATAGGTTAATTTAGGCAGTTCTTTTACTAGTTATAATTAAGGCTTGAGGGCTAATCGAGTAAGATCATCAGGGTTTCAGAGTGTTCATTGACTGCGATATGCTGATTTCATCGAGTGATCTTATTGCAAAATGATCTTTCCAGTGAGTACCACAACTTATGTATAGGTACTACTCCACCAGGCATCATGGGAATGTGTCTGAATCTAAACTATTTTTTACCATGTTCAAGTGAAAACTTCTATTAGCGCGGTACGATGATGATGATGATAAAATATTCAGTTTGCCTCAAACACTATCTATCTAAAAAAGGTCTACCAGCTCTCATTCTATAAGGGTGGCATTTCGAGATTTCCTGTGCCATGGGTACTTTTCAAGTTTTACTTAAGTCGCCTTTTACGACACCTACACTACTGGATGAGTTGGATTAGTGACATATTTTGTTCTCTATCCCATTACCACACGGGTAAGCTGATTATATCAGATACGCATAGGTGTTCTTTTCAAGCGGTTTTTACTATCATCCACTGATTTTAGAGGATCTTTCAAACAATGAATAGGTATATATGTATATGTCACTATATTTATTTATATGGCAGAACATCATTTGGCAGTAATGTAACAAAATTATCAAACATCTGCGCCGCCGACCGTCCCCTATCGGTTCTAAAGATCTCGGTACAATCTCTCCAATCGCTTCAAACTCAAGTGGTGGTCATATAATTGTACCGCTCAATTACAAGTGGGTACTTTCTAATTGTTCGATTCGATTGTATCTTCTGCAGTTGTTCAATGTCTAACAATAAAATAATATGGAATTGTAAAGTCCACTGCAATTATATAGGTAATCTAAGCGTCAACGAACTTTATCACATCACATTGCCGTTTAAGTTATTTAAGCGCGTCTCTAGTTGTGCTAAGAATAATAGACAAACTCAAAAAAAGATCTACCACGTTTCTAACGGACTTATAAATAGTACATTATTGCAAAGGCCGGCAAATCGGCAATTGCAGGTCGTGATGTTGTCGTACGTCGTATGAGTTTAAATGCTGAGCCGTAGGCGAGCACTTCACTAATAAGAGACAGGAGTTCACTCTTCGTGATTTTCTCGAGTAAAATCTCGGTATGCCAAGAAATGATAAAGGAGATCAGGATCAAACAGTATCTAATAGCCCCAGCACGCCGTTTCATACAACAATGCTGGAGCGTTGTAATGCTCCAAATTGAAATATCTTAATAAGGCATCAGGCCTGGCTTGAGGTTAACAGTCATTTTACAAACTTTAAACTATGTAACAAACAGTATTTTTTAGGATATAGGGTTTTAGGTCTATACCTCAAAAGCAATAAAACGGAACCCCTATATATTACAATATAACTTACTCATGTGTTTAAGATGCATCATTCACAGATTGAACATTGAATACATTGAGTCTGCTGTGGTCATCCACACAGCAAGTAGGAATCAATGTCTACGCCATACTATATGTATATATTTCATACAAACCAAGCATGACAGGGGGCGGCACCGTTTACACATACGATTATACTAATTACTACAGACGAATGTCAGGCAACTGACAGTTCACGTATGCGACTTTCGCATACAGCTGAACGCAAACTTGGCACGCGGTATTATTATTACTTTAGTCTGTAAATCGAGCCACACTCCTTGCTCTACGAAGATAACTCATTCGTACAAAAAAAATACAACCGCAATTTTAATACATAATTGCGGAACGTATTGCAATTTCTACTGCCATGCAATTTGTATACCTATTCAACTGCAGAGAGTTCATCGAACGAATGTCCCCACCGCACTCGGGGCACCGCTGTTCTCGACTCTAACGTCAAACTGGTACTATACAGGCGATTTTGTTGAAGCATACTTTAATGTTCTATAGAAGAAATCGTGTGAAGATTTGCAGTGCCATTCTTGTTTCGGTGCACTCTCGTCATTGTGTGGAGATTCTCAGGCGAAGTTAGCGAACGCTCAACATTTAGCTCGAATTTTACACGAATTTTATATTTTATTTATTTATCGCGCATTTTTTACGAATTTATAAATATAAGTTTTAATTTGAAAATGTCTATACCTCAGTATTTTGAATTAGAAGGTGGTGATCGAATGCCTCGAATCGGATTTGGAACATGGCAAGTGAGTACCCATAAAGTATTTGATTATTACCACGGTAAATTAAATCTATTCTATACATACAATAAAATCGTAACAAAGTAAAAACTGTACATTGTATATTGGTACAAAAAAGCACTTGCTGTGTGTTCATCAAAGAATACCAAAAACGAAAATATAATTTTTAAAATTTGTGTCTGTTTGTCTGCAGTAGGCTTTGTCCGGGATAAACTCAAAAACTACTCTTTGGATTTAATTCAAATTTTGCACGAACATTAACAGTAGGTCGGGTCAATACATAGGCTATAATATAGCCTATATATTAAATATATTTTATTAAATATATTATTTTATCTGGCTAGATAACCTAGGAGCTAAGCAGAGAAAAATTAGGTATATATGCATTTTCGGTATAAAATCAGTAATTATTAAATGGATTTTATTGAAATAGTGTTTGACATATAGTCTTTGTAATATCATCATCATCCGAGCGTCTGTCCCAGTTGCGTCTCGCGACGCCCGGGGTCCGCTTTCCTACATTTTCTCCTCCACTTCGCACGGTCGTCGGCATCCCCTGTGGTGAGACCATTGGCACGCATGTCATCCCTTACGACGTCAAGCCAGCACTTCTTGGGTCTTCCCCTCTTACCGGGACCCGGCGGGGCTGACATGGCCAGACATTTGTTACCTACGTAGCCCGGCGGTTGCCGCAAGACGTGACCATACCAACGAAGGCGACACTCTTGCAACTTGTCTGCAATGTCACGGACGTGAAGGCTGCCGCGGATGCGAGAGTTCCTCACGCGGTCCATCCGCGTGTCTCCACACATCCACCGCAGCATCTTCATTTCCGTGACACGCAGCTCCTGCTTGTGTCGCTCCAATATCGGCCACGTCTCACTGCCATGTAAAAGGACAGGTCTAATAATGGTTTTGTAGACCTGTCCCTTCAACCGGATCGGCATTTTAGGGTCACAAATGACACCGGTCATCTCCCGCCATTTGGCCCACGCGGCTGCAATTCGTGACTTGACATCGCAATCGATGTCACTGGACGTGTGAAAAACAGATCCCAAGTATTTAACCTGGTCCGTGCGCTCGACCAAATCACCGCCTATGCGGACGGATGTGGAATCTGTCGAGTTTAGTGCCAAGTACTCGGTCTTCGCCACATTTAGTTTCAGACCGCCGTTCTCAAGCGTCTCCTTCCACGCCTTTACACGTCGCACCAATCTGCCCCTGTCCGCGTCTGCCAGCGCAATATCGTCAGCATACATGAGCAACCATGGAGGCTGCTCATGCGGGTTTCTGATGCTGTCCGACAATTCGTCTAATATTACACTGAACAGAAGCGGACTAAGGACAGAACCCTGGTGTACCCCGACGGTGATGGGGAAGGGTTTCGTGTCGCCAACAGCAGTCCGAACCATTGAGTCGGAGTCACAGTACATGTCCCGGATAGTGTCAATGACCTCTGGAACCCCTTTGGACCGCAGTGCCCACCAGATCATCGCACGAGGAACACAGTCGAAGGCCTTCTGCATATCTAGAAACAAACAGTGCAGAGGCGTGTTCTTCGACCTGTATTTCTCTGCGACAACCCTCAGGGCAAAAACAGGGTCCGTGGTCCTATGACCAGGGCGAAACCCATATTGACACTCCGAGAGAGTACACTCCTGCCGGATCCGAGAGTATATAATCCTCTCGAAGATCTTCATGGTGTGGGACATCACCTTAATACCGCGGTAGCTCCCGCACTCCTGCACTGACCCCTTACCTTTGAAGACTGGAGTAATAATACTCAGTCTCCATTGGTTTGGGATCTGCCCGCTGAGGAGTATGCGGTTAAAAAGGTTTACTAAGATGCCCACACCGCGAGGACCCATCGCCTTCCAGGCTTCGATGGGGACTCCATCGGGTCCGACAGCTTTCCGATTCTTCATGCGGCGAAGCGCAGTCAGGACTTCTCCAGGCGTTACCGGTGGCACTAGTCCCTGATTCGGAGGGAGGTCCGGAGGCTGCACCTCTTTATGCTGCTTATTAAGCAGCTCGTGGAAGTACGAGCGCCATCTCTCCTTTACCGCGAGGTCTTCGCTTAACAGGTTGCCCTCAGGGTCTTTTATACAGCGACACTTGGATATATCCGGTGCCGCTTTGACCCTGGAGCGCGCCAGCTTATAGATGAGCTTCTGCCCCTCAGACGATTCCAGCTTATCATACAAAGGTTGTAAGTGGTCTCGTCTGGCTCTGGCTACAGCTCTCTTTGTGGCGCGCTTGGCAGCCCTGTACGCGTCGCGGTCTTCGGGAGATCCGGTCGCTTGCCACTTATTAAAGAGGGCTTTCTTCTCCCTGGTCTCCCTCAGGACTGCGTCGTTCCACCACCAAGTTTCCTTGTCACATTTGCGTCCACCCTTAGACTCACCGAGCACCACCTTCGCCGCTCCAAGGATGGCCGCCTGAACTTTGTCCCAGTAATCTTGAACTGGTTCGCCTTCAGTGTCGGTGCACTTGTCACCGACAGCTGAGACGAACTCCTGGGACCTAGTATCATCAAGCAGCCACCATCTGATGCGGCGCTGGCACCGCTCGATGTGTTTGCCTTTAGGCTTCACGCAGAGGTCCATGACAAGGAGACGGTGTAGTGCAGTAAGACTCTCACCGGGTATGACCTTGCAGTTGGCCACCTTGCCGATGCTGTGTCGCCTAGTGAGTAGGAAATCGATCTGAGTTGTACGCCTCCCGCTCTTGTAGGTGATGAGATGTTCGGATTTCTTTTTGAAATACGTGTTCACAATGGCCAGATCGGCAGCCGCACACGTTCTGAGGATAGTTTCTCCTTCAGTGTTGCGGGTGCCGTATCCAAAACCACCATGAACACGTTCAAACTCCTCACACCTCTCACCCACATGACCGTTTAGGTCGCCGCCCAAAACGATTCCCTGTGACAACGGAATTCTCCGAAGCACTCCCTCGAGTTGGCCCCAAAACGACATCTTATCGGCGTCGCTACAACCGGCCTGTGGCGCGTAGGCACTTATCAGGTGGGTAATAATCCCATCGATAAGCACCCTCACGATCATAAGCCGGTCGCTACAGCTTTTCACCTCCAAGATGCCGCTCTGCAGCCCTTCGGAGAGCACCACGGCCACCCCGTTCTCCCCACCAGGCGCACCCGTGTAGTACAGCTTGTAGCCTTTCTGCAAAGGCCGGGCTCTGTTGCCCTTCCACAGAGTCTCCTGCAGGAACGCCACGTCCACCCTCCGCCTGGAGAGTGCTTCGGCCCTTGGTCTTTGTAATATAAATACATATAATAAAATCGTAACAAATTAAAAACAGTATATTTTTACAAAAAAAGCACATGCTGTGTGTTTATCGAAAGATACCTACAACCAAAAATGTTTTTTATTAAACTTTTGTCTGTCTGTTTGTCTGTATGTCTGTTGTCTGTTTGTCTGCAGTAGGCTTTGTCCGGGATAAACTCAGAAACTACTCTTAATATTTATTCAAATTTTGCACGGACATTAACAGTAGGTCGCGTCAACACATAGGCTATATATTATCTCGCTACATAACCTAGGAGCTAGGCAGAGAACAATTATCTATAAATATATGTCCGCAATAAACTCGGAAATTACTTAATGGATTTTATTCATTATTCATAGAAGAACTCGTGGCCCCGCGGTCTCAATGTTCTGTAAACGATTACTGAGTTACGCAACTTTCACTATGGCTGGCCCTCGGATGGGTGACCACTTTGTGGCATTTACATTTGCGAGCGTTTCCGTGCTTCGGAAGGCACGTGAAGCTGTTGGTCCCGGTTGCCAGTAAAATGGCAGTCGTTAAGCCTGCTTGAAGGCCTTATGGGCGGCTTGAAAAAACAACAGCAGGTAGCCACAACCTGCGTCTGTCTATTTCAACACGGCAATGGGCTCACCACCTATTACGTGCGTGCGTACGGTGAAAAGTGGGCATATAATATGCCTCTGCCACCCCTTCGGGGATAAGGCGTGATGGATATTTATTTTTATTTATTTTATTCATTGAAGCCTGGCGATCGGTCCTCTCTGACTACCCCGTCAGGGATACAACGTGAAGATAGTTTGTTAGTTAGATTTTATTCAAATTTTATACGAATATTAACGGTAGGCAGGGTCTACACATAGACTATATAAAAATAAAGTGTCAGCGTTAAGCTGGAAAAGGGCGTGCTCCGTTGGTTTGGACACGTCCAATGAATGAGTGAGGAACGATTGGCGAAGAAAATATATTATATTGTGCAAAAGTAGAGTGTAGAAAGAGTCAGGGAAGGCCAAGACTTACATATGAAGACCACGTGAGCAGATTGTTTAAAAACAGAAAAGTCAAAAGTACTCGGATACCCAGACTTGCATATGCAGCGATTAATGAATCTGCAGGAAGCGAAAGAAGTATGCGTGGATCTCGAAGCCTGGCGATCTGTCTTCTCTGACTACCCCCTCAGGGATACAGCGTGAAGATAAACAGTTTTTTAGTTATAGTTAAAAAAATGAATTAGGATTTCATCTTGAAATTTGAGGTACCTACCTAAGAGTCATAGAATAAAAATGTTGAAATGAATTTTTCATTTACTTATTTTAATATTGAAAGAACATAAGCTTTGTAAAAAACATCCCAGAAAGCTGGATTTTTGTATAAATCTACCTTTTATGGTTCTTATCATCATTCCAAATATCCCAGTGGAAGTGTGGGCACATTATCGAGTAATTAATTTAATGGGATATATGTAGCACTAATTATGCGGAGTCAAAGTTAAACGGTGAAATGTTAGCGTATAGTATGCCTCTGCCTATCATGTATATCAATATGTATGTGTGTATATAAAAATAAACGGGTTTACAAAAATCTCACTTACAGTGCGTAATTTATTTAATTTAATTGACTACAAAGAATATATTACGCGCTATTTTTAGAATAAAAATTCGAAACTTGAAATGTTTATGTTACTCACAAATGTGAACTATAATATTTTTTGTATTATATTTTTCGTACATACCACATTTAATTAGAGGTATGGTATACCTAACGTAATTTGCGTTTTTTTTAAGTTCATGGCTATTTTCTATTTCTGTTATGAAAAATTAAATGTGAATCTGATTAAATTTAATTATTAAATAATTCTATTTTTGATTTGTAAAATTAAATGTGAAACTGATTAAATGTGAAAACCTACGTACAATTTTAAGAATAATTGTTTTCTCTGTTCTGATTTTTTTGTGTTTATATTATTTTACGAATTTAAGAATATTGTCCTGAAAGCTATGCTTTCAACTGCTGTAGGAACTGCATGGTGTAACGCATACTTAACAATGTATGGAAATCCCATACTTTCCTATTAAATTACTAATATGTTCGATACCAGTACGTCGAGAATAAAACGACCAAGTGAATTTAGCAAATCAATGTAAAACTGTAGAGGATGCCACGTCGTAGTAAAAAGTTTTGTAAATAAAACCACAAATACCATTCTCTGTAGTTGTGGTTTTGTACAAAACTATTTATGACGGGTAAGTAATACATATTTTTTTTATTGATGAATGTCATTATGATACTTCAGCAGACTTTCCTCTAACTCCTGTTAGACTTTAATTTTTTGGTTTTATTATGGACGTATAGTCTCGTAGGCCTTCCTCAATTCACGCCACAACACACGGTCCTCTACCTTCAGCATCCAGTCCCTGCGTGCGACCTTTTCCAGGTTGTCGGTCTATCTGGGGTCGTACTACCTTACGTTTACCGAGTCGCAGTTCACTCTAGAACTCGTTTACTCCATCTGCCATCGGTATCTTGTACAGATGTGGCCAGCACATTGCCACTTTAATGCGCACTTTGCTAGCGATGATGACCACTCTTGTTCTCTGACGCATAACCCCCTCCTTTCGGAATATTCCTCAAAGAAACTTCAAGCACAACGCGCTCAATTCAATTAATTTTGTTAGTGTTGCAGAGTCTTTGAGATACTTTAGAAAATTTTATTTTAGTCAAATTCGCGATTATTACTTGAATTTAGATTAAAGGATGCCACGCGTGCCAATGGTCTCACTACAGGGGATGCTGACGACCGTGCGAAGTAGAGGAGAAGAAGTAGGAAAGCGGACCCCGGGCGTCGCGAGACGCAACTGGGAAAGACGCTCAAATGATGATGAGATTAAAAAATAGAACTGATAGGGGTACAAGTACATGACTGTAATATTGTAATAAAATGAACTACATAATCTAAACAGCTAATGTGCGATATACTCGTAGACGGAAATATAATTTTCTACTATTTTTTATTCTTCTTTCGTTTTCTTTTTTTTCTGGATGTTCTTCTGAATCTTATTATACAACATTTGAAACGATTCTTGAATGAAGACCATGCCGAGGATTTGCGTAGACGTGTGGAGGAGTCGACTATTCTACAGGGTATTTCACAGTAATTTGCTGTGTAAACACGTTGAGAATCATAAGAGTAGGATCCGTCACTATCGCTCTCGTAACTGCTGCTACTGGAACGAGTCAGACCCCGAGAGGTAGACGCACAGCATGACCATTTCTCTAACTCAGCATACCCTGGATTATCTTCTTTCGCCAACGTTGTGGATGACATCGAACGATGTAATGTGTTCTAAAACTTTATTATCATCTAAATGTATACTATCCATACCTATTGTTATTAGCACAGAAATTGTTAAATGCATAGGTCAGAGGCAGTGACTTCTTGATCATTAATCATCTTTAAAAAACTGCGGGTTGTGTGTGAGTGTGTACTAAATTTATTTTTATTCACGAGTGTCAACAAGCCATTGTTGAAAATTACTGACATGTCTAATGAAAAGTCAGTTTTGGCTGACTCATGGAGGTAAAAAAAGCATTGATGTCATCATGGTTCTTTCTTCTGAGGTCAAAACCCCTTTAATCTTTCTCTTTGGACAAATAGTTCTCATTTACTAGGACCAGTGGTCATCATCACTTTGAGAATGCCGTGAGGCGATACCGGTTAGGTTTACAAAGTATTTGTTGTGGAACAGTTAATAAGTGGTGTTATTTAATATGTATACTAATATATATTAATAATAATAAAGTATACTAATACATATTAAATAACACCACTTATTAACTGTTAATAAGCAAATGCAAGTTGAAAATAAAAATAAAAGTGTTTATTTTTATGTAATATTGCCATATTGACGAGTATTATGATTCTAGTTTCTTTACTCAACTTTAAAGTTGGTTTAATGGATATCCCGTCCTGTGACCTACAGGAATAAGGATATCCATATTTCCCCTGTTGTTAAAATTGTTAAGTTGTAAATATATATATTATTCTATTGTATGTTAATTTAATATGTATGTATCGAATTATAGTAAATATTTATTATTTGTATACTGTGTTATTCTGTCATATGTTATTATTTCGTCGTCTTCTACCGCGGTTCGTTCGATGTGGTTCGTGTGATATTGATGACTGCTGTGAGGTTTGTGTATGTGATGAATGTTGTGGTCGTGATGATGGTGTGCAAGGATAATATTGTGAATGTTGTGTATTATTTACTGTGTTGGTGTTTCTTCCTCTCCCATCTCTGTTACTTCGCTGTGTTTCGTCTGTGATTGATGACTGATGTGAGCCTTGCGTAGTGGAAGAATGCTGTGGTTGTGTGTTAGAAAGTTCTGTAGCTTGTGTTTTATTTCCTAAGTTATTATGCCTTCTTCTCCTACCTCTGTTTCTTTGGTGTGATTCATGTGACGTTGATGTCTGGTGTAAGTTTTGTATATTTGATGAATGTTGTGTTCGTGATGTTTGTGTATTAGGTGAATGCAGTGAAGCTTGTGTATTAATAGTTTGTTGAGTGATTGCGATTTGTGTGTCGTATGATTGTTGCGTGTCTGGCGTTGCTAGTGTGTCGTAAGTTTGTATATTGTGTACAAAGACTGTATCCCCAATGTATGTAATATTGCTATATTGACGAGTATTATTAGTATAATACTCGTCAATGTATGTAATATTGCTATATTGACGAGTATTATTAGTATAATACTATTGACGACAGTAGTTAGTATAAACACTTTTATTTTTATTTTCAACTTGCATTTGCTTATTAATTGCAACGGGAACTCTACATTTACCTATACTCACCAACATAAGCACAATTATCAACGAAGTACTGATTAATGAATTATGAAATTACTAAATGTAAATTGTAATTTGTACCTACCGAAAAATCATAGTAGGTTTTCTCTCTTTATACTGTGCCTATATATATACTATTTGACGCGCATTTTATAACTAAGCGCGCATTCGATGCGTTTTATGATATACGTTTTTTCACCGTATATATAGGTACCTCAATTTTCTCGACTCACTATTGGTAAGACCAATAATACGTAAAAAAAAATATTATCAGTGTAAAAATGTATACGACACAATTACATACAAGTGGTTGATTTGAGAAGTGGTGCTAAGAGGGACTATTACTTACTGCTTATATTCGTCAATATTACGTTGAATGTATTACGTTTTTATTTTTTTTTATCTTGCAATTTCTGTCATCTCATAAACTGTATTCTATATATATCTCTCTCTGTATTTGACTGCCTCTGTGGCGCGGTGGGAGTATATCTGACTGCTACACAAAAGGTCGTGGGTTAGATTCCCATCCAGGATATAACTTTGTCTTTATTTATCTATAATATGTATGTATTTAGAAATATATAAGTATGTTTATCAGTTATCTGGTTACCAAAGTACAAGCTCTGCTTAGTTTGGAATTAGATGGCGTTGTGTGAGTTGTATCAACGATATTTATTTATTTATTTATTCATTCTTGGGGTACAATAAAGTATTACTTATTTACTTTAGTTGTATTTGAAATGGTAACTCTATAACAGTAGAGTTGGACGTCCCGCTTAGGTCTGTAAAATGTACCCTAAGTTACTCTTTATAACATCAGCTATCTTCCAGTGAAAGCTAACCGACACTATAATTTTATTTATCGGTTTACAATCAACATGGCAGTCGTTTCGTTAAGCCAAGTTAAAAGCGTAATGGCGGCTTGAAAATTTTCAATAGCATGTGTCGCCACACCCTGCGTCTGTCTATTTCAACACGGCAATGGGCTCGCCACCAATTACGTGTTACAGGAATGCACACCACATAATGAGCGTATAATATGTTTCTGACATCCATTCAGGAATAAGGCGTGATTGATAAACAAGAAGAGCCCGCGGCTCACTCAGTGTTTTAAACGATCACTACGTTACGCAACATTCGCTATAGGTGGTCCTTGGATAGGAGACCACTTTGTGGAATTTACATTTGTAAGCGTTTCCGTGCTTCGGAAGGCACGTTTAGTCGTTGGTCCCGCTTGCCAGTAAAATGGCAGACGTTAAACCTGGGAGAAGGGGGTTTATGGGCGGTTTGAACAATTTCAACAGCAGGTTGCCACAGCCTGCGCCTGTCCATTTTCAACAATGGCAATGGGCTCACCACCTGTTGTCCTGTCACCACCACGTGTGTCAAAAAATGCATACGGCGTATAGTATCTATGCCTCTGCCTGAGATAAAGGCGTGATAATATGTATGTGCGTATGTATGATTAACTAGAATTCCATTCAAATTAAATTTCTGACTTTTAAAAAACTACTTTAGATACAAGTTACTTCTCTCAGTTATCTGCGCATCAAAGGCTATACTAGTAGAAATAAATAGAACTGTCTACTCAATTGTTTTTTTATAAACGATCACTTCGTTAAGCATCTTACGCTATGGATAGTAGGTACGCAAAACTATTCCATATCATGGACTACTAAAGTATAGTTTTGCGTACTACATACGGGTTACTCGGACTCGATACTCTTTTTATCTCGATACTCTTTTTATCGGGACTTGATACTCTTTTTATCTTGGTGTATTCCCAGGTACTTCCAAATCTTATCGGGATTTGGATCATAGGATCTACTTTTATTTGGCTACAAGGAGCATCTATCGTTCGGGTTTTGATTTTCAATTTTTTTTTTAATAAAAATTGTGGGACATTTATTTTACACACCGCCGTCTACCCCAAAGTAAGCTAATATAAGCTTGTGTTATGGGATCTAGACGACTGATAAACAGAAAATTTTATTTTAGTCGATATCAGTATTATTAGGTACTTGTATTTAGATTAAAGGACATTCGTGCCAATGGTTTTACTACTAAGGGGGATATTATACATAGGAAACACCCAAACTCCGAAACAAACATTTGTGGATCACACAAATATTTTTTCCGACCCGGGAATCGAACCCGGGACCTCTACCACTGTTCCACCGAGGCACCGAGGCATTGTTGAGAGCGACTACCGTGATACCTCCCAAAGTCCCAACCCCATAAGCCTGCATCGTTGCCTTGTCATTTCATCTTTTGTCTCATTTGTAAAACACCAGCAATCTGGAGTAGATATCCAAGGACGACCTTGATGATGATGATAGATCTACGACTTTTGACTATTCGTAACAAAACAAAACAAAACGGAGCCCACCTCACTGCGATTTTCACAAGTTGCAAAGTAAAATTTAGAAAAATATTTATAACAATTAAAAAATTCGCAAAACATCTTTGTATGATGATAGCTAACTACCTAGTCCTAGCAGCTTGATTGTGTTTTATTACAAGTACCCTGTATATCAAGTATTCCATCGTATATCCAGGCATCTGATGAAATACTGGAGCAAGCAGTAGAGGCAGCACTGGCAGCTGGTTACCGACATTTCGACACAGCTTCTGCCTATGAGAACGAAATACCACTTGGTCGCGCTCTCAACCGCTGGATTGGAGGAGACCCTGCCAGGCGCAAAGAACTATTTGTAGTCACCAAATTGCCCCCAGGAGGTAAGACTAAAGCACTTTTTCTATTTAATTTTTAGGTATAACTAGATTTATTTAAAAAAATCACTGGCGATTACTGCCATAAGGCAGAATATGCTAAAGCCACTACTAAGGTTTAGGGTTTGAATGTCGTGTGAGAACAAATCATCAATATATATAAAAATCTATGCCACTTTTCGTTGTAGTTTTATAACTCAATAGGGCTCACCTATCCAAACCAAATGTTTAGGCTTTATTCGGACTATTTAGTAGATGGTTTATGTGAAGTTTGCACAAAATCGGTCGAGCGGTTCATTTACGAGAAATAAAAAAAATTGGTGGCGCTAACGAAGTTGCGCGGGTCAGCTAGTACGAGTATTTATATAAATATTATATGGGTATTTTCTATGGATAAAGTGAAGTAATGAAAAAAGTTTGTTTATTATAGTTGATGCTGTTGATACATAAGTCAGTAAATACGAGTAAAATCAATATAAAGTATTCCTTTAAATTATGTCGTAAACTAATGTACCTCATATCAAACAAAAAAAATCTACATTATCATTTTTTTAATATAGGTAATAACCCAGAATTGGTTCAAGAATACTTCGACCGCTCCCTTCAAGACCTTAATCTTCAATACATAGATATGTATCTCTTACATACTCCGTTTGCGTTTGAACATATTCCTGGAGACCTCCATCCCAAAAATCCAGATGGCAGCATGAAAATTGACCACTCAACTGACCTCCTTGATGTATGGAAGGTATGTGCATATTCAAAATATAACCTTGACTTATCATGGGTGAAGCATAAAATTAGGCCAAACTTTTCGAGATCATGCAATTAAAAAAAAATGTTTACGCGTGTGTCTTTAGCATATGGTAGAAAAGTGACACGGTTTTGTTGGACATTTTTTTCGTTACTAGCTCTAATACTGGAGGTTGGCGAGTTGATTCTAGACTAAGAGCACAAGAATTGACACGGTTTTCTTATCTGTGCGAATGCTATTGTATTATAACTAACTAACTATCTTCACGCTGTATCCCTGACGGGGTAGTCAGAGAGGACAGATCGCCAGGCTTCGCGATCCATGCATACTTCTTTCGCTTCTTCGAGATTCATCAATCGCTTCATACACGCACGTCTGGGTATCCGAGTA
The DNA here is from genome assembly GCA_948477245.1 of Thumatha senex. Taxonomy (NCBI): domain Eukaryota; kingdom Metazoa; phylum Arthropoda; class Insecta; order Lepidoptera; family Erebidae; genus Thumatha; species Thumatha senex. The sequence continues at coordinate 10,211,277 of OX419743.1, forward strand.
CTTTTGACCTTTCCGTTTTTGAGCAATCTGCTCACGTGGTCTTCATATGTAAGTCTCGGCCTTCCCTGACTCCTTCTACCCTCTACTTTTGAACAATATATATTCTTCGTCAATCGTTCCTCACTCATTCGTTGGACGTGTCCAAACCAACGGAGCACGCCCTTTTCCAGCTTAACGCTGACACTTTCATTCAAACCTGCCATATTGCGTATCACTTCGTTACGTATTCGGTCGGCCAAGGTAACGCCGCACAATTTTCGAAGTGATCGCATCTCCATAGCATTCAATTTACTTTCATGCATTTGCTGACATACCCAGCTTTCACTACCGTAAAGCAAAGTTGGCACTAGCACTGCGTTATGAATCGCCATTCGTGCTTCTTTTACGATGCTTTGTCGCTTTACTAACTGGGACAAAGCACCGTTAACTTTGTTTCCGGCAGCTACTCGCCGTTCTACATCCGAATCACATCTTCCATCCGCGCTAAACATACTTCCTAAATACACAATTTCATTCACTTGCTCTAGACGTTCCTGGTTTACCCTAATCTCGCATATAGTTCTTACGTCACCTCTTTCAAATACTAGAACCTTAGTTTTACTTGCATTCAAGCGGAGACCCTTACTTTCACACCCCTCTTTCATATTAGTGACTAATGCCTGTAGGTCGGCTTCTGATGAGGCCATGAGCACCGCATCATCAGCGTACATCAGACAGTTTACTGTAAAGTCACCCAAATTCACACCCATATTAAAATCTTTCAACCTCTGTAGGCAGCTGTCCAGATACACTATGAACAGCCAGGCGGACATGACACATCCCTGTTTGACGCCTGTACAGACATCAAAAAGAGGTGACACATCCCCCCCTACTCGCACGCAAGCCTTACAGTCCCTATAAAGCGACTGTATTGCCCGCAGTAGCGAGCCGTCCACACCATATCCTGGCAGCAAGTCCCACAGCGTTTCTCTCACAACGTTATCAAATGCTTTCTCTAGATCCACAAAAGCGCAGAAAACCTTCTGGCTAAGAGCCAGAAACTTTTCCGCGATCATGCGGAGAGAAAACACTTGATCCATGCAACCTCTTCCACGTCGGAATCCGCATTGAGCCTCCCATAAATACCTTTCAGACTTTTCTTGCATTCGTGCCGTTATAACCTTTGCATACACCTTACTAGCTAAGCTGACCAAGCTGATCGCCCTGTAGCTGGAGCAGTTTAGGCGCGAGCCTTTCCCTTTGTAAATAGGTACTACAACTGCTACTCGCCAGTCATCCGGGACCTCACCCGTCCGCCAGCACAAGTTGCATAACAGACATAGTGTGTCCCAGACACGCGACCCACCGTACTTGATCATCTCAGCAGTAACTCTGTCTTTTCCCGCAGCCTTACCACATTTCATACTTCTTATCGCTTGTTCTATTTCTTTCATACTAATGACTTCAATGGCATCGGGATCCAGAGCATCGAAGTGAGCTCCACTTCCCGACGTGGCATCTCTGTCTTTTCTTGCATACATCTTTCCATAATATTCACTCCATCTCTGCAGGACGTCACTTTGGTCTGTTAGGACGTCATTGTTACGGTATTATCGTAAGACAAATTAAATTGTGACACAGATACATGTTCACGTCTACTTCTGTGTAACGTACCGTCCGTAGGTACTTCTTTAAAGTCCGTGAGATAAGTATTTTCTATTGTACTTCATTTAACAATCCCCTCTTTTAAGGTAGATATGTAAAACCTACAATTCCATTCTGGTCTTGCCAATTCCGATTTCCCTATTTCCACTTAGATAAAGTTATCAACGAAAGAGGTATGGTGTATTTATGGTACCTTATTCTTCATAGTTGATGCTTTGCAGAATTTTTATGTCATTCATTGTCATTGTAATAAATTTCACATAAAACATTGAATATTCTTTCAGGCCACAAGATTTATTTAAAAATTTTGAAGTTGTTTATTGATACCCAACACACTCATTATTTATCACAAAATTTAATTGAAACCGCATATTTCCAATTGTTTTTGATGTTTTATTAACTAATATTAAAACAGTAATCGAAATGGGAGTTACTTATGCAGAAAACTATAGAAGTGAACAAAAAAAACTCAAAAATGATGATATTTTCCAAGATGTTGATGAAAAATATAAAATACATTCAATTTACAAAGAATGTAGTTATGATCTACCGCAAGAAAATATACTCAAGAGTACGAAAATGAAGACGAAATCCGTTGAAAAGAAACATAGTAAGGATTCAAAACAGAAACCTATTGGAAACGATTTCAGTCTAGAAGAACAATTTTCTTGGTCAAAAGTATACCGCTCTCCTGTTGAAAGGGAAAATGCAAGAACTACATTACACTGTTACCCACACTATCAAGTTCAAGCCGATAATGATATAATCATAAATAATAACACTAATAATGATATAACTAGAACCGTAGCCACCTCCACAAATTCTGTTGTCAATCCAAAACAAACAGCCTTGATTGCAAAAGTGAAATCTTTCTATGTCTCTATTCCAAGATCTCTTTGTCCTTGTTGTACTGGTGGTGACGAGCATGATGTTCAACCTTATCAATCTAAACAGCCTATTGAATCTTTTGACAGTATTAATCTGAAGTCCTTTGATTCACTGAATCTAGATGCATCTGTAATGAGTTTTTATCATATGTATAAGACTGGTAGACACAGACAAAATAAGCCAACGTTATATCGTAAAATTAAAGGCTTTGCGACCTGTAGTGCACAAGAAATTATGAGCGACTTAAAACGTATACTATAATAATTTCTCTGTAAAAGTGTTGTTTAATGTAATACATATAAACTAGAAAAGAGGGTTTGCTTCTTCTAGAAGACAAAAAAGTAAGTGGACTCATTTTGTGTCAAATTGACATTTGAAGTAACGAAAATTCGCAATCTACAAGCGTTTAAAAACTTATAATACAGTCTTTTCTATTTCCAGACATGTTAAATGCATGATAATGAAAAACAAACGAGTGAGCCTTTTAAAATTAGGCTAACGCCAATACTGAAACATGGCTTAAATTTACACAACGCAACTCCAATAATAAACATGTGTGTACATACGTCGCCTGCGAAGTGAAACTGGTCATGAAAACAAGATTGAAAACCTCCGTCCGGAAATTTGATAACATAAAGACCACCAAAAGAATCCATACAAAAAAAGACAACAAGGTTTATAACAATTACGTACTCACTTGCAAATGGTATCACAAATTAAAGCGCAGTCAAAACCGCAAAGAGCGGACACGCCGAAAGCGGTTGTACAGATATGACTTCGAGAGAAGACCTGCTAAATTTAATTGTATGAAGAATCATGACCATTTTATGAATTTTCATCATCATAAACTACCTTTAAAAACAATAATTTGTAAAAATGACAACAATAGAAATTTGAAATATCGTGAAAATACCTCTACAGCATTGTGCTACAGTACAAATTCACAGCAAACTACAAAATCACTTTCAATGAACAGAAATAAATCAAAATCTAGAAATAACCTATCCCTTGTAAGATGCATTTCTTTGCATAACCTTCAAGGAAACATGGGTGGCCAGAATTTAACTGTGGATTATAGCAGCCATGCTCCACCAAAACACGTTTCTTCGAATACGACAGGAAGTACCATGCATAGAGTTTTCGCAAATATATTTTTCTGTTGTGTGAGGAATAAAAAAAGTAAAGGAGCCATACCAGCACCGGCGACTGAAAGTAAAAGTCGACAAAATTTGAAGTCACGCACGCAAGCTGATGTTCCCATAATGGATCTGTTCAAGAGAACCACTAACGATTTTAGCTGCCAGTTTGGTGTAAAATCAAATCATAGTATTGAGATCACATGTCACATGCTATCAATGCCTAACTCACAGTCTTCTTCAGTGACAAGCATCTTTAAAGGGCGTAATTTACAAAAACCTAAGAAAAAGACATCAAACGTTCTACAAGTGATGATGTATACACTAGGGAAAAAAATGAAAGATAATCCTAAGTCCACAAATAAAAACAATCAGCCTAGAAATAAAAGACAAAATGTAGTGATCCTCCCGGTTCCAAGAAAATTTAGTAATTCATCGAATGATCACATGTCTACTAGTCACAACAGTACAAAAGTAGTAGCACTAGACAAGCCTTTAGTAATAAAGAATAAATCCTCAGAAGGCAAAAATGAAATTAAAGAAGTTGAAGAATCAAACGCGATGTGGAGCCCTGACGAAGTTCTTTTAACAAAAAAATCTAACTAATACGTACGTGTTTAAAGATACAATGACTCTTAAGATGCTTAGGCTTGTCTACGACTGTGTAAAATCAGTTAGCATTAGACCCTTTTTTATTTTAGGTGTGAAAACCCTACAGGTAACACCAGACCAAAGTCAACAGGATAATGAACATGAGAAACTCGCAAATACAACCTGTATTAGGGCCTCCTTTTAAAATTTTAGCTCGCCAAAATGACGCCGCCCTTCTGGTCTGGTATACTAAAAAGCCTGGGCAATTTAGGACACTGGCCCTCATGTTGGAGACACAATGATGTGCTTCGTCACGCTCAGCTTGAAAAGCTAATTGTATTTTTTCATTTCAGACTGTATTAAAATTGAAAGATTCTGGTCGAGTCCACCATGTTGGAATAAGTAACGTAAACATTGAGCAATTGCAACGTGTGAGTAGTGTCGCTAAACCCTCTTGTTTGCAAGTAGAGATTCATGTTCTCTGCCAGCAACCTGAGTTAGTTGAAGCTGCTAACAAACTTGGTGTACCTGTTGTTGCGTATTCGCCCCTTGGATCCAAAGGTTTAGCAGATATGAAAGCCGCTCAATCTGGGTAAGTTCAAAATACTAATAAGATTTATCAATTAACATGATGTTGTTTATGAGCTTAAACAATTTATATGAATAATACCAAGTGTTTGAACGGAAATCTCCCATGGTGTATAGAAAGGTCATTTAAATAAAAGCTCATTCCTTGTGTATTCCATAGTTTGAAAACGCAAAAGTTCTTAACATAGATTCTAACAAAGTAGACACACTTCGACGACAGGCACAGTACATAGATGTATCTGCACCTAAACTTATGTTGTACAGGATTGTTTACCAATGACTTTGATCTTCCAGACATAAGTACCCAGACCTGCTAGAGTTAGAAGAGGTAAAAAGTATTGCACAGAAGCATGGCCGCACGCCCGCACAAGTACTCCTGCGGTATACCCTCCAAAGAGGAATGGCTGCTATCCCAAAGAGCACCAACCCCACTCGCATTAAGCAGGTGATTTATTGCAGTGTTGTCTTCAAACTACGTTTGTAAATCATTTCAATTATTATTTTGTATGTACTATTAATCAGAAGAATTAAAGAATTATGCCATTCTATAACTCAAAGCTGAAATTTCGGCGCGACGTCATCTAATATTGTATACGAAATTGATTTTTAGCTGTCGAATTGTTTGTTGTTGTCGTTGTTTTCCGTTCTTATCCCGTAAGAACAGCCCATTATCTCGTTTCAACCGAAGGTTCATCCCGGCTTAAGTAAGCTCCGTGTTTTTCAATTACGTTCGATAAAACCCCTTTTAGTTTTGATCATGTTTTGATATTACCAACCTACAAGCCCAGTAGTTGACTACTGACCCATTATCATTGGCCTTGTAGTATTAAAATTAAAACTAATATTTTTAACAAATTGGAAAAGTTAAAATATTATACCTATTTACATATCCAGACAAAAAAGAAAGACAGTGCCAAAACAATACCAGTGAAAAACTAATCGTATCAGGCTTTATAAGTCGGAAATCCATTGAAAAACTACCTATATTTGTTATTTTTTTATATATGATCGTTTTTGTATATTAAAGAATAAAAACAAAAATAATATAGTAATTGGTATTACTATAATTATTTTAGTTTTATTTTTTTATATCAACATTATTATTGTTTACTAGTAGTAGTAAACAATATAATATTACAGTAGTATTTATTCGTAGTTTTGGAAACTTCACTGGTGTGAAGAAAACTACTTATGTGAAGTTGTGTACGTAGACAGACCAGACAAAACTACAAAAATCAAAACCCATAGAAATTAGTCATTGTCATGAGTAAATCTACTGTTTTCTCTCATCTTTTTTACTCGTAAATTTAAGAACAGTTTTCGTTTTTTACAGAACATCGCAGTATGGGATTTTTGTCTGAGCGACTCTGAAATAAATGCGTTAGCGGCCTTAGACCACGGCGAAGATGGACGCGTGTGCGACTTTACATTTTTCGTAGGCGCTGAAAAGCACCATGAATTTCCTTTCAAGAAATAGCTCATTTGAAAATTAAAATGAAACAATCGTTTAATATCTTAATTAAATCAAAAACCAAAACATTATTGTTATTATTTCGATGAACGTTCTTACGCTATTTGGTGGAAAGTCTGCAGATAATGGCTTTCGAGAATACCGATCACATATGCCATGCAGCCAAGTCCGTGAAAGGGGTTCCCGGGGCTGCAAAGTGAAGATTTTTCACAATAATACTGACAGGCAAATCGGAGACATTGTAGATGCCGTCCCCGTTCTCAACACGATATTTCAACAAGTTTAGCACAGCTCACAAAGACATAAGAATGTATGGTATAGAATTATATTATTTTATCTGTGATGGTATGTATCTTTCAGAATATTCGCAGTTCATGCAGGTGAAGGGGTCACCAGCATGAGCAGTTCTTAGTGTCAGATCTTATGTAGCCATACTCACCCTAGCTTACTGACCCAGATGAACTATTGTATCAACATATAAACAGTGTGGCTGAGAAAACACTGCTTTATGTCTGCTAAGTACAAAGTGCCATCAATTCCATCACCGATTGGACACAAAAAATGGCGAATTAAGCTAAATGAGTCCAAATCGACTCATATAGACTTCACAAATCGAAGACCTAACTATACACCGGTATACATTAACGGTAGCATAATACCATATGAAAATACGGCAAAATACCTGGGTATGACGCTTGACGCAAAGCTTCGCTGGAAGGCTCATGTCAAAAAGAAACGCCAGGAGTTAGATCTACGCTACAAGAGTATGTACTGGCTACTTGGCAGACATTCATCATTGTCAGTGAACAACAAAGTTCTTTTATACAAACAAGTACTTATGCCTGTATGGACATACGGTATTCAGCTTTGGGGTTGTACAAAACGCACTAATATTGAAATTATACAAAGGTTCCAAAGTAAAGTACTTCAGAGTATAGTAAACGCTCTCTGGTACACTAGAAATGAGGACATCCACCGGGACTTAGGAGTGGACCTTGTTATTAAGGTTATGAAAAAATACGCCAAAGCTCACGAAAAAAGACTTCTTCAACATGTGAATGTCGAGGCTATGACATATATCGTATATCCTTGACACCACGGACACTGTAAGAAGACTAAAAAGGACTAAGCCTTTTGAGTTAGTTTAGTAAAATTAGTGTTACGGAGTGCAGTGAAGTGCTACCCCTGAAGAACACATGTCATGAACAAATGTGTACATTATAATAGACACTATAAGAAAAGTGCCAATGGACACATTCTTTACTCAGTAAGTTTTTTTAGCAAGTTAAGTTAAATTTAAATTACTTATTAGCCTCAAGGCTAGATTGTAATTGTTATGAGGTAACCAAACAGTTACTTCTTAAAAAAAAAATGTGCTCAACCATAAAAAAGGACGCTCTGAAGAGTCTTAAGAATACGAGAGATGAGAAGTATTTCGTTTAAGGACAGATGGGTTAGCTTTCAGTAGGTTTGAATCAGGTATTGACATAAGTATATCCGTGTAACTCCATTTCCACACTTTAAAAAAATTGTCCACATCTAGTTCGAACGCTATTTGAAATAAAGAATTCAATTCGGTTATGTCTGCATCCATTAAAACTCTGTTAGAAATTGTAACTACACGCCAATGTTATGTACAAAATAGCGCAAATTGCTATTTTCTTCAAACAGGCGCTAGTTAGTAGCAATGTTCAATTCCTTAATGAACAATCCGAGACTACCAGGACTTTAATTGGTCGTGATCATTAAGAAAAAAAATCTAGCACATAAGACCTTTTGGCCTTTTTGCTACCACCTCACTAAAAAGGCAATGGGTTCAAAATTTCTTCCAAAATTAACATCCAAAATTTACACATTTTATTAAATTTAAATTTCCGTGCTTCGGAAGGCACGTTAAACCGTTGGTCCCGGTTGCCAGTAAAATGGCAGTCGTTAAGCCTGGTTGAAGCCCTTATAGGCGGCTTGAATAATTTCAACAGCAGGTCGCCGCAGCCTGCGCCTGTCCATTTCAACACGGCAATGGCCTCACTACCTGTTACGTGGGACAAAAATGCATACGGTGAAATTTGGGCGTATGGTATGCCTTCAGGGATAAAGGCGTGACAATCTGTATGTATGTATATATGTATCAACCCGTAGAAGAGGCCTCTATAAATAACAACAGGCAATTTGCTACCTGCCAATGTGAAAATCTGAATGGTATTCTCGTTTACATCTGAAGCCACATTTTCACCTATCTCGGTCTTCAAGATGCATCACGAAAGGGCAAATACTTTAAAATATCTGCCTTTCGTACCGGTATTCGTCTACGCTAGTCATACACTACTCTTATCCACATGGATAAGAGTATATCTGCTACATAGCAGGGTAATGCGAATAGGTAATTAAAAATGGAATTTTGAGACAGCAAATCAGATATTTATCAATCAATCAATACTTATCCCCGAAGGAGTACATATACATAGGCTGCACTAAAAGTATCGGGAATGGAACATTTCCACTGATCCTGTCATATTAAAATCTTTTTAATTGAAAACTCCTTGGTTTTAAAAATCGAATACCGATTATTTATTTTTAAAAAAACATTCTCGGTCTTGTCACAAGGTTTTGTCAAACTTTTTAGTCGTTGAGAAAATGTAATTGACTCGAGAAAATTCAAGAGTAATGATTTATTATGACTTTCGAAGTGGTTTAACACAAAAACAGTGTGTTGACCGGATGATTTCTGCATTTGGTGATGAAGCCCCAGCCAAAACCACAATTTATCGCTGGTTTGCTGAATTTCAACGTGGACGTGTCAAGCTCAGTGATGATCCCCGTCAAGGTCGTCCAAAAACTGCAGTCACCCAAGAAAACGTTGATGCTGTGCGTAAACTGATTGAGGAAGATCGACATGTGACATACTGCGAAATTCAGGCATCTTTAGACATTGACATAAGTCAAATACAAATAATCTTGCATGAACAATTACTATATATAATATACAATAACTCACACCGCGCACAGAACAAAAGAGTTTTTAGAGCAAGAAAACATAGAATTATTAGACCATCCGCCGTACAGCCCTAATGATTTCTATACTTTCCCTAAAATAAAGAATAAATTGCGTGGTCAGAGATTTTCATCACCTGAAGAAGCTGTGGACGCCTACAAACGGCCATTTTGGATACCCCAACTTCCGAATGGAATGGTTGCTTCAGTGATTGGTTCCATCGTATGGAAAAATGTGTCAAATTTCGCGGAGAATAATTCGAAAAGCAATAAATACAATAATAAATACAATAAATACAATAATGTTGTGTCACTTTCTTGATTCCCGAAATTTTCAGTGCCGCCCTCGTAAGTATGTAGTTTGAATATTCTTAGTGAAGTTTTATGAGGTGTCATCTTATATCGCTCAGACTTCATAGGCTTCATATTATTCAGAAAACTTAGAAGAGCTATTAGAATTATAATCACAAACCCCGAGTTCGATACCCACCACTTCTATGGTATGGTATGGCTGTTTTCAGCAACTCCACGTCAAGGCGCAGTTTTTGCGTGAACCCACCACTTCTAATATTAAGACACTTAGGGCCGTATTCCAGAACGTTTCTCAATATTCAATCAACGCTTGAGGCTAGTTTTTGCCTTATACTACTACGTACTACTCTTGAGTTTTGATAAACGTTCTGGAATACGGCCCTTAGACTTCGTTTGCTCTCGCTACTAATTTGTTTGAGTATTGTAACTCTTAAGTAACCCATTGCAATGTATGCAATGGGTTACTTACGGGAAGTAGTTGTACGTATTTATATTGTACAGTAACTTATACGATGTAGATATTAATATGATGTTCCAAATGTATGTGATCTTTGACCACGATTTAAATACACACGATATGTATGTAAAATGAGTTGCCCTCTGCCTTCAGAGTCCATTATATAATATGCATACTTAATGAGTAACATTTGAAACTAACTGGGGCCCAATTCTCGACCGTAAACTTAAAAATAGACGGTTTTTTAGTGAAATTTGATTTGTTTCATATTGAAAATAAGTAGACGGTTTGTTAGTGAAATGTCATTTGTTTCATATTTAGAGTTTATAAACTAGTCCAGTCATTATATACATTTGGAAATGCAAATGAACCGAGATAGCCTAATTTTGGATATTACGTGGGGGGGGGGGGGGGGGGGGGCTAGAAAAGCTTAGGTTCAAATTGTCGACCAAAATAACCTGATGGGTTTTCCGCCATCTTGAAAAAAATATAAAAATAATTCGTATTTCAACGGGGAACCGAGCATGATGAAAAAACTGAATTTAACCCTTTTAAAATGCCTTCCGAAACGCGGCAATGCTCGTATATGTAAATCCCACAAACGGTTACCTATATCAAGACTAAACGTAGTGTAAGATGCTTAAAGCAGTGGTCGTTTACAGACCACTGAGCTAGCGGGACGACGAGCTCAGCAGTTAATTCATTATTTCAACATACATACGAGTACATACATATTGTCACGCCTTTATCCCCGAAGGGGTAGGCAGAGGCAGTGGCGAAATTGTCTCGGTTCATTTGCATTTCTAACCCGATTTTTCCGACGTAATGACAGGACTAAACAGGGAAATACGAGACAAAGATATTTCACCAGTAAATTCTCGTCTACGCTTTCAAATCGTATGATAGAGAATTGCGGCCCATTCATGAAAAGAACTGATTGGGTTGAAAAGCCTTCTGAGTGGGTTATTTCAATCTACATACATATGGTCACTCCTATTTTCCCCTAAGGGGTAGGCAGATCAGATGTATACTAAATACACCTATTATACTTTATCCCACATAATAATTGGTGTGTCAAATTGAGTCTATTGCCGTGTTTAGTGGACATGGGTAGGTTATGGCTACCTGCTTTTAGAAAATTTTTAGTCGTCCATAAGGTCTTGCATTTGGCTTAACGGCTACCGTGTAACTGGTCTTCTTCATCTTCAGTGTTTTACCAGTCGCTCCCAAACCCTACCAGGATTTGGAGCCTGATGGGATCCACTTGGTTGCTAGGAGCAGCTATCGTTTGGCTTTTAATGTTCATTATTGTCCGGTGAGAATAACATCTGACCAATCCCGTAGAACGCCTGCGCCGTTGCCTCGTCCATTCAACCCTACAGGTGCACCGCTAGCAGGCGAGGTCCTTGAGCCCCGGAGATCTTGGTGGGGCCCCTTACACCCTGTACTTTAGAAGGCACGTTAATCTATACTAATATATAAAACTGACGAATTTGTTTGTTTGTATGTTTGTTTGTTTGGTTAAACGCGCTTATCTCAGGAACTACTGGTCCGAATTAAAAATATATTTTTGAGTTGGATAGTCCATTTATTGAGGAAGGCTATAGGCACTTTATCTATCATCACGCTACTACACAGGAGAGCGGAGCAGTAAAGCGAAAGCCTCGGGGGTTAGTTAGACCTAGCATAAAATGCCTTCCGAAACACGGCGATGCTCGTATATGTAAATCCCACAAACGGTTACCTATCTCAAGACTAACCGTAGCGTAAGATGCTTAACGCAGTGATCGTACAGACCACTGAGCTAGCGGGACGATGAGCTCAGCAGTTCATTCATTATTTCCACATACATACATATTGTCACGCCTTTATCCCCGAAGGGGTAGGCAGACGCATACTATATGCCCACATTTCACCGTGTGCGTTTTTGTCCCACGTAACAGGTGGTGAGCCTATTACCGTGTTTAAATGGACAGGCGCAGGCTGTGGCGACCTGCTGTTGAAATTTTCAAGCCGCCCATAAGGCCTTCAACCAGGCTTAACGACTGCCATTTTACTGGCAACCGTGATCAACGACTTAACGTGCCTTCCGAAGCACGGAAACGGTCGCAAATGTGAATTCCACAAAGTGGTCACCCATCCAAGGACCATCTATAGCGAAAGTTGCTTAACGCAGTGATCGTTTACAGAACACTGAGTCAGCGGGGCCACGAGCGCTTCCTTTCCTTTCATTATTTCAACCTTCTTCTAATTATAGGCGGCATTTTTTTGCTAATTATTATTATAAATACTACTACTATAATTAAGTAATGCATTGAATTTTTAAAACATTTCATTAATAGAAAGCAAGTTATTCAGAAGTTACATAGGGACATCAGGGAGGGACTTGATGCGAAAGGCGTCGTACTTCCAGCAGACCCAGCAGTGGACTGGTATAGGCTGATTTGATTGACACATGAGCTGGCAGAGTATTCCAAGTTTCTATGGTTAGACAGTCCATCATCATACGAGCGTCTGTTCCAGTTGCGTCTCGCGACGCGCGGGGTCCGCTTTCCTACATTTTCTCCTCCACTTCGCACGGTCGTCGGCATCCCCTGTAGTGAGACCATTGGCACGCATGTCATCCCTTACGACGTCAAGCCAGCACTTCTTGGGTCTTCCCCTCTTACCGGGGCCCGGCGGGGCTGATATGGCCAGGCATTTGTTACCTACGTAGCCCGGCGGTTGCCGCAAGACATGACCATACCAACGAAGGCGACACTCTTGCAACTTGTCTGCAATGTCACGGACGTGAAGGCTGCCGCGGATGCGAGAGTTCCTCACGCGGATGGACCGCGTGAGGAACTCTCGCATCCACCGCAGCATCTTCATTTCCGTGACACGCAGCTCCTGCTTGTGTCGCTCCAATATCGGCCACGTCTCACTGCCATGTAAAAGGACAGGTCTAATAATGGTTTTGTAGACCTGTCCCTTCAACCGGATCGGCATTTTAGGGTCACAAATGACACCGGTCATCTCCCGCCATTTGGCCCACGCGGCAGACTTGACATCGCAATCGATGTCACTGGACGTGTGAAAAACAGATCCCAGGTATTTAACCTGGTCCGTGCGCTCGACCAAATCACCGCCTATGCGGACGGATGTGGGATCTGTCGAGTTTAATGCCAAGTTAGACAGTAAAACGATCATTTGAAACGGCAATAAATCTTTTCACTGTATGAGAGTGGCACCCCTACCCGGCACGCGTTGTTTCGGATCGAAATGAAGAGTGTAGGATTAAGTTTAAGAACTGTTCAAGGGGCCGAGTCTGCTATTTCAATCGTGTCGAAAAACATCCGAAATCGTCGCTTAATACAAACCCACCGGTACAATTGTGACAGTTTTTCGTACTCTACTATTACAATCGTACTCCAATAGACTTTATCGGTCGGCCGATAAAATTCTACTAACACGTACCGCGCCAGTAGCCGCTAGTCAGTGATATTTTTGACAGTCTAAAAACAGTGATTCTATTTTACGGCTTGTCAATAGTAGACTCGGCCCCCAGAACACTCGCCGTAGTAGACTTGCTAAAATGCGACCAAACAAGCTAACGTTCTATCTCTGCTGTTCAAATGTCGATAAGCCACAGTGACCACTTCGACCAGATGAATCGTTTGTCTGCCACCTCAGTGATATAAAAAAAAACAAGCCTAAACAAATCAGTTTATCGCCGATCGCAGTCCACTGCTGGCTTAAATCATTTATCTAGTTTAACGGTCTAACTACTGGACGTAGGTCTTTCCAATTTTCACCATTCTGAAGGCAATTGGCCGTACTGTACTGTACTTACATATTAAAAACAATAATATATACCTTTTTGAGCAAAGTCTGGGCGGATTGCTTGTTATTTATAAATTTAATTAAATGCAAAGTACATGTGATTTAAGGTTTCCAATGTACATTGTCATTTACCGCACATTAACATCTATGGTCGCTCTAATACGGAGTGTGTTGCGTCAAAAAGTGCTGTAGTGAAAATTATAACAGTCACTGGTTATTTATAAAGCAATTGGAAATATGTCGGTGATAATAAAGGGTGCAGTGAAATTGTACTACTATTTAAATGACGAAATCCAAGGTAAGCAATCTTACTTTTTATTTCTACGTAGTACTCTGATAAATAAATTAAATTTAAAATTTAAAAAAAAACCGGACACAATAATATAAGTTCCCTTTAAAAGTAATAAATAATAAAAGGAAAAACTAAAGTAAAAAAACTGAGAGGAAAAATCGCCAGACTTCGCGATCCATGTATTTTTCTTTCGCTTTCTGTACATTCTTTAATTAATCGCTTCATACATGCACGTCTGGGTATACGAATGCTTCCGATTTTTCCGTTATTGAGCAATCTGCTCACGTGGTCTTCAAATGTAAGTCTCGGCCTACCCTGACTCCGAATAATAATAAAATAAACTTAATCTTAAAGTACCTAATTAAGTATGTATGTGACCAGCATGTGGTGAAAATTCGTATAAATTGAACCAGATAATAAAAAGCCTGTAAAAGAAAATACTAATTAATACGGATAAGCTCTTTCGCGTAATAGGTCTGACATTCCGTGCGTTTATGCTGGCGACCTACAGGAGCATAGTTATAAGTGGTTATAAGCTACGGTCGATGACATCGCGGAGGTTATTGACCGTTTAAATAAATATTTAAACACTATAGGGGACTGCGGTTAGCGTGACAGGTAGTGTGAAATCATAGGAAACTCTCTGAAGATGGGTAGGTTGATCGGTATGCGTTCCTCATTTCTGTCATTGCGCATGTAGGCCGGGGTAAATCGGGAAAGCCGCGTCGTTCACACGTCCTCTGTCTTACCAACGGATAACGGCGTGTATGGCGCATAACAAGCATGTTTGCTTCCCAAATTTTGCTGCCATTTAAGACCCAAACTATTCCGATTACGGCTACTGTTAAAAACCTGAGGTGATCTTGATTCCACTCTTGATTGACGGCTACATTGTGAGTATATGCGCTACTTCCGAAAACAGAACTGCTCAATAAACTTACCTGACTTCTCAATTACGTTTTCTATCATGGAATATGATATAAACTCTATATATATATGATATAAAAATATTATATTAGGACTCGTCTCTGCTTATCGGATCGAGATGGGTTGATTGAATATACGTCGGTGTCGCAGCGTGTGTGTTCATTCTTACATTCTCCTTTTTTCTAACGTGGTGGAATGCATTTAGGCCATCCTATGTGGGGAACTCCCAGTTCCGGATTGGCCAGACTATCCACTTGTAGTGTTGCCATGGGAAATTGGTATAGTCATTGTATAACACCATCGGACGTTCAGCCCGCCCTACTTGGCAAGTCCCACTGGTGCACATGGAGAGTCTGACAGTGTTAGACACGGAACCAACCCCATCCGACGAATGTAGAAACACGCAACGCGGGAGGCGGCACATTCATGTCCGGTTCCTGACTCTTACATTCTCCCACTCCAACTTATTTAACTCCTCTTTTTTCTGTCTCATCTGTTTCAATCAAATTGCGGTCGTTTAAAAATCTTCTTCTATTTGTCCCACTCACAGCTCAAGTTTAACACACTCCTCTTTCGTTGTAGAGTCAATTCTTTTCTATAAAAGGCACTCCCTCTAGGAGATTCCGGACCAGTTGATAACATATTAACTAGCCGGGACTTATCAAATTTTGATGAGTTTATTATTATTTTCAGACATATTTATTTCCTAGGGAGCCTTATGGGAAGCTTGAAAATTTTCAACAACAGCCATAACCTGCGCCTGGTTATTTCAACATGGCAACAAGCTCCCACCAATTACGTGCGACAAAATACAAATGGTGAAATGTGGGCCTATAGTATACCTTTGCTTACTCTTTGGACATCGTCTTACTATTGAGACCACTTGAGACTGATTCTTGGCACTTTGTTGTCAATAGAAGCGTAATTTGTCGTCTATGGCAGCGTTATGTAAACACATGTATTCTGCTGAGCATCACCCAGGACGTGGAAAGAGAACAACCACTCGTCAGGACCGATATGTACAACTTACTACAAGACGTCAGTCAATGATAACCGCCCGAGAGTTAAGTTTCAAGTTTCAATTCTCTAGTAAAAATGTCTTTATTTTGCATAGAACACTTTAACGGCAAATGATGAAACTGTAAGAAATATGAATAATAAATAAAAAACATAAAAAAAATAATAAATAAATAAATTGTTGGGACAACTCACACAACGCCATCTGATTCCAAACTAAGCAAAGCTTGTACTATGGTAACCAGATAACTGATAAACATACTTATATATTTCTAAATACATACATATTATAAATAAATAACACCCAGACACAGAATAAACCATCGGGCTCATCACACAATGTTTTATCCTGGGTGGGAATCGAACCCACGACCTCTTGCGTAGCTCCCACCGCGCCACAGAGGCCGTCAACTCATCAACAACATGCTCGACGCCCATGCCATATACGAACGCGAGACGTGGTCTTAGGAACAATGGGACATAATTTTATTTTGCAATTAATTCCGGTTTAGATTTAGGCCTAATACACGGCAATGGGCTCTCCACCTGTTGTTTTGTGTTGTTACGTGGAACAAAAATGCATACGTTGAAATGTGGGCCTATAGAATTCCTCATCCTACCCCTTCGGGGATAAAGGCTTGAAAATAATGTATGTAATACCAGATAGACTAGAGTGTACCATCGTTCCGGAAATACTGAACGGCTGAGATGCGTCCAGGAAGTGCACCTTTACAGCGGCTAACCAGTGACAGTATGGGCGGGTTTATTTATAGCAAAATCAAAATAATGCTCAAAGAAATTAATAATTCGATCGGGTCGTGCCGTCGAGCGGGTGACTAATTTGAAAAATTTTCATACATTATTGTGAAATTAATAAACGACGGGTTAAAATAGGTGCCAAGGGGCTCGAAGTATGTAACGGGCGAAGCCGGGCGGGTTAGCTAGTGAACCGTAAATTATAAAAAAGTAAGTTGTATAATGTCAAAGGTTAAGCACCAAAAATCAATAATTATTCATTGTCAAAATATTCATCTACTTACGTACAACGTAAATTTAAATACTATTGGTACTTATGTGAATAAGTAAACAATTGAAACCGTTTCTATTTAAAAGTCATACTATTTTCACCTATACGGCTATATGTGTATTGGTTTTTCAATGCCTCGATGGCGTAATGCTAATGCGACTGTTCTGCTGAGGTCTTGGGTTCGAGTCCCGGGTCGTAATAAATATTTGTGTGATCTGCCAATGTTTACATCGGAGTTTGGGTATTTAGTAATATTTATCAGTTGCCTAGACCCCATAGCACAAGTTTATATTATTTATGCTTAATTCACACTAGGTGACGTTGTGTGAGATTTTCTAATAATATTTATTTATTATTTAAGTGGGCATATAATATGCCTCTGCCACCCCTTCGGGGATTAGGCGTGATGGATATTTATTTTATTTAAAAGTTGACACGCGCGGCTTAGCCCGCGTATAGAAGTTTTCCCGTTGCCGTTTCCCACAGGAACTTGTTTCCGGGATAAAAAGTAACCTATATGTTATTCTGATGTATAAGCTATATTATTGTACAGTTTCATTAAAATCCATTCAGTAGTTGTTACGTGAAAGAGTAAGAGTAACAAACATGCATACAAACTTTCGCATTAATAATATTACCGTGTGTGTGTGTGTGTGTGTTGTGTGTGATATGTGTATGTGGCAAGGTCAATTAAACATACACGCATCCCTTAATCAAGCTGTTAATGCAGCAATGAACAATTTTTTAGCATCTGCACGCATTCGCCGCTCATCTTGATGCGTGTGTAACATAATGCCTTCATTTTTTATTTTATTTTTTCATATAAATAAGGTCAAAATAATAATAATAAATAATAATAATAAATAAGGTAGGAGTCCGAGACTACCAGGACTTTAATTGGTCGTGCTAATTAGTGTCTAGCACATACGACCTTTTAGTCTTTTTGTTACCACCTCACTGAAAAGGCAACGGATTCAAAATGTCTTCCAAATTTAACATCTAAAATAGACACATTTTATTTTATTAAATTTATTCGGCCCTTTAGACCCACCCCAGTTCCGTGCTTCGGAAGGCACGTTAAGCCGTCGGTCCTGGTTGCTAATAAAATGGCAGTCGTTAAGCCAAGTTAAAGGCCATATGGGCGACTTAAAAAAATTTAAACAGCAGGTCGATACAGCCTGCGCCTGTCCATTTCAACACGGCAATGGGCTCACCACCTGTTACGTGGGACGAAAGTGTATACGGCGAAACGTGGGCGTTTAATATGCCTCTGCCTACCCCTTCGGTGATAAAGGCGTGACAATATGTATGTATGTATGTATATAAATAAGGAGGTTACTTAAATTGAAACTAGGTCTAAATGAACAACATATTTTTCTGTGCTTGTTGTCGAATGCATGTAGGTATTTCTAATATTTTATAACTGACGATAAAAAGGAGGAGGTTCTAAAGTTACAAATAAATAAATAAATATCCATCACGCCTTATCCCCGAAGGGGTGGCAGAGGCATATTATATGCCCACTTTTCACCGTGTGGATTCCTGTCCCACGTAATAGGTGGTGAGCCCATTGCCGTGTTTAAATAGACAGACGCAGGTTGTATCGATCTGCTGTTTAAATTTTTTTAAGCCGCCCATATGGCCTTTAACTTGGCTCAACGACTGCCATTTTATTAGCAACCAGGACCGACGGCTTAACGTGCCTTCCGAAGCACGGAAACGCTCGCAAATATAAATGCCACAAAGTGGTCACCCATCCAAGGACCAGCCATAGTGAAAGTTGCGTAACTCAGTGATCGTTTACAGAACACTGAGACCGCGGGGCCGCGAGCGCTTCAGGTTCTAAAGTTGTCAACGGTATGGCGATTATTCTCCTTATTTAATAAATACAGATATAAATTTAATTTTTAAAAACATTAAATAAAACAAATATATTTAATAGTGGTTCTGTGAACCGTAGACTTCGGAGAATTATTTTTTTTATTTTTTTTTTCTTTTTTTTTATAGATTTAAAAAAAATTCAATATTGCTTTTTTTCGTTTTGAGCGCTCTTGCCAACCGCTACGGGACCATTTTCCCTCCCCTGCATCCATTTCCCCCTCGATCGTAAAAACCCCTCGCTAAAAGTTGTTGTCTACATCAAGGATTGTCCATGCCAAGTTGCATGCAAATCCGATGAAAAATGCGACCTGTAGACTGAATGGACGGACGGACATTAATATCATTTTTCCCGTACCAGTGAAGTTAAAAATTGTATCCCACCGATATCGGATACAGGGACCAAGCTACAGTGGTCAAGGCCTTCCGAAAAATAAGTGCCGTGCTCAGTAGAAAAAGCCCTTTTGCAATAAGCCCTTGGACCAACTGCCTAATGCGAACCTCGTGAAAATCAGTCGAATGTGTGCCGATACGATTATCTAAACAATAATCTCAGGATCTATATCCCACGTCATGTCGATAACCTCGTGAGCAAGGTCCAAATATATTGTTAGTCCTTTTCTGCTTTAAAGAGATTCTTGTTATGTTACCACATAAATGTGATTATTTCAACTATTTTATTATTATTACTAGCTGACCCGCGCAACTTCGTTAGCGCCACATAAGAGAAACGGACAAAGAAAGAGACTTAAGTTAAATAGAGTGGCGCGAAGGCTATTCTTATGAAACAACTTCTGAAGTATTCGCTTTTAACAACAGAAAACTGAATGAAATCGAAATACCTAGGTACTTGTTGATGAGTTACTTACAACTGAATAATATAAACGCGGGCGAAACTGCTTGAACTGAATAACCTGTGCGAGACATTTTCTGAATTAATATCTAGGGTACCTACTTATATCCCGGGAAAACATCTGTTTCCCGCGAGAAACCATTTTGTGTAATGTCTTCACGTGAGCGGAGCCGCGGGAATCAACTTTCGGAAAGGTTCTACCTATATGCCGATTTTCATCAAAATGTGATTAAATAACAAACGTCCAAATAATATAGAAATCTTTACAAACTTTGAATTCCGGGAATTCTTTCACGAATTTTTGTAACGTAAGTGCGCAAAGAATACGTTCACCAAATTTTAGGGTATTTATGGTTTTACCCACGTAGTTCCCATTCCCGTGGGAATACCAGATATTCCTTTCTTAGTGATGATTCAAGGTAGATTCCTAATAAATACTTTCACCAAATTTCAGGTATGTACCTATGTTTGATAGATTAGACTGTGTGTGGCTTCATCCGCGTAGTTTTCGTTTCCATTGAAATATCGGGAATCCCGTATTTATTGCTTATCCAAAGACTTAAAGCATACATTCACCAAATTTCAGGTTTCTATGTTCAATGTTTAGGCTGTGTGTGGTTTACTGACATAGTTTAGGTTCCCGTGGGATCACCGGACTCGCTGGTAATACCTGCCTTAGGAGATTCTTCTAAAACTGGTGTAGGTACGCATGTTACTTTAAAAATGACAATCTTCCATACAACCGTTTATCCCTTATTTACGTCCTTAGGCGTAAAAATTCGCAAACCTCCTTCATAGGGTCACCTACGTGTTAAAATGAACCCGAATGCGAAGTTTGGACTTCATAGCTCCGTTAGCTCCATGGATTTTGTGAGTCATGAGTCAGTTATTACAACTTCTGTTTTACCTCCCTAAGGGTAGAATTTATCAAAATTCCTTAGCGCGTAATTCTGGGCAAACGTGTGTTCATTTGTTGAAACTTCATAAATAATCATTTATTTTCATTATTATGTTTCTATCTTATTCACATTATTTTTATTATTATGTTTCTATCTTCTCGGGTATCTTCTTTTTTTCTTATACAGATACCCTTTTCGTATTATTGTCTTTTGGTATTATTATTATTGTTTCGTCATCTGGACACGCCAGGATTTTTATGCGTGTCCACATAGTGAAACCTAAATTAAATATGGTGAGTGTGAAACCTAAAAAAAAAATGGCGCGTCAAGATGACGAAATAATAAATGATAATATTTAGTGTTTCACGAACTGAACACATATGTGCCCAGACTCTAGTGTTGAGATGGTGAATAACCCTGTTATTCTTGGGTCCTGAAGAACCCATAGATTAAACAGTCAACGGAACCACAGCTGCAAGACTTTTCTCAATTTTCACCACATCACACGGTCTCGGGTTTTCCGCTTTTATTAGTGTATGCAATGTCGTCGGTCCATCTGGCTGGGCGGGGTTTTGTTTTTTTTTACTTGTGGAATTCCCCTCGGATGTTATGCCGGACTCGAACCGACTAAAACCACACGGTCCCTGCCTATCTGTCTATTGCCGGGCGCCCCGGGTAGCTCCTCGGAAAGATGTCTCAGTGTGGCTGGGAGGATATATCTTACTTTATTATGTGTTTTTTGGACTTACTTTTTTTAACCAAATGTATATTCTTTAAAGATCCTCGAACTCAGGATTGGTTCTTGATGAGGACACCATGGCCAGGGCTGGCGTTAATTGCTCTGTATTTATTGACGGTGCTTCGATGGCTACCAGACTATATGAAGAACAGACCTGCGTATGCTCTGCGAGGTCTCATGGCAGTCTATAACATCACTCAAATTATTGGGTGCATATATATAGCTTACAAGGTAAATAATTTTCTTTCCTTTTTTTCCTTTCCTTTTAGATCACCATATGGGCTCTCAACCGCGCACTGTTCTGTAAACGATCCCAGTTTTATGGTATTTCCATTTACGAACAGTCGTTAGTCCCGGCTCTCAGTAACGGACTAGTCGTTTAGTTTAGTTGGAGGCCTTACGGGCTTGAATATTTTACAGCATCAGTTTTACCACGACAATAGACTCACCGCCTATTATGTGGGACTGTGGGATTAAATACTTATATCTGGTGAAGTGTGGACGTATAATGTCTCGAAATACGCCCTTGGGAAAAGGCGTAATTTGTCTAAAGAGCGTAAGTAAAAAGGTTATTAGATTTCGACTGGCTTTTTCGGTTTAAATCAGATTCTGTTCCGAGAGATTCTACTAACGACATATTCTGTTTACGACAGATTCGCTATAAAACAGATTAGTACATATAAGTACAGAATTTAATTATTGAATAAAAATATGAATTACATATTTATTATTAAAATTCAATGATATCACATTAATGGAGTTTGCATAACAGTTTTAAACATTTCAATGAATTCATTTTAATGCACTATCAATAATTGTTTTTTTTTTTATTTTAGCATCGTTTTCGATCAATTTTGCACTTCGTCGTTTTCTACCGCAATCTGTCTTCGATTTTAAAAATTTTCCTTTTTGAAGCTTTGTTTCTTTTTTAATAATCAAGTCGAACTAAATTGATATTGTATCAAAATTTATCTATCTATCTATCTATCTATCTTCACGCTGTATCCCTGACGGGGTAGTCAGAGAGGACAGATCGCCAGGCTTCGCGATCCATGCATACTTCTTTCGCTTCTTCGAGATTCATCAATCGCTTCATACACGCACGTCTGGGTATCCGAGTACTTTTGACCTTTCCGTTTTTGAGCAATCTGCTCACGTGGTCTTCATATGTAAGTCTCGGCCTACCCTGACTCCTTCTACCCTCTACTTTTGAACAATATATATTCTTCGTCAATCGTTCCCCACTCATTCGTTGGACGTGTCCAAACCAACGGAGCACGCCCTTTTCCAGCTTAACGCTGACACTTTCATTCAAACCTGCCAAATTGCGTATCACTTCGTTACGTATTCGGCCAGCCAAGGTAACGCCGCACAACTTTCGAAGTGATCGCATCTCCACAGCATTCAATTTACTTTCATGCATCTGCTGACATACCCAGGTTTCACTACCGTAAAGCAAAGTTGGCACTAGCACTGCGTTATGAATCGCCAGTCGTGCTTCTTTTACGATGCTTATCAAAATTTAAAATCTAATAACTAGTACTATAGTTATTAGATTTTTGATTTTACTTATACTTCAGCTAAAATGTAACAAATCCCAGGTTTATTGTATACCTATAATAATTTTGTACCTACTCGAAGATATAAATCCTGTCTTAAAGCAAATCTTTCGTAAACACGTAAACAGAATTTGTCCTAAGCAGAATGTCTAAAACAGAATAGCCATTCGATTCTAGGGAGTGACCTAGTAGGTCCCCTCACTATGTACATAATATGATGTGTGTAATATTTTACCCAACCGTTTTTTTATTGCAGAGTTTGTCACTGGGATGGTTAAGTCATTACTCCCTTGTGTGTCACCCGGCAAATGATGGCGGGCCAAATGGCCTTGAATATGCATGGACTGTATGCTATGGATATTTCATTATGAAGCTTGTTGATCTACTCGATACGGTAATAAAATTGAAACCTTAAAAAGATACCTGCCTAATTCTTGAATTGATATTGTGGAACACTTTTTTGCACAGCGCCGTCTAGCCCCAACTAAGCTATAAGCTTTTGCTATGAGATCAAGATATACCTTTATATAAAAATTATTGTAGTCTCCGTTTTAAATCCACTGGTACTGGAAAAATGCTATCGATGTCTGACCGTTTGTCCGTCTATTCAGTCTACAAGTTGCATTTTTCTTCTGATTTGCATGCAACTTGGCATGGACCATCCTTGATATAGTCAAAAACTTGTAGCGAGGGGGTATTTCGATCGGTTAACCAAGAAATGTTCAGCCTTTTTCCTCAATTTTCTCCGAAGTCTACGGTTCACGGAACCACTAGTACATAGGTACATATAATACATAGGAAACACCCAAACTCCGACACAAACATTATACATAGGAAACACCCAAACAACGACCCGGGAATCGAACCCACGGCAGTCGCATACACTACCACTTTTGCCACTTTGGCAGTCCTTTGCATTAAGATTGTCTGTGATATATTAATAATATCAACACTCGTATGAGTTGGGTTGTGATGGGTGAGATGGGTCCCCACCGAGATCTTCGGACCCCAACTTAGCCTCTCCTGCAAATGGTGCGCTGGTGACTCACGGAGGAGATCTTACACAAGATATGGAATAACTTTGAATGCATTAAGCAAATTATTACAAGGCATAATATAACCCGATTACAATGAAATAAATGACTATCTCGTCAGGGATACAGCGTGATGATAGTTTAGTTTATTTTTCATAATTTAACCAACTTTTACTCTTAAGTAGTAATGGTCTCACTACAGGGGATGACGACGACCGTGCGAAGTGGAGCATAAAATGAAGGAAAGCGGACCCCGTGCGTCTCACAAGATGCAACTGGGACTGACGCTCGGATGTAGGAGTAGACTCTTAAATATAGTTAAGAATTTCAACTGTTGTTGAAAGTTGTTGTTGTTTCGGTATGGTTCGGGTAGTTCAGTGGCTAGAACATTGCTCTGGTTAAGCAAAGGTCACAGGTTCAATCCCCGTCTCGAACTAAGTTCTCTTTTTTTACTTTAATATAATTTAACCATCTAGGATATATTTCAGATATTTTTCGTTTTAAGAAAAAAGCAAAATCAAGTTACATTTCTACACGTTTACCACCACTTCGGTATGGTAGCTGTAGCCTGGGGCATTGTAAAGTGGGTACCAGGTACGTACAAGATTCATAACTTTTCATCTCGTGGAAAAATCATTACCTACTTTTCATTGTTCATTATTAATGGTAGCTACAGTACACATGCCACGAAAAATCGTTACGATTTAACTGTACAGTTTAAATTGTAGGTACAGTTATATCGTACGGCCCTGCAACCTGAAATGTAGTTTTTATTATATAGTTACACGTTCCGATTAATCAGTTCAGTTTCAGTTTTTACCATTAGAGACAATTCACAAAACTCATTCACCATTCCACTCTTTTCACATTTTTCGTTATTTTTTACATATTTTCTTATCACATCTATTGGTGTTATTTGGTGTAAATATATGGGGATTATAATGGTGGGTCTAGGAACAACACCTGGCTCACACTGATGCATGCTTGACGGAACTATTTAGTGTAACCAACAGTCCAAAGGTTGTAGTCGATCACTTTATTCCCTAAACTCGCCACATTGCAACTATATAGGTAGGTAATTGTAGTTTCTACATTATTATTTATAAGTGCCATTGTTATTAAATTTTATCTCAAGTGACTACAATAATGTTACACCTCTTTATCATTCCTACGCGACTTCGACAAAGACCATTTGTGTAAAGAAGCCCTTTACACTCATTTTATTTTCCCTCTATTTGCCACGAGCAGTGGGACAAGGGTCAAGCAACTTAACCCTTGTGTATGAGAGAAAACTTAACGCACATGACCCTTTTTTTTTTTATTCGAGGAGAGATCCGCTTACATACTACCCACTGCTGGCTAGCAATGGGCTTGTGTGGGGGGTCGCCCAGCACCTGATCGTGGTGGTGCTGGGAATACCCACTAAAACTCCTCGGCTACCTTTCTGCCCTAATGGAGGTGTTTTGGGACCTGTTGAACTCACCAAAACACTTCTGGGCTGTCCCGGCCTTGCCGGGGTACCGCGCCGGTGGAGGATTATTTGGGTATGCTCAGATAATCCCCAGACGAGGTGGCCTGTGCAATGCACATGTTAGCGCCACCTGACGTGTGCAGGTCACTCTTAGGGCTGGACAAGACCAGCGGTCACAACCGCCCGCCTTATCCTGCCCACCCGTCTACGCCGGATGGAAACGGCCAGAGCATCCTCTTCCCGCTCCCTCTCCGCAGCTTCCTTCGTCTTCATTATTCTCTCGGCGAAAAATGAGACCGCTTCCCATGCCTCTTCACTGCCAAGCATAGCTTGCACTATACTTGGCAGCGCAAGTGCTATTCCGCCGAGCGCCACGTTTAGTTCCTGACGGTCGTTTTGCCAGGCTGGGCATACAGCTATCGTGTGCTCGGCTGTATCGTCAGGGGCACCGCAGTGGTGACACATCGGAGTCTCCTCACGACGCGCGACACGGTACAGATAATGACCGAAACATCCATGTCCGGTCAAAACCTGCACCAGATGGTAGGTGAGGCAGCCCCCTTGGCGAATCACCCACTCCTCCAACATCGGACGGATCGCCTCGATCGTCCAATGGCCAGCACTTGGGTTGGACAGTGCCTCGCTCCATTGGCGCATAGCATCCCTCCGGGCATGTGAGCGGACCTGCTCGATCTCCTCGAGATCAGGCTGCTCACCCCGCACTCTGGATTCGACTCTATGCCGATGCACCGCCGCAAGTACAAGTGCATCGATTTGCCAAGGAGGGGTGCCTGCCAATACGCAGGCAGCCCCGTGGCTTACCGTACGATATGCGCGTATAGCCGTGGTCGCGATCACCCTTTGAGATTTGCGTATGAGGCGCGCGCGCACGAGGACCGAGGCATTGCGACCATACTGGAGATCCGTATAGGGCCATGGATCTTATGACCTCATGGTATAATCGGCGGCAACTGACGACTGACGCAAGATGGACCGCATCTTCCCAGTCCCTCGCAGCTGCTGCCACCAAAGTGTCATCCGCAAAGCAGATGACGTCCATCCTTGGTAGGAGCGAGCCACGAAGAACCCAGTTGTATCCCAGGTTCCATAGCAGCGGGCCAAGAACTGATCCCTGGGGGACTCCAGCTACCACCTTCCACGACTGGATGCGACCTGCCGCATCCTCATAAAGAACTGCCCTGTCCTTAAGGTACTCCTTGATTAGGGTACGGAGATATATGGGGACTCTATGGAACCGTAATGCTTCCTCTATGGTTTCATGGGGAATGGCGTTAAACGCATTTGCTATGTCCAGGGACACCGTCACTACCATCTCCCCACGTGCCGTTGCCATCTCGGTCCATCTTTTGAGGAGGCTTAATGCATCCATCGTGGACCGCCCAGTACGAAAACCATATTGACAATCGACCAGATCCGGGCCTAAACTCTCCAAGTGCCCGATGATGCGGGAAGCAAGGATCTTCTCGAAGGCCTTTGCCGTCTCATCAAGCAGGACAATTGGCCGATATACCTCCGGGGAGTCCGCTGGGCGACCCACTTTTTGAAGAAGACAGAGTCGTCCCATCTTCCATCTTCCAGGGAAGTGGACCCTCTGCAGACAGACGTCGAGCACCGCTCGAAAACGTTCCTCCAGTGGACCTAAGGCAATAGCCATTACTTTGGCTGGGACCCCATCCGGCCCCGGTGCTTTAGTTTTGCGTCAGAAACGTTCCCTCACGGCGCCAAACTCAGCATCCGTGACAGGGGGCCCGTTAGTCCACTCATCCGGAACGGAACCGGTGGTTGGCATGCATGGGGGCGAAAATGTTCCCGGATCCGGGAAAAGTGTCCTCAGGACCCTCTGCAGTAGCACCGGCTCCATACTGGACGTAGGTGGAGCCGGGGCTGAAAATTACCCTCATGTCGTTAGCAAGTAACTCCGCCATGCCATCGGGATCATCCGCAATCGAGTCGGGCACCTCGGCCCAAGCTCGCACCATCGCTGCCTCTTCGGCCACCTCTGGCTGGAACTGAGCTATTGCCCACCTAGGAAAATGTGAGGCATCTTTGTATGTTATACCTTCCGCCACAGCCTCAGGTTTGAGGGATACTACCACCGCAAGTGTTTTAGGAGCCTTCGGTACCTTGGGTGTCTTGGGATTGAGTTTTGTTTTAGGAGCCTCAGGTTTATTGGTATCCTTTGCCAAGTTTCCTTTCTTAGCTTTTCTCACGACTGTTGTCCACAATTGCTCAACCAGAGGCTGCTCTTCATGTGAAGGGCCCGCCACTTGTTCCGCTGCCCGGGTAACAACCTTCTTCGGTCTAGCCTCTTTGGGCATATTTGCTGGAGGTATAAGTGTGGTGGGTGCAGCCGGATTCACTTCAGTCCGACCATTTTTTCCCACCCTAGTGTCTGATGCCAGAGGAGGTGATGGAGTCGAGGTGGGGCAGGCAAAAGTCGGCCATCTACCTCAAGGCTTTCCGGCCGGGCTCCTATCACCCCTCCGATGTGCTCAATGAGCTCTCTTTGAAGGCGACCGATCACCTCGGCAAACTTCATCCTGGATAGCCCATCACAGGGTGAACCCTCATTCACTGGTTCCCCGGTGAGCGCCGGTCTTTCTTTGGATGTAGAACGCCTTCTTCCTTCAGTGAAAGCTTGTCTCAGGGCAACCACCTCTTCCTGGATAGCAGACAACTGTCCCCGCAGACGGTTGTTGTCTGCTTGCAGTCTCTTTATTTCTTTATTATCGCTGCGGTTTGCCAACGCCTGGACAATCTTTAAAAGCGAAGTTGAAAGATCCTTTATCTCTTTGACGCAGGTCCCTTTCAGGTTCTTTGTCTTTAACGCTACCTGCTGCAGTTTAACTGCGTCCATCTCCGCTTGTTGGATAAGTTTCTCCGTTCTGGGTACCGGAGGCAGTTTTGTCTTCCTTGTTTTAGGGGAACGTACGTGATCAGTGACGGTAGAGTCTGACTCGTTTTCCGTGTCTGTCCCAGTCTCTTTGAGCTCTCTGCGAGCCTGCGACAATCCCACACTATGGTGATATGTCCCTCTACCACCGCGAGAGCGCATTACTTTGACCGGGGTCAAAGAGATTACTTCCTCTTGGGAATCATCCTCGCTCCAAGATGTCCCTGCGAAAAATTTTCCATTGCGTAAGCGCATCTTTATCCCAAGCTTGTCACCCCTTAAGCATGACAAAGTTTGAGAACAGAAGATGTCAGCAAATAACAATTCCAAATTCGCAAAGCAGTCAGAGCGTCCGGGAGATAAGCCAAGTCAGTTAAAAACAGGGTATAACAAGATACTTTCACAACTCTTATATGAAGTCACCACCCACTGGCCACTGCGTTACCGCGCACCTAGTGGAATGGGTCCCAAGCAATCGATAAAGTTGCAACTAAGGTAGGTTCATAGCGGCTACGACGCATAAAATCACTTCAAATCGTCCACAAGTTTAGTTCTCCACGGATTTGGTCACCACCCACCGGCCACTGCGTTACCGCGCACCAGGTGGGATGGGTCCAGGGCAGACGACGAGGACGTACCGGAGAACACTTGGGGACCTGCCCCAACGGATATGACCCTGCTCAGTAAGGTCTGACCTGAAGAGGACCTGAAGATATAAGTAGAACTCCATTCGCACCCTATATCCAACTCCTCAACTATTTCAGACCGTATCCTGTGCCTTTCTAACAACAATATACTTAATAGAGTATCTTACAAGTCCATGCGATCATATGTGAGAGCGCTAGATAAACTTTCCGTGAGGCTATGTCCATCAGTGGCCGTTTGATGACCGAAATAATGATGATGATAAAAGTAACAATATAGACGGGTGGGGTATTTTCTAGTTTTTGCCCCACCTTTATGGGGTATCAGAATAGAAATAATACCATAATTTAAATATCATACTGGTTAAATTCTTATTTCAGGAGGCCACGGAACATCGCTAATATTGCTAAACTGCATAGTGCATACAATAATGTATGGGTATTACTTTATCACATCATTGGACGAAAGCAACAAAGAATCACTTAACAAGTGGAAGAATTACGTCACACAGATACAAATAGTAAGTGTTAGAAAGTACAGAATTCAAGTCCATACTTCCAACCTTACATCCATTCTTCCATGCTAAGGGATCAATATGTCGCAGTCGGATTGTATAATAGCCGTTTACCTATGGCAGAGAATACATTCCAGCGGTTTTTTATTCAGCTGCATTCAATCCAGCTAATCGTTGAACCGCCGCCGCCGCATTTCATAACGGCCCTGTTTTTGATAACGGGTAGCCGTATTTTAATATGGCAGATTATACAATCCAACTGCAACAAATATAATAAAACGATTCTTGGGGATAGTTTTAAGCGTGGAGAATAAGAGGTACCCAAAGAAGAAAGTAAGAAAAATATCTTCTGACACTAACTAGGTGCACCAAAACAAACCTCATGCTAAAATAGCTAGATTGACTCGGGATTCGAACCCAAGACCACAGCATACACATACCTACCTCTGCAGCCCCTTGGAGAGCACTACATCCACCCCGTTCTCCCTACCAGGTGCACCCGTGTAGACAGCTTGTAGCCTTTCTGCAGAGGCCACGCTCTGTTGCCTTTCCATCGAGTCTCCTGCAGGAATTGCGCCACGTCGACCCTACGCCTGGTGAGCACCCCGGCCAACTCAATCGCGCGCCCAGTCAGCGTACCAATGTTCCACGTAGCGAAGTGGATACGGGTTGGGGCTAACTTCTTTAGCCGTGCTGGCCCGATACACGGCAGCCCTAGCCCACTTGCCACAGGAGTCAGGCTGGGCTCCTGCGCGCCGTTTTGCTGCGGCGCCCTATCCCTAGCTGCAATCTTATTGTGTATTACCACTTTTGTTTTGGCAGGTGGCTTTAATGGGAGCGACGCCCTCAGGCCTCCCAACCCCAGAGGGGAAAGCCAGCGCCATAGCCTCGTCCATTTTACAGCAGATGCACGAACTAGCACGTGAGGTTGAATTGGGCCCCGAAGGTCTTGATAGGGCCCCATGCAACCATAGTATACTTCAATCAATTAAACTGCCGTAGTAAAAACATAGGGTGCTCATTGAATAAATATCTTTTTCAGCTTCAGTTTGCTATGCTGCTTGTGCACTTTATAACGTTAACTGTGAGCAGAGTTTGCGCGTTTCCTCATCAGCCTGCCTACATAATGATACCGCAAAACCTATTTATGCTGATTTTGTTTCTTGATTTTTACTACCGCGCGTATATCAAACCGAAGCGACTGTGAAATATACATTCATTATGTACTTACTTTTAAGAAAATATACTAAGAAGCGCAAATACAATATAGAACATGCTTTATATTTTATTTCCTTATCAGCAGGGGACCGAGTCTGCTATTTCAATCGTGTCGAAATAGAATCGAGATCGTCGCTCAATAGTATGCCACCGGTACAATTTTGACAGTTTTTCGTAGTCTACTATTACAATCGTACTCCAATAGACTTCGATAGACTTCCAATAGAATCGGTCGGCCGATAGAATTCTACCAACTTGTACCGCGCCAATGGCTAGACAGTTACATTTTTGATAGTCTACTAACATTTTGACATCTAAAAACAGCGATGCTGGTTCTATTCTACGGCTTGTCAATAGTAGACTCGGCTCCCAGGAATGAAGCGTTTGCTGTATTGTATACGATTACTGTGTTAGAATTTTACGATACAATCGGTATTGAGATAGACGACAACAATGAGCAAGGAATCAACGTCACTCGCGCTCTACTATACTAGCGGCACGCTATAATGGCCGTTTTGACATATTACAATAGTGATTATATTTTACTTGTTTTACATAAGTATTCTGTTCTACCGTAGTATAAATACCCTCTAATGTGGTCGACTATTCACATATTTCTACAAATAAAAATGTAATTAAAATAAATACGAAACTTCATGGACAAACGTCAAAACGGCCATCATAGCGTGCCGCTAGTATATAGGCGCCTTACTCTATATATTTCATACGAACTAGCGTGTCAGGGGAAGTCACCTTTTATTCATACGATTACACTATTTACGACAGACGAATGGCAGAGGGAGAGACCTAGAGGTATCTAGATAACTGATAAATATTCCACTAATAAGGTACCTGGATCGAATATGGCCACCATAAGGTTTGACACAAGTTTTTTGGCCGTGTGTAATACATGACGTAATCAGACTATTTTTGTTTCATCGCCTATCTATGTAACTATCGTGATAAAGCCATAAAGTGAACAAAATTCAAGCACAACTGTACTTATTCATCTTTTTGTAAAAAGTAGAAATTTGGCCATATTTCCGATAGTGTAGTGTAGCGTGGCCATACTACCGGTATGAATTTTACACATAGATGATTACTTATTGAAAAAGTATTTATTTACTTGTTGTCCATTTAAGTCTAATTCATAATGTCAGGTATTTGAATTAAATACATATTTTATTTGTAAAACTCGTTTATTATCAGAAAAAACAATAAAAAATTAATAGCAACGCAGAAGTTTTGTAGGTATTACTATGGTGTAAGTATACTATACTATTTTTACACTAAAACCTCTTTGGGTGGTCAGAGTGGACACAACCCGCTATACAAGCATACATTTTTTTTTAGTCCAACAGATACATTACTCGATTCATACATAAACGAGGATTTCTCTCTTTATACTGTGCATACACGTCAGGGAATCCAGGTACTTATGTACTGGATTCATTCCAAGATCTTCTTACACATATTTCTTCTCTAACACAACGTGGTGCCATGATCTAAAACAAAGCAAAAATGGTAATTGACGAAAATCTGCAAAAGTTTAACATGAAAAGCCTTATTGAAAATATGGCCATTTTGTGGCCATATTTTCATTCACCTGTTCTTGGGTTTGGAAGTACGACTAGCCAAATTAATATGAACAGGCATGGTATCTAGGATAACTAACGACAAAAATGCAATATATATTTAAACAATAATTCTAAATTATTAAACAAAAACGATAAAAACTTACCGTCGAATAATTCTAAGAACGAGACGTCATTTCTTGAACGTTGCCTTCTAGCAAGTGGAGGCAGCGTGGGGAGGGTGTCACTACGCCGGTTGCTTCACATAGACTTATCTAATATATAAGATGGCGTACGCCGGGTCTCCGTAATTAAAGCGAGTTCCGTGCTTCAGAAGGCACGTTAAGCCGTTGGTCCCGGTTGCCAATAAAATGGCAGTCGTTAAGCCAAGTTGGAGGCCCTATGTGCGGCTTAAAGAAATTCAACAGCAGGTCGATGCAGCCTGCGCCTGTCCATTTCAACACGGCAATGGGCTCACCACCTGTTACGTGGGACAGAAATGCATACGGTGAAACGTGGGCGTTAAATATGCCTCTGCCTACCCCTTCGGGGATAAAGGCGTGACAATATGTATGTATGTATCAGAATAACACAGGCTAATTTTTATCCCGTGTACAAGTTCCTGTGGGAAACGGGAATTATATATTTATTATTTCTATTTACTTACTTACTATTATATATTATATTTACTTATATATTTCTAAATACATACAATAGAAACATGAGAATGCAGACCCAAATTTTTGTTTTTATTTTAATTTTGATGTAATAAGGGCGTGTAGTACGCCTCGTTACCCCTTCGGGGAAAAGGCGTGATTTGTTATGTAGGTATTTATGAGAAGTCTACTACTAATAATGTCACATTTCTAATATTAAAGTCTACTAATATTGTCTGTTACGCTTTCATTTCACGCAACAACTACTAAACGGATTATGATGAAACTTTACAGTAAATAGCTATGGTATATATCAGATTAGGACCATTGGCTACGTTTATCCCGGAAACATGTTGGGAAACAGGAACGGGAACACGTTGCGCGGCAGCTGGTATCAGCTAGTAAAAAAAATAAAAATACATTGTAGTTTAGAATCTATATTTCTCTGATAAGCTAATTATAATTTCATCATTAATATCACATTCAAAACAGTTCTTTAAAAATCTATACCTAAATCAGACTACCAAATAAATACGTTCTGGTTACAATTTCGTTCTTTTGGTTGCTTTGAAAGCTGCTTTCCTAATCGTGGCAACACAAAACATAGCTACCGTCAATGGGGAAGACAACGCAAAACTTTTATGTAGAGGGCGCTGTGTGTTTATTACACAGAAAACGTTATGTTTCATAGCAAAACCCATAGTCTGCTTCGTGCTGCGTTTTGTTTTTGCTCTATGTTACTTTTAGGTGGTGGAGTAAAGATTTACAACATGTATTCTGCCTGGCGAGTCGATGAATTAAAAACTTGCAGGAATTAAAAAAAAGATAAAAGAGCCACATTTAAATCCACCACTACGATCCATTCTTCGATAAATAATTCATAATGCGTATTTCGAACTAAATCGTATGAAGATTAACAGTTGCAACATTAAGGCCCACTTGAGTGAATGCTGGGGTTAAATAAATAATTATAGAGTTAGATAACTCAGAATTAAGTAAATAACTTTTTAACCCTAATCATGTCTTGCGCCATAGAAAAATATCATCGGGCTAACTAACCCAGTGTTTTATGTCACTCTATGTCATCCAACCAAACATTAATGATTGAACAAAGAATGAAACAGGTATGTTTATCTCTTTTACACTACGGTTTGCCACATAAGACTTTTTCTTACACGAATGAATGTAACATGACAGCCGAGTGCATTTTATTTTTATCGTATTATGTGTGCGCGGCGTGTCATTTTGAGGAGTCCGTGTCACGCATGTGTCACGTGCCACTTCGTTGTCTGTCAACTGCTAACCCAACGTTTGACGAATTAACCCTCAGAAATCGGTGAGTTAAAATTTTTGCGATTTACCCCTAGGTATACCCTTAACTCGGGGTCATGCGAGACAAATTAATGATTTAACTCGGGATTAGTCCATACCTCCGAGTTATACACGCTAACCCAAAATCGCGCAAGTGGGCCTAAGCGTAACAAACATTTGGCGCCCTCTACAAAGAACTATTTGACAGTTTTCTTCCCCATTACGGCAGCTTGGCTACAACCATCAGAATATAAAAAAAAAAATTTTTTTCATCATCGGCAACGGGACTAAACTTACAAAATTACAAGTTTAACAACAAACTTCAATGTCAGTACCAATTGTAGTACCTACAATAGATATTTATACATATTGTTTATAAAAATATCTAACTAAATATTATTTATTATCCTTATAAATTAGTTCGCCTTTCAGAATAAAATATTAATTAAGTACATGTACATTCGCTTTACCGAAAAGTACTTAATCATTGTAGCTTACAACATCAGAGATAACATTTGAGTAAATATAATTTTACTAGGAACCCTAGGTTTACTAGGTACCGACATCGCATTAAACGTTCTAGTTAGTTTAATCCAGAAAATAAGTTCAAATAAACAAGGCGACGATGTTAAAACAAGCGTTAAAAAGATGAAAAGGTAATAAAATTTCCAATCCGATGCTTTTAACCGTTCCAGAGAGTTACTTTTCGCGGAAACCCTCTATAAAAAAAACCGCACGGCAGAAGTGAAAACTATTAAATGAATAAAGACAATTATTACGTACGAATTGAATATACTAAACACAACGACACAACAGCGAGAGCAGCTGACTGTATCTTTCTCGCTCGGGTACATTCGGCGTTCCCGAGTTCACCCGTTCGAGCCTTTCACCTCAGAGCGTGATGGATCAGCCTAACTGACTACCTACGGAAAATTATGTGTGCGGTGCGCAAAAGAAGTTTCCACTTCAATAATAAATAAATACTGTAGAACATTTTGTGGGTCATTTTTAACACAAAACGCCGTCTAGCTTGTGGATTGGGATCAATTTCTAAAAACATACGAAGGTATATAGATGACCTCACTACAGGTCGATGAAGATTCAAACATTGACACAAACATTTGTGGATGCCACAAATATTTAATCGATCCCGGGTATCGAACCCGATACCTCAGTGCGATAGTCGCATATACTAACACTTACGTGGCCGGAGCACTACAATATTTATGCTGTACCAATACATTATTCTTGTAGTTATAGGTATTCTTACTACCAGAATATTATTTCAACACTGGATTTACATTCGGAGCTCTCCCCCGAAACTCCCGGCCGTATGCCAAGATTTAGTTATAGTCGGTAAGACTAGGCGTGTGGAAATCCTCATGGATTTCATCATGAGCATTTCCACACGTAAAAAAGCAACTCTGAAGCGCTCGTATCCCCGCGGACTCCGTGTTTTGTAAACGATCACTGCTTTAAGCAACTTTGTGGCATTTACATTTGCGAGCGTTTCCGTGCTTCGGAAGGCACGTTAAGCCCTTGGTCCCGGTAGCCAGTAAAATGGCAGTCGGTAAGTCAACTTAAAGACCTTATGGGAGGCTTGAAAAATTTCAACACCAGGTAGCCACAACCTGCGTCTGTCTATTTCAACACGGCAATGGGCTCACGTACGTGGGATTACCAATTACATACGTGGGACAGGAACACACATGGTGAAAAGTGGGGATTTAATATGCCTCTGCTACTCCTTCGCGGATTAGGCGTGATAGATAAATAAAAAAGCAGATATGACAAATTTCAGATAAATAAAAGATTGGACGCAATCAGTGCAAGCTAGAAAGCTTGTAAAAACGCTTGGAACCCGAAGGAAAGCCCTCTCAGTGGAAAGCTGATAAGAAGTCTAGACACTGTCAGTTCTACAACGCACTTGTCTTGTCCATATGAACAGAAAAAATATGTCGGCTCATTGCGCACAAAATTTTGATAATTTAAAAACACTTTTAACACGAAACAACAGTAAGTATCATACAAAAGAAAATTACAATAACTAAAATCGTTAATTTACATTTATGTACTTGTCCACTTGAATAAAAATTATATATTGAACCAGGAAGTCTCTGCTAGTTAAAGAAATAAATATGCAAGTACCTTATTTGGTTATAATGATCTCAGATTCAGACCTTGATATAATTTATAGGTGTTTTTAACCAAAATTCTGTAAGTAGGTATAATAAAGAACAAAATTTAAATAATCATTAATATGTATGTATGTAGGTACACAAATTAATATCAATTTTTTTTTTATTTGGGACTAATCCCACCCACATTCCCATTACTGTGACTCCTGTAAACCAGGATCTACAGCAATGTCCAAAACACCAGAAAAGTTACACCGAGCTCGATCTCGGTGATGTCCCAGGAGAAGTTAGCATGTCTTGGAACCCGCAACGAAATTAATCAAAAGATAATGTGAGGAAGTAAGAAAAGAATGTAATGCCTCTTCCCTCCTTTGCAAAGCGGGAGATCTGGAAAGCAACTAGGTGAAATCCTATAGAAATAGGGAAGCACCACGGTAATAGTATATTACGGGTCCTATGTGAGCTAAGTTTGATTCCAGTAATATGTATGGCAGAAACGTTTAAAACACGAAACTTTACCCTCGATGCCACGAGATCCGCATAGTAAACTATACCGGACGTTACTTGTAAACAATTAAGCATATTATATCGCTCACTTTGCCAAATGCTACACTCCCAAAGTATATGATGGGCGGTCTGATCATATTTGGCGTCAGCAGTTGAACACTGACAGAACGGTGACTCAACCAGCTTAAACAAATGTAATTTGCTCCTAAAGTTACCATGTCCCGTAAGAAATTGAGCAACACAGTAATCAACCTCCAGCCAGAACATTCCCATGGTTCACGAACATCTGGGAAAAACTGGTAGAGGTGGCGCCCTTTGATGGAAGTGTTCCCACGCAGCTGCCATTCATCTAAACGTTCTTCACGTACATTATCACGATACAGTCTGGCAATTCTATGGCGATCTCTTTCTAACAAAAACCTATCATCCATGCCATCCTTAGCCGAATAATATAAATCCGCGCGTCTCTGAATTTCGAGATCAACCGGGAGGACCCCTGCCATCACCGGCAGAGCCTCCGTGCTAACCGTCCTGTAGGCCTTGCATAAAAATATCAATGCAAGGCGTTGACTTTGCAGTAACTTTAAACGTGCAGCACCAATAGTAGCCTTATCTGCCCATACCGGAGCCCCGTAACACATACAGCCTAGATAAGTGGCCCCGTAAACGACCTTCAGTGTTTTGAACGAAAGTCCCCATGTATCAGTAGATATTCTCGACAACGCATAAAAGCTATTTTTAGCCTTTTCACCTACAGTTTTTATGTGCTCAACGAATGCAAAATTTCTCTCTAAAATCAATCCTAAATAGCAAACCGAAGATTTATTTTTAACTAACTAACTATCTTCACGCTGTATCCCTGACGGGGTAGTCAGAGAGGACAGATCGCCAGGCTTCGCGATCCATGCATACTTCTTTCGCTTCTTCGAGATTCATCAATCGCTTCATACACGCACGTCTGGGTATCCGAGTACTTTTGACCTTTCCGTTTTTGAGCAATCTGCTCACGTGGTCTTCATATGTAAGTCTCGGCCTACCCTGACTCCTTCTACCCTCTACTTTTGAACAATATATATTCTTCGTCAATCGTTCCTCACTCATTCGTTGGACGTGTCCAAACCAACGGAGCACGCCCTTTTCCAGCTTAACGCTGACACTTTCATTCAAACCTGCCAAATTGCCAAATATTTATTTTTAATGTAAACGTTATTGAATTTAATGCGCGGTGGTACTTTCGCAAAGGTTGAAATATTAGTCGATTTCGTCAAAAGTTGCGTAGAACAGTTTTCTAAAGGAACATTGTAAAGGAATTATTTCTAAATATGTGCTATTTAGAAATAATTCCTTTACAATGTGTGGTATTAGGTTAATAAAGGGATGCCGCGATGACGGTTGCTTCAATAAAATTCTGCTTTCAAATTTACTTGTTGCCGTACATGTCTACATCGGTAGATGCTATACAAATTACATTGACCTTCATCATCCTTGGTACGACTGCTGGAACGCTAGATATTGTTGAAACGCTGGCTATTGTTGGAACGCTGGACGTTATTGGAACGTTGGACGTTATTGGAACGCTGGACGTTTTTGGAACACTGGACGCTGCTGGAACCCGGATATCATATCTGCTATACAGTCGTATAGCAGATGCGTACGGATATAGCTACTTTAATTAGATTTTAAAATATATAAATATTTTTGGAACATTATCATACAATACCACATTATTACCTATTACATTTTAAATGTACAAAGTAAGTAGTAAATACATTTTTCACTATAAAAATGGTTATACATAATGATATGGCATTGATTTATAAGTACTTAATTACTTCTTTAAATAACTAAAACTGTGGTTTAGGTACGTTCACTGATTCGATAATTAAGGAATACATTCTCATAATAGGGCTCTAGCAATTAAAATGAGTAGGTATCTATTCTACAGAAAATAATAAAAGTATCCGAAATTCAGCTATTAATTTCCTTTTCGATTCTGATCACTCAATAAAAGAATAATGACATTATAATGACAACGCATTTAAAAACTTAATTATTAATATTAATGATTTATCGTCTCTCATTCGCGACG
This sequence comes from Thumatha senex, assembly GCA_948477245.1. Taxonomy (NCBI): domain Eukaryota; kingdom Metazoa; phylum Arthropoda; class Insecta; order Lepidoptera; family Erebidae; genus Thumatha; species Thumatha senex. The sequence continues at coordinate 10,250,439 of OX419743.1, forward strand.
TATATTATTAGGTACAAAGCCTACCTAATAATATACTTTTGTACCTAATAATAACTATACTAGCGGCACGCTACGATGGCCGTTTTGTCCTTTCATGAAGTTTCGTTTTAATTTTAATTACAGTTTATTTGTAGAATTATGTGAATTTTCGACCACATTAGAGGGTATTTATACTACGATAGAAAACAGAGTAAAATATCATCACTATTGTAATATGTCAAAACGGCCGTCCATCATAGCGTGCCGCTCTAGTATAAGTACAAAGATAAACTTATTGAAATTAATTTATAATGTCAATATTACTAATAGTCGTCTTTAAATTTCCCAATCCAACCACTTATAGTAACAAAGTTGACGTTAAGGAAGCATAACTAGTTAAGTTCCTATTTCACACATTCACAAATTTTAATGTTTTGTCTTCATAATTTCAATTCATCTTAGTGTGATAGCTAATGTGCTAAATATTGCATTACATAGGTGTATTCCAGAGTTCAGCGCATTCAACAAACAAGACGCAAATATTACATAATATTCTTTAAATAATAATAATTTTCTTATTTTTGATCAGGTTTAATTATATTTATAACTTACAGCTACTATAAACTTTACACATTAAAAAAGGAAGGTAAGGAATATTTACATGCATCTAAAAAAATATTTGGGCATCAAAAAACTCTTCCACATCGCTGTCAGCCACAATCGTATCCAGAATGCTGGCACGTTGAATAGTCTGAGTCTTTGACCCAAGTACAAGCCTATAATAATTAGTTTTTCAACACGGCAATAGCCTCACCACGTGAGACTAAAATGAACAGATGAAATTTGCGTATCCAATGTATACATTATTTCTTAACGCAGACGAAGACGATACAGTTTTGTAATCTAGCTTAAACATGGCAAATTGACATATACATACATATTATAACGCCTTTAACCCCGAAGGGGTAGACAGAAGCATACTATACGCCCACATTTGACCGTATGCACTTTAGTCCCACGTAACAAGTGGTGAGCCCATTGCCGTGGTGAGCCCATTGCCGTGTTGAAATGGACAGGCGCACGTTGCGACCTATTGGCAAATAGACATTGTATACGAATTACACTAAAGTCGGGCTAATAAGTTTTGTTTTACCAAGTTCACAACATTAGCTTCACTGTATGCGTCAATAAGCGCTTTAGTTAAACACAACCCTGTTGTGGAACCGTCTATTTCGTCATCACACAAAGGCCTATCTTTATTTACAAAGTTTGCTAGATTTTGTTTTATTAACTTAACCAATTCTGCACCTGTTACAGGAGTTGCATGCTCCAAATTATTCGTTTTGTCTTCTATGAAAGATTTAACATCGATTTCTTCGTTACAAACCGGTATAGATTCGTCGTCGTGCGTTTTTTGCCTTTTAGCACGCCGGAGCTTACGCCTGTTGTCTAAATATGATTTGGCTACTGTTTCTAATTGTAAAAATAGTACCGACAACGGAGTATCAGCTATGTCATCCTGAAAAGAAATTAGTTGCATTCAATTTGTGCAAATGTACCTAAAGTATAAAAACTATTGCGTATCGTTCGTTACTTCTTTATCTTTGCTTATATTAATTTCTTCACCAACGCGATCTAGATTTTTAGTCTGGAGTTTGTTTTTTCGGCTGCTAGGAGCAGCTATGTTTTATTTTAGACATCGAAGGTCTGCAGTCGTTCGATATCTAAAATAAAAAGTCACTCTAAGAGAAACTCTGCATCGTCGCATAATCCGTTGATCAGTAGATGCACTGCCCCAGCATATGAGTTCGTTTGGAGTTCATAGAATATGTAGAAGCCTGTTACATCTATCGTACTTTACTGTCTTTCAAATATAGAAGTTAAAAAGCTTATTCCAATTCAATCCCGAAATTGTTTCTAGTTTGTCTAATTAATAAATAAATAAATATTGTGAGACATTTTATTTTATTGTAATTCACTTGCTGCTTTTGCTATAACAAACTGTTGCATTTATCACTAAAATACTTATAAATGAAAAAACATTAATGTCATACAGATTCTGCACCGACTTGTTGAGCAAGGTATCATTACGTTCAATGAAATAGCATAAAATGAAGTCGCAAGTAAAACCTTAATTTTAGGATCACATTATTAGTAGGTATGTTACGTCGAGATCCGCACTCCGCAGAACAATTGCATGTCGAAGAAGGTGTTTTTCAAAAGTGTCCAAGCAAGTTTTGTCGGACTAGTGTTCGTCGAATAATTTTGTGGGGCATTTTTCTTTTTTACACAAGGCCGTCTAGTCCAAAGTAAGCTAATATAAGTTTGTGCTATGTAATCTAGACAACTGACAAACATACATGTCTAGATATATCTAATACATAGGTACATATTATGCTATGAAACACCCAAACTCTGTAACAAACATTTGCGGGTCACATAAATATTTGTTCCGACCCGGGGAATCGAATCAGTACGGCAGTCGCACACTGCCACACTTACCCCACCGATGCAGACTATGAATTATGTCTACTACATATTTTGCTACTATTTGGTTTTTCACTTCGGAGCTTGAGATCGGATTTTGTTTTTTTAATTAGTTTGCGTTGTAAGGTATTGATAGTACTTAGATCGTCAATGTGAATTAAGTAAGTCTAACGTTAAGTGAACCAATGTCAGGGTACAGAGGTCAATATCGCTAGCCAAAATAGTAGTCGTCATTCTGACTAACTAACTAACTAACTATCTTCACGCTGTATCCCTGACGGGGTAGTCAGAGAGGACAGATCGCCAGGCTTCGCGATCCATGCAAACTTCTTTCGCTTCTTCGAGATTCATCAATCGCTTCATACACGCACGTCTGGGTATCCGAGTACTTTTGACCTTTCCGTTTTTGAGCAATCTGCTCACGTGGTCTTCATATGTAAGTCTCGGCCTACCCTGACTCCTTCTACCCTCTACTTTTGAACAATATATATTCTTCGTCAATCGTTCCTCACTCATTCGTTGGACGTGTCCAAACCAACGGAGCACGCCCTTTTCCAGCTTAACGCTGACACTTTCATTCAAACCTGCCTAATTGCGTATCACTTCGTTACGTATTCGGCCAGCCAAGGTTTCAACTTTCGAACAACTTTCGAAGTGATCGCATCTCCACAGCATTCAATTTACTTTCATGCATCTGCTGACATACCCAGGTTTCACTACCGTAAAGCAAAGTTGGCACTAGCACTGCGTTATGAATCGCCAGTCGTGCTTCTTTTACGATGCTTTGTCGCTTTACTAACTGGGACAAAGCACCGTTAACTTTGTTTCCGGCAGCTACTCGCCGTTCCACATCCGAATCACATCTTCCATCCGCGCTAAACATACTTCCTAAATACACAATTTCATTCACTTGCTCTAGACGTTCCTGGTTTACCCTAATCTCGCATTTAGTTCTTACGTCACCTCTTTCAAATACTAGAACCTTAGTTTTACTTGCATTCAAGCGGAGACCCTTACTTTCACACCCCTCTTTCATATTAGTGACTAATGCCTGAAGGTCGGCTTCTGATGAGGCCATGAGCACCGCATCATCAGCGTACAGCAGACAGTTTACTGTAAAGTCACCCAAATTCACACCCATATTAAAATCTTTCAACTTCTGCAGGCAACTGTCCAGATACACTATGAACAGCCAGGCGGACATGACACATCCCTGTTTGTACAGACATCAAAAAGAGGTGACACATCCCCCCCTACTCGCACGCAAGCCTTACAGTCCCTATAAAGCGACTGTATTGCCCGCAGTAGCGAGCCGTCCACACCATATCCTGGCAGCAAGTCCCACAGCGTTTCTCTCACAACGTTATCAAATGCTTTCTCTAGATCCACAAAAGCGCAGAAAACCTTCTGGCTAAGAGCCAGAAACTTTTCCGCGATCATGCGGAGAGAAAACACTTGATCCATGCAACCTCTTCCACGTCGGAATCCGCATTGAGCCTCCCATAAATACCTTTCAGACTTTTCTTGCATTCGTGCCGTTATAACCTTTGCATACAGGTGTATGCAAAGGTTATAACGGCACGAATAGCTAGTAAGGTTACTAGCTAAGCTGACCAAGCTGATCGCCCTGTAGCTGGAGCAGTTTAGGCGCGAGCCTTTCCCTTTGTAAATAGGTACTACAACTGCTACTCGCCAGTCATCTGGGACCTCACCCGTCCGCCAGCACAAGTTGCATAACAGACATAGTGTGTCCCAGACACGCGACCCACCGTACTTGATCATCTCAGCAGTGACTCTGTCTTTTCCCGCAGCCTTACCACATTTCATACTTCTTATCGCTTGTTCTATTTCTTTCATACTAATGACTTCAATGACATCGGGATCCGGAGCATCGAAGTGAGCTCCCCTTCCCGATGTGGCATCTCTGTCTTTTCTTGCATACATCTTTCCATAATATTCACTCCATCTCTGCAGGACGTCACTTTGGTCTGTTAGGACGTCATTGTTAACACTAAGCACTTTATTCATACTGCAGATTGCCGAACAACTCCGGGTCTTGCCTACCTCTTTCCAGAAGAGCTTGGCATTATCCCGGAAATTGGACGACAACCTTTCATCCGCTTTCATTCTGCACCTTTCACGAGCTTCTTCTATAAGTGCCTTCGTGTTAACTTTCTGCAGCTTGTATCTCTCTTTCATATTAAAATCATTCCGCGAGGCTAAGTAGTCTAGCCATGCTTTCTTCTTCATTCGAACTGCTTCTTTCACTTCCTCATTCCACCATGCATCACGCTTATTACTACTGCCTCTTTTCGTTTCTCCACACACTTCCACAGCGGCATTTATCATACTATCCCTAAGGTTCTGCCATACACTTTCCACATTCTCACTGCTTACATTGACATCGCCAAGCTTTTCGGCTACCCTTTCATTATATTTATCCCTAATGGATGCATCCTGCAGCTTCCAGCTTTTGATGCTATAAGTCGGCTCAGGTTCAGGACACTCGGTACGATGACGCCAACCCGCGAACAGACCCCTAATCCTAGTTATGACCAGGTAGTGGTCTGATCCCAGCTCAGCGCCTCGATAAACCCTTGTGTCCATCACCTGTTTACGGAGCCGACTATCCATTAGGAATAGATCTATCATGCTTCTCTTTGACTTACATCTCCTCGTATACATATGAATTTGTTTGTGGTTGAACATTGTGTTCGCCACAAACAAATCCTTTTCCTTACAAAATGCCAGTATTAGCTTGCCAGCGTCGTTCACCCTTTTATCCCCATACTTCCCGAGTACCGACTCAAAACCATCGCGAGCGGTACCCACCCATCCATTCAAGTCTCCACATACTATAAGTCTTTCATTTCCTTCTATCACATTTAGAGCTTCTCTCATACTCTCCCAGAAGTCCTCTAGCTCACTCGCGTTCGACGAAGATACTGGCGCGTAAGCAGGTACCAGAAAAATCTTCGTCAAACCAAGTTTTACACGGATCCAGAGGATTCTAGGACCTATCAGTTTGTACTCATACATACCGGAGGCCAATCGCGAGGACAGCAAAATTCCAACCCCCCGACTGCCATGCTCGCTCTCTGGTACTCCAGACCAAAGCGCGAGCATCCCACCCGGGAGCTCCAAGACTTCGCTGCCCTTGCGCTTGGTCTCTGTCAAGCACACTGCATCTAACTTTCTCTCATTCATAACATCCATCAACTCATTCATCTTATCTGTCATTCCTCCCCTAACATTCCACGCAGCTACCCTGCACTCCATCCTCCACTTCCCGCCGTGTCGGGCCGCGCGTGTAGGGTGGCGGTCCCCTACGCCGCTCTGGCTCACACTTTTCGCACCAGCGAATTCATTCTGACGCTTATTATCGAAACATTACTCTTTATATCCCATTAAAAAAGGCCAAGGAATGTTTGTCCCGCTATATTTATGTATATCGGCCAGGTGGAAAATAAATAAATCGGCAAAAGCTCAACTTTGGCCGAACGCGATCGCTCCAGAAGCCATAAAGTATGAGGATGGACACCTTATCCGTCTGAAGGAGAAAACTAGCATAGCAAATAATCTTAATAATATTATAAATGCTAAGGTTTGTATGGATGTTTGTTACTCTGTCACGTAAAAACGACTGAAAATATTTTAATGAAACTTTTCAATAATATAGCTTATACATCAGAATAACACATAGGCTAATTTCTATCCCGGGAAAACGTTCCTGTGGGAAACGGGAACGGGAAAACTTCTCTACGCGGGCGAAGCCGCGGGCATTAACTAGTATAAAATATATAAAAAGAGGGACCAATCGCATCCAAATGGATTGGTCTCTGAGGTATAGGTGAAAAGACCGGGAATAGCATAAATCTAGAATCCGAGCAGACGAAACGCCGCAAATGAACGGGATTGTTCACCTCGAAAGATCTAAGCCTAGTCTAGACTAGAATCTCCAAGGAAAAAGCAAGCCTGGCCGCCCAAACAAATCTGGCGGAGGATTGTCATTAACGAAGCGAATGCCTTCGGAAAAACCTGGAATAAAATCAAGCTCGAAGCTCAAGACAGGACGGGATGACGATGCGCTTTCTACTAAAACTAAAACTATCATCACGCTGTAAGTAAGTAGCCAGTCCTTCGGGTAGTCAGAGAGGACAGATCACCAGGCTTCGTAGAACTATGACTACTTCTTTTACTTCTTTACATTTTACATTAATGCAAATTCTATTAATATTTTTTGTGCTACAGAGCACTGGTTAAAAGATCATCAAATCACATTGTTGAACTTCGTAAATCACCAGGTTGCTAGCTCGTTCAATAGAAAACATTCTAAACGTGGAGGCTCTTTAATATTAATTAATAAAAACTTAAAATTTAAAGAACGTAAGGATTTAGTAGCCCTCTCCATTGAGCGAGTTATTGAGATTGCCAGTATTGAGTTTGAGCATTTCATCTTGTTAAGCGTATACAGTCCCCCTGATGCTTCTTACATTAAATTTGAAGAAAAGCTTGAAGAAGCACTGTTCAAATGCCAATGTTCTAAGAAATCTATAATAGTTTGTGGAGATTTTAATGTTGATATATTAGATACATCATTAACTCCATCAGAGAGAAATAAAATGAAAAATTTATTTAAATCCTTTAATCTGCATAGTACATTCTTAGAACCCACTCGTATTACAGCCACCAGTGCAAAATGTATTGATAATATTTTTACTGATATTAAACCTATAGATAAAGGTGTTGTGGATCCTGTGGAGTCAGATCATCGTGGCCAATGGATAAAATTTCCTAAAAGTAGTAACAAAGTCAGCAAAAAACAAATTAAATATGTACCAATTAACCAAAGTCGTTTGAATAATTTTAAAGAAAATGTATTAAAGAGATTACCATATCTACCTAACTTCACTTGTGTAGACCAGTCATATAAACACTTATTTAATTTGATTAATGATGAGTTTGGCAAAGTTTTTACCTCAAAAACTCTACAGATTGGTGGTCGTCCTGTTTTCAGTGACTGGGCAACACCAGGTATCTTTAAAAGTAGAAATAAATTCTTTGAATTATATTCAGAAAAATCATATAATTTTAGGCAAACCTTTCAGGAATATGTTAAAAATTATTCAAAGATATTTAAACAAACGTGTCATCTTGCTAAGTCAAACTTCATTAAAAATAAAATTTCTAATTCTGTAAATAAAATAAAAATGACTTGGAACATCATTAACTCTGAATGCGGTAGATCTTTAGTGACTGAAAGGGATTTCCACTTAAAAGTAAATGGTTGCCATGTTACAGGGGACCTGGAAGTGGCTACGGAGTTTGAACACTTTTTCAAAAATGTACCTATATTGACAACAAAATCTCTCCAAGCATCTTCCAGTTCCGCTGAACTTTTATTAGAAGAATCTGTTCTTTGTTGCAGGGATGCATTTGTATTCACAGATATTTGTGCTCAGGACATTGTAAAAACATTTAAATGTATCGAAATTAAGAAAACCGCGGACATTTGGGGATTATCGGTCAAAACTGCATCATGTATAATTGAGGTAATTGCGCCCCATCTAGCAACTGTGTTTAATGACTGTGTTTCTAGTGGTACATTTCCTGATTTAATGAAACACAGCAAAGTCGTTCCCTTGTTCAAGGCTGGCAGCGCTACAGAGCCGTCTAATTTCCGACCAGTGTCAGTGCTGCCAACTTTGAGCAAAGTATTTGAAAAAATAATCTTGAATCAAATGCTATCCCATTTTAATAGGCATAAAATACTCCATGCGAATCAATTTGGGTTTACGAAAGGGCGCTCAACTTCCGATGCTGGTGTTGAGTTATTAAAATGTATTCATGAAGCATGGGAAGACAAGCACGATGCATTAGGTATATTTTGCGATCTATCAAAGGCTTTTGATTGCGTTCAACATGAAACGCTGTGCAAAAAATTACACCACTATGGAATAAGAGGCAAAGCTCTCGACCTTCTGTCTTCATATTTGAACAATAGAATACAGAGGGTCGATATTAATGGTACACGTTCTGTAGGATCTATGGTTACAATGGGTGTGCCGCAAGGCTCGATACTTGGGCCATTCTTGTTCCTCATTTATATTAATGATTTACCATTTTATATAGGGGACAGGAATAGGATTGTTTTGTTTGCAGATGACACCTCATTAATTTTTAAAATTAAAAGACAATTAGATAACTATGACGATGTAAACAATGCAATTGCAAGAGTAGTTCATTGGTTCAGCTCAAATAATCTTTGCCTTAATGAAAATAAAACTAAATGTATAATATTTACTCTACCAAATGTAAAACAAGTTGCGGCCAATGTTCAACTGAATGGACAAGTGTTAGAGTTTGTAGAATCAACTGTGTTCCTAGGTATAACTATTGATGCCAATTTGCAGTGGGGCCCACACATAGAAAAGACAGCCTCTAGATTAAGTTCGGCTGCATACGCTGTAAAAAAGATCAGGACTCTAACAGATGTGGATACGGCTAGAATGGTTTACTTCAGCTATTTTCATAGTATTATATCTTACGGTATTCTCCTTTGGGGGAGTGCTGCAGATTTAAATATTATTTTTGTTCTACAAAAGCGGGCTGTACGCGCTATTTATAATTTGGGCCCCAGAGTTTCTCTCCGAGAAAAATTCAAAGAAGTAAATATTCTAACCGTACCATCACAATACATTTTTGCCAATCTTATGTATGTCCAGAAAAATCTATCACAGTTTTCTAAACTCTGTGATAAAACTAATATAAACACTAGAAATAAAAATAATCTTTCAGTCCACCACAGTCGACTACATAAGATTGGCGATTCTTTCCAGGGTAACTGTATACGCTTTTACAACAAGCTTCCCTGTGACCTGAGAAATTTACCTTTAAATAAATTTAAAAAGTTTATTAAAAACAAGCTTTGTGAAAAAGGTTTTTACTCCGTTACAGACTATTTGCAGGACAGCGACTCCTGGAAATGATCTGCTGGCAAAGTGAAATAATATTAAATTGTAAATAGGCCATCAAAAAAAAAGCCTTCCTAAGTTTCTTGCCGGTTCTTCTCAGGTGGGCCGCGTTCCGAACCGGTGGTCGCTTTAAATATTTTAAATAGTGTATGACATTTTGTAAGCGCCGTTAAAATGGTCTATGCAAAATAAAGATATTTTTATTTATTTTTTTATTTTTATTTTTCTACCAACAACATAATACTAAATTCAGATTTACTGATTTTACACAAAATATCACTAGAATAACACCGTATACAGGAAGAACCTTATCAGTGTTTCTGGTTTCTCATTAACATTTTAACGCCTTGAAAATGAAGCTGACTTCTATACGTAGGTAGTTGGAATTTAATATCATAACAAAAAAATACATTTCAAAAATGGAGTTTGCAGCGCATAAATATTATACCTGCTTTATTTTTAAATTGTATAAAATATCTAAACATGATGAAATATCTATATTCGGTTCTTTGGTATGCATAATATCTATTGCAAGGATTCACTGGAAATTACACTGACAAATGCATAACCTGTATAGATATGATGTCATAAGATGATCTCATTTTAATGTTGCAATCATATTTAAATAACCACATTATTATTTGAAAATAAATATTTACATACATACATACATACATAATGTCACGCCTTTATCCCCGAAACGAAATAATAGGCGCCCACATTTTCCCGTATGCATTTTTGTCCCACGTAACAGGTAGTGAACCTATTGCCGTGTTGAAATGGACAGGCGCAGGCTGTGGCGACCTGCTGTTGAAATTTTTTAAGCCGCCCTTAAGGCCTTCAACTTGGCTTAACGACTGCCATTTTATTAGCAACCGGGACCAACGGCTTAACGTGCCTTCCGAAGCACGGAACTGGGTGGGTCTAAAGGGCCGAATAAATTTAATAAAATAAAATGTGTCTATTTTAGATGTTAAATTTGAAAGAAATTTTGAACCCGTCGCCTTTTTAGTGAGGTGGTAACAAAAAGTCTAAAAGGTCTTATGTGCCAGACACTAATTAGCACGACCAATTAAAGTCCTGGTAGTCTCGGACTGGAATCACGAATATTTATAAGTTATAAAGTTAACACATAGTCATGTTTCACAATAATTTGCCGTTTTAAAACAGATTTGCGGAAATATTCGTGAATATGGAACAATGTTAGAAAGAAAAAAATGCTAAAAATTAAAATCTAAACATACTATTATAAAGACCACGTGAGCAGATTGCTCAAAAACGGAAAAAGCAAAAGTACTCAGATACCCAGGCGTGCGTGTTAAAGAGATTGTTGAATCTTCAAGAACTACCCCGTCAGGGATACAGCGTGAAGATAGTTTTTTTTTTTTACTATTATTACAAGACAACAATCTGGGTATTCCGCCTCTGTTCCTTAGAAACATGTTTAACAAGGAATTCTTTAAAATCGGAATTTGAAAAGAGCTGGAGTTGCTAATGTCTGTAGGTTACTATGACCAGATTTGATCAGGTGGGCCCTAGGACGATTTAACCAATGGACGCGTAATGTACTCAATAAAGTATGAAATAACGTTCAACCAACTTTCGTGCGGTGGGTTAACTACACACATATTGTTTTCTTACTCTTGCATGAAGTGTTGTCACTGTCTAACAACCAATAAAAATGTAGGTATGCAATACGAATTTGACAAAATATTATTCGGCTAATTTGAGATTGTAACTTTTTGTATGTTTATTGAGAATGAAAGTATATTGAATATAGGCCGATTAAGTTGTTGGTATGTTTCAATAATTAATGGTTTTTGTTAAAAATAGTTATGTAAATAAAATATATTTTTACTTACGCGTGAAAACAAACATTAATTGTTCGACCACTATAACTTTTACACCATTTTACAGCACATTTAGTCATTTTTTCTTTATAAATTACCCTCCGAAAGTGTACGATAGACTGAGTCCGCGGAACAGCGACTTAGCTAAAAATGCTTGCAATGCAAAAAAATGCAAATAGCAGGCGCAAACGTTAAGGTCCGTCCATTGGTTAAATCGTCCTAAGGTGGGCCGTATGCTTGAACCTTAATGATAAGAAAATGCACCACACAATACATACCTCATTGGGATTAACTATTAACTTGGCAGTTTCCTGTGGCAGATCTTTACATATTTGAGATATAAATATTTTAATAAGTGCTTCAGAAACCCGCGATGAGTCGTCTTTTTCCTGTCAACAATGTATGTGTACATTTATGAGGTAGTGATCCATCATTGTAGATTTCATAAGTATAGATAAAACAATTTTAATTTTAGGTTCTATATTCACCCATGAGTAATTATCGGTATACTGTTCATAGTCTATGGTGAGGTAGTTGGGCATGCGACAATCAACAGTCTAGAGCTGTGGGTGGAGATTAAGTATGGGGTGTCGACTCATCATCTTAATAATAAAGTAAATGAATACATACATGAGGCAGCCATATATTTAATGTGATATTTAATGGGTCTAAGTTCTGGACATAGTGCCACCATCCTCTAGGTACCAGGAGAGCATCACCAGCAGACAGCTCTACTACACGGCCACCAGTCAAACCTAGAACAAGGGAACCAATTTGCAGCATAGCCAAGCTATTTAGAGTCTGTATAGTGATGGGTCTCATTCTTCTAAAAGATCTTCACATAACAACAAAAAAAATTATCAACCCTACCTCACAGCAGATAAGTCAGTGTGGAGTTGATTTTATAGATTCAGATAAGCAGTTCTAATTAAAAAACTAAGTTTTATAAGTGTCTCTACAACAGAAATTAGTAGGGATTGGCTAAGCTTAGCTAAACATTACATTTATGATTACAATAAGTACAATAAGGTCATAATTTGCTGATGTCAAATATCAAAAACAAAGTAACCAGAGAAAAAAACCGATACCACAGGGGACATGGGATGCTTGATACCACACTTTGTTTTTGGGTAATAACTATTTATTATGAACTCCCTCAATTTTGCTATGGTAGTGTCTGCGATTATTGAGGTCTCAGGTTTGATTCCTGGGTCATAAAAAATATTGGTCTGATCCACAAATGTTTGTTTCAGAGTTTGGGTGTTTCCTATGTATTATATGTATGTATTTAAATATTTAAGTATGTCAATCAGTTGTCCAGGTCCCATACCAGGAACATGTGTGCAAAAAAATGTCCCACTGTATTGAATGTTTTTAAAAATGTAAGTTCCAGCAATACACAGAATACATCTCTTAAACTAATTATACTCTTATACTAACTAGCTTATAGAAGCAGTTCAATGTTTAACTAAATACATGAAAAAAAAAATCCCCATACCATGAAACTCTTCTAAGTTATGAGGACAGTAGAAATTCAATTCACTGTAAACACTAGACTCTTCATAAGGCACTCTTGTGGGCTTCAATCCCCCTGCCTCAGGAGGGAACAATATCCAGCGTTTTCTTAAAACCAAACATATTAATTAAGTAGATATATATCCATAAAAATGTTCACTAAGCATCACAGCTCTGACTGATGCCTATATTATACATATACTGTTAACCATATTGAGTTTATTAGCACTTACTTTCCAAACAACTGAGTAACAATGTTAACCCCATATGTATCTTGGTGGGCAGGGGTGTGAGCACCACTACTGCCAACCCACAAAGTAGCATCTCCTGCACTCTTTTCTGAGAAACCAAACTGCTTCCAAGTTATACCCTAAAAACATATCATATCATGCAATAAATAACATGAAGGAAATTTGAAATATTAAAACAATACAATGTCGTTCTAAATGGATACCTTGTAGAATTCCTCATCTGTGTTAAACCACTGATAAATATGTTTATAGTCAAAATACATCCACTCTTCGCTAGATGCAGAATTATCAATAAAATCCTTAAACGTCATATTTTTAACAGTGCACCGCCTTTCCCAGCATGGTTCATCTGACATGAAATCTTTTTTTGAGCATCGATATGGTATTTCTTTTTCACCAAACACTGAACACCACTTTTCTACACTCCACATACATATAGGCCAATTTTTTACAAAGCCGCGGAATACTAAGGGCATGTTATAATTAATGACGATTCTGCGAATAATATCTTCGTTTAGTGCAGACATTTAAATAAATACTAATAGGATTTTAGGTAGGTAGGTTCTTAAATATCCAAGCAGAATAGAAACGGAGAGCAACTGCAAAGTATTATAATAAGTTAAAATTATTTTTGGGCACACACGCAACAACGAGGGAGCAAGGAAAATACAAATCAGTACATATATCAAAAATCAAAATAAATAAACCGAACTAAACAATTTTTTTTTGTTGGCTTCGCCCATCTTGGGCAGGCAAAGGAAACTTAGTCCATACAGCCTAGTCTTCAGTATTTATTAACTAACTAACTATCTTCACGCTGTATCCCTGACGGTGTAGTCAGAGAGGTCAGATCGCCAGGCTTCGCGATCCATGCATACTTCTTTCGCTTCTTCGAGATTCATCAATCGCTTCATACACGCACGTCTGGGTATCCGAGTACTTTTGATTTAATTTAATTTATTTTTTTTAATTTCCATAGATAGCCGCAATAAGGGATCCACTGCCATATTGGGGCACGGACTAGGACCTAGGACTGAGGGCTTGACATCGACAAACGACTAGACAGGACTAAAACAAAATTACAAGAAAATAATAAATACTGAAGACTAGGCTGTATGGACTAAGTTTCCTTTATCTGCCCACGATGGGCGAAGACAACTAAAAAAAACTAAACATTTCAATTAACTGTAAATGTCAATAAACTTATCATTTTTATAATTATTTTATGGCCTGACAAAAACAAAGACATTTTAGCCAAATCGTATTTTATTATCATATTTCTTCAATCTTATCTTCTAATTAGGTCTGTCCAGTCTTTGTCAATGTCGTGTCCTCAGTCCTAGGTCCTGGTCCTTGCCCTCAGTATAATGGTGATACTTATACTGTGGTTTTCAGTGAACCTTTCGCGGCAAGAGAGAAAATAGCATTTCACTGCATATATATCATTGTCTTTCACTATAGCACGTTAAAACAACTTTTATGTTCAAAAAATCACCACTCCCGCACATAAAACAAGATAAATGCACAAGTTTTAGAAAATAATATACAGCAAGCGTCCACACTTGACACTCTTCCCGCCAAAAGACCTGTCAATAAACTTTTGTCTGCATGTTGTTGTTGTTGGTTGTCTTCGCCCATCTTGGGTAAGCAAAGAAAACTTGTCCATTTTATTTTTTTATTTTATAGTCCTTTCCAGTCTTTGTCGATGTCTAATCCTAGGTCCTTGTCCTTGGTCAGTATAATGGTGATTCTTATACTGAGGGTTTCAGTGGATTTTAGGCGGCAAGATAGTAAATAGCATTTCACTGCTTATATATCATTGTCTATCACTATAGCACGTTAACACAACTTTTATATCCAAGAAACCACCACGAATACGCACTCTTCCCGCCGAAAAGTCACTTTTGTCTGCGTCATTATTGTAGTTAATTGTTCTCGCACATCTCACAACAGGCAAAGGAAACTAAGTCCTTATCTTTAGTATTGAAGTTTTCTTAGTATTTAAATTTGGTCACGTCTACTGTCCTTTCTATTTCAAGTCCAGACCTAGATTCTATGTCCTTGCCTACAGGTAGAGCGATAGTACTTTTAAAAATAAAAATAAAAATATCTTTATTTTGCATAGACCATTTTAACGGCGCTTACAAAATTTCATACACTATTTAAAATATTTAAAGCAACCACCGGTTCAGAACGCGGCCGTGAAAAACCGGCAAGAAACTTAGGAAGTCTTTTTTTTGATGGCCTATTTACAATTTAATATTATTTCACTTTGCCAGCAGATCATTTCCAGGCGTCCCTGTCCTGCAAATAGTCTTTAACGGAGTAATAACCTTTTTCACAAAGCTTGTATTTAATTAACTTTTTTAATGGTAAATTTCTCAGGTCACAGGGAAGCTTGTTGTAAAAGCGTATACAGTTACCCTGGAAAGAATATTAATTAATATAATATTATAATTATTTGTATTTATAGAAACCCGCAAAGAACTGACGCTAAAAGAAAACTAGACAACTTTTTTAATAACTTACATGACATTTTAAAAGCGTTTTGTTTTGAGACTAATAAAAAGGTTATAGTTTGTGGTGATTATAATATAGATTTTTTAAAAAAAAAAACAAAGAATTCCGAGCAATTCAAACAAATATAAAAGTCTTATAATCTGAAATGGGACATAAACAAGCCGACTCGCCTGGCTGCAGGGACCTGCATTGATAATATTTTTTATAATATACGTGGTTGTAAAAGTGAAATTTTGGAACTTGCGTTGTCCGATCACACCGCTCAAATTGTAAAATGTCCAGTAAAGAAAACTTGTCGTTTTGATTATTGGTTATCCAAAAAGAGAATTTACTCAAGGGTAATATTTCAATATGGCAAAGTTTAGAGACTGTCTTAAGAAAATTAGTATTGACGATGTGTATTCAGAAACGAATCCGACAAAAGCCTTTACCAAATTCAATGACTTATTTAAATTGTTCTATGACCTGTGTTTTCCAGTCGTTACTGTAAAATCAAAAACTAAACTAAAGCCTAGATGGATTAGTCGTGGCATTGTAAAATGTAGCAGAATAAAACGTCAACTATTATGGCAATATAGATTAGCGCCCAATGAAGATAATAAGGACAAATTTAAGAAATACTCCAAACGGTTTAAAAAAATTATCTCGATTACACAAAAGAGTCAGAATTGCTGCGCCATACATAGTGCTGCGAATAAATCAAGGGCCATCTGGAGAATTATAAACGCACGTAAAATAAACATACCCAATGTGAATATATCGAGAATTAAAACTTATAGTGGAAATATTACCGGTGTGCATGAAATGGCAGAGGCATTTAACAATCATTTCATCGACCAAGTACAACCTTTAAAGGTTACATCTAAAAATCAAAGTAAATCACCAACTAATATACTTTCCTCAATGTTTATGCCTCCTACTATTCCACAGGATATTTATAGAGTGATAATGTCCCTTAAAAACACAAACAGTACAGGGTATGATGACATAAACACAAAAGTGGTTAAATTTATCGCATTAATCATTTCTCCAGTATTGAGTTACATTTTTAATATTTGCATGAGTGATGGTATTTTTCCTGACAAACTGAAAATCACCATAATAAAACCAATGTTTAAAAAAGGTGACAAAGAAAACATGACTAGTTATAGACCTATAGCATTGGTACCAGTTTTCTCAAAAGTATTGGAAAAGGTAATATATAATAATATGAATAAATATTTTGAAAAAAATCGATTATTTACAGAGTGTCAGAAAGGTTTTAGGAAAAATAAGTCTATCAATATGGCGGTCTATGATTTCTTGAATATAGTCGCAGCTCGAATGGATAAAAAGCTACCAGTTCTTGCTCTATATATGGACATGTCAAAAGCTTTTGACTACGTGGACCACAAAATATTATTAAATAAGCTCTACTTGTATGGAGTTAGAGGCAATGTAGCTAACCTTTTAAAATCATATTTGCAAAATCGACTACAAGTAACACAAATCAATAGAATAATAAACAAAACCGAAGTAATATATAAATCGAGCCCAAGGACTGTTGTGTACGGGGTACCCCAGGGAAGTGTACTCGGACCTTTACTGTTTATTATTTATATCAATGACTTTCCATATGCAACTACTTTCCCTATGATAATGTTTGCGGATGACAGTACAGTAATTTTTGACAGTGATGATAGGAGTGCATTGGAATGAAAACATATATTTGTTGGTCGCATGGCTTGAGCATAATAACCTAAAAATTAACATTGATAAGACAAATATAATTAAGTTTGACAAAAAAATAGATTTTAGTATTAATTACAGAGGTCAGATGATAAATGACACCAGCACAGCAAAGTTCCTTGGTCTATATATTGACAACGCATTAAATTGGCACGAGCAAATTGACAAGGTGTGCAGCAAATTGACACAACATTCATATGCCCTATACACGCTTAGTAAAACTACTAATCAAATAACTTTACTTACCGCATATCATGGTCTTGTCTCATCAACATTAAGGTATGGTATAATATTTTGGGGCAATGCGACTGGAAGGGATAGGGTTTTCTTGGCTCAAAAGCGCTGCATTAGAGCAATTAGTAATTTACGTAGAACTGAAAGCTGTAAGTCGTATTTTAAAAGTTATAGAATACTAACTATGCCATCCTTGTACGTGTTTGAATGTTGCATGTTTGTTAGACACAATATTGATAAGTTTTCTCAAGTTAAGAGTGCACGAAGAGCTGACAAACTAAATTTGGTTCCTAGTAGGACTAAATTGTATTACAGTAGCGTTTTTATAATGGCTCCAAAAATATATAATAAGCTGCCTAAATTTATCAGAGCAATGGATAATTATAATAATTATAAGAGGGCATTATTTTCATTTCTAGTGGAAAAAGTATACTATTCACTATCAGAGTTCTTCGATGATGTAAATTAGTCTTAGATATATGTAAATTGTGAAGAGGTGCTAATTTCCATAATATGCTGATATCTTTTATTTACTACGGATTTGGTTTAAATGAAAATATATCTTTTAATTATTAAGAATTTATTTATAATACCTATTGACATTTTGTATATTTGCTGACATGGAAATTTACATTATATTATATGACATTATAGCATCTGAACTTAAATTTATATAATCAAATTAATATGAATGATCTTATGTAGTTATTAATATTTGTACGCCATTTGTTGGCAAAACATAGAGGAACTGGACTTAGACTAAGAACATTTTACTGTACCTATGTTTACAAAATAAATAAATAAAGAATTGCCAATCTTATGAAGTCGACTGTTGTTGACAGAAAGATTATTTTTATTTCTAGTGTTTATATTATGTTTATCACAGAGTTTAGAAAATTGTGATTGATTTTTCTGGACATACATTAGATTGGCAAAAATGTATTGTGATGGTACGGTTAGAATATTTACTTCTTTGAATTTTTCTCGGAGAGAAGCTCTGGGGCCCAAATTATAAATAGCGCGTACAGCCCGCTTTTGTAGAACAAAAATAATATTTAAATCTGCAGCACTCCCCCAAAGGAGAATACCGTAAAACATAATACTATGAAAATAGCTGCAGTAAACCATTCTAGCCGTATCCACATCTGTTAGAGTCCTGATCTTTTTTACAGCGTATGCAGCCGAACTTAACCTAGAGGCTGTCTTTTCTATGTGTGGGCCCCACTGCAAATTGGCATCAATAGTTATACCGAGGAACACAGTTGATTCTACAAACTCTAACACTTGTCCATTCAGTTGAACATTGGCCGCAACTTGTTTTACATTTAGTAGAGTAATTTTTATACATTTAGTTTTATTTTCATTAAGGCAAAGATTATTTGAGCTGAACCAATGAACTACTCTTGCAATTGCATTGTTTACATCGTCATAGTTATCTAATTGCCTTTTAATTTTAAAAATTAATGAGGTGTCATCTGCAAACAAAACAATCCTATTCCTGTCCCCTACATAAAGTGGTAAATCATTCATATAAATGAGGAACAAGAATGGCCCAAGTATCGAGCCTTGCGGCACACCCATAGAAACCATGGATCCTACAGAACGTGTACCATTAATATCGACCCTCTGTATTCTATTGTTCAAATATGAAGACAGAGGTCGAGAGCTTTGCCTCTTATTCCATAGTGGTGTAATTTTTTGCACAGCGTTTCATGTTGAACGCAATCAAAAGCCTTTGATAGATCGCAAAATATACCTAATGCATCGTGCTTGTCTTCCCAGGCTTCATTAATACATTTTGATAACTCAACACCAGCATCGGAAGTTGAGCGCCCTTTCGTAAACCCAAATTGATTCGCATGGAGTATTTTATGACTATTAAAATGGGATAGCATTTGATTCAAGATTATTTTTTCAAATACTTTGCTCAAAGTTGGCAGCACCGACACTGGTCGGAAATTAGACGGGTCTGTAGCGCTGCCAGCCTTGAACAAGGGAACGACTTTGCTGTGTTTAATTAAATCAGGAAATGTACCACTAGAAACACAGTCATTAAACACAGTTTCTAGATGGGGCGCAATGACCTCAATTATACATGATGCAGTTTTGACCGATAATCCCCAAAGGTCCGCGGTTTTCTTAATTTCGATACATTTAAATGTCTTTACAATGTCCTGAGCGCAAATATCTGTGAATACAAATGCATCCCTGCAACAAAGAACAGATTCTTCTAATAAATGTTCAGCGGAACTGGAACACGCTTGGAGAGATTTTGTTGTCAATATAGGTACATTTTTGAAAAAATGTTCAAACTCCGTCGCCACTTCCAGGTCCCTTGTAACATGGTAACCATTTACTTTTAAGTGGAAATCCCTTTCAGTCACCAAAGATCTACCGCATTCAGAATTAATGATGTTCCAAGTCATTTTTATTTTATTCACAGAATTAGAAATTTTATTTTTAATGAAGTTTGACTTAGCAAGATAGCACGTTTGTTTAAATATCTTTGAATAATTTTTAACATATTCCTGAAAGGTTTGCCTAAAATTATATGATTTTTCTGAATATAATTCAAATAATTTATTTCTACTTTTAAAGATACCTGGAGTTGCCCAGTCACTGAAAACATGACGACCACCAATCTGTAGTGTTTTTGAGGTAAAAACTTTGCCAAACTCATCATTAATCAAATTAAATAAGTGTTTATATGACTGGTCTACACAAGTGAAGTTACGTAGATTTGGTAATCTCTTTAATACATTTTCTTTAAAATAATTGAAACGACTTTGGTTAATTGGTACATATTTCATTTGTTTTTTGCAGACTTTGTTACTACTTTTAGGAAACTTTATCCATTGGCCACGATGATCTGACTCTACAGGATCCACAATACCTTTATCTATAGGTTTAATATCAGTAAAAATATTATCAATACATTTTGCACTGGTGGCTGCTTTACTGCAGTGACATATGTGGATTTCGGAAGGTAATAGAAAATGTCGCATTCCACTGAGTTATCCATTTTTACAACACTTATGGACGTTGTCGAAGCCATAGACCTATACTTATAAGTAGACTGTGTCTACTTATAAGTAGACTGTGCACTACGGCTAAAATATAGGTCCGCGCGAGATGGCTCTCGGTGGTATTGTGTACCTTTCTAAATATTTGACCATGACTTTGACCAGAACACAGGACAAATTACTTGAACGATTGATCGAACCTACCTAATTTATTGTAAGTAAAAATTAAACCAAATTATCGTGTGTATCTTTTTTTGAAATCATTATCATATATCCTACACGTGAGTAACAGATCGGGAGTACTTTTGTTACTGCTTTTAAATAGGCATCATCTGACCTACCCTTAGTACAATACTGTGTACCTATCGAATGGGTGCATCTTCGCATCGAATGGTGTGTCTTCACATCACTACCGTTGTGGAGAAACCGTCGACTATCTTGGACACTATGAACAGAACGTATCGCTACATCTCCAATATAAAATAGTTGTTGCGTAAGTATCTGCCTACCTACTTATAAGGGACTTTAAAAAAAATTTGATTAACAAAATTCATGGTCACCCTAAAATTTAAGATCTAAACATCGTCCAAACATTCACATATGTAAATATGTGTGATTGTATACATACCTCAGTGTGACAGCCAGTCTATCTTCTGGTAACAACTAATCTCATATTTGTATCTTCATGAAGGATGCCAAGTAAAATTCTGCACAGTTCATCGAAACTTTTGACACTCATTCTGAAGCAGCAGCTAGTTTTTTTGGATATGCTCTCATTTTAATGAACAGTGTACGAAATTTTCCTAGTGTTTAGTATATCACTCCTTAATGGATGCACCCATATAAGAAGTACCAATAGACAGAGCAACAGCGTGGCCAGCTATGAGACAGCAAAATATTTTTTAATGTGTTGCCATGTGTATAATTTTTCCCTAAAAGTAGGCAAAACAAATCATGCCATGGTGATGTCCATGCCGCCAAAGACGGTAGAGATAAAAAGGTGCAAATTAGATGTTTGCTATAAATCGTCATCTTTGTAACTAAAGAAAATGTTATACTATTTATATTTATGTTAATTATACACTTTTGTATAGGTTAATTTACAAAGCCTAAACCAAGGTCCATAGGCAGTTTAATATATTTCTACCAGACAAATCGAATGTATTTTATACCAAACAAGCTGAGCCTCACGGCTTCGCCCGTGGCGTACTTGTCTAAATGAGCTACTTTTTTTATAATCTTTTCTTAAATTCACGGGGGGGAAGTATTATTTTAAGCCTTTTTGTTGATTTTATCTTCTAGGTCTGAAGTAATTTTTCTCTATTGGGAGTTGATGACTTGAACTGGGAAACTAAATTTTCTACATTGCTAGAAGACACCTGTAAATAATCAATATTTATATAAATCTCGAAAGTTTGTTTTTAAGTTATGTATTGGACATGGACCCTGGACAGACTGCTTCAGAGTCTAGTTTACTGTTTTTCAAGTGTATAGATTAAGCAGGTAAGGATGACTGAGGTCAAAAGAAGCAGAATAAAACCCGAATTGGGCTTATCCTCCCGAGGGCTTACTCGGGATTCCCTGCCATAAGGAGATAAGAACACCGTATGTTATTAGTAAAAATAAATAAAAGGAAAGGCCGGAAGGTGTTAGCAAGGCAAAACATACAGTGAACCTATACTCGTATTAATCAATGTTAAAATAGTCTACTATATAAAACTTACAAGTACTGTGTATTTTGAAATATTGCTATCTCTATTGTCGTCTAATTTAGAAGTTGATTGCAAAGAATTCTCATGCCTTCTGAAAGCACATGAACTTCCCTTTATTACCTAAAACAATTACTGTCACTTAAAAATACTTCTATCTAATTTATAGTAAGATAAAAATAAATAATTTAGAACATTCTCACACATCGCATAAAAAGAGCAAGTAAATTAACTATAGCTAAAATAAGTACCAATATGAGTTCTCAATCGTGGTAAGTATATCTATCTGGTAATGAATAAATTAAGCTACCTTGGTTAGAACAGCGTCCGAGTCTAAGTACGACTTACTATCTTTTTTATCAAAAGGGCAGTGTCGAAATGTACGCCATTTTGTCTTAGGGCTAGCGCTAACATAAAGTTTTAGTTGAACAACTATTTTGATGTGTATCATATTGAAGCGCACATACTGTAAACTCAATAGTTCCACAAAAAAGTCAAAAAGCTGTATAAATCTGAACTACGAGTCTCGAAAAAACAGTTTAGTCGATACAAAAGTTGTATATGCATATACAAAACTTTTGCATCGATTAAACTAGACCTTAGACAGGAAACTGTATGAAATAATCGTGTACATAGCAGCAACTTTAATGGTAGCATATGGAATGATAATATTGAATAGATAATATTGAATTAGTAGGCATTCCATATCTTCTTACGACAAATCTCCTTCGCCATATTCAATTAGCATACCTATTTATTTCTTTTATAATTCTTATGGCAATCGGTTCTTTCTGACTACCCTACTATTCCTATCTTATAGCGTGAGGATCGCTTATTAGTTTCAGCAATTTATCTACTGCTAGATTACCCCCGCAGCTTCGTCTGTGACATATTTTGACTTTTACAATAATATATGACAATTTGCCCAATATATTGACATTTTTTATTTTAGCTCAGCTCTTCTGGGTAGAAGCATGATGTATAGCCTTCCTCTGTAACAAAAAATATTTTATTCAATTTGGATCAGTAGTTCTTGAGATTAGTGCTTCAACCGAACAAACATACAAACTCTTCAGCTTTATATATTAGTATAGATTTTTCAGTTTATTACTTTACTAGATGAACAGTAACATTCTAACAAATTAGAAAAAATGGGGAGATATACTAGCAATATCGAAAAGAAGTTATAAAGCGATAATCCTTATTTATAATGAAACAGTATTTATCACAAAGATATAGATTATTCATGTTTAAAACCTCGCACAATGGTCAAATCACTACATATTATAAAACAAAGTCGCTTTTCGCTATCTGTACCTATGTATGCTTAGATCTTAATAACTACGCAACGAACTACGATGCGGTTTTTTTTATAGTTCAGATTGATTCTCATGGAAGGTTTTCATGTAACGTTCCTAATAAAGATTATTAATGTATAATTTGTTAAGTGTTTTATACATTGACTAAATTATAACGATATTTGTTGGGGATGTCGGAAAAATAAGCTGTCTGGTAGCTCTCAACAAAAACGCTGCCTAAACCCTTAGAGACATAACTAAATAATGTATTGTGCAATTCTGTATCTAATGTAGGTCTACAAAAAAGTCCGAAACGATATATGTCTATCTCTTAAGAATATCATACTATATCCATTTTAATACTTAAGGAAACCAGAATAATAAAGATAAAGAAACCATAAAGCGGTATTTACACAAATATGCTACTAATCCTTATCATTGTTATACGTTAGTTGTCTTCAGCAGAAATTATTAATGAAGATAATTTATCTCTTTTACACATTAAATGAATATCTTAGGAGATATAGCAAAATCAAAATAAGGCGCAAAGTAATTAATTTAGTGTAACCATAATTCGACCGGGCAGTGCGGGCGTACTGGAGAGCGGAGAAGTATTCAACGAATTTAGAAAATGTTCATATTATATTATTGTGAAATTAATAAACGACGGGATTAAATGGGTGCCATTCGAAGTATGTTACGGGCGAAGCCGGGCGGGTCAGCTAGTATAGTATAAAGATGCCTGTTAGCATGGCTATCAGTGTAACTTACCCATGAAATAAAATTTCAGGAATCTTACGCTCAATATCTCTTTGACACTGGGTCACACTACAACGTGGTTTCACACGATGTACAATGTTTAAGAGAAATTACAATATTTATTTCAGCAGAAATTTAAAACTGCCGTTGAAAACTTCTGTCACTCTGGTTTACCACCCCTACATAAATTCGCCGGTAGTTTAGAGAAAGCTGGCCTATTTGATTTTAGCATTGCTTTTAACTTAACCATGAACGACGGGAGTGCTTTACCACCTGTTATCTTGCGGTATGCCGTCTATGCCGGAAATTTATTTCTCTCAGCAAAATGTACGCCGGGAGCTTCAGACCCTCGACGTATATAAGTTGAGTGAGCCATGCGGAAAACGTGCGGTAGTACTGAAGCAGTATGTACCGAGTTGTGTCCACGTCTTATCCGGCGTTTATACTCCATGAAACAAGTCCCGGATAAATGGAAGACCGCACACTTTTGGTGTGTGAAGTGTGAAGGACGGGTCGTGTTCAATTACAGGCCTAAAGTCGTCACCTCCGCGCTGTTATAGGCAATGAAGTTTACCTATGTAGGTACCTTTAATAATACGACCAGTAATAAATGCAGCTCAGTGACCAGTAATAAGGCTTTCGGCACTGTCGCTCGACTAATGATCTTCTTGAGTACCTCTCACACTGTTGGGCGATGGCTAACGAGGCTAAAAGAGTAAAGGAGAGGCTCTAGCAGTAAGACTCGATATTTCTAAGACCTTTGACCGGGTCTGTCATCGTCATCTATCAAAATTTCCATCGAAGGACTGCCCGAGGAGTTTTGGGGATGGGTGTCCAGCTTTCTGTCCAATAGAAGCATAAGGGCCGTCGTCGATGACAGCTGTTCAAACTACTTGGCCTAATATGCTGGATTCCCACAAGGCACGTTGGTGTACATCGCCCTGCTTTTGCTGCATATCGATGACGTTAATGGCATCCATTGCTATGCCGATGTAGCACAGGTGACACTTAGGTATTACATGGGACGCACCCAGTGTCAGCGATCTGTACCTACCTAGTGGAAAAAAGTCTTGAATAACTTGTTTAAAATCGAGGTTATTCTCGCAAGAGTGTCCGATTGGGGAATCTTGTCCAATTTAACCCTGCCAAGACTTAAGCTTGTGAATTTACCGCTAAGAAAGTCCTTCAGTCCACAATTCCCAGGTTCATCTCTAAATGTGTAATAGCATCGTGAATTCGTGATCCTTGGCGTAGAACCTTGGTAGTGACGTCCAGTTCAGTATTCAGTATTCAGTATTTATTTCGCATAAAACAGGTAGGTTTTACAATGTTGGTCATCATCATCATCCGAGCGTCTGTCCCAGTTGCGTCTCGCGACGCCCGGGGTCCGCTTTCCTACATTTTCTCCTCCACTTCGCACGGTCGTCGGCATCCCCTGTGGTGAGACCATTGGCACGCATGTCATCCCTTACGACGTCAAGCCAGCACTTCTTGGGTCTTCCCCTCTTACCGGGACCCGGCGGGGCTGACATGGCCAGACATTTGTTACCTACGTAGCCCGGCGGTTGCCGCAAGACGTGACCATACCAACGAAGGCGACACTCTTGCAACTTGTCTGCAATGTCACGGACGTGAAGGCTGCCGCGGATGCGAGAGTTCCTCACGCGGTCCATCCGCGTGACTCCACACATCCACCGCAGCATCTTCATTTCCGTGACACGCAGCTCCTGCTTGTGTCGCTCCAATATCGGCCACGTCTCACTGCCATGTAAAAGGACAGGTCTAATAATGGTTTTGTAGACCTGTCCCTTCAACCGGATCGGCATTTTAGGGTCACAAATGACACCGGTCATCTCCCGCCATTTGGCCCACGCGGCAGCAATTCGTGACTTGACATCGCAATCGATGTCACTGGACGTGTGAAAAACAGATCCCAAGTATTTAACCTGGTCCGTGCGCTCAACCAAATCACCGCCTATGCGGACGGATGTGGGATCTGTCGAGTTTAGTGCCAAGTACTCGGTCTTCGCCACATTTAGTTTCAGACCGCCGTTCTCAAGCGTCTCCTTCCACGCCTTTACACGTCGCACCAATCTGCCCCTGTCCGCGTCTGCCAGCGCAATATCGTCAGCATACATGAGCAACCATGGAGGCTGCTCATGCGGGTTTCTGATGCTGTCCGACAATTCGTCTAATATTACACTGAACAGAAGCGGACTAAGGACAGAACCCTGGTGTAGGTATTACAATGTTGGTATTTGTCAATATATTAAATACATATGTGCGCTGTTTTATAGCCTTCATAAGACATGCAAAAATATATAAGGTACATACTAACATTAAATATAATCTTGAAAAAAAAGAAACACAAATATGTAAGTCAAAATAGGAAAAATTACTTATTATCATATGTTTAATAGGTCAAATATCATGAACTTACACAATATCAAAGATTAACAATAAAAAACAAAAAGGCAAAATAAAATACAACAACATAATTATATAATTACAAATTGTCAATAGTTGTAGTAATGTCAAATAGGTAAACAAATTATTAACAGATTATTTAACACAACAATTTCATCATAGTGTATCAGATAGGAAATCTTGGACACTATAATAGCATTTCTCACTCAGGTGCCTATTTAAGCGTTGTTTAAAAATATACAGGTCTGATTCTTTTATATGTTTAGGTATCTTATTATATAATTTAGGAGCCATGGCAAAAACACTGTTATGCATTAACGTTGTGTTTGCTTTATATAAGCAAAAACGACTCTTGTCTCTTTGCGCACGACCAGACACGCCAGAGGCAAGTACGAATAGATTTTGATTGCGCTTAACAAATACAGCTATTTCAAATATGTATATAGAAGGTAGCGTTAGGATGTCATATCTTTTAAAGTATGGCATGCAGCTGTCAGTTACTTTTATTGAGAACATAGCTCTTATACAGCGCTTTTGTGCCTTAAATATCATGTCTTTATGTACCGAATTTCCCCAGAATATTACACCATATCGCAAAACAGAGGCTACTAGACCATGGTACGCAGTTAATAGTGCATCTGTATTTAGAACTTGTGTAAGTTCATGTAGTGCATATACAGATTTATTTATACGTTTGCATAACTTTTCTACATGCTCCTTCCATGTCAGTTTACTATCTATTATTAAACCTAAAAACTTTGTTGATTCCACTTCGGTTAAAAATTGACCATTTGCACATATTTCCAAGTTCTGTGCTTTGGGGATACGCTGACTAAACTGCATTAACATGGTTTTGCTAATGTTGGCTCTCAAATTATTACCGTCTAACCAGTCGATAACAGAGTTCAATGCTCCATTTACATCAGACTCGTATGTATTTCTAGTGTTACATTTAATCGAAATTGTGCTATCATCTGCATACAGAGATACTGGATTCCTGGTTACCTTTGGTAGGTCATTAATATACAGCAAAAACAACAGAGGCCCCAAAACGCTACCCTGTGGCACACCGTATCGTATTAGTCGCGAGCTAGATCGGTAGGTTTCTTCTATTTTAGTTTTTGTATTGATTCTTACGATTTCAGTGTACTGTTTACGGTCTTTAACATAAGATTCAATCAGTTCCAACACAATACCTCTTATTCCATAAGAATCTAACCTGTCTAACAGAGTGGCATGACTTACATGGTCAAAAGCTTGAGTCATATCCATATATATGGCACAGACAGGTGTCCTATTATCAACATTCTTCATTACAAAACTTAAAAAATCGTATATAGCTATATTAATTGATTTGTTTCTTCTAAAACCCTTTTGCTCGTTCGCCAGAATACAGTTAGTTTCTAAATAACAGTTTAACTCCGTATATATATATTTTTCAAAAATTTTGGAAATTATAGGAACTAGGGCTATTGGTCTATAATTCTCTATATTAGACTTGTTTTCCTTTTTATAAATTGGTTTAACAATAACGGTTTTTAATTTGGATGGGAATACTCCAGCCACTATACACAAATTTAGGATATGACTGATATGATGGCATATATTAGTCGCCACGTATTTTATTACCCTAGTATTGATTTCATCGTACCCTACACTGTTTGTATTCTTAAGATTTTTTATTATATTCAGTACATTGAGGGGAGTGCATGGTTTAAGAAACATTGATTTTTGTGTGGTATAGGTAGTCGCTATAGAATTCGATTTATTCTTCAATATATTGTTATTATTAGATACAATTCGGTCTGTAAAATAGTTGTTGAAAGTATTACAAATTTGTTTGGGTTCTGTCAAGACTAGATTATTATGTTTTATACATATATAAAATGTACCAAGAGAATATATAAGTAATATATTCTCTTGGTACATTTTGCTTAGAATTATTTATAATTGCCCAGGCAGCCTTAGATTTGTTACGAGCCGTATCAATACAATAACTATTTTGTGCTCGCTGAGTTAATTTGATTATTTTCCTCAATCGTTTTGAGTAATCACCTAATTTTACCCTATTATCAGAAGTTCTTTTTTTCTGGTATATTAACAACAACTCTCGCTTTTTTCTGCAGCAAATTCTTATGCCGCGTGAAACCCATTTTTGTTTTTTGTGGGCTTTAATGGTTAGAACTCTGATTGGGAAGCAAAGATCATAAAATAGCTTAAACAAATCATAAAAATTGTCATATGCTGAGTTAGTGTTCCGGAGTGTAAATGAATACGGTACGCACATGATTATTTAAACTTAATATTATAAAGAAAAGTTCTGCCTCCCTGGTGATCCTCAACGCCAAGTCGTACCCTTGGACCCAGAAACATCAAAAGTTTACACAGAGAATTCTTTAATGAAGAAGACAAGGGATTAAGTCAATTTTTATAAAATTCCACCCCCAAAGTGTTAAAAAAGGGCCTAAAAGTTTGTATGAGAAACAGTCATTAATAAAATCTTATAGTTGCAAAAAAATATTTGTGGGCTTTCGGTTTGAAATTAAGTGGGAATAACAGCATCTCTTATTCCCACGGGAAACACTTTTTATGCTATAACCAAATTTTACGGGAGTGGAGCCGCGGGCATATTATATTATAATTGAAGGAATCTATTATAATTTAAGTCAAGATCCCGTTTTGGGTATGGAAAAAAATAGTCAGGTTAAGCATAACTCTGTCTATTGGTAGATACTTCGTCTAAGGATGCACCCAATATTGCTTTTTTCGCTGTCGTCTTCGGTTTCTAAAGACAAGTGTCCACACCCGTCTCTTCGAAATCCATTTTGATGACTGCGTAAAATTTTCAAGAAAAAGTTGCATTGCTGTGGCACTCGTGCGCGACAAATCGCTGCGACGAGACGGGACAGAGACAAAATAATGCCGTGCAACTTAGTTGCACGGCCCTAAGCTGTCGCCGTGCGCACACTTGCATAGAGTTCTACTTCAATAAAATGATGGTCAATTTTACTGCAGTTATATGTGGATTTTGGAAGGCAACAGAAAATACCGCGTTACACTAAGTTATCCAATTTCACAACACTTGTGCACATCGTCGAAGCTTTTATGTTTAAAACACCATGTCGTCCTGGTCCTTGCCCTCAGTGTAATGGTGATTCTTATACTAAGGTTGTCAGTGGACGTTTCGCGGCAAGAGAGAAAATAGCATTTCACTGCATGTATATCATTGTCTTTCACTATAGCACGTTAACACAACTTTTATGTCCAAGAAACCACCACTCCGCACATAAAACAAGATAAATGCACTAGTTTTAGAAAATAATATAAAGCAAGCGTCCGCACTTGTCACTCTTCCCGCCAAATATCCTGTGTTAGTATTTTTTTTTTAATAATTATTTAATGACTATAACTATCTTCACGCTGGATCCCTGACGGGGTAGTCAGAGAGGACAGATCGCCAGGCTTCGCGATCCATGCATACTTCTTTCGCTTCTTCGAGATTTATCAATCGCTTCATACACGCACGTCTGGGTATCCGAGTACTTTTGACCTTTCCGTTTTTGAGCAATCTGCTCACGTGGTCTTCATATGTAAGTCTCGGCCTACCTTACCTTCCTACCCTCTACTTTTGAACAATATATATTCTTCGTCAATCGTTCCTCACTCATTCGTTGGACGTGTCCAAACCAACGGAGCACGCCCTTTTCCAGCTTAACGCTGACACTTTCATTCAAACCTGCCATATTGCGTATCACTTCGTTACGTATTCGGTCGGCCAAGGTAACGCCGCACAATTTTCGAAGTGATCGCATCTCCACAGCATTCAATTTACTTTCATGCATCTGCTGACATACCCAGGTTTCACTACCGTAAAGCAAAGTTGGCACTAGCACTGCGTTATGAATCGCCATTCGTGCTTCTTTTACGATGCTTTGTCGCTTTACTAACTGGGACAAAGCACCGTTAACTTTGTTTCTGGCAGCTACTCGCCGTTCTACATCCGAATCACATCTTCCATCCGCGCTAAACATACTTCCTAAATACACAATTTCATTCACTTGCTCTAGACGTTCCTGGTTTACCCTAATCTCGCATTTAGTTCTTACGTCACCTCTTTCAAATACTAGAACCTTAGTTTTACTTGCATTCAAGTGAGACCCTTACTTTCACACCCCTCTTTTATATTAGTGACTAATGCCTGAAGGTCGGCTTCTGATGAGGCCATGAGCACCGCATTATCAGCGTACAGCAGACAGTTTACTGTAAAGTCACCCAAATTCACACCCATATTAAAATCTTTCAACTTCTGCAGGCAACTGTCCAGATACACTATGAACAGCCAGGCGGACATGACACATCCCTGTTTGAAGCCTGCACAGACATCAAAAAGAGGTGACACATCCCCCCCCCCCCCCTACTTGCACGCAAGCCTTACAGTCCCTATAAAGTGACTGTATTGCCCGCAGTAGCGAGCCGTCCACACCATATCCTGGCAGCAAGTCCCACAGCGTTTCTCTCACAACGTTATCAAATGCTTTCTCTAGATCCACAAAAGCGCAGAAAACCTTCTGGCTAAGAGCCAGAAACTTTTCCGCGATCATGCGGAGAGAAAACACTTGATCCATGCAACCTCTTCCACGTCGAAATCCGCATTGAGCCTCCCATAAATACCTTTCAGACTTTTCTTGCATTCGTGCCGTTATAACCTTTGCATACACCTTACTAGCTAAGCTGACCAAGCTGATCGCCCTGTAGCTGGAGCAGTTTAGGCGCGAGCCTTTCCCTTTGTAAATAGGTACTACAACTGCTACTCGCCAGTCATCTGGGACCTCACCCGTCCGCCAGCACAAGTTGCATAACAGACATAGTGTGTCCCAGACACGCGACCCACCGTACTTGATCATCTCAGCAGTAACTCTGTCTTTTCCCGCAGCCTTACCACATTTCATACTTCTTATCGCTTGTTCTAATTCTTTCATACTAATGACTTCAATGACATCGGGATCCGGAGCATCGAAGTGAGCTCCACTTCCCGATGTGGCATCTCTGTCTTTTCTTGCATACATCTTTCCATAATATTCACTCCATCTCTGCAGGACGTCACTTTGGTCTGTTAGGACGTCATTGTTAACACTAAGCACTTTATTCATACTGCAGATTGCCGAACCACTCCGGGTCTTGCCTACCTCTTTCCAGAAGAGCTTGGCATTATCCCGGAAATTGGACGACAACCTTTCATCAGCTTTCATTCTACACCTTTCACAAGCTTCTTCTATCAGTGCCTTCGTGTTAACTTTCTGCAGCTTATATCTCTCTTTCATATTAAAATCATTCCGCGAGGCTAAGTAGTCTAGCCATGCTTTCTTTTTCATTCGAACTGCTTCTTTCACTTCCTCATTCCACCATGCAACACGCTTATTACTACTGCCTCTTTTCGTTTCTCCACACACTTCCACAGCGGCATTTATCATACTATCCCTAAGGTTCTGCCATACACTTTCCACATTCTCACTGCTTACATTGACGTCGCCTAGCTTTTCGGCTACCCTTTCTTTATATTTATCCCTAATGGATGCATCCTGCAGCTTCCAGCTTTTGATGCTATAGGTCGGCTCAGGTTCAAGACACTCGGCACGATGCCGCCAACCCGCGAACAGACCCCTTTTCCTAGTAATGACTAGGTAGTGGTCTGATCCCAGCTCAGCGCCTCGATAAACCCTTGTGTCCATCACCTGTTTACGGAGCCGACTATCCATTAGGAATAGATCTATCATGCTTCTCTTTGACTTACATCTCCTCGTATACATATGAATTTGTTTGTGGTTGAACATTGTGTTCGCCACAAACAAATCCTTTTCCTTACAAAATGCCAGTATTAGCTTGCCAGTGTCGTTCACCCTTTTATCCCCATACTTCCCGAGTACCGACTCAAAACCATCGCGAGCGGTACTCACTAACTCCTCCCCTAACATCCCACGCAGCTACCCTGCACTCCATCCTCCACTTCCCGCCGTGTCGGGCCGCGCGTGTAGGGTGGCGGTCCCCTACGCCGCTCTGACACACACTTTTCGCACCAGCGGGGACGAACTGGTGCGCGTCGCCTCGGGGGCACGCCCTAGCATCATTCGCCCTTGTGGCACTCGTGTTGGAGTAGAATTGCAGCCGTAGCTGGCAGGGATGGCGACGTGCACGCTTCTACTCTTCATCTCTTTTTATTTAATGGCCTGGTTTGT
Source organism: Thumatha senex (assembly GCA_948477245.1). Taxonomy (NCBI): domain Eukaryota; kingdom Metazoa; phylum Arthropoda; class Insecta; order Lepidoptera; family Erebidae; genus Thumatha; species Thumatha senex. Next base: position 10,283,426 of record OX419743.1, read on the forward strand.
AAGACCTTTTAGCCAAATCTTATTTTTTATATTATATTTCTTCAATCTTATCTTATAATTAGTCCTGTCCAGTCGATGTCGTGTCCTCAGGCTACGTCCTGGTCCTTACCCTCAGTATAATGGTAATTCTTATACTAAGGTTGTCAGTGGACGTTTCGCGGCAAGAGAGAAAATAGCATTTCACTGCATATATATCATTGTCTTTCACTATAGCACGTTAACACAACTTTTATGTCCAAGAAACAACCACTTCCGCACATAAAACAAGATAAATGCACTAGTTTTAGAAAAAATATAAAGCAAGCGTCCGCACTTGTCACTCTTCCCGCCAAATCTACTCTATTATTTATTTTTTTTAATAATTATTTAATGGCCTGGTTTCTAAGACCTTTTAGCCAAATCTTATTTTTTATATCATATTTCTTCAATCTTATCTTCTAATTAGTCCTGTCCAGTCGATGTCGTGTCCTCAGGCTACGTCCTGGTTCTTGCCCTCAGTATAATGGTGATTCTTATACTAAGGTTGTCGGTGGACGTTTCGCGGCAAGAGAGAAAATAGCATTTCACTGCATATATATCATTGTCTTTCACTATAGCACGTTAACATAACTTTTATGTCCAAGAAATCACCACTCCCGCACATAAAACAAGATAAATGCACTAGTTTTAGAAAATAATATAAAGCAAGCGTCCGCACTTGTCACTCTTTCCGCCAAATGTCCTTACTTTATTATATATGAGTTCTGACACAGAAATAGAAGAGTAAAGTTTTTTTTTTTTTTGGCGATGTCCGGCTTGGACTTAGCCACGACGCAGTAAAAGGTTAGGAAGCGGTTAATATATAAAAAGGATTACGGAATTTCGGGAAAGGATCAAAATGGGTTGAAACAAGATATTCTTAAAGTAATATTTAGATTTTTAAATGATTAACAGTTATAAATAAAGATATGGTTTTCTAAATATTAATATCAAGATTATGTAATAGGGTGTTAATACAAGATGGAAGAGGAACATGGAGGGATATTAAGGATTCGAAAAATTCTGTATGGTTAAATAGAGGGCAAGCGAAAAAAATATGGTTTAAGTCGCCTATATCTGAACCACATTCACAAATGTCACTGTTAATAATTCTAAATTTAGCAAGGTGCACTGGAGCACATGTGTGACCCAATCTCATTCTAGTTATTATTGAAGTTGTCGTTTTACCAAATTTGAATTTTGAAAACCAAGGTTTAACAGGTATTGTAGGCTGAATTTGACTGAAATTTTTACCTTTCACTTGGCTGCTAGTGTGCCAGTCTTTTCCCCAGGATTCAAGTAGATCCTTTTTAGAAAGATACATTAAGTCAGAGCAGTAGTTTTTATACGGGAACAAATCCCCACATGAAACTGCCTCATTAGCAAGTCTATCCGCATAGTCGTTGCCAAAAATACCTTGATGACTAGGTATCCATAAAAACTTTATGACTAAACCGTTAGATAAACATTTCTGTAACAGATTTCAGAGTAACTGGAGGTTTCTATTACGTCTGAGAGTAATTGGAGTTTATGATGTAAGGGGTGGTTCGTGATTTGTAAAGATTGAAACACAAATCGGTCACAAAGATATTGTCTAAGATGTATCAGTGGAGGTTCAACACATTCAACTTGAAGAGCGTTGATGGGGCTGGATTTCATACAACCTGATATAATTCGAAGAGCTTTATATTGAAAACTGTCAAGTTTATTTAGGCCAACTATACCACAGGGTTCTAAAAGAAATGACCCGTAATCTAGAAGACTTCTAATCAAAGCGTTATAAAGAAGTTTTTGGGAAGTTGGATGAGCTCTCAAGATATTTAAATTACGTTCACATTTTGCAGTAATATGGTAACAATGTTGGAGCCCAGATAATTTAGCGTCTGAAATAATTCCTAAGAACTTTGCATGCTCATAAACTGGAAGTCGTGAGTTTTCATAAAAAACTGATACAGTAGGAGGACACCGCATTCGGGAAAATAATACAACAGAACTTTTGGGCACTGATAGAGTTGGCCATTAGTATCCAGTCACGTTTTAAGGGAATCAAGAGCTGATGATAACCTATCAGCTGATCTCTCAATCGAGTGCCCCGAAGTATAAATGAGTAAATCGTCTGCATATTGTAAGATATTTATGTTGCTTTTAACTAATGTACTTTCTAGGTCATAGGTATATAAATTATAAAGGAGAGGACTTAATACTGATCCCTGTGGTAAACCTCTCGAAGCTATTCTAGTAATTGTGAGGGAGTCCGGAAGGATAACTTTAACACATCTCTCAGACAAATTTATGATAAAATTTTGTAATAATATAGGGACATCCAATTAAAAAGCTTTTTTTGCAGTATATGTAGCTGGACACTATCGTACGCAGCAGCTATGTCTAGAAAACAGGCCAGAAGTGAGTGATTATTTGAAAAAGCTAGACGAATATCAGTGGTAAATATGGCTACACTGTCTATGGTACTTTTACCCTTTCTAAATCCATACTGACTATTGGATAATAGACCTTTATTTTCAATAAACCATTCTAGTCTATTTTTGACGAGGTGTTCAGCCAGTTTAGCAACCACAGGGGAAAGGGCTATTGGACGGTAAGATGACGCTTCAGCAGAAGGTTTGTTAGTTTTACGAATTGGAATCACTTCTTGCACTTTCCAAGCTGTGGGGATGTTGCCTGATAGCACTACAGAATTAATTAAAGATAAATAATAAGAAAGACTAGTATCATCCATGTGAGTGAAAAATGAATAGGGGATATTATCCAAGCCAGGGGTTGAATCTTTAACATAAGTTAGAATGCCTTTTAATTCATTAAGAGTAAAAGGCTTGTTGAGACTCGAAGACTGCATTTCCAATTTACACTGGGTTTGCAAGGGGCAAGGAGTAATATTAAGAGGAACAAAAGGAGGAATCAGGGAATCCAGAAAATTTTCAACAACAGTTCTGTGTAGAAGTGGAGGGTTTGATTCTTTAAAAGCAGATCTGTAGCGTTTGATATTTTTCCAAACTAAAGTTGGGTGAACTTTAGGGGATACAGAATTATAGAATGTTTGCCAGCTTTCCCATTTCTTTCGCTTTAATAATTTACGGGTGCTAGTTATAATTTCCGAAAGAGAATTAAAATTTTCCATCGAAGAATAATGTTTATAAATATTTTCTGCTTTTTTTCTTTTTTTAATCTGTTCCCGACATTCTGAATCCCAAGGACGAGCGGGGATCTTCGTTACTTTTGTTTGACGTTTACTTGGAAACAATGAATCAGCTGTTTCAATTAAAGCCTTACTAATTAAATTATTACATTCGTCTACATTACTGTCGTTAATGTTTGGAAGTTGTGAAAATCTATTTTTAACCTATTATTGAAACGCATCCCAGTTAGCGTTAGATAATTTATGTTTGAGTCGAGGTTGACGTTTTTGTAATTGGATGCCGGAAAAGTTATTAGGAAATGAAATGACAATAGGGAAGTGATCACTACCGTAGGTAGCCTCCAAAGTGTACCAGGACAAAGAAGATGCGAGATTGGGAGAACACAGAGTTAAATCCGGTGCGCTAATTAGCTCATTAGGAGTAGTTCGCCGAGTAAGGGAACCATTATTTAGCAAACACATTTCAAAGGTATCTAGCATTTCCAAAACTCGAGCTCCATAGTAGTTAGATTTAGAACTTCCCCAACATCGATGTTGTGCATTAAAGTCACCCATTATCACTAGAGGCTTTGGTAGTGTAGAAAACATATTATTTACTTCATCATAAATCTCAGATGATGGGTGAGGGATGTAAACGGAAACAAAGCATATGTTATTTATTTTTACAGATATTATCGAGATACCGGTACTATGGCTAGGTAGCTCTACTTGAGAAAAAAGAAGAGAATTTTTCACAAGCAAAGCAACACCACCATAGCCATCACTTCTATCTTCTCTCAAGCAAGAGAAGCCTGAAAGTTTAAAATTATGTTCTGGCTTAAGCCAGGTTTCTTGTATTGCTATTAAAGATGGTTCATATTTATTAATCAAGTAAATTAGTTCACTTTTTCTGCGGCTTATGCTGCAGCAGTTCCATTGCATTAGGGAGAACTGATCCATTATTAATTGTGTTATTTACTTCTGTATCTAATATTATAGCAGCGTTGGGCGGTAATTTAATCATATTACATTGTTGTAAAGAGTTGATAAGAGTTAAAATTAATTGTTTAATGGGAATTTCAGATAGAGAATCATTATTACAGTTATTGAGAGGGCCAATAGAGGGTAAAGGAATTGTATAATCTTTTGTTAAGTTAGAATGGGCTAACTGATCATATCCATATCTTTCAAATTTTTGAGGTTGCTTCGGTTTTAAGAATACTGTTTTCTTGTACGAGTTATTATGATGAGTATGATCTGGAATATTTTGTATTGACCTATGTTGAGGAGCAGACATGAGAGTATCAGAATAAGGTTTGCTAACAGGAGGGTGTAACTTCAAGGCTTCAGCATAAGAAATACAACTTTTGGCCATTGATTCCTTAATCCCCTTTTGCCTAGAGAATTCAGGACATATTTTATTAGTTGCAAGATGAGAACCTGTACAGAGACAGCACTTACACTCCTCAACTTTGCATGTCTCTCCTGTATGGCCTAGACCACATTTACAACATCTTGGAGATGATCTGCATTGGCTGCGAATATGTCCATATCGACAGCAATTAAAGCATTGTATTGTGGAATAAATGTATAAATCAACAGGAAGTGAGTTATAACACATAAAAATACGTTTGGGTAAAACTTGCCCATCAAATGTTAGGACTACAGTTTCTATGGGAACAAACTCTGACTTTTCATTGCTAATGACTTTTCTTTTTAGCCTCCTTATTTTTATAATTTGGCCGCAACCTATGGGAACTGATATATTACTTAGAATATCCTCATCGCTCCAGTCAGGAACACCTCTCACTATACCCATGCGTGTAACATTAACAGAAGGAATAAAAGCTTTGTAATTATTAGATTTTAATGCATCATCATCTACAAAATTGTTAGCACTATCATGTGACGAAAAAGATAAAGAAATACGGTTGCGCCCTATTTTTTTAAGACTGCCATTGAAAATGTTCTTGAATGAGTTTTTTTTAAGAAAAAAGCCAAATGCTAAAGGATGAATGGAACAGTTTTCATTGGGAGATGAAGGAAGTTTCTGAATATGAACTGCATATGGGGCAGCGTCAGATGAGTTGTAAACATTTCGGCCAATAGGAATACGCGATGAATTCTCGTTAGCATTAGTCTTGGTAGTTTGTGAGCTGACAATTTGTGAGGGTGATGCAGATACAGTGAAAGTGTTTGTTATTGATCTACATTGGCAATCAATCTCGGTATTAGTAGAAGATTTATGGTGATATTTGCGTTTTTTATTGCAGTGCTTGCAAATCTTAGACGAAACCGATGCTCTCTTTCGCTTATGGGACCGAGAGTTGGTCTCGGAGCCATCTGTGTCTATTACCGATCCTTCCGTATCCATTCCTGATCCATCTATCGTAACAGTATTATACACTGAGGGGACAATTGTCCCCCCAGGGTCTTCTGGATCACCCATGTACTACAATATAAATACAAAAAACTTACCTACTATACAGGAACTATACTATTTACAATAATAAATTAATATATTTACACTATTAAACCTATTTGATCCTTAAATTATAGTTGAATAATTTATAAATAATAAAAAACTCAAAAACAGTCGCCCGCCTAGTTCGCCGTTTCCCGTGCTTTTTTTTCTCAAGAGTAAAGTTTCTGACGAAGACTGTACCTATTTTTTTTTAATAATTATTTAATGGCCTGGTTTCTAAGACCTTTTAGCCAAATCTTATTTTTTATATCATATTTCTTCAATCTTATCTTCTAATTAGTCCTGTCCAGTCGATGTCGTGTCCTCAGGCTACGTCCTGGACCTTGCCCTCAGTATAATGGTGAATGTGGTGATTCTTATACTAAGGTTGTCAGTGGACGTTTCGCGGCAAGAGAGAAAATAGCATTTCACTGCATATATATCATTGTCTTTCATTATAGCCTGTTAACACAACTTTTATGTCCAAGAAATCACCACTCCCGCACATAAAACAAGATAAATGCACTAGTTTTAGAAAATAATATAAAGCAAGCGTCCGCACTTGTCACTCTTTCCGCCAAATCTACTTTATTTTAGATGAGTTCTGACACAGATATAGAAGAGTAAAGTTTCTGACGAAAACTGTACCTATATATTTAAGACTAAATATAGCAGATTTTAGACAACGATAAAGCTTTATAACAACAAAATAAACAGTAAACAATTCATATGTGACAGTTAGCAAAATAAAATAGAGCCAATTACTTGTGTGGTAGGAACTTAAGTAAGACATTATTTAGTACAATTATTTCCCCCGAGGGAGAGGTGAATGGTTAAGAAAATACTGGGTTTTCTGTGTTTTAGTAGTATTCTGTGCTGATGATAAACTGGAAGCAAGTAGGAAAGTTGTTTAGTATTGCAATCGAATTAATGTGAAGTGATAATAATGGAACACAATGTTGTATCTTCGTTTTTTTGCAATAATTTAAGACTGTCTGATAAGGATATAAATTCATCTGAGGATATAGCATCGCCTGATGAGGAAGCTATAACGTTGTCTGATGAAAATATAACGTTGTCTGATAAGGATGCTATATGCGATGATTTTTTAAACTTGGTAGATGAATTAAATATCAGGCTGGAACAGTTTCATATGCCCACAAAAATACAGGCTGTATACAATCCTACAATTTATGCTAGATACACATTTGAAATGTATATACGAAAATATTGTAACACAACAAAACCTATTATATATTTTGGGATGAATCCTGGACCTTGGGGAATGTCTCAAACTGGTGTAAGACCATTGTAATACTTACAGAATCTAAATTCAGTAGATATTGTGTGAAAGAGTAACAATCATTGATTCTTACAAACTTTCACATTTATAATATTAGTAGGATGTAGATGTGACATTAGTCATAATTACAATCTCTTCCTAGGGGATTAGACAAAATAAATTACAGAAATTATTTTATAATGAACCTATTACTTTGTATACTATACTTACTATATATTATAGTAATAAAAATATATAATTGAAGTATAAAAATTTAAAAAGATGTATGAATTTAGAAAGTTTGTACCAAGCTTTGCTATGCTTTAAAAAGGAAAAAAATATAAAGTTAATAAGCCCTAGATCACACAACAAAATATAAGTCAACATATTTGCAAAGTATTGTTGGGTATTTTATAGAGAAACAAACAAAATCTGTGCATAATATTTACATGTATAAAATGTAGTTGCTGCCCACCATCCCTGAATGTTCTTCTTAGATTCTATATTATAAATAAATAATAATAAATATCCATCACGCCTTATCCCCGAAGGGGTGGCGGAGGCATATTATATGCCCACTTTTCACCGTGTGGATTCCTGTCCCACGTAATAGGTGGTGAGCCCATTGCCGTGTTGAAATAGACAGACGCAGGTTGTGGCTACCTGCTGTTGAAATTTTTTAAGCCGCCTATAAGGCCTTCAACCAGGCTTAACGACCGCCATTTTACTGGCAACCGGGACCAACGGCTTAACGTGCCTTCCGAAGCACGGAAACGCTCGCAAATGTTAATGCCACAAAGTGGTCACCCATCCGACGACCAGCCATAGTGAAAGTTGCGTACCTCAGTGATCATTTACCGAACTCTGAGACCGCGGGGCCACAAGCGCTTCAATTCTATATTGATTCTTAGATCTTATAAAAACAGTTTTTTTTCATATCTTCTGCGATATACTAAAAAAAAACTCATAAATCCCAGGCTTTGAGGCTCAGGCTGGGTACCTAATTATATAAAATAATAATAAAAGCAGTATCAACTTTTTTAATAATAATTATAGCCTTTATTGCTGTAAATAGTACATAATATGGTGTTCTATAAAAAAAAAACTAATTGACAACATTTATATCTAATTAAAACTATGATTATATAGTAATCGGCAACCAGTTTAATGCTATGGTTTTACAGCTTGTCCTTTGACATAGGCCTCCTCTAATAACCTCCACTCTATTCTATTTCTGGCATGGCGTAGCCAAAGTGGGCCTGCTGTTATACGTATATCATCTTCCCATCTTTTAAATTGTCTTCCTCTTCTTCTTTTTGCATTTCAGGGTAACCATTCTGTCACTTTTTTAGTCCATTTGTTTCCATTTTCTTTAATGATGTGTCCTGTCCATTTCCACTTCTGTATTTTGCTGCAACTAACAGCATTTTTAAACATTGTTTTGTTTTTTATTTCTTCTATTTTCACTCTATCCTTTAATTTAAGACCTAAAACGCTTCTTTCAATACGGTTGTGAAACATATTTAACTTTCGGTTTTTCATTACTTCCGATAGTGACCAGTATCTTTTCCAAGTGTTTGTGATCCTGCGCCCCAGCTCTTTACCCATGCATTCCTTATTTGCTATCAGGTGTCCTAAGTATATGTATTCATTTACATATTCAATTTCGCCTTCATTAACTTGTAACGTTGTAAAACGTCACATTAGAATGTCATTGTTAGTCTTGAGATCTAGAGAGAGAGGTGAGTAGATTGTTGACTCTTTCGCTCCATGTGTCATCGATTTTAAACAGATTGCGATTTCTGTAAGGCTGTATTCTTTAGTTTCCATGCCATAGGGTACACTTGGAAAGAAAGAAAAAGCATAAATGTTTTTTTTGTCTTTGGTGACGGAACAAGCGATTCGCCTGGCTACATCGACGACAAAGAGATGTCGAATGTAAATATTTTTTAAACTTCGCTAAAAAGAAGTAATCTTTTATAAATTTCTATATGGAAGTTTACGCCTGTGAATTCTTATAAATGGTTATACCAAAATAACTATGTATTTCGGTAAGAACCTTGGATTTTTGAAACCACGTTTCTAACCTTCGTGATCTTTAGTATTTTGACGAAAGATTATTCGCTTGTTTACAGCTTATTACGATGCTTAGAGCGGCGTTAATGGAATATTTGCCTGCTCTTCAAGATTTATTGGTTTTTCTTTAAAAAAGTGGTAAGTTCCTTTATGTATTCGAATCACGAACAAATCTCCAATTGTTTTTCCAAATCTAATGGAACTAATTCTTTTCTTTGCAGCTAAAAAAGCACTTTTTTTATATTAATTCTACTGTTGGATAAAATTTGCCATAAATGCTGACCCTCTTATAAATCCTTTGAATCATGTGGTTGCGAGCTCGTCATTCTCGTAGAGACGGCACCTGTCGCGGTCTGCAGACGTGATTTCGAATCCCGTGGTAATGTAACCACGCCTCAGGTACCTAATTCAAATTGTTTTTGTGTAGATTAATCTAGTAATGATGCACGACTCAATGATTAGGCCCATGTAATGACTCCATGATTGGACTCAGCGATTTACGACTCTATGATTTGGCTCATGTTTTGAATCATGTTACGATATATTTTTTGATTCATAATCTTGCATTATGCTGGATCTCACGATTCTAAATTTCACGCCTCAACCCTGTGAATAGTTAATATTTGGCTTACTAAATCACTTGAATAGGTTATACCAATAGTGATAACGTGTAAAATGTATATTCAATCAATTCGCCTATAAAAATATAGAAACTTTCTTCTAGAGATGTATTCCATTATTTTTGGTTCCTGCTCTTATGATTAAAAGCTCAATCTCTATCGCTGATATCCGTGTGCATAAAGTTGGTAGGACTTATCCTCCTGGCGCCTGAACCGAGTTATAACTTTTGTTTGTTTGTTAGTTCAAGTCTCCGTAATGAGACAATGTAAGATTTCCTTTCTTGATTAGATGTACTGTTAAGGTAATTTAAACTACATTGGCTGTATATCAATTCATTTATTTTATAAACAGGGACCTAGTAGTCATCATCGCCATTATTAACCATTATTAATATTACAATTGGCGCATGTGAACAGAGACTTGAAGGATTGATTTGAATATACATTTGCTCTGAAATATATATTTCTATATTTTGCTAAGAGTATAATAAACTATTTGTTATTAAAACATTCTCAACAATTGAGAAAATACTGTTCTACTGGTATATATATGAAGCGCTCGTGGCCTCGAGGTCTCAGTGTTCTGTAAACGAGCACTGAGTTACGCAACTATCACTATGGCTGGTCCTCGGATGGGTGACCACTTTGTGGCATTTACATTTGCGAGCGTTTCCGTGCTTCGGAAGGCACGTTAAGCCGTTGGTCCCGTTTGCCAGTAAAACGGCAGTCGTTAGGCCTGGTTGAAGGCCTTATGGGCGGCTTGAAAATTTCAACAGCAGGTAGCCACAACCTGCGTCTGTCTATTCAACACGGCAATGGGCTCACCACCTATTACGTGGGACAGGAATCCATACGGTGAAAAGTGGGCATATAATATGCCTCTGCCACCCCTTCGGGGATAAGGATATTTATTTATATGTCTAAAACTGGAGTAAACTTAAACTGAAGTAATTATGATTTCTTTAAAATAACCTATAACTTAACTTTTTAATAATATGTAGTAATAAGTTGTGTACTAATTCTATCTAAATACATATTGATGTGACTTTCATAACTATTATTTGCTTTTTATGATATAAAAATATGAGTGCATTGTTAAATAACATAACAACGTTTTAAATGATAATTTGTGTTTACATAATAATGCATTTTGTGACAAACTTAATTATATATACATAATTATATAGCCTTGACAACAATTATTAATAAACTATTCAAATAAAATGGCTTTCCGAATTGCAACTTGGAACATAAATGATCTGCTTGGCAAGAAACAGGAAGTGAAGGTTTTTTTTAAAGTGCAAAGTATTGATATATTATTAATTTCTGAAGCACACCTCACAGAAAATGTGTCAATACGCATGCAAGGTTACGACATTTATGCTACCTACCATCCTAGCAATAAGGCACACGCCGGCACGGCCATTATTATAAAACAAAATATCAAACACCAATTACTACCAGAATATCGAGACTCTAAAATACAAGAGACATCGATTGAAATATATGACAAACAGAGCTCTCTAACACTGTCGTCAATCTATTGTCCACCAAAACAGAAGAGAAAATCTGAGACTATCGAAAATGATTTTGATCAATATTTTCGAACATTAGGCAGCAGGTTCTTGGTTGGAGGTGACTGGAATGCTAAACACACCCTGTGGGGATCACGTCTGACAGCAACAAGAGGGCGAAATCTACGTAGAAATATAGATAAGCACAACCTAAATATTCTATCGAGTGGTCGACCTACTCACTGGCCTATTAATCCTACAAAAATACCAGACCTATTAGACTTTTTTATATACAAAGGAATACGGTCCCATTTCCTAGATATAGAAGAATGCTTCGACTCATCATCTGACCACATCCCTATTATTGTATCTATGAGCTCAAATATAATATATAAACCCACGCTAACCTACTTATATAACAAAAACATTGATTCATTTCAAAAATATCTAAATGAAAGGCTAGACCTAAAGACCTGCCTGAAATCACAAGAGGACAATGACACTGCTGTGGAGCAGATCACTAAAATTATTTTAAGTGCAGCCTGGCTCAGCACCCCATCACTAGTACCTAAATCTAATTCATCACAAGAAGTCAAATTACCAAAATTCATAAAAGACAAGGTTCTAGAAAAACGACGGCTTAGGAAAATATGGCATACCAGTCGGCATCTGCGGCTCTCTGTGGAAGACTGTAAAATCTAGAGACAAGCCTCGTGTCGCTCAATATCCCCTTAAAAGGACTGATGGCACATGGGCAAGGACAAACAAGGAAAGAGCAGATGCCTACGGATCGTTTTTGGCTGATGTGTTCACCCCAAACCAGGATCATGACATGAGTAATATGGATAAGGTGGTTTCATCATTTCTAGAAAGTGACCTTCAGCTCAGTCCTCTTAGACACTGCACACCATCTGAAGTCAGGAGCACAGTGATGGAACTGAAACTGAAAAAAGCTCCAGGATTTGATCTTATCACTGCAGAAGTGCTACAGAAATTACCATGGAAGGGCATGGTCCTTATCACATCACTCTTTAACGCCATACTAAGAACTGCGTATTATCCGTGCTGCTGGAAGGTATCGCAAGTGACAATGGTCCTCAAACCTGGAAAACAACCGCACCTGACATCATCTTATCGACCTATAAGCCTTTTACCACTCTTATCGAAGGTACTAGAAAAAATTGTGTCCACTCGCTTAATTGAAATGCTCTGAAAATGAAGCTATACCAGAACACCAATTCGGATTTCGGAAACACCATTCAACTATCGAACAAGTGCACAGGGTATGCGACTATGTGAGAGATGCCCTAGAAGGCAAACAGTACTGCTCTGGAGCATTCTTGGATGTCCAACAGGCTTTTGACAAGGTCTGGCACAATGGCCTGCTCTACAAAATGAAGAAGCTCTTGCCACACAATATGTACCTTCTCTTGAAGTCCTACTTGAATGATCGCATCTTTTATGTCAGAATCGATGATGCAACCTCATACGTACGAGCAGGTGTCCCACAGGGATCCATATTGGGAGCTTCACTTTACTTACTGTTTACTGCAGACGTACCAGAATCAATAAATGTGATTATGACCGCCTTTGCAGATGACACAGCAATACTATCGACCGATAAAGACCCAGCCTTAGCATCCAGAAATCTACAGGAGCATTTGGACAGAGTTCACTTTTGGATGCTATCATGGAAAATTAAGGCTAGTGCCACTAAATCCAACCATATCACATTCACCTTAAGAAAAGAAGACTGTCCACCTGTAAGATTAGGCCAAGATGTTTTGCCGCACAGCACATCTATAAAGTACCTTGGATTTCACCTTGACAGAAGACAGACCTGGAAAACACATATCCAAAAAAAACGTGATGAACTGAACCTTAGGTTTAGAGCACTTGAATGGCTTCTGGGCAGAAAATCACGTCTATCTGTGGAAAATAAAGTACTAATCTACAAAGCAATATTAAAGCCAATCTGGACTTATGGCATTCAGATCTGGGGTTCGGCAAGAACTTCGAACATTGAGATTCTGCAGAGGTTTCAAAATTGCGTGCTAAAATCAATAATAAATGCTCCATGGTTCACAAAAATTTATGAGGTACACGAATATCTGAATATCCTCACAGTAAGGGAGGAAATGGTCAAATGCATAAAGCTCTACAAGACTCGAATCAATAATCACCACAACAGACTAGCTCAGAGTCTTAGTAATCCCATAAACACAAGACGGCTTAAACTATCTCACACCTGGGATTACATATAAGCAACAAAGGAGGCAGCTCACCTATGGGACGGCAAGCCTAACACGCCAATAATACTTTTATAATAACTGCTTATGGTCTAACTGAGAGACTGATTGCATGTTGGAGTAAAAACATGAAAAGAAAGAAAAAAAAAGAATTTTAATAAACATTTGCTAGTAGGTTCATTTACTGATCTTTTGTCGGGTACTGCAATCAAATGGTTCCGTAGTGTTCGCATTCAGATATCTTCTTGGCAGGATCTGAAGGTTGCTTTGTTAAAGCGTTTTGATAAAGATGAATATGATCCTCTTTTGGAAAATGAACTTCGTACTAGAAAACAAAAATATTCTGAATCTCTTCCAGATTTTATTACTGATATTATGGACATGGCTAGTAAGTGGTCGGATCGTTCCTATTCCAGATCACACTTTGATTACAATTATTAAACTTAACATTTTAAACATTTACAAACCTTTTCTTTTTGGTAAACAGATCTCTTATGTTAACAATTTTCTTAATCTTAGCCGAGAACATGAAGACTGTGTTGAACGTAAAGTCCCCACATCCCCTAAGGTTATTAAATCCTTACATAAATTTGCTGCGATTAATACTGTCAGTAATGACAACAATAATAAAAACTTAGTTTGTTTAAAATGTAAGACTTCTGGTCATACTTTTAAGAATTGTTTAAAAATCCCTGGAATTATTTGTTTTAAATGTCACAAATTAGGTGTTACTTCCAAGACTTGCGACGTTTGCAATTTAGTGAGGAGTAATAATGATAACAGTTCAAAAAACTGATTAGGTCCCATCGAGCACAGGTTTGTGTAAGAACTGATAGTGACTCGATGTTAAAGAAATTTAGTTATGCTCCTGATGCTGCAACTAATGAAAGAGAACGCAGTCATTGGCTAAATTATTTAAAAATTTATTTTAGAAACATAAATTCAGCTCCTATTTTGTTTGTTAAAAGTAAAGATACTAGACCTTACTTAGAATTTCTTATAAATAATAGAACTTATTCTGGTCATCGATATATACTTTCTGTTGTAGACGTTTTTACTAAATACTGTTGGTTATTCCCGATGATAAATGCTACTACTAATGCAATTTGTAAACTTCTTGAGAAGGAGATTTTCCTTAAGTATGGAACTCCAAAAATATTTGTTTGTGATAATGGAACTCAATTTACTGCTAGACAGTTTGTTACGTTTCTTAACTCATTCACTGCTGGATCCCGTACCATATGCGTTTTCTTTATTTATCGCGTTTGCGTATTTTCGCAAACGGTGATTTGGACATACAAGCAGCGTGTGTATCTTTTTGGGACAAAGACGCACCGGGGATGCACATCATACATACATACATATTGTCACGCCTTTATCCCCTAAGGGGTAGGCAGAGGCATATTAAACGCCCACATTTCACCGTATGCATTTTTGTCCCACGTAACAGGTGGTGAGCCCATTGCCGTGTTGAAATGGACGGGCGCAGGCTGCGGCGACCTGCTGTTGAAATTTTTTAAGCCGCCTTCAACTTGGCTTAACGACTACCGTTTTATTGGCAACCGGGACCAACGGCTTAACGTGATTTCCGAAGCACGGAACTGGGGTGGGTCTAAAGGGCCGAATAAATTTAATAAAATAAAATGTGTCTATTTTAGATGTTAAATTTGGAATAAATTTTGAACCCGTTGCCTTTTTAGTAAGGTGGTAACAAAAAGGCTAAAAGGTCTTAAGTGCTAGACACTAATTAGCACGACCAATTAAAGTCCTGGTAGTCTCGGATCACATCATCAGTGATAATAACATAAACTTAAACATTTTTTTATTAGATAACAATATAAAGCTTTGTTTGTTGTAACAAAGTTTTATATTGTTATCTGGTATATCGTATATATAGGTATATCGGTAAACTTCGACTCATGTAACAAAGTGAAAAAGTAAATACTTTTAGACTAAAATGACTGAATAGAAAAAATGGGTAAATATAAGTCGAGGTTTTTGAATTGCGAATAGTAGAGACACCCTACTATGACTACTAATATCCACTCACAATCTACCTACGGGTATTAATAAATACCCGTAGGGACTGAAATCACTCCTGGGGTGCCGATGTTAGCATAGCTATTGATTCGCAAAAATGTTCGGCAGCAGCCAAAGTGTAATGGTTATAATATAAATAAAATATTTTATAATTCCTTGTATACTCTTCAAAATAATCCAGTTGAAAGATATAATAAAACCGTTGAGACATGTATAGCATGTTGTGTTAAAGATGATCATAGAACGTGGTCGAAGTTTTTATCTCATGTTCAACTAGCTTTGAATAATAGTGTGAATCTTGCTACAGATTTTACGCCTAACTTTTTAATGTTCGGTAGAGAACTTATTTTTGATGCATCTTTGCACCGTGTTAGTACCTCTATTGATAATTTAGATCAACTAGAGATAGGAGTTCTTTTGCCACTTCACTCAATTCACTTAGTGAAGTCTTTGTTAAAGTACAATCTTGTTTGTTGAAAGCGTATAAGCGAAATGCTAGTTATTATAATGTAGGGAGGCGAATCATTTATTTTGGTGTTGATGATATTGTGTGGAGGAGAAGCTTTGTGCAGTCTAATGCTCCTGCATGTTTTTCTGCTAAACTTGCACCTAAGTTCGTTAAGTGTAAAGTAGTTTCTAAAGTTTCACCTAACGTTTACCTTTTGGAGGACCTGAATAAAGGTACCACAGGTCGCTACCATGTTAAAGATATAATGAAATATTAAATTATTTTGTTTTGAAAATTACGGACTTCGGTCTTGGTTCTGGTATTGGTTTGGGAGAAATTGGTCTTTGTTAGTACGACGTATGAGAGGGATTGACCGTTTGAAAGAGATGTATGTTAGGTTACTTCACAACTTTTTATTAGAATCAAGTTCTGAATCTTTAAAAAATAGAACTTAGGATATTACAAATTGATTAAAAATTTATCAATTTACCTTTTAGAATTATCGAAATTAACCTTTTAGAAATAACATTAACTTTTTCACACAAATAACTGTCATACACATCAGAGGATCTTATATTTTTGTTTGTTTGTTGGAACCTTAATTGGTTAATAACACATTATTATTCCACTTATATTATGGAATGTTATTGCTCTGTTTTGTAGGAAATTTTCCTAGTTTTGTTTGTATTATGTTTAGGTTATTACTCCTAAATTTTATTTTGTACATTCTTATATTGGGATGATGAATCCTTAAGAATAGTTTTGATGTTACGTTTCTAGGCTAGTGGAAGTAGCTGTATCTCAGTTCTTCTGATCCCGGGGCCATGTCGCAGGGCTGACCCACGCATATTGTATATATTTTGTTTGTTTGTTAAGTAATTCAAAGTTACCCGGATATGACTTTTGAAATACCTTTTGATGTTGATGTCTGTCTCTTTTGACTATAGGATCACATCTTTATCTATGCATTTGTGTTCGGAAAGTCGGTAGGGTTGTGCCGGTCATATTTGTCATATTGTTTTGTTACAGCATTTGTGTACGGAAGTTCGGTGGTTTTGAGCCGATCACATCTGTTTAGTTTTGTTACAGCGATTGTGCTCGGGAGTTCGATGGTGTTGAGCCGATCACATTTGTTTGGTGTATTTTTCCACAATAAATTTTTGTTGGAATATTTTGCTTGTCACAGTACTATGTGCAGTTACTGTTCGAATTTGTGTCTTTGTTTGTCACAGCCATGTTGGCGATGCTGTTTGATATTGAAGTTGTTCGTTTGTCACGACACTTTGTACAGTTGCTGTTTGACTTTGTAATGATTACAGGTTACAGCGCTGATTTTGTTTGCTGATATTTTGATTTTTATATGGGATTGTAAGTGAAAGAAGTCGGTGGCGATACGGCTCAACCGCATCTTCAGTATATATAAGGATAAAATTGGATGAAAGAGTCAGTGGCTAGATAGCTTAACTGAACTCCTGGTTTGAGAACTTGGTTGGATTTATTATTTTTTAGTACTTAGGTTAAGTCAATGCTTTGACTTTAAATTTTTGTTGTTGTATCAATTTTGATATTCTTATTTGTAAAGAGTTAGATGATTGTCGGTGGCTATGGTGCTCAACCGTACTTTCGTATTTAGTTTAGTGTTGGTAGAGTCGGATGTTTTTCTGAACTCGTGGATTGTTAATGGTCTGGCTTGTTTACTAGATTTTTATTGGAACTATACTTATGGTTAGTTGGCTATTTGGCAGGAGCTGCGTGTCACGGAAATGAAGATGCTGCGGTGGATGTGTGGAGTCACGCGGATGGACTGCGTGAGGAACTCTCGCATCCGCGGCGGCCTTCACGTCCGTGACATTGCAGACAAGTTGCAAGAGTGTCGCCTTCGTTGGTATGGTCACGTCTTGCGGCAACCGCCGGCCGGGCTACGTAGGTAACAAATGTCTGGCCATGTCAGCCCCGCCGGGTCCCGGTAAGAGGGGAAGACCCAAGAAGTGCTGGCTTGACGTCGTAAGGGATGACATGCGTGCCAATGGTCTCACTACAGGGGATGCCGACGACCGTGCGAAGTGGAGGAGAAAATGTAGGAAAGTGGACCCCGGGGCGTCGCGAGACGCAACTAGGACACTAGGCTAGGCTCGGATGATGATGATGAGTTGGTTATTTATTCTTGTTATGGAATTTTGTTTTTGAGATTTTGGTTTTCCTTTATTGGAATTATTTCCAATTCTTTCTTAGAGCTTTATTGTTTGAAAAATAAAGTACCTTTCTTTTATTGCTGGTTGGGGTGTGATGTAACGTTGTAAAACGTCACATTGGAATGTCATAGTTAGTCTTGAGATTTAGAGAGAGAGGTGAGTAGATTGTTGACTCTTTCGCTCCGTGTGTCATCGATTTTAAACAGATTGCGATTTCTGTAAGGCTGTATTTCTTAGTTTCCATGCCATAGGGTAGACTTGGAAAGAAAGAAAAAGCAAAAATGTTTTTTTTTGTCTGTGGTGACGGAACAAGCGATTCGCCTGGCTACATCGACGACAAAAAGATGTCGAATGTAAATATTTTTTAAACTTCGCTAAAAAGAAGTAATCTTTTATAAATTGTATATGCAAGTTCACGCCTGTGAATTCTTATAAATGGTTATACCAAAATAACTATGTATTTCGGTAAGAACTTTATATTTTTGAAACCACGTTTCCAACCTTGGTGATCTTTAGTATTTTGACGAAAGATTATTCGCTTGTTTACAGCTTATTACGATGCTTAGAGCGGCGTTAATGGAATATTTGCCTGCTCTTCAAGATTGGTTGGTTTTTCTTTAAAAAAGTGGTAAGTTCTCTATATGTATTCGAATCACGAACAAATCTCCAATCGTTTTTCCAAATCTAATGGAACTAATTATTTTCTCTGCAGCTGTAAAAGCACTTTTTTTTTATATAATATTATATCTACTGTTGGATAAAATTTTCCATAAATGCTGACCCTCTGATGAATCCTTTGAATCATGTGATTATCGAATCCCGTGGTAATGTAACCACGCCTCAGGTACCTAATTCAAATTGTTTTTGTGTAGATTAATCTAGTAATGATGCATTAGGCTCATGTTTTGAATCATGTTACGATATAATTTTTGACTCATAATCTGGCATTATGCTGGATCTCACGATTCTAAATTTCACGCCTCAACCCTGTGAATAGTTAATCTTTAGCTTACTAAATCACTTGAATAGGTAATACCAATAGTGATAACGTATAAAATGTATATTCAATCAATTCGCCTATAAAAATATAGAAACTTTCTTCTAGAGATGTATTCTATTATTTTTGTTTCCTGCTCTTATGATTAAAAGCTCAATCTCTATCGCTGATATTCGTGTGCATAAAGTTGGTAGGACTTATCCTCCTGGCGCCTGAACCGAGTTATAACTTTTGTTTGTTCGTTAGTTCAAGTCTCCGTAATGAGACAATGTAAGATTTTCTTGATTAAATGTACTGTTAAGGTAATTTAAACTACATTAGCTGTATATCAATTCATTTATTTTATAAACAGGGACCTAGTAGTCATCATCGCTATTATTAACCATTATTAATATTACAATTGGCGCGTGTGAACAGAGACTTGAAGGATTGATTTGAATATACATTTGCTCTGAAATATATATTTCTATATTTTGCTAAGAGTATAATAAACTATTTGTTATTGAAACATTCTCAACAAATGAGAAAATACTGTTCTACTGGTATATATATGAAGCGCTCGTGGCCTCGCGGTCTCAGTGTTCTGTAAACGATCACTGAGTTACGCAACTATCATTATGGCTGGTCCTCGGATGGGTGACCACTTTGTGGCATTTACATTTGCAAGCGTTTTCAGCTATCGGAAATGTTGGTCCTGGCTTTTCTAGTCTTATTTCGGCTGTACATTCTGAATATACTTTTTTGATTAGCGAAATATATTTATTTTGGACACCTTGCTTACTTATTGTTAACCAAATAAATTCGTGTCCTATAGTATCGAATTCCTTACTATAATCAATAAATCCCAAGTAGTATGTTCTGTTATATTCCTGATATTTCTGAATGATCTGCTTTACTACAGTTAATATTGTGTACGGTAGAGAAATTGCTTCTGAACCCTGCTTGTTCCATTGCTTGGTTTTTGTCGAGTGTTTTTACTATTCTATTTAATATGACTTTTGAAAAGACTTTATAGATGTTGGACATCAAACTTATGGGTCTGTAGTTATTTATGTCTCCTTTGTCCCCTTTTTTATACACCAATGTTATTGTGGATTTAGTCCAGTCTTTAGGTATGATTTCATTGACCATTATTTCGTTAAACAGTTTTGTTAGTTTCGGAGCAGTTACAGTTATGGTTGCTTTGAGCATTTTATTTGTTATTTGATCGGGCCCTGGTGTTTTGCCATCTTTTTGTGTATTTATTGCTTTTTCTACTTCCGAAACTAAGTTAGGTGGAATCGTTTCATCATCATAGCTGTTTAAGATGTCTGAATGCTCCTTATTTGTTAAGCTGTTTTTATTACTGCTATATAGTTTTTTATAAAAGTCTGTGGATATTGAGGATTTCCTTTCGTTTAGATCGTACATCTAAACGAAAGGAAATCCTCCTATATATATCCCTTGTCTGCTTTGTAAATTTGGCATCCAGTCTTTGTTACATGTGAGTTCTTTTAGAGCTTTTTTTATACCTCCAGTTTTCTCAATATGTTGTTTAATAACATTATTTCGTTTCGTTTAATTGTCGTGTTTTAAATGTATATTGATCTTTTTACTGATTTCTGCAATTTGTTTGCAGTTTTGTTTCCTATTTGACAATAGATTTCTTCTCTGTTTAAGTAACTCGTGTGTATCAGTTAATATTTCCCTCTTTATATCAGACTTGATTTTAAGTCTTACGTTTTTTAAAACGGACGTGAGTTGTTTGTATTTTTCTTCTATATTATTATCAGATTTTAGTTAGAAATTATCAATTTATTAGTATATATCAATTATTTAGTTTGTCATCTAGCCCTAATTTGGGATTTAGATTCCTATTCAGTAGAAAAAATACAATAGAGATGTACATATAAAACTCCCTCTTCCACATAACTTAACTAATTCAGTGATATTTTAATTATTAAATACGGGAGCGCGCAATGATTTGAAACACGTAGTCAACGAACCAACTAAACTTTTATTTGATACCCACAATAGTAGTAAGTATTATATGTAGGTACACAGTATACCACAAATTCAACTAACTGATGCCCGCAGCGTCGCCCATGTGTTGAATTTTTCCTATTCAATATTTCGCACAGAACCCTAGTAGTTTCTGAGCCTATTCATTACAAACAAACTTACAAATCTTTCCTCTTTATTATATAAGTAAAAATTTATTATGTTTTCAGGTGCCCTTTGGTGAAATTTCATTAGTGAGAGATTGGCTGGGTATATGTGGACCTGTGTTGAAACCTCCCAAAGAAATTGCAACACGCCCTGTATTGGGCTTTGAGTGTAACAGGTCAGAAGTGAGTATGATTTTAAAATTTTAAAGCAATCTTTCCCCTGCTTGCTCAGTGTTACGTAAACACTCACTGCATTAAGCATATTATGCTATAGTCAGTTCAGACATTGACCAATTGTGGTATTTTTTCAATATGACCGTTTACATGCTTCTGACATTGTGTAAGTTACATAAATTAAGGCAAGTTGAAAGCCTTACATGTAAATTCAAAAATTTCAACAGAAGGCGGACACAACTTACCCCTGTCCATTTCAAGGTGGCAGCAATTCAGCAGCACGCATGTAAACTTATGGCAGTACAAACGTCTATAGGCTATAGTGACAAATTTTAGTCAGGTGGGCCATATTACAGTTTGCCACCTTATTTGAAGCTAAATTCTAATGAATGAAGCGCTCATAGCCCTGCTAGCTCAGTCTTCTGTAAAACTATCACTGCATTAAGCATCTTACGCAATAGCGTAAGATGCTTAATGACCCACCCAACTGAGACCAGCTATTGCTTTGTGGCATCTTTACTAGCTTCGAAAGGCACGTGAGGTGCCGGTTACTAGTCGTTAAGCCAAATAGAAGCAATTTTCAACAGCAGGTGGTCACAACCAACAGTCGCACTGTCCATTTCAACACGGCAATGGACTCATTACCTGATGCGTGGAACAAAAATGAAATGTGGACGTATAGTATGTTATGCCTCTGCCTAACCCTCCGGCAATGAAGGCGTCACAACATGTATGTACGTATGTATGAATTCCAATGTAGTCGCGAAAAAGAAGTCACACATTAATGCACCGGGCCTAACCCATTTTTAATCACTTTCAGACATGACAGGACATAATGTCACACCTTTATCCCCGAAAGGGTTGGCAGAGGCATACTATACGCCCATATTTCACCGCCTGCAATTTTGTCCCATGGTGAGCCCATTGCCGAACACATCAAATAGGTTTTATTGGTTTATGTATGAAATTTTATAATTTCAGATAAGTGGTAAGAGATTTTGGGGTTTATTCAAGTCTTTGTGTGGAACACCTGAAAATTTTTTCAAGACCAGTTTTGTATTTAACTATTTGCCTCAACAGTGGTTAAACAATAGTGGATGTAATCTGACTCCTGGAGATTTTAAAGTAAGAATAATAAATATTAATTGAATTTCTGATAAAGACTTTTATCTTTTATGATGAATGAAATGATGAAGACCGAGTACTTGTCACTAAACTCGACAGATTCGTCCGCATTGGCGGTAATTTGGTCGAGCGCACGGACCAGGTTAAATACCTGGGATCTGCATTTCACACGTCCAGTGACATCGATTGCGATGACAAGTCACACATTTCTGCCGCGTGGGCCAAATGGCGGGAGATGACCGGTGTCATTTGTGACCCAAAAATGCCGATTCGGTTGAAGGGACAGGTCTACAAAACCATCATTAGACCTGTCCTTTTACCGCGTGAGGAACTCTCGCAGCCGCGGCAGCCTTCACGTCCGTGGCATTGCAGACAAGTTGCAAGTGTGTCGCCTTCGTTGGTATAGTCACGTCTAGCGGCAACCGCCGGGCTGCGTAGGTAACAAATGTCGGGCCATGTCAGCCCCGCCGGGTCCCGGTAAAAGGGGAAGACCCAAGAAGTGCTGGTTTGACGTCGTAAGGGATGACATGCGTGCCAATAGACTCACTACCGGGGATGCCGACGACCGTGCGAAGTGGAGGAGAAAATATAGGAAAGCGGACCCCGGGCGTCGCGAGACGCAACTGGGACACACGCTCGGATGATGATGATGATGACTGGAGGTCGAAATATGTCTCGGGCGAAGCCGTAGCACCACCTATTCCGCTATAAAATGGAGAACACAAAATTGAAGCGTAGCTCATGTCCATTACATTAGATTTTATTTTACTTCAATACATGCAGTATTTCCAAAGTTATAACGACGAGAAACTTTTGTCCTTTTTTGAATTTCCGAGATTAGTCGCGCCCATTATGTCGTTACAGCCTCACACAGACTGCGACAAGGCGCGGCACTGCGTTTAGATGCGAACGAGAGCGCGACTGTTGAATAAGCACGGTTGTGAAGTATGCGCTCACCCGCGGTATACGCACTTTGGTCATAAATATTTCAGCCATATTTTTTAATATACAAAAGTCAAAGTAAGGAAATCACGTTAAGCCGTTGGTCCCGGTTGCCAATAAAACGGTAGTCGTTAAGCCAAGTTGAAGGCGGCTTAAAAAATTTCAACAGCAGGTCGCCGCAGCCTGCGCCCGTCCATTTCAACACGGCAATGGGCTCACCACCTGTTACGTGGGACAATATGCATACGGTGAAATGTGGGCTTAGTATGCCTCTGCCTACCCCTTCGGGGATAAAGGCGTGACAATATGTATGTATGTTTAAAAAAGAAAAATCACCGTTTTTCTCGTATTTTTTTGTAAAATTTTGTGTAATTTTATTCAAGGTAAAAAAGGTTTGTCAGACCCAATTATAGTTATTCCAGACAGGATATTTTTTTGAACTGATATCTTATTCAATAACATAGAATTCATCAAAACATTTTTCAGGTTGCAGAAGTAAAAGATTTATACGACATTTGTGATCTAACATTCAGTAAAGTTCTAGAGTTATACAAAGTGGAAAAGATTGTTGCTATTGGTAAATTTTGTGAAATTAGAGCAAAGAAAACACTTGAAAGATATCCACCTTCAGGACCTATAGAGGTTAGTAACACTGAAATTAGACTTAAGAATGTGTAAAAAGCTATGTCATGTCTGAATTCAACAACGTCATGTCTACAGATATTTGAATATATGAGTAGTTTCTCTTACCTATTTCTATTATTTAACCCTAAGTCACTTCAAGAGAATTGTGCATGTACAGGTGCATGGTTTCTGTAAGTATTACGAAAATACAGTCGGACAGAAAGAACTTGTCTACCAAAAACAGTAAACTGACTCTAGGCCGTCCGATCGTTGTCTCAGGCGAGAGCCAGTGGGACGCTGCTGCGTCTCGAGCATGTGATGCTTGCGAAAGAGGCGGCGGTAAGGGAGCGGGAAAGAGTTCTCCCTCTCGAGTTCTGCAGTTTATCTTCGCCCAGGACCACAGGCCTCCATGACCAGGGGCCTAATGACATAGGGCGGGCTGCTCGCCGTCCATACAGAAGCAGACCCTAGTCGGTGGCCTGACGTGACAACTACGCATACGCCTTCACCCCTTCAAGGAAGTAGGAAAGCACCCGAATCCTCCCCAAAGAAGTGGGATTACACTCGGACTCCCAAAGAAGCGGGATAACACCAAACTACGCTGCTTTCAGAGAGGTCCTCGAACGCCATACGCCGCGAGTAATTTGCTCCTAGTGTAGAGGGTTGCCTGTCTGCACCACCTGACCTTCCTGTGACTCTGTATAGGCGAGACGGGCACTCCGTGGCAGAACCCCACAGACAGTTGCCCTGCCTGTCTGCCCTCTAAATAACAATATTTGTGTTTATTTTGCTATACAATTTATAATTTTTCTGTCAATCGGTTTTTAAACTCAATGATGAGGGTATTTCATTATATTAATACTAGGTGACCCCCACGGCTTCGCCTGTGACATAATTCAAAGTCTCGTCGCACCTATTTAATCCCGTCGCTTATAAATTCTACAATAATGTATAAAAATTTGCCCGATGTTGTCATTTATGAATACTGCTCCGCTCTCCAGGGTAGTAACGTGATGATATATAGCCTATAGCCTTCCTCGATAAATGGGCTATTGAACACAAAAAATATTTTTCAAATCCTACCAGAAGTTCCTGAGATTAACGCGTTCAACCAAAAGCAAAAATACTCTTCAGCTTTACAATATTTGTATAGATGTACCTCGAAAAAAATTATACTTCCTATAGTGATAATATACTATGTATCTTTTCGTATTTCAGGTATTATACTTACCCCATCCCAGCCCAAGAACTGTGAATAATAACAACTGGGAAGAAAAGGCTATAGAATGCTTGATGAATTTCAATCTTCTGCAATATTATCAAAAAGAATCTTGAACATACATTAGACTCTATAAAGTTGATTGTTAAAAAAAGATAATTGAAATGGTTGATTTTATGAACATAGCTCTGGAATTAGCCTCAGAAGCTTTAGCAGCTCAAGAAGTACCAGTTGGTTGTGTTTTCACTGTTGGTTCTAAAATCGTTGCACAATCTAGGAACACTGTCAACGAAACACACAACCCCACAAGACATGCTGAAATCAATTGTATTGATCTTGTTTTGGATTACTGTAAGGTTAACAATATAGATTATAAGTCCTACTTTAAGAATGTAGTAGTTTATGTTACTGTAGAACCTTGTATTATGTGTTCTGGAGCACTTAATAATCTAAATGTAAAAGAAGTTGTATATGGATGCGCCAATGACAGGTTTGGTGGAAAAACTGTGCTAGATGTCAGTGCTTTTTATGAACAGGGCTACACTTTAACAGGCAATGTACTAGGTGATGAAGCAATGGCTTTATTGAAACAGTTTTATAAAGGGACCAACCCTAATGCTCCTAACACAAAAGTAAAGAAGAAGAAAACGAATAATGAAGAAGCATATCCATTATAGGTAATAAAATTTCCCAATTTTTTAGAACTCGATTTAAGGTCAAGTTTCTGCACATCGCAGTTTTTTTAGACAGGGACGTACGATCTGTTGGGTTAAGACCACAGGCGATGTGGATGTTGTAGGGACTGAGGTCGTGTCGTATCAGCTTCCGAATCTTTAGACGCGTCGCCTAATGCTGACGCCGTCTATATAAATGACATCTTTCTTTCTTTCTAGATGTGCAGGTCACATCGCGATTGTGACTCGTTTTGAAATTGTTAGGGGGAATCCCGGAATTTGCTATTTTCAGATAAAAACTACTCAACATTTAAACTAAAACACACAACATGAAAACTCGTCAACATTTCCTAACCAAGCAAGGCTTCTACCACAAACCCTATGTACCAACTATGCGGGAAATGTGGATTCGTAAATGACACTACGAAAAATATAAAAAAAAAGCCATTAAATTAAGAAAAGTGTGCGTTGTCCTGGCGTATATTTGTCTATTTTTGTAATTCTACTAACCTAAATAAATAAATAGATCCATGAGATGAGGTACTTAAAGTGTCCCGCACATGTATGAATAATGTTTGTGTATACAGGTTTTTTTTAACTGGGACAGTATGGGGAAATCCAAAACCATAGAAGATTCAAGAAACAATAAATGGTTAGATGGTGGTAGAATGGTTAGGTGGTAGACAAAGAAATAATAAATGGTTTTGGATTTACCCATACTGTCCCAGTTAAAAAAAACACACTGTATAACTAATTGCAACGATATTAGAAGTTTCCACTGCGCTGATGTTTGGCGATTTGGTCATTATCATTTAAGACTTCATATAGACTTGTATTTTACTAACTAACTACAGCTTGTATTTTGCTATGTATTTATTTTATTATACGCACTTGTGAATTTGTTTATTGTCCAATAATATTCATGAAATAAATCCCCCCGCGGTCTCAGTGTTCTGTAAACTATCACTGAGTTACGCAACTTTCACTATGGCTGGTCATCGGATGGGTGACCACTTTGTGGCATTTACATTGGCGAGCGTTTCCGTGCTTCGGATGGCACGTTAAGCCGTTGGTCTCGGTAGCCAGTAAAATGGCAGTCGTCAAGCCTGGTTGAAAGCCTTATTAATTAAGGAAAAAATTGAACAGCAGGTAGCCACAACCTGCGTCTGTCTATTTCAACACGGCAATGGGCTCACCACCTATTACGTGGGACAGGAATCCACACGGTGAAAAGTGGGCATGTAATATGCCATCCCTTCGGGGATAATGCGTGATGGATATTTATTAATTGATATATTGCCACGCCTTTATCCCCGAAGGGGTAGGCAGAGGCATACCACATTTCACCGTATGCACTTTTGTCCTATTTCGTTATAGGGGTATTAAAAGTAAAATAGTTTATCAGCACTTAGCTGAACTTAAAATAGGAAGCTAGAGTCAAAGTTATAACACAGTACACTGATTTATGTACTTTGGTTATAACGTCAATTTGTATCTATCGGGTATGTGTGTATGTGTGTGGGTCTACGGCATCACATGCATTGTAGCTCCAGAACGAGTGAACCGATTTTGATTTGGATTTTTCGGTTTGAAAGATGAATTAGTCGGGAGTGTTCATCTGTTTGATGAAAATAGGTGGAGCCGTTTAATAGTTGGGGGGGGGGGGGTTAAAGTGGTGAAGAATTACCGAATGTCTGCAAAATATACTCGAGAGGGGTCTAAAATGATAGCGCACCAAGAGCACATAACAAAATGTGGGGGGAGGAGAATATTTTAAAAAGAAGCTATGTATTTACAACTTCACAATATCTATATTTTAATAAGTTGGTATGTACCTATAAACAGTATAAAATAAACAAAATAATTAAAAAAAACCCCGACGTAAAAACCGAAGTTCCTTTTAAAAAGAAAAAAATAAAAGCAGCTCAATTTTAAACTACCTAAGCAGGTGGTTTTTTTAAAATTTATTTTTTGATAGTATTAATTCTAGCAGTTAAGAATAAAAATCAGCTCATAACTTTTTAGACAGCCTCGTTACCATGCTGAGATCTTGGATTCGATACCCAGATTCAACAAATATTTGAGTTGTGCAAATGTTTTGGAATTTAGGTGTTTTCTATGTATACATAAATGTATGTTCATCAGCTGTCTGTTTATCCGATTGCACAAGATAATTAGGTTAATTTGGACTATACTGCATTGTCTGAGAATGTCCCAAAATATTTAGGTATTTATTACCGACTAGCTGCTCACTCTTCCCTCTCGCTCTTGTTGAGCAAGCGGGTCTTTGCGATCGCTCCGTAATTTTAATAATTTTTCTTTCGTTTAACTTTGTATTCCCAGCTCGTGAATTGGTTTATGTGATATTTTAGTGATTGTGTTTCGTTAACACGTAAGTGAAACTTGGTTTTATTGTCGTTAATCGCGTAAATATTGCTATTTATCAATCGGTAAGTTTTTTTTATTTTCATTCTAAAGTGTGGGTATCAGTGAATTAAGTTGCGCCGATAATTTTATTGTTTACACTTTAATTAGACACTTTTTTTTTATTTGTGCTGTATAATTAGTGTTAAAAAACAATGTTCTTCCGAGATGAACCTCCCGATAGAGGGGGAGGTAAACGCGTATGTGCTACTATAAGGTCGCCACCGGCAAAGCGACTTTTTAGTGAAATGTCTCCGGTTTTCCAAACACCCGAAGATGTCAACAAACGGGTACAATCAGTTAAATTGGTCAATAGTGACTTTTCGGAATACCATAATCAAGGCGAATATTGCACGTTAGTCAAGCAGGCAAACAGTTATATTGCTACGATAAATAATATAATCAACGATCAGGGATCGCGAATCACTTTGTCTAATAAAACTTCTATCATGGATTTAAACCAGCGCTTGACCGGCATTATTTCTATTCTGGCATTAAAATCGTCATGCAACGAAACTAGGGTGGCAAATATGGCCAAAGAACTGCAAGCACTTAAATGTCAGCAACCAAAAATGTCATATGCGGATAAACTAAGGTTACGTTTGCCAGCTAAATCGGCCCGCGCAGCAGCAGCAGTGAAGGCTCTTCCAGCCCGACCATGTGTGGTGGCTTACCCCGCGCCTGATCGTTCAACCGAGTTCACAACGGCGTCCGCGACTAAACAAGCACTTATGAAAGCTATCAAGCCCAGTGACGATGGCTTCCAAATTGTAGGCATTAAAAAGACCGCGAAATAGTACTTCGTGTTGCGAGCGAAAGCCAACTCAAGAAGTTGGAGTCAGTGGATGCAATCAAATCGGCGGGCTTGCGCTTAGAAAAACCCAAGAGTCGAAAACCGCGAATCCTGGTTAAAGATGTACCTGGGTCTATGGAAGACCATGACTTTATTAGAGCCTTATATCGCCAAAACATTAAGGACGAATTAAAAATTAGCGAGGACTTTATTAAGAATTCCAAAATAGTTCGTAGGCGTCGTTTAGCTAACGGTCGTTCGTGGGTGGGTTTGGAGCTGGAGCCGGAGATCCGGAATCATTTGGTGGCCACGAAGGATAAATTATTTATTGATTGGGCCACTTGTAGATTTATCGATGACCTCGAGGTAGTGCGTTGTATGAACTGTTAACAATACGGTCATGTTCACAAATTTTGTACCAGCAAGTCACCCAGCTGTGCTAATTGCGGCGAGGAACATGATACACGAGCATGTCCACTTAAAGACAGTCCTGATTTTAAACCCATCTGTATAACCTGCAATAGGTTTAAAAAGCCCTATGTCCACCGTTGCGGCTCTCGGGAGTGTCATACCTATAAGCATAGGCTGCAGCAGCTCACTCTGAGCACAAACTACCTGTAGTTGTTTCATTTAATAAAATAAAAAAATCTTGGAACATGAAAAATCTAATTATAGGACAGCTTAATTTACACAACGATAGGGCAGCCACGGCGGAACTGGACCGCCTAGTAATAGAGAACAAATTAGACATTGTCCTCTTACAGGAACAATATCAGAGCGCCCACCTGCGTAACAGAGTGGTACAATTACATGCCTTGGCACGATAAGCTGGGATTTATGTTTCTAGTACAAATTTTACTGTAACATCTTTGAGCAACCTCATTGTGCTGTTGCTGAGATTACTTCCTCGGCCTATAGGGTGTTTGTTGTGAGCTGCTACTTTCAATATTTACATCATATCGACCCTCACTTACCCAAACTAGTGCATGGGCTGGAAGCTGAGGGTCCGTGGTCCCCTATATACCATGAGTTAGGGCTAACCGTTCTGTTGATCTTGCCTATGTACGAAATATCAAAATTAACAACTCGCATACTATATATAGGTCTGAAGGAAACCGCGGATTACCTCTTGGATTCTCTTATACCCGACGACTGCTCGGAGAACGATAGTGATTATCACCGACAGATAAGACAGTGGGCTCTTGAGCCACCATACTCACCCCAGTCAGATCTACCAACTTCTGATGAGTTCCTCGATATTGTTAGGTCGTTGTCCATAGGTAAGGCGTCGGGTGACGATAAAATATCTAACAAAATGATAAAGGAGGCTTGCAAGCTGTCGGGTGAAGTAATATTAAATGTTTTTAACCGGTGTATTTACGAGGGAGTGTTCCCCCGTATTTGGCGATGTGGCTATATTCGGATTATTTCTAAAAAGGCGACAAGCCGCCAGATGACCCTAAGTCGTACCGAACGATCACATTGTTGCCCTCCTTGGGAAAGCTTTTAGAGCGTCTCATAGTACCCCGGCTCCTGCCGGGCGGTATTAAATTTCACGAAAATCAATTTGGATTTACAGTAGGAAAATCTATTGACGCAGCGACATCAGTGCGAAAGACTGTCACTTCATCGGTTTCTCAATATGTGCTAGCTATCTTCCTAGATATTTCCGGGGCTTTCGATAACGCTTGGTGGCCAATGCTATTAATGAAATTAAAGTCTCGCGGTTGCTATAGAAATATTTACTCTCTTATTTATTCATATTTTTCACAAGGTACAACAACTTTAAAATTAGGTCATTATTCTGCTACCAAAACGTTAACAATAGGCTGTCCTCAGGGGTCTGTGCTAGGCCCACACTTGTGGAACTTAGGATTTGATGACTTTTTCAGTTTACCATTACCGGAGGGCTGTTCAATGACAGGATACGCCGATGACGGTATGTTGCTCGTTCAGTCGAATACTCGCGCGGGACTCGAGAGCTTGGCCCACACGTGTTTGCGCGTCGTTGCGGAGTGGGGCTTACGAAACAGGTTATTTTTGCAC
Source organism: Thumatha senex (assembly GCA_948477245.1). NCBI lineage: Eukaryota > Metazoa > Arthropoda > Insecta > Lepidoptera > Erebidae > Thumatha > Thumatha senex. The sequence goes on from OX419743.1 coordinate 10,314,627, forward strand.
CCAACAAAACATTTCAGTTTCTTTTAAAAGGAAGTTTGAAAGTACCACCGCGCATTAAATTCAATAACGTTTACATTAAAAATAAAACTTCGGTTTGCTATTTAGTATTGATTTTAGAGAGAAATTTTGCATTCGTTGAGCACCAAAAAACTATAGGAGAAAAGGCTAAAAATAGCTTTTATGCGTTGTCGAGAATATCTACTGCTACATGGGGACTTTCGTTCAAAACACTGAAGGTCGTTTACGGGGCTACTTATCTAGGCTGTATGTGTTACGGGGCGCCGGTATGGGCAGATAAGGCTACTATTGGTGCTGCACGTTTAAAGTTACTGCAAAGTCAACGCCTTGCATTGATATTTTTATGCAAGGCCTACAGGACGGTTAGCACGGAGGCTCTGCCGGTGATGGCAGGGGTCCTCCCGGTTGTTCTCGAAATTCAGAGACGCGCGGCTTTATACTATTCGGCTAAGGATGGCATGGATGATAGGTTTTTGTTAGAAAGAGATCGCCATAGATTTGACAGATTCTATCGTGATAATGTACGTGAAGAACTTTTAGACGAATGGCAGCTGCGTTGGAACACTTCCATCAAAGGGCGCCACCTCTACCAGTTTTTCCCAGACGTTCGTGAACGCCTGGGAATGTCCTGGCTGGAGGTTGATCACTGTGTTGCTCAATTTCTTACGGGACATGGTAACTTTAGGAGCAAATTACATTCGTTTAAGCTGGTTGAGTCACCGTTCTGCAGTATCTGTCATATACTTTGGTAGTGTAGCGTTTGGCAAAATGAGCGATATAATATGCTTAATTGTTTACAAGTAACGTCGGGAGTAGTTTACTATGCGGATCTCATGGCATCGAGGGTGAATTTTCGTTCTTTTAAACGTTTCTGCCATACATATTACTGGAATCAAACATAGCTCACATAGGACCCGTAATATACTATTACCGTGGTGCTTCCCTATTTCTATAGGATTTACACCTAGTTGCTTTCCAGGTCTCCCGCTTTTAATTTCGTTGCGGGTTCCGAGACATGCTAACTTCTCCTGGGACATCACCGAGATCGAGCTCGGTGTAACTTTTCTAGTGTTTTGGTCATTGCTGTAGATCCTGGTTTACAGGAGTCACAGTAATGGGAATGTGGGTGGGATTAGTCCCATTAACGACTAGCTGATGCCCGCAGCTTGTTGGGATAAATAAGGTATTCACGTGTATGATTAATTGATCATGTTATATAAAATATTCATCATCATCCGAGCGTCTGTCCCAGTTGCGTCTCGCGACGCCCGTTATATAAAATATTATAAATACATTATGTACGTGAGAAATAAAAAAACAGTTGATTCTTATAGACATTGCTTTTTATTACCTACATTTAAGTGAAAGAAAATTATCTGCTGAAAAGTGACACTATAAATAAAAAAGTTTTGACACATTCAATTTGGTTTCATCAAAGGAACGTACCCACATAAAAGTCAACAGAAAACTTAAAAAAACAGTACATAATTATATAAAATAAACATTCTTATTAAACTACAACAGTTTTCCTTAAATCTAGCATTGAATATATTATGTTCCACTGTTCAAACATAAACTGAGATCTATTTGGAAATCATCAATTTATTACTAATCGGCTATTACTACTAATATTGCACAGATTTCTTTAAAAATGCCTTTCACCTCATTGTATGGGAACTAGTATTGCTCAAACTCATTTGATTACTATGCAATGTTTGTTATCCAACAATCGTATGCATTGGTCCTCATAATGTATGGATGATATAAAGTATTCTGTGAATGCACCTTCTTCTGCACTCAGACAAGGTTGCCAGTAAAGCTTTGGAAGGGACTGTCGCAGTCTGAGCTGGAATTCGAGAGTGTGCACTCACAAGAAGACTTCCGCAGCGATTCAACTTTTCCAAACTCAGGGGAATAGTAAACTTAAACCACTAAGGTCAAAAAGGATGAATAGCTAAAGATGCATGTAACTTACAAGCATGCTAACTTACGAGTGACACAGGGGAATTCAAAAGGTCAATTTGAGACTCCTCAATAAAACCTTTAACATCACGTCATTGGTAAAAAAATAACTCATTGGACATCTACATATGGGTTCACATTCCCAAGATTTAAAACATGAAACATGTATTACATATCCATTTCGCACCTTATAAAACAGTTTAAAAGGGATTGAGTTGAGAGGGTTCTGGTTGATATACACACAACCCATTGAATTAAATATTGAAAGATAGAGGCCTCCCAATATTATCAACTCACTCCACCAAATAAGTTAGCTTAGTAGAACCTGTTTATACCATTACTGTAGTATGTGGACCAATAAATGTAGAAGGCAGATATCAAACATATCCATGACAAATAAGCAAACGCATCTCTGATGGAAAAGCACCCATTAAATGGGCACACATGCAACATAGTCCCCACACTCATTGCATTCGAGTTCATTAATAATCTATAGATCGACACACTCCAAGCCCCAAATATTAGCTGTAATGTAAGCAATTATTACCAACTCTATATCTGAAAATTCTGTGCAATATCTGTGATTTACAAGTTAATAGAAAAATTCATTACATATCAATCTGAAATTTTACTTCCCAGTTTACTTGAGAAGGGGAACCATGTTTACTAATTTCTAGGTATGCTTCAAGCTTAATTAACACAAGTTTCACTCAGAATCATATAAGTTTTATACACTTTCATTGTAAACTGACTGTTCATTTTAATATTTAAAAAATATTAACCTATTGCTATTAACGAAGCATAATAATATTAACTAACATGTTATTCATGATAACCATTAACCAATGGAATAGTAATTTCTACCTCATCAGCCTCATCGGTATGACCATTGGCACGTGCATCATTTTCATTTAGTGCACTATTATTTTCAATAACTGGCTGTGGGCTTAAACTTCCATTAGAGCTACTGTCACTGTCAGAACTTGATGAACTATCACTTTCTGAGTCAGCACTTGAGGAGGCCTGAGACCTATGACGCAAATGTTCATTTTCATGCCTCAGTTTGTCAATTTCCAATTGCAAAGATTGTATCTGGTCTTCCTGTTCTTTCATTTTCTGCATCAAATCACTAAAAGAGTTTTCATCTACTGTGCTTGATCCCACTGAAGTTACTGACGTATCTCTTTCTGTTATCATGCTGTCTCTATCAGTAAGAGACATTTCTTTATCAGTTTTCGGTGATTCTTTTTCGTCTTCAGCACATTTGACTTTAGATCGTTCCGTTCTTTTAATAAGGAGGTCATATTTCGCTTCCAACAAAAGATACTCTTGGATAAGGTCGTCTTTGGACATGCTGGACAGTCTTTCACTTTGAGCATCTTCATAAACGCTAGAGAACTCTTTTGTTAGATATTCCTCTTCATCTTCAGGTAAGGAAAGAAAATAATTTTCTTCTGAATCTACACTGAAGCTGGAATCACGGGTACGTGCTGAAGGAGTCCGTAAGATATGAAATGTATTTTCGGGTTCTGGTTTATGGATTTCCATTAAAAATTGATTGTTATTAAATGGTGCATGCGTTTTTGTTAGTACCAATTTTCTGAATCTATTATTATTCCTGATGGATGTATCATTCCTTCTTCTATCTTGCCAAGGAATTTTCACAAAAGGTTTCAATACCTTTCGTTTAGATTTCCCGCGGGATCTCCTTTTTCGTCTCAAGTTGCCGTCAAACTTGTGTGACACTTCTATTGTAGATGGCGCTGCAGTGTCAAAGAGGCGCATCGCATCGCCATCTTTGCTATTGATGTTTTCATCCATTTGCGATTTTAAAATGCACTTAAAGCTTCAAATAATTATTTTTTTACACAAATAATTCACACTTTTACGTTGCAGACAATTTCCACTCTACTGAAGTCTAGTTAAACTATCAGAAGTAAAAATAAATCTACAGAGCGATACAACACACAATTCACAATCTGCCATTTTATTTATTTTACATACATACACATAAATTGTTTTTTTTAGCATGACCAACCATAGGTAAGACAAGTATTGCCAGTTTCTATTTTGTACATTATTTATATATATATATATATTTCGAATTCGACGAGAGACGCTCTAAAATGAGATATTTTTTGAAGATTGTTTATAATATATATAAACCAATTACTGTAAACCAATTATATTTTGGATTCAAGAACAGCTCTACTCGTTCTCTGTTCTGCAGTCTCGTTTTGAGTGTCTAAATAAATACAAAAGGATCACTATTCCAAGGTCCTTAATCATATAAACCAATTACAGAATGTGATCCTTATATTTTATTTTATATTATATGTTTTAGATAAGTTGGGGCAGTATGCGCTCATATCTTTTGTCTAGGAATAGAATTTAATAACAACTATTTGTCATATTGTCATTAAAAAGACAAACATTTTGTTCCATTTTGTAATTTCTGTTTTCTTACTCAAATGCCGTTTATGATACGCGACTAATGAAATAATTATGTACTGTTTAAATAATATATTAAAATTAAATTAGTGTTAGTTTGTAATTGAAATTATTTAATAGTTTAATAGCTAAAGAAGTCGGCTGGCAAATTTGTATTAAATATGGCTGATGATATTGTCTTCGAATTACTTCATTCTGAAATAATTAACTATGCTTTGGAACAAAATAAGGACAACGGTAACGAAAAGAAGGTGAAGTTGACTTACTTTAATATTATCTTAGCTCATTTCGAAATCCGTTAAGCAAGGATCTCAAGATTTATCATGTTAGTTTTTAAATTAGTTTTTACCTTCTAGGAGGTGGATCTGTCCGTAGTGGAGTACATTGGATTTGCAGCTGGCTATAAAATAATGGAAAGATTAACAAGAGAGTGGCCTAGATTCAAAGACGAACTAGATACTATGAAGTTTATTTGCACAGATTTTTGGACCTGTATATATAAAAAGCAAATAGATAACTTGCGCACAAATCATCAAGGAGTTTATGTTCTACAAGACAATGCCTTTAGATTTCTCACAAATTTTTCAAATGGTCATCAATATTTGGAATTTGCTCCTAGAGTAAGTATCTTACATTCTTGATAAAGCACAGCATACTAACATACTACTTAGATATCTTATAAAATATTCTACAATGCATTTTTTTATGTTCCAGTATGTTGCCTATACCTGCGGTCTCATCAGAGGGGGACTAGCAAACTTATGCATTAACAGTGTTGTCACGGCAGAGGTTCAATCCATGCCATCATGTAAATTTCACATACATGTTCAAAGAACCTAATATGTAATAGTTAAAATAAGTTGTATATTGAGAAATGAGATTTATTACTATTTATTAATTCTTATTAGTTAAGTATATTATAGCTTGAATTCTGCTTTCATTTTTGTCTGTCAATATTAGGTTACATGAAAATTTATAGGAGACTCCTTGATTCACTTTTGTTTGAATGCTACCTTTAGACCTATCAACCCTTTTACAGGGACCTGTGAATCCTGTGATACATCTATTATGTTGGTCAGCAGGTTGGTTTACTTCAAATCCAGGAGATTTCATTTAAAGTTAAAATTTTGTTTTTTAAGTATAAATATTAAGTTTTCTAGTATTTTAGAATTGTTGACCGGTGATTTAGTGACATTTTAGAAGCTAAACCGTGTGTTTTTACAAGCTAAAATTGAATCACTCTCTAAGGGCCGTATTCCAGAACGTTCATCAACACTCAAGAAACACTTGAGAGTAGATTTTATAAGGCAAAATCTAGTCTCAAGCGTTGATAGAGTATTGACTAACATTCTGGAATATGGACCTAAGTCCCTAGATACGGATGCTAAACTTAGCATTTGCAATTTGCAAAAAGGATTTAAATATAAATTGCAATGATTTCTTTAAATAAAAGCAGAGTTTTGCATACTTGAGTTTTTTTTAAAAGTTTTTTATTGTGGGACACACCCAAATGTGGGACATTTTTTTTACACAGCTCTGTCTGGCCCAAAGTAAGCTAATATAAGCTTGTGTTATGAGATCTAGACGACTAATAAACATACTTATATATTTTTAAATAAATAAATATCCATCACGCCTTATCCCCAAAGGGGTGGCAGAGGCATATTATATGCCCACTTTTCACCGTGTGGATTCCTGTCCCACGTAATAGGTGGTGGGCCCATTGCCGTGTTGAAATAGACAGACGCAGGTTGTGGCTACCTGCTGTTGAAATTTTCAAGCCACCCATAAGGCCTTCAACCAGGCTTAACGACTGCCATTTTACTGGCAACCGGGACCAACGGCTTAACGTGCCTTCCGAAGCACAAAAACGCTCGCAAATGTAAATGCCACAAAGTGGTCACCCATCCGAGGACCAGCCATAGTGAAAGTTGCGTAACTCAGTGATCGTTTACAGAACACTGAGACTGCGAGGCCACGAGCGCTTCAATATTTTTAAATACATACATATTATACATAGAAAACACCCAAACTCCGAAACAAACATTTGGGGATCGCACAAATATTTTTTCCGACCCGGGAATCGAACCTGGGACCTCAGTCGCGGCAGTCGCATGCACTACTACTGCGCCACCGAGACGGTCAAATGAATTCATGTTAACCTGTGTTTGAACTGTATGGTAAACTATGGCCATGAATAACAAAGACGATTTCAATAAATAATCTTAAAGATATCAATTGTATTTATAAATAATATACCTTAGCAAAAGAGTTGTTTGCATTGTAATCAAACCCCCTTGAGCCTGGGTGTGTTTTAATCTTTGGTAATGAGACTATCATCATTGTATGTTATTTTTAAAATTTCGCCATATATACTCATACTTTGTATATTACTCAGTATGTGTGACTATGGTGATCAGGTGACTATGGCATTACTCGTCGGCAGACTGGGATGGGCTTCGCAACTATTTTGCGTCCGTCCCATGGAGCCAGCGCTGCTTTGCAGATAAGGCTCCATCGGACAGCGCTTCTGCCATTGTTGCCGAGATCAGTTTAGGTACGGAATACCACATTCCTTACACTGATGAATTCAACATCCGCAAGCTCGCCCCTGGTTTGGACGTGAGTGCGCTGAGCCTGTTCAACAGAAACAGTCGGCGTATCGCACCTGGATCAGGGCGCGGGCTGTGCGCAGTCCGAACGTGCGCCACATCAAGGCGGCATACAATAAAGTCACCAGGGCCAGCAAGAGCGCCTTTAAGAGAGCGGATGCCCGGCGCATCGCACGGCTTGGCCAGGAGCTTGCGTCACCTCCAACAGGTATCCGTGGATACTGGCAAGTGGCCAAAGCCGTGCAGGCCAACTTCTGCTAACCGTCGCTGCCACCGCTGCGTTACTCAGATGGGTCACTAGCTCACAAAGCCCAAGAGAAAGCGGATTTGCTTGCTAACCTCTTTGCGACTAATTCCCGGGTCGACGACTGTGGCACACAGCTTCCTACTATCACCAACTGTGGTAACACTATGCCTGACATAGTTGTCAGGCAATGTGATGTTCAGGCAGTGCTACAGTCACTCGACACGCGGAAAGCTGGTGGCCCTGACGGCATTCCGGCGGTGGTGCTGAAAAAATATGCAGCTGAACTGTCTCCAGCGCTAACGCGCCTGTACCGTCTGTCGTACTCATCGGCGGACGTGCCGGAGGCTCGGAAGGAGGCGAACGTGCAACCCATCCCCAAGAAAGGGGATCGGTCAGATCCGGCCAACTATCGCCCCATAGCCATCACCTCAGTTATATGCAAGGTGTTTAAGCTCATCTTCAACAAGCAGCTCATGCGTTACCTAGAGAATCACTCGCTAATCAATGATCGGCAATATGGCTTTAGGCCGAAACGATCTACGGGTGATCTTTTAGCGTACGTAACACATGTTTGGGGTGAGGCTATGGAAGCGCACGGCGAGTCATTGGCTATTAGCCTGGATATTACCAAAGCGTTCGATAGAGTTTGGCATGCGTCACTTCTTTCCAAGCTCCCGGCATACGGTCTACCGCCTCAATTGTGCAGCTGGATGGCCAGCTTCCTGCAGGGGCGACGTATTCGGGTCCTCTGTGATGGCCAGGCTTCGTGCCTTTTGCAGGTTAATGCCGGAGTACCACAGGGGTCCGTGTTGTCGCCAACTCTCTTCTGCATATCAATGACACGCTGGCCCTCGGGAACATTCATTGCTATGCAGATGATAGCACTTTACACAGGAGTTATTCTGCCCGTCCAGCGGCGAGGCGAACCGACATCGAGGGAGAGAGACGACAACTTGTGGCTGATCTCGACCGGGACCTTAACCGCATATCTCAATGGGGTTTTGAAAACCTGGTCGATTTCAATGCTCGCAAAACACAGGCATGTGCGTTTACCGCTAAAAAATCCCCCTTCCTTCCTCTACCCTCTCTTCAGAACGCTTCAATACCAATGAAGGACAATCTAGATATCCTCGGCATAGACGTCCGTCGAGAGCTTAATCATAAAACGTATATTGAGAGTTGTATTGGGCTGGCCTCGCGGAAGCTCGGAATATTTAATAAGGTGAGGTGGTTTTTCACACCGCACCTGAGATGTCTTCTGTACAAGACGCAGATTCGTCCGTGCGTTGAATACTGCTCTCACCTTTGGGATGATTCCGCGAGGTACCTGTTGGACGCACTAGACGCTATGCAGAGACGTGCTATTCGTATAATAGATTGTCCTGAGGTAACAAGAACCCTTGAACCGCCGGCGCAGCGTAGAATGATTCAGCTTCACTGGCTGCGTTTTACCGTATATACCAAGGCGAGTGTTCTGAAGAGCTTTTCAACCTAATCCCACCCTCTCCTTTTCGATCCCGAACAACGCGTGCCGGGCAGAGGTGCCACTCGCATACAGTGGAAAGAATTTTCGCTAGAACTGAGCGGTTTAAAACATCGTTTTTCTGGCGCACAATAACAATTTGTAAAGCTTTGCCAGCGCACGTGTTTCCCCCCTCTTATAATCCCTTTTTCTTCAAGCGGAGCGTGAAGAGGCACATCATTGGGCCGCCAACTTGAGAGCCACTGTTATTAGTCCTGTTTTGGACAGCGACAGTGGCTTTCAATTCGCTAGATGTCGCTTTGGCTTTTCATCAGGCGGGCGACGTCAATTTGGCGAGCTAAAAAAAAAAAAAGAATGTTGGTCAGAATACCTATGTAAATATTAATTTATTATATCATCAAAAAAAAACGTATTTTACCGCTGGCAGCGCGTCAGACAAGGCCACACTACCATTCGGAGCCTTCTCGCCAGGACCGTTTTTAGCGAGCTACGGCTTATTTGGAAATAGAAGCTACCCTAGTTGTACGAAATAGATGTAATTTTAGCTCAACGGATTTTAGTAATTAGATAGTAAGCTTCTATGAAGTACATTTTTTTTTTAATAATTATTTAATGGCCTGGTTTCTAAGACCTTTTAGCCAAATCTTATTTTTTATATCATATTTCTTCAATCTTATCTTCTAATTAGTCCTGTCCAGTCGATGTCGTGTCCTCAGGCTACGTCCTGGTCCTTGCCCTCAGTATAATGGTGATTCTTATACTAAGGTTGTCAGTGGACGTTTCGCGGCAAGAGAGAAAATAGCATTTCACTGCATATATATCATTGTCTTTCACTATAGCACGTTAACACAACTTTTATGTCCAAGAAACCACCACTCCCGCACATAAAACAAGATAAATGCACTAGTTTTAGAAAATAATATAAAGCAAGCGTCCGCACTTGTCACTCTTCCCGCCAAATGTCTATGAAGTACATAGTAAGTTTAAGGCCACAGACTAACTAGGAGATGTTTAAGGCATTACTGTAAGAGCCTGTGCGCACGAGCAACTAAGTTGCCCGGCAATTTATTAGCTGCGCACGAGAGCGACAGCCACGCACTTATTCTTGAAAATTTTACGCGGTCATCAACATGGAATTCAAATAGACGGTTGTGGTCTGTGCACTTGTGTTTCTATAAACCAAAGACGACAGCGGAAAAAAAGCAATATTAGGTGCACAAATATTTGTTTTGGTGTTTGGGTGTTTCCTATGTATAAATGTAGAAATATATAAAAAAGTTTATCAGTTGTCTAGACTAAACCCCATACCATAAGCTTATATTAGCTTGGTATGGGGTGTGCGTTTCGTTTACTCCATCAAAAATTTGTTGAAATTTGTCAAAACCGAATACAAAAAAATACAATTATTTGTCAAAGTACAAATAAAGAAGATATTAGGATTTAAAGTTGGCCGCGCAAACGAAACGTGGAGGATTGCGCGGCCACGGAGATCTCAGCAGCTACATGGGTTAGAGATCTAATTCTTTTTGGCAACTAAAGATTGAATTTGTCAAAAATTATCGGAAAAAGAAGTATAGGCTCTAAAGCAATATTTTAAGAAATATTCGCCTTTGATGTTATGGTCGCGCAATTCTCCACTCGTTATTGTCTGTAATGTTGTTTATTTTTTAAACCCTACAATTTCTTGTAGTATAATTAATACAAGAAGAAGGATCTTAATTTTTCAAAAGAAATGAAAGCAATTAATACTACTACAGTTTAGTTCAACAGGAGATTTCGGTGCAAAACAAAAAGTCCGTGACCGCGCGAACGAAACGCTATTTTGTAGGTCGATATTTCACTATCTATAATTGCTAGGATTTTGTTGTGAACTTCCAATTATTCGGCATAATAACCTCTTTAAAATGACGTATTGTTTTATCCTCAAAACAGTTTACAACTCGTGTTAATTCAAGAATAAAGATTATGTTCTACCAGGGTGACAATAATATAAATTTTATTTAGGAATACCTTTACATTCAATAACTGGAGGACAGCTATGAAATTGAATAACATCTAGATCGATCTGAAAATAAAAATACGAATAATTAATTAACTAACTATCTTAACGCTGTATCCCTGACGGGGTAGTCAGAGAGGACAGATCGCCAGGTTTCGCGATCTATGCATACTTCTTACGCTTCTTCAAGATTCATCAATCACTTCATACACGCACGTCTGGGTATCCGAGTACTTTTGACTTTTCCGTTTTTGAGCAATCTGCTCACGTGGGTCTTCATATGTAAGTCTCGGCCTACCCTCCTGACTCCTTCTACCCTCTACTTTTGCATAATATATATTCTTCGTCAATCGTTCCTCATACATTCGTTGGACGTGTCCAAGCCAATGGAGCACGCCCTTTTCCAGCTTAACGCTGACACTCATTCAAACCTGCCATATTGCTTATCACTTCGTTACGTATTTGGTCGGCCAAAGTTACGCCCACGAAGTGATCGCATTTCCACAGCATTCAATTTACTTTCATGCATCTGCTGACATATCCAGGTTTCACTACCGTAAAGCAACGTTGGCAATAGCACTGCGTTATGAATTGCCAGTCGTGCTTCTTTTACGATGCTTTGTCGCTTTACTAATTGGGACAAAGTACCGTTAACTTTGTTTCCGGCAGCTACTGCCGTTCTACATCCGAATCACATCTTCCGTCCGCGCTAAACATACTCCCTAAATACACAATTTCATTCACTTGCTCTAACTTTCAGCTTCTGCAGGCAACTGTCCAGATACACTATGAACAGCCAGGCGGACATGACACAACCCTGTTTGACGCCTGTACAGACAACAGGGGTGACACATCCCCCCTACTCGCACGCAAGCCTTTCATTCCCCTGTAAAGGGACTGTATTGCCCGCAGTAGCGAGCCGTCCACACCATAACCGGGCAGCAAGTCCCACAGAGTTTCTCTCACTATGTTATCAAATGCTTTCTCCAGATCCACAAAAGCACAAAAAACCTTCTGGCTAACAGCCAGAAACTTCTCAGCGATCATGCGGAGAGAAAATACTTGATACGATTGAATCCGCAATTGAGCCTCCCAGAAATACCTTGCAGACTTTTCTTGCATTCTTGCCGTTATAACCTTTGCATACACCTTGCTAGCTAAGCTGATCGCCCTGTAGCTGGAGCAGTTTAGGCGAGAGCCTTTCCCTTTGTAGATAGGTACTACAACTGCTATTCGCCAGTCATCTAGGATCTCACCCGTCCGCCAGCATAAGTTGCATAACAGACATAGTGTGTCCTAGACGCGCAACCCACCGTACTTAATCATCACAGCAGTAACTCTGTTTTTTTCCGCAGTCTTACCACATTTCATACTTCTTATCGCTTGTTCTATTTCTTTCATACTAATGACTTCAATGACATCGGGATCCGGAGCATCGAAGTGAGCTCCACTTCCCGATGTGGCATCTCTGTCTTTTCTGGCATACATCTTTCCACAATATTCACTCCACCTCTGCAGAACGTCAGTTTGTTCTGTTAGGACGTCATTGTTAACACTAAGCACTTTATTCATACTGCAGATTGCCGAACAATTCTGGGTCTTTCCTACCTCTTTCCAGAAGAGCTTGGCATTATCCCGGAAATTGGATGACAACCTTTCATCCGCTTTCATTCTGCTCCTTTCACGAGCTTCTTGTATCAGTGCCTTCATGTTAACTTTCTATCATATTAAAAACATTCCGAGAGGCTAAGTAGTCCAACCATACTTTCTTCTTAATTCGAACGACTTCTATCACTTCTTCATTCCACCAAGCATCACGCCTATTACTACTGCCTCTTTTCGTTTGTTCACATATTTCCACAGCGGCATTTACCATACTATCTCTAAGGTTCTGCCATACACTTGCCAAATTCTCACTACTAACATTGACGTAGCCAAGCTTTTCGGCTACCCTTTCTTTATATCCCTAATGGATGCATCTTGCAGCTTCCAGCTTTTGATGTTATAGGTCGGCTCAGGTTCAAGACACTCGGCACGATGCCGCCAACCCGCGAACAGACCCCTTTTCCTAGTTATGACTAGGTAGTGGTCTGATCCCAGCGCAGCGCCTCGATAAACCTTTGTGTCCATCACCTGTTTTCGGAGTCGACTATCTATTAGGAATAGATATATCATGCTTCTCTTTAACTTACATCTCCTCGTATACATATGTGTAAATGGATTTGTTTGTGGCGAACACAATGTTCAACCACAAACAAATCCTTTTCCTTACAAAATGCCAGTATAAGCTTGCCAGCGTCGTTCACCCTTTTGTCCCCATACTTCTCGAGTACCGTCTCAAATCCATCGCGAGCGGTACCCACCCATCCATTCAAGTCTCCACATACTAAAAGTCTTTTATTTCCTTCTACCACATTTAGAGCTTCTCTCATACTCTCCCAGAAGTCATCTAGCTCACTCGCATTCGACGAAGAGGCCACCAGGAAAATCTTCGTCAAACCAAGTTTTAAACGGATCCAGAGGATTCTAGGACCTACCAATTTGTACCATACGATATGTATGGTACAAATTGGTAGGTAGGCCCATCGCGAGGACAACAAAATTCCAACACCCCGACTGTCATGCTCGCTCTCTGGTACTCCAGACCATAGCGCGAGCATCCCACCCGGGTGGTCCAAGACGTCGCTGCCCTTGCGCTTGGTCTCTGTCAAGCACACTATATATAACTTTCTCTTATTCATAACATCCATCAACTCATTCATCTTATCTTCCATTCCTCCCCTAACATTCCACGCAGCTACCCTACACTACGTCCTCCACTACCCGCCGCGTCGGGCCGCGCGTGTAGGATGGCGGTCCCCTACTTCTCTCTGGCACACACTTTTCGCACCAGCGCGGGGACGATCGTGCGCGTCGCCTCGGGGGCACGCCCTAATTAGTTCACCCTGGTGGCACTCGTGTTGGAGTAGAATTGTAGCCGTAGCTGGCAGGGATGACGACGTGCACGCTTCTACTCTTCATCCCCAAAAACGATGAAATAAAAAACTTGTTTAAACTTATTTTATTTTATTTAAATATTCATCATTAACTTTAAATCATTAAAAATTTATGAGTGCTATAAAAATATCATCAAATAAAATAAATGCTAGCTTTGGTAGCTCGTGGTCATGGCGTTTGTAATAGAACCGAAATATCTGATACTCGATGAAAGAACAAAAAAATTGGAAAATCCAAAAATGCACGCCTCACACACGTATTGTATTAAAAATTGAAATTAATTTACTAGAAGAGAAACTCATTGAATAAAACGTTCTAACATTTATTAACATTCAAATTTAGAATAGTATTAAGAAAAAGTTTGGAAAAAAAAATACGTAAGAAAAGGAAAGAAGTATATTGTTCATGTAATCAGAGAGAGATAAAAAAAAATCACGATAAAGAAACCCAGTAAATGAACTCCATTGAATTTCATTAATATCTTTAAAACGGTTATCATTTTAATCATTATAAGAAATAGGGTACATCCTCAGTATAAGTAGAAATTTATTCACAAGGATTTATTACAGTCAATTGCGTATACTTTGCTAAAACCTGCAGACAAACAAGAGCACAGACCAACGGACAGCAGTAGGGTAAGTTCGCCTGTTCGCGTCCACTGAGGAGTGGAGTCGGTAGGTTTGAGCAAGAAAATAAAAATGTTAGAGTAGTATTTTCGAATGAAAAATGGATTTCTATGATATGATATTCTGTATATAGTCGTATTAAATTTATTAAACAGTTTTGGACGAACCGTTTGATATATTAATAAATAAATAGACTAATAGCCAAATCATACGATTTACCCATTTTGCGTTCATAAAATCTAGATTGCGACCACCTGTGGACCAGTTTGCGTCCACCAACTTTGAAGAGATAAATATAAGAGAAGGTATATTAATCTTTAAAAAAAATTAGAGATTTTAGGTATAGTATTGTTGACAGGGACTAAGCGCAAAAGCGGCGATGTCTCACAGCTCCCGGGTGGAGTAGAACAGATCCACAAGTGCACAGTAAATCTGTGCTCTTGTGGATCTGGAGAAGGCACTTTTTGTGTGTGACTAAAATGTGGAGGCAATCTTTTCTAAGGTCTCGCCTATAGGTACAGTTTGCGTCCAAGTATGATTTTCGACGTCTGTAACTATTTTTATTGTCGTTATAGTGGACGCAAAGATGCCACTACAATGTGTATGTATAAATGATTGCAATCATTATAAAACTAATAATGTTTGTCATGATTTGTCATATAATAAAAACCATCCTAGTTAGAATTAGATAGACCAGATGGCGTCCATTGCGGACGCAATGTGGCTAATGTATAAATTTGGTGGTGCAGTTCGCGTCCAGCGTTATTTTAACTGTTAATCAAATAAAATTTGAGCACAAGCATCATTACTTTATTATATGCTTCATAGTTAAGGTTTAGAAACAATAATGTATCCCAAATTTAAAATAAAACCATTAAAACCTTCCCGTGAAACGCGCTGCTGCTCACTAATTTTTTTGCAAAATATCATACGACCACAAGCATTTGTATTATACAGCATATTTTTTACGTAACGGTGGTAACACGCACAAAGCACTATTTTGAAAAATGAATAATTATAAATTAATTTAAAAAATCACATAACAGTCTCGCCTAAGGCCCCAAAGGTAAAGGCAGAGTCATACTATACGCGCCCAATTCACTTACTGCATTTTGACGAATTGAAGATCACGAGAAGTTTATATATTTATGTTCTATTTATGATGTTTCGTTATGAAATTTCATATGTATGTTTGATACTAACTATCTTCACGCTGTATCCCTGACGGGGTAGTCAGAGAGGACAGATCGCCAGGCTTCGCGATCCATGCATACTTCTTTAGCTTCTTCGAGATTCATCAATCGCTTCATACACGCACGTCTGGGTATCCGAGCACTTTGACCTTTCCGTTTTTGAACAATCTGCTCACGTGGTCTTCATATGTAAGTCTCGGCCTACTCTGACTCTTTCTACCCTCTACTTTTGAACAATATATATTCTTCGTCACTTTCATTCAAACCTGCCATATTGCGTATCACTTCGTTACGTATTCGGTCGGCCAAGGTAACGCCGCACAATTTTCGAAGTGATCGCATCTCCACAGCATTCAATTTACTTTCATGCATCTGCTGACATACCCAGGTTTCACTACCGTAAAGCAAAGTTGGCACTAGCACTGCGTTATGAATCGCCATTCGTGCTTCTTTTACGATGCTTTGTCGCTTTACTAACTGGGACAAAGCACCGTTAACTTTGTTTCCGGCAGCTACTCGCCGTTCTACATCCGAATCACATCTTCCATCCGCGCTAAACATACTTCCTAAATACACAATTTCATTCACTTGCTCTAGACGTTCCTGGTTTACCCTAATCCCGCATTTAGTTCTTACGTCACCTCTTTCAAATACTAGAACCGCAGACAGTTTACTGTAAAGTCGCCCAAATTCACACCCATAATAAAATCTTTCAACTTCTGCAGGCAACTGTCCAGATACACTATGAACAGCCAGGCGGACATGACACATCCCTGTTTGACGCCTGTACAGACTTCAAAAAGAGGTGACACATCCCCCCCTACTCGCACGCAAGCCTTACAGTCCCTATAAAGCGACTGTATTGCCCGCAGTAGCGAGCCGTCCACACCATATCCGGGCAGCAAGTCCCACAGCGTTTCTCTCACAACGTTATCAAATGCTTTCTCTAGATCCACAAAAGCGCAGAAAACCTTCTGGCTAAGAGCCAGAAACTTTTCCGCGATCATGCGGAGAGAAAACACTTGATGCATGCAACCTCTTCCACGTCGGAATCCGCATTGAGCCTCCCATAAATACCTTTCAGACTTTTCTTGCATTCTTGCCGTTAAAATCTTTGCATACACCTTACTAGCTAAGCTGACCAAGCTGATCGCCCTGTAGCTGGAGCAGTTTAGGCGCGAGCCTTTCCCTTTGTAGATAGGTACTACAACTGCTATTCGCCAGTCATCTGGGACCTCACCCGTCCGCCAGCACAAGTTGCATAACAGTAGTGTGTCCCAGACACGCGACCCACCGTACTTGATCATCTCAGCAGTAACTCTGTCTTTTCCCGCAGCCTTACCACATTTCATACTTCTTATCTCTTGTTCAATTTCTTTCATACTAATGACTTCAATGACAACGGGATCCGGAGCATCGAAGTGAGCTCCACTTCCCGATGTGGCATCTCTGTCTTTTCTTGCATACATCTTTCCATAATATTCACTCCATCTCTGCAGGACGTCAGTTTGGTCTGTTAGGACGTCATTGTTAACACTAAGCACTCTATTCATACTGCAGATTGCCGAACAACTCCGGGTCTTGCCTACCTCTTTCCAGAAGAGCTTGGCATTATCCCGGAAATTGGACAACAACCTTTTATCCGCTTTCATTCTGCACCTTTCACGAGCTTCTTCTATCAGTGCCTTCGTGTTAACTTTCTGCAGCTTGTATCTCTCTTTCATTAAATCATTCCGCGAGGCTAAGTAGTCTAGCCATGCTTTCTTCTTCATTCGAACTGCTTCTTTCCCTTCCTCATTCCACCATGCATCACGCTTATTACTACTGCCTCTTTTCGTTTCTCCACACACTTCCACAGCGGCATTTATCATACTATCCCTAAGGTTCTGCCATACACTTTCCACATTCTCACTACTTACATTGACGTCGCCAAGCTTTTCGGCTACCCTTTCATTATATTTATCCCTAATGGATGCATCCTGCAGCTTCCAGCTTTTGATGCTATAAGTCGGCCCAGGTTCAGGACACTCGGTACGATGACGCCAACCCGCGAACAGACCCCTAATCCTAGTTATGACTAGGTAGTGGTCTGATCCCAGCTCAGCGCCTCGATAAACCCTTGTGTCCATCACCTGTTTACGGAGCCGACAATCCATTAGGAATAGATCTATCATGCTTCTCTTTGACTTACATCTCCTCGTATACATATGAATTTGTTTGTGGTTGAACATTGTGTTCGCCACAAACAAATCCTTTTCCTTACAAAATGCCAGTATTAGCTTGCCAGCGTCGTTCACCCTTTTATCCCCATACTTCCCGAGTACCGACTCAAAACCATCGCGAGCGGTACCCACCCATCCATTCAAGTCTCCACATACTATAAGTCTTTCATTTCCTTCTATCACATTTAGAGCTTCTCTCATACTCTCCCAGAAGTCCTCTAGGTATTCAAATATGTTTAAATAAGTATAGATTTATGTTTTCATTTATATTTAGGTATAGACAGTCCATTGAGGTATCATGTTAAATAATGTCAATAGTATAGGTAGTCTGAGCTAGATCGAATAGATATAAAAAAAAAACAAAAATAATAATATTTCTACAAGTATGGTATTTGTTCTATTTAACCATACAGAATTTTTCCAATCCTTAATATCCCTCCATGTTCCTCTTCCATCTTGTATTAACACCCTATTACATAATCTTGATATTAATATTTATAAAACCATATCTTTATTTATAACTGTTAATCATTTAAAAATCTAAATATTACTTTAAGAATCTTGTTTCAAACCATTTTGATCCTTTCCCGAAATTCCGTAATCCTTTTTATATATTAACCGCTTCCTAACCTTTTACTGCGTCGTGGCTAAGTCCAAGCCGGACATCGCCAAAACAAAAAAAAAAAAAAGTATGGTATTTAAAAAGCGCGGGAAACGGCAAACTAGGCTGTTTTTGAGTTTCTTATTATTTATTATTATATTAGAAGCGCTCGTGGCCTCGCGGTCTCAGTGTTCTGTAAACGATCACTGAGTTACGCAACTTTCACTATGACTGGTCCTCGGATGGGTGACCACTTTGTGGCATTTACATTTGCGAGCGTTTCCGTGCTTCGGAAGGCACGTTAAGCCGTTGGTCCCGGTTGCCAGTAAAATGGCAGTCGTTAAGCCTGGTTGAAAGCCTTATGGGCGGCTTGAAAAAATTCAACTGCAGGTACCCACAACCTGCGTCTGTACATTTCAACACGGCAATGGGCTCACCACCTATTACGTGGTACAGGAATCCACACGGTGAAAAGTGGGCATATAATATGCCTCTGCCACCCCTTCGGGGATAAGGCGTGATGGATATTTATTTATTATTTATTCAACTATAATTTAAGGATCAAATAGGTTTAATAGTGTAAATATATTAATTTATTATTGTAAATAGTATAGTTCCTGTATAGTAGGTAAGTTTTTTGTATTTATATTGTAGTACATGGGTGATCCAGAAGACCCTGGGGGGACAATTGTCCCCTCAGTGTATTATACTGTTACGATAGATGGATCAGAAATGGATACGGAAGGATCGGTAATAGAGACAGATGGCTCCGAGACCAACTCTCGGTCCCATAAGCGAAAGAGAGCATCGGTTTCGTCTAAGATTTGCAAGCACTGCAATAAAAAACGCAGATATCACCATAAATCTTCTACTAATACCGAGATTGATTGCCAATGTAGATCAATAACAAACCTTTTCACTGTATCTGCATCACCCTCACAAATTGTCACCTCACAAACTACCAAGACTAATGCTAACGAAAATTCATCGCGTATTCCTATTGGCCGAAATGTTTAAAATCATCTGACACTGCCCCATATGCAGTTCATATTCAGAAACTTCCTTCATCTCCCAATGAAAACTGTTCCATTCATCCTGTAGCATTTGGCTTTTTTCTTAAAAAAAAACTCATTCAAGAACATTGTCAATGGCAGTCTTAAAAAAATAGGGCGCAACCGTATTTCTTTATCTTTTTCGTCACATGATAGTGCTAACAATTTTGTAGATGATGATGCATTAAAATCTAATAATTACAAAGCTTTTATTCCTTCTGTTAATGTTACACGCATGGGTATAGTGAGAGGTGTTCCTACTGACTGGAGCGATGAGGATATTCTAAGTAATATATCAGTTCCCATAGGTTGCGGCCAAATTATAAAAATAAGGAGGCTAAAAAGAAAAGTCATTAGCAATGAAAAGTCAGAGTTTGTTCCCATAGAAACTGTAGTCCTAACATTTGATGGGCAAGTTTTACCCAAACGTATTTTTATGTGTTATAACTCACTTCCTGCTGATTTATACATTTATCCCACAATACAATGCTTTAATTGCTGTCGATATGGACATATTCGCAGCCAATGCAGATCATCTCCAAGATGTTTTAAATGTGGTCTAGGCCATACAGGAGAGACATGCAAAGTTGAGGAGTTTAAGTGCTGTCTCTGTACAGGTTCTCATCTTGCAACTAATAAAATATGTCCTGAATTCTCTAGGCAAAAGGGGATTAAGGAATCAATGGCCAAAAGTTGTATTTCTTATGCTGAAGCCTTGAAGTTACACCCTCCTGTTAGCAAACCTTATTCTGATACTCTCATGTCTGCCCCTCAGCATAGGTCAATACAAAATATTCCAGATCATACTCATCATAATAACTCGTACAAGAAAACAGTATTCTTAAAACCGAAACAACCTCAAAAATTTGAAAGATATGGATATGATCAATTAGCCCATTCTAACTTAACAAAAGATTATACAATTCCTTTACCCTCTATTGGCACTCTCAATAACTGTAATAATGATTCTCTATCTGAAATTCCCATTAAACAATTAATTTTAACTCTTATCAACTCTTTACAACAATGTAATATGATTAAATTACCGCCCAACGCTGCTATACTATCAGATACAGAAGTAAATAACACAATTAATAATGGATCAGTTCTCTAGAACTGCTGCAGCATAAGCCGCAGAAAAAGTGAACTAATTTACTTGATTAATAAATATGAACCATCTTTAATAGCAATACAAGAAACCTGGCTTAAGCCAGAACATAATTTTAAACTTTCAGGCTTCTCTTGCTTGAGAGAAGATAGAAGTGATGGCTATGGTGGTGTTGCTTTGCTTGTGAAAAATTCTCTTCTTTTTTCTAATGTAGAGCTACCTAGCCATGCTACCGGCTTCTCGATAATATCTGTAAAAATAAATAACATATGCTTTGTTTCCGTTTACATCCCTCACCCATCATCTGAGATTTATGATGAAGTAAATAATATGTTTTCTACACTACCAAAGCCTCTAGTGATAATGGGTGACTTTAATGCACAACATCGATGTTGGGGAAGTTCTAAATCTAACTACTATGGAGCTCGAGTTTTGGAAATGCTAGATACCTTTGAAATGTGTTTGCTTAATAATGGTTCCCTTACTCGGCGAACTACTCCTGAGCTAATTAGCGAACCGGATTTAACTCTGTGTTCTCCCAATCTCGCATCTTCTTTGTCCTGGTACACTTTGGAGTCTACCTACGGTAGTGATCACTTCCCTATTGTCATTTCATTTCCTAATAACTTTTCTGGCATCCAATTACAAAAACGTCAACCTCGACTCAAACATAAATTATCTAACGCTAACTGGGATGCGTTTCAACAACAGGTTAAAAATAGATTTTCACAACTTCCAAACAACGACAGTAATGTAGACGAATGTAATAATTTAATTAGTAAGGCTTTAATTGAAACAGCTGATTCATTGTTTCCAAGTAAACGTCAAACAAAAGTAACGAAGATCCCCACTCCTCCTTGGTAAGATTCAGAATGTCGGGAACAGATTAAAAAAAGAAAAACAGCAGAAAATATTTATAAACATTATTCTTCGATGGAAAATTTTAATTCTCTTTCGGAAATTATAACTAGCACCTGTAAATTATTTAAGCGAAAGAAATGGGAAAGCTGGCAAACATTCTGTAATTCTGTATCCCCTAATGTTCACCCAACTTTAGTTTGGAAAAATATTAAACGCTACAGATCTGCTTTTAAAGAATCAAACCCTCCACTTCTACACAGAACTGTTGTTGAAAATTTTCTGGATTCCCTGATTCCTCCTTTTGTTCCTCTTAATATTACTCCTTGCCCCTTGCAAACCCAGTGTAAATTGGAAATGCAGTCTTCGAGTCTCAACAAGCCTTTTACTCTTAATGAATTAAAAGACATTCTAACTTATGTTAAAGATTCAACCCCTGGCTTGGATAATATCCCCTATTCATTTTTCACTCACATGGATGATACTAGTCTTTCTTATTATTTATCTTTAATTAATTCTGTAGTGCTATCAGGCAACATCCCCACAGCTTGGAAAGTGCAAGAAGTGATTCCAATTCGTAAAACTAACAAACCTTCTGCTGAAGCGTCATCTTACCGTCCAATAGCCCTTTCCCCTGTGGTTGCTAACTCTCTTTTCTTTTAGAACCCTGTGGTATAGTTGGCCTAAATAAACTTGACAGTGTTCAATATAAAGCTCTTCGAATTATATCAGGTTGTATGAAATCCAGCCCCATCAACGCTCTTCAAGTTGAATGTGTTTAACCTCCACTGATACATCGTAGACAATATCTTTGTGACCGATTTGTGTTTCAATCTTTACAAATCACGAACCACCCCTTACATCATAAACTCCAATTACTCTCAGACGTAATAGAAACCTCCAGTTACTGGTCTCACAAAAAGGTTCCTTGCCTTATTAGCAGCTTTCGTAAATTTTTATCTCTACAATCCCCTACTCACAGATCTTCTCGTCTCCCCCTTTTTTCTACATCTTATGATTCCTTAACTATTTCACCTTGTATTATTCTAAACTGTGATCTTCAAAATGACATTAATGCTAATTCCAACTTCAACTACTATCTCAATCACGAATTTCCAGATTGGCATCATATATACAGTGATGCTTCTAAGCATAGTAATTTGGATTGTGTCGGAATAGGAGTATATCACCACCAGTTCAAGATAGTCCAGAAAGTTAGACTCCCACCAGAGACATCAGTATTTACCGGTGAATGCTTCGGATTACTGAAGTCTTTGGAATACATATTATTATTAAAACTCTCAAAGACCGCAATCATCACAGACTCCAAAAGTGCTTTACAAGCTCTACAGCGATTCCTATTTAAAACAAAGCATTTGACTGTTGTTTTTGAATGTCGAAATCTGTTACAGAAATGTTTATCTAACGGTTTAGACATAAAGTTTTTATGGATACCTAGTCATCAAGGTATTTTTGGCAACGACTATGCGGATAGACTTGCTAATGAGGCAGTTTCATGTGGGGATTTGTTCCCGTATAAAAACTACTGCTCTGACTTAATGTCCCTTTCTAAAAAGGATCTACTTGAATCCTGGGGAAAAGACTAGCACACTAGCAGCCAAGTGAAAGGTAAACATTTCAGTCAAATTCAGCCTACAATACCTGTGAAACCTTGGTTTTCAAAATTCAAATTTGGTAAAACGACAACTTCAATAATAACTAGAAGGAGATTGGGTCACACATGTGCTCCAGTGCACCTTGCTAAATTTAGAATTATTAACAGTGACATTTGTGAATGTGGTTCAGATATAGGCGACTTAAACCATATTTTTTTCGCTTGCCATCTATTTAACCATACAGAATTTTTCAAATCCTTAATATCCCTCCATGTTCCTCTTCCATCTTGTATTAACACCCTATTACATAATCTTGATATTAATATTTATAAAACCATATCTTTATTTATAACTGTTAATCATTTAAAAATCTAAATATTACTTTAAGAATGTCTTGTTTCAAACCATTTTGATCCATATTAACCGCATCCTAACCTTTTACTGCGTCGTGGCTAAGTCCAAGCCGGACATCGCCAAAACAAAAAAAAAATAAAAGTATGGTATTTATAACTGCAGTAAAATTGACCATTATTTTACTGCAGTAGAACTTTAAACAAACCTATACATGAATACGCTGCTATCAATAAGAATAATTAACTACTTTTGAATGAAGAAGATTAATTATCTACTTGAAAATTATCACTACAGAAGAAAAATTTAATACGTAATGGAAGATGGAAGATCAATAAATTTTGTTGTTGGCAATCGCGTCACCTAGAAATTAGAACTTTGAACAAACCTATACATGAATACGCTGCTATCAGTAAGAATAGAGATACTATAACTTAAGCATAAAATTGTTTAGCCAAACTATCACGTTAGACTCTATATATGTTGGTCGAGCTTAGACCAACGCGAGCGTAGGCAAATTTATACAAGGCAAGTGCTAATGCTTAAGCCTGCAATACATGTTGGTCGAGCTTAGACCAACAAGAGCGCTGATAAACATGACAAGTAATTAACAACATGTGGACAGGCGAGTGCGTGCGAGCGCCTTTGATTTGTGCAGAAAAACCGACAGCGCTCCGAAGTGCGGCAAGTGGTCGCGAGCCACTGCAAGTTGTGACAAGCTACGCCAAATGAGTTCTATACACGTTGGTGCTTGACTTTACTTGACTAACTAGGCGAGCGACACCGAGCGGTGGCAAGACAATGCAAATATACTGACTAAACGTTTGTATTGGCGTTCACTCGGAGACGCTTGGCCAACATGTATTGCAGGCTTTACTTGTAATTTGTTACATTTGCGAGCGTTCCCGTGCTTCGGAAGGCACGTTAAGCCGTTAGTCCCGATTGCCAGTAACATGGCAGTCGTAAAGCCAAGTTGAAGGCCTTCTGGATGGCTTGAAAAATTTGCGTATTCCTGACCTGACATGCCTCTGCAGTCTCTTCGGGAATAAGGCGTGATTGATTTATATAAAAACAAATTAAAAATCCCAAAAAAAAACGGGGAATTAAAAATTTTAAAAAAATGTTTACATTGCGGGCCGCAATAATGTCGGTTGAGAAGCCAATTTTAAATAGTAATTACCAATTTTAAACAATAATACGAGCAAGTAGGTACGTTAAGTAAGTCAAATAAGTAGAGAAGAGGTTATTATTAAAATATTATAAACAAATACACAGATCGAAATGTGTACGGGACGACTTGAAGATCGCATAGTACAATGATACCTACGTATCTATAGACTAGTACGTACAGTACTTGTGGTTTCGATTTGTTTTGTTTACATGTTTTATTATATAGTCTTTTTGTTGATTTTATATTTTTTATAGATGTGTAATAACGTAGTAAATAAGAAAATACCTAGTTTATATACTTTTAATTAGATTTTAAGATAGAAATCGACAAAAATGTGCCGCGGCTCTCGTTACGGTAAAGTTTCGAAGTAGCTTAGTAAAAAATTGTAAATATTGCGTAATTACTATTGGTTAAAATGTAGACATTCTGATTGGACTTGTATTTTTGTCCAATAATAAATAATGCGAAAATTGAATAAATACACGACCCATTTTGGGTATCGACACAGTCAACCGGCAACAGTAACCAGGAACAGTCCTCAGGAACAAAACAGTCCACTACAGAAGAAATCCTCAAGAATCCTGAAGAAATCCTGGACTAGAAGAATAGTTCTAGCAAGAATTCACTGTGGCAGATTGTGTGGCAAGAATAAACGGTCAAGCACGATCTGGCATTGCGGTTTTCATTTAGTACTTCACCAACCCCAGTCCCACCGAACACTACAGCGGGGTAAATAGTGCTCCTCACGGTGCCCTGCTGTACATATATAATATTCCAAGATGTCAGTAACCAGATCGGAGGGAAGAAACAGCAAGCACGTGGAACAGACGCCGTCATCCTCGGGGGACACTGCCGCTTCCTTGAGGACCGGTACAACCGGAACAACAGTCACAGGGACCACCACCACGGGAGTCACAGAACAGACAAGATTGTTAACCCCCATGGCATTGGAGTCCACATCAAGCCCGGTTGAAACCATCACCACGCCGCCGCCATGCGTCGCTTCGGTCCTCACAGACGCCGCCGCCGCCGCCGCCACCCGGTCTGCCGCCACTGCCGCCGCCAGAACTATCGCCGCCGTCTCGACTGTCACCGACGCCGCCCTGCTCTCCGCCCATACAGAAAAATCGACTGCGGAAAGGACGGCAACGTACAGAACAGAAGCTCCTTTATATATGGAACAGAATAAAGGAGCACCCGGTCTGCCGGGCCCAAGCAGACAACAGGACCACCTCCAGCCGAAAAGGGGGTAAGGGGGGGGTCAACTCGCAGCAAGAACAAGACTTACAGAATTGCAAAAGCAAAAGAAGAGCTCCTGCGACTACAAGTTGAACTAGCAACAGCGCGGATAGCCACGATGGAAGCCGAGGACTCCGAGGATGAAGAGGACAACGAGACCTCATCGAGCAGCAGAACAGAAGCCAACGAACGTGTCGACCACTGGTTGAAGACCCATGAACAACCACCCAAGCCTACGGTCACTAACGTAACGGACTACCCAGCCAAGACTCCCGTAGTCTCAAGACAAGACGCCGAGAAGCAAGAAGAGAAACCGTACTCACAGTCAAGGCATCCACCGACGGTTGCGACTAGCCGCAGCCATCACCAGCGCTGTCAAAGCCGCACAGCGCCCGAAGTTTATAGAGCTGCCCTTCTTCAGCGGGTCACATCAAGAGTGGTTACACTTCCGTGCCGCCTACTACGAGACGGAGCACATGTTCTCAGCGGTCGAGAATACCAACAGACTACGGAGAAACCTTAAAGGGAAGGCAAAAGAAGCGGTCGAGGGCCTACTTATCACCAGCGCTCACCCATCCGAAATAGTGAAAACCCTGGAGTCAAGATTTGGAAGACCGGAATCCATAGCAATAATGGAGATGGAAGCACTTCGAGGTCTACCACGATTAACAGAATCAGCATGTGACATCTGCATCTTCGCAACGAAGGTCTCCAACATAATAGCAACATTGAAGACACTGGTCTGCATCAACTACATGTACAACCCGGAAGTCTCGAAGACCGTAGTCGACAAGCTCACACCTACGCTGCGATACAGATTCTACGACTTCTCTACAACTCTGCCAAGGGACAAACCAGATTTAATGAAAATAGAAAAGTTCCTGAAGAAAGAAGTCGAGCTATGCGGACCGTATGCACTACCTGAACAGATAGTACCGCATACTCCACTACAGAAGAGGTCGCAGAAGATACACAATGTAACAGAAAAAACAGGTGATTCAAGATGTCCTATATGCCAAGAAAAGGGACATGCCTTAACAGACTGCGAACAGTTCAAGTCCGCTGATGAAAACGGAAGATGGGATATAGCAAAGACCAAGCGTCTCTGCTTCCGGTGCCTTCATTATAGAAACAAGACGCATCACTGTCGAGTCAAGCCGTGTGGTGTCAACAGCTGCAAGTACTTTCATCACAAGATGCTGCACTACAACAGAACTACAGATAGGCCGACAATGAACAAACAGAATGAAGACACAACAGAAGCCATCAACTCAGCTTGGACTCATAGAAAGAAACAGTCATTTCTGAAGGTCATACCAATACAGATCGAAGGACCCAAAGAAACAGTCGACACCTTCGCCTTGTTGGACGATGGGTCAACAGTCACTTTGATAGACAGCAACATCGCCGACCGCATCGGAGCAAGAGGGCCTACGGAAACTCTCAAGATAGAAGCCATCAACGAGTTGAAGACAACAGAAACAGCCTCAAGAAGGGTCAACGTTCAATTTAGGGGCCGTAATGGATACGAAGAAAGAATACAAGCACGCACCATCACAAACTTACAAGTCTCGTCTCAGCAAGTTCCAGCGAGTCTGCTCAAAGGATGCCGACATTTAGAAGACATCAGCGGGCAGCTCACTTATGAAGAAGTAAAACCGAGAGTGCTGATAGGTCAAGACAACTGGCATCTCCCACTGACATCGGAAACAAGGAAAGGTGGAAAGGATCAACCAGTGGCTTCACTCACACCACTGGGTTGGGTTCTGCACGGAACCTATAGTAACACCTTTGGGAGAACCATGAACGTCGTATCGCACATCACAAAAAAGCTGAAGACAGCCTTGAAGACTTAGTAAGACAGTACTTCGAGATGGACGCGCTGAGTCTGAACCCTGAGAAGCCCAAGTCAGATCCAGAAGTCAAGGCCCTACAAATCCTAGAGAAGACCACGAAGAAAACAGAAACAGGCAAATATGAAACCAGTCTACTCTGGCGTAAAGAAGATATAAACTTTCCCGATAACTACGACAACTCGTTGAAGCGTCTCCTCAGTATAGAAAAGAAAATAGATAGAGAACCCGAGCTCAAGAGAAAATACACAGAACAGATGGAAGCTCTCATCTCTAAAGGATACGCTGAACTCGCTCCGAAGAATACAGTTCCTGGCAAGACATGGTACTTGCCTCACTTCGCCGTCGTGAACCCAATGAAACCGGACAAACTACGAGTAGTCCATGACGCTGCAGCCAAGACGAAGAGCGTATCTCTGAACGACATGCTGCTTAAAGGCCCAGACCTTCTACAGTCGCTACCCGGTGTCATCCTGCGTTTTCGTCAACATCCGATCGCCGTGACAGCAGACATCAAAGAAATGTTCATGCAAGTCAAGATACGAAAGGAAGACAGAGACACACTGCGGTACCTATGGCGCGGCAGCCGACGAGATAACCAACCACCAGACGAATACAGAATGACCTCATTGATCTTCGGCGCTTCAAGTTCTCCATCAACAGCGATTTACATCAAGAACCTGAACGCAAAAGAGCATGAGCACAGTCACCCTGAGGCAGCAGCGGCGATCATCGAAAAGCACTACGTCGACAACTACTTGGACAGCTTCAAGACGATACAGGACGCCTCACGTATCACGACGGGCGTAAGAGAAGTACACACAAAGGCCGGCTTTGAGCTCAAACAGTGGAAGTCGAACTCAACGCCTCTGCTCGAAGAACTCTGCGAATGTCAACATACAGAAGATCTGGAACTTTGCAAACCAGACGAACCAACAGAAAGGGTGCTGGGTGTTATTTGGAAGCTCGATACAGATGAACTCAGTTTCAACCTCAGCCTCACCCGCATCCCATCGAAACTTCTCGAAAGAAAAATACCAACGAAAAGAGAAGCTTTGAAGATAGTAATGTCTTTATTTCACCCGCTTGGTCTTGCGTCACCCGTCACCATAAGAGCGAAACAACTGCTGCAGGAAGTATGGCGCAGAGGGACAGCTTGGGACACCGAGATTGACAACGACTTAGCCGAAGAATGGAAAAATTGGATGGCTCACCTGAACAGTCTACGTAACGTTTCAATCCCAAGACAGTATCTTCGCTACAGTGACACTACTTCGCTACAGCTTCACGTATTTACCGATGCCAGCGAGTCAGCATACTCCGCAGTCCTATTCTGGAGAACGGAGAATGCCAGCGGCGAAGTCAACCTGTCGCTAGTTATGGCCAAAGCGAAAGTAGCACCGTTGAAGTTAACATCGATCCCAAGACTAGAATTACAAGCAGCCGTTATGGGGACAAGACTTGCGGAAACAGTAATAGAAGAGCACGAGAGGAAGCCAGACTGCAAGGTGTTCAGGACAGACAGCAAAACAGTGCTCACCTGGATACGAACCGGTTCAAGGTCGTATAAACCCTACGTTGCTCATCGGCTAGCAGCTATAGAAGAGAGCTCCAAAGTGAACGAATGGCGCTGGGTGCCTACCAAGAAGAACGTGGCAGATGATGCCACTCGCGACGTCCCAGCTGATTTCGGAAAGAACCATCGTTGATACAAGGACCCCGACTTCCTCTACGAGACAGAAGATCTTTGGCCTACTGAACCACAGACAGCGGAGGAACAGATACCTACTGATGAAGAGAAAACTCATCACATCAAACTGAAGACAGAAAATAAGCTCGCAAATAGCCTACCGGACGTCTCTCGTTTCTCAAACTGGGATAGACTTTGGAATACAACAGCAAGAGTTCTACAGTTCATTCGACTTTGCAGACCACATAAACAGGTAGTCTGCTACAAAAGGAACAAGAAAAATACAGAGGAGGATTCAACATGGAATAAAACAGTCAAACCCTCCGTCACTCAGACTAAATTGAAGAAAACAGCGTCACCACAAATTAAACAGTTCCTCCGAACCTCTGCAGAAGACCTCAGATTGGCCGAACAATTATTAATGCGTGCCTCACAAGAAGACTCTTTCGCCGTCGAAATAGAAAACCTTAAGAATGAAAAACCGATCGACAAAGAGAGTCGTCTTCTACAGTTGAGCGTCGTGTATGAAAGCGGAGTCATCAGATTGAGAAGCCATATCCAAGCCGTTCAAGGCATCACAGAAAATCTTAAAAGCCCTATGATCCTTTACGGTGCACACCCAACAGTCAAACTCTGGGTACAGGCAGTACATCGTCAGCTACATCACTATGGAGTCGAAGCAACAGTGAACGAGTGCAGACAGCAATATTGGGTGCTAAGAATAAGACCCATCACTCGCACTCTACTCCGAAGCTGCCTGTTCTGCCGAATGAAGACTCAAGCACCGCCTCACCCGAGAACAGGAAACCTGCCGGCGTGTCGCCTAGCTCACCACAAGCGACCCTTCACATACACAGGGGTTGATTACCTTGGTCCCCTCACAGTGACCGTCGGAAGAAGTCACCAGAAGAGATACGTGTCAATATTCACTTGTCTCACCACCCGAGCCATACATTTGGAAGTCGCTGCCTCGCTCAACACGGACTCTGTAGTAATGGCCCTAAGAAGAATGATGGCACGCCGTGGTTGCCCTACAGAAATCTGGTCAGACAACGGCACCTACCTAAAGGGAGCGGACAAAGAAATTCGACGAGGCATCGACGAAGCAACGCAGGCAGAAGCAGCCAAGAAGACAATCTCATGGCGCTACATCCCCCCTGGAGCCCCATTTATGGGGGGGGGGGGCTTGGGAACGAATGGTCCGCTCAGTGAAGACGGCCTTAACAGCAACGTTACACGAAGAGGATCCAGAAGCCCTGACGCCCAATCACTTCCTACTGGGGGGCCAAGGGCGAGTACCGCAGCCTGGGTCATTCACCGATCAAGACACAGTATCAAGGTCAAGCTGGCGGGCTTCACAACGCCTAGCAGACCTCTTTTGGACACGCTGGTTACGAGAGTATCTCCCTGAGCTTTAACACCGGCGGGAGCCCCACGGACGAGAACAGCCAGTACAGAACAACGATCTCTTGCAGATAGTCGACGCAAACCTTCCTCGCAACGTGTGGATACGAGGCCGAGTTATCGCCACGTACCCTGGACCGGACAACATCGTGCGGACAGTGGACATCGTGACCAAAGGAGTCGCCTGCGGCGGCCGGTGAAGAAGGTGCTATCAGCTTCTTCACTGGCCGACCGAATATGTAACGAAGGGATACGCAATATGGCAGGCTTGAATAAAAGTGTCAGCGTTAAGCTGGAAAAGGGCGTGCTCCGTTGGTTTGGACACGTTCAACGAATGAGTGAGGAGCGATTGAAGAAGAATATATATTGTGTGAAAGTAGAGGACAGGAGTCTGGGTAGGCCGAGACTTACATATAAAGACCACACGAGCAGATTGCTCAAAACGGAAAAGTCAAAAGTACCCGGTTACCCAGACGTGCATGTATGAAGCGATTGATGAATCTTGAATTGAAGGCTTGCCGCCAGCGACAAAAAATACAAAATCAACAAAAAGACTATATAATAAAACATGTAAACACACATGTACGGGCGCGACGTCTGTTGACACGGGTAGTAATAGTACTACCCGTGTCAACAGACGTCGCGCCCGTACTCGAAGATAATGCAACATAGTTGCACGGCGGGAGAGATGTACGGGACGACTTGAAGATCGCATAGTACAATGATGATAGACTAGTACGTACAGTACTTGTGGTTTCGATTTGTTTTGTTTACATGTTTTATTATATAGTCTTTTTGTTGATTTTATATTTTTTATAGATGTGTAATAACGTAGTAAATAAGAAAATACCTAGTTTATATACTTTTAATTAGATTTTAAGGTAGAAATCGACAAAAATGTGCCGCGTCTCTCGTTACGGTAAAGTTTCGAAGTAGCTTAGTAAAAATTTGTAAATATTGCGTAATTACTATTGGTTAAAATGTAGACATTCTGATTGGACTTGTATTTTTGTCCAATAATAAATAATGCGAAAATTGAATAAATACACGACCCATTTTGGGTATCGACACAGTTTTTCTCTGTGGTACGCCCCGTACCACCGTCCGATACCGTAAGCAAGTTGCGTCCAGCTTCCGACCTCGGATCACGCGTCGTGCCGCCTGGCTTTGGTTTCCCGGTCTGCCACCAGCGGCAAGCCCCGGGGACCGGGTCAGGAGGTATCGGCGTGCCGAGGCCGGGGTTAGGGCCGCACATGGTATCCGTCCCCCCTCCGCGTTTATCGCCACTCCTCGCCTGCAGCGGCTGCGATGCCGCCGCCGCAACCGCACCCACCTACGCGCCGTGCGACGCGTCCCCTCGCCCCTCGCGGGGCGAAGCGAACGTTCGTCCGCTCCCGCGGACCTGCGCACGCCGCTATCGCGCACCTTACAAGGATGGCGACCGAGAGCCAGCCCAGTCTGACCTTCGGCCGCCCAGCAACAGCCCGCCCCAGCACATCCGGGGGTGAAGAATTCTTCCCGGGCAGCCCGCTGCCCAGGACGCCCACTCCAACCGCACCGTCGATGCCAAAGCTCGACGGTCCCGACGCCGCGCAGAGGCGCATACCACCGGCCGCCACCACTGCCCGGCCAACTCGGCCGGCCCCAGCTGCCGGCGCTACTGCAGCCGCAGCCTTTGCTGCTGCTGTCCCTGCACCCCCTGCAGCTGCAGCCGTTCGAGCTGCA
Organism: Thumatha senex; assembly: GCA_948477245.1. Classification (NCBI taxonomy): domain Eukaryota; kingdom Metazoa; phylum Arthropoda; class Insecta; order Lepidoptera; family Erebidae; genus Thumatha; species Thumatha senex. Next base: position 10,347,105 of record OX419743.1, read on the forward strand.
ACCCGACCAACGGCGTCTCCACTAGGACACAGATGGCCCACCCCTGGGCAATCTGGAACGGCCCCGATACCGGCGGAGAGGTTCCCCTCTCCCCCGCACAGGACGCTCGGGCAGGCGACTTTCTCGCCGCCAAACACGCAGCGCCCGATACTCGGGACATCTCCTTCGTCACCGATGGAGATGTCCTACGCCGCTGCGCTGAGCAGCCCGCTACCGCCACCATCGAAACCTCCAACTCCTCAACCGAGGAGATTGACGCCGCGAACATCGCAGGCGACCGTCGACGCGCCTCCAACCACAGCGCCGGCAACCGCGAAGTCCACAACCGCCACCACAAGCACCAGCCCCCAGACAGCGAAGTACCCTCCGCTTATTGTGGAATCGCTCCCGGACTGGCCAAACCACTTCCGGGAGCTGAAGAAGCTCCTGGGTCACACGCCGAACGGCCGTGCCTTCGGGAAAGGGGTCCGATTCATCCCTAAATCGGACTCTGAGTACCGAATTATCCAAAGGTACCTGTACAACCTGGAGAAGGAGACCAAGATCTCTTGGTTCTCATACTCCCTGCCGCAGGAGAGGAGTCTGAAGGTAGCCATCAGGGGGCTACCCCACAACACCGAACCCTGCGACGTAGAACAGGAGTTGAAAGACCTGGGGTACACCCCCGAGTACGTGCGGGCTATCCGCGCGCGTTCGGGACGCCCGGGCTGCCTGTTCCTGGCCCAACTACAGAGGACACCTGACGTCACCCCGGGCATATATGACATCACAGAGATGCTCTGTATGCCCGGGATCAAAGTTGAGGCATGGTGCGGTAAAAGGGGACCAGCGCAGTGCCACAGGTGCCAACAATTTCGGCACTCCTCGCACCACTGCCACAGGCCGCCCGCTTGTGTGCGGTGCGGCGGGGAACATGCCGCCAAGAGCTGCCCGCGCCCACTGGAAGAACCACCCACGTGCGCAAACTGCGGTGGACCCCACACCGCAAACCATGTTGCCTGCCCGGTGTTCCGCAAGGAGGCGCGGAACAAGAAGGCCGGCACCGTCGCGCGCACTGCACCCTCCAAGCCTGCCCCTTCCGTCGCAGCAGCAGCGGAACATAACGCTCCAGGTTCCCTGATGGCAGCTGCCAACCCCGCTCCGGGGGGGAACAAAAACAAGAAGCGCAAGAGAGGTCCTCGCAAGCAGGCTGCAGAGGAGCAGCCCGCTTCAACATCGGCCAAACCCGTGGTCGCTGCCCCCGTGGGGGGGACGAAGGCGAAGCGGGCCCTGAAACCGACACCCAGCGTGCCGGCCGAAGGGACTAAGGCTGATCCTTTGATCACCATGGTGATCGGAGTGCTGACCGAGGTGCTCCAAGCCATCCAGGAGGGACGGGACCCCGTCCAGCTCATCCTGCAATGCGTAGGGAAAATCTGTGCCTATGGCAGATAACTCCCTACGCATCATCTTCTGGAACGCCGACGGGATGTCCCCCGTGAAGACCAGGCTCCTGAGGCAGCTGCTCGCACAGCGGCAGGCCCATATTGCCCTCATTTGCGAAACGCGCCTCAGGAAGAGCTCAGCACTCCGAGCACCAGGGTACCATGTGTACCGAGAGGAGCAAATCTCCCAGACCGGGACTGCTTTCAGGGGATTGGCAGTCCTGGTGAAGAGAAGTGTCGTCCACCAACCGCTGCCAACTGTCCTGCTGCAGACGTCGTACGCCCTGGGCGTGGAAGTCTGCGTCGATCGCCGCCCCATCCGTGTGTTTGCGTTCTACAAGCCGCCGGACGCGCGACTGGCAACGGCTGATGTCCACACCCTGATGGACTCACCGGACCCGGTCATAGTCGCGGGCGACTTCAACGCCAAGCACACGGCCTGGAACTCCACGCGCATCTGTCCCAACGGGCGCCGACTCTACAACATCGCGGAGCAGCAAGGGTACGAGGTGTTGGGGCCAGAGGTCCCGACACACTACCCATACCAAGCAGCGTTCCTGCCGGACGTGATCGACCTGTCGCTGGTCCGCGGCCTGCCAGCCGCGCCATCGATCGACGTCCTGGACGACCACCTCAATTGGCAAGCATTTGCCGATCTTATGGCGAAGCACTCGCCGCACCGCCGCATTGAGTCCGAGTCAGACGTCGACGCGCTCGCCGAAGATCTCAGCGCTGTTATTAACACGGCGCTACGAGACTCCAGGTTAGAAGCCCCGTCGACCCGGAAACCTCCTCAACTGCCGGCCTTTATCTTGGCGATGATCGAGAAGAAGCGGAAGCTGAGAAGACTGTGGCAGCGCAACCGATGCCCGACCCTGAAGTGCCAGCTCAACGCGCTGGCTGCAAGGGTCTCGAGCGCCCTGGAAACAGAAGCGACCGAGTCCTGGCAGCGCACCATTGAGCGCGCCGGGGACGACTGGTCGGGCATCCACCGCCTGTGCCGCCAACTCTCCGGGAAACCGCCTCCGATTAGACCCCTCATGGCCGGTGACGGTACCCCACGTTACCGAGCCGAGGATCGAGCGGAGATCTTCGCGGAACACCTGGAGAAACAGTTCCAGCCGAATCCAGCTTCCGACGCAGTTCGAGTAGAAGCTATCCAGCAGCATCTGAAGTTTTACTTCGAGGCGCCGATAACCCCCACGGAAGACCCAGTCGTGTTTTCCCCGGGCCAAGTGCAGCGTATGATTCGCCGCACCCAACTGCGGAAAGCCCCAGGCCCCGACCGGATCCCGAACGAGGCCCTGCGTCACCTGCCCCCGCGAGCTATCGCATCGGTGACGCAGTTATTCAACGGCATCCTCCGCACCAGCCACTTTCCCGCAGCATGGAGACTCGGCCGAGTCATTATGCTGCCGAAGCCCGGGAAAAACGTACTGAAGCCCGAAAGTTATCGGCCCATTACGCTGCTGTCGACACTCTCGAAAGTCTTCGAGAAGCTTCTACTCCTGCACCTGACACCACACATCCAGCAACGCGACGAGCAATTCGGCTTCCGAGCCGAACACTCCACCACGCTGCAGCTTGCGAGGGTACTGCACCATCTAACCGTCGCTCTCAACAAGAGAGAGCACGGTGTTGCAGTACTCCTCGATATGGAGAAGGCCTTCGATCGCGTCTGGCACGACGGCCTGATCTACAAGCTGGCCACGTCTACTACTCCGCGACGAATAGTCAAGACTGTGGCCACCTTCCTCCAGGACAGACGCTTCCAAGTCATCGTGGACGGCGTCCTGTCCGGAGAGCGCAGCATCAGAGCCGGCGTGCCCCAGGGAAGCTGCCTGTCGCCAGTGTGCTACGCCAAGTACACTGACGACATCCCAGTCCCAGACGGCGCGATGTTGGCACTATACGCCGACGGCGCCGCGTATATTACGACCTCCTTGACCGCTACACATGCGGCGGTCAAAATGCAGCGTGCCCTGGATGTGCTCAGCTTTGGCTGGATGAATGGAGACTGACGGTCAACGTGGCAAAGACCCAAGCGCTTGTTGTAGGGGGTGCGTGGCAACCCGCGCCCCTTACCCTGCTCGGAAAAGCCGTCGACTGGTCCCCGACGGTGAAGTACCTTGGAGTGACCATTGACCGTCGTCTCACCATGCGACACCACGTGCAGAACATTGTTGGACAAGCTCGCGCCGCTCGAGCTCTCCTGCGTCCGGTGATCTCCTCGTGCCTCCCGCTCCGCGCGAAGCTGGGCGTCTACAAAACCTACATTCGCAGCCGCCTAACTTACGCCGCCCCTGCATGGTACGCGCTGGCAGCGGAAACGTACCGTGCACGGTTGCGTGCGCAGCAGTCGCTGTCGCTGCGACACGCCGTAGGCGCCCCCCGCTTCGTGAGGAATGAAACGATCGCCCGAGACCTACGCATGGAGAGCCTCGACGACTACATCGGTCGCTTGAGCGCCAACATGTTCGCACGCGCCGGGGAGTCGAACTTCCGCCACCTGCGGGAGATCGCTCCATACCACCGGCGCCCCCCGGACAGACCTCTGCCGCGGGACTTAATCCCCGCTGCAGCCCGACCGGACCAGACAACGTCACCCTGAGGCCGGCTGATGGGCGCCTGCCGGGAACCCTTCCCGCCAGGCTCGACCTCGCCGACGCCCCCAGGGTGACCCCCCAGATGACGACCTCAGCTGCCACTGGCTTGTAGACCGCCCATCGGAATCATCCGGTGGGGTCAGGGCTCGCTAGCGGCACGCTTCACCACCGGACTTGACGCCCGGACTTGACTCCACGGCTATTTACTAGCCACTCCAATGACCCGCCTGTATCGACAGGCGGCGCTGACTTTTACTGAAAGAGGCCAATGCCTCGTCCAGTCTCCCCCCAACTCCCCTAGGGGAGTTGTGAGATGACCAGTCGGATATCGACACAGTCAACCGGCAACAGTAACTAGGAACAGTCCTCAGGAACAGAACAGTCCACTTCAGAAGAAATCCTCAAGAATCCTGAAGAAATTCTGGACCAGAAGAATAGTTCTAGCAAGAATTCACTGTGGCAGATTGTGTGGCAAGAATAAACGGTCAAGCACGATCTGGCATTGCGGTTTTCATTTAGTACTTCACCAACCCCAGTCCCACCGAACACTACAGCGGGGTAAATAGTGCTCCTCACGGTGCCCTGCTCTACAAAATGGTTTTAACAGCAGTGCGCTTTTAATTTTAGGGCCTATTGAATCTACTCTTTTTACGGCCGTCATTCACTTTTTACTCATTTTTGGGTCTAAAGGCACATAAAAAAAAAGTTTATGCAGTATTTCCTGAATATTTTACCACAGATGACTTTATAATTTTGATTTTTACAGCGCAGCGGTGTGCGAACGAGAGTGCTACTGTTGAATGAGTTAGGTTATGACGTCATTGGCAAGTATGCGGTCGCCCGCGTTTTTAAAAAATTTCGGTCGGAAATACGCACTTAGATCGTAAATATTTGAGCATTTTTTAATTTAAATTAATAAGTAAAAGCACCGTTAGTCTCGTATTTTGTGTTATTTATTTGGCATATAAACTAAAAAACGTATTCTTCCTGACCCATAATACCGCAATGTATAGTATTATTATTTTTTGGTTGCTACTTGGCCAGCGAGGTTATATTCATATTCACGAATCACAGTTTGTTGGCCGCGGTTGGGTAGCGCTCATTTTGCTCATTCCGCTCGTTCCTTCATTCTTCATTCGCTCTCTCAATTTAACAGAAAATGGCTTCCGAAGAATTGGTGACTGAGCAATTTCAATTTTTCGGTATAGAAGTACCTAAAGAAATTGTTAATAAGTGTAAGTAACATTGCATTAACATTGCTTAGCACTCTGTTTCAAACTTTTAATATCTTATTATTTCTTTATTATAATAACAACTTACCATTTAGCGTTAAACCGCCACAAGATTGTTCAAGGTTGTTCGTTAATTGTTTCTTTTTCTTAGGTATAGCTTTATGCCAAGAATATAATATTGATGCTGAATCTTTCATTGAACAATGGATGGCCTATACTTTAAACAATTTGAATGGTATCGCTCCAAATTTGGATAACTTGGATACATTTGCAAGAAAGGAATTTTCCAAACCGGCACCGATAGTTACCAACGCGCCCTTAAAAGACAATTTACAAGTGGGTACCGGCTCAAGTTTAACGGTTTACGGGACGCCCACTACAGTAGAGTATCCTTTTAAAGCGCATGCTCCACGTGTTACGTGCCTATTTATATTTTTGTTTTACAAATTTGAAGTACCTAACGACTGTCGCTGAAACAGTGTAAAACTGTTCTTGTAGAATGTTTGTTTTTATGTTTAATTTATGTTTTTCCGCAATTAGTTCACGTGAGCTGAAGTTCTAAGTTCCTTAATGATGATACAGATCTGAAGACAATGAAGTGCTATCAAATTATATGGCAACAACACCCAAGGTATGTATTATGATTTATTGTGCTTCATAGAACTAAAAAGTAGTTATTATATTTTGTAACTTTCTTTGTCTATAGGGTTATAAGTGTTTCATGTTTGTGTGGGCTCTGTCATTGTTCCAATTATTTAAAACATATTATTTTGTAATTTTGGTTTGCCAATGTATTATGCCTTATCTGTAGACATTCCATGTGCTGAAAGTTACAGGAAGGGTGGTTGTATGACACAAGATTTCCAAAATATACATGGAAGATTGATTAAAACAACCTATTGGCAGCTAATGGGTGTATGTCTAGAAGCACAGTATATTCCATCTGTGACTAGATCTACACTCATTGATTACTGATAGGCACTGCACACCACTGGAAGATATTGCAGCAGTACTCAAGAATCTTATTTCCTTTGTCTTTATCTAATGAATTAACTTGATGATATTTGTGGATGAGTTTGTTTCTGGTACATGTCCTATTTTAATCATGACTAGATCCATACTCGTCTGCAGCCATCAACTTAATCTGCTTTAATAGTTTTTTTGTTTTAATAGTTTTTTATTAAGAGTTAATAAAGAAAGATTGTAACATGATGATGTAGATGTGTTTTGTCATCTTAATATATAAAATTCTTATGCACAGTGTTTGTTGCCATAATCCTACATAACGGATTGACCAATTTTTAAAATTAGGTAGTTTTTTGAATTGGATATAATCTATTATTCATAACCGTTAGTGATAAGGTTGGCCTTTTAAATAACAAAACAATGATTGTCGGGTCAGCTAATCATTTTATATTATTTTAAATTCTTTAACAGTATAATAAATAAACAGAGGGAAGTGCTTCGGAAGGCACGTTAAGCCGTTGGTCCCGGTTGCCAGTAAAATGGCAGTTGTTAAGCCTGGTTGAAGGCCTTATGGGCGGCTTGAAAACTTCAACAGCAGGTAGCCACAACTTGCGTCTGTCTATTTCAACACGGCAATGGGCTCACCACCTGTTACGTGGGACAGGAATCCACACGGTGAAAAGTGGGCATATAATATGCCTCTGCCACCCCTTCGGGGATAAGGCATGACGGATATTTTTTTTTTTTTTAATAAAATTGTTCAAGAATATACTTACAACATATAGTTCTTAGAACACCATTTTTATTGCTACCTGTGACGTCAAGTACCAGGGTTGATTGGGCAACTTCAGGTAATAAGCGATTAGTATATAAAATATTAAATGACATTATTACACAATGCCATCTAGCCCAAATTGAGTTAACATTAGCTTGTGCTATAAACAAATTTCAAGAATTAATCGGACTCAAATGGTGATCCTGGATTAGCTGAGGATACCAGTTCAAATCTCACAACTGCTTGAAATTTTTTCTACATTAAATTGTGGTTGAGTCAGCATACTGACCAATTTTCAAAATTGTTTTGATGTATTTAACAATTGATAAACTTAATATTTTGAATCTTCACTATCAAGTTATGATCCACACTACAGTAATATTATGAAAATTAGGTTTAATAATATCAAAACATGCACTGTAACAGTGGACTGAAGTAGATCACTACTGACTTGTTACCAATATTGTCCAATGAGTAAGAAAAGAATTTGTGTAAATAACTTATCAATCATACCAAGTGTAGCTGCGGATCCGAAATGGCGAGAGAAGGGTGTAGTTTAGTAAGGTGGGTATCAGTAGTCATAAAATTTTCGAAGATGTCAGCAACTGCTTTTTAGCACACTATTCAGAACCATTGTGGAGATGCTCAACTCCTAACTCTCACCCCAACATATCACTACATAAAATGAAGCCTTGACAATAAAATCCCATGAAGGCTTTGTCGAGGACAGTCTTTACCACTTACTTTGACGATTGTTGCAATCTAACAATAAGGCTGTCGCAGTGTCGATTGAGAGAATTATACACTGGTGTCGGGAGGACACCAGTGTTTAATTGTTGAGAGAACAGGATAGACCTGTACTCACAAAAATTATACAACTTTCATCATTTGCTAGTACCTATTTAAAGTTTCAACATGTTTACCCAGTCATTTTGAAATAAAATGCTATTTATAATATCATCATCATCCGAGCGTCTGTCCCAGTTGCGTCTCGCGACGCCCGGGGTCCGCTAATGCTATTTATAATATGGTCACTACTAAAAAGAAATCGAAAAAAGACAAACCTATACAAAAATACTGAAATTGAATTGAATTGAAAGCAACATAGCCCCGAAGACATCCCTCAAAGGACATCTTACATTGATTTCAATCTTACTCGTCGCGTCTATGGGCTGCTTGTCCCTTGCCAGTTTTATGGGATTCCAGTCTAACCCAGAACGTACTGACCAACAGCATTAAAGTTCGTTAAATCGCCTATTTGGCTGTCGCTAATTTTATGTATCCTATGCATAGATATACATACAGACATTTTGCCATGCCTTTATACCAGAGGGCAGAGGCATACTATACGCACACATTTCACCGTAAGCAATTTTTTGTCCCATATAACAGGTTGTGAGCCCATTGCCGTGTTGAAAGGCGCAGCCTGTAGTGACGTGCTCTTAAAATTTGCCAGCCGCCCATAAAGCCTTCAACCAGGCTTAACGTCTGCCATTTTACTGTGTACCGGTACCAGCCGCTTAACGTGCCTTCCGAAGCACGGAAACGCTTGCAAATGTAAATGCCACAAAGTGGTCACCCATAATCAAATTAATCATTTAGCTTAAAGATGATTATGGACTTAGATGCTTAACGTGAAAACGAAAGGAAAAAAAACATCTTTATGGTTTCTAAATACATACCACAGCACTCATGCTGTGGTATGTTTGTGAGTGGAATTGTTAATTAATGTCCACGGCTACTTTTCTACGTCGCCACAGGCTGTTCATCCTTACGATTTGTGACTCGAACTATAAGGTTCTATTCCAACATAGTGATATAAAAATGTGGTTTACCATGCTCTATAATCTAATCAATTCAACTTATGAAAAGCTAGAAAACGGTTATCGTTAAATCACGACTCTATTTTCCTTGACTCTCTTGGGGACTTCGATTATTTATACACGTATACACAGAGATATTCAAAATGTCACTTTTTTTTTCTTGGAGAATGCGTCTTATGCGCCATATCCACCGTTGGGGAGACTGTGGACGTGTGTCTGTGGACTCCCGGCTTTCCTGATTTACCCACTAAACTCCGCCGCAGCCAACATCGGTAAAGGGGAGGAACCCCAGGAACGCATCAGCGGCTTCTGGAGTCCTCCCTGCCATGCTCCATTACTACATCACATCTCGGCGTGTTTAACATCACCCATGGGTGGGACACAGTGTACCGCCTCATACTGTACTCATATCACTAGGTACAGTATGAGGCGGGACAGCCATCCCTTTTTGCAAACACACCCGGCCACACTAGGGTATCCCCTTCCTCAGGGTCTCCTTAATCTGTCGCATTGCCCCAAGATGCGACTCTAGCGACTCTGGTGGCGATAGGGGAGCTAGTGAGATGATCTACCACCTTCCCTACGTCTTCTCCTTCTTGCGGGATTGGCCCGTTCTCGATGGCGCTCTGCGGCCTCCTGGAGCATAACATTCTCACAAAAGGTGACGACTGCTTTCCAGCTCTCGTTACTTGACACCATTGCCGCGATCAATGCTGGCGGTGACAGGTCGCTTCCTATCCGTCCGATCAGCTATGCAATTCACAAATCTCGGATCCAAATCCGCTACGGCGCAAATGTCATTGATATTCGAGTTCTATGAATATCGATGACATTTGCGCCGTAACGGATTTGGATCCGAGATTTGTGAATTTCATAGCTGGACTCTACGTTCGACTCCCCTAGTGGGACAATCCTCAGAGTGTGCTAGGCTAAGTCCCGGTCGTAACCGCAGTTGTATCCAGATTGGAAGCGCTCGTGGCCCCGCGGTCTCAGTGTTCTGTAAACGATCACTGAGTTACGCAACTTTCACTATGGCTGGTCCTCCGATGGGTGACCACTTTGTGGCATTTACATTTGCGAGCGTTTCCGTGCTTCGGAAGGCACGTTAAGCCGTTGGTCCCGGTTGCCAGTAAAATGGCAGTCGTTAAGCCTGGTTGAAGGCCTTATGGGCGGCTTGAAAAAATTCAACAGCAGGTAGCCACAACCTGCGTCTGTCTATTTCAACACGACAATGGGCTCACCACCTATTACGTGGGACAGGAATCCATACGGTGAAAAGTGGGCATACAATAAGCCTCTGCCACCCCTTCGGGGATAAGGCGTGATGGATATTTAGTTTAATTTAATATTGGTCGGTACGCGGACGGAGAATCTCCAGCTTTTCCTTCCTTTTTTATGAGCACAAGTTTCACTTTATTCCAGCCGAGCCGGGAGGAAAGACGCTGAGGCGGAGACAGTCCGTGAAAATTCGTCTCAGCTTATCCCCCAATACCGACAGAGCTATCACCCGACTTGGAACACCATCCGGTCCCGGCGCAGTATTTCGGGACGCCAGTCTCCGTACAGTTCGTTCCAACTGTCCCTCCGCAAGATGTCACCTAGTCACTAAATGTCCCTTTCGCAAAATATGCATATTGTGTCTTATTTGAAATGTAGATGTATCTCTATACACCTCTGCCCTTTCGGGAAATGTAGGCGTAAAAGTTCATAATTTTTTTTTATTTTATTTAGATTGGACGATGGAGATGAAAAGGGGTACATTCCGTGCATCTAGGTTTTTGACTTTTAAATTAATTTCATTTATATTTATCTATCACGCCAAATTGACCAAACTGACGTCCTGCAGAGATGGAGTGAATTATGGAAAGATGTATGCAAGAAAAGACAGAGATGCCACATCGGGAAGTGGAGCTCATTTCGATGCTCTGGATCCCGATGTCATTGAAGTCATTAGTATGAAAGAAATTGAACAAGCCATAAGAAGTATGAAATGTGGCAAGGCTGAGGGAAAAGACAGAGTTACTGCTGAGATGATCAAGTACGGTGGGTCGCGCGTCTGGGACACTATGTCTGTTATGCAACTTGTGCTGGCGGACGGGTGAGGTCCCAGATGACTGGCGAATAGCAGTTGTAGTACCTATCTACAAAGGGAAAGGCTCGCGCCTAAACTGCTCCAGCTACAGGGCGATCAGCTTGGTCAGCTTAGCTAGTAAGGTGTATGCAAAGATTTTAACGGCAAGAATGCAAGAAAAGTCTGAAAGGTATTTATGGGAGGCTCAATGCGGATTCCGACGTGGAAGAGGTTGCATGCATCAAGTGTTTTCTCTCCGCATGATAGCGGAGAAGTTTCTGGCTATTAGCCAGAGGGTTTTCTGCGCTTTTGTGGATCTGGAGAAGGCATTTGATAACGTTGTGAGGGAAACTCTGTGGGATTTGCTGCCCGGATATGGTGTGGACGGCTCGCTGCTGCGGGCAATACAGTCGCTTTATAAGGACTGTAAGGCTTGCGTGCGAGTAGGGGGGGGATGTGTCACCTATTTTATTTAGATTGGACGATGGAGATGAAAAGGGGTACATTCCGTGCATCTAGGTTTTTGACTTTTAAATTAATTTCATTTATATTTATCTATCACGCCAAATTGACCAAACTGACGTCCTGCAGAGATGGAGTGAATTATGGAAAGATGTATGCAAGAAAAGACAGAGATGCCACATCGGGAAGTGGAGCTCACTTCGATGCTCTGGATCCCGATGTCATTGAAGTCATTAGTATGAAAGAAATTGAACAAGCCATAAGAAGTATGAAATGTGGCAAGGCTGAGGGAAAAGACAGAGTTACTGCTGAGATGATCAAGTACGGTGGGTCGCGCGTCTGGGACACTATGTCTGTTATGCAACTTGTGCTGGCGGACGGGTGAGGTCCCAGATGACTGGCGAATAGCAGTTGTAGTACCTATCTACAAAGGGAAAGGCTCGCGCCTAAACTGCTCCAGCTACAGGGCGATCAGCTTGGTCAGCTTAGCTAGTAAGGTGTATGCAAAGATTTTAACGGCAAGAATGCAAGAAAAGTCTGAAAGGTATTTATGGGAGGCTCAATGCGGATTCCGACGTGGAAGAGGTTGCATGCATCAAGTGTTTTCTCTCCGCATGATAGCGGAGAAGTTTCTGGCTATTAGCCAGAGGGTTTTCTGCGCTTTTGTGGATCTGGAGAAGGCATTTGATAACGTTGTGAGGGAAACTCTGTGGGATTTGCTGCCCGGATATGGTGTGGACGGCTCGCTGCTGCGGGCAATACAGTCGCTTTATAAGGACTGTAAGGCTTGCGTGCGAGTAGGGGGGGATGTGTCACCTCTTTTTGATGTCTGTACAGGTGTCAAACAGGGTTGTGTCATGTCCGCCTGGCTGTTCATAGTGTATCTGGACAGTTGCCTGCAGAAGTTGAAAGATTGTGATATGGGTGTGAATTTGGGTGACTTTTCAGTAAACTGTCTGCTGTACGCTGATGATGCGGTGCTCATGGCCTCATCAGAAGCCGACCTTCAGGCATTAGTCACTAATATGAAAGAGGAGTGTGAAAGTAAGGGACTTCGCTTGAATGCAAGTAAGACTAAGGTTCTAGTATTTGAAAGAGATGATGTTTGAACTAAATGCGAGATTAGGGTAAACCAGGAACGTCTAGAGCAAGTGAATGAAATTGTGTATTTAGGGAGTATGTTTAGCGCGGATGGAAGATGTGATTCGGATGTAGAACGGCGAGTAGCTGCCGGAAACAGAGTTAACGGTGCTTTGTCCCAATTATTAAAGCGACAAAGCATCGTAAAAGAAGCACGACTGGCGATTCATAACGCAGTGCTAGTGCCAACTTTGCTTTACGGTAGCGAAACCTGGGTATGTCAGCAGATACATGAAAGTAAATTGAATGCTGTGGAGATGCGATCACTTCGAAATACCGACCGAATACGTAACGAAGTGATACGCAATATGGCAGGTTTGAATGAAAGTGTCAGCGTTAAGCTGGAAAAGGGCGTGCTCCGTTGGTTTGGACACGTCCAACGAATGAGTGAGAAACGATTGACGAAGAATATATATTGTGCGAAAGCAGAGGGTTGAAGAGGTCAGGGTAGGCCGACACTTACATATGAAGACCACGTGAGCAGATTGCTCAAAAACGGAAAGGTCAAAAGTACTCGGATACCCAGACGTGCGTGTATGAAACGATTGATGAATCTCGAAGAAGCGAAAGAAGTATGCATGGTTCGCGAAGCCTGGCGATCTGTCCTCTCTGACTACCCCGTCAGGGATACAGCGTGAAGATAGTTAAGTTAGTTAAGTTATCACGCCAAATTAATTTAATTAGGTACTTATATAGGATCGTTTTGTCTTATTTTAACTCATTTAATAGTGGTGGTGGCACTGTGAATAAGGCGTCCAGAAGAATTAATAAAAACATAATTCACAAAGTATTGTACAACCCATTTTGTACAATAATAGTTTCTAAAATTATTAACATTTAAATCACGTAACGGAATGTCTTCTTCGTGTATATATCATACACATATTTAACTACATTACCATGTTTTATTAATTCGTTTTGTTGTAGGTATGTCTAGGCGGAATTATGTTATGGATTTTAAACTATATCCCTGATTCGTTTTTTGCTTAGTTACTTGAAATTTGTACCATAGCTAAGAAGTAGATGGTAAAGCATGAATTTATGTAAAAAGTGTTATACTTTTTTTAGTATGTAATAAAAACTTTCGATACAATTTTTTTTTGTAAATTATAAGCTTGTTATTATAATATTTATTTTTACAGCTCTAATTTGGCAACTGTTATTTTATAAGCACTTTGACTTGTAGCACATTCATTCATCATCATCATCCGAGCGTTTGTCCCAGTTGCGTCTCGCGACAACAGGGGTCCGCGTTCCTATTTTTTCTCCTCTACTCCACACGGTCATCGGCATCCCCTGTAGTGAGACCATTGGCATTGGCACGCATGTCATCCCTTACGACATCAAGCCAGCACTTCTTGGGTCTTCACCTCTTACCGGGACCCGTCGGGGCCGACATACCCAGACAATTGTTTCCAAAGTAGCCTGGCGGTTGCCGCAAGACGTGTAATATTGCACATAGTAATTCGGTATTCCCAATTTACATGAGATTCTGCATGTTTTTTTATATTGTTACCATCGAATATCTCTTCTATCTATTTATCTTCATTCCACTTGCACCCTCCGCGTGAACCGCATCGGGGGTCCACGGGCACTCACTATTACACTTGGAATTGGTTCATGAAAAATCTATTTAATTCAATCCTCAGATGCAGAACTGTAGTGGGTTCGGTTGAAATAATCGAAATAGAAAAAAAAATTGCTGGGTATCTTTTTTCTTTTCTCTTTTTTTTTCGCATTTGTGATTAAAAAACAGAATGATAAAAAATAAATATAATATTAATAATATTAGTATGATTAAACCCAAACAACTTTTTATATTTAGGTGGGTCTAGGTCAACACTGAGGATTTTATGTTGAGGGTGTCCAAGTATAATATTAAGTGTACATTGACCCCCCCGGCATTTAAAGTGGAAAGTACGTTATTATCTTATTTTTTTTTGTGTATGAATATGGGGATTTAGCAATGAATAAATAAATGTCTTAATACTACTTGGTACTAATATGCCCTTTTTATCCTAAGACCTAATAAATATTGATTATCAATTTTCAGGTGGTTAAAATTGAAGTTGAACATATTTCAAATCAGCAAAATGATTTGCGTCCAGCCACATATTCGCCAACAATGTAAGATATGATTTAAATCTCAATACAAAAATTTATAAATTTAAAACCATAGGATAGCCTTCATATACAGCATGTCCCAAAATTTTTCGAAAAGCAGGCGCCTAGGTAGAGTAAGTTAACGTCCAGAGTAAATAATAATTAAATCAGACTCTTAAACAATGCCACGAATAATTGCTTTATTAAAAATAAAAAAAAAACATGTTATTCAGAGGGTTAAGAGAACTTTTGAGATTGACTTTACGTTCCAAACAGGGGAATATTATTTTCTCCTGCAGTCATAGCCGTGTCTACACTGCCGATGCCGGTTTATATGGTCAGTTGAATTTTGGGAGTAGGAGCGTTTCAAGCCTTCCAAAAAGACTTATAATATTTTTCTTACTGTATTGTTTTACCTTGCTGGAACTACATTTTAGAAGGTATACATATTCGCACAGGCGGCGTTCTTTTGCGGTCTAGGGTCAGTACTTGAGCCCTTGAATAGAGAAAGCTACCACGCCACAAGTACCTAGATTGCTCTTTCTTAGGTTTTTTTGTTATGTACTTACTATTTTACCAGCAAAAAGTTAAAAGATTAATTTTCATCACCAAATGCCATGTAAAATCACGACTTTTTCACCATTTAAAAATAGTAATTAGTTTTTTTATATTTCAAATATCAATGAACATTTTCAAAATAAATATCTACTTACACAAATATAGCAAACGCCCATTTAACTCTGAAACAAACATTTACTGATCACAAATATTTGTTTCGACCTTCGAACCCGAGACACATACACTACCATTTACGCCACCGAGGCAGACTATTGTCAATATTTTTCTATAAGGTAATATGTTCTCTTTCAGTGGATCTGCAAAATATGCATCAAGAAATACTCAAGGGGTGGTAGTTCATTCTTATGGAGACGACAAATTACTACAAAGAATTGCCGAGCCGTGTAATCACAATGACATATTAGATTTAAAAATTACCCGAGTTAGTAATGATGACGGTGACACATATTCAAAAGCAATGTAAGTTTTAAAAGTAGACGCTAAATTATCTCTTAAATATTGACAGTATAGCCATAGGTAGGCTTATAGTCCTTTACCGATATAAGTCATAAAATCTGGTCCTTCGCATCCTGATTCAGTCCCCCAACTAGGGGTTTACTTGGATTAGAGTTTTTTCGAATTATTATGTATGTAAGCTGTCAATGAAGCTACAGTGACATACGGTAAGATACAAGTGGGCATAAACCAGCACGTGAGGTTGACTTGACCCACAGGTGGGACCTCTTTACTACCACTTTGTGGTTTTGACTTACTTGTTATGGTGTCAGACGTAGAAGAGTTATTCAATGAAAATATTAATTTAATTTTTATATTTAAGGTTTGGGTTTGAGCTGCTCCATGAAAAAGCTAGTACTTTTGATAACTACATCAGATATTTATCACAAGTTATCATTAAAAAAGTCGGGATTACGGATGTTACATCAGTTCGACATAAAACACAGGTAACGCAATTTCTATACGACCAAATACAAAAGTTAAAATACCGCTGGGAACAGTAGCAGTAGAGTTTCTAGATTCTAGAACTATGATGAGTTTTACACGCATTTCACACACATTCCTCGTGGCAAATACTTTGAATGGGAAAAACATTTCATTTTAAAACAGTAGGTATTAATAATATTGTGTGCATTTTAAGTATTTAATTAATTTTATTTTTAAAATCAAAGGCACCTTCACTTTACCTAATTTATGTGACTCTGGGAGAGCAGCAGAATGAGTTTGAGAGATTCTCTCAGTACGCAGCTCAACGGAAGAAAATTAGTTTAAATGATATTGAAAATAATATCATTCATAATATATTGACCAATTTTAATACATCGGGTGCATAATTTGGAAAATTAAATTGGCGAATTAATAAATATTGTAGGACGTCTTTAACAGCGTCATCAAGCCCTAACTAAGCTACATACACATTATACATAGAAATCCCAATCCCATTACAGGGCGGCTGTTAAAAAATCAAAGGGTAATTTGCTACGTAAACTAGTACATGGGCTGGAAGCTGAGGGTCCGTGGTCGCCTATATACCATGAGTTTAGGGCTAACCGTTCTGTTGATCTTGCCTATGTACGAAATATCAACATTAACAACTTGCATACTATAGGTCTGAAGGAAACCGCGGATTACCTCTTGGATTCTCTTATACCCGACGACTGCTCGGAGAACGATAGTGATTATCACCGACAGATAAGACAGTGGGCTCTTGAGCCACCATACTCACCCCAGTCAGACCTACCAACTTCTGATGAGTTCCTCGAAATTGTTAGGTCGTTGTCCATAGGTAAGGCGTCGGGTGACGATAAAATATCTAACAAAATGATAAAGGAGGCTTGCAAGCTGTCGGGTGAAGTAATATTAAATGTTTTTAACCGATGTATTTACGAGGGAGTGTTCCCCCGTATTTGGCGATCACATTGTTGCCCTCCATGGGAAAGCTTTTAGAGCGTCTCTTACTCTCGTAATTTAATTAATTTAACGAAAATCAATTTGGATTTACAGTAGGAAAATCTACTATTGACGCAGCGATATCAGTGAGAAAGACTATCACTTCATCGGTTTCTCAATATGTGCTGGCCATCTTCCTAGATATTTCCGGGGCTTTCGATAACGCTTGGTGGCCAATGCTATTAATGAAATTAAAGTCTCGCGGTTGCTATAGAAATATTTACTCTCTTATTTATTCACATTTTTCACAAGGTACAACTACTTTAAAATTAGGTCATTATTCTGCTACCAAAACGTTAACAATAGGCTGTCCTCAGGGGTCTGTGCTAGGCCCACACTTGTGGAACTTAGAATTTGATGATTTTTTCAGTTTACCATTACCGGAGGGCTGTTCAATGACAGGATACGCCGAACATACCGTATGTTGCTCGTTCAGTCGAATACTCGTGCGGGACTCGAGAGCTTGGCCCACACGTGTTTGCGCGTCGTTGCGGAGTGGGGCGTACGAAACAGGTTATTTTTTGCACCCAACAAAATATTTCAGTTGCTTTTAAAAGGAAGTCTGAAAGTACCACCGCGCAGTAAATTCAATAACGTTTACATGAAAAATAAAACTTCGGTTTGCTATTTAGGATTGATTTTAGAGAGAAATTTTGCATTCGTTGAGCACATAAAAACTGTAGGTGAAAAGGCTAAAATTTATAGGCTAGCTTTTATGCGTTGTCGAGAATATCTACTGCTACATGGGGACTTTCGTTCAAAACACTGAAGGTCGTTTACGGGGCCATTTATCTAGGCTGTATTTGTTACGGGGCGCCGGTATCGGCAGATAAGGCTACTATTGGTGCTGCACGTTTAAAGTTACTGCGAAGTCAACGCCTTGCATTGATATTTTTATGCAAGTCCTTCAGGACGGTTAGCACGGAGGCTCTGCCGGTGATGGCAGGGGTCCTCCCGGTTGACTTCAAAATTCAGAGACGCGCGGCTTTATACTATTCGGCTAAGGATGGCATGGATGATAGGTTTTTGTTAGAAAGAGATGGCCATAGAATTGCCAGACTGTATCGTGATAATGTACGTGAAGAACTTTTAGACGAATGGCAGCTGCGTGGGAACACTTCCATCAAAGGGCGCCACCTCTACCAGTTTTTCCCAGACGTTCGTGAACGCCTGGGAATGTCTTGGCTGGAAGTTGATCACTGTGTTGCTCAATTTCTTACGGGACATGGTAACTTTAGGAGCAAATTACATTCGTTTAAGCTGGTTGAGTCACCGTTCTGTCAGTGTTCAACTGCTGACGCCAAATATGATCAGACCGCCCATCATATACTTTGGGAGTGTAGCATTTGGCAAAATGAGCGATATAATATGCTTAATTGTTTACAAGTAACGTCGGGAGTAGTTTACTATGCGGATCTCGTGGCATCGAGGGCGAATTTTGGTCGAATCAAACATAGCTCACATAGGACCCGTAATATACTATTACCGTGGTGCTTCCCAATTTCTATAGGATTTACACCTAGTTGCTTTCCAGGTCTCCCGCTTTGCAAAGGAGGGAAGAGGCATTACGTTCTTCCACACATTATCTTCTGATTAATTTCGTTGCGGGTCCCAAGACATGCTAACTTCTCCTGGGACATCACCGAGATCGAGCTCGGTGTAACTTTTCTGGTGTTTTGGTCATTGCTGTAGATCCTGGTTTACAGGAGTCACAGTAATGGGAATGTGGGTGGGATTAGTCCCAATAAAAATAAAACATCGGGTGCATAATTTGGATAAATAAATTGGCGAATTAATAAATAATGTCTTTAACAGCGTTATCAAGCTCAAACTAAGCTACATACATATTATACATAGAAAACGCTCAAAATGCGAAACAAATATTTGTAGATCACACAAATATTTGATTCAACCCGAGACGTCGCACCTCGAACGCGCTTAAGTCGCATACACTATCAATCACATAGCCACCGAAGCAGTCAAAACGCCAGTTAGTAGTTTTTGTAAAAAAAAGGTGTATACCAGAGTACACAGGGAAGAAGTGAAACTTCTTTACGACATTTTTTTAAAGCTATAAAATTTTTCTTATATGTCGATAAAGACCCTCTGTCCTGTAGGATCCACCATCTCGATGCACTAGTAGATCGAATAGTACGCAGAAGTTCACTGTGATCCAACATTGGTCTTTGTGGATTCTGTGATATTTTCATCTCGTAATATGATCCACCAGTAGATCGAACAGCACTCGGGAAGTTTCGTAAGATCCACCACAGGTGTGGGTGGATCTTACGAAACTCCCCGAGTGCATGATCGACTCAGACCAGTGGTGGATCACAGTGAAATTCTGTGTGCTATTCGGGCCACTAGTGGATCGAAATGGTGGATCCAACAGGACAGAGGGGATAAAGAAGTTTCACTTATGATAAAGAAGTTCACATCAAAACAACATGGCGCGTAACCGAAAAATGTGACGATATTTTTACAGCTATAAAATTTCTCTCTACGCCGATAAAGAAATTTCACTTGCACAATTTCAATTTAAAATATTTGATTGCAGGCTGAGGTGTCAGTAGCCGGTCGTATCGAGTGCGATGCGGACGCTCGTCTCAATCCAAAGAGTGTGGTACTACAAGGCACTTGGGAACAATCTCTCAGTCAAGCAGTACCTGTGGATTTAGACAAGTTAGTGTATAACTTTGTTTAGTACCTTCGTCCGCGAGATACCTTTTTATTTTTGTACTAGTTAACGCACGCGGCTCCGCCAGCGTAGTGAAATTATCACATTTCCGTTTTCCGTGGATTATTCTCTTGATAAAAACTTTCCTGGGAGTTTTTCCTGGAGTAAATAAAAAAAAAACTCGAATGGGTCCAGTCTAGCCGTGAGTTTTCGCTTAGCAACATATTTTGTGATTCATTTTTATTTATATAGATATCCATATTTCAATACTAATATGTAAAGGTGAAGTGTTTGTTTGAACGTGCTAATATCTAACTACTGATTGGATTTTTTGTTTTGTTTTGGATAGCTCATTTATCGAAGAAGGTTAGGCTATATATCATCAGTAGCGTGACCTATATAGCGTGCCCTGGAGAGCGGAGCAGTAATCATAAATGTCAACAAATTGAGCAATTTTTCATACATTATCCTAGAATTTTAAACGACGGGATTAAATAGGTGCGACGGTATGTCGAAGTATGTCACGGGCGAAGCGAAGGGGGTCACCTAGTATTATAAGAGTTTGTTAATTAATTAATTGTAAACTAAGCTAACTAAAATCCAATAACTAACATGCGTCATAAACTGTTTATACAGTCGATGTGGCTACACATTTTGAATTTCTACAAAATTTATTTCTTATCCTGACCTGTTTCGCACCGGTTTCAACCTTTGAAAATGCCGTAAGGCGAAACCGGTCAGGGTAAAAAGTAAATTTTGTGTAAAAGTACAAGTAT
This sequence comes from Thumatha senex, assembly GCA_948477245.1. Taxonomy (NCBI): domain Eukaryota; kingdom Metazoa; phylum Arthropoda; class Insecta; order Lepidoptera; family Erebidae; genus Thumatha; species Thumatha senex. Next base: position 10,367,683 of record OX419743.1, read on the forward strand.
TTTTATTCAATTTCTTTTCATTCGCATCACTCCTCATGTGGTAGCGTTCCCAGAAGACTAGCATCGTTGCCACATTGTATTGCAATGCTTAACCTTTATGTATTGTATTCACAGTGTGAAGCAGTATTCGTTATTCCCTGGACAAACGGTCGTGATGCGCGGTGTGAATCCTCGCGGTGACAAGTTCATAGCGCATGAAGTCTTCTGTGATGCTACTCTGCCAGTAGCTGATCATAAAGCAGATATGATGAACACACTCAATGGTAAGCGCTTCTTCATTGGAAACTACAGGACTAATTATTAGCTCGGTTAAAATTACGTCAATGAGCCGTTGTGGCTTGTCTAATTTATTTTGGTCTTAGTTGTGAAACATTTTTTGAAGATAACACTTCTTTTAGCGCAGTACGCATATTTTTAGATGAGATAAAAACTCTGGACTCGCGACACCGTTACGAGACACAGCTATAGTGAGTGCATATATGCATGTACATATAGCAGACCACGAACGCTATATAAATACATTATTAATAAATTTAGTTTTCACTTCTGTCGGCTCTCCCGGAGTGCAACCTGTTATTTTTTTTAAATCTAAAGTCTCTACTGGTCTTTATATATGAAATAGGTATCGAATACCTAAGAACGACTTATGTAGGTAGGTTATAAAAAAGTTTACCTTGGGCTAGACGGAGATGTGTAAATAAAATTACGGGTTGCACTCCGGGAGTGCCGGCAGAAGTGAAAACTAAATTTATTAATAATTTATTTAGACACGTTCGTATATTTTAGAAACACTTTAAGCGATTAGTATTTATGATATTTCGGGTCTAATTCGCGACGTATATTATTAGGTACAAAGCCGTGGTCACTTTCTCGGTTGACTGACAACCCGTGGCCACGGCTAGTGTAATCCGGTCAAACGTCGGGAAGTATAAGGTAGGCTTTGTACCTAATAATATACGTCGCGAATTAGACCCGAAATATCATAAATATGAGTGACAATCGCCAAAGTTTAAAAACATGAAAATTTTAAAGTTGAAACATTTTGCATTCACGAGCTCGACTCGAACCAGCGTCTTCTGGTTTAAAGCACCAGACGCGTTTACCAACTACACCACCGTGACCTGCTCGAAACTGACGAAATTATCCACCTCTTTACTTTATGTAACAATATACATGTTTTATATTCCAGGCAAAATGTCATTAGTGATAGCGGCAGGACCCTACACCACGTCAGAAAACATGGCTTACGAACCTCTAAAGGACTTTGTCAACTACATAAGCACTTACAAACCGCACGTAGTTATAATGACAGGCCCATTTCTAGACAGCGACCATTCCAAAATAAAGGACAACACTTTGGCAGAAACGTACAAATCATTCTTTGACAAACTTATTGATAATTTAGGTGACTTAAGTAATACAAGGTAAGTTATTGCGTATGGTAGTTAAACTGATTGTACCTGGGTGGGTGTGAAATCTTTAAAGGAACCCCCTTCAAATCACTTGTAGCTCACTTGGGCACTGGCAGGCGTTCTTGAGAGTTGAAACAGCATTCGTTTGTTAATACAAACGAATGCCAAATCACTCTTAGCTCAATTGAGTAATAATATTATTCTTAATATTCCTTTTAATAATAATAATAATTATTGAGCTTCTTTATTCTATTTCTTAATTTTACATGCTTTATTAGTATATTCTCGTATAAATTACTATAGAAATCCCTTATTGGGTAAAAGCCTCCCCCATCTTTTTCCATTTTTGTCTGTCTCCACCAAGGGTCCACCAGGGCCTCAATTCTACAAATTTACGTTAAAGAACAAGCCATGGTCATTCCATCGCCACTCAATTGACATGCCATTGACATTGAGCAAAAATCGGTAATCTTCTAACGTAAAAACACGGTGGCAGCAAAACGTCAATGGAGTGACAATGGAATGACAATGGCTCAACAGTGGCGCTGTCAACCACATTGCCATTTTATGAAAATCTAATACCCAGTTTTCTAATAATATCAATATGCATTACGTTTCGTATTTTGATTCAAATAATTGTTCATTTTATAAAAACTTATCATATTTAATGATTTAAGTATATAAATGAGGCAATCAACACAAATTAAGCATAAATAAACTAAAAAATAAATTATATCTTTCTTAGGCTGTTCTGTGTGCCTGTGCTACACGAAAAAATAGTTACAATTATATCTATTGACATTAGTTCCAAAATAAAAGAACTTCGGCGCGGTAAAACAAACAATTTATTCATATTATAATATATTAAAAGTTCATAATAAAGTTACAACTTTACAAGAAATAGTCGTTTATGCGCAAAATGTCCAATTTTCGTAAGTACTCGTCCTTTAACATAACACAGTATTAAGAAACAAACCTTTTGTGCACATCTCATCGTTTAATTTTAATCTTGATAAAACAAAGTTTATTACTTATTTCAGATAAATGACATTTGTGGACCTGGCCTTGAAATGTTCTCTATCCATGCAAGAATTTTGTGAAGTGTTTAGTTTAAGAGTAGTAGCTATTCATTATAATAAACTTGTTCAAAGTATTGGGTACCTTTTGACCCAGGACGATTTAAATCGTCCTAGCTTTCGACGAAAAGTGAGTGTATTTTTAAAAGATTTTCCATAACTCTAGTAGAATTGACTCTACACAAGTGGAAACTGAGAACTCAATGAAGCAAATATTTCTCAAGTTGTCCTTAATATATGCCTAGCAATAGCTTTGAAAAGTTTAAGGAGAGACTTACACTATTTTACTAGGGACTAGGCTATACTAATTATTTAATTGTCTTTTATTGACAGTTTTTTAAACTAAACAAATCCAAATTAGGTACCCAGAAACAAAAATCTAAGCTGCCGGCAACAGGTATTAAACTTTTAAATCTTCATATTGATATTTGTGTTGAGGTGAAGTTTTATCAACATTTTTAGGGCACAATCCACCGGCAAGTGCTGTACCTACTGTCTTGTGGATGAGGCAGGCAACTTGTAACAAGCATGTTCATATTTGAAAACCACAGGGCGTTGAAAAATGTTGTCTTATTAACAAACCTAAATTCTTTGACCTGTCCAATATATAGCGTATCTAGTAATCTAGTAATTCTAATAATTTAAGCTAGTAATTTTTCTAATAGTAGAGTTGTGATCAACTGGCTGGATTTTGCTCCAACTCCGAACAAATGAACAAACAGGCACGAAGAAAGGTTTCAGACTCAGAATCCCTGAAGGAGTTGATTACAATAATATATTTTTATTTATTTGGAATGTAGTCACAGCTATTTATACAATTTTATAGTAGTATAGATTATTACTAATTAATACTTAGGCATAGATATTTAATTGATATTGTTTAATAAATTATTGTATTTTCCTTTTAGAGACAAAGAGCCAGGATAGTATTGCTTTCAGATTTACACCCAAACTAATAAGAAAACAGGCAAATTAATACTAGAAGCAATAGTCTATTTTAAGACATTTCTTTCTGCCCACCAAACATTCAATTAAAGATTGACGGAGAGAAAGAGTCAGGGTAGGCTGAGACTTAACTGAGCAATTTGTTTAAAAACGGAATAGTCAAAAGTACTTCTATCCTATCCCTGAAGGAGTTGATTACAATAATATATTTTTATTTATTTGGAATGTAGTCACAGCTATTTAAACATTTTTTTAATAGTATAGATTATTACTAATTAATACTTAGGCATAGATATTTAATTGATATTGTTTAATAAATTATTGTATTTTCCTTTCAGAGACAAAGAGCCAGGGTAGTATTGCTTTCAGATTTACACCCAAACTAATAAGAAAACAGGCAAATTAATACAAGAAGCAATAGTCTATTTTAAGACATTTCTCTCTGCCCACCAAACGTCCAACTAAAGATTGACGGAGAGAAAGAGTGAGGGTAGGCTGAGACTTAAACTGAGCAAATTGCTCAAAAACGGAATAGTCAAAAGTACTTGGATATGGCATGCATGAAGCGATTAATGAATCTGCAGTAAGCAAAAGAATTGTGCATGGATTGCGAAGCCTGGCAATCTGTTCCCTCTGACTACCTTGACAGGGATACAGTGTGAAGATAGTTAGTTTTCTCTGCCCAAAATTTGTTCTCCAGCGCATGCTGCATAGCATGACCTTCCGTGAGGAAAAACAACTTTTTTCACATACATATTCAACATTGCTCGGCTGATTTTAAATTTTAAGAAAATATTTAAATATATTTGTTTAAAAATTCTATTCAATTATGTATTAATAAACATTTATTTCTAATAAACTATTTTTTTTATTACCTTTCCAACTTAGATCACATATGAAATATGTGTATGTGTGTATGTGTGTAGGGTGTAAAGGGCCCCACCAATATTACTAGGGCCCAAGGTGCACCCGCTAGTGGTGCACCAGCAGACCAACGCATGAGATGTAGCAAGTGCCGCTATAAGGTTAGGGGGTAAGATAGTGGTCACTTCCAATGATGCCTAACTAGCTAAACTAAAGGTGCTCATGTACTCACAATAAGTAAACACCAGTTTTAGGAATCCACTTAGAACGCAAGTCCTTGGAAATATGTTAAGATGAAGATATGTCACAAATATATCTGTGCTGAAGTGGGCTATGAGCTGATTCTGATGCATGAGGTACCTAAATATTTGTATAAGACACCCCAACCTAGCCTTTGGCCATACGTAGAGGGAAGGGTATTGTCTGGTTTTAGTCAATAGGAGTTGGGCATAGCATTCATATAACTCATGAATGGTTTCACAAGTTACAAGAATGCTTTGTTCACATGTCTCACAACATAGCCTGGTTTTTGAACCACTAGAGTTTGGAGACCCAGCTGCATTAAATAACAGGAATATATCAGATATAAGCTGAAATACAAGAGAAGTGTAAGGTTAAGTTGTAACTTGACTGTCTGTGGCGCGGTGGGAGTGTATCCGACTGCTACGCAAGAGGTCCCGGGTCGGAACAAATATTTGTGTGATCCACAAATGTGTGTTTCGTAGTTTGGGCGTTTCCTATGTATAATATGTATGTATTTAGAAATATATAAATATGTTTATCAGTTATCTAGATCCCATAACACAAACTAATATTAGCTTACTTCGGGCTAGATAGCGCTGTGTGAAAAGGGCCCCACAATATTTTTTTATGTTTATTTAACTTGTACCTAAAACAAAAATGAAATTCCATCACTTAAACTATATAATCATGGAATATTTAATCTGCGATTTTTTTACTGAGTTATTGCGACGAACGTTACTCTCTTTACAACTATCTCTATTCGGGAATTAGGTACTGAAACATTATTTTTTTGTATTTTCGTCGATTATCTTTGCCTAACATTAATAAGTGTAGGTAATATTTTTCGTTTTTAACTAATTATTAACTAAATATGAGATAAATATACTATCAACAACTCGTATAATAGCAGTGTCTGCTTGATGGTGGTTCAATAGATGCATAATGACAAATAATCATACCGAAGCCATCGTGAAGTCATTGAAACTAATGTCAAATAATTAGTAGACTACCGTTTGACAAACTATTGGAAAGACACCGAGACGTCATTGATTAGTAGAATACAGATTTGTTTGAGTGGCAGGATAATGACAAGTCAGCGAGAAGCCATTGGTCTTAAATAGTTAGCGGACTACGAAAAGTGCAAAACTGCGCCATTGTCAGTCCATTGACACTCTATTGATACACTATTGAAATAGTAGACTTCAGGCCCTTTTGTTACCCACAGTTTCTACAATGTCATCTGTCCATCGTTTGATTGGCCTGCCGACCTTTTTTTATTAATATTCCTTATATTTATATAAAAAGGCAGATTTTATCTATTTGTCACTATTTTCTAGCCCATACACAAAAATATACATAGTATCGAGTAGCAAGGACGCATTCCACGTGAATATCTACCCTACTCCACCGTACTACAGTCGACGGAAACATACCAATCTGCACTTTGTACCAGATCCGTGCACATTGAACATCAACGGAATTGTTATAGGCGTAACCAGCACAGATATTCTGATGCATATCAGTCAAGAAGAGATTTCTTCGTGAGTATAATCTGTAAAATATTTTATTTTAAATGTTAACTGGCTCGAGGCGCAGAGGTATTGTATGCGATTGTCGTTACTGATGTCTCCGGTCGAAGTCAGACTCAGTAGATTTCCATGTACAATATGTTTTTTTAGAACAATTTTAAAATATTCTAAGAAAAACAAATTTTGTACTTACATTCACCGACGTTTCGAGCGCGTTGCAGCGCCCGTATCTTGGAGTCCAGCCGCGACCACGGGCGCTGCAACGCGCTTGAAACGTAGGTGAATGTAATTACAAAATTTCGCGTGAAGTCCCGAGTAGTATATAAAATCTTTGTATGAGTATAAACAGCGAAATAACATTGCTGAACAAATGTCTGTTTTGGAGTGTGAATATTTTCTTAGTATAATATAATAATAATATAATACGTAGAAAATATAGGTACTAGCTGAGCTCCGCAGCTTCGCCCGTGACATACTTCGTACCCCGGTGGCAACTATTTAATCATATTTACTGACTATACGATAATGTACGAAAATTTTCTCGAATTGTTGATATTCTTGATGAGTGCTCCACTCTCCTGGGTACTGTGATAAGTCATAGCTTATAGCCTTCCACGAAATATGGTTCTATACCCTGCGCTTTCAGCTGTGCGTTGATAGACTAGTCAGTTTCTGCTTTTATACATAGAGATTGGATGTATTATACGATTGTACAGAGGTATGGGGGGTGACAAGCTGTCTCGCTTGGCGGGCCACGTGCTCATGCAACAGACATACTACCCGCTGTGCCCGGCGCCGCCCGCGCTGGCTCTAGACGCGGCGCTGTGGGCGGCGCATGCGCAGTTGTCAGCTACTCCGCACGTGCTAGTGCTGCCATCTAACTTCAGGTACTTCGCCAAGGTATGTGTCGAAGTCTCTTCCCGATTGAATTCTAACCCCGAGCTCCCGATGACTGCTAGAGAAACTTAAACTTAAATATCTTTACACTGTATCCCTAACGGGGTATTCAGAGTGGAAAGAGCACCAGGCTTCGCAATCCATGTATACTTCTTTCGCTTCCTGCAGACTCATTAATGGCTTTATTGCATAGATAGGGTATCCGAGTAGAGGTCACTGTGATTTGACTTTTATGACAGAAGGTACGGGGACTGTCAGTAACATGGGAGTATTTAAGCTAAATTGAAGGTATTATGAGTAGCGTTGAAAATTGTATGTATTATCTTTCAAACGTTTTTGTATTTTTCAATAAAATGCAGAAATATTCTGTGTGGATCTGCAGTTGAATCTTTTTTGGTTTCCGCCAAAATCCCTCCAAGTCTAGACTGTTTTACGACCACCTACGCGATTACTTCATCCGTTAGCAGGCTAGACTACATGACTTACATGAGAGGTTGGTTGGTAGATCGTAGCCTTATTTTTATTAAATTTTAAGCCAGTTACACTAGGGGCTTGGAACAAATAGCATCTCGCTTAGAAACCTAAATTACGTAGATAGTATAAAGGCCACAAGTCGAATTATCTGAAACTAGTTGACGCACGCGACTCCGCACGCGTGGTGAAGTTTTCCCATTCCTGTTTCCCACAGGAACTTCTCTCCGGAATAAAAAGTAGCCTATGTGTATATTCTGATGTGTAAGCTATATTATTGTAAAGTTTCATCAAAATCTATTTTGTAGAATTTGCGTGGATGAGTAACAAATATCCATACTTACAAACTTTTGCTTTTATAATAGGCTTTTTAAGTCTTTTTAAAACCAGAACAAGTTCCTTTGGGAAACGGGAACGGGAAATGCTCTACGCGGGCGAAGCCGCGGGCGTCAACTAGTATCTGTATAAATGAAAGCAGCCCCCTTCGAAAAAAGCGATTATGTATTAAATGCAATGTATTTACAGGAGGTGAATGGCTGCGTCGTGGTAAACCCTGAACACTTATCCAAAGGAACCGGAGGCGGCACCTTCGCGCGTCTACTGCTAGCCGGCGACAGCAACTCTGGTAAAAGAATTGCAGCTCAAATCGTACGCATTTAACGAAATAAAAGAAAGATCATTTAAAAAAAAGAAGTTTTATTTCCAAAATTTGTTCTGCTTATTTTTTAACAAAATATTTGTATTAGAACTCTAATACAAATATTTTGTAAAAAAAAAATTATCCACTGACCGGATGTAATGATTGTGACATAGACAATTTAGTTTGGAAAAGTCCCCTTAAATTGGTTTCTCAATTAGTATAGTGAAAACAAGTTATCAAATAACCAGTTACCATCATAAATAATTTTGACCCGATAGGTTTCGTTCTCGCAGACAAAATAGTGTCGTATGTGTATGTTTTCCTTAGACCCCTCGATAAACGGTACCGTCAGCGCCAATATTAAATAATCGTAATAAAATTATCGTAACAAATAAAATAAAACAAAGGCTTATGGAATGTTTCACTATTATAATCATACTAAACAAAGTACATGACACCAGTCATTCTGATGATGAACTCTATCCAGTTACAATTTATTAGGATCTATACTAGCGGCACACTATGATGGCCGTTTTGACATATTACAATAGTGATGATATTTTAATTGTTCCACATAAGTACTCAGTTTTCTACCGTAGTGTAAATACCCTCTAATGTGGTCGACTATTCACATATTTCTACAAATAAAACGTAATTAAAATTAATACGAAACTTCATGAAAGGACAAACGTCTAGGACGATTTAACCAATGGACGCGCTATCGCTACCGATTGCGCCTATACCCCGCTTGCCATTTGCTAAGAATTTTTAGCTAAGTCGCTGTCTTAATCTGCCTATATTCAATATACTTCATTTCAATAATATTGTGTCAAATTCGTATTGCATAGCTACATTTCTATTGGTTATTAGACAGTGACACCACTTCATGCAAGAGTAAGAAAACAATATGTGTGTAGTTTCCCCCTCGCACGAAAGTTGGTTGAAGGTGATTCATACTTGATTAAGTACATTACGCGTCCATTGGAAATAAATCGTCCTAGACAAACGGCCATCATAGCGTGCCGCTAGTACAGTTAGGATCATTTTGAATTATAATCGACGCTAACTATATTTAATGAAACTATCTTCATGTTATATTTTTAAAAACATGATGCTAGTATGCTACAGAGATAGGATCGTTGAGGGAGATAATTCCGCCGGGACCACTGCGTAGAGCAATCTGCGTACCCATCCGCGGCCAGTTGCCTAGCACCTTCGACATTGTTGGTCCTTCGCCTAGTCTGTATCTGTGAATAAATTATTGAATGTTAGTGAAAAGAGGTAGACGGATAGCACCATCAATTTTATCGATGTTTTGATGTTTAATTCTATTATTTCGAAGCGCTCGCAGCGCCCATTAGCTCAGTGTTCTGTAACCAGGGACTGATCAAGAGTTCCGACCGCCCTAGGCTAATGGTAAGGTCGCGCCCCGTTAGCCTAAAAAGTAGTAGGTTAGTTTTTTTTATATGACCTCCTCCCACCTGATGTGACGTGGTGAAGGAGGTGTGCAGTGATGTGACGACCACTGTCCTACCTGCCCGCCACTTGCCGGCAAAAAGATGGAAGAAACATGTGCACAGGTAGAGAATTCAAAAGAATTTCGCGAAAATTGTAAGTACCAGAATTCACCTTCATTTTCAACATTTTTTGTTTTGATATTATCTCTTTACTTGTGCTATAAGACCTTGCTTTTAACTAAAATTAACAATTCTAGGTCAACCGGAAGTACCCTATAGATTTTGAGTAAACAACCTAATGGTAGTTCCCGTTAATCTAGAATCACGAAGGCGAAAAGCTAGGTCTCACAGTAGAAATAAAGGAAAAGTTCAAAAAATAATTAAAAATTAAGGCGTGTTCCAATATACAACCACCTGAGGGATCCCGTCTTATTGTGGGAGGTGTACGCATCGCAGTCGGGCCCTCCATGAAGTACTTGGGGCTTTGGCTCGATATCCGGCGGAACTTTGGGGCGCATTTCCGAAATCCCAAGCTCAAGGGGGTGGCATTGCCGCTCTCACGACTACTGCCTAACTTGAGGGAAGGCTAAAGGCAGAGGCTTTACGCGGGAATCGTGCAGTCTATGTCTCTACGCGGGGATCGTCGTTTACGTCTTGGGCCAATTTAACGGCCAGTAATGAAGCAACATTAAGTCCATTGCGGCTGCTGACCGTTAGGATTATAAGAGGATACTGCACAGTCTCTTTTGAAGCTGCGAGTCTCTTAGTTGGTACCCTTCCATGGAGCCTGGAGGCGAGAGCTCTTGCATCACTCTACCCGTGGTGTTAAAGAGGCGATGGAGCGGGATTAGGATTCTACTCCATGAGAAATCGAGGAACAGCTATCCCAGCTCCACCAGATGGTCGTGAAGGAGCTACTCGGGAGGCCAACTGCTGGGCGACATAATTGAGGCGCTAAGGCCTGAAGGATTGGCTAGAGAGGCGCCATGGTTGCCTTTCCTACCGGCTGACGCAGGTGCTCACCGGGCACGGTTGCTTCGGTGTGTCCCTGCATCGTATACGGCGGGAGTCAACGCTTGAGTGCCACCACTGTTCAGGCTGTTCAGAGGATACAGTGCTCCTTGCACTCTGGCAAATTGCACTGAATGGATGGCGCAGCGGCGTGGCCTCTTGGTGGCCATAAGAGCGGGAAATGTAAAGCTGCAGACTATGGTTCTGTCTATGTTAAGCAGTAACAGGGTATGGAACACTGTCGCCTTGTTTTGTTGGGAGGTGACGTGCGCAATGGCGGCGGCGGAGAAGGAACGGCAGAGGAATAGTATTCTCCCGTGCCGCAGAAGACGCACAGGCGCAGAAGACGCTTCCTCCGTCCCAGAGCAATCTCCGTCCCCCATAAGCGTTAGCCTGAGGGCGGCACTCCGAGCTAGTTGTCGTCCTTACAGAGGTAGGCTCAAGGTGGAGACGCAACTTGCTCTCGCGCACGCCTCTTTTTTTAGTATTTTCGTCCTCCTTACAGTGCGTTTGGTAGACTGCTCGAAGACGATGGTCGGGGAGGTCAGTAACCGGGGATGGTCAGGGTCTCTGGGATTTCCTTTTGAGGGTGCACCGGATTCTCTGGCTAAATACAGCCAGGAAGGAACAAAAAAGGCTAACGCGGGGGATGTTATCCATTCGTCGCAGTTCACATGTAAACGTGTTTATGTGTATGCTCTTATGTATATGCTGTATACGTGATTAACAAAAATGTTAAGCCCCTTTCGTGTCAATGAAATGTGTTAGTGTGTTAACTAACCCGAAAACACGTTGCCCTTACGCGCGCTTTTATAATTACTACTAATTATTGACTGCCTCTGTGGCGCGGTAGGAGTGCATCCGACTGCTACGCAGGAGGTCGTGGATTCGATTCCTACTCAGGATAAAACTTTGTGTGATGAGCACGATGGTTTATTCTGTGTCTGGTTGTTTATTATTTATAATATGTATGTATTTAGAAATATATAAGTATATTTATCAGTATCTACATCCCATAACACAAGCTAATATTAGCTTACTTTGGGCTAGATGGCACTGTGTGAAAAGTGTCCCACAATATATTTAGTCCCACAATATTATAGTTAATTGTTATAATCAGGGAGTCCTAAGCTTTTTCAGTTCACAGCGCCTTTAATTTTATTTGTTTCGGTCTAGTTCAAATATGTAGTGTAGATGCAATGATGCCACATTAATAGTGCATGTGTAGTCACGATTCGCGCGTAAGTGGTAACATATCTAGCCTGTCGTGAATTGTTTTTGATGACATCATGTACCCAAGGTTAGGAACATGTGATATACCCCATGTACCTACCGTAAAATAAATAAATATAAATATCCATCACGCCTTATCCCCGAAGGGGTGGCAGAGGCATATTATATGCCTACTTTTCACCGTGTGGATTCCTGTCCCACGTAATAGGTGGTGAGCCCATTGCCGTGTTGAAGTAGACAGACGCAGGTTGTGGCTACCTGCTGTTGAAATTTTCAAGCCGCCCATAAGGCCTTCAACATGGCTTAACGACTGCCATTTTACTGGCAACCGGGACCAACGGCTTAACGTGCCTTCCGAAGCACGGAAACGCTCGCAAATGTAAATGCCACAAAGTGGTCACCCATCCGAGGACCAGCCATAGTGAAAGTTGCGTAACTCAGTGATCGTTTACAGAACACTGAGACCGCGAGGCCACGAGCGCCTGGTGAGTTGTGCGGCAACGGTCCAGTTAAGAGTGGCAAATGAAAATAACGCATCGCCACCCATGCTTCAGATAGGACAACAGGAATCTTTGGACGGCTCTAGAGATATACAAGCCCCTATCGTAGATATTATGGTACATTTACATTACACACTAGGTAGTACGTAGGACTTGCACCTTAGAAACTCATCAGAGTAAAGTAGTCACTTCTTAACCGGTCAGGACTCTGTGTATTGATACCTACTGTTTCCTCGATTTTAAATTAAGTAGATAAGACAAATAATTACTTTCTCAATGTATCCAACGGCTCCATTTTCTTGTCTCTCACACCTGTCTCAGGGTCAATTGTCGTAAGGACGCATCTTAAAGTAAAAAAAAAACATTGTTATAAACCGTTCATAGACTGCATTCACTTCTCTTATCTTGGTGTAAAGTTCGATTGCATACAAACCTCCTCATGGAAGCCCAAGGTTCGCTGTTTTTATAACTACTTGTGGCTATTTTTGTGATTATTAAGTGTCTAATAATGTCGAGATATAGTATTTATAATCCTATACTCATGTAAAGGATTTTCAAACAACGTTTGTTTTCACTTCCTTACGTAACCATAACCTATCTCTATATGGTCTGGACCTTAACTGAGACCATGATCTTGTTGACTATTCAATCTTATGTGTAAGTAGGTATATAGGTACCCCGTGATCCAGAAGAAACAAAACAGTTTGTATATGAAATGTTTGTATGAGTTGGTTCACCAAATTGCTAGATCGTGGTAAAATCATGACTCTTCTGGGTTTTTGGAAGGCTTTGTCAATATCCACTAAGGTGTGTCTAGACTCGAACAGATTAAAACCACACGGTATAGGTATTTAGCCATCTAGCACCCCGAGTAACTTCTCAGAAGCATTTCCCAGGGTTCCGGGCAGACTTTAACTAGATTCGCGGCCTAGCCTTTGAAATTGCCTACTTTCTCTTCGGGTCTTACGAATTGTCCGCATGGAAGGAACAGTAAATTTTTGAGTCAAGTATGAAATATCTTAATTATGTCATTTAGTTACTCACCTCGTACATGGCTTGATAACTTCAAATATATTTTCTCCAATTTTGATATATTTCCAATTGTCTTCGTCGTATGGTTGAGCTCCGGACACCACGAAGTTCGGTCTAAAGTTGACGAAACTTACTTTGGTGTCACCCAGCCGCTTATTCAAGTCATCAACAGAAGCTTCATTTATGATGTTATAGGCCATTTCGTCCCCAAGGGCTCCCTGAAAATGTTGTTAGAAGGTAGGTAAATAGATCATTCTAGATTTCCAACGGTTCAGCAACTTCTTTACCCACTTTTACTCCCATTACAATCCTGGGCTGGCAGGGGATACATACATACATACGTTCCCCAAATGGACAAGTGAAAAGGCATATTTAGACACTTGCCTAACCTAAGTATTGCAGTGTAGAAAGTTTGAAACCGGTAGGGGCAAGTAGTCATTACCTACTGTTAATAGTTCACTAGAATACTTTCAAGCCACTTGTAAGGCCTCCTACTTCTACCTAATATTTTCCTGACAGCTGAGACCAATGGTGAGACGTGCATTCCGAAGCATGGAGAGGCTCCTATAGGGAAAGCCGTCACTCATATCAAGACTACAATAGCTAAAGATGCTTCAAGTGGAGCTTCGATTGAAGCAGGAGATAGATACCTAGATATAAAATTCGAAAAAGCTTTACCGCATCGTTGTCCCTACATCGGTCAAAAATTTTGTCCACTCCCATCATCTGACGACTATTTTGTGATGCGTAGTACGCCAAACGGAAGCTCCTACCTTCCAGACCCAAGTACCTAGGAAAAGTATGCACATATTATTATTTATCAACACGTGACATGTGCAACACTGATTTTGGGAGAGTGATTGACCTTACACCACGCTGGTCAAACTCTGTACCAACTGACCAACCGTTGCTACATTTGCCGGTGAGGCTGGCTTTGGCCCCAAAAGCCTTGGTACGGCCTCATCGCACATTACACATTTTTTATAGAAATGTGCAAATATAGTTTAGTTTTCTTCGATAGAGCCAAATGTTTGCTGTTTCACCATTCACCACATTTCACCAGCCTTAAGCCTCCATTCCTCGTGACCGTCAAACGCTTAGCTCACCATCCACGTTGTCAAGCCATGCCCAGTCTTTATGGTAGTAAAAAAGTGACATGGTTAACATTTTGTTCCATATTCAAATCCATATCTCCACATTAGGTGCTAATACCTTTTTACATAAATTTCAATGCTCATTACTTACTTGGTAATCCAATCACTGACTTCCTGTCCGCAGTCATATACAGGTACAGGAGTCAACCACACTTTCGTTTGTATAGGTTTCTGTGTCACCATTACCTGAAATTGTACAAAAATTGTTTGTCTGTTCTGAACAGAGGTTTGAGGAACACGAATGAATGCTGAACACATCTCAGGAGATGAGATTTCTCCAAGATTTCTTGTTCATGGAAGTTTACTATTCGACTCGATATCTTGCACTGGTTATTTGGCAGTTGTAAGTTGTATTTCAGGTTAGTTGGCAGTTATTCGGAGGATTCACTTCAGGCCCAAGCCAAACCTCCAGACCTGCATGTATTGCACTTGCTAACTAACGGACGAGGCAGTGACGTAGTTGCCTAGTTGAGAGATTCCACGGCTGTCGCTTCTAACAATGCTAAGAAAAAACGATATCATGGCTGAATTTGGGATCTAAATTTCGGGATTCGATAATATAAAATAAATAGTAATAAATTTATTTTCCGTCTCAGATCATACATTAAAAAACATTTTACAAAAAATTTTTAATAAAGTGACAATAGTTTATAGTACAGTAATATATATAATAGTACAGTATTGAATTAATAAGCTACTTTGTCTGAACTAGGAATTAACCTGTGTCGCAGACTCAGACCACCGCTTGAGGGTCTATTTATTATCAAATAACTATCCACGAAAACGAACTAAAAAAACGATTTGCAATTTAATTTAACAAGCTTTTATTAGAGAATTGAACAAAATTGAAAACTATAATTTTACTTAAATGAATTTGTTTGGATTTTTTTATAGAGCAAAGCTTGTTTTATCGTGTTTTTAACCACGTTTTTATCTCAATCACAGATGTATCTTATCAAAGGTATTTTTTTCGACTAAACAATTGAAATTTGTGTATATAAAATTGTTTGGAAAACTATACAATAACATAATTCCGCGCGGGTTCACAGCTTGCTACAGGTGAAACCTCGGGTGGCGATATTATATATGGGTAGGTATAGCTGAACAATATAAGACTTACTTCGGCGAGGTTTACTTCAACGCGTTCCATGTTAGCATGTTCTAGAGTTAAAATAGCCTTCTTGAAGGAGGGTTTAATTTTTAACAATTCTGGATAAGCTCTAGCTGTAACGAAATTGTTGTCTTCGGCGTCTAAAACCATTAATATTCTGCGAAAAAATGGGTTATTTTAATTATTGGGGCCCTACCGAGGTTGTCGGAATTATTATTTATGTATTATTTTACTCAACCACTGATCTGCTTTATGCACGCGCATAAAGTTAAAGACAGCTGGACGTGTTGCCTACTCTAGACAGTCCACATTTCACTAGTTATATCTTGTACCATGTGGTTGGTACAAGATAAGGTGGTTAGCCTATTGACGTGTTTATAAGTTTTGTGTAAATAAAGTATTATATGTATATACACAAAAGTGAGATATTATTTTTTTGATTGAATAAATTTGGATTAACACTTCTTCAAGTTCTTGAACTAAAACACTTGTACTGTTCCACTTATTTATTACTTAAACCTGACCGGTTTCGCCTTACGGCATTTTCAAAGGTTAGCACATATTGTATGTATTTCAGATGTCATTGAATACAATATGATAAGTCACAATAACATTGGTTTC
This sequence comes from Thumatha senex, assembly GCA_948477245.1. Lineage (NCBI taxonomy): Eukaryota > Metazoa > Arthropoda > Insecta > Lepidoptera > Erebidae > Thumatha > Thumatha senex. Next base: position 10,383,879 of record OX419743.1, read on the forward strand.
ACTGAGGGTAAACAAGGAAGTCATGATACCACTTAATAATTTTTCCCCAAAATTAGGGAGAATATAAGAAATGAAGTTATACATTTAAAAATTATTAAATTAAATTTCATCATAAATAATGTCAATAAATATAATTAAAAAATAATAACAAAAAAAATAATAATAGAAATAATAATAATAGAAATAGAAATAAATGTCATGAGGTAATTACGTTTGTCAATACTATTTCAGATTTACATATGTCAATGTCATTTGAATTAAGATTAAAGAAATTAAAATATGTAGATATCACCACTTTACTGCAATAAAGGAGAACGGCTTATATCTAACTGTTGATTTAGGATCATGTTTCTATTAGTATTAATTAATTTATTTATTTCAAGAGCTTCAAGGGCATTCATTTTTCTACCTTTTTCACATGCATGTAAAACTCTAAAATTTATTTTCGGGTCAAATGAATGTTTCTCTGTTATGAGATGTTCCGCGAAATTGGACTCGGTTTTATTGAGTCTCCAGCCACAGGTATGTTCAGCAACTTTGATTTTAAAAGATCTTCCAGTTTGACCTATATATTTTTTACTACAATTAGAGCATGTCAATTCGTATACCCCACTTTTTTGGTCGATCGGTGTCTTATCTTTGTTATTGCACAGAAATTTGTACAAATTGTGAGTTGTATAAAACGCGGGTTTACACCATGTAAGGTGTCTAGTACACTTATATGATATTTTACCGATATAAGGTATGCGTGTCCATCGTTTTTTATTTATATCTGGAGTTGTAACGGTGCCTCCTTTATAAAGTAGATCTATGACTGCCCTTGATCTCTTTCATGAAATAATATTGTCTATCAACTTATGTGAGAAGCCATTATTGAGTGCTATGGTCTTTATTACTAATAGTTCTTCGTCATAATCATCCTGCGACATTGGAATCGAAATTAATCGGTGTACCATAGAGTGAAACGCAGCATGTTTATGGTTTAATGGATGTCTAGAACTTTCAGCTATAACATTATCCGTGAATGTAGGTTTTCTATATATTTTAAATTTATGTCTATTATTAATTAAACTTATAGAGATGTCAAGAAAATTTATTTTATCATAATCAATTTCTATTGTAAATTGTATATTGGAATTAATTGTATTAATAAATGTCAAAAAATTATTTAATTCACCCACATTCCCGGTCCATAAGCAAATGATATCATCTACATATCTGTACCAATAACTTATAAATTGTTTGTAAATTAAGTTTCCTAGAATTTGTTTTTCTACAAAGTCCATAAAAATGTCCGCACAAAGTGGAGAAAGAGGACTGCCCATAGCTAGGCCATTAACTTGTTTATAAAACTTATTGCCAAATTTGAAATAATTTTGTTCTAGGCATACCGATAGAGTGTGTTCTAAGTCTATAGAAATTTGTGGGTCTACTATAGCCTTCAACAGAATATCCTTAATTGCGATCTTGCATTCCTGTAAAGGTATACTAGGAAACAGATTCTTGACATCAAAGGAAACCAAAATAGCCTTATCCGGTACATGTGTGTTTATAAGTTTTTCCACTAAGTCAAGACTATTTCTAATGGTATTAATTGGTACAAATTTGGTGTATTTTTTGAACATTGAATTCATTTCTGCTGCCAACTTGTATGCCGGTGCTCCGATGTATGCCACCACTGGACGGATGGGAACTTCAGGTTTATGAAGTTTATAGTAGGCATGAAGTTTTGGTGGTTGAGGGTTCATCATTTTGACCTTGTATAAGGAATCTTTCTTGAAAATACTGTTGGCTGATTGCAAAGTCTCCTTTACAATTTCATTAAATTTTTTAGTTGGATCTTTTTTCACTTCAACAATAGATGGGTCTTTCAAGAAATCTTCAACTTTGGAGACATAATCTTGGCGTGTTGCTATGACCACTGTATTGCCCTTGTCCGCCTTAGTAATGATAAGATCATTCTCTTGAATCTTCGACCTAATATTTAAAATGGTTTTAAGGTCATGTGGAGGACATTTTTTCTGTGACATGCTATGTTGTTGAAGCATTTTACTCAAAACGTATTTTTCGGTAAAGTTTGATTCGGCTATTTTTCTTTAGAAACTTTAAAACCATTTTAAATATTAGGTCGAAGATTCAAGAGAATGATCTTATCATTACTAAGGCGGACAAGGGCAATACAGTGGTCATAGCAACACGCCAAGATTATGTCTCCAAAGTTGAAGATTTCTTGAAAGACCCATCTATTGTTGAAGTGAAAAAAGATCCAACTAAAAAATTTAATGAAATTGTAAAGGAGACTTTGCAATCAGCCAACAGTATTTTCAAGAAAGATTCCTTATACAAGGTCAAAATGATGAACCCTCAACCACCAAAACTTCATGCCTACTATAAACTTCATAAACCTGAAGTTCCCATCCGTCCAGTGGTGGCATACATCGGAGCACCGGCATACAAGTTGGCAGCAGAAATGAATTCAATGTTCAAAAAATACACCAAATTTGTACCAATTAATACCATTAGAAATAGTCTTGACTTAGTGGAAAAACTTATAAACACACATGTACCGGATAAGGCTATTTTGGTTTCCTTTGATGTCAAGAATCTGTTTCCTAGTATACCTTTACAGGAATGCAAGATCGCAATTAAGGATATTCTGTTGAAGGCTATAGTAGACCCACAAATTTCTATAGACTTAGAACACACTCTATCGGTATGCCTAGAACAAAATTATTTCAAATTTGGCAATAAGTTTTATAAACAAGTTAATGGCCTAGCTATGGGCAGTCCTCTTTCTCCACTTTGTGCGGACATTTTTATGGACTTTGTAGAAAAACAAATTCTAGGAAACTTAATTTACAAACAATTTATAAGTTATTGGTACAGATATGTAGATGATATCATTTGCTTATGGACCGGGAATGTGGGTGAATTAAATAATTTTTTGACATTTATTAATACAATTAATTCCAATATAAATAAATATCCATCACGCCTTATTCCCGAAGGGGTGGCAGAGGCATATTATATGCCCACTTTTCACCGTGTGGATTCCTGTCCCACGTAATAGGTGGTGAGCCCATTGCCGTGTTGAAATTAATAATAGACATAAATTTAAAATATATAGAAAACCTACATTCATGGATAATGTTATAGCTGAAAGTTCTAGACATCCATTAAACCATAAACATGCTGCGTTTCACTCTATGGTACACCGATTAATTTCGATTCCAATGTCGCAGGATGATTATGACGAAGAACTATTAGTAATAAAGACCATAGCACTCAATAATGGCTTCTCACATAAGTTGATAGACAATATTATTTCATGAAAGAGATCAAGGGCAGTCATAGATCTACTTTATAAAGGAGGCACCGTTACAACTCCAGATATAAATAAAAAACGATGGACACGCATACCTTATATCGGTAAAATATCATATAAGTGTACTAGACACCTTACATGGTGTAAACCCGCGTTTTATACAACTCACAATTTGTACAAATTTCTGTGCAATAACAAAGATAAGACACCGATCGACCAAAAAAGTGGGGTATACGAATTGACATGCTCTAATTGTAGTAAAAAATATATAGGTCAAACTGGAAGATCTTTTAAAATCAAAGTTGCTGAACATACCTGTGGCTGGAGACTCAATAAAACCGAGTCCAATTTCGCGGAACATCTCATAACAGAGAAACATTCATTTGACCCGAAAATAAATTTTAGAGTTTTACATGCATGTGAAAAAGGTAGAAAAATGAATGCCCTTGAAGCTCTTGAAATAAATAAATTAATTAATACTAATAGAAACATGATCCTAAATCAACAGTTAGATATAAGCCGTTCTCCTTTATTGCAGTAAAGTGGTGATATCTACATATTTTAATTTCTTTAATCTTAATTCAAATGACATTGACATATGTAAATCTGAAATAGTATTGACAAACGTAATTACCTCATGACATTTATTTCTATTTCTATTATTATTATTTCTATTATTATTTTTTTTTGTTTTAATTTTTTAATTATATTTATTGACATTATTTATGATGAAATTTAATTTAATAATTTTTAAATGTATAACTTCATTTCTTATATTCTCCCTAATTTTGGGGAAAAATTATTAAGTGGTATCATGACTTCCTTGTTTACCCTCAGTGAAACCAATGTTATTGTGACTTATCATATTGTATTCAATGACATCTGAAATACATACAATATGTGCTAACCTTTGAAAATGCCGTAAGGCGAAACCGGTCAGGTTTAAGTAATAAATAAGTGGAACAGTACAAGTGTTTTAGTTCAAGATGTGTAGCAAGTTCCACCAAGTGCCATCAATCAACAGTGTAAACTTCTTCAAGTTAACTTTAATCTTTACGGAAGCCTGTGATTCGATCGTAGGCTCTGTAGGATTTGGCGGGCACTCTATAAACTCATAGAATGTTTGAGGGTAATGTTTTAATCATCTTAATAAAAGATTCCAAAGTCAAGTTGACATTAAATGGAAGGGTAATTAATACAAATTATAAAAATTCAGCAGCAGGTCGCCACAGCCTGCGCCTGTCCATTTCAACACGGCAATAGGCTCACTACCTGTTATGGGACAAAAATGCATACAATGAAATGTGGGCGTATAGTATGCCTCTGCCTACCCATTCGGAGATAAAGGCGTGATCATATGTATGTATGTATTCCAAGCTTACATCGGGTTCTGTAGTTGGGGTCCACCAGCATTAATGATAAGGTATAAAATTTGCACTAATCATCATCATTCGAGCGTCTATCCCAGTTGCGTCTCGCGACGTCCGGGATCCGTTAGAATTAGAAGTACTAATAAAACATTGAAATGTAGCAAATATTTAAATACCTGTCCCGAAGCCAGTCGACCTTCAACCCCATTATAGAGCACTCTGCCTGGTTCAACTCAATGGTTGCACATGACTTTATCGGATACGCACGAAGATGCTTTAGATGACCGATGTGCACCCACGCCTCCGGCAACTTGTTCTTCTTATGATCTTGATAAAGTTGGTAGGCGTAGTATCCTCCTACTGCAGTGAACGCTGCAGCAGTTGCAGCCGCTGTCACATAATTTGTAGCTAGAAAGACCAAAAACGTTGAATAAGTAGTCCCAGCTGAAAGTACCTCCAAGGAAGTTGTGGCGTGGCTTATTGTATTCTACGACTTCTAATCCCTAAATTTAGGAAAAGTCTTAATTTGCTTATCTTATGTTCAGTTTGTAACACAGTAAAAGATGTGCAGTGCAACATTTGCTTGTGGAGTGTGGCAGAAATGGTACTGAACGAAATAAGCTATTTAAAGAGTTACAGTTAATGTATTGGATGTAGGTTTAGTACAGACTATATTAAGTAAACCTAAGGCGCATGCTGCAAAAAAATTGTGTCACCTTGTTACAATAGCCAATCAACGCTCTGCGTAAATAATAAAATTTTATTATGGCACGATAGAGTTGACATTTTCTTGAAGAATAAAAACTCAAAAAAAAAAAAACAAAGAAAAATTTTAGTCTTCAGTATGTGCGCTCGTCCGTCTGTACCTAGGTCTGTACGCATCTCTTTCTCAGGAATCATAAGAGATAGAGACAAACGGTTTGCGGCATTCGTTTCAGAATTTCATTTCGATTTAGGACGCACGGTGTCCCAATACCGCAAACAAATAGGCAATTTTGAAGCTTTTACCACTTCGGGTTTAGAAACTGGTTTCGGTTTAGAAGTCGTCTGATTCCTTCGCCGCCATAGTGCAGGGCGCGTTACTTGTTTTATATTTAGCTCGCCAAATCGGCAAAAGGATGTAGGTAATAACGCCCACACTTTGCCAGCTGTCATTAGTACTGCGTCATATGTCTAACATATAACATAGAGAGCTCTCCGTCTAATATGTAGGTACTCATCTCCCTTTGACGAATTATTCACTGAGTTTCTATAGTCAGAATGCATCAGCTGTATTCAAAAGTCAAACCGTTGGTGCTTCTAACAGTCAATAAAAGCGTATTCCAGGATCCAACTCCTGGCGGTGTTTGGAAGTAAATGAGAATACGCTAAAATGTAAAGAGATTATAAATTCACATCGTTCACAAAAGACCGGGTTGGTTCTGAATAATTATGATATTGATATACTTAATGATTTGATGATACTTTATATGATTCTGAAACCATAAATGTATAAATACAAAGTAAACATGATAAGAGTAAAATTAAAACAAGTTTGATAAGAAATGGTACCTATTGTAATTTAAACAGACTGAAAGAATAAAAATAAAACGAATACTACCGGATACGTAACGAAGTGATACGCAATATGGCAGGTTTGGATAAAAGTGTCAGCGTTAAGCTGAAACCAACGGTTTGAAAAGTGAGGAACGGTTGACAAAGAATATATATTTTGCGAAAGTTATAAAGGGTAGACCGAGACCAAATAAGGACCACGTGAGCAAATTGGTCAAAAACGCAAAGGTCAAAATAACTTGGGTATCCAAACGAACATGTATAAAGCGATGAATGAATCTGCAGGAGCGAAAGAAGTATGCATGGATCGTGAAGCCTGGCGATCTGTCCTCTCTAACAACCTCGTCAAGGATACATCGTGAAGATAGTTAAGTTTAAGTACGTGATTTTTTGTATTTCTACGACTCCGGGGAAATACTATACGATTGGTGAAATGGGGATGTGTTGCATACGTCTTCCTATTGTAAAAACGACATGATGTAGGAATGCGTGTATGTCAGTTTGGGTGCTGAAAACTTGTTTGTAATGTAGTCTAAAAACCAGTTTCTATCACCACATCGCTCACCATAAGATAAGTTATTTCATTTTCATCCTTTATATCCGAGCCATGGTGTACGGCAAGAGACTTTTTCATCCGTCGAAACTAATAAGAAGATAAATGGACGAAATTTTCCGAATATGATTTAGGTACAGATTATTAAGATAAAAGGCACGACAATAGGTAGATAAATACTGTAACTTTGCGTGGTCCACATAAAGAGAGTGATATCGCACACATTTATCTTTGTTTACTTAAATGTTTATGTAATGAAATATTTATAGAGAAGTCAAATGTGAATGTTGTTGTTGCGAAGAGTCCTCTTCGGTCATCAGTTTATTGACCTTTATAGATTACGTTAAAGTATCAGCATGGTGTCCTTCATTGTTGAACATGAAGGCTCATTGGCGTACATATTTTAAACTAAGGCCCATATAGCTACTGGATAGAGTACATATAATAAATCACCATCCCTACTTTTGTATAGTGGAACTGGATGGTGACTAAGGTAACATTTAACAAAAGAATTCATTGAATAAAACTCAACAAAAGTCATTAAATTTTGTCATTACTAATCAGTGTTCCCGCCTAAAATATGTTATTTTTGGAAATCACTGTACAACTTTAACCTGAATGGGAATACGTCCAGGTTTCTCCAATAGTTTCATTGCAATAACATAACATTCCCGACATTTATTTAATTTACAGTGGTACCTATCGACAGCGTGACCTTGCGGCACATTACCGTTAATGGTCATATTGTCGGACTTTGGAACTGAGGAACTCAACTCAACGACAATACTCCGATGTAAATAACTGTGTCGGTGGCGCAGGGTGGTGTATGCCGGTATGCGGCTACTTTTGGAGCTCAAAAGTTTTCTCTTTAAGACATACCTATCACTTGTTATTCATTTACTTATATTATTATGTTTAGCAGTTGTCTAGATTCACCAACACTAGCTTATAGCTTAATTTGAGGTATCTAGATGGCGCTATGTATTTTTTTTTCTTTTATAACTAAACTTAAATTAGGCATTTAAAAAGTCGTAGTAGATCCACTGGTAGGTACAGAAGTTTTGATAAAAGATGTTCTTTAACACTATACAACATAGCATGATAACATTTTAAGACATTCTTAGCAACTCGGTACCTACCTAGGTATAGGTAGATACAAAAGTGATCGAATTTTATTAGAATACTAGATGACCCCCACAGCTTCGCCCGTGGAATATTTTGACCTCCCGTCGCACCTATACTATTAATCCCGTAGCTTATAAAATCTACAATGATGCATAAAAAATTGCACGATTTGTCGACATTTATGACTACTGCTCTGCTCCCCAGTGTAGTAGCGTAATGATATATAGCCTATAGCCTTCCTCGATAAATGGGCTAACACAAAAAGAATTTTTCAAATCCGACCAGTAGTTCCTGAAATTAGCGCGTTCAACCAAACAAACAAACAAACTCTTCAGCTTTATAATATTAAGTATAGATTTCTAAATCTGGAACAAACCTGCCGTAACCAGTGGATGGCAGCATGCAGTACTTAGTAAAGAGCCCGAAGTTTATTTATTTTGAGGATCCATTACGCTAAAATGTTATTGACATGGGCGTACCCAGATTTAAGGCCAGGAGCGGCAAATTCGATTTTCCTAAGCGCAGAAGCGCTTGTAGCCCCGCTAACTCAGTGTTCTGTAAACGATCACTGTGTTAAGCAACTGTCGCTAAGGCTGGTTACGGATGGGTGACCGCTTTGTGGAATTTCCATTTACTAGCGATACCGTGCTTTGGAAGTTACGTTAAGCCGTTGGTCCCGGTTGTCAGTAACATGGCAGTAATTAGCCAAGTTAAAGGTCTTATTAAAAAAATTCAACAGCAGGTAGTCACAACCGGCGTCTGTCTATTTCAACACGGCAATGGGCTCACCATCTGGGAGAAAAATGCTTACTGTGAAATGTGGGCAGATAATATGCCTCTGCCACTTCTTTGGGGATAAACGCGTGACTGATGAGCGTAAATCTACCTGTTTTAATTTATACAGTTAGGTTGAAATCTACCTACTATACAAATAAATAATATTGAAAATTGAAGTGTCTTTTTGTAATTCTAAAGTAAAAAATTAATTAAAATAGTTATAACTTATAATATACGATACCTACACAAAAAATCTATTATATTTTTTCTGCCTGTTTGTTCCGGCCTTCCGTATTTAAAACGGCTCGACCGATATTAACGGGACTTTCACTGACAGGTGGATGAATTGTTTTGTATATTTTCTTTAATAATTAGCTATTTTAAAGGTAAGGCTTCCCGCTGTCCTTACAGAAACAGGCTCAAGCCGACGTTTTAAAAATTCACGCACGCCTCATGATTCAACAAGCGGTATAACACCCAAATCTACCTCTAAGCAAGCGGGATAACATCAAACCATCAGGCGACTCAGGCGAGGCCACGGTGGTAGCCAAGTCTGACACAAAATCTGGGACATCTTTCCGAGGTGTTACCAGGGGCGCCCGGCGTTAAACGTCGTACAGTCGGACAGAACATCCTTGGGGATTATATCATAACTAAAAGTTAAGATATCTTTGGGATTTCCACACGTATTAAATGCTATTTTCAAAGTAACTTCTGAGGGCCTTCGGCAGAACGTTTTATAACGTGTTCGTGGCAGAATACCATAAATAGTGCTGACAAATTTTAATGTAGACGACGATGAATCAATCACATTAATCAAATACATTTGTGGTTGTCAGGACAAACCAGTAAAGGTTTTTTGTTAACCGTTGTACTGGCTAGCTAAAACAATTTGCATATGAAAATTAAATAATAAAAAAAAACATCAGCCTATACCAGTCCACTGCTGGACTAACCTCACCATATTCACAACACCCGCTCCTGCGCCTTTCGCATCTATCTTATACGACCTTAAACTATCTTTTTAAATACACCTAGAAGTTGTTATTTTTACTTTTATCGACAAAAGTAGAGGACATGAAGCGAATCCAGGGGGGGGGGGTAGCTGCCCCCCTCTGCTCCCCCTGGGTACGCGCATGGTTATTGACCAGTCTTGACTGACATGACGTACTTACCTACGTATGTACCTAACTAACATGTATGTATATGACTGTGAACATAACTAGTTCTAACTTATATTAAAATTCTTGTAGCACACAGATATAAATAATATGTACATACCTATATATCTTTCGGTTTTTTACTGGAAGATAAATAGGATGTTCAATTATTCTATTAATCTAATTAAATAATTCATTAACCTCCTATTAAGAATATTCTTATACTTGTCAAAACATAAGCCGGTAGGTACGTACTAAAGATAATAATTAGTATCTACTACATACTTACGTGTGTACCTTTACCTAACGTTAAAGGTTATGTTATTATGTAACTTAAAATAATAAAATTACCAAAGTAAATACGTTTGTCATTGCACCGAAATAAACAACAAAATGTAAACACATCTTACCAGGGTTAGACACTGGCATCTTAATGACAAACTATAACAGTATGGATAAACACAAGCACGACACGTGAACACGATTATACGATGGCCGAGATAATAAGTCAGTCGAACAGCAGCCCGGTGCCCGCTAGATGCCGTACAATTGTGGGAGAATTTTTTTTGTGGGAATATTTATTATCTACAAATTTTACACTTAAGCAACTCATAAAACGCAATATCCAGATATAATTATATTATATTAATCTGTTATGCAATATGTTAAGAAAACCCTGTCCGATCCGTTAAGGTATTGGTAGGCATCGAGATGTGATTTTATACGTGTAATCCTTTTTAGAAATTACCCCAAAAAATTTACCCCTATAATTTACCCCGAATAAAATTAATTAAAAATTAATATAATGTGGTAGTTTACATGGCAACACAGGCAAAGGGATAGTCTGAAATGCAAGGTTAAAGTCAAAAGGTAAGCTTACACCTGCCGGCGGCGGCGGTGTCTTTTGATACCACATACACTCGTACTCGTCGCCGCATGCCAACAAAGGTGTTGTCAGTTTTTGAAAATTTGCTATATTTTAAGGAAATTGGACTAATTCTGATACTAAAAACACGCATTTAAAAAAATAATAACTATTTATACTTATAAATTATATGTTTTTTTTTGTTTATGTTTATGAAGTGCCTATGTGCCCCTTTCGGGTCGGACAGGGTTTTCTTAACACATTGTATAGTTAGCTCTTTTAATGATTTTATGTCAGTAGTATATTTGGTAAAGATTATAGTAAAATTTTTACCTAATTCATGTCTTCAGGACTTCTCACTTTCTAAGATTTGGATTGTAAAATGACGTCCTACATTTTTTTAACTGGTATTGTCAAATCTCTTCTCTTCTTCTCAAATCTTTGTATAATTTCTAAATACAGCTTGGCATACTGGTATTTATTAATAATCTCAAATTAAATGAATGAATGAAATGAAAATGAAATGAATTGAAATGAATTGAAATTATTAATGTGGCACATTTTATGGGCGTATCTCAGGGTGGTGTGCTGTCCCTAAAACTTTTAGCTTTATTATAAACTAGTTGACGCCCGCGGCTCCGCACACGTGAAGAAGTTTTCCCGTTCCCGTTTCCCACAGGAATTTGTTCCCGGGATAAAAAGTAGCTAATGTGTTATTCAGATGTGTAAAGTATATTATTGTAAAGTTTCATCAAAATCCATTCAGTATATTTTGCGCGAAAGAGTAACAAACATCCATACTCACTAACTTTCGCGTTTATAATACTTATTAGTAGGACTAAAGGACGAACGCCGGTGAAGACTGTTAGTGAACTTAGCAGAACATTGTCCAGCAGATAAAAATAAAAGTGAATTCTGCTCGTATGCAGTAGAGTTCTACAGTTCCTGATATTTTTTTAGAAATAGTTCTAGCGTTTTTACGAAAAAAAAGACAGTTGAAAAAATGCTCTGCCAACTTTCGTAACAGATCACTTAGCAGATCATTGTCCAGCAGATCATATATAAATGTGAGTTCTTATCGCATGCAGCTGAGTTCTACAGTTCCTGATACATTTTAGAAGTAAGTAGTTCTAGGGTTTTTACCAATAAAAAAGGCAATTTACAAAATGATCTCCCAACTTTCAGTAGCATATCATATTGCAGCAAATCAAAAACTCGAGTGAGTTCTTCTCACATGCGAATGAAATCTCCAGTTCCTGATACTTCAAAGAAATAGTTTTAATAGTTTTCAAGTTCAGAAGACAGCAGATCATGTCAGAAAGTGTAAAAAGTCAAAAAATACCACATTCATTGTTTGAAAAATACTCGAAAGTTAGAAGTAAGAAATTCTTCGTTTCAAATTTAAATAAACTGTCAACCAGTGTAGGAAATATTAGCGTTAGCAATCATATTTAATTGCTAAGACTCCATTCGCATTAAATTAATGAACAGTACTTGCTAAAATTAATTATTGCTGAGTCATCGATTACGTAACAATTGTCAATTCGTCACGAACCCACTATCTCCCTCCAATACATGACTAAGCGCATCGACGTTCGCGCCGCTGCTGAGTAGTGATGGAAATTATTGCTATTTTTTATTAATTTAATTGGTGTGCTAATTTTTATCACTTAGCATGCGACGTACTATTGCTATGCTAAATGCTAATATGAACATCAATGAAGCAAACATCAACTTGCTATGTCCTTCCGTTCCTGAGAAAAACGATGATGACACATGGATAGACAGAGGGACTGACGTCCAGACGGACATATTAAAAAAAAATAGGGGTTGCGCTCTGCAAATTTATTAATAATTTATTAATCTAACAGCGTTCGCGGATTTCACTTCAAAAATTGACCGGGATCGACGTTAGTGATGATGATGAAAAAAAAAATTCTACAACGAAAGAGTCTTTCCGTTTTTCAGGTCCAACGTGCTCTGCTGGCATTTTATAAAGAGTTCTGGACTTGAATTAAAACCTTGGATGCTGTTACTATACGCATCTGTAAAATACGAAAGAGTTCTGGCATTTCATGTTAATTTGAAACGAAAAAATTGGTAATTTTCTACTTTTCGTCCGTTCTAACGTGCTCTGCTGGTATTTTTAAATGAGTTCTGGACTTGAATTGTATCCTAGATTAAAGATTCTATACGAATCTATAAAATACTAAATAGTTCTGGCTTCTCCTATAATTTTGAAACGACCAAAATGGTACTTTTCTGCTTTTCGTCCGTTCTAACGTGCTCTGCTGGTATTTTAAAAATAGTTCTGGACTCAAATCGAATCCTTGATTACAGTTTCGATATGGATCTAAACAATACCAAAGAGTTCTGGCACTATAATTTTGAAACGAGGAAAATGGCAATTTTCTAATATTCGGCCGTTCCAACGTGCTCTGCTGGTATTTTCAAAAGAGTTCTGGATTTGAATTGTATCCTGGATTAAAATTTCTATACGGATCTAAAAAATACCAAAGAAGAGAAGTCTTTGGTATTTTTTAGATCCGTATAGAAATTTTAATCCAGGATACAATTCAAATCCAGTACTCTCCAGAGGACAATGGTAATTATGTATTTTTTGACAGTTCCAACGTGCTCTGCTGGCATTTTATAAAGAGTTTTGGACTTGAATTAAGTCCTTGGATGCTGTTACTATACGCATCTGTAAAATACAAAAGAGTTCTGGCATTTCACGTTAATTCAAAACGAAAAAATTGATAATTTTCTACTTATCGTCCGTTCTAACGTGCTCTGCTGGTATTTTCAAAAGAGTTCTGGATTTTAATTTTATCCTAGATTAAAGTTTCTATACGGATCTAAAAAATACTAAAGACCTCTGGCTACTCCTATATTTTAGAAACAAGGAAATTGGTAATTTTCTATTTTTCGGCAGTTCCATTGTGCTCTGCTGGCATTTTATAAAAAGTTCTGAACTTGATTTAAGTCTTTGGATACAGTTCCTATACGCATCTGTAAAATACAAAAGAGTTCTAGCATTTCATGTTAATTTAAAACGAAAATATTGGTAATTTTATACTTTTCGTTCTTTCTAACGTGCTCTGCTGTTATTTTCAAAAGAGTTTTGGACTTTAATTGTATCCTTGACTGAAGTATCTATACGGGGCTATAAAATATTAAAGAGTTCTGGCTTCTGCTATAATTTTGAAACGAGGAAAATGGTAATTGTGTATTTTTTTCAGTTCCAACGTGCTCTGCTGGCATTTTACAAAGAGTTCTGGACTTGAATTAAGTCCTTGGATACAGTTCCTATACGTATCAGTAAAATACGAAAGAGTTCTAGCATTTCATATTAGTTTAAAACGAAAATATTGGTAATTTTCTACTTTTCGTCCGTTCTAACGTGCTCTGCTGGTATTTTTAAAAGAGTTCTGGACTTGAATTGTATCCTTGATTGAAGTTTCTATACGGATCTAAAAAATACCAAAGACTTCTGGCTACTCCTATATTTTTGAAACAAGGAAAATGGTAATTTTCTATTTTTCGGCATTTCCATTGTGCTCTGCGGGCATATTATAAAAAGTTCTGGACTTAAATAAAGTCCTTGGATACAGTTCCTATATGCATCTGTAAAATACGAAAGAGTTCTAGCATTTCATGTTAATTTAAAACGAAAATATTGGTAAATTTCTACTTTTCGTCCTTTCTACTGTGCTCTGCTGGTATTTTAAAAAGAATTCCGGATTTAAATTGTATCCTAGATAAAAATTTGTATACGGATCTAAAAAATACCAAAGACTTCTGGCTACTCCTATATTTTTGAAACGAGGAAAATGGTACTTTTCTATATTTCGGCATTGCCATTGTGCTCTGCGGGCATTTTATAAAAAGTTCCGGACTTAAATAAAGTCCTTGGATACAGTTCCTATATGCATCTGTTAAATACGAAAGAGTTCTGGCATTTCATGTTAATTTAAAACGAAAAAATTGGTAATCTTCTTTCCGTCTCTCGCAAGGAAAACGACGGAACTAAAGTTTTATTTTTTTTTATTGAATTGCAAACTTCTTTTAGATCGGTACGCATATTTTTAGATGAGATAAATCTCTGGACCTGCTATATGCATGTACATATAGCAGACCGCGAACGCGTCTAGATAAATATTTTGTCTTGATAGTTAATTGGTACCTAGATTCAATATCTTGCTACTAAATAATAGAATCATCATCATTATCATCTAACGTTAATCCCGGTCAACTGGTCTTATTAAATAATGTCATGTAATCAATTAAGACTCTTTCGGTGTAGAATTTTTTTTCATCATCATCATCATTAACGTCGATCTCGGTCATTTTTTGAAGAGAAATCCGCGAACGAGGTTAGATAAATAAATTATTAATAAATTTGCAGAGTGCAACCCTTAATTTTGTATGTCCGTCTGGACGTCAGTCCGTCTGTCTATCCATGTGTCATCATCGATTTTCTCAGGAACGGGAGGATCTAACACGTTGATGTTTACTTCATTGATGTTCATATTATCATTTAGCAAAGCAATAGTACGTCGCATGCTAAGAGATAAAAATTAGCACGCTATTGAAATTAATAAAAAATAGCATTAATTTCCATCACTACTGTCAGCCCTCTTTCTTATTTCACAGATCCGTAACGAAACTTTAACCTAAGGCTCGATTCGAGTCCAGAACTCACGTTCAGTGGCAGCAGATCATATGAGAAAGTGTAAAAAGTCAAAAACTTACCACTCTCACTGTTTGAACAACACTAAACTTGAAAGCTAGAACTCTTCGGTATTTCACAGAACCGTATTGGAACTAAACCCCAGGACTCGTTTGAAGTCCAGAACTCATTTTAAAATGTCAGCAGAGCACGTTAGATTGGCAAAACGTAGGAAGCTATCATTTTTTTCGTTTCAAATTAATATAAAATGCCAGAACTCTTTCGTATTTTACAGATCCGTATCGAAACTGTATCAAAAGACTCAATTCGAGTCCAGAACTCTTTTTAAAATGCCAGCAGAGCATGTTAAAACGGCCGAAAAGCAGGAAATTACCAATTACGTCGTTTTAAAACGTAGACAGAGAATACTTTCTGTCTACGTTTTAAAATTATAGGAGAAGCCAGAACTTTTTGGTATTTTGTAGATCCGTATAGAAACATTAATCTATGATACAATTCAAGTCCATAACTCTTTTGAAAATATCAGCAGAGCACGTTGGAACGGCCTAATATTAGAAAATTACCATTTTTCTCGTTTCAAAATTATAGTAGTAGCCAGAACTCTTTGGTATTTTTCAGATCCGTATCGAAACTGTAATCAAGGATTCGATTTGAGTCCAGAACTCTTTTTCAAATACCAGCAGAGCACGTTAGAACGGACGAAAAGTAGAAAAGTACCATTATCGTCGTTTCAAAATTATAGGAGAAGCCAGAACTATTTAGTATTTTATAGATTCGTATAGAATCTTTAATCTAGGATACAATTCAAGTCCAGAACTCATTTGAAAATACCAGCAGAGCACGTTAGAACGGACGAAAAGTAGAAAATTACCAATTTTTTCGTTTCAAATTAACATGAAATGCCAGAACTCTTTCGTATTTTACAGATGCGTATAGTAACAGCATCCAAGGTTTTAATTCAAGTCCAGAACTCTTTATGCCAGTCAGTTTGGTTTTAATGTAAACATCATCGCCAGGTTGGTACGTGGGTGCAGAAGACATAATGCTGGCCTTCACGTATTGCAATGTTCTCCTTTTATTCGGCCTGATATTGGACAGTACACAGTTTAACTGTCTCCCAAACATCATTTGCGCAGGTGATTTGCCGGTAGTGGCGTGTGGCGTGTTGCGGTAGTTAAATAAAAACTCCAGCAATAGCAGTTTGGGTTGGTTTCCGTCACTCGAGGCTAATCTGTTCTTGAAGGTTCTTACAAACCGTTCTGCAAGGCCGTTTGTACGTGGGTGATACGGTGATGAAGTGACGTGTATGATACCTTGGTTTCTGCAATAGTCTTTAAATTCATGAGATGTGAGTTGGGGACCGTTGTCAGACACAATCATTTGAGGTAGTCCAAAGGTGCTGAAGATGTCATCCAAAACAAGACATAGGCTTTTCGTAGTAGTCGTTTTCATTGGCCTTTAATTCACACCATTTCGACAATGCGTCACACAAGACCAACCAGTAGCTGCCCTTGAATGGTCCGGCAAAGTCAATGTGCACTCGTTCCCATACGTGTTCAGGTATGGACCAAGAAAACACTGGGAGCTCGCTACTGGATGGTCTGTTTTCTTGACACCTGGTGCACGCCTTCACAAAGTTCTCAATATCCTTAATCAAAGATGGCCACCACACGTAGAAACGTGCCAGGGCTTTCATCGATGATATGCCCGGGTGCCCCCTATGTAAATAACCTAAGATTGTCTTTCTGAGTGCTTCCGGTATGATCATCCTGCCTTGCCACATGAGAATTTTGTTTTCCAGGGATAATTCCAAACGTTTTCTGTAGAAGTGTTTAATTTCTTGCTTGTACTCTACTTCTCTCCAACCGGTCTTTATGTGTTGGCAAACTTGAGTTAATATTCGGTCTCTCGAAGTTTTCAGGGCTAGGTTATTTTCTGTTAAGTTAAGGTCCGTAATTCTACTCACTAGGAGACGTGAGGTCGTTTTATGTACAGCACTTTCAATCTTTGAAGGTTGTGTTTCAGGGTTTGGTAATCTGGATAGGCAATCAGCTACAATATTATTTTCTCCTTTCTGGTAGCAAATTTCGTACTGATAACTTCCAATCAAGAGAGCCCATCTCACAAGCCTATTATTCACTAATTTAGGTAGGTTGCGTTGAGGGCCTAGTAAGTGTATTAATGGTTTGTGGTCTGTAACCAACGTAAATTTTGTCCCTCTCAAATATTGATCGAATTTTTTTATTCCAAATAATATCGCTAGAGCCTCACGGTCAATGACAGAATATTTGCTTTCAGCTGGGCGGAGTTTCCGGGAAGCAAATGCTATTGGTTGTTCTGTATTTTTGTTTTTGTGAAATAGAACAGCTCCGACTCCCTTTTCAGATGCATCGCACGCTAAGTAGAGAGAACGACTTTCGTCGTATGCTACTAAGGGTTTAGTGGTTGCAATACATTCCTTTGCAGCGTCCCATATTCGGTTTTCGTGGTCGGACCACTTCCACTTTTGCTTTCCGCTGGTTAGAGTGTAGAGATCTGCACACAGTCCGTGTAGGTGTGGGATAAAACGCTCGTAATAGTTGATAAGCCCAAGGAAGGAACGTAATTCTTTTGCGTTGGTTGGTTGCGAAGCCTTAGTAATTACGTCTATCTTCTCCTTTGTAGGACGTATTCCGTTTTTATCAATTGTATGTCCCAGGTACTCGATTTCATCCGTTAATAAGCTACATTTCTTTAGATTTACCTTCAAACCAGCTTGCTTTAGCCGATTGAACACTGTACAGAGAGTACGTAAATGTTCGTCTAAATTCTTACCTGTCAGTGCAATATCATCGAAATACACTGCTACGTTGGGTATATTTCCAAGAAGTTGATCGAGAAAATTCTGAAAAATGGTGCTGTTGATATTCCGAATGGCATTCTGTTGTACTGGTAATATCCCTTATGTGTTGATATCGTTAAGTATTTCTTAGAATCCGGGGCTATTTCAAATTGTAAGTAGGCATCTTTAAGGTCAATTTTTGAGAAGAGATGGCCGTTTGCTAACTTTTGTCGTAGCTGGTCAAAGATAGGTACTGGGTGTTAATGTTTTGTTAGAACTGGGTTCAGTGTAGTACTGTAGTCTCCGCAGATTCTGACATCGCCTGAGGGTTTCAAAACATTGACAGTAGGTGTGGCCCACTCTAATGGAGTTATGTTTGGATCTACTTTGTAAATAATACCTGTGTCAACTAGTCGCTCTAACTCTCGTTCCACGTTTTTCTTCATGCTGAACTTGATTGGCCGAGCAGGAAGGTGTACTGGTTCTGCTCCGGGTTTGACATGAATATTAACTTGGTAGTTGTTCACTTTACCTAGTTTCCCATCAAATAGTTCATTGTATTGTTTAAGCACTTGTTTGAGTGTTGTTGGGGCCATAGTTTTGATTGAGTAAACTGGCCTGGGGAATTCCATTCCAAACATTTCGCTCCATCGCAGATCGAAAAGCATTGGGTTAGCATTTTTCATGACTACCACTGGTAATATTTTATGTTTACCGTCAACTTCCACATTAACATCTGTAATTCCTTTAGTCTTTAGATTGCTGTTACCATAAGCTTTCAGTTTTGGCCCTTTGGTTAAGGCTGGTGATCCAATTTTCTTCCAAATCTCGGTGTTAATGATTGAGTAGGTGGAACCAGGGTCCCAATCCATTGTGCAGTTAAGTCCGTTGAGTGAGACGTCTATTTGCTTGCAGTCTTTGTTTCGAAGACGAGTTACATTGCAGATAATCTCGTCATCATCTTCACTACTATCTATTGAATCGTGTGAAGAGCTAGATGTTGACGCTTTAATATCGTTTATTCTATGTGGTTTTCGTTTTGATGTGTGTCTTGCTGATGTTGGTATAATATAAGCCCGTCCTGTTTTAATGCAGCAGCTTTCGAAATGTCCTTTTGAGTTACACTCGTTACAGATGTGATTCATCGCCGTACATGCGGAGACGTCATGCTTTTCTCTCTTACCACATCTAAAACATTGATCGCGATGAAGTTTCCGTTGTGCGTTAGTATTTGTCATAGACTTCATGTCACGGCTCTTTTTAATTTTGTTGACTGTGTTGCCTGTGGTGTCATGTTCGGCCTGTTCTCGTGATAGTGCAACGGAAAAAAATTCTTTGAACGTGACCTCTTTGCCTGCTTCTTGCAGGTCAGGCCATTTTTGCTTAAGGTCAGTTTCGAGATCTGGGTGGTTTAGTCCTGTAGCGAACCTGTCACGAAGTTGTCGTTCTAAAAGTTCCTCCTTATAGTCGCAGTCTTGGCTTAGGCTTTTGAGTCTGTTTGCGTAGTGCTCCATCGTTTCGTTAGGTTCTCTGGTACAGTTCCAAAATTCGGTTAATGCACGGTACCTTGTCCGATTTATTAGGTATAAATCTAATAGCTTTGAGCGTATATCGGTGTACGTGCTTGATATAAAGTTCGGTGTTAATGCTATTTTTACTTCTCGGAATGTATCCGGCGTCAATGTGTTAAGTAAGATATCTTTTTGTAAATTTATATCTGTGACATTAATAATTTACAATTCTCCGGGTCGTATTTTTCCATATTAAAATTCTTACAAATCATCATTTTGTTGCTTGATGACGGTTCGCTCATCGATGCTGGTGTGTGACCACCCTTATTTATTACCTGTATCAGTAATTGTAAAATTTGTGTTGTTTGCTCCTGCTGTGCTTGTTGAGCACATAGGAACCGAGCAAATTGTTCTTCGTTCATATTTTATAGATTTTTTTTATCTCGTCGCCAATAAAATAAACTGCATTTCTTATAGGAAATCAATTTAATGACACTTGTCACTTCCATGACAATACGGTATATATGTAAAGTATCTATGCACGCAGGTTAGACATGAGTAACGAGGTTGTAACATTCAGGACTTGAATTAAGTCCATGGATACAGTTCCTATACGCATCAGTAAAATACGAAAGAGTTCTAGCATTTCATGTTAGTTTAAAACGAAAATATTAGTAATTTTCTACTTTTCGTCCGTTCTAACGTGCTCTGCTGGTTTTTTAAAAGAGTTCTGGATTTAAATTGTATCCTAGATAAAAATTTGTATACGGATCTAAAAAATACCAAAGACTTCTGGCTACTCCAATATTTTTGAAACAAGGAAAATTGTAATTTTCTATATTTCGGCAGTTCCATTGTGCTCTGCTGGCAATTTATAAAGAGTTCTGGACTTGAATTAAGTCCTTGGGTACAGTTCCTATACGCAACAGTAAAATACGAAAGAGTTCTAGCATTTCATGTTAGTTTAAAACGAAAATATTAGTAATTTTCTACTTTTCGTCCGTTCTAACGTGCTCTGCTGGTATTTTTAAAAGATTTCTGTATTTGAATTGTATCTTAGATTAAAGTTTATATACGGATCTAAATAATACTAAAGACTTCTGGCTACTCCTATATTTTTGAAACTAGGAAAATGGTAATTTTGTATGTTTTGACAGTTCCAACGTGCTCTGCTGGCATTTTATAAAGAGTTTTGGACTTGAATTAAGTCCTTGGATGCTGATACTATACGCATCTATAAATTAAGAAAGAGTTCTGGCATTTCATGTTAATTTAAAACGAAAAAATTGGTAATTTTTTACTTTTCGTCCGTTCTAACGTGCTCTGCTGGTATTTTCAAAAGAGTTCTGGACTTTAATTGTATCCTATATTGAAGTTTCTATACGGGGCTATAAAATATTAAAGAGTTCTGGCTTCTGCTATAATTTTGAAACGAGGAAAATGGTAATTTTGTATTTTTTTTCAGTTCCAACGTGCTCTGCTGGCATTTTATAAAGAGTTCTGGACTTTAAGTGAGTCTTTGGATACAGTTCCGGATCTGTAAAATACGAAAGAGTTCTGGCATTACATATTAATTTAAAACGAAAAAATTGGTAATTTTATTCTTTTCGTCCGTTCTAACGTGCTCTGCTGGTATTTTAAAAAGAGTTCAGGCCTATCGAATCATTGATTACAGTTTCGATACGGATCTATAAAATACCAATGAGTTCTGGCTACTCCTATAATTTTGAAACGAGGAAAATGGTAATTTTCTAATGTTCGGCCGTTCCAACGTGCTCTGCTGGCATTTTAAAAATAGTTTTTTAATTGAGTTAAGTCCTTGGAAACAGTTCCTATACGAATCTGTAAAATAAGAAAGAGTTCTGGCATTTCATATTTATTTAAAACGAAATAATTGGTAAGTTTCTACTTTTCGTCCTTTCTAACGTGCTCTGCTGGTATTTTCAAAAGAGTTCTGGACTTAAATTATATCCTAGATTAAAGTTTCTATACGGATCTATAAAATACCAAAGACTTGTGGTTTTTCCTATAATTTTGAAACGACGAAATTGGTACTTTTCTGCTTTTCAGCCGTTCCAACGTGCTCTGCTGGTATTTTCAAAAGAGTTCTGGATTTGAATTGTATCTTTGATTTAAGTTTCTATACGGATCTACAAAATACAAAAGACTTCTGGCTACTCCTATATTTTTGAAACAAGGAAAATGGTAATTTTCTATTTTTCGCCAGTTCCATTGTGCTCTGCTGGCATTTTATAAAAGTTCTGGACTTGATTTAAGTCTTTGGATACAGTTCCTATACGCATCTGTAAAATACGAAAGAGTTCTGGCATTTCATGTTTATTTAAAACGAAAAAATTGGTAATTTTCTACTTTTCGTCCGTTCTAACGTGCTTTGCTGCTATTTTTAAAAGAGTTCTGGACTTGAATTGTATCCTAGATTGAAGTTTCTATACGGATCTATAAAATACTAAAGGGTTCTGGCTTCTCCTATAATTTTGAAATGAGGAAAATGGTAATTTTGTATTTTTTGGCAGTTCCAACGTGCTTTGCTGGCATTTTATAAAGTGTTCTTTACTTAAATTGTATCGTAGATTAAAGTTCCTATACGGATCTATAAAATAACAAAGAGTTCTGACTACTCCTATATTTTTGAAACGAGGAAAGTGGTAATTTTCTATTTTTCGGCAGTTCCAACGTGCTCTGCTGGCATTTTATAAAGAGTTCTGGACTTGAAATAAGGCCTTAGATACTGTTTGTATAAAGATCTGTAAAAACGAAAAAGTTCTGGCATTTCATATTAATTTAAAATGAAAAAAAATGGTAATTTTCTACTTTTCGTCCGTTCTAACGTGCTCTGCTGGTATTTTAAAAAAGAGTTCTGGACTCAAATCGAATCCTTGATTACAGTTTCGATACCGATCTAAAAAAATACCAAAAAGTTCTGGCCACTCCTACAATTTTGAAACGAGGAAAATGGTAATTTTCTAATATTCAGCCGTTCCAAAGTGCTCTGCTGATATTTTCAAAAGAGTTCTGGACTTGAATTGTATCCTAGATTAATGTTTCTATAGAGATCTATAAAATACCAAAGAGTTCTGGCTTCTCCTATAATTTGAAAACGACGAAAATGGTAATTTTCAGCTTTTCGGCCGTTTTAACATGCTCTGCTGGCATTTTAAAAAGAGTTCTGGACTTAAATTGAGTCCTTTCATACAGTTTCGATACGGATCTGTAAAATACGAAAGAGTTCTGGTATTTTATATTAATTTGAAACGAAAAAAATGATAATTTCCTACGTTTTGCCAGTCTAACGTGCTCTGCTGGCATTTGAAAATGAATTCTAGACTTCAATCGAGACCTGGGCTTTAGTTCCAATACGGTTCTGTGAAATACCGAAGAGTTCTAGCTTTCAAGTTTAGTGTTGTTCAAACAGTGAGAGTGGTAAGTTTTAGACTTTTTACTCTTTCTAATGTGATCTGCTGCCACTTGAACGTGAGTTCTGGATTCGAATCGAGCCTTAGGTTAATGTTTCCATAAAGATCTGTAAATAAGAAAGAGTGCAGACAGTTTATTTAAATTTGAAACGAAGAAAAATTTAATTTCATACTTCTAACTTTCGAGTATTTTTCAAACAATGAATGTGGTATTTTTTGACTTTTTACACTTTCTGACATGATCTGCTGTCTTCTGAACTTGAAAACTATTAAAACTATTTCTTTGAAGTATCAGGAACTGGAGATTTCATTTGCATGTGAGAAGAACTCACTCGAATTTTTTATTTGCTGCAATATGATTTGCTACAGAAAGTTGGGAGATCATTTTGTAAATTGCCTTTTATTTTGGTAAAAACGCAGGAACTACTTCCTTCTAAAATGTATCAGGAACTGTAGAAATTATAAATTAACGGTTCTAGGTGTAAGAAAATCAGTTGGGCACCTATTAGTTAATAAGTGGATGAGTGAGTTCAGTAGACGATATTTCAGAAACTTTCTTAATTTTCAATTCAAGTTTACGGCGAATGTTTAAGGGCAGGTAGGCTAAGTCGCGTAGGCACCAAAATGGCTAAATCCTAGGCCTAAATCCTTAACTAACAGTCTTTAGCGATGCGCGGTCGGAAACGGTCGCGCTGCACTAATGTACAGTGTGGTACTTAATTACAAAAATTAATTCGTGATAAGCGCTCGCTTACGCGTCGTTGCGCTACGCGATGGCTACTAACAAGACGATCATCGTGAACGAGCTACTGGCGTTCATTCAGAATGCAATCGACACTATTGGACGAGATCAGCATAATGCAGATCTGTAAGTCCAATTTTAAGGAGGAGGACATCTGTAATGGTAAGGTATTGTTGTACCAATCGGTCGGCAAAACTGCCCAGATGCCGTCCCGCAGGAGAGATGGAGGGGAACGAAGTGTGCAGGATATCATCACTTTGCTGAAAGAAACTGATCCTGATGACGTGCTCGACTTCGTCGCAAAGGAGCTGCACAAGCTTCCACCAGTGGGATTCGACTATGTCGACGTGACAAGACTGCTGAAGGACATCACGTACCTGAAATCCAGCCTTGCCAGTGTGATGGCAAAATTGGAGGCCTCTGATAAAACTATCAGTGAGCTACAAACGGAATTATTGTTACTTCGTAGCAGTAATTCAGTTAGTAGGTCGCCAAACGTGGCCTCTAATAATGTCAACGTACGGCGAGGCGCGCAAAATGCGTAACTGTGCAGTTTCGAGTCAGCAGAATTTGACTCGCCCGACGTTGACCGCGGCGTGTGCCTCAAACACGAGCCCGCGCCCCGCCGCCCCCGCCGCCGCCTCTTCCCCCGTGTAGGTGCCGACTACTGTCACGTCAGCCAGCTCCTCAGCCCTGTGACTACGCCGCTGCAACGACCACCAACCCAGCAACAAAGGAGAGGAAGCAGAGCAGTGTCACTCAGCGCAGCACTGCACCCGTTAAGGACTCGCGGAAGGAACCTTGTGACGCAGAGGGTAGTGGTGAAGAAGAAGAGGAAGCCCTCCTGCAAGAACCAATGTGGTACTGCTTCAAGACCAATCGAGCAGCACATCCGCGCAGAGGTACCGACTACGTTGATCTACGTATCGCGAGTTCACTACAATGTGAACGTCGTAGACGTCGTTCGTGGACTACCTCCAGAAGAAAACCGGGTTGGATTTGAGGGTGGAGAAGCTGGCTCCCATCACAAAGTGAGTTTTAACTCTTTTGTGGTGAGGGTTCCCACACTACGCATCGCCACCTTCTTGAGTCCCGATTTTTCGCCGACAGGGGTGAAATTCCGACGCTTATTATACGCCATACATGCGCCACTGCCAACATGCGACCCCTCGCCCCGCGACACGTCGACGTCGCGTGTGAAATAAGTTAAGTTTATTTTATATTTGTTTTTAGTTTAAAGGTATTTATCTATGGACCGTAGAACAAGTTTACAACACCTGTAACTTTTCTCATGATGCCTGAAAATGAAGATATATTATTATATCTCTTTTTCAGAATCAAAAACGCTTATTTCTACAACTCAGACTGTTTTAAAAAACTCAAAAACCTGGCCTCGGTAGAAGATTACTGGTTGAGCAGACAAGACGATTAAAACAACTATCAGTCTATTCTTATACAAACAGACAGTACGTCATCGTCAACAGGCTTTATTTAATTAACCTTTTATGTGCACACAGGGTGAAATAGTTTAGTAAAAGAGTACAATTGCCATTGATGGTTTCTGAAGCTATATAGCTCATCAAATAGCCGAACTTGTCGCGTCACGGTCTAATCATCGTAAAAAAAGTTGATCCAATTGTCATTCAGTAGTTTTGAACCCGATTTGCATTATCATCTTATGGACTATATTTCTCTCAATTTATTATGTAGAATTTGGCTGAACGAGAGAGGTGGCGTTCAGCGTTTCTTCTGTGCCGCAGAAGAAACGCTGATCGCCAATGATCCCAGAACGATATCCATCCTCCATGAGCACGAGCCTGGATTCAACGATGAAAGTCTAGTCGTCTTTCGTGAAACAATCGTGTGGTTTATGTAGGTTCGTGTCTGATTTGCGTATCTAACCGTTGACTCCGGTCAGGTGATGCCCAAGGAGGATCCCACACGTAATAAAGAAATTAAAGGGATCCTCATTTGTTAATTATTTGTGTGACATTTTTTTTTACACAGCGCCATCTAGCTCAATGTATGCTAATATAAGCTTGTGGTATGGGATTTAGTCAATGGATAAACATATTTAAATATATATATATATCTTTAAATACATACATGTTATGGGAACCTTACCGGTTGTTTTTGATGGGGAGGAATTCTTCGACACCTAGTCGGGGCATCATTGTCAGTCTTGTAAACCTCTTTTTTTTGTACTGTTTTCTGTAAATATGTTAAATTTTAATTAGTTTATTTTAAACATAGGTCACACCAAAACAAACATTTGTGGAGCACGCAAATATTTGTTCCGACCCGGGAATCGAACCCGGGACCTCAGCGCTGCAGTCGCATACAATACCACTTCGCCACCGAGTTGCAAAATACTTCTAGGAATCTCATATTAAATTTTACTTTTAATTATGAGAACGTTACCTATCAATATCAATAGGCTAATGTTAAGATAAATTAAATACTTTACTCTTTAATTTATACACAACATTAAAATAAAAAAAATCCATGTTGTCAAAGTAATGTTGATTATTATGACGTTTTAGAATGATTGTTATTATTTTGGACCCCGTATTGATTACAATCTAGCCAGCTAAAAACCTCAGTATGTAATATTCTCTGTGATTTCTTTTCGTAACAACAAGCCGACCATCATTAAGTAACTCAGGAATTCACAATTTAATACAAAATGAGCAAAGCTGACGTAAGTAATTAACACCGTGAAAACAACCTTATCAGTTCAACGCGTCAAGGCTTTCAACGAGTCCAGCGTTGTAAAGAGTTGCCCTCAATTTTTATTATGTTTATTACATACTTAATAATAGTACCCTTAACCGGCAAGCGTGTATGAAAACACTCATGAAAGTAGAAGAAGCGAAAGTGGTATGTCAGGATCGTAGCAAGTGGAAAACCATTGTCTCTATCTACCCCGATGGGAAACAGGCGTGATAATATGCATGTATGTATGTATGTACTTAATAATCGGCACACAAATTTCCACGGCACGTTGAGACATTGGCAGAATTGTCGGTACTGGCAAAGTCTGCCATAAAAAAAATAGAATAGAATAGTTCAACGCATTTGACAGTCGCAAGCATACACTATCAGGTACGCCACCGAGGCAGTCATATAGATTTTATATGTAATTTGTCAATAGTAAATACGGTCTATAAAAGTCAAAATGAAAACTACTCAGATACCCAGACGTGCATGTATGAAGTTATCAAAGAATCTGCAGGAAGCGAAAGAAGTATGCAAAATATGTCCTGCCTATGTAGAAGTGCATATACTGCACCAACTGCATATAATGCTGTTACTATTATGTAAGCTACTGTATGGTCACTAGGTGACCCCCACGGCTTCGCCCGTGACATACTTCGAAGTCCCGCCGCACCTATTTCTACAACAATGCATAAATATGTGCCCGATTTGTCGACATTTATGATTACTGCTCCGCTCTCCAGGGTAGTAGCGTGATGATATATAGCCTATAGCCTTCCTCGATAAATGGGATTACCTAACAAAAACATATTTTTTTCAAATACTACCAGTAGTTCCTGAGATTAGCGCGTTCAACCAAACAATGAAACTCTTCAGCATAGTATGGACTCTTCATATTAGTATAGATTTGTAAAACACCAGCTACCTGCTAGATAGTTAACATCATAAAAAACTGTTCTACTTTTTATATTTCTTTGTTATTCAAGTTCTATGGTTCAATATATGATTTAGTACTCGTTTCGTAACGAATTGTCAAAAGACGTAGAAGATACGTAGTTGGTTATGGCTTCAACAATTCAACTCCTAGCAGGTTATAGGTATTTTATAAATGCACCCTGTAGAATACAATGGGACCCTACCGATACATTCATTCATTCGATTCATGATCCTAACTAGCCTCACGCGCATTAATGCACCTGCTGATTAACTAATAGACGATATCATGATGACGAAGAAAAGGGACACACGTAACAATACACTGTATCAACCCACCTTACCCGCATGGTAAAGTCAATTATCATTTCAGATAATCCTATATATATATATTTATGAAGTTTTGTACAGTTGCGCAATTACAGTCATTGAATAAACATAGCAAAGTTATAAAGATACACAAAAGATATTCTGGAAAATGTTCATATAGGGTAGTTATACCAATCGAAGTATATCATTTGCGTACATGGTTAAGCTAAAGCTTCCTTTTTAAGTTTATCTATTTTGAATGATATTTGATAGATGATTGACTCTATACCTTACCAATCCCTCTCTGTGACCAATGCTCCTTTAGTAATCTGTGATCAGTCGTATAAGTCTGCGCGATTAGCAGTGAGTTAACATTAATTTTCAATACTTACTCATAATATGGCTCTTATCTCACCGCAATTAGGCACATAATGATACCTATTATCAAACTGTGGTTTTTTGATTGTTATTATATCACTAGTGGAATAATAGATTATTTTTAATGAACTGGCTGAGATGCAATATTCTTAAAAAAAATCGATACAAAAAAGATCGCGTTCAATAGAACAAATAAATTAATATACGTACCTATTGCTTGCTCATTTTATACAATCGTATTTAAATAGAAAATTTCATCTTGTACGTGTATAATAAACAAAACTTTCACTCAAATATAACTTTTGTTGTCTCTCTGCTTTAAACTTTAACAAAATAAAAAAGAAACCTCTCTCTATACTCTGTGGTCAATACGCGCGCATAAAAAAATATAATAAGGTAAACCACCCTATTATTGGCACTTTAAGAGTGAGCTTCATCTCAGTCAGAAATTTAATTACAATAAATTCACATTTTACAAGTGCTGGTATAGAAAATTTGTGACAGTGTCAAAGAAAAAACTTTAAACCTTTGTTTTTATAACCGTTTTTATGTGACTGAATATTATAAAATAAATAATTCTTACTTAAACCCAAAATACTATAAACACCCTGTTATTGGCATAGAAATTCGAATTATTGGCCTCTATTCGTCTAATTATTGGCATGAAGTTAGAGTAGCAGAAAGGTTAGGGTATAATTGAAACACTGTTTAGCTACCTAAATAAACGTCTTTATTTTCTAACATTAAAGTTTAGAGTTTTCATAAAATATTTTTACAAACAGCAGTAACTTTGAACACTTTCTCTTATTCTATTTATTTTTGCAGTATCACTTTATCAGTTCTTAAATGACAATCTTTGAGATCGTTTAACAGTAATATGTACTAACCTTCCTACTTTAAAGAATTAAAAATCAGTCTGGACAAAAATTTAATGAACTTTATAATCTCTCGTACCCTAGCCTAGGTATCTTAGTCTTCTATATAGTTAGCAGTCTTAGTGGAACCAATCAGAAATTAACATTTAAGCTAACCCTAATCATCCCTCAATATTTTCTCAATTTCACTTATGCTCAACTTTTTATTACTAGCTCTGATATGACCATCATCATCAGATTTCTCGTCTTCGTCCGTATTGCACAATGTTTCTTCTGAAAGGGTTAGATCGGCCGGTTTTTGTAATATATTCAAATACGCTATGCAAAAGGTATTCTTTTCGTTTACGGAAGCCTTTTGTTTTATTCATTTATCTATCACGCCTTATCTCCGACGGATGGGCAGAGGCATATTAAACGCCCACT
The DNA here is from genome assembly GCA_948477245.1 of Thumatha senex. NCBI lineage: Eukaryota > Metazoa > Arthropoda > Insecta > Lepidoptera > Erebidae > Thumatha > Thumatha senex. The sequence continues at coordinate 10,413,445 of OX419743.1, forward strand.
TTTCACCATGTGTATTCCTGTCCGACGTAATAGGTGGTGAGCCCATTGCCGTGTTGAAATAGACAGACGCAGGTTTTGGCTACCTGCTGTTGAAATTTTTCAAACCAACCCGGTTGCCATTAACCATGTTACTGGCAACCGAGACCAACGGCTTAACGGAAACGCTCGCAAATGTAAATGCCACAAAGTGATCACCCATCTGAGGACCAGCCATAGTGAAAGTTGCGTAAATAGGTGATCGTTTTCAGAACACTGAGTCCGCTAACATTTGACCAATTCTTTAATTTATACTCTTCTTCTAAGTTAAGCACTGGACTCGGACCAGGATGAAGTTTATGCTCTGGTTCTTTATGCGAAATAGTAAGGTAGCTCGGGGAACCTGATATTGTTCCGTGGCTTGCTTTTTGGCCATGCCATTTTTAATAGCGTCTAATGCCTTTTTTATATCTTCCTCATTGTATTGTTTTCTTTTTTCTATTATCCTTAATTTCTTTTTCATTTCGTATCTTCATTGTTTACGACGTAGGTACGCTAAAGGGAAAAACCGATTATTAGCACTCTAATGTTCTATTATGGGCACTACTGCCAATAATTAGCTTTTGTTATTGGCACCGTGGGCCAAAATTAGGAAATTGCAATTAAAGAAATAAATGTTAGATAGGACAACAATATTTTATTTTAAGCCTTTACAAATAATTCATAAACTCACTTGTTGATAATATTTTGAAAATTCCTGTTATTGGCAGTAGTGCCAATAAAGGGATTTTGACGAAATTGTTGTTCCATATGTTGGCACATGTAATAAAGAAAATGTGGTAATGATATTTAAGAAATAATTTTTGAATCTACTGCCTAGAGTTATAATTAAATATACCAAATTATTTCAGAAGTAAAATATGTCGCATATCTGCGATATACTACGATTTAAAAAAGCACTCACCTTAAGAAAAAACCATAACAGCTACACTAAATCAGGACGTCAAAATTAATCTATAGTTTCCTTGTTTTTATAGTCTGAACTCTAAAGTGCCAATAACTGGCGGAGTGCCAATGATTGGGTGGTTTACCCTAATTGTTTTTCCACCAGTACCAAAAAGTTACACTATTCCTTTCCTTTGTTGAAATTAAAGTTATATATTAATTAAAATGTCTACAAGTACTAGTTAAAGAAAAAAAAGCGCGGGAAACGGCAAACTAGGCGGGCGACTGTTTTTGAGTTTTTTATTATTTATTAATTATTCAACTATAATTTAAGGATCAAATAGGTTTAATAGTGTAAATATATTAATTTATTATTGTAAATAGTATAGTTCCTGTATAGTAGGTAAGTTTTTTTTATTTATATTGTAGTACATGGGTGATCCAGAAGACCCTGGGGGGACAATTGTCCCCTCAGTGTATAATACTGTTACGATAGATGGATCAGGAATGGATACGGAAGGATCGGTAATAGACACAGATGGCTCCGAGACCAACTCTCGGTCCCATAAGCGAAAGAGAGCATCGGTTTCGTCTAAGATTTGCAAGCACTGCAATAAAAAACGCAGATATCACCATAAATCTTCTACTAATTCCGAGATTGATTGCCAATGTAGATCAATAACAAACACTTTCACTGTATCTGCATCACCCTCACAAATTGTCACCTCACAAACTACCAAGACTAATGCTAACGAGAATTCATCGCGTATTCCTATTGGCCGAAATGTTTACAACTCATCTGACGCTGCCCCATATGCAGTTCATATTCAGAAACTTCCTTCATCTCCCAATGAAAACTGTTCCATTCATCCTGTAGCATTTGACTTTTTTCTTAAAAAAAACTCATTCAAGCACATTGTCAATGGCAGTCTTAAAAAAATAGGGCGCAACCGTATTTCTTTATCTTTTTCGTCACATGATAGTGCTAACAATTTTGTAGATGATGATGCATTAAAATCTAATAATTACAAAGCTTTTATTCCTTCTGTTAATGTTACACGCATGGGTATAGTGAGAGGTGTTCCTACTGACTGGAGCGATGAGGATATTCTAAGTAATATATCAGTTCCCATAGGTTGCGGCCAAATTATAAAAATAAGGAGGCTAAAAAGAAAAGTCATTAGCAATGAAAAGTCAGAGTTTGTTCCCATAGAAACTGTAGTCCTAACATTTGATGGGCAAGTTTTACCCAAACGTATTTTTATGTGTTATAACTCACTTCCTGTTGATTTATACATTTATCCCACAATACAATGCTTTAATTGTTGTCGATATGGACATATTCGCAGCCAATGCAGATCATCTCCAAGATGTTTTAAATGTGGTCTAGGCCATACAGGAGAGACATGCAAAGTTGAGGAGTTTAAGTGCTGTCTCTGTACAGGTTCTCATCTTGCAACTAATAAAATATGTCCTGAATTCTCTAGGCAAAAGGGGATTAAGGAATCAATGGCCAAAAGTTGTATTTCTTATGCTGAAGCCTTGAAGTTACACCCTCCTGTTAGCAAACCTTATTCTGATACTCTCATGTCTGCTCCTCAACATAGGTCAATACAAAATATTCCAGATCATACTCATCATAATAACTCGTACAAGAAAACAGTATTCTTAAAACCGAAGCAACCTCAAAAATTTGAAAGATATGGATATGATCAATTAGCCCATTCTAACTTAACAAAAGATTATACAATTCCTTTACCCTCTATTGGCACTCTCAATAACTGTAATAATGATTCTCTATCTGAAATTCCCATTAAACAATTAATTTTAACTCTTATCAACTCTTTACAACAATGTAATATGATTAAATTACCGCCCAACGCTGCTATACTATCAGATACAGAAGTAAATAACACAATTAATAATGGATCAGTTCTCCCTAATGCAATGGAACTGCTGCAGCATAAGCCGCAGAAAAAGTGAACTAATTTACTTGATTAATAAATATGAACCATCTTTAATAGCTATACAAGAAACCTGGCTTAAGCCAGAGCATAATTTTAAACTTTCAGGCTTCTCTTGCTTGAGAGAAGATAGAAGTGATGGCTATGGTGGTGTTGCTTTGCTTGTGAAAAATTCTCTTCTTTTTTCTCATGTAGAGCTACCTAGCCATGGTACCGGCTTCTCGATAATATCTGTAAAAATAAATAACATATGCTTTGTTTCCGTTTACATCCCTCACCCATCATCTGAGATTTATGATGAAGTAAATAATATGTTTTCTACACTACCAAAGCCTCTAGTGATAATGGGTGACTTTAATGCACAACATCGATGTTGGGGAAGTTCTAAATCTAACTACTATGGAGCTCGAGTTTTGGAAATGCTAGATACCTTTGAAATGTGTTTGCTAAATAATGGTTCCCTTACTCGGCGAACTACTCCTAATGAGCTAATTAGCGCACCGGATTTAACTCTGTGTTCTCCCAATCTCACATCTTCTTTGTCCTGGTACACTTTGGAGTCTACCTACGGTAGTGATCACTTCCCTATTGTCATTTCATTTCCTAATAACTTTTCCGGCATCCAAATACAAAAACGTCAACCTCGACTCAAACATAAATTATCTAACGCTAACTGGGATGCGTTTCAACAAAAGGTTAAAAATAGATTTTCACAACTTCCAAACATTAACGACAATAATGTAGACGAATGTAATAATTTAATTAGTAAGGCTTTAATTGAAACAGCTGATTCATTGTTTCCAAGTAAACGTCAAACAAAAGTAACGAAGATCCCCGCTCCTCCTTGGTGGGATTCAGAATATCGGGAACAGATTAAAAAAAGAAAAACAGCAGAAAATATTTATAAACATTATTCTTCGATGGAAAATTTTAATTCTCTTTCGGAAATTATAACTAGCACCCGTAAATTATTTAAGCGAAAGAAATGGGAAAGCTGGCAAACATACTGTAATTCTGTATCCCCTAATGTTCACCCAACTATAGTTTGGAAAAATATCAAACGCTACAGATCTGCCTTTAAAGAATCAAACCCTCCACAGAACTGTTGAAAATTTTCTGGATTCCCTGATTCCTCCTTTTGTTCCTCTTAATATTACTCCTTGCCCCTTGCAAACCCAGTGTAAATTGGAAATGCAGTCTTCGAGTCTCAACAAGCCTTTTACTCTTAATGAATTAAAAGGCATTCTAACTTATGTTAAAGATTCAACCCCTGGCTTGGATAATATCCCCTATTCATTTTTCACTCACATGGATGATACTAGTCTTTCTTATTATTTATCTTTAATTAATTCTGTAGTGCTATCAGGCAACATCCCCACAGCTTGGAAAGTGCAAGAAGTGATTCCAATTCGTAAAACTAACAAACCTTCTGCTGAAGCGTCATCTTACCGTCCAATAGCCCTTTCCCCTGTGGTTGCTAAACTGGCTGAACACCTCGTCAAAAATAGACTAGAATGGTTTATTGAAAATAAAGGTCTATTATCCAATAGTCAGTATGGATTTAGAAAGGGTAAAAGTACCATAGACAGTGTAGCCATATTTACCACTGATATTCGTCTAGCTTTTTCAAATAATCACTCACTTCTGGCCTGTTTTCTAGACATAGCTGCTGCGTACGATAGTGTCCAGCTACATATACTGCAAAAAAAGCTTTTTAAATTGGATGTCCCTATATTATTACAAAATTTTATCATAAATTTTCTGTCTGAGAGATGTGTTAAGGTTATCCTTCCGGACTCCCTCACAATTACTAGAATAACTTCGAGAGGCTTACCACAGGGATCAGTATTAAGTCCTCTCCTTTATAATTTATATACCTATGACCTAGAAAGTACATTAGTGAAAAGCAACATAAATATCTTACAATATGCAGACGATTTACTCATTTATACTTCGGGGCAATCGATTGAGAGATCAGCTGATAGGTTATCATCAGCTCTTGATTCCCTTAAAACGTGGCTGGATACTAATGGCCTAACTCTATCAGTGCCCAAAAGTTCTGTTGTATTATTTTCCCGAATGCGGTGTCCTCCTACCGTATCAGTTTTTTATGAAAACTCACGACTTCCAGTTTATGAGCATGCAAAGTTCTTAGGAATTATTTTAGACGCTAAATTATCTGGGCTCCAACATTGTTACCATATTACTGCAAAATGTGAACGTAATTTAAATATCTTGAGATGCTTGTCGGGTGTTTGGTGGGGAGCTCATCCAACTTCCCAAAAACTTCTTTATAACGCTTTGATTAGCAGTCTTCTAGATTACGGGTCATTTCTTTTAGAACCCTGTGGTATAGTTGGCCTAAATAAACTTGACAGTGTTCAATATAAAGCTCTTCGAATTATATCAGGTTGTATGAAATCCAGCCCCATCAACGCTCTTCAAGTTGAATGTGTTGAACCTCCACTGATACATCGTAGACAAAATCTTTGTGACCGATTTGTGTTTCAATCTTTACAAATCACAAACCACCCCTTACATCATAAACTCCAATTACTCTCAGACGTAATAGAAACCTCCAGTTACTGGTCTCACAAAAAGGTTCCTTGCCTTATTAGCAGCTTTCGTAAATTTTTATCTCTACAATCCCCTACTCACAGATCTTCTCGTCTCCCCCTTTTTTCTACAACTTATGATTCCTTAACTATTTCACCTTGTATTATTCTAAACTGTGATCTTCAAAATGACATTAATGCTAATTCCAACTTCAACTACTATCTCAATCACGAATTTCCAGATTGGCATCATATATACAGTGATGCTTCTAAGCATAGTAATTTGGATTGTGTCGGAATAGGAGTATATCACCACCAGTTCAAGATAGTCCAGAAAGTTAGACTCCCACCAGAGACATCAGTATTTACCGGTGAATGCTTCGGATTACTGAAGTCTTTGGAATACATATTATTATTAAAACTCTCAAAGACCGCAATCATCACAGACTCCAAAAGTGCTTTACAAGCTCTACAGCGATTCCCATTTAAAACAAAGCATTTGACTGTTGTTTTTGAATGTCGAAATCTGTTACAGAAATGTTTATCTAACGGTTTAGACATAAAGTTTTTATGGATACCTAGTCATCAAGGTATTTTTGGCAACGACTATGCGGATAGACTTGCTAATGAGGCAGTTTCATGTGGGGATTTGTTCCCGTATAAAAACTACTGCTCTGACTTAATGTCTCTTTCTAAAAAGGATCTACTTGAATCCTGGGGAAAAGACTGGCACACTAGCAGCCAAGTGAAAGGTAAACATTTCAGTCAAATTCAGCCTACAATACCTGTTAAACCTTGGTTTTCAAAATTCAAATTTGGTAAAACGACAACTTCAATAATAACTAGAATGAGATTGGGTCACACATGTGCTCCAGTGCACCTTGCTAAATTTAGAATTATTAACAGTGACATTTTTGAATGTGGTTCAGATATAGGCGACTTAAACCATATTTTTTTCGCTTGCCCTCTATTTAACCATACAGAATTTTTCGAATCCTTAATATCCCTCCATGTTCCTCTTCCATCTTGTATTAACACCCTATTACATAATCTTGATATTAATATTTATAAAACCATATCTTTATTTATAACTGTTAATCATTTAAAAATCTAAATATTACTTTAAGAATCTTGTTTCAAACCATTTTGATCCTTTCCCGAAATTCCGTAATCCTTTTTATATATTAACCGCTTCCTAACCTTTTACTGCGTCGTGGCTAAGTCCAAGTCGGACATCGCCAAAAAAAAAAAAAAAAAAAAAAGTACTAGTTATGAAGAAAACGATTTATGTAGTACCTACCTTTAGTATTATATTATTCATAAGTGTATTGAAAAACGTCGTATGGTACACTTGTGTATTGTTGATTACCGTCTTCGGCTCTCTTTAGACCCTCGCCATACGGCTCGGGCTCAATAGCGCCTCAGCGGTAATCACCAATTTTACACACTTGTACCATAATCTACTATTATTTATTACGTATTTTATTTATTAATTACAGGAGAACCTACAGGCTTTTATTCTATTTACTAATACTGCCATAAACATTTTAATACCAAAAAACTAACTATTTTCACGCTGTATCCCTGACGGGGTAGTCAGAGAGGACAGATCGCCACGCTTCGTGATCCATGCATACTTCTTTCGCTTCTTCGAGATCCATCAATCGGTTCATACACGCACGTCCAGACGTATAATAATAATGAGATATAAGACGAATAATAAAGAGAGAATAAGACGTATAATAAATGGGAAAGGTCAAAAGTACTCGGATACCCAGGTATCCGAGTACATTTGACCTTTCCGTTTTTGAGCAATCTGCTCACGTGGTCTTCATATGTAAGTCTCGGCCTACCCTGACTCCTTCTACCCTCTACTTTTGAACAATATATATTCTTCGTCAATCGTACCTCACTCATTCGTTGGACGTGTCCAAACCAACGGAGCACGTCCCTTTCCAGATTAATACTGCCACTTTCATTCAATCCTGCCATATTACGTCGTATTCGTTACGTATTCGGTCGGTCAAGGTAACGCCGCACAATTTTCGAAGTGATCGCATCTCCACAGCATTCAATTTACTTTCATGCATCTGCTGACATACCCAGGTTTCACTAACGTAAAGCAAAGTTGGCACTAGCACTGCGTTATGAATCGCCATTTTAATACCGTTAATATTTTTAGGACATAGATTACGATGACCAGTGTGATCCAGCCAATCCACGGACGATTGAATTTGAGGGCATACTAGCTGCCAATCAACGAATGATTGGACAAATAGTTCGGACTCCATGCATGGTACTTATATACTTCATGAGATTTAACAAGATTCTCTGATTAGTTCTAAATTATTATTAATCTAAAGCTTGTTTGTTTGTTTGTTTGTTTACTTTTCTATAGAAAGCTCATCTATCTGAAAGTCTTGGAATGGAGCTGTATTTAAAACAGGAATTTCTTCAATACACTGGAAGGTTACTATTTATCATTTTGTTATTCTGTAGGTCCGCTAGCTCAAGCTCAAACGATCACTGCGTTAAGTGTCTTAAGCTACGGTCAGTCCTAAGACGGTTGACCGCTAGTGGTATTTTCATTTACGAGGGTTTCAATGCTTCTGTGCTACCCTAATACCCCAGTCCGTTTTAACACGGCAATATCCGAGCTGCGGCAGATACCGGCGAGCGCAGGAACGGAAATTGGTTACTAAAATAATAATATATTTTCAAGTTATTATTTTGTCTGCAATCAGCATTTTTGATTGGAATTGGGTATTTTATACGAAAGACACCACTTGTCCCCGATTTCAAACCTAGGGACAGGTAACGAAAAACTCCCACGTGTTTCCAATTATTTTATTACAATTAATACACGCGCTTGAAGACAGGTGAGAATACACTGAAGTAACTTGCCTTAAACTCCCACTAATGATCTTTTTTTTTTCAATCAGAAACGTATTCCTTAGTTATTACGTATAAGTATTGTTGTAAACCTAAATATATACTTAATGGCTTAATAATAAAAATAAATGCTTCATAGGCATGCTTGTATTTTTCCACTGATTCCGATGACTCAGCCTATCTGCACTACTTGTATGTGAGGCTATGTGGATTGGACATCGAAGATATCGGTAGGGTCCCATTGTATTGGGATGATACTACTCATTACTCATACCTACCCAAATTTAATTACCATTTCAACTTTCACTTGAATCACACTATGAAAAGTATGACCTTCAGTACTTTTTGTGCATTATTTTCAATTAATTTATTATTTAAAAAATGTAGTAATTTTGTACAGTTTCAAGGAACGTGGATTGCGAAACACACTTTTGCAGCTGAGCGAAGAAAAACAAAAATACGGTGTAGTGGCTGCCAGTACCGGCAACCACGGCTGTGCTGTCAGTTTTCACTCAACCCAGATGGGCATTCCCAGCATTGTGGTCATGCCTGTATTCGCACCGGTAACGAAGGTGAACAAGTGTGAGAAGTTGGGGGCAAAATTGGTTATGCACGGCTCAAACATGGCAGCAGCTAAACATCATGCCATGGCACTAGCTAAAGAGAACAAGATGACCTATATTAACGGGTGAGATACTAATGCCTATTTAGATAAATTCATCACAGTCCTGTCATTCGAAATAATTCGTTATGAAAGTCTTTCCCACATACAAGTGTAAGCAGATCAAACATATTCCTTTGCCTATAGAGCAATACTTCATCGTTTTCACTCTTGCTATTTGTTATTTCTATGTAGCTACGAGTATCTTTGTTATTCTTGTGTAGCTACATCTAACTCACACTTTGACAGCGAACAGCGCGTAGCAGTAACATTTTTCTACTACAACTAAGCTACAAACTTGTAATGACAACCGCCGCTATCATATTTAAATCAAAGATTTACGTGTCAAAGTGAAAATATTATATAAAATTATTGTAAAATGTTACAAAAGTAGACAAAAAATATACAAAAAGGTGTTGTGAATAGAGTGATGAAGTTTCATTATCAAGAAATCACCAGAAATAACTAAGCTAAGCTACTTGCCTATGTGCGTGTAATAGGCTACGCTATTTTTAAATAAAGTTGGGTCTGCTTACTGTCTCATACGTCTGTGGTCTTTTCTAATTTTTACGGAAATATAGATTGACACTTATACGTGTGTAATGAAAGATAGTGTCCGTACTCCGCCAGGCCTTGAGCCCGAGGCTTGCTTCTTCGAAAGACATTGCCAGTATATTTTTCCCTTTAGCGTGTTTACATTACCAGCATGTCGATGTACTTTGGTTCTTAATCTAAAAAGGTTAAGATACGATGCGTTGAAATATCTGAAATTTAAGTTTCTTGTAATAGTTTTAAATAAACAGTTACTTTGCAGCTTTGACCACCCGCACGTAGTCGAAGGTCAGGGCACGGTAGGTATTGAAATTATAGAGCAAGTGCCAGATGTAGACGCTGTGCTGGTGCCGTGCGGGGGCGGCAGCCTCTTGGCCGGAGTTGCTGTTGCCGTTAAACATCTCAAACCTGACACTGAAGTATATGTAAGTGAGTTTAAATTATGTATTATATTCCGGTTTGGTGGTATCAATTTTGCCAGCTTGCGCCAGTGACCGCTAGTCTGTGACATTTTTGATAGTCTACTAACATTTTGACAGCTAAAAACAGCAATTCTGGTTTTATTCTTAGTTAGCTTGTCAATAGTAGACTCGGCTCCCCGGTATCGCACTTGTGTCGTTGTCTCATTCCTTTATCATCAGGTGCACCACTAGTGGGTGAGCTCGCTTTAGCCCCGAAGATCTCGCTGGTCCATTTACAACCGATCCGACAATCGAATGGAAACGAAAAAAATACATTAGCTCATAAGGTTTTCTTTAAAACAATTGGTCGCCACAACGTGCGTTTGTCCTTTTCAACACGGCAATGAGCTCACTACCTATTACGTGGAACAAAAATGAACATGAAATACTGTCGCCTTTATCCCCGAAAGGGTGGCCTTTCGGGGATAAAGGCGTGATTGATAGTATGTAAAAATTCACGCCGCCTTTATCCATACTTTTCAATAAGCCATGCATAAGTTAGTAAAAATATTTTTTATATTTGCAGGGGGTTGAAACCGATAAAACTTGCAGTATGACAGAGTCGCTCAGGAAAGGTGAAAGAATTTTTTTGACCATTGAGTCGACAATAGCAGATGGTCTAAGTGTAAACAAAGTTGGTGTAAACACTTTCCATACACTCAATGGAGGCGGGCTTGTTGATAAAATGGTAAACACAAATAGAAATTAACTTTAAAAAAAACTTATAAGTTTTACTCCAATTTGATGCAAATTTACGGATAAATGACACTTCAGCAATCTTATAGCTCTGATTTTAGACGTGCTCAAATTGTCATCAAAACAAAAACTTTGAATATAAAAAAAAAATCCATCACGCCTTATCCCCGAAGGGGTGGCAGAGGCATATTATATGCCCACTTTTTACCGTGTGGATTCCTGTCCCACGTAATAGGTGGTGAGCCTATTGCCGTGTTGAAATAGACAGACGCAGGTTGTGACTACATGCTGTTGAAATTTTTTAAGCCGCCCATAAGGTCTTCAACCAGGTTTAACGACTGCCATTTTACTGGCAACCGGGAGCAACGGCTTAACGTGCCTACTTAAGCACGGAAACGCTCGCAAATGTAAATGCCACAAAGTGGTCACCCATCCGAGGACCAGCCATAGTGAAAGTTGCGTAACTCAGTGATCGTTTACAGAACACTGAGACCGCGGGGCCACGAGCGCTTCCAAAAAGGTATACTTATCTACGTAAACAAAGTATTCATAGCTATTATGAATACTTCGTTTAAGGTAATCTCGTTTTAATTTTCTATCTTGAGTAGAACCACAAAGAATACAGATATTCCTATAAAAAAAGACATCAACGTGTGCCGCAGAGGCTGCGCACCCGTAGCACCATTAAGCTTCGTTGCGGGATTCGGCAACTTTACTCTAACTAAAGTTTTTCGAAATTTCGGATAATAATATTAAACTTAAGAGATGCAAATAACTAACATAACTATCTTCACGCTGTATCCCTGACAGGGCAGACAGAAATCAGAAAGTGAGTGAATGATCGCACCCGTCATCAGTTTTACCAATCATATCACTAACAAAATTACACTAATTAGCAGTATAGTACCTAAAGTGTGTCACTTGGCCTCGGCAATCGCAACACTTGAAGTGCTTTCTAATTCTTCTAAAGACGAGTTTCAATACCGGAAGTGGTAGAAACTTCAAAATCGCGAAGCACGTCTTCATAGTGTCCGGAATCGAATTCCGCTAACCGTTTGTCTTTATCTCTTATTATGATTATCTGCTGAATAGGTACTATTCAACGAACTGCTTACATTGACACGTACTTACATGAAGTATATTATAAAACATAATTAATTCTTGTACACTTTTAGACTAAATATAATTTAAAAAATACTGTAAATGAGAGTACTCGTAATGGTAGATGTCATCGCTAAGAGCGATCTGTTTCAGACAAACTAATACGAGGCACGGAATGATGCACCTTAACACTCAGTAATTTATACAATTTTCTCAAAGAGATTCTAGAAATGCTAAACTATTTAAAAAAAATCTAGGTGGTTGTGAACGAAGACTGGGTGGCACGCGCTATCATGCATATCGTGGAACAAGAAAAGGTTATCGTGGAAGGAGCTGGAGCTACGACCATAGCATGCCTCCTGGCAGGGTTACTCCCCAATCTAAAAGGCAAGAAGTAAGTTTGGTTCAAACAACAATTAATTCCAAGACACAGGCTGTTCATGTCCGTTTGAACACGGCAATGGGGTCTGCAGCGAGAGTGTGACTCAACTGGTGTTGCCATCGATCATAATAGGCTACAATAACCACTTTTCAATCAGAGTGGGCTGTATGCTAAAATCTGCCTTGGTTGTATTAAAAATGTTAAACGTAAGATACCATATAAGATACAATTCGTATCCATTACTAACATGGGAAAACATGTTTATTGCTTAATACATTTTTGGTTTTATAAAGATATTTTTTAAGTCTGACTAAGAAAATCGGGTACCAATGTGGATATAAAATAGGAATTTTCAATTAAGAAATTTTATTTAGCAGTCACGTGTATTTTGTCCATAATTAGTTTGTAAAGTAGATCTAGTCTTGCTCTCATTGGTCTTGTACTAGGCAGGCCTCCTTGCCTCGAGGCTTGGTTTCAAATATGTTTTGCAATTCATACATAAATTCGTTTCAGAGTTGTATGCATATGTTCTGGAGGAAACATCGACACAACAACTCTGGCACGTGCATTAGAGCGAGGTATGGCTGCGGAAGGGAGACTTGTGAAGTTCAAAGTAACGTGTGCAGACCGGCCAGGAGGAATGGCGGAGTTGTGCAGTCTACTCGCTAGTCATGGTGTCACATTGCGTGACTGTGTGCCTGAGAGAGCCTGGATCAAGGGAGACGTATTTAGCTGTGAAGTAAGTAAAATAAAAGAGTTCATCCGACTTCAGATACGACAACTACTGTGTTCAAAGTCATTTTTGTGTGGAAGTTCTCACCCTCATCCAAAGTATTAAAAGGAATCAACAAAAGGTCTTTAGTCAGTGTAAAAGGTTTGTTTTATTTGGATTGATGTACTTATGTTTTATTAATTTATACAAACGTGATATCACGTTCACCCGACCCCGAAGAGGGACTTGATTACCTACTAATCTACCGTAGTGCTCCGTCTCGTCACAACTGGGTCACAGGTAAAGTTAAAAGTCATTGCGACCCGACAAGCTAACGTGAAGGTTGTAACGTTACAATTTTCCGGGAGGTGAAAAATGTAAAGTCTGGGAGAAAACTATCACCAGGACTGGAGGAGTCCCAGGGGTAAATGAAGGTATCGCAGGTTTCTTTTTAAAGCAGGATATCAGTTACTTCTCGAATCAGGCCTCCGCGTCGCCAGGAAAACAAGCCACTGAAGACAACGACGTTATTATTTCAGAGGGCACAGCCCTCTCACTCAGCGCTATTTTTCCAGGACCTCCTGCCAAGGCGAGCACCAAAAGTAGACTGATTTAACGGCCCCGGCTCCCTTCTTTTACAGAGCATTTCAAAATTTAAACAATATTATTATAAACATATTTTAAGAATATATATTTATAACAAGGTCTAATATCTAAACAACCTAACCTACTGGCAGCTCTAACAATAAATTAAAAATAAAACCTAGGCTTGTCATTAACTGACATTAAAAATTACAAAAGGTAAACAAACATTAAGAGAGCATAAAGACTTTCGAAATAGGCCTAGGAATGCTACAGATAATGGCCATGCAGATAATTTGAGAGAACGAATAATAAAAGATTTAACGTAAGTAAACATATATTACAAGGTGAGGCTGATTTTCACGAGCTAGCTTCTTCTCGGGAGGCCAGAACGGCAGATTTTCACGAGCTACTCGTGAAGCAGAAGAGTTAAGAGATCAAGCGAGCGAGTGCTAAGAGGCACTAGTGGAATACAAGGGGTAACAACCGCCATATCAATAACATAATTATCATAAATTTGCACGTGTTTTGTCTTATATATCTATGCTATAAAACTATAGCATTGTAATTGAATGAGATATATGATTAGTTTGTGCTGGTCTTGTCATTTCTTTTTTATAAAATCGTATCTCTACTTATATTTTTAATTTTAGTCACACTCGTATGTCTGTTCTATTGACATTTATTTAGTACCCAAACTTCAATATCTCCATTAAAATACAATTTTGTTTATTTTCAGTTAAAAGTAATTGTTGAAACTAAAGGATGGGTACATGCCAAGGAAATGGTACAAGCGGTTAAGAACCATTTCAAATCATGCCAGTTCCCAGAAATATTTGAGCAATTTTTCAAAGGACCAAGCTGTGGTCGTGCTGGTCCGTGTCGTGCGCCCATTCCTCTGTGTATGCAGAGGTGACGTGCTGCCAACGATGCCTTTAATCATATTCAAAATGAGCAAAATTAATAGCTTATTACAAATTATAAATGGATACTGTGACCTAAAAATGTAAATAAAAATAAATAGTTCAGTCTTTCTGTCATCGGTTTTGTGTCGAAGAATATAAAGGCTGATCAAATTAACATGATAGACCCTTTATCCATAAAGTTGTAATGGCATATTAAGTGTAATGTAACAACAGATTCTAATTGTGTACGATTTAGTGTGTCAATATACTATACAGCTATAATTAGATATTTTAATTTAGTTACTAGTTGACACCGGCGGCTCCGACGGGTGGTGAAGTTCTCCCGTTCCCGCTTCCCACAGGAACTTGTTCCCGGGAAAAAGGTAGCCTTTGTGTTATTCTGAAGTGTAAGCTATATTATTGTAAAGTTCATCAAAATCCATTCAGTAGATTTTGCGATAAAGAGTAACAAACATCCATCAAACTTTCGCGTTTATAATAATAATAGGACAAGAAGACGAGAAGATATAAGGCGATGAAAGCGTAAAGGGGTTCCACCAGGATCTTCGGGGTCCGAGTCTAAGCGACCTCAGCTGCTAGCGGAGAAGCGGTGAAAATCGAAGGATAAACGATAGCTGTTATATTCCTAGAAGTCAAATAAAAGTTAACTCTATCATGAGTTGGAAGCAATTGATAGGAATATTGTAAGTTTAGAAATAAGGTGTGGAGAGGTACTTGTAATTTGTTGCACTATAAATCAGTATATGATAATATGGCTTTAAGAGAAAAAAACCAACAGTCTAGGGCGTCCGTAGGTGAAGTGCTTTGAAACATTAACCTACAAAAAAATCAGATGCCTAACCTAACTGTCTCAGAGGATCCGAACGCGGCGATCTTTCAGGAAGCTGGCAATCCTTCTGCACAGTGAAGGCGGTAAACTAACTGTCAAATGTTTGGGAAAGGCTGACTAATGCCAGACTATCAAAACTAGGGTAACACAAGGACTTATTCGCTTCCATTCCGTGGTCCCATTGGATGTCCCATTGTGGGTCTACGGAAAAATTAATTAAACCGTGGTCCCATTGACCAAAGGGACAACTGAATGTAAAATTTTCTATAGTATCGCTATTCCATAGAACCTTTTACTTGTAGAGTTGTGTCGACTTGTAAGAGAATGCAACTATGAACGCCTTTCTTCTCAGTGTTCAATTGAATAGAACCTAATGATTTGAAATTAAAAATTTGCCAACTTCAATAAAACCATTTTAAAATGGAGATAATGAAACCTCATTACAACATGATGTCCATGCCAGGCTGCACTAGTCGTGAGCGTAATTCGCTTGGTGGGTGAGGCAAAATTAGTGCTATCTTACTCGACATGGTGCGAGAACGCGGTGGTGCCAGTAATAAGCCGCAGTAAAAAGATAGTCCATAATATCAAATGAGAAGCAAGATGACATTTATTTCAAAACAGGCGAGACTTTGGCTCTTAGGAGATTATATACATGGTGAAAATTGAGCATATAATATGCCTCTGCCACCCCTTCGGGGATAAGGCGTGGTATATAAATAAATATTAAAATATTTAGATAACCAAAATAAAGTTATATGATGTTTTAAATAAATAAACTATGGATAAATTTTTAAAGCAATTAATTTGCTAAATTTCTCATAAATTTTTAATAAAGTGGAAAAAGACAATTCGATTCGAGACGGGGATTGAACCCGTGACCTTTGCCTAACCAGGGCAATGTTCTAGCTACCTGAACTACCCGAACCGTATTGAATCAAGTTGAAATTCTCGAATCGAATTGTTTTTTTCCACTTTATTCAAAATTTATGAGAAATTTAGCAATATAATTGCCTCTGTGGCGCGGTGGGAGTGCATCCGACTGCTACGCAAGAGGTCGTGGGTTCGATTCCCACCCAGGATAAAACTTTGTGTGATGAGCACGATTGTTTATTCTGTGTCTGGGTGTTATTTATCTATAATATGTATGTATTTAGAAATATATAAGTATGTTTATCAGTTATCTAGATCCCATAACACAAGCTAATATTAGCTTACTTTGGGCTAGATGGCGCTGTGTGAAAAGTGTCCCACAATATTTATTTATTTATTTATTTAATAATTTATCCATAGACTGAGTGGAGTCCATTGTATCAATGTTTAAAAATAGTTGTAAGACTGTTCAATGGTATCGAGTTGTTCATTAGCTCGATAGATGGCTCTGGTCATACTCTTAAAAAAAATCCTCCAGCAATCTGGCTTTAGACCAGAAACAGTTTCAATTTTTATCTTCGGGGTGTGTGCAGTGTTTTCGCCATAATAAGTCGATCCCTTAATGGCGCAATCTCATTGCTGGCGTGCCTCAAGGTAGCGTACTTTCTCCTTTTCTTTTTTCCATTTTCATCAACTTTGCTGTACGAGTTATATCTTCCCCTACTTCCATCTCTATACAGACGATTTGCAACTATACCGTCATGTCGGGCAATGCCATCACCCAATAAGAGGGGATAGGACCTAAGAAGAATGAAAATGAGTGCCAATGCAAAGGATAGCAATGACCGTGCGAAGTGGAAGACAAGAAACAAGGAAGCGAACCCCGGGCGTCGCGAGAAGCAAATGCCATATTACCTACCCAAATAAAGCTAAATAGAAGCTTGTGCTAAGGAGTAGTCTTATCTATCTATGTTGTTGCAAACGTCCATAGACTAAAGTGACCACTTTCCATCAGGTGTGCCGTAAGATAGTCTGCCACCTCAGTGGTATAAAAAAAAGATCAGATTTTCTTATACATATTTTTTATTATTGAACCACAATAAAGAAGGTACCTAACTATCGTAACTGATATTTTTATTTTGTATCGATATAAGTAAGAAGTCCAGCAAACAATTCCTAGTAACATGGAAACACGGGTAATTAAAATTACCCATGAATCCAAAAACTCAAAAGATTTGTTACATCACTATTAATGGTTCTATGGGATAGCGATAACATTTTACATACGGTGGTCTCATTGGCCATTGGGACCACGGTTAAATGAAATTTTCCGTATTCCCATCAATGGGATATCCAATGGGACCACGGAAGTTTAAATTTAAATTTGACATATATAGACGTAGGTGAGGTGATTTGTTTGACCTGCAAGTCAAACAAGTCAACAAGTCACCTCAAGCGGATCGTGTGCAAAACATAGTAAAGAGTAGTATTTCTATAGTTTATCTACCAACTTTGTTTTTGATGCCATGCCCTCTGTATACCCACGTATCCCTATACTGATGATGTACACCACGTGTCCCTATATATTGCAACTTGTTTGACCTAGTTTGATCATCCGGACTAGATTCGGACCATACTTTTACCGTGACATTTCGGCACTCTTACTTGAGCGCTATTACTCTGTCTACGGCTACCAGCAATCCAACTGTATTGTTTATGGAGTCCTATAAACGTAATCCTGCTCAAAAGGCGGGGAAATCCGTTTGCATTGAAAATAAAGTTTCACTTTTTCTTAGTTCACATATACTTTGAAATTCGAGATTGATGTTCATCGCGATATAAACATAAAAAATATATGACTAAATCAAGTTGAGCGCCTATCTTGGTGATGCTGTTTTTCGCGCTGGAATTGAGATGTCCACTTAGATAATAAAATTTAACACACAAGTCTATATATCCGTGTCAGTGATCACATCATAAAGTACTTACTTGCTAGAGCGTATACAGGTTCACTTGTAAAACACTAGTAACCTGCTAGGAGTGGATAGCCAAAGTCATAATCAACAACGTTTGTTCTACCACTTTTGGCAATTCGTTACGAAACGAGTACTATCATGCATTGAACTGAGTCATAGGTTTTCGCTCTTGGATTCGCTTAAGAGAACTTCTGGGTCTCTTTTTCGTCACGTAGGTACTGCGTACTCGACGAACGATGGACATACAGGCATCAATTCGGTTGAAAAGGTCAAGGGCAACGGAGCTATCACCGGTCCATCGCCATTCCCTGTGATTTTGAAGAGTTGCGTTGTGCTGTAATTCAATCAGTAGGTACATTAACACTAGGCTATTTTAATTAAAAGGAAAATCATAAAACATTTTATGTCCTAGAACGTTGCTGGTATTTTACAAATGACGCTGTATATTTGCTGAAGATCCCTTATACCCACTTAATTCCACCAAAGGGATAGCCTTATAATTCAATTTGAACGATGAAGTTACGGTAGAGAAAGAGGCAAACCTAGTAATTCCACAAGAACTTTCCTTGCTTAAAGAGTAGGTAGTCTTGACTACTCTTTAAGGTACATAATTCGCGACGATTGATCGAGGTTTCGCGTTTGCCCCCATTCCTTCTCTTGTACTTCTACAGCAATACTCTATCTAAGCCTATCTAAGCTTATACTCTGAAAATCAAAGACAAATGTGTTATAATCTTAGACACCTAGACGAAAATAATATCTGTGACCTTATCAGTTAGGGACTTGGAACTACTCGGAGAATGATGATTATCTATCATCTATCACATTGACAATTTCACAATATTCTATTAAAAACATTAGGCCATTAAAAGAAGTGAATTAGATACTTTTTAAATCAATTTTAACGATAAATTACATTTGAACATGTAAATTGATAGTACATTGTAAGAAATGCCGAAGAAACCTCCCGTTCCGCCTACTCCACCGGAGTGTGGAAAAGCATCCCTGGGCTTATCACCAGCGATACTAGCCAAGCGTGATAAACCAGATAAAGAGGATACTTGGTGTCTGGTAAGTCTAATGACACAATCATATTAGTTATATAAAGGTTTATTTGATAATATAATATGAAAATATACATATTATTATATAACTTCTCATACTTTTCTAGATTTTTAATATTTTGGAAATATATACACTTACAGAACAAAGTTTGCTAAAGTTTGACCACGAGGCGGTCGTACATACTTCAAATAACCCTGTACCATGTACCTATTTATTTTTAAATTATAAATTGAATAGTCATAAAGTAGAAATAGTACAAATACGTGAAAGCTATAGGTATGCTTTAACGTGTAGCATAACAAAAATAATATACGCACATGTTACTGGACAGAAATCTGAATATTTGTTTTGTTTATACTTACCTCGTACAGTGGACCACCGAACGGGATATATTCGCTTTACCTGTCTTAAGACTAAAGCTATAATTTTCAGCCAATAACTCCATTTACGGCGAGAATAGATTATGACCACTGGTGCGACCCCTACAAACCGAAAACAATATTGTTTAAAGACATTGTCAAGGCTCATCGTGTAATCAAAGATACATTACAAAATACTCCTCTTTTGGTAAGTTATTTCTACTTGACATCTCTTTCTTCATCACACATCTTTACTTGACTTCGTCCGTCTGGGCGGACCCTATAGTGTTCTCTGTGGTGTGGCATTACACATTATTATTCTTTGTGTGTTTTCAGGAGTAGGCTATTTAAATCTTTGGTATCATTCAAATCATAGACAACTGCTGGACATAAACCTCTCCCAATTACAATTGGAAACGGTGAATTGCCTAGCTGTACCACGCTGGTCAGATTGGTTCGTTATGTTTCAAACTTTCCTGGTCAGCTTTAATGATCTCGGTAGGGCCTGATCGCATTCAACCCCTTAATAGGTGTTTAATATTTAGAATGTTGTATTGAATTCGTAAACATGCCAAGAGGTCTACGGAGCCTGTGGAAATACCACAGTGAAAAGAAAAATATGTGCAACGAATACGCCGACAAATTCGTTGAACACATTCTTTTTTACCCGGCTTTCATTTTTCCTGGAACGTCAGCAGAATGGGGTTCTTCAAAAGGGGTCTTAGAAGTTTTTACAGGGTCGGCAACACGATTGCCTGCACGAGTGCTTGTATTAACGGTGATTGGTGTGCAATATGCTTGTCTGCTCACCTCAACAGTATTTTCAATGCTTTTATCACATATCAACTAGCAGTAGATGACCATGGAATTAAAGTGGTTGGACATGGATTCGTATCAAGACTTAAAGCGTATACATACATACATACATACATATTGTCACGTCTATATCCCCGAAGGGGTAGGCAGAGGAATACTATATGCCCACATTTCACCGTATGCATTTCCGTCCCACGTAAGCCCATTGTCCAAAGCGTATCGAAATAACAGAAATTAATTAATTTCAGTTATCAAAAATTAAAAGTCCGTTTGATATGAATTTGTACTTAAAATTTGAAAATTTGCATATGATTGGAAGGTAAGAATACAATTTTCTATTTTCAAATTGTACTATACTATGCTGTACTGTACTGTACTGTACAGTGTGTGTAGTATATTATGTATGTGTAGTATATTATGTATGTACGTGTAGGTATAACTTCAGAAAGACTGCACCTAATCGGACAATTTCTTGTTTATTTTTGACAGAAAAAAGTTCTTATTAATGAAAAAGGTGATCTCATTTTTATCAGTACAGAACTCTTACGAAGCCGACGCATTCCCAGTTGCTCCCAAACTGTTCCTGGTATTAAAGCCATGGGGTCCGCTTATATTGGCGGGTGGAATGGCTGTGATTTGGCTTTTATTTTTGGACATTGTTGGGAAACTTGGGAGTGACTGCCGTGCGACCTCTTAACGTCATTGACATATGTGCCTTAACCTTGGGGTATATTTACTAGGTCCTCTTCCTCAGAAATCTTAGTAAGTGGTTTGAGTGATAAAACTGGAAAGTGCAACATAAAGAGTTTGGATTTGTGGTGACAAAAAGATAATTTAATTTGGATTGTTCATGTGTACCTAGACTTTGAAGGTTGGATTCGTAACTTAAGGCGGTAGATAATGGTAGATGGTGGTGGTAGATAAGGGGTAGGCTGGGGGAGAATTTAGGGTAACCTAATGTTATACGGGGTTACGAAGAGGTCTTTTTAAAAAAAGAACACTTTAACCTTGAAGAACAAAACCTTTAATTCGATAGATCTTGGGATCCTTAGGCAACCGCGCGAATCAGAGGATGGAAACAGACTGGCGCGTCTCTCGGTCACTGAGTAGAGCAAGGGGTCGATAATGTGAAGTCAGCATATATGATGGTAGGACAGCACTAATGCTAGCAAAGTATGGATATAACACCTCCCCCTTTAAGAGGAGACTTTAGGGTTGAATTTGAACAAAGTCTCTGCTAGATCCTAGTTTTAAGTGGGGCAACAGCCGTAGCTACATTTTCCCTAAAGTCAGGTCTGTCAGTCATGGTTATTGTTTCTGGAATAGGTTGAGGTGGTGATCTGTTGAAATTTAACTTAATTTGGAAAGGTCGGTTGCTGCCGGATTTACATGATTTCTTAAATGCTAAGTAACTTATAATTAACAATATAAGAATTACAATTATGATTACAATAACGGAATAATGTGTTCCATATTTAACAATGTGTGGGCTTGTGTATGTTGTAGGCTATTCAAATCATTTAAAACGGATTGTAGTCTTATTTTATTTTCTTTGTTAAAATCGTCTAGGTCTATGTCGCTTAAGTGGATAGGGAGCACATCATTCATTAAGTTGTTTAATTTTACCAAATTACAACAAGAATCATTGATTAGGTTAAAATATGACATGTAATTAATTGGTGAAGTGAAATTGAGAACATTATATTTTGGCAACAATGTAGTGCTTTTAAAATATCCAACACAACCGTTGGGGATGTGCAATATACCAGTACCAAGTATGGTAGTTCATACATATTGGAATTGAGACAATCGATAGATTTTATTAATATCAGATTGTATATACTTGGGGCTCAACGCATACTTGGGGGCAGCGTAGATCAGTGCAATGTCTTATTTAGCTTTAAATGTGTTAACCCCAACGATATCATTAAAGTATTCAAGTCGCTTAACTCAAAAAAGACAGCTGACACTTCTGTGAAATTGATACAGTCTATTATTGTTAATTTATCTCCACATCCAGCTGAAATATTTAATAAATGTATCGTTAAAGGAGTGTTTCCGGATTTAATGAAACAGTAAGGTAATACCTCTATTTAAGTCTGGATCCAAAACCGACCCTGGTAATTTCAGACCTATTTCAATATTACCTGCCATTAGCAAATTTTTTGAAAAAATTATATTGCAACAACTACAAGCTCATTTTAATTCAAATATGCTACTACATAAAGAGCATTATGGGTTCACAAGGGGTCGTTCTACCATTCATGCAGGTGTGACACTTCTGAATCATATATATGACGCCTGGGAGAATAGACAAGATGTTATTGGTGTATTCTGCGATCTCTCCAAAGCATTTGATTGCGTTGAACATAAAACACTATTGCGAAAACTCTTTTATTATGGTATCAAAGACTCTGCACTGGATCTTGTAGCCTCCTACTTAAATGATCGGATACAACATGTTGATGTTAATGAAATTCGCTCCTCTGGAGCATCTGTAGCTATGGGCGTACCGCAATCTGGGTACGCAATCTGGGTATAAAATCTGGGTATGCAAGGATTGGGGCGATTACAAGTTTAGTTTTTAAGGATTCAAAAGCAAGCTGTTGTTCGTTTTGCCAATTAAAGAGGGTATCCTTTTTCAATAAGGATGTAAGAGGTTTAGCCAATTTGGCGTAGTTAGGTATAAATCTCCTGTAATAGGAAACGAGGCCCAAAAACGATTTAATGTCCTTGGGTGACTTTGGAGTGGGGAATTCGGTTACGGCTTTAGTTTTATCAGGATTTGGTTTAACTCCGTTTTCGCTAATGATATGTCCTAGGTAGATAACTTCTTTACGGAGAAATTCGCATTTCTCTGGTTGTAACTTTAGATTAAATCGACGGAGTCTGTCAAAGACAGGTTACTGATTTGTGAATTCAAATCGTGGGAGTATATGACAATATCATCTAGGTATACGAAACAGCGTGTACCTTGGAGACCGGATAGGCAATTGTTCATCAGCTTTTGGAACGTGCTGGGAGCATTTTTGATACCAAATGGCATGCGATTAAACTGAAAATGGCCTTGAGGCACAGAAAAAGCCGTCTTGGGAGCGTCCTCTGATGATATCAGGATTTGATGGAACCCAGAAGTGAGGTCCAATGTTGAAAAGTATTTACTATTTCCCAGTTGATCGAGGATCTCTGATATTTGTGGGATAGGATAGGTTTCCCCTATAGTTATGTTATTTACTTTGCGGTAGTCTATAACTATCTGCCATTTAAGTTTCCCTTCAGAGTCTGCTTTCTTGGGTACTACCCATATTGGTGAGCTCCAAGGTGAAATGGACGGTTTTATAATAATTTGATCAAGCATTTTACTAATTTGCGCTTCTACCTCCTTTTTATGACATTCAGGGAACCTGTATGACTTGGTGTGGATAGGGGTGTCAGATGTGGTTTTAATTTGATGGTTAATAGCAGGGGTGTAGGTTAGTTGATCGTTGGGTAGATGAAAGATATCCGAGTATTGGCTACAAAGGTCCGTAAGGGCATCAGATTCCTCTTGATTCAGGTGATCTAATCTCAGCGTTTCTATCACCTCATTAATTCGAGTACACGTGTTACTGGGGTCATTGACTAGTCGGTACGAGTTAGAGTAAAAGGGCATGATACTCAGATTCAAATTAGATTTTACAGTCACTGGAGATTCAGAGATGTTGGCGACAGTGAGGTTGACGCGATTATTCTCTTTAACCTTAACGATACAGTTAGATATCAATAGGTTATCTAAAAGCTGTTGGTCTGTGATCACTCCTTCTGTGAGGTCGGTTTTCTGAATTGAACATTCAATAACGGTCTCCGTCCGAGGAGGAATAACATAGAAAGGTTTGGAGAAATGAAGTTTAATTTCTAGATCTTCTATTTTCAGGAGGTCGCGATTGTAGTCAATTTTGCAACGGAATTGGGTTAAAAAGTCGGTTCCAATTATGCCATCGTAAGGTAGACTGATATTTTTCACGACGTGAAATTTATACATGGTGGATTTATTTTTTGTTAGTTCTAATCTAAGTTGGAAGTGGCCTTCCGTTGACGTTGGTTCGTCTCCAGGATCTATACCTTTTAATTTTATAGTTTCGTTGATTAGTTTTGGTATTTTTTGTATGCTGGATTCCTTTAAAAGACATATGGCAGAGCCGAAATCAATCAGCAGGCACAGACGGACGTCTGATACTTGCGATTGTAATAAAACGTGTGGTAGTAACCTCTTTGTCGTGTCTAGATTAATTTCGTAAATTGTTTTGGTTTTTGTAGAAGTAGAGGAGTTTGAATTGGGGAGGTAGGAGTCAGAACTTTTGGGTTTTGGTTGGTTATAAAGATAATTAGAATTGGTATGGGCGCTTGTTTGGGGCTGGTTACCCGTGTGGTCCCTAATGAACTTAGAATTAGAATGGGCGCTTGTTTGTAGCTGGTTACCCGTGTGGTCCCTAATATACTTAGAATTAGTGTGGGCGCTTCTTTGGGGCTGGTTACCCGTGTAGTCCCTAGTATATTTAGAATCAGTGTGGGCGCTTATTTGGGGCTGGTTACTCGAGTGGTCCCTCGAATTAGTAGGATAGGCGTCGACTTTGGGGACTGGTCTCGTGCGACACCGTGTCGAGACTTCTATTCGTTTAAATTGTCGGGTGTAAACTCAGTGGTATACGGGTCAACGTGTTCACCCGGTTGATCGAGGAAGTTCACCCGTTTATACGGTTTCATTTGATTTTGATTGGGTGTTGTTGGGTGTTGCTGGATTTTGAAACGGTTGTTGTTATATTCTCTTTTCTTGCACACGGAGATACCGTGTCCAGGCGTTTTGCAGTAACGACAAATAACGTTAGGAGAACTTTGGCAAACAGTGTACTCTGATCTCTGGGCCAGGTACGGAGTTGCGTCAAATTTCGACGTATTAGGTCTACCTCTTCTGAAACAGCTAGGTTGATAGCTTCGTTCAAAGTTTTAGGGGACCTACATCTCACATTATTCGAAATTCGAGGTTGTAATCCCATTAAGAAGTGATGGAGGGCGAGGTCCTCCATAGCCGCAGTACGGCCAGGTAATTCCTTCGCTTTAGTATTAGATAATGAGATTTCTGTCAGGAGTTGTGAGAGATAAGTTTCTGTTTCTTTCGCGCAATGAATACTGACTAACATTCTCCTGCGGACCCGGCTTGCTCTCTTGGAGATCAGTCAAAAGATGCGAATAATGTTTACGTTTACTGAATAGAGTCTTTAAAAACTCTTTGAGTTGTTCCCAAGATGTGAATTCCTTGATCGAGCAAGCAACTTCCGCCCTTCCGTTTAGCTGGCTAAGGATGAATTTAAACAGAATAGGCTTTCGGGTTTCTGACGCGAGGTCATAAGCGTTATCACAATTTACCAAGAATGAATTAAGTGTTTCTCGTTTGCCATCGTATGGTTTGATGAATTTAAATAAGGTATTTAATTCGATTTCAGCCATCGCAAGGGTTGCTGTTGTTTTTCGAGTAACACGAGGAGACAAGATGGGCGATTTCACCGTTTCGTTATCACTTGAGGCTTTATCGGGTTCTGGGATAGTTAGATGTAACTTGCTATCTTCTTCTTTTAGCTGTTTTGGCATAATAAAATACAAAACACAATACCTAAAGCAGTATGGAAAATAAAATGGACAATAAAGGTAACTGGAATGGCACAACAATAGTTAAATATTTCAATACAATCATAAAACAAAAGTTTGAGAATCACTGATATTTAGTTCTAGTCTAAACAATGACCAAAGACTCACGATAGTGTGTGGGCAACGACGGTGACGAGTACGGCGGCTAGGAGCATTCCGATTGATAAGATAATGTACATGCGCGCTGGGAAGAGACGAAATACTTTCGTGTAGATTGCACTTGATGACCTTGGATGGCTACGATTGTTTCAGGTTCAGGATTCCTGACATTCATGTTGTGCACTTCGAGCAGGTACCACGCGCCGCGTAAACTACTCGCTCCTTTTGTTTTGTGTGCTAGTGAAACCGGTCTCAGGTACGACTACCTGAGTGAAAAAAAAGCAATATTGATATTCAATATGAACCTTACGTGTAATGGAAGAAGCTTCATTACCTAATGATGACGATAGTTGTATCGATGAAGACATTAATGTATGCAACTCAGATTGTGTTGAACGAATAGATGAATTAACCCAAATAGAAAATAATTGTGAAGACAATACTACTAGTAACTGAAAGAGAAGAAAGAGGATGGAACAAGAAGAGGACGAAAACTGGACAGTAATACTAAGAAGAAAGCAGAAATCGACAAACGAAGAATTAATAGAAATATGTATCTCTAGCAAGAAACAGCTTCCTAAACAATTTGCTTTTGCGAAATTATTGAAAGAAGAGGGCATCACTGACATAAAACGAGTGAAATATATTACTCCATATAAAATTCTCCTACAGTTTAACACTACTTCTGGGGCAGAAAAATGTTTTCAATGTGAAAAATGGAAGGAAATGGGCTGGACACTGTCAAGACCATATGAAGTAGTTTTATCTTATGGTATAATTAGAGACGTGGAGTTAGAAATGTCAGAAGACCAAATTATCGATTTAGTACAAAGCACTACTAAGTTAGTGACCGCGAAAAGGTTAAAAAAGTTATCTGGGGATAAAGGATGGGTTGATAGCGAGACTGTGAGGCTTAGATTTAAGGGTTCGTCACTTCCAGCATATGTGTGCATTTCCCACAATATCAATATTATGGGTTAAAAATTCCAGTAGTCCCATACGTATTCCCTGTAACACAATGTTCTCGATGCTGGAAGTTTGGCCACAAACACCACACCTGTCCAGTCAAAAATATGATATGCCCCAAATGCAGTAAAAATCACCCTAATTGTGAAACATTAGAATACACCTGCGCTAACTGTCACTCTCTAAACTGTGTCCGATGTATCTAAAAGAAAAAAAAAACGTGATATAATGGCTAAATTCAACTGTTCATATAGGAAAGCCCTATCTATATACGGGCCAGCAGCGACTTCTAACAATGCATCGAACAACAACCAGATACCCGGAACAAACACTTTGCTTACCCGGGAAGAATCATACTCATCTGTGGATCAACATATAAACACTGTCAGTTACGCTTCAGTCACAAAAGGTACAGTACAAATTAACGAACACCAGTCTAATGTTACGCCTACCCAGAGACCTACCCACCATACCAAGTTGAACAACAAAACCCACAATAATGAGGATTTCAACTTCTGGAGTGCTTATGAATCCGAAAATGAGAAAGATACACCTACGAATCTCTCAACTGCTCCGTATGAACCTGTACAAAAAAGAAATAAGTTATAGCTAGTGACCGGTTATTCGAAAAAATGAAAATCATATTATT
Organism: Thumatha senex; assembly: GCA_948477245.1. NCBI lineage: Eukaryota > Metazoa > Arthropoda > Insecta > Lepidoptera > Erebidae > Thumatha > Thumatha senex. The sequence goes on from OX419743.1 coordinate 10,441,164, forward strand.
ACATAAAAAAGATACATTACAAAATAAAATAAAGTGTATTTTACAAATAATCATAGAATCGGTCGTAGTTTGGTTTGTTGGTAACATCAGCGATGTTTCATTTATTAAAAATCTATTTAATGGATAGGTCAGCGAACGAAAACATTTTCCAGTGGAATGCACAGAGCCTTAAGCCCAAGTTAGCAGACTTTGAATTATTACTATCAAAGGAAACTATACATATTGCCGTCATTAGTGAAACATGGCTAAACCCTGATATTAGCTGCAAAATAAGTGGATACAACATATACCGGGAAGACAGAGAGGATTCCTACGGCGGTATCGCTATTCTTGTGCACTGTTCTCTTCAGGCTCAAAAACGTCCTGTAAAGAATCGAAACCCTGGCATACAGGTAATACATATTAAATTATTTAACTGTAACCAAACTGAGTATGTTTTTCTGACATACTGTCCACCATCAGTTACTACAACTCTAGAGGACTGGGAAACCTTATTCTCTATTGCCTCCAGCAAGGTGCTATACCTAGGAGATTTTTAATGGCCACCACCCTAATTGGTCATGTAAAACCAATAGACGTGGAGAACAAATCTTAGACGCTCTCAGTGATCACCAACTTGTAACATTGAATGATGGCAGTCACACTCAGATGAAATTGGTCAATGGCATTTTACAACAGTCAGCCAGTCAAACAAGTGGGCGATATCAGTAGATGCTATTGAAATATCTGGTATTTCAATAGCATCTACTGATATCGCCCACTTGTTTGACTGGAGGGTAATTAATGAGTCATTAGGCAGTGATCACTTTATTATAAAAATATCTATCTCTGTTTCATTCACAACATATCACAAGAAAAAAGAAATTATAAAATGGCTGATTGGTCATCATACTCACAATATATTAACAGTAAAGTAACTAATATTAACCTCCCTACAGATTTACAAAATGCGTACGATTTATTCTTAAAATTGTTAAACGATGCTGCCGAGTCTCACATTCCTTACTATCAAATTAATAACAAACCTAACTCCAAATTTACAACGAAAAAATTTTGGAATAGTGTACTCTCAAAAGCTGTAGCAGAACGAAGGCTTGCACTTACTGTATTTAGAAAAAACCCAACCCTTATTAATTTAAATAAATTTAAAGAAAAAGTAAGGGTGGCACAGAGTCTAATACGAAACGCCAAAAATAATTCTTGGCGTCAATTTACCTCTTCAATAGATAAGGTGACTTCTGCGGGAGAAATGTGGCGCAAGATGAGATGGCTCAAAGACATAAAGACCCAAAGACCTCCAGTGGTGGCTGAGGAATTATTATGCAGCTTGGCTCCCGATTTTGTATGTTATAAAGAACCCATTCATAACTCTGTTAACCCAAACCTAGAAATTCCTATAACATTACACGAACTTGAAAAAGCAGTAAAGACTAAAGATTCGGCTCCAGGAATGGATGATATATCATTTTCTATGATTAAAAACCTTCCTTTGTCAGCCAAATTAATTCTACTCAAACTATTCAACTCCTTTTTGACATCCGGTTTTGTTCCACAACAGTGGCGGCTAATTTGTATTGTACCAATACCGAAACCTGGCCGGGACCCTGCGATACTAACGTACCTACGCCCCATATCTCTTATGTCATGCCTGTGCAAAATCTTTCACAGTATCATCACTAAAAGACTCGAATGTTCTGCGAAAGTAAAGGGCTTTTTGCTATTGAGACTACAGGATTTAGAAAAGGCAAATTTTGCCTTGATAACTTAAGTTCCTTAATCTCCAGAATACAAATGGGGTTTTCCAAAGATTTGATAACTTTAGGATGTTTTATTGATATCAATAATACCTATAATAATATAGATACTCAAATTTTAATATCTATTTTAGATAATTTTAATATAGGTTTACAAATTTGTAGATATATTTGGACATTTTTGAAGGAGCGAATATTATCTATTATGACTAGTAATCTTACAATATCAAGGACAACTAGTCTCGGCCTGGCCCAAGGTGACCCCCTCTCCCCACTATTATTTAATATCGCAACGGCGTCTATTTGTCATAAAATGAAAAATGTCTATATCAACCAATATGCAGATGACTTTGTACTTTATATTTCAACAAATAATGTAACGTCCGCATGTGAGCTACTACAACCAGATCTGAATATGGTGTACAACTCATTTAAAAAAATAGGCTTAGATATATCCCCCAGTAAAAGTAAAATGTGCATTTTTAAAAAGGGTTTTTACAGACATCCGCCTTCCATTAATATATCTGTTAACGACATCTTATTGGAAACCTTTGACTGTGTGAGATATCTAGGTATGTGCTTGACCCGTCTCTCAAGTGGATAAAACACATAAACGAAACTTACTTTAAAATTACAAAATTCCTTAATATATTTAAATCTTTAGCTGGGACGTCTTGGGGCGTACATCTCAAATATCTAAGACGTTTATACATCAGTATTATACGAAGCAGGATAGACTACGGATGTTTTTTGTATGATACAAGCGCCGAAACACACTTACAAAAATTAGTGAAACTTCAGAACTGTGCTATGAGAGTTATAGGATCTTTCATAAAAAGTACTCCCATTCATGTAATGGAGAGCGAACTATCACTAATACCTTTACTTTAAAGCAGATATTTAGCCTGCAAATTTATATTCAAGTGCAGATCTCTTCTAAACAATCCAACAATCGATATCTTAAGGGTCGTATTACAGAAACTAACTCAAGTCACACATAAACGGAATTTAGCAGATTGACACTTGAGTTCTAAGGGTCGTATTATAGAACCTTACTCAAGCCTCAAGTATTACTTAGAACTAGTTTTAAGCCGAGCTTTTATTATAGAACCTTACTCGATTCGTGAAACGTCAATCTAGAATCACCTGAGAGCTGTCACAGTGAAATGACGTTTGATTCATATTATAGAACAGTGCTCAAGTGTCATTTCAGTAATCCTTTATTTTTAAACCATATTCAGCTCAGATTCGCTACTTGATTCGAGATTTGCGAGCAGTTTTCGTAAGTTTAGTCGACACCACGCTCAAGCAGAGATTTTAGTTAACAAAAATAAAAGATGGCCTCCTTTATCTTTCTAAAATTGAAATTTTTGAAGATAAATAGACTATTACTTACTTATCATTCACGTGTTTATCCCCGAAAGGGTGGCAGAGCCATATTTACGCCCCTATTTCAGTGCCAGCACATTCTACCAAACAGCAGACCCGTACCAATCAATAACAATTACTTTACAAAGATATTAATTCAGTATTATATTAATACCGAAGACAGTGTGATCTTATATTGTGTGGCAGTGTGGATCGTATTGCTTCATTCTTTTATTTCAACTACCACTCTTTTAATAGAAATGTGATAATAAAATAATACCTATGATAATAATGAGATATGTGGATATTAATAAATAATGTCATTATTATGGTTGTGTTGTAGAGTCAATGTCGCTTACGAGTAGTGTAGCTATGTACCATAAAACACATAACATTAAACACAAGATAATACCGTAAATGATGGAACATTTGTTAAAGCAATACCAGCGTGGACATCCTTTTTATGCCACAGCGTCCTTTCAGGATAGTACTGTAGTTTGTGCTGTACTGCACTATTGTGCCTATTATATTAATATCCCTATTGACTTCCAATACACTTTACCCCCTAAGAGAGTACTCCATATAATAAGAACATGATCATTCAATATGTAGGAGGAATAGGAATAGATAAAGGAGAGGTTTGGATAAATTTTCAAAGCGATTTGTGGATGCTGACTTTCATATAATTTTTATTAAAGTGAAAAACATGATTTGGTTTAGGATGGGGTTTGACCCGTAACCTATGTCTAACCAGGGCAATGTTCATACCACTGAGGTATCATAACCATACCAAAATAAGTTGAAATTATTTACTATATTTTCATTGTCACTCGTTCAAGCCCCATCTTGAACCGAGTTATCTTTATCACTGTAATAACATTTATTTGAATGAGAGGTGTGTACACTACAACTTATAACAACCATCATCAATAGATAAAATATTTATTTTAATGTTTTTTTATACTATATTAATTAAATATTCATATTCAACAATACAATTATATTTTATTTTATTTAATTTAAATAAAGAACCTAAAAATAATTAATCATTATTATTATTTCTTAAGATAATGATTTGATGACAGATTCTTTGGTACTTTTTTGTGATGAATATTGTGCACGACAGGCTCGGCAAGTTTTTAAACGCTTGTGTCACAGTCGACAATCTCATTAATAACAAAAGGACAAGAGTTTCAACTTCTGTTCTCTGAGATACTATTATTTCCACAGTATCTGTTTCAGCTTACAATATCACTGTAACAAAAAAAAATCTTCAGGTATCTTACTGGCTCGGTGGTGTAGGTGATAGTGTATGTGACTGCTACTCATGTGCAGGTCCCATATTGGAATAAATATTTGTGAGATCCCCAAATGTTTGTTTAGAAGTTTGGGTGTTTGCTCTATAACAATGTATATATTTAGATATACAGTATGTTTATCAGGTGAGTAGTTCCCATAACCCAAGCTTAAAGGGTTAGATGGCGCTGTGTGAAAAGTGTCCTACAATGTTTATTTATAAACTCATTACCTACTTACAACTTTGATTCACGGTGTTAAAGCTTCTGTTCTACATGTGACTTTAAGCTCTATCTTTCTATCATCTCAAGGTTGTTTATGACAGAGCCCCGAACCCTATGCAACCAATATTACAAAGTGTACAAAACTCTATAATATTTTCAACAAATAATAGGTAATTACCCGGTATGTGTCAATACTCTCTGGTATTTAAATTCAGTGCATATGTTACATTAGATATCTGGATCCATATCGGCATCAGGATAAAGACCTCTACAGACAGTGGCTATATGGTACTGCCTTTCACACGTAAGTTCATCACGCTGTCTTGCTCTGAAATTTTACCACAAAGCGGGTCAACTGCTCTCCGGATGCCTAGAACAAAAATAGAATGAATCTTATTAAACAGTTATCATGAATTACTAGATGGTGTATATCTGCACAAATATACAAATATAATATACATATATATATATGTATAAGACCATAAACCTCCAGCACTTACTGTTTCGATAGTTTTTGTAGTAAATATACTTTTCTGAAATATTGGCCCAAGACGTTGTATGGCATCGTTTTTTATTTTGTAGACCTAATATTCTTGAAAGATTTCAATATTTCTAGTAATAGAATTTTGGTGGGACCGCCAAGATAAACACACTTAACTGTCTTTCATTACTTCCAACTCCTAATTATCCGCGCTTCTCCTTTGATCCTTTCACTGATAGTGATGTTAAGAAGAGCATTATGTCAATTACATCAAATGCAGTGGGAAATGACTGTGTAAGCCGTAACATGATCATACCTATCCTTGATCAAATACTTCCTGTTCTGACTCATATTTTAAATTTTTCTATTGAAAGGAATCTCTTTCCATCTGTTTGGAAAGAAGCTCAAATTATACCTATACCAAAAAAGGGTAATCCATCGTCTTTTTCTCACTACCGCCCTATCTCTATATTACCTTTCCTTTCTAAAGTTCTTGAACGCCTTGTCTATAACCAGCTCAATACTTTCCTCTGTACAAACTCTTTGCTTAATCCTTTTCAGTCTGGTTTCCGTCCTGGACACAGTACTGTGACTACCCTGGTCAATGTTACGGACGACATAAGAGCAGGCATGGAAAACGGCAATGTCACTGTATTATCTTTGCTCGATTTTAGTAACGCCTTCAACACTGTGGATATTGAAATCCTACTTGGCATACTTGGCTCTATTAACATATCTCCTACAGTGATTGCTTGGTTTCAAAGTTACCTGTCTGGCCGCCGGCAACGTATACGCATAGAAGATTCCCTGTCTTCTTGGTGTAATATTTCAGCTGGTGTTCCGCAGGGTGGCGTTTTATCTCCTTTACTCTTTGCTATATTTATAAATACGATCTCCCAAAAATTAGTTTCATCCTACCACCTTTATGCAGACGATTTACAAATATACACACAAGCGCCATTGAAAAAGTTGCCGGAAGCAATTGCTACAATTAATTTGGATTTAGAACGTGTATGCGAATGGAGCCTTAATATGGGCTTCAGGTAAACCCTTCAAAGACTCAGGTCATTATCGTGGGTAGTCCCTGGATAATATCACGTATAGACTACACACAGTTGCCCCAGGTTATTTTTGATGGTATTCCTATCAATTTAAGTGATACGGTTCAGAACTTGGGCATACACATCGATAGGACTTTGTGCTGGGATAAGCAACTACAAGAAGTTGGACGCAAAATATTTGCATCTGCAGGATCATTGCGCAGATTACGTAATTTTCTCCCTAAAGTCACTAAGATTGCGCTCGCACAATCTCTTTTACTCCCAATCCTTGATTATGCAGATGTCAGCTATCTTAATCTCACCGAGGAGCAACTTGACAGGCTTGAGCGTCTTCAAAATGTTTGTATAAGATTTATATTTGGCCTACGCAAATATGATCACGTGTCCGAATACAGAAAAACGCTTAAGTGGCTCCCAATTCGTCTTCGACGGAATACTCACGTTCTCTGCTTATTATACAGTATACTGTTCAATCCTTTCACGCCTCGATATCTTAAAGAACGTTTCGGGTTCCTTCATGACACACATTCTAAATTTTTAAGGTCATCAGAGAATTTGAAACTGGGAATGCCTCAGCATTCCACAAATTTCATGGATAAATCCTTTACGGTACAAGCGGTCCGCCTGTGGAACGCTTTGCCTGTTTCCATAAGACGAGCACAATCCCTGCTATCGTTCCGGAGGATGTTAAAGGATCATTTTCTGGCTATGTCTGTTTAGTACTAGGTGCGTGTCTCCTCGTGTATGTATTGGTATATAATGTGGATATTTTTCTTATTGTGTATATTCTTATGTAAGTATTTATATAGTTTTTAAGTGTAAGTATGTATTGTGCACTACCTTTATCAGTTCCACGATTTTCTATCCATCCAAAGGTTGCCTGGAAGAGATCGCTTTTAGCGATAAGGCCGCCTATTGTACATTAAATTTAAACTCTTATTTTTTCTTAAAATGTGTTCCTTTTATGGTGTACAATAAAGAATATTTATTATTATTATTATTAGATTCCTTTGGACGATCGTAAAATTCTTCTTTTTTCAGATATGTACAGAATTAGAAGAATTTCAATTAATTTACAATGTAAACATAACACTGGCACCATAATATCAAATGTCAGTCAAGCAAAGTTTATTAAACTCGCGATCCATTTAACGCAGAGAAAAGGTTCATTTTATGAATCCGGGACTTCCTCTACAGCCGTTTTTTTTGTTTAGTATTTTGAAGTAAGGATACTTTAAAGCAATCACAGAGGTGATTAAATAATTTCAATGAAAAAAGTAAATAAAAAATAAGCTTTTGAAACATAAATATCAAAAAGTAAGCTTCGTGGAATGAAAACAAAATATGTAAGGAATAAAAATGTAATAGAAAACAGACTGTTTTTAGGCTTGCAACATTCCAATGCGTATTCTGGCGATTGGAGATTTGGATATTTACTCAAGGTTACTTTTCACCGATCTGAGTATGGGGATAGTTCTATAATAAACCACATGCTTATGTCTAGATTTAGCACTCAAGTGTCAATCTGCTAAATTCCGTTTATGTGTGACTTGAGTTAGTTTCTGTAATACGACCCTAAATCTAGACATAAGCATGTGGTTTATTATAGAACTATCCCCATGCTCAGATCGGCGAAAAGTAACCTTGAGTAAATATCCAAATCTCCAATCGCCAGAATACGCATTGGAATGTTGCAAGCCTAAAAACAGTCTGTTTTCTATTACATTTTTATTCCTTACATATTTTGTTTTCATTCCACGCAGCTTACTTTTTGATATTTATGTTTCAAAAGCTTATTTTTGATTTACTTTTTTCATTGAAATGGTTTAATAACCTCTGTGATTGCTTTAAAGTATCCTTACTTCAAAATACTAAACAAAAAACTGCTGTAGAGGAAGTCCCGGACTCATAAAATGAACCTTTTCTCTGCGTTAAATGGATCGCGAGTTTAATAAACTTTGCTTGACTGACATTTGATATTATGGTGCCAGTGTTATGTTTACATTGTAAATTAATTGAAATTCTTCTAATTCTGTACATATCTGAAAAAAGAAGTATTTTACGATCGTCCAAAGGAATCTATTACTAGAAATATTGAAATCTTTCAAGAATATTAGGTATACAAAATACAAAACGATGCCATACAACGTCTTGGGCCAATATTTCAGAAAAGTATATTTACTACAAAAACTATCGAAACTAAGTGTTGGATGTTTATGGTCTTATATATTTGTGCAGATATACACCATCTAGTAATTCATGATAACTGTTTAATAAGATTCATTCTATTTTTGTTCTAGGCATCCGGAGAGCAGTTTCAGATCAGCAGAGCAGCAAGACAGCGTGATGAACTTACGTGTGAAAGGCAGTACCATATAGCCACTGTCTGTGGAGGTCTTTATCCTGATGCCGATATGGATCCAGATATCTAATGTAACATATGCACTGAATTTAAATACCAGAGACTATTGACACATACCGGGTAATTACCTATTATTTGTTGAAAATATTATAGAGTTTTGTACACTTTGTAACATTGGTTGCATAGGGTTCGGGGCTCTGTCATAAACAACCTTGAGAGGATAGAAAGATAGAGCTTAAAGTTACATGTAGAACAGAAGCTTTAACACCGTGAATCAAAGTTGTATGTAGGTAATGAGTTTATAAATAAACATTGTAGGACACTTTTCACACAGCGCCATCTAACCCTTTAAGCTTGGGTTATGGGAACTACTCACCTGATAAACATACTTATGTATATCTAAATATATACATTGTTATAGAGCAAACACCCAAACTTCTAAACAAACATTTGGGGATCTCACAAATATTTATTCCAATCTGGGACCCTTACATGAGTAGCAGTCACATACACTATCACCTACACCACCGAGCCAGTAAGATACCTGAAGATTTTTTTTTGTTATAGTGATATTATAAGCTGAAACAGATACTGTGGAAATAATAGTATCTCAGAGAACAGAAGTTGAAACTCTTGTCCTTTTGTTATTAATGAGATAGTCGACTGTGACACAAGCGTCCAAAAACTTGCCAAGCCTGTCGTGCACAATATTCACCACAAGAAAGTACCAAAGAATCTGTCATCAAATCATTATCTTAAGAAATAATAATAATAATGATTAATTATTTTTAGGTTCTTTATTTAAATAAAATAAAATATAATTGTATTGTTGAATATGAATATTTAATTAATATAGTATAAAAAAATCATTAAAATAAATATTTTATCTATTGATGATGGTTGTTATAAGTTGTAGTGTACACACCTCTCATTCAAATAAATGTTATTACAGTGATAAAGATAACTCGGTTCAAGACGGGGCTTGAACGAGTGACAATGAAAATATAGTAAATAATTTCAACTTATTTTGGTATGGTTAAGATACCTCAGTGGCATAGAACATTGCCCTGGTTAGACATAGGTTACGGGTCAAACCCCATCCTAAACCAAGTCATGTTTTTCACTTAAATAAAAATTATATGAAAGTCAGCATCTACAAATCGCTTTGAAAATTTATCCAAACCTCTCCTTTATCTATTCCTATTCCTCCTACATATTGAATGATCATGTTCTTATTATATGGAGTACTCTCTTAGGGGGTAAAGTGTATTGGAAGTCAATAGGGATATTAATATAATAGGCACAATAGTGCAGTATAGCACAAGCTACAGTACTATCCTGAAAGGATGCTGTGGCATAAAAAGGATGTCCACGCTGGTATTGCTTTAACAAATGTTCCATCATTTAAGGTATTATCTTGTGTTTAATGTTATGTGTTTTATGGTACATAGCTACACTACTCGTAAGCGACATTGACTCTACAACACAACCATAATAATGACATTATTTTTTAATATCCACATATCTCATTATTTTCATAGGTATTATTTTATTATCACATTTCTATTAAAAGTGTGGTAGTTGAAATAAAAGAATGAAGCAATACGATCCACACTGCCACACAATACAAGATCACACTGTCTTCGGTATTAATATAATACTGAATTAATATCTTTGTAAAGTAATTGTTATTGATTGGTACAGGTCTGCTGTTTGGTAGAATGTGCTGGCACTGAAATAGGGGCGTAAATATGGCTCTGCCACCCTTTCGGGGATAAACACGTGAATGATAAGTAAGTAATAGTCTATTTATCTTCAAAAATATCAATTTTAGAAAGATAAAGGAGGCCATCTTTTATTTTTGTTAACTAAAATCTCTGCTTGCGCGTGGTGTCGACTAAACTTACGAAAACTGCTCGCAAATTAAAAATAAAGGATTACTGAAATGACACTTGAGCACTGTTCTATAATATGAATCAAACGTCATTTCACTGTGACAGCTCTCAGGTGATTCTAGATTGACGTTTCACGAATCGAGTAAGGTTCTATAATAAAAGCTCAGCTTAAAACTAGTTCTAAGTAATACTTGAGGCTTGAGTAAGGTTCTATAATACGACCCTAAAGCATTTGTCCGAACGGAGATGTTGTCGCTATTGGCAAAACAAAAAGAAGCCTTTATTGATCACAGCTTTTAATATGTATAAAAATCGCCCTCTTTACTCGAGTACGATTATGGAAATATATATCTTTAAGGACATGGACTAGTTACATTGATTTAACTGATGTTGCAATACCGACAATACCGGAGATAAATCAGCCAAAACATTCATGCGACTTGACTGAATGAAAGATTAAATGTGACAAATATAATAACTTTAAATATAAACAAATAAATAAAATAAATAAATATCCATCACGCCTTATCCCCGAAGGGGTGGCAGAGGCATATCATATGCCCACTTTTCACCGTGTGGATTCCTGTCCCACGTAATAGGTGGTGAGCCCATTGCCGTGTTGAAATAGACAGACGCAAGTTGTGGCTACCTGCTGTTGAAGTTTTCAAGCCGCCCATAAGGCCTTCAACCAGACTTAACGACTGCCACTTTACTGGCAACCGGGACCAACGGCTTAACGTGCCTTCCGAAGCACGGAAACGCTCGCAAATGTAAATGCCACAAAGTGGTCACCCATCCGAGGACCAGCCATAGTGAAAGTTGCGTAACTCAGTGATCGTTTACAGAACACTGAGACCGCTAGGCCACGAGCGCTTTAAATATAAACATTTCGTCAAAATCTATACAGACGGATCTAAAGAAAAAAGAAACGTTTTTGGATCGGCCTTTTATGATTCGCAAACAGGAGACTTTATGAAGTTTAAAATTAACGCCATGGTCACAAAAATGTATGCCGAACTTTACCCCATTTTAGAGGCTTTAAGCTACATTGAATCCACAAATTTTGGCGAATGTGTGATTTTAACCGACTCTCGAAGTTTGGCTCGATGTACCTCGACGTTTCGAGGAATCTCGATAGCCTACAAAATTCTAGAATCTATAATTAGCCTTAAATCTAAATCAAAAACGATAATTATTCAGTGGATACCTTCACATGTTGGCATTGTAGGCAATGAGATAGTAGATAAATTAGCTAAAACAGCTATCTCAGATGGTATAGAAGTGCTTGCTGAACCGTCGCACCTAGACTACTATCACCTAGCCAAAACTCATTGCCTGTCACAGTGGAGGGAGTACTTTGATAAAAGATCCAAAGAAAAAGGTAACTAACTAACTAACTATCTTCACGCTGTATCCCTAACGGGGTAGTCAGAGAGGACAGATCGCCAGGCTTCGCGATCCATACATACTTCTTTCGCTTCTTCGAGATTCATCAATCGCTTCATACACGCACGTCTGGGTATCCGAGTGCTTTTGACCTTTCCGTTTTTGAGCAATCTGCTCACGTGGTCTTCATATGCAAGTCTCGGACTACTCTGACTCCTTCTACCCTCTACTTTTGATCATTATATATTCTTCGTCAATCGTTCTTCACTCATTCGTTCGACGTGTCCAAACCAACGGAGCACGCCCTTTTCCAGCTTAACGCTGACACTTTCATTCAAACCTGCCATATTGCGTATCACTTCGTTACGTATTCGGTCGGCCAAGGTAACGCCGCACAATTTTCGAAGTGATCGCATCTCCACAGCATTTAATTTACTTTCATGCATCTGCTGACATACCCAGGTTTCACTACCGTAAAGCAAAGTTGGCACTAGCACTGCGTTATGAATCGCCATGCGTGCTTCTTTTACGATGCTTTGTCGCTTTACTAACTGGGACAAAGCACCGTTAACTTTGTTTCCGGCAGCTACTCGCCGTTCTACATCCGAATCACATCTTCCATCCGCGCTAAACATACTTCCTAAGAACACAATTTCATTCACTTGCTCTAGACGTTCCTGGTTTACCCTAACCCCGACGGCCATGCTCGCTCTCTGGTACTCCAGACCAAAGCGCGAGCATCCCACCCGGGAGCTCCAAGACTTCGCTGCCCTTGCGCTAGGTCTCTGTCAAGCACACTGCATCTAACTTACTCTCATTCATAACATCCATCAACTCATTCTTCTTATCTGCCATTCCTCCCCTAACATTCCACGCAGCTACCCTGCACTCCGTCCTCCACTTCCCGCCGTGTCGGGCCGCGCGTGTAGGGTGGCGGTCCTCTACGCCGCTCTGGCTCACACTTTTCGCACCAGCGGGGACGAACTGGTGCGCGTCGCCTCGGGGGCACGCCCTAGCATCATTCGCCCTGGTGGCACTCGTGTTGGAGTAGAATTGCAGCCGTAGCTGGCAGGGATGGCGACGTGCACGCATCTACTCTTCATCCCCAAAATTGATTGATGAAAGAAAAAGGTATATGGCATAAAACCATTCAACCTCACCCTCTGAGCACACCATGGATTGATAACAAAACATTGAATAGACAGGAGTCAATCCTTGGTATGCGACTGAGGTCAGGACATATCCCCACGAATAAATTTGCTTATTTAATGCGCAAAGTTGACTTTGAGCTGTGTGGAGTATCTGAAGATGTTGATGGAATGTACTCGCACCGAATTCATAAGAAGAGACCTGGGTCTTGGGACTCGTGTGGACATTGGGGGGTGTAACGCTTTGTTGGCTTATCCCTTATCAGATCGATGCCAAATTTTATATAAATCAATAATTCCTCTATTGAAATATAACTAGCTGATGTCACCAACAAATTAATTATTAAATGTATAATATAAATTAAGTTAAATTATAAATAAAGCTATGTCTAGATTTTAAGGTAATATGTAATGAATTTAAGCGACATTATCGCCTTATGCGATAAAGCATATAATAAAGAATTAAAAAAAAAAGGATTCCTGACGAGTCGACACGGAGTATGGTAAGTATCTAGTTGGTAAATACTCTTAGGGCTTTCTTACAGGTTCTCGGCGTTAAGACAGGTTCTTCTGTACAGGATGTAGTATTCTTCTTACAGGATGATTGGAGATTCACAACAGGACACGACGTGTGCGGATTTCGCAACGGGCACGGATTCACGTAAGTATTTCACTGAATAAAACTAGGTACACTTCACCACGTATGTTTATTTGGATATTTAGGTTTTAGCACTGAATTGGGTTTTTAGAAAGAATACGGAGCGAGTCTGTGTAGCGGTTGCCGGCACTGGGGCTTTTCGATCCCACGCTGCCACCAAAATGTTATACGGGGTTTCGAAGAGGTCTTTTTAAAAAAAGAACACTTTAACCTTGAAAAACTAAACCTTTAATTCGATAGATCTTGGGATCCTTAGGCAACCGCGCGAATCAGAGGATGGAAACAGACTGGCGTGTCTCTCGGTCACTGAGTAGAGCAAGGGGTCGATAATGTGGAGTCAACATAAATGATGGTAGGACAGCACTAATGCTAGCAAAGTATGGATATAACATTACGCACAGAGATCAAGGAAATATGCATTTGCAAGTACATAAACATTTATTTAGCAAATCAAACGTTGTTTATACAAAGTAATTAGAAGACGATAAGAATTTAGAAAGTAAACAAAACAAGTTGATAATAGAAGTGGGGTGGGTGCGGTAGGCGAGATCGTTGAGACGTGTCCCAAGATATAGTGGGAGACGTGAGAGAAGGGTCGTGGACCGCCACTGCTGCGCGTTATATAAGGGACTGCGGAGGACGTAAGGTCGCGGGGGCATGGCACCGCTCCTGGCTCGTGCGCTGGGCCGCAGGTAGCCAGGACGTCACAATATCCTCAACTAACATCGTGTATTTTCAGTTTTCATGAACGAGGCGCAATTAACGCTATACATATGCTAAGTAAGGAACAACGAGAAGCTGGAGTTTATACTGCAAGTTTGGGAAATTGGGGAATGGTAATTATTTATTGGATGACTGATTAAGGCAGAGCCATTATTCAAGTAATGTAATTAATACTTACGCATATAATGATCACATGACAGCCTACCACCAACATGATGATATGATTTCCTGCCCTAGTCGCGTCTCGCGACACCGGGATCCACTTTCCTACTTCTTCTACTCCACTCCACACGGTCATCAGCATCCCATTTAGTTATTATCCAATGGCGCTCATATCGTCTCTTAATATGTCAAGCCAGCTCTTCTTTGATTTTCCCCGTTACCGGGACCCGGGGAGGAGGGCATGGCTATACATTTCTTTCCCCACGTACACTGTCGCGGCGGCGGTTACCATAAGTGATGATGAAACCACTAAGGTGAACATAACAGCCGTATCAAAAATATTATATAGATTTGACAAACTCAAAAGCCTGACCCAAAAAAACCAGAACTAACTGGACTCGGAAAAGTAGACAATATCGGGGCAGTACCGGTCGTATAAATATTGTGGGACATTTGTAGGACATTATTTTACACAGCGTTATTTAGCCCAAAAGTAAACTAATACAAGCTTGAGATCTAGACAATTTATACATACATACATATTTTCACGCCTTTATCCCCGAAGGGGTAGGCAGAGGCATATTAATAGCCCACATTTCACCGTATGCATTTTTGTCCCACGGAACAGGTGGTGAGCCTATTGCCGTGTTGAAATGGACAGGCGCAGGCTGCGGCGACCTGCTGTTGAAATTTTTTAAGCCGCCCATTAGGCGTAACTTGGCTTAACGACTGCCATTTTATTGGCACCCGGGACCAACGGCTTAACGTGCCTTCCGAAGCACGGAAGTAGGGTGGGTCTAAAGGGCCAAATTAATTTAATAAAATAAAATGTGTCTATTTTAGATGTTACATTTGGAAGAAATTTTGAACCCGTTGTCTTTTTAATGAGGTGGTAACAAAAAAGGCTAAAAGGTCTTATGTGCTAGACACTAATTAGCACGACCAATTAATAATAATAATAATAATAAATATTGTGGGACACTTTTCACACTGCGCCATCTAGCCCAAAGTAAGCTAATATTAGCTTGTGTTATGGGATCTAGATAACTGATAAACATACTTATATATTTCTAAATACATACATATTATAGATAAATAACACCCAGACACAGAATAAACCATCGTGCTCATCACACAAAGTTTTATCCTGGGTGGGAATCGAACCCACGACCTCTTGCGTAGCAGTTGGATGCACTCCCACCGCGCCACAGAGGCAGTCAAAAAAAAAATTAAAGTCCTGGTATTGATAAATATACTTCATATAATTCTAAATATATACATATAATGCGGATCACACAAATATTTGTTCCGACCCGAGAATTGAACCCGGGATCTCAACGCGGCAGTCACATACACTGCGCCACCGAGGTAGTAGAAGAATCCTTATTTGTTTAATCCTTTCTAGTGATTCGTAGTACTCGTAAACAAGCAAAGGCTAGGTCCGTCCATCATTTATTGCTAGAAAGCTGAAATTTTATTTATAGGCTTGAAATCTAATATAGGCAGTAACTACGATTTGCAGGCTTTAGCACATGCAGGAAAAAAAATGGAGGTTAAAGTAACTGTGTTCGTACCCTCGAAAACAAGCGTCGATACAATGAGAAGATGCCAATTATATGGCGCGAAAGTTGAAATTTTCGGACGAAATCTGACGCAAGCCAGGATAGAAGCATTTCGTTTAATTAAACATCGTGGCGCTGGGACTTATATAAATGGGTAAATAGAATTATGATGTATCAGTTCAAATCTTTACACCGTAGCCTTCATTTCGAACAGATGGACACCCATATCCCATCGCCCATCCCAGGGATACAGTGTAAAATCATAAAAATATGAATGGACAATGAAATAGCGAAACTTCGCGTAACAGTCGAAGTAGTAACTTCGGCTATATTTTATCCCCATATACCCATGGAAACAAGAACTACCTGGGTGAAACCGCGGTGGATTTCTAACCAGTGGACGTTTTTTTTTTTCGCGGGGAATTCATTTACGCCCCTTCATCCCTTCTGCGGTGGCAGTAAGAACGGTGTGTGGGGCCTCCCGGCCCGTGAGAGAGAGGCCGTCCTACCCACTAAACCCCGCGGTGTTCCGCCTCACCTTAAACCGACTCGCAGGGTAGGCCTGAGGTTAAATCACTGCGAGGACCAGTGGATGAGTGGACGTACCGTGGTTTCACCCAGATAGCTCTTGCTCTTGTATATTTATCGGGAGGTGAGTAAAGCTATTGTCATTGCTTTGATTTAACTGGATTATATTACTTAAAGGTAATAATCAAAATTAAATACATATTATTAGTAAATTTAAATACATATTATTTAAAGGTAATAATCTTTTTTAAAAATGGTTACCGAATCAAGAATGAATTACTTTAGCAATGACAGTGGTCACGGTTAATGCATTTGCAGCTTATTATTGCAAACATTAGCCTTGACAACAGCTATTGTCTTCAAACTCTTGATACATTCACTGGGTATATTAGTTGTTTTTTTTAATAAATGTACGGAAAATACCACGAGTTAAGAGCTGGGCACGTTATTAATAATAATTTAAATTACGAATCCGCAAGAGAAATGAAGTGATCTTAATTCATAAACCACGTCAACAAGAAAATTACCAATACATTAATAGGATGTGAAAAAAATGTAATATTTACGATTCAGTCTTTTGATCAGTATCGTAAAATGATAATGATCTCTAGACCTCTCTCTAAATGAAAGTATTTGGGCGAATATTTAATTTCGAGCATATTTGACGTTTTGGAGAATAAAAAAATTAATGCACATATTCATGTTTTTTATGAATTTTTTGAAAGGATTTTATCATAGAAACTAAAGTTTATGAAAGGCACAGAGATTTCCCATATACGGTAATTAGATCTCGAGATATAAATAAATAAAATAAATATCCATCACGCCTTATCCCCGAAGGGGTGGCAGAGGCATATTATATGCCCACTTTTCACCGTGTGGATTCCTGTCCCACGTAATAGGTGGTGAGCCCATTGCCGTGTTGAAATAGACAGACGCAAGTTGTGGCTACCTGCTGTTGAAGTTTTCAAGCCGCCCATAAGGCCTTCAACCAGGCTTAACGACTGCCATTTTACTGGCAACCGGGACCAACGGCTTATCGTGCCTTCCGAAGCACAAGATATGGTAGTAAAATAAATTAAAATGGTAATTAGAAATAAAATCAAAGGTTTGAAAAATAACCTCGACACAGGACTGGAGCAACACCTGACGTGGTCCTTAGGATTGCATCTTGATGCATTCCTCCTCGCGCCATCACGAAAGTGACCTCTCAGCAACGGACCGCGCAGCATTCAATCGTAGCCGATGTTCTACAGAAGTAGTCCTAGGACCGATCCCTGGGAAACACAACACTTTTCGCCATGCCAGCCCTAGCTTTGGTAAGCTATGGCTCTCTCGGAAAGATAAGCCCCGACAATGCACTAGAGGCAGGGAGGCACCAAATGAAAATAAAGCATTTCCAGGGCAAGGCGTTGACTATGTCATGAGACACCGCCATGACTACCTCACCCGTGATGACGCTCTTTCTGCGAGGACTCTGACACGCATGATCGTGTCATCGGAGGAGTACTGAAACCAAACTGATGGAAACCAAACTGCTTATGTACCAGATCCCCATGACTGTGTTATATGCGACGAAGTGCTCTGCAATGATACACTCAAAGAGCTGGCATACCTCATCGAGCTATACGAGAGACCAATAGCCGGAAGGCGAGGCCGCTGGCCGCCCTCATTTTGGATAAGGACCAATTTCCCCGTATACGACACCTTGGGAAACCAGTCTTTATTGAAGGATGAGCCAAAACCTTAATAGTCAACATTCATAGAGATCCAGGAGTCATGCACACCCCGGAATGCTATCGGTTCCGGAGTGGTTCTCTTGCGGGGCTTAGCCGCAGTACCTCTAGCTCGCCTTTGGTGACTACGGGCACGTCGTTCTCGACGCAATCTCTAACAATGGCTCGGGTTTGGGCCAGCGGATGGCCTTAACATTTAAGATTCTCTAGGAGCTCTTTTCGGGTCAATTTCTTAATGCCAGCTTAATGGTTTCCCCAGAGGGACCTTTCGGCATCCTTGTAACACTCGTGTGCTCCGTCTCTCGGGTCTCAGTGCCTGGTGTACCGATAGCGGAGATGCACGCTGCGTGCACATTACGACTTTTTAGAACGGCTCATAAATTTATTAAAATCTGGGAAAAGGGACACGGATGGTGATTAGATTTTAGCTTTTATTTTCAAAATTTCATGCATTTCTAACAAAAATCAAGATATTTTAAGGATTGCGCCTAACGCAGGCCTATGTTAATTAAACAAAAACAATGTAACATTAAAATAAAATGAATGTTTTATGTGTTCACCCATTTGCTTGTGATGTCAATTTTTGTTAATTTTTTTAAGTGAAACTTTTTATCGACGTTGAGAGAAATTTTATAACAGTAAAAAATATCGTTACGTTTTTGAAGTGAAACTTCTTTATCGACGTATGAGAGAAATTTTATAGCTGTAAAAAGAATGTCGTATAGAAGTTTTACTTCTTACCTGTGTACTCTGGTACACACATATTTTTTTTGTTTTCAAAATTACATTAATGATTATCCAAGTGTCCGAAATTCGTAAATATTTTAATTTCCTAAATTTTAAGCATAGGCTATGACTACCACACTCCAAAGGCATACAGCCTTAGTTTCATTGGATACTCTGACACACACGGGTGTAAGTTTTTACAAATTTGTGGGTTCGTCAATTACTCGAAAATCTTTGACTGCAATTTATTTTTATTATTTTAAAATCAGAAAGATGTCTTCTTTAAATATGAATTTCTCTCTACAATATTTAAGATCCAAGATCCTGTTCCATGTGGCATAGCCGTGGGGCATTCTCATGGGCGTACCCAGGATCTGGGCCAGGGGGAAGCAAATCCGATTTTCCTAAGAGCATAAAGCGCTCGTAGCCCCGCTCACTCAGTGTTTTGTAAACGATCACTGCGTTAAGCAACTGTCGCTATGGCTGGTTACGGATGGGTGATTTACTAGCATTTTCTTGCTTCGGAAGGTATATTCCCGGCCATTGCTCCCGGTTGCCAGAAACATGGCAGTCGTTAGCCAAGTTGAAAAAAAAAACAACAGCAGGTAGTCACAACCGGCGTCTGTCTATTTCAACATCGCCACCGCATTTGGGATAAAAGCGTGACTGATGAGAGAATTTCTTTAATAATTAGCTTTTAAAAGTATGAGGAACAGACTTTTCGCTGTACTTACAGAAACAGGCTCAAGACGAAGTCTTGACGTGAGAAATTCACGCACGCCTCTTGATTCAGCAAGCGGGATAGCCTCCAAAACAACCTCTAAGCAAGTGGGATAACATCAAACCATCAGACGAGGCCACGATGGTAGCCAAGTCTGCCACAAAATCTTGAACATTCTTCCGAGGAGTTAACCGGGGCGCCCGGCGTAAAACGTCGTACATTCATCACACACAACATCCATGAGGATTATATCATAACTAAAAGTTAAGATATCTATGGGATTTCCACACGTAAAAAATGCTATTTTAAAAGTAACTTCTGAGGGCCTTCGGCAGGTTTAGGACGTATTCGTGGCAGCATAACATATAGCGCTAAGAATTTTTTATGTAGACAACCATGAATCAATCAAATCAGCCTATGGCAGTTCACTGCTGACTGCTGGACGTAGAGACGGTAGGCCCTAATCACACTACAACACACGCTCCTGCGCCTTCTTAAGATCGATCTTTTTAAGATCAAGAGGACCAGAACCGAATCCAGGGGGGGCAGCTGCCCCCATCTGCAAGTGGGTACGCCAATGGGCACTCTGAATATATACTTTTAACTCCAGTTCAAATTATATTGGTTTTGTTTCCAACGTTTTAGATACGACCATCCACACGTTATAGCCGGTGCAGGCACCATCGGAATAGAGATAATGGAGCAGTTGCCGGACGTTGACGCTATTCTGATACCAGTCGGCGGCGGAGGCTTGCTTGCTGGTGTGGCTACAGCAGTCAAGGCTATTAAGCCTGATACACTCATTTATGTAATTATAATTTTTTTTGTTGTAGTATTTATAATTCGATACCCTAATTGTTTGCTTTAGACAGGTATTGAAGTCTTAATCTAAGGGATTGTTTGTTTGTTTAATTGAACGCGCTAATCTCAGGAACCACTGGTCGGATTTGAAAAATTCTTTTTGCGTTATATAGCTCATTTATCGAGGAAAACTATAGACTCTATATCATCACGCTACTTCCCTGGAGAGCGGAGCAGTAGTCATAAATATCGACAAATCGGACAAGTTTTAATGCATTATTGTAGAATTTATAAGCGACGGGATTAAATAGGTGCGACTGGAGTACGTCGTATGTCACGGGCGAAGCCGGGGGGTCACCTAGTTTAAAATAAAGATAACCAAAAAAAGGGTGTACATAGCTGTCTATTTTTTTAAAATTAAGATTCCAATATGTACGTGCCACGCTTTATGTACCTACGGTCAAATGTTCAAAGCCAAGTTGTTAAAAAGTTCTTAACTTCGATAAGCATCATACATTATTTATAGTTACCTACTTATAAACTTAATTATTATTATTATAAGCGCTATTACTTGTTAGTTATCTTAACCATTAATTGTAAGCGACGATAAACTCTCGCCCCTTAGATACTAACCGTAATATTAAAATTGATAAACAAATATTATATTATCGAGAGCACGCATGAACAAATAATATAGCATTTTATTCATTTTTTGTTATCAGGGCGTAGAATCATACGAAAGTTGTTGTTTTTTCAAAGCACTTGATAACGAAATGCCATACGAAACAGAATGTAAAGTGACTGCACCATTGGCTGTGCCGACAGCTGGATGTAACACTTTTCATACAGCACGATCGCTCATTGATAAAATGGTAAGTTGGGGAATTGTATTTATACATACATACATACATACTCTCACGCCTTTATCCCTGAAGGGGTAGGCTGCGGCATACTATATGCCCACATTTCACCGTATGCATTTTTGTCCCACATAACAGGTGGTGAGCCCATTGCCGTGTTGAAATGGACAGGCGCAGGCTGTGGCGATTGCGGCTGTTGAAATTTTTGCAAGACACCCATAACGCCTTCAACCAATCTGCCATTTCTCTACCGGGACCAACGGCTTAACGTGCCTTCCGAAACACGGAAACGCTCGCAAATGTAAATCGCTCAAAGTGGTAACCCATTCAAGGACCACCTATAGCGAATGTTGCTTTACGCAGTGATCGTTTACAGAACACTGAGACAGCGGGGCCACAAGTGCTTCAATTGGTAGGTATACTTTACATTGTACAATTATTGTGTTATACTGTCAACACTTTTTTTCTTTGATCTCGTTTCCGGAATAACCCTATCTCCGACATGCTTATAATTGGGTTTGTTTAAATATGCTTTGCTAATTTCTGTAATCGCATCCTTTCAATTCAGAAATATGTTTGTAACTTTAATAAATAAAGTTGTGATCATATTTGCTTATGGTATGTCGCTCATTGTTCTGCTACACCAACCACAAACCTTTCTGTCACCTGCTTGTATCTATACCTAATAGCACAGGATAATATAATATAATTCTTATCGAATAGTAATTACTTACCGCACAGTACTTCTTCGATGAACATTGTCACCGTTCCATATACAAAAGTCAGCAAGTTAAAAAATATTAAAGCATATATTTAAAATACTTGAACTCTGTAAATAAAAATAGGTCCTTCGGAACCTCAGCTATAATGACGGAATTTCTGAAAAGGATTAATAAAAAAATAATCTGGAATAATAAAATTGTGGGACACTTTTTTGTTCACATTTCCATCTAGCCCAAACTAAGCTAATATAAACTTGTGCTATGGAATCTAAAAAAGCAGAAAAACATACTTACATATGAAATATTTTTAATTAGGTAACAAAGTAACACTTATGAACGTCAAGATTATTGCCTCTACATTTACATTTACAGCCAGATTCGCAAAGCAATAGGTAGAACCTGGCTGAGTAAGAACCTGGCAATAAAACTCATGGTCACTCTTTAAACATATTTCTAAATACATACATAAAACACCTAAACTTAGAAACAAACTTGTGGATCACGCAAATATTTATTGCTACCCGGGAATCGAACCCGAGACCTCAGAGCGTACTGTTACGTAGCCCTCATGTATGGCATCCGGCTGATCTCAGCATTTCCCATCTATGATGCTAGGCAAGGATGCCCCGCAGGGCAGTCAGTCCGTTCCGAACTTTCGTCCTGAACACTCGCCTTTTAATTTCAATTTCTTCATTCTATTTCCACTAAGTGTATTTTTAAGTTTCCCAAATTGAGTGTTTATGTGTGTGACGTCAATAAAAGTCTTTGTGTTTGAGAACATTCTTTTTTTAAAAACGGACTCCGGGAATCCCTTGTAACAGTACGTCGCATACACTATCACTAACGTCACCGAGGCAGTTAAGGTATCCTCTTTATAAATCGAAGTAAACAGTATCTTCATACATTTTACCATATCAAAATAAAACTTTACTTACTTTAAACAGGTTTTAGTAAATGAAGACTGGATAAACAAAGCGATACTACGAATGACAGAAGAAGAAATGTGTATTGTGGAAGTTTCAGGTGCTGTTGCTTTGGCGGCCATTTTAGCTGACCCCTACATAGTTCCAGAATTACAGGACAAAAAGTATTTAATAAAATAATGTTTTGTTATCTTTAAATCAAAATGATGCTGATGATGAATTTCCATCAGGCGCGTCCTGATGGAAATTCGTAGTGACTGCTTGCGGACCGCTCTCAAAGTCACTCACAATATTCTCCTATTGTACGCAATAGGTTTCCCACCTATTGCGTACAATAGGGTCCTATCAAAATCTTCGCAACCCAAGCCAGTGTCATCTGCAAGTGGAACTTGTGGGGAAATCATGGCGAAGAGACGGAAGGCTAGCGTAGTTTAAGGTCGATCACACTCCCAATATGGCGAAAATAGGGAGAGGGAGTGGAGTGCGATAAAATGATTTAATATTAAATTAACTCCACTACAATTGACAAAGTGTGGACATTGGTACGCCTCTTCCTACCCTTTTAGAGAAACAGGCAAAATTGAAAGCACGCTAACAAGTGGAACTTACTCAGAATAGAAAGATACTCGTATAATTATATAAGTTAGTTTTCAGTACATATTTTATTATTAATTAATTAAAAAGTTATAAATAAAACTTTGTTTCAGGGTTGTCTGCATTATTACAGGTGGCAACATCGCCACAACCACTTTGACCAAGGTCCTAAACAGTGGTCTTAAATTAGACGGACGAGCTCTATCAATGAAAGTAAGAAAATAACTAAATAGATATTAAAGGACTTTTATTTAACCTCATTCTTCTAACCTAAGTTAATCGAACGTGGTATGAGATCTAAACATTTAATTATAGTACTAAGGCGGCATATAGGCATACGGCCGACCTAATTGCAAGGAGTCACCGTAGACAAAAAATAAATTTAAATAAATAAATAAACAGTCACCGTAGCCAAACATTTTCAACAGAAGAACACCGAAGAACTTTATTTTGTAGAAGTTTTGGATAACCTAGGATGGAACTGCTTACATAATAACTGATAAAGACATAAATTTTTTAAATACGTATATAATATTATGTAAAAAAGAAGAACGTATACGAATATTTGCACTTCATATAAATGTTTGTTCTCAACCGAGATTTAAATCTGGGACCTCTCTAGAACGCTAATGCAGCTCACAATGTAATAATAATATATTCTTTTTTTTGTAGATTCGCTTTTTGAGTTATCCACTTTCTGATACCAACAAAAAAAATGTATCAGTATGTTATTGAAAAGCTCACATCCGCAGGGCAGCTTGTGGCGAGCTGAATGTGCGTGGCTACACATCGGCCCGATTCCTCAGAGTTTTGTTGCCCTTCTGCACCGGTTAGGATTTAATGGCGTAACGGGAGAGCAGTGAGAGTGCTACTCCCGGGAGTGCAGCAAATCTCAATTCTGGCTTGCCTTAATTGGCCGGTCAGCGAAGTGTCATTTTCAAGGGCATAACTACAGGGAAGCCCGCTCCGGGCTTGTCCCGCGAAGGTGAAACCGGCGCCGCACCGCTCGACACCCCTAGCCGCTCACACCGGTGTTGCACTCTGTCGCCGTACGGGCTTATCATGCCTATGGTGATTGTATAGGGGGTCCATCTAGTGAGTTAGCAAGTCACCGTCTGCCAATATTTTAATTATAATATATTAAAATAGCAGACGTCGTCTTCATCCATAGTTATAATCACCCAGTTCATCTAACCACCTAACCCAATAAATAGCCCATTCCATAGTTTCATTATTTTACAATATTTTAACTTCCATTGGAGGTGGTCCATTATCGTTCTTCTACATACGGCGGGCGTGGATTGTCTGCAGTTGGGGTCCCATTTCCTATTCGATTAAAATTCTCTGGGCCTCTGCGTGTTGGACCAATATGTCCACATGTAAATGTAAGCCTACCAAAAGACCGGGTATCTTCGTAGGAAAAAAATAGATGCCCGTGAAGATAGAGACAATAATATAATGTATACTTAATTAAATATTCTGTAAAAATTTAATGCCTATCTTTTTAATTTTTAGTATCTTTATTTATCCATTACATTTTATAATATTTTATCCATACTGATAATTTATAATTATGCTATAATTAATTATTCATTAAGACTCGTGATGGAATGAATTGAGATTATTCTGTGAGTGGGACCACGAACACGGTGGGACGAAATTGGTGGGACCACGAGCCAGTTGACGTTAGTGGAACTTAATAGTGAGACCACGAGTCTAATGGTGGTGGGACCACGAGCACGGTGGGCCAAAATTGGTGGGACCACGAGTCAGTTGCTGTTAGTGGAACTTAATAGTGAGACCACGAGTCTAATGGTGGTGGGACCACGAGCACGGTGGGTCAAAATTGGTGGGACCACGAGTCAGTTGCTGTTAGTGGAACTTAATAGTGAGACCACGAGTCTAATGGTGGTGGGACCACGAGCACGGTGGGTCAACATTGGTGGGACCACGAGTCAGTTGCTGTTAGTGGAACTTAATAGTGAGACCACGAGTCTAATGGTGGTGGGACCACGAGCACGGTGGGTCAAAATTGGTGGGACCACGAGTCAGTTGCTGTTAGTGGAACTTAATAGTGAGACCACGAGTCTAATGGTGGTGGGACCACGAGCACGGTGGGTCAAAATTGGTGGGACCACGAGTCAGTTGCTGTTAGTGGAACTTAATAGTGAGACCACGAGTCTAATGATGGTGGGACCACGAGTCAGTTGCTGTTAGTGGAACTTAATAGTGAGACCACGAGTCTAATGGTGGTGGGACCACGAGCACGGTGGGTCAACATTGGTGGGACCACGAGTCAGTACCCGAAGCAGCTTATCGTTTGACTTTTGCTATCGGTTTCGTTGAAACCGACTGCCTGCCAACTGCCTGAAAGTTATTGCTAGGAGCCGATGCTTCGTTGCAGCTGATTGCAGTGGAGTGGTTATCGTGGCCGCTTATTTCTCGCCAACCTGTAAGCAATATAAATTCGAACTATGGCTCGCTGAGAAAGACGTCATTATTACTGTTTTTCGTCCCAGTCCTGGAAAATTTCAACGCCTGGGTGTGACACTTGAGGTTCCCGAAAAACCACTGGTAGGGGAAGAACTTCTGCGGTCTGGGTGGCCAATCCATAACCGGAAAAATATCACCACCTGTGTGTGACGTGTGTGCGGTTCGATTGTAGATGTATCGTTTGCGACCCCTGATCGCACATGCCGCGTCCAGGGCTGGCATGTGGTGGAAGGAGGGGTTGTTATTCGTCCATAGTTATAATTAGTTTGACGTTTCTCCTCCAACTAGCCACTAACTGGCTATCCTAAATACTTCAGCATACGTTGGGCTGTCAAACTCCTGAATCAAGGGCTCCCCGGGATGCAGCTATCGTGCAGGCCTGATTACCGGTGGAGATCGTAATGTGCACGCAGCGTGCATCTCCGCTATCGGTACACCAGGCACTGAGGCCCGAGAGAAGGAGCACACGAGTGTTACAAGGGTGCCGAAAGGTCCCTCTAGGAGACCATTAAGCTGGCCAAGAAATTGGCCCGTAAATAGTTCCTAGAGAATCTGGAATGGTAAGGTCATGCGCTGGTCCAAAACCCCAGCCAATGTTAGGGATTACGTCGAGAACGACGTGCCCGCAGTCACCAAAAAGTGAGCTAGAGGTGCTGCGGCTAAGCCCTGCAAGAGAACCACTCAGGTTCACTTTAGGTTTTGGCTCTATTT
This sequence comes from Thumatha senex, assembly GCA_948477245.1. Lineage (NCBI taxonomy): Eukaryota > Metazoa > Arthropoda > Insecta > Lepidoptera > Erebidae > Thumatha > Thumatha senex. Next base: position 10,468,059 of record OX419743.1, read on the forward strand.
TGTTTGGTCGCGGCTATTTTGATATAGTCAACGCCTTGCCCTGGAACTGCTTTAAGAAGACGCTTATTTTCATATAGTGCCTCCCTGCCTCTAGTGCATTGTCGGGGCTTATCTTTCCGACAGAGCCATAGTTTGCCAAAGCTAGGGCTGGCATGGCGAGAAGTATTGTGTTTCCCAGGGATCGGTCCTAGGACCACTTCTGTAGAACATCGGCTACGATTGGATGATGCGTGGTCCGTTGCTGAGAGGTCACTCTCGTGATGGCGCTAAGAGGAATGCATTAAGATGCAATCCTAACGACCACGTCAGGTGTTGCTATGGTCCTGTGTCGAGGTTATTTTTCAAATCTTTGATTTTATTTCTAATTACCATTTCAATTTATTTCACTACCATATCTCGAGATCTAATTACCGTAAATGGGAAATCGCATTACCGTTTTTCAAAAAAAAATAAACTTCAATATCTCTTAGCAGAAAAGAGTAATTGCTGTGCCTTTCAAAAAATTCAGTTTCTATCATTAAATTCTTTGCGAAAAATTCAGAAAAAACATGAATATATGCATTTATTTTTCTATTCTCCAAAACGTTAAATATGCTTGAAATGAAATATTCGCCCACCCGATGCTTCTAGTCGCCCAAAATACAAGCTTAAGCTTATTTTGGATGCCAGAAACAGCATGGTTTATGTGTTTTTTAAATATTTTTTTACACAGCTCCATATAGTCCAAAGTAAGCTAATGTGAGTTTATGTGGTATGGGATTTAGATAACTGATAAACTTACTGGGAATCGGACGTGGCGTGGCAGTCGCAAACAGTACCACTGCGCCATCGCTGCAGTCGAGTATTAGAAATTATAATACATAGTTACTAGATAAGCACTTAATTTTTTGTTTTTTAATCTAAATTACTGTTCTAATTAAAGGTGGATCAGGTACCAGGTAGGATTTTGAAGCAACTGGGAATACACCAAGGTGAAAAAGAAGAACGAGCTAAGTACTAAAAAGTATTATGTTTTTTTTAGATATGGATACCAATTGATAATTCAAAAGAACTTTACAAAGTAATGAAAATAATAGCCAACATTGGTGGCAGCGTTATTTATTATGACTCGGATAATGTATGGTGCGAGGAAGAGGATTTATATAAAACTTACGTAAGTTATGCAAAAATATAATTAGGTACTGGCAGCTAGTTACCATTTTAAACATGTATACTCTAGAAACAATTTTGAAAAGCAATTAGTATGCTAACTAACTAAAAAAAACTAACTATCTTCACGCTGTATCCCTGACGGGGTAGTCAGAGAGGACAGATCGCCAGGCTTCGCGATCCATGCATACTTCTTTCGCTTCGTCGAGATTCATCAATCGCTTCATACACGCACGTCTGGGTATCCGAGTACTTTTGACCTTTCCGTTTTTGAGCAATCTGCTCACGTGGTCTTCATATGTAAGTCTCGGCCTTCCCTGACTCCTTCTGCCCTCTACTTTTGAACAATATATATTCTTCGTCAATCGTTCCTCACTCATTCGTTGGACGTGAAAATTTAAAATAATAATAATAATAATTTGTAATTTTTTTTAAATTTTTTTTAATGTTTTTTTTTAATTTTTTTTGGAAAATTTAGTTTTTATGTCGCCGTTCGTACGTAAAGAGGTTGATTCATTCGTCAGTTTCGAGCAGATCACGGTGCTGTAGTTGGTAAACGTGTCTGTTGCGTTAAACCAGAAGAAGCAGGTTCGAGTCCAGCTCTTGACTTGAAAAAATTTACACTTGAAATTTTTAATGTATTAATAAAAATAGTTTTAATGTAGTATCTGTCTGTTTCTTCCGACTAATCTCATCGACATTTATTGTTGCTGTGATATGTTAGGAGTAACTAAGGATACATCTTATCTTATCCCCGTATTCCCGCGACAATACTAGTTAAACCGCAAGGCGTCCTATTATTGACTTACAAGTTTACTATAAAGTAAATATCCCTGACATTAAACTTCAAATTTGATCAGTCAAAGCACGCTTAAATCGCTGAACCAACGTCTATGAAGTTTAATAGATTCAAAGATTGATTAGGTTTGGTGGAAGAATCTAACCGATCTTGGTTAGGCTCAACCGACCTCACCTGAGATGGCAGTGCACCTAGCTGCCGACTAACGGACGAGGCAATGACGCAGGTGCACGTACCTTAAACTTACATTTAACAGCAATGTCGAAAACCAAATACCAAACGACAGATACTCCTAGCAGCCAAATAAAAGCTGACTCCAGATGCCAAATCCAGATACAGTTTGTAAGCAACTGGGAATCTATACCTACTTAATATTATAAAGCTGAAGAGTTTGTTTGTTTGTTTTGTAGAACGCGCTAATCTCAGGAACTACTGGTCGGATTTGAAAAATTCTTTATTGTTAGATAGCCCATTTATCGAGGAAGGCTATAGGCTATAGAAACTGGAGAACCAGGGAAGTAGTGTGATGATATATCACGGGGCAGTAGTCATAAATGTCGACAAATCGGGAAATTTTTAATACATTATTGTAGAATTTATAAGCGACGGGATTAAATAGGTGCGACGGGAGTTCAAAGTATGTCACGGGTAAAGCCGAGGGGTCACCTAGTAGACTATATAAGGTAGAAGAAGATACCCCAGAGATTGATTAAGATATCTGTCGACTGATTTAGAGTTCCGTATCAATACGGTATGATATCTTTTGACAGATATTTCTATATCGTACCAATCTGTCAAGATGTCATTCGATTAGGTATCGAATAATTGTGAATAGCGGGTTAGTGTCGAGAAATCTTCATTGACGCGAGCGAAGTAGTACTAGCTGTAGAACTATGTACATTAAAGTGATAAGTTTTCTTTTATTTGTGTAGATAACTCTGATGTGTGCTACTCGTGATTTGGAACACTCGTGTACTTTGAAACGTGTCATGGAGAAGTTGTTCCCGAACAGATGCCAGTTCTCTGAAGAACCCTTTTGTCCAAGAACAAAGTGTCCATGTTACCCTAAGCTGTGGTCTATATAATATTACAAATTTCTTTACGTTTCAAATTAACAGACAGATATTTAGTATTTTGTAGAAAATCATTAAAAAAATGGAAAATTTAATGTATTTTTTGTTGGTTACGCTGTTGCTTGGATCCTCATTAAGAATTTGAAAGTTAAATTCTAAATTTTAAATTAAAGATTTTAAACGTTATTAGTGGCCATTTCCTAAAATAAGTACATTATAGTCAAAATAAGTGTAAAATACAGGTATTAACGCGATCATGCTTATTTACCTTAAATAGCTTGACGTTTCGACTGGATTGCACCAGCCGTGGTCACAAGCAGACTGAAAAAATGCATGATCGCGTTAATACCTGTATTTTACACTTATTTTAATCATGCAACGCGATAGTTTAAAAGTTAGTAGGTATATTATAGTCATTGCCTACTTCTAGGTGCCTGGTCACCTAGGTGCTGAGTATCTCACCGTATTTGACTTATTAACACCAGAGAAAACATTTAACAAATTAATATTAGACTCGTTGGTAAGGCCATCTCTAACAGACATTTGGATGGAGACTATAGTGTCAAATTCCCTCCTCTTACAATCCTAGGTCCTTAAAGAAAAGGGTGAAAAGGCATTTTTCTGGGCCGTCAACCTGAGGGTCGCTATCGGGGTCTTACCGGCTGGGATAGCGGCCCTCAGTCACGTATCATCGTCTCTGCTTTCCATCAGGCGGGCGGCGCCATTTTGATGTGTCAAACATAAAAAAAATCTACAGCAAGAAATTATCAAGTATGAATGTGAAATGAAGAGTCGGTCTCTATTAGACCCTTAGACCATCTAACTAGATGTTGGATGTTATTACAGACAAATAATATTTAGATCGTCAATGATTAGACCCGTCCTTCAAATACTTTATATGAAAACTCATTGCTACATAGATACCACCAGCAGCCTCCCTTATGTAGTATTTTTCCTCTATGGCCTCCACAAAGGATGAAAATGAACCAAAATGAACAAATGACAAACATAATCTGACATTACACACCATAGATGGCCTAATAAAAAATGGGAAAACACGCCTTACACATAATTATAAAATAGACATTTTTGTAACAAAATCATAATATCCAAATCGCTACATTACTTTCAATATGAACACCCGAAGAAATGTAAGTTATCAGTAAATTGTATAATCGGCACTTATTTAAAAAGTAGGTACCTAGCGTAGACATGGACTTTCGTACAAAAAGAAAATGGGAGAGATCTACTGTCACTGGTATTTCACAGTCTACCTATACCTATTCCTTTTTTTCTAGTTCTACAAGTTGTAGAGTATTTTTTTTATATCTCTGCACGTTGTAGAGCAAATAATTATTAAAGAAAAGAAAGAAAGAAAGAAATAATATTTATTTTTGGCAACAAAAGTATATATATATTTACTATAAGTGCAATGTAGTGTGACAAAATTTCCACATTACAGTCAGTATCTCAAATGGTAGCAGAGTTCATAGAAATGATATTAAATATTGTGTCATTCTCTAATGCATTTTATGTTATTCGAGTCTTTTTCGCGTAATATTTTATTTTTTATCACCTCTCGACTTTTTCTCATTTTCTAATTTAGGAAGATTTCGATGAATTTAGTGATCCCGATAATCCCAGATTCATCAAATATGAAGAAGTGGTACATGCTGCAAAATTGATACGGCCGTATATCAAACAAACTCCTTGTATGGTAAGTTTAATTAGCAAATAAATAAAAACCCCAAAACTTGTAGAAACAATCACAGAACTCATGAAAAAAGTTTTATTGACCGCCATTCTTCTCTCTAAGAATATTAGCCACCGCGTAATGCTCAATAAGTTAGCTAATAAATTGCTTATGTTAAGAGTGAATTCACGCCGGTAGTAGAATAGCAGGGGTTCGAACTCTGGCCGAGAGAACGCAAGTCAACGCAACGCAACCTTAACCATTAAACTACGGCGTTATCACATCGCTATTCTGGTTTGGTGGTATTGTTTTCGGCCTAAAATACCACGTCCCGACTTAAAGTAGTCGAAGACGTAACATAAATACAGTAATTATTCATTGATTATTTGTCTCGTTCAATCACAGACATATAAGACAGTAAGGGTTCAATGTACTTTTGTCGTAAAGCGAGTATGTTAAGGGAACACTGAACGTGCAATGTTCAGTTGTTCATGTTTGAAGAATCAAAATAAATACAGTGCAAAAAATATTCAAATTGCCATGTCTCTGTAAGGTTAAAAACATTGGAATTTTTTACATTCTCATTCTTATTATACTTATATTATTATTTAGTTGAAAAGGTCAACTAAATATTAATGTAGATTATGAACTTGACTTAGATTTTGATTGCAGGCAGCACATACTCAACGTGAGTTCGGAATATACATTCATTATAAACTGGAATTCCTACAACATAGCGGATGGTAAATATTTGTTTATACTTTATACAAATAATATAGCCATAGGACGTGACAGCCTATAAAGTAGGGTAGGGTGAGCTACTGCCCCAAGATGAGAGCGGGGTTATTCCATTCTCGACTCTCATGGATGTTGATAAAAATTAGTGTAGAGATGCATGGAATAGAACCCGGGACCTCAGCTCTTAACTAATTTTTATCCCAGGTACAAATTCTTGCGAGAAGAGGGTACGTGAAACTTCATCGCTTCACCGCTGTCGGGCGTTAACTAGTAATTAAAATAAATTTGTCGACTATTTAATCTTACATTCCTAACTATTACAGTTTCAAAGAACGAGGAGCCCTATATGTCCTGCAAAAATTGCCAGCCGATAAAAAGAAAATTGGGGTAATTATAGGAGCGACTGGTAACGAGGCAATTGGATTGTGTTACCACTCTAGAAGACTCAATATTCCCACCACTGTAGTATTGCCAATTTCAATTCCAATTTCCAAACTTCACAAAATTAACAGTTTGGGTGCTAAAACAGTTTTACATGGACTCACTTTTGCGGAAGCTATGAAACATGCACGAATATTGGCAAAAGAACGAGGGCTGACGTATATCAACGTGTACGTTATATATTTTCATATATATATCATCGTATCACACGTAGTCTTAAGTAACAATGACTGAATGGTAGTCAGAGAGGACAGATCGCTAGGCTTCGCGATCCATGCATACTTCTTTCGCTTCTTGAGATTCATCAATCGCTTCATACACGCACGTTTGGGTATCCGAGTACTTTTGACGTTTCCCTTTTTGAGCAATCTGCTTACGTGGTCTTCATATGTAAGTCTCGGCCTACCCCGACTCCTTTTACCCTCTACTTTCGCACAATATATATTCTTCGTCAATCGTTCCTCATTCCTTCGTTGGACGTGTCCAAATCAACGGAGCGCGCCCTATTCCAGCTTAACGCTGACACTTTCATTCAAACCTGCCATATTGCGTATCACTTCGTTACGTATTCGGTCGGTCAAAGTTACGCCGCATATTTTCGAAGTGATCGCGTGGAGATCCACATCATTCAATTTTACTTTCATGCATCTTCTGACATACCCAGGTTTCGCTATTGTAAAGCTACGTTAGCACTAGCACTGCGTTATGAATCGCCGCCTAAAAGGGCTCCGTTGAATTAATTTTGTTATACAGAAAAATAAAAATTACAAAGATAAGAAATAAAAAAATATTGCCTATATATACAGGGTCATTTTAAAAACACCAGCAACCTGCTAGGAGTAGATAACCAAGGTCATGACCAACAACGTTTGTTCTACTACTTCGTCATAGGTTTTCGCTCTTGGATTCGCTTAAAAGAACTCCTGGGTCTCTTTTTCGTCACGTACTGCATGTTTCGATGAACGATGGATGTGCGCGCATCAATGCGGTTAAAAAAGGTCAAGGTCAAAGGAGTTATGACCGGTCCACCCCCATCCCCTGTGATTTTCACGTGTTGTGTGTTACTGTAATTCAATCAGTACATTAAATTAAAGTTAAATAAGATATTTTTTTTTCCAAAAAATTAAAAAAAAAAAAAAAAATCGAAAAAAAAATCGTAGAACATGTTTTTATAATGTTAGCTACCTAGTCCTAGCAGGTTGCTGGTGTTTTACAAATGACCCTGTATAGATTAAATTAATTGAAGCGCTCGCGGACTCAAGTGTTTTGTAATCGATCACTGAGTTACGCAACTTTCACTATACCATTTATTAACTTTCACTATACCATATATCATTTAATTTTTCGATTTTTTTTTATTCGGTATATTATCATCATTTTTTTGACTGAAATGGATGCGTCAATCGACTGATATTTTTGTCGTTATAAAAATGTTCTCATCGTTTTCTATAGAAACTGATTCCAAGACGATGAAAAGCTCGCCGGCTCTCTAATCTAAAATTATATTTCACAAAGTTAAAGGGTTTCTTTTAAAGTTGGCAGAGACGTGACGTCGTCGAGGCCCAAACTAGCCTCACTCCATTGGGGTACCTGTTGAATACTTGATGTAAGAACTAAATCCTGTATTAACCCGTCTGACCTGATTTAATAGAGGCTTAAGTCCAACTGGACTCCAGGCTGATTTGATTCATTGATTGACTGCCAATTTGTTACTGTCTGTGTCAAAGGCTTGAATATACTCCTAGATGGAAAATATAGGCGACTATCGAATGAAATAATGTTTTTCTTTTAAATCGAAAGTGTAGTTCCAGTCTGGAACAGCACTTTCGATATACAGAGATTAGCACTTTTATAAAACAAACTTGAACTAAATAGTAAGTAAACAATTTAGTAAAGATTGAGCCTCTTTCCACAGACGAGACCACCCGCATGCCCTTGCTGGTTTCGGAACTATTGCCTTGGAACTCCTGGAGCAGACACCATTCGCTGACGCCATTCTCCTGCCAATAGGCACTGGCAGTCTCGCTGCAGCAGTCGCCACGGTTATCAAACACAAGAAACCCTCTTGCCTCATTTATGTAAGTAATGCAGAGTTCAATTGCCATGTTGTCTTTTTTCAAGGTTATCTTAGTTATATTAGAAAAGTAAAAGATTGTGAACATATTTTGATGATTGTTATTAAATCACGCTTGTTATTAAATGACACTTCATTGGGCAAAATATATAAACATGAGAATCTTCAGTAACATTAAACTCCATCCCAATAAAACTCACTATCTTTACGCTGTATCCCTGAAGGGATAGTCAGAGAGGACAGATCGCCAGGCTGAGGCTTTACGATCCATGCACGTGATATATATTTAGAAAACTTAGTTTTTAAATATAGCCACAATATATGGGTAGATAGCACCTTAAACACATGTTTTTTCTAAGATTTTAATTACAATTCCATGTAATCATTATATAGTTTCCAAATCATAGAACCAATTTCTGCTCTTACTCCTTTACTGTGCATGCGGTCAGATTGTGGAACTCAATTCCACCTATTATCAGAGACAGCAAATCTGTTACTACTTTTAAGAGGAAAGTCCGTGAACACTATCTCTCTACACTGTAAATCAATTTTATTTATATGTTTATAAATATTTAATTAGTATTTATTTATATGTGTAAGTATATTTATTTGGTATTTATTTATCTTATTTTATATTTATTTGTTGTTATATATTATATAGTGTTATTTAGTTACGCTCTTTTGTATGTGTGTTAATTTTATTTTCTATCTTTGCTCTCTTACTTACACACTTTTACTTATTATTTTCCTATTTCACGTTCTCCTATCGTCGGTCTGCTGGGAGATATTTCTTTTAGAAATAAGCAGTACCATTGTACCTATGTGTCCTTCAACTATTGATATATGTTACCTAGTGTGTACATAAATAAATAAATAAATAAAACAAAAATACATTTTAAGAAATGGCTACTAAATGTGGGTATTTAGTGTAAGGAAAAATGTATTACTATCTGATTAATAATCACTTACCTGTAAGATCTTCGAAGACACCTTCTCGAAATATTTAAACACTCTAAAGATTATAAAAATATGATTTCTTAAAACTTCCTACAAAAACTATCTGTTCAGTTCAGCAGCATTACGCAGCACTATGGACACAGACAGAGAAATAATTAAAATTTATTCTTTTATGTGGTTACTGTATGAATTATATACGCAAACCACATAAAAGAATAAATATGCATACAATTTTATTTAGGTATCTTTTAGATAAAAACATTAAAATTATGTTCATTCGCAGGGTGTGGAACCAGAGAACTTGGGATTAATGACCAAGTCTTTGGATAATGGTGAGCCGATTTGTAATCCTCAAACAATGACCGCTAGCCTCGCTGGCAATGCATTGAGTGTCAATATGATTGGTGTCAATGCGTACGCCAATGTGAAATCACTCATGGATAAAGTTGTAAGTGCTAGCTGTTTATTCTTCCTCTACTAGGTACCTTTTTAAAGATTTTCCTTGTAATATATAAATAAATAAATATCTAAACAACGGTCAAGGATAACCTTGTACAACAATTAGTAGAGGTTGTACAATTCGTAGGGGTTGTGCGTTAGGATTGACGAATCGAGAGTGTGAGGTGGGATCCTCCTCCCCTTCTTGTTTCATTTTTCATTGTCGTTCTACGATAGATTTCCGCCATGTAACGCCCGATTCAATAAGATAGAAATTTTATACGTTTAACAATGTACCTTCAATGGAATTCTTCTGTAGGTACTAGGGCGCAATGAGACCAAGGCACACTTCACTTGCCAGTGGTACTGGTATCTGCTGACTAATGGACAAAATCATGGCGATCAGAAGGAAAACTAGAAACAAAACCACATGCCTGACCAGCTTCTTCTTCATCTTAGTGTATTCCCAGCTGCTTCCAAACGCTACCTGGATATGGAGTCCACTTTTATTTGGCTGTTAGGAGCCGCTACCGTTAGAATTTTGATTTTCATCCCAACATTTTGTTGGGGCCCGTTACACCCCAACATTTAAGGCCAACGTGGTGCATAAATCTAATTAACTTTATATACCACTAGTTGAAAACTGCGGCTCCGCACGCGAATTGAAATTTTCCCGTTTCCTACAGGAACTTGTTCCCGGGATAAAAAGTAGCCTATGTGTTATTCTGTAAGATATATTATTGTAAAGTTTCATTAAAATCCATTATTATTAGATTTTACGTGGAAGAGTAACAAACATCCATTACCTATTACAAACTTTAGCATTTATACTATTAATAGGAAGGATTTATTGGTTAAATTTAAGATCGCCTATCATTATTGGACAGATATAACATAACGTTGTTTAGTTCTTTTAATATTTGTTTTATAGCTACTCGTAAAGGAGGATTGGATTGCTCGTGCAATGTTACATTTAGCAGAGCGCGAGAAATTTATAGTAGAAGGCACGGCTGCATGCCCCTTAGCTGCCATCTTAGGAAGTCTTGTTCCTGAACTTAAACAGAAAAAGTAAGTATTGCCAAGTGCTATTACATCTTGTGTAACATTTTGGTGAATATGACAAATGACAATATTTAGGTGTGTGGACTTTTAGTAAATAGTTTTTGGTAGTAAGTATAGAATAAGTTAGCGACGATCAGCTCACACCGTACCGTAAATACCGTGTAGATACAGAAAGTGCAGACTCCTTTGTGCGATATTTGGTGCCTTGCTGTAATTTGATGAAAGGGCTTGGTTAATTGCGAGAAAAGAAACTTACAGCTTTGATATACTTCACACTGTATTTAATCCATATAAAACGCTCGATACAATTATTGAGTAACAGAACAAATTATAGATTTATTGCTGTGCTAATGTAGCTACAATTGTACAGCTATTGTAATGCGACGGTGTGTGTAGAAGACGGTAAAAGTGTACTTCGGTATTGCCACTACTACAAAGAAAAATTGTATTGAAACCAAATATGTTGGAGTTGCCAACATCCTTCTACAAGTTATTTCATAGCGCATATAATGCGCGTTAGTGGTCAACGTTAGCAAACTTTTGTTGGCTAACGATATAAAACTATATCGGGTTTTAAGCTACCGGGTGTTCTTCCCCTAACAGGACTAAGTAAGTTACAAAAAACGCACCAAGTTTTAAATAGTCCTAAGTTTACTTTAAATGGAATTGTTACAATTTTCATTATATTTCAGTGTGATCTGTCTCCTCACGGGAGGAAATATTGACAGTTTAATGCTTAACCGCAGCTTACAGAGAGGGTTGGCCGCTGAAGGGCGCCTTGTAAAATTCAGAGTACGTATTACGCAGATTATTAATATACTTGCTACTTACTTATGTAAATAACGTCCGTTTTAGAAGGAGCTCCTGTAAAATCTGAGGGGCCCAAGTCAACCTTATTTGCAAGTTCTGGACTGTTAAAGGACGTTCGAAAACAAAGAATAGTTATTAGTAATGTGGTTAGAAGGTCGAACGGTAGGTAGTAATTTTTTTGCGGCTTTGAGCAACAATCAACAGCAGGCACTTACAATCAATCCATCAGTAAGTTAGTCCATTGCATGTATCTTCCAATCATTTTGGGAGGGTGATTCGATTGGATCTTACTGTACCATGCTGGTCATACGGGTTTTATTTCGAGTTCATTCGTCACATGGAGATTTACGACGAACGTTAGTCAGCAGGTGCACTACTGCAGCTGAGGCTGGTTCGGGCCCTAAGTTTTCGGTAGGGTCCTACTATTGAACCTCGAAATTATACTATAAACAAATTGCACAAACTTTAGGTTCAATAATAGGTACTAATAATACAAATTATCAGTTCATTTCAATCACCATCTAAGCGCTAGACCTGCCTGGTTGCGTCCGAAGCCCTCGCTTTGGAGCCCGGGTCCGCTTTCTTCTCTTCTCCGTCCAGTTCTAGCTTTAGCATTCCTTGTAGTGAAGACAACCACGCTAAGCCACGACCAGTTTAATAACGATACAACATCCGCAGGTTGGAATTTACAATGTACCAGGTGCTAAAGCCGAACTAATGCAGTTAATAGCCAGTGGAGGTTACAATATCATTACTCACTTCATAGACAACTTTTGGACAGAAGGCGACACTTACAGATCGGAGGTAATTCATCCACGACTTATTTCTAATCCTAAAGGACGATAAGTACCCAACGTCCATGCATCCAATGGCACAACAATGTGATTAGTATATCTACCTACGTCATCTCAACCAGAAATCAGTTGCCTCTTATCGTTTCGCAACACAGTTTCGCAATGATGGCCATCTTGTTCTACTGTTGATCCTTAAAGGTAACGTCATACAAGATAAAGTTATTGTGGCCTCTCACGGTGTCCAGACGGACAGAACTGATGCTATGTATTCTAAAACCCTTCTCTTTGTCTTATCCTTTCCTTTGTCTTTTTTTATGATTCCGCAATCAATAGGAATAAAAAAATAAACTCTCGTAGAATCTAATTAGCTACTTTTAGAAAAGATAACCGGTTATGTAAGTTTGTATCTTTTAAATAATTTAATTGTTATTTCTAGATGAAAATCGTAGTGGAATCAAAAAATTTGGAGCACTCGTTGGAATTGAAAAGAATCGTTGAAAAAGCTTATCCAAATTCCACGACATTTGAAAGTGAACCATTCAACGACAAGAGGACGTGCCCATGTTATATTAGGAAAAGTAAATAGATAGCCATCTGGATATTATGATCACAATAGACAACAGAACTGCAGAGATAGGGTAGAAGACTTAAAATGTTATCAATATTGTAATTTAATAGTGTTTATCATACACCTTTGTATGTTAAACCACTTACGATGACATCGTATAGTAATTACCAGAATTAATATGTGGTACGTCTACTTCCGTATCTTTCACACACGTGCATGTAGTCGATATTATGCAGTTAGGCATATGTGTTTCTTACAAATGTACCTACATATCTCAGTTTGTTAATAGCTATTACCATATATCTAGCTAGTACCTACTATCAAGATTTACTGGAATTCGAATACATTTTCTGCAAAATAAAGAGATTGAGTTTTTATTTCTCCATAGTATAATGCCATATCCAGATATGTTTAAAACATTAACTTTTCTAGCTTATATATGTACAATGCGGTACCTAAACGTTTCTATGTACTTAAATAATTTGCTGTAGATGTTTTGTGTATGAGATTTCCGTTCAACACGTGTATTTTATTATTATTAACTATTTTTCTAAAGTACTTTCTAATTCTAATGTCTAAAAAAAAAATCTAGTTCGAAAGAACAGTCCATCGAGTAATGAATATTTAAAGAATTGTTCATTCGCCGCAACAGCGTTTGGTGATATTAGACTGTTTCGTAATAAATTAAATTTGAAAAATTGATTTGATGGCTTAGCATTCAATCAATTGACCCTCGAAATTAAAATAAGTAACGTACGGTTATATATAGTTAGGTAGTTCACCTTTATTCAAAACAGCGTTAGCAAATGATCAGGGAGGTGTTGATTAATGAAAACCATAAGGTTACTTGGTATAAAGATATTCATGATATCTATTACATTGTATAAGTGACTAATTCTTCCACAAGAATAATGATTTGTAATGTCAGAGTAAATAAACTGGTTAAGCAAGTACCTATACGTCCATTTATCCTAATAATATTTCCTGGATTTACATGAAGAACGTATACCTACATAATTCTGAGAATTATATATTATATATCTTTATATTATTAGTATAACTCTTTCCTGTAGCGCGGTAAGTTACGTGTCTATAGGCGATGGTAACCATTTAACACCAGGTGGGCCGTAAGCTTGTTTGCCATGTCGTAGTATAAAAAAATGTATTTTAAAGGTGTCAATACATTTACATTGAACAAAAACAAAACAGTCCCCTGCCTTAAGAAAGAGTAAGTTTAATTAGAACATAATATCATGCATATGGTGAAGACTTTTTCCCTAAGGGGTAAGCAGAGCCCACATTTCACCAGTTGTATATCGATGTCCCACGTATTTTTACTAGTAGGTAAAACCAGTAGGTAAATACTCTTATTACTGTGATAGAACTTTTATTATTTTGTTACGACCGACGACGCGGCGACGCGCGACGCTTAAAGAAAAAGGTCATGACTACCACTCGTATTCCCCAACAAATTTACTATCCATGCAGTTTATCCTATTTTTACATACATAGGTACATACATACATATTATCACGCCTGTTTCCCATCGGGGTAGGCAGAGACTATGGCTTTCCACTTGCTACGATCCTGACATACAGTTTTCGCTTCTTCTACTTTCATGAGTGTTTTCATACACGCTCGCCGGTTAAGGGTACTCTTGACCTGGCCTTTTTCCAAAAGATCGTCGATTTGATTGACATACGTGCGCCGAGGTCGACCCCTACCAGTTTGCCCATTCACTCTCGCCACATATATCTGCTTCGTCAGTCTATTTTCATCCATCCTCTCCACGTGTCCGAACCATCTAAGCATCCCTTTTTCTATCTTAGTCACTACATCTTCTGTCATACCGCAATGTTCCCTAATCACGCTGTTCCTTTCTTTATCCATCAATTTCACTCCAGCTATACTTCGCAGACTTCTCATTTCCACGGCATTAATTTTTCTTTTATGCGTCTTCTGCCATACCCAGCTTTCACTGCCATACATAAGTGTGGGGACCAGCACTCCTCTATGTACAGCCAGTCTTGCCTTCTTAGGCACGTTCTGACTGCTCATAAAGGCTTACATGGCTCCATTCACTTTATTTCCTGCCAAAACTCTTCGCTCAATGTCATAGTCAACCTTTCCATCACTCGTAAATTTAGTACCCAGATATACAAACTCTTTCACTTGTTCTACTCTTTCTCCTTCCACAAGAATTGAGCAATCCGTCGTACTTACCTCACTTTCAAAAACCATTACTTTCGACTTGTTAACAATTACTTTCATTCCTTTGTTTATTAACGAATCATGCATAATGTTTACCATCAACTGCAACTCCTCCGCCGATGTTGCTAATATTACCTGATCATCGGCGTATGGGAGGCACTTGACAGTCAGTTCATCCATTTTTATACCATACGTACTCTCTTGCAGTTCTTTCAGGCAGCTGTCCATGTATAAGTTAAACAGCAACGGCGACGCTAAACAGCCCTGTCTCACACCTTTTTCAATGTGAAAAAAGTCTGTGCAAGCTCCGTTGATCCTGACACAAGCACGAGCCCTCATAGAGAGATTTCAGTGCTCGTATCAAGTGGCTGTTTACTCCATACCTGGCCAGTGTTGATCACAGTTAATTCCTCACCACTCTATCATAGGCCTTTTCCAAGTCTACAAAAACGCAATAGACTTTTTGACTTTTCGCCATAAGCTTTTCTACTACTCATCGTAAAGAAAAGACCTGATCCGTGCATCCCCTTCCTTTCATAAATCCTGCTTGTACATCCCACATTTTTCCTTCAGTTTCATTCATCACTCTTTTTATCAAAACTTTTGCATACAATAGTTTTTGCACTCTTGCTGTGACCCTTTTCCCTTATAAAGCGGCACGATGACAACCTTACACCAATCTCTTGGTACGCTGCCATTCCTCCAACAAAGGTTGAAAAGGCAGTACAGCTGGCAAGCTACCACGCCTTGTCCCGCTTTCAGCATCTCGACAGAGATCCTATCAAGTCCCGCAGCTTTTCCCACTTTCATGCTATTCAATGCTTCCACTATTTCTTCCATACTTATGACTTCTTCCTTACCAATTTCATTCATTTCCCAGATACTAGTCTGTACTTGCATATCCTCTTTTTCAAACAAGCTTTTAAA
Source organism: Thumatha senex (assembly GCA_948477245.1). Taxonomy (NCBI): domain Eukaryota; kingdom Metazoa; phylum Arthropoda; class Insecta; order Lepidoptera; family Erebidae; genus Thumatha; species Thumatha senex. The sequence goes on from OX419743.1 coordinate 10,483,793, forward strand.
ATATTGCATCCATCTTTTTAACACACATTCTTATCCTTTCACAAGACTACCATCGTGGTTTCTGATATGGTTGAGATGCGATGTCGTCTGTTGACCCCTCACTGTTCTTATGGACTTCCAAAAGTATTTCATATTCTGTTGGAAGTCATCAGATAACCTTTTATCAAATTCATCTCTGTCATTCTCTTTCTTTCTTTTCATCACCTCTTTTGCAACACGCTTATACCTTTTGTACACCTCTTTTGCCATTTTTAGGTCCACATCCGTTGCCTTCTGCATTCTTTGATTGACTTTTGTAGTCTACCAGTCCAACCATGCTTTCTTCTTATCAGACAACGCCTTTCGGACTTCTGCAAACATTCTCTTTCTCTTACACCCTTGGCTTCTCTTGCTTACCCCACACACTTCCACCGCAACTTCCACTAGACCTTCCTTAAATGACTTCCATACTTCTTCGATCTCACATACGTCATCAGAATTTTCAAATTTCTTGCTCAGCTTACACTTAAATTCCTCTTTTATGCCTATCCCTTCCAAATTCTTGACTTTTATGCGTTCTAGTACACTAACAGGTGCATGCACACGATGCCGCCACCGCTGAAACAGACCTCTTACTCGACTAACAACAAAGAAGTGGTCTGTGTCAATCCCGGCACCGGGGTATGCCCGAGTGTCTAACACTTTCTTTCTCATCCTTGCATCCACAATCACATAATCAATCATGCTTCTCTTGCTTCCTTCTTGTCTCGTAAACAAATGGATATCCTTGTGGTTGAACATGGTGATGGTTACCACAAGGTTCCTCTCCAAACATACCTCAAGCAAACTTTTTCCATTCACTCGTTCGTCACCATACTTTTCCAATACACTTTCATAACCATCACGCTTTACACCAACCCAACCATTAAAATCACCTAACATTACTATTCTTTCATTCTGTTTGCATTTACTCAGTATATCGCTCACACTCTTCCAAAATGCCTGCCTCTCACTTTGGTCCCCTGAAGATCGGCGCTACTGCGCATCTAGCGGAGCATAAACTCCTACAACAAAGATGCGGGTGAGACCAACCTTCAGCCTCAACCAAAGGAGTCTTGGGCTCACACATTCATTCATTCTCGCGGATAGTAACACACCCACACCCTGGCACGCTGTACTGGTCGGGGCTACACCTGACCAGTAGGCTGTATAGGGTCCATGTGTAGTGGTGTCACATCCTTTCCTCTTTGTTTCATTCACACACAGAATATCAATTCGTTTCTCTCGCATCATCTCACATACCTCCTCAATTTTATCTTTTAATCCTCCTCTAACATTCAGTGTAGCAAAGCGGCTATCCATAGCCCACTTTTCGCCTCAATGGGAAACGGGACGTGACGGGTGGCGAACCGCATCACCGCCATTTTGGGTTTTAAAATTTTGAAACACTATAGCGTTCCCACGAATGGCAAGGGAAAACAAAAGTCCACCTAGACAGAGCCCCGCTTGTCTAAGTAAGGCTAGCCTTGTTCTGGGGTTGCCCGGTCCCAGGGCATAAGGCACGTTAATGTTAGGCTCGCTCTGGTCTCGCCCAGTGGCGGAGAGAGGATGGGAAGAGGATGAGGTAGGGAAAGGATTTACGGATAGAAAAATAACGATGTAGGAGAGGGGCTAGGATAGGGTAAATATAATATAATTTCTATATCAAAAGGGCCGAAAAGGCTAAAAGGTCTTATGTGCTAGACACTAATTAGCACGACCAAATAAAGTCCTGGTAGTCTCGGACCTCTCCTATTTTTCTCTCCCTAAAAACGTTTTTTAAGCAATACATACAAACAAAATTACTCTAATTGGCTTTGCGTTTAACAACAGATTTTGCGATTCATTTTTATTTTTATAGATTCTTTAAAATCAGTTATCGCTCTTTTTACTAGTATCAACCTAACCATTTATGTCGCCAATATTCGTAGTAGCTCGCCTTGACCGCGTTCAGGCAGAACGCTAACGTGATTTAGGTTTCTTTGTGTGTGCTTTACCGGTAGGTACCAACCAACGCATATTATATCCCCGCGACTACTCGTCTGTCGTGCGATGGGACCAGTTGTGGGTTTTACTGTTTTTTTAACGGAAATGAAAGTTCGTCGTATAACTCAGCCATCCGTGTTCAAAAGTTTCGAACGACCTAGCTATTGGCATTGGCTACTCTCATTCGAACTTGAATATCTGTCGTTTCAACAATAACACTTACGTTACGTACCTATTGACGACTTTTCAATTATTTCTCGTAACCCAGATCTCTGTGTTCTGTAACAGTGACGTAGCTGCGTGAGCGAAGTGGATGTGAATGCACATAAAGGGGATCAGCGAGCCCTCTGCAATGCCACCGAACTTTAAATCCCAATTTGTTATTTAAATAAAATAATAAGTAAAAAAATATATTGGAAACACTGTCACCGTCGCTATTCTGAATATGAAATAACAAAAAACATAGGTAAGTTCTAGTTCAGTTTTATGCTTTAAAACTTCTTTAAAACGACATAGTAGCCTTAACTTTTTTATTATTTTTTTGGAATTTTCCCTTTATTTATATGTGCTGCAAGACCTTGCATTTTGCCAAATTTTGTGATTGTATGTCAACGGGAACTACTACGTATAATATAACTGGTATTTGACCCAAACGGAAAGGTCAAAAGTACTCGGATACCCAGACGTGCGTGTATGAAGCGATTGATGAATCTCGACGAAGCGAAAGAAGTATGCATGGATCGCGAAGCCTGGCGATCTGTCCTCTCTGACTACCCCGTCAGGGATACAGCGTGAAGATAGTTAGTTAGTTAGTTAGTTGGTTTTTGGTATTTGACCCAAAAGTATAGGGTACTTCCGGTAAATTTTTGTCAATTGTGGTTAAAAATAAGGTCATATAGTACAAATAAAGGGATAATTCCGAAAGATTATAAATATTGTAAATGAAGGTAAATTTTGGATCTTAAAAGTTTGCATGAAAATTTTAATTTGCCCATATCTTTTTTTGCGACTTATAGAGGACCAGTGTTTGGTCCACAGTAATACTCTTTATACTGTGGTAAAGTACTGCCGCGCCCTGTTGAGCACTCCTCGATTTCTGGATGCCAGCTTGCTCTTATCCTCTAAATGATTACGGTACGTCGTCCCTAGTGATCACAACACTAAGTGATCCCAATACTATTCGAGATGGAGAAAGTTGTGCCCTGGAATTGCGGCGCTGCAGTAAATGGAACTTGAACCTTGGTAGGCTTAAATTTAACAAGATTTTGTCTACCCCATCGGACACTCTTGCAAGAGTAGCCTCGATTTCAGACACAAGTTGTTCACGACTTTCTTGCACTGCAGACCGGAGGATATTGAAGCGACCCGTGTAAAAAGTGTCTCCGCTACTGTCATCCGCATAGCAATAGATGCCTTCAATCTCATTAATAGGTGTGCAGCAAAAACAAGGTGGGGGACAACACAGAGCCCTGCGGGACTCCAGCATTTATAGCCGAAAATACAAACATCAACGACGGCTCTGACAGTGTAACTGGTCAGAAAGCTGGTCAGAAGGTACATACATTCCCGGACTTCCATGAACCCGGAACTTGTTTAATGGAATACGAAAGCGTTAAAAGTCGTATAAGTACCGTACACAACTTGGGTTCACACTGCTTAAGGCTTGGTATTCCTGCCGAGGCCACGCTTTTGAGTTTTTTAAAACAATGCGAATCGTAGAAGAAAGGGTTTATGATTCTGACAAAAAGGTATTAGTTAAGGATTTAAGCTAGTCAAAATGGCTTTCTGTTACAAAATCTAATAAACTTCACTTGATAGAAAAACATCCCAAAGTTGCCCCCTTTCGAAATGTTTTTTCAATGCCAAATCTAAACTACAGATAATTTTCATCAAATATTTAAACCCAACTCTAGCTACTAAATATTTATAGACATAATGGCTTACTTTGACTATATACAGTGATTTTCATTAAATAATATCAGATTCGTGACGCTGAGGACTGATCAGTCGCGCGCAAAGAGAATTTCGCGCGCTGGCGCTCACTGAGGTAGGACCTATGTCAGGTTTTTTCGTTGCGCTCCCCTTGCTATTTTTTCGCAATGGCACAGTATATTTATGAAAGCAGTAAGCATTCCATCATCATCCGAGTGTCTGTCCCAGTTGCATCTCGCGACGCCCGGAGTTAGCTTTATTTAGTGTATATTTTTGAGAGTTATATACGGCAATGGACTCACCACCTATTGCGTAGGACAGGAATACACATGGTGCAAAGTGGGCATGTATGCCTCTGCCACCCTTTCGGGGATAAGGCGTGATAGATAAATAAAATATGTAAGAGTTTTAATATAAAATAAAGTACCTACACTTCACAGAAGCGTTAGAATTATCCCTGTAAGTAGTATAAAATCGAACCCGGTAGCGGTACCCACAGATTAGAAGGCAGTTATATAACCAACTGAGACAGTGGCCCGTTCAATGTATGTTTACCTATTTTTCCGCTAAATGTTGACGAATTTCAAAGTATAATAATGTAGCGTATACTTTTAATTGGGCTCTAAACAAATTTGACCAATAGATTCTGAAGCTTTAACATACCGACTGCCACTGGCTGAAGTAATCAGTGCAGTTGTTATATTGAAGCTTCGCTTCGCTTCGCATAAATTATTAAAATTGTATCCAAGACCTTTGTTTTATGCTTTCAGTATTAATTATTTAAGTATATTTATAAATTTATTATCCACGACTTTATCCCCGAAGGTGTGGCAGAGGCATATTGTGGTGAGCCCAATGCCTGTGTTCAAACGGACAGGCTCAGATTGTAGCGACTCGCTGTTGTAATTTTTAAGTCGCTCAAAGGGTTCACTTGACTTAACGAGTGTCGATTACAACGTTACCATCAACCGGGACAAACAGCTTAATGTGTCCTTCGAAGCACGAAAACGCTGGTAAATGAAAATGCTACAAAGCGGTCATCCATCCAAAATCCGAGAGAGTTTCTTAAATCAGTGATCTTTTACAGAAACCGAGTTAGTAGGGCTACGAGCGCATTTTATTTATGTTTTTACTTTATGTAAGTAGCCTTAAACAATGTATAGCATTTCATGTAACTAATAATTAATAATCCTAACCTTTTAACGCGAAGGTTTTTTGCGCTTTAGTGGATCTGGAGAAAGCAGTTGATAACGTTGTGAGATAAATTTTGTAGTACTCGTTCGTGTGGCCTGCCTGGCCATACAAACGAGTACCACCGTACCACGAGTACCATATCCGGGCAGGATATAGTGCGGACGGCCAGCTGCTGCGGGCGATACAGTCTCTTTTTACGGACTGTAAAGCTTGCGTGCGACTAAGGGGATGTTCACCTGGCGCCTCTTTATGACTTCTGTTCGGGCGTCAAACGGGGTTGTGTTATGTGCGCCTGGCTTTTCATAGTGTATCTGGATAGTTGTGCAAAAGTGTGGCTGCAAAAGTTAAAAGATTATGATGTGTTGTAAAATTGGAAATTTTACAGTACATTGTCTGTTGTACGCTGATGATGCGGTAGTGATGGTCTCATCAGAAGCCGACCTTCAGGCATTAGTCACTAATATAAAAGTAAAGGTCTTCGCTGCATGTTAAACTAAGAATCGGGTATTTGAAAAAAAAAGTAAGAAGATTTGGGTAAACCGGCAACGTTTGGAGCAATTGAATGAAATTGTGTACTTAGGGAGAATGTTTAGCAAGGACGGAAGATATGTTCTGAAGTACAACGGTGACTAGCTGCCGAAGACAGGAACATAACATTATGATTTTTTGATTTTAATATTATTTAAAATAAAAATAGTATTATGAGTACAGGACATTTTATCTGGTACTTGTACATAAAGCCTAAAATTGTTATTAAATATATCATCATTAACTCCTACTAATATTATAAACGCGAAAGTTTGTAAGTATGGATGTTTGTTACTTGCACGTAAAACTACTGAATGGAATTTAAATAAACTTTACCATAACTATATATTATATATATAATAGCTTATCTATCAGAATAACACATAGGCTACTTTTTATCCTGGGAACAAGTTCCTTTTGAAAACGGGAACGGGAAAACTTCATCAAGCGGGCGGAGCCGCGGGCGTCAACTAGTATATCATAAACCTAAAATAAAATCCAACACAATAACAGAGATGTTCCATTTCGATTGCTACTGCCAATAATTTTTAATGTGGCGTGCCAGCAGAAAATACATCGTCGATCCATCTTGGCGGGGGCTGAGGAAGCTTAGTAGTTTTTCTAAGTAAAAAAATATTAAAATCTACTTAAGATATGAAGCAGAAGCGACTGCTAGTAACTCTCAATCGAAGCAGCTTTAGCTTTACGCAATTTCTTCTTGTTAAACGTTACGATGTGTTAGAGGGGAGAGAGGGTTTTTTTTTCTCACATCTCTACTGGCAGAGCCATACTTGCTTACATTTTTATTTCTTATTTATATTATTTCCTAGCCTATCTGGGCTTTTAACTTTATATAATTATGTAGCTATTTAATATACATAAACTTTTCTTAACATTAACATTGTGGTTTCTTTTATAACATTTCTTTACTTATACTCTCGAGCTTCTTACATTCTCTTCGCATACCATACTCATCACGCTTTTATTCCTCTCGCCCTTTCACTCTTACTCTTTTATACAATACTAATATATAGGATGGGATGAGGATATATATTACCCGAGCAGAGTTCAGATTAGTGCTGTACGGACACCTTCTCTATTTAGTTATGTTGCATTGCCCTTTTGTAAAATATGAAAGCATATTGTGAAATATAGGAAGCGCTTGTGGCCCCGCGGTCTCAGTGTTCTGTTAACGATCACTGAGTTACGCAACTTTCACTATGGCTGGTCCTCGGATGGGTTTCCGTGCTTCGGAAGGCACGTTAAGCCGTTGGTCCCGGTTGCCAGTAAAATGGCAGTCGTTAAGCCTGGTTATATGCCTTATGGTCGGCATGAAAAATTTCAACAGCAGGTAGCCACAACCTGCGTGTCTATTTCAACACGGCAATTGGTTCACCACCTATTACGTGGGACAGGTGAATCCACACGGTGAAAAGTGGGCATATAATATGCCCCTGCCACCCCTTCGGGGATAAGGCGTGATGGATATATTTTATTTATATTGTAAAAAGGGCAATGACTCAATTTAATTTAATTTAGTCTAAACATTTTAGTTATGGTTTCTTAAGTTTACTATTCTGATAATTTTTTCCGAATATTTTAAGAAGTGTTGTCAATGGTTTTTAATCAATTCCGGATAGTTTACGATGTCGACTAATATCCCTGTTTTTATTTCCAGATCCGTTCTGTCCGCGAGATGGATCGGGCAGTCCTGTAACAGGTGGACCACTGTCTCCTCTACCCCGGGCGCGCAGGCGCACGATGGGTCCTCCTTACACTTGAAACGTGTCAAGTATGCGGAGAACCCACCGTGCCCCGTCAGCGGTGCCGGCGATCGTCATTTTGCGGACGATACTATACCCCTCCACTGCGCATGGGAAGAAAAGCTTAGTAACGGAGGCCGTCCCGGCCTCTCTGTATCTCTTGTTTCACTCGTCCAGCGTGTCCCGCCTAAGGGCGCGCTTCACGAATGAGACAGGATACAGACCGTAGTCCGGTGCTCTCTTCAACGTCAGAGCTCATCGGCTCGTTCGTTATCCTCCAGCCCTGCGTGGGCCTTGACCCAGAATAAGGAAATTTCCTTACCCTGAGCCAATCCGCGCTGAAGTGCGGCCCTGGCTTCCACTGCCAAGAGATGGAGGGCATGACGGTTGATTACCGTCAAGAGAGCGGCTCTGCTATCGCTGAAGATACCGAACGTGGACGCGCCACGCCTGAGGACCTCACTGGCCGCTTTGCATAGCGCCAGGAGCTCGGCCTGGTAGACGGTGCAATGGGGCGCGAGAGCAAGTTTGAGGGCCTTAGTTTCGGTCCGGCTATTCCAAAACGATAGCGCGGCACCGACTCGGCCCTCAATCTTGCACCCATCTGTGAAGATGCGCACCTCAAAACGGTTTGCATCTTCAAGCTGCCCCTCGTCTACCAAGCTGGTGAACTCCAAAGGCACATGCTCCACGGGGTGAGGGGCCTCTATCGCTGGGGCCATTCGCTCGACCTCCCAGTCTCCCAGCCATGACTGGCTCACTCCTCTCTTGGCCTCATACAATGAGGCCACCTCGTGAACTCTGAGGTCCAGAGGGAGCAAACCAGCCAGGACCAGCGCCGAGTTCAAGGAGACCCTGCGATAGGCCTTGCACAACTTTTGGGCGAAACCGCGCTGCACCACGTTCAGCTGCTTCTGGACACAAAGCTTATTTTCCGATGCGTGCCAAGCACTGGCAGCGTACAATATCGTCGGCTCCACGGCCGCTACGTAGATCGTCCGGATCACCTCGGGGTGTAACCCCCAGCTGATCCGGGCCATCGTCGCTAAATTCCGGTAAATGCCGATCACCTTTCTGCAAACATTGGTGACGTGTGTGTTATATGTTAGTGCGTGGTCTATGGTGAGCCCTAGGATTTTTATGTCTTTGGACATTCCAATGTCTATCCCGCCCATGCTAAGGCGTGGTACGTCGTACTTAAGCCTCCGCGTGATTACCATCGCACTGGTTTGGTGCGGTGCGAACTTCAGCTTCATTTCGACGCCCCACTCTCGCACATGTTTGAGAGAGGCATTGGCGTGTCCCTCGATCTCCGCAAAAGCCTGTACGCGCACACCCTTTCGCTCAAACTCTTTCAGCAACGGATCCAGAAGTAAGTTCCACAGTAAGGGACCGCCGATCGACCCCTGGACGCACTCTATATACGTGGGGCGGGTGTGCTCCTCGCCCGCATACCTTACCCTCACCCTCCTGTCGCCAATGTAGCTGCTGATCACTCGCCTCAAGTTTGCCGGACACCTTTCCTCAGCCAGTCGTACTTTTATAGCTGGCCACCAGGCGCTGTCGAAGGCCCCTCTATGTCCAGGGACACCATAGTGACTATCCTCTTTTGTTTGAGTTTAGCCCCTATGTGCCCCATGAGGTCATAGAGGGCGTCTTCGGTGCTCTTCTGGGGCATAAAGCCGTACTGGCGAGTACTCATCCGTGGCAGTAAATGGTACTTGAGTCGAGTGACTAACATCCTCTCGTACACCTTTCCCAGAACCGGTAGCAGACCAATCGGTCTGTACGAGTTGGAAGCAGTGTAAGAGTCCTTACCAGGCTTTTTCAGCACCACCACCACCACGGCTTCCTTCGATATCTTAGGAAAGTAGCCGTGGCGGAGACACTGATTAAGCAGCTCCAGGAATAGTAAGGTTTCGGCCCTAATGGCGTGGGCACAAATATCAGCTGTAAAGCCGTCCGCCCCCGGTGCTTTTTTCGGGTTAAATTTATGAAGTGCATCGAACAGTTCGCCCACCGTAAATGTGGGTGGTGGGTCGTAAGGTGGGTCATCATCATTGTGACCCTCTCCATCTTCAACCTTTTCGGCTCTTTCGCGTATCTGTCGATGCACCTCGACTCGATCCTTCGGGTAGAAGGTCCGAGCGAGGAGTTGTGCTGAGCCCCTAGCGTCCAAATGGGTTTCATTATGGATTAGTGGTTGATCTTCTTCCCTCACAGTGGCCCTCCCTATCACACGATATATACCCTCCCAGATGCCCTCCCTGTCCTGCTTTGCGCAGAAGTTCTTCCAACTCTCGACCTGCGCCTTTTTTACTTCAGATTCATACATCTCCTTGCTCTCTAGGTACCGCAGAACTACAATGTCACGTCAATCGGGCGCTGCATTCCTGATCCGACGTCTTTTGGTGTTGACGTCCCTTTTCAGGACGGCTAGCCTCTCCGACCACCACGGCATAGTAAGCACCTCGTTGGATCTTTTCTTTGGGATGGCTTCCTCACAGGCCTCACTTACGAAGCCTGAGTACTCAGCGACTGCGCTTTCCAGATCTTCCGTACTTGCCATTCGCCGAGCACCCAGGCCCCGCAGAGAAACCTGCTGGGCAAACTTGGCCTTGAAGCCATCCCAATTGGCTTTTTTTGTATTATAGAGCCTTGTGGTACGAGACATACTCGTACCTTTAGCCCGCTCTAGCCTTATGTTGAATGCTATGCCGTTGTGGTCGGAGCTGACGAGTCCTTCGTCAACCCTCCAGCCGTCGGTCAAGGCGAGCAAATCACTCGTGCAGGCTGTGACATCTACGTAGCTGTGGAGCCTCCGTCCACCCCTCACAGTGTCGAAAGTTGGAATGGGGCATTCCAACTTACGCTATTCAGGAGATGGAGGTCCATCTGTTAGAGAGCATCCCTCAGTAACCCCCCTCTATCGTCTTCGAACGGATGCCCCCACCAGGTGCTTTTAGCATTGGCATCACCTCCAAAAAGAAGACTCTGGGGTCCCAGCTCATGCTCTATCCTCTTAAGTCGCTCCAGGTATGGCCCTATGGGTTTATCTGGTTCGAAGTAGAAGGAAACCAGCGTGATCGTCCAGGCACTAGTTCGGATCCTCACCACTACGACATTGTCGGTGGTGAGTTGCGGGTACTGCAAGACATCCAACGCCGCATCGAACACGACGATGGATGCCTTAACTGTCCCTTCTCCTTGCCTAGTGTTCTGGAAGACCCTGACGCCCTGGTATGCCTTCAACCTCTTTACCGACCCAACATAGGGCTCTTGCACTAGAGCGACCGCTGCTTTACGCCTTGAGGTTTCGAGTCAGTCACGACAGACAGTCCCTGTCCTATTTTGTAAATAGAGAAACTGTCTCTACAGTAATAGTCGTTGTAGCAAAGCTACAGTCACTTAAATTGTCTTATCCTAAGTGCCAATAGGGCTCGGGTGTCTTATAACTAATTGCCAATAGGGCTATAGTATAGAGGAAAACTTAAAATCAAATTTAGAGACTAGTGTTCTGAGTAAATATTGTTGTGCTGTTGTCATTTAACCCACCTTGAGTGGGTTAAATAATGTGTTAGCTAGTAGTGGAAACCAAAAAAGCAAGAAAAAAAAATGCTCTGTTTTTCTGAAAACACAAAATAGCTTATATCACAAGAACTATTAGTTGCAGAGGATCGGTAGAGGTGTCGTTAGACTCGTGATTTTAGCGCGTACACTCGTATTATGTAAAATGCTGTACCTCTTTTGATGAAAAGCTAGTAAATGTAGCCAAAGTGAAAACTGTTCGAAAAATGCAACACTAATCTATGTATCTTTCAACTGTTAGACGTTCTAGCTCGACCAAATGGGTACCAATCGACAGAGGGCGTCAGGGGGCTTCCAATGGTATATTTTGAGTTTGAAAATTGAGTTACTGATGTAATTTTTCGGTAATTTAAGCCGAATGACTAACAACCTGTGGTGAAGGTGGGTCTTTTCAATTGGTGCTGGTCCTGAGGTGTGCAGCAGATAGCCCACATCTCAGGCCGTTATCCCAAAGGTGTCACAACCACAAAATTGTTTATAGAATTTTGACAAAGTACTATTGAAGCTTGTTTATAGACTATTGATGAGAATTTTAAAAAACTCGAACAGATCGACAAATATATTGAGATAGCTGTACGAATGGGGTCTCTTGGGATGCTGACAGACCTCTCACATGTTCCTGGGTACAGAAACCCTTAGGTGCCTATACAATATATCAATACAATATGCACTGATACTGTACCCTGCGAATAACAAGGAAAAACGGTAAAAATCTATAATATACAATAATATTATTATAAACAAATATATAAAACGTGTAGCGCAAGAGTATACGAATCGATTGGACTTATCAGCTTATCTTATCAGATATCAGCGACAACTATGGACCGACAATAAACGAAATGAACACTAAAAACTTGGACAGAGAGGGGGGGTTAGGGCTACCTACGTGTTACGTAACATTTGTGTTAGGAGGCCGACATAAATATACATTAGGAGTGGGAAACATGCATCTTCCACAGCGAACACACATGCTTATGATTTTGAATCACTTTTGTCAGTGCCTGCGTTCAAGCCCTTTATAATGATAGAATCGAATACCGTGAAACCAGTGTTCATCATCTTTGTAGACGATGGGCCGGACGAAAATCCGCGCTATCGAAAAGTCAAGAACTTTGCAATTCAACACTTCAAAAAATACAACCTGGATGCCCTTTTCATAGCGGCTAATGCTCCTGAACGGAGCATATAACCGAGTTGAACGACGCATGGCCCCCCTCAGTAAACGACTGTCAGGCGTCATCTTGCTGCCTCACGAACATTTTGGTTCTCATCTCGACAACAAAGGAATCTATACTTAATATTATAAAGCTGAAGAGTTTGTTTGTGTGTGATTGGTTGAACGCGCTAATCTCAGGAACTACAGGTTCGATTGGCAAAATTATTTTTGTGCTGAATAGTTGAAGTAGAGGAAGGCTATATAGCATCACGCTACGATCAATAGGTGCGGAACAGCAATGATAAATGTGCTGAATAAAATTTGTAAAAAAATCTGATGTAATAAAATTTGTTATTAAAATGAAAGTGTCAAGTATGGCTGAAGATTTGCGATGTGCGCATGCGCGACGACGCGACTAGCCAATAGCAAGCGAGCTATGCGAAGTCATCGCGTCAAATAAACTAATTCGATTCGGCTTCGTACGGACACGGATGTATTCTTCTTCGTGTTGGATAGCGCATTTATCGTGAAAGTCTTATGGCTATATCATCACGCTACTACCCTGAAGAGCAGGGTTTTTTTAAACAAGATTATTTTTCCGGTGACCTTAGTTTCCATGACCTCTTTCAAATAGATCCAAACACGCTGGTACTACGTAGCGCCGTCACTGAGATCCTATACCCACTTTCGTAGTCCACCATCAGGTAGGTGACATCATTAGTCACCAAGGTCTCCATGAGACCTTTTGAATGAGTCCAAACACGCTGTTTATACGTAGCGCCGTTACTGGGTTCATATACCCACCTTTGTAGTCCACCATCAGGTAGGTGACATTATTAGTCACCAAGGTCTCCATGAGACCTTTCGAATGAGGTTAAACACGCTGGTTCTACGTAGCGCCGTCACTGAGATCCTATACCCACTTTCGTAGTCCACCATCAGATAGGTGACATCATCAGTCACCAAGGTCTCCATGAGACCTTTCAAATGAGTACAATCACGATGGTTCTACGTAGTGCCGTCACTGAGATCCTATACCCATCTTCGTAACCACCATCAGGTAGGTGACATCATTAGTCACCAAGGTCACCATGAGACCTTTCGAATGAGTCCAAACACGCTGGTTCTACGTAGCGTCAGCAATGGGTTCGTATAGCACCTTCGAAGTCCTCCATCAGCTAGATGACATCATCAGTCACCAAGGTCTCCATCCTCCGTCATTCGCAATTCTCAAGATAGCTTAGAACGATAAAAAAACACAATAGAAATAATGTACTCAATAGGGTAGGTACTTACCAATAGTTTTGGAGAGCTCGGCCACGCTTCACTTTACTTTTATTCTTATATTTAGGCATTGTCAGGCTTACTCTATGATCGGTTGAAAAAACAAAACGAAATTACAAAATACTTTAAATATATTTACAAATATAATTACTAATGTTGTTTTACGAAATTATTATATTTGTACTATTTACAACAAGATTTCATTCATAAAACATTCAAAACGTGGACTTTTAGATTTTATTTGGAAAAAATAACGCGCGTATAGCCAGCCCACCCGTCACAAGAGTCATCAAGACACTGAAGTAACGCGTCCCGAGTACGCGTCACAGGCCTTAGCGGGGGTGCTTATAGCAGGGTGCTGGTGAGGTTTCGGGTTTTTATTCATAATTTAAAAATATTAAAAGAAATAAGAAAAAAAAACAATACAAATTGTGAAATACGTCAGTACATATTTTTTGATACAAAATTCATGCCTAACTATTTAGCTGTTACAGAGAAAATTTACAATTTAGGTTGAAAAAGGACCAATTTAATAAGATTTTTTATCAAATTTTTGAGAAGTTTATTAAAATTTTAAACAATACAATGTATTTGTGATGACCTTAAATATACCATATATTTTTTATAAGGGAAACGCACAAACGGATTCATCTGCAATCTTCTTTAAACTTACCTTGTTTTTGGGATTTGAGCGAGGTAATCCCCTTAAATAGGAGCGACGGGAATAAAGGCGTGACTGATAAACTGACGGGAGTATGTCACGGGCGAAGCCGCGCGGGTTAGCTAGTTACTATTGATAATGATTTGGAAAAACGAAATTTTCAGCATGCTGGAGAGACATTAGCTAAGATCTGGACGGAAATTAAAATTGACAACTACGATGTTTCAGCAGAATATAGAAACCGGATCCAGCAGAACTTCATTTGGCATGGTATAGCCTTACGTCTGTGAATCGCAATATTTATTGCAAGTGATAAAATGCGCAGATGAATCCTGCTGTTCCCGCACGAGGAGTGCTGTGAAATCGGTCTTTTCGGATACTCTTCTGCCGGCACCCTACAACTTACCTGGACAAAGGATTGTCCAAGTTTTCTCCACTTCTTATGAGTCTGTCCATCAATTTGACACCTTCTCTAGAAGGATTAAAACAGATGCCATACAAAATCTACTGCCACTCAGTACAATCAGTCCAACCTCTGGGATTTATTTTACATCCCAGAAGTGTGTACAAATGCATAGTCGCTGCGTGCATGCCAAGACCGACCAGGAACGTTTAGATATTAGAATACGACCACAGAGAGTTTCTGCCAGAGGGGCAAATGAGCTTCTGTGCATTGTTCGCCGCTTTGAAGCATCATCTGGGGATGCCGACTGGCTTGACTTAGAAGATGTTGATTTTAGTGGATTGAGCATACCAGAACCATCTTCGTCTGCTCTCCAGATCCCACAAATGAAATAGTCCGAGTGGTTGGTAAGCTTATGGACACAGGATCAGTAACTCGACTTGATATTTTGTTCTGTAGTTGATCTATATTTGATTGAATGACTGATCTTATTTCTCGACCAATACAGTATCATAGGTATTTTAGGGACTTAACGGTTAAAAATATAACCCAATAGTCAATTAAATAATTGACTATTGGGTGTTACGTAACATTTAGAGAGGGGGGGGGGGGGGGGGCGTACAGAAAAACGTTATGGCGCGTTACATAGGGGGGGTCAGAAATCTTCATAAATTGCGTTACCTAATACTTGAATAGTCCCTTAAGGTTAATATCAAGAATTCAATGGAGTAATTATAATATTCATGAATGAAAATAAAAATGAATAAAGTTTAAAACAAGTTTAAATGTGTAATTCATTTCAATAATTACATATTTGATAAACAATTTATACAATTCTTTATACACAAATATTTACATTAGTCTAATTGTTTATAGTTATCCAATAATTACATAAGATAAATAGTAGTTATCAATACAATGACATCATGAACTTACTACCTAAAAAGTTTTATCCATAAATGTTGCCATTTTAACATCTCTTCTGCTTAATCCGTTACAATCATGAGATGATAATGTGACCTGCAAAAATTATTAGTAATTTACATCAAAGATTTTTATAACTATTAGCCGCGCAGCTTCATCTGTGGCACACATTAAAGGCCTATTCGTTCACAATAGTGCCGGCACAGTGCAGTAACGTATACATCTGTGTCAGTGAAAAATTATATTGTTTCATACATTTTGTACAACTCAATCCACACTCGTCAGTGACAGTGACATTCAGAGCGCACTTTACCGGTGTGTGCCAGCACTGTTGTGTGCAGATAGGTCTTAAACTGACATTAAATCCCTTTAGCTCAGACATGCCAATAATAAAATAGTGTGGATAGTGAAAATTCATAATATCACAGTACAAAATGCTAATTAATATTGTATCTATATATCTGTTACATTTGTATGCCTCAATTGCTGAGCCTTACAGATATATGAGACTTTAGAGACTACCTCAGCTACAATTGTTGTGAAATAAATTGTGTCCAATCCGGTATTGAAAATTCAACATGGTGAAAGGTGTATAAATTTGTAATAGCAATTACACAAGATGTTTACGAAAATGACCAGTTGGTAAAGCTACTTAAATAACAAATTATGCAATCATTGCACACAAACATGTTTTATTGATTTCACAAGTTATTTTTAAAGCTACTGATATTTAAATCAATGGTTTTAATCACTATGTTCTTATTTTTAAATCTACTGATATTTAAATATTTAAATCAATGGTTTTAATCACTATGTTCTGAAGATAAAATTATATACTAAAATAAGAATTGTGAATTAATTGTTTATTTACATACCTGTAACTTGTTATAAACATTAAACCATTCTGGGTGATGGTCCATTTTCTCAGCCAGCAGAGCAACCCTTGTCATAAAGCTGAATGCCTGGTTAAAATCTTTAAAAAGGAACTCCTTCTCTATAGCATCACGTTTGTCCTGTAGTTTCCACCCTGATTGAATCAGTGGTTGCAATAGTTCATCGCGTTCTTGTTGGTTTAGCTTGTCTGCCTGGAAAACAAAAAATTAAAAGAAATGTTGGTAAATGCCTGCATAAATAACAAAGTATTCTGAAACGAAACAAACCATTTTCCTCTTAGTGGGCGAGGTTGACTGTACACTAGCGTATCGAACGGCGACACGACTGGCATTGAACACACAGAGCGCAGGCTTCGGGCGAACAGGTGACCCAGTAGTGTGAAAGTGTATCGATACATTAGCCGCCACACGAATTGCTTCATAAATTTGTTTGACTACCATTTGTACAATATTCTTAATAAAATGGTTATAGAATAGATTCTACTTATTATATTGTATATTTCTTACGTTATAAACATTTGAATCCCGAATAAGCAAACAACAAATCCACAAAATATAAATAACAATTTCACATTTGACTCAGTGACATTGTCATTTGTCATTATTTGACTTTTTTGACATATTAAAGTTTTTTTTCATTCATGCAAGAAGGCTTTATACTGCGCTTTCACTCGCGGCTCGGCTATTGGCTTGCGCGAGCCGGCCACGACACGAGCTCATGTTTACAGCAGTGCTGTATAGCCCAAACTAAACTGTACACTTGTGATATGGGATCTAGACATCTAATAAACATACTTATAAATTTCTTTATCTTACATATTTACGTATTATACATAAGTAGCACCCAAACCCTAACAAACATTAGTGGATCACACAAATATTTGTTCCAACCCGGGAATCGCACGCGAGACCTCACCGCGGCAGTGGTGAGGTCTCGCGGTCTCAGTCGGCAGTCGACACTTAAAACCAATATAACAATGCACATTACATTATTTTTGTGCACAATACAAACAACCGGTCAAGCGCCAGCGCGAGTGTGAGCAGAGCACCGCGCCGTGCTTGCGTCCCCCGCGCAGCCTTTTGAATCATGTCCAAAAAGGCTCCGCTCCGAAGGCGAGCCCGGCGAGCCACAAGCAAGCGCACTTTTACACTCACGTCTCGTGACTCGTCTCGCAGCTTGTCTCCTGGCTCGCGCGATAGTGTAAACGCAGTATAAGAGTTGTCGTTTGGTTTAGATTCTGCCGGAATTACCTTCACATCGACCTATATTCATGGCTACCGGTTCAATGACAATGACAAATTTCCTTCGTCACTGGCTCTAACACTGGAGGCTGACGAGTTGCTGCTAAGAGTACAAAGGCCATAAAAATATTGAATTGAAGAAAGCCTACTAATGAAAAAATGTTTGAAGATTTAGCCAAAAATTTGAATTCCTTAACTTTTTCAGTCACGCCGTCACGCTTCACGCCTTTACTCCCAAAGAACATAATATAATATACCCATACTTCACCGTTGAAATGAGCCTATTGCATATCCACTAGTGATGGAAATTAATGCGATTTTTTATTAATTTAATTAGCGTGCTTATTTATATCATGCGACGTACTATTGCTATGCTAAATGCTAATATGAACATCAATGAAGTAAACATCAATATGCTAGATCCTCCCGTGCCTGAGAAAATCGATGATGAAACATGGATAGAGAGACGGACTGACGTCCAGACGGACATAATAAAAAAAAATAAGGGTTGCACTCTGCAAATTTATTAATAATTTATTTATCTAACCTCGTCCGCGGATTTATTTCTCTTAAAAAATTGACCGGGATCGACGTTAATGATGATGATGATGAAAAAAAATTCTACACTGAAAGAGTCTTAATTGATTACAAAACATTATTTAATAAGACCTGTTGACCGGGATTAACGTTAGATGATAATGATGATGATTCTATTATTTAGTAGCAAGATATTGAATCTAAGTACCAATTAACTATCAAGACAAAATATTTATCTAGACGCGTTCGCGGTCTGCTATATGTACATGCATATGCCTTACGGTGTCGCGGGTCCAGAGATTTATCTCATCTAAAAATATGCGTACCGCTCTAAAAGAAGATTTCAATAAAAAAAAAATAAAAAAACTTTAATTCCGTTGTTTTCCTTTCGAGAGACGGAACCCAAAAAATACATTTTGTATTACATTATTTATTCCACAATAAAGTACAATCACACGATTTTAGGGTTTATATATTCACATTTAAAGGATAATACAAAAAAAACAAAGTATCTACAATTCGTAAAAAGTACTTACGAATTTCGACTTCTTACTTAACTCAATCGTTTTCACAGATTGTCAAAAAAATTTATACTAAAATGGAATAAATAACCCCAAACACAAGCATTTAATAGTTGAAAATAATGGGCTGAATATCAACAATGCACTTTTTCATTCACACACTCCGTATTTCGCAATAGCACAATGACACGATTCATTCATGAATTAGTCGTGAAAATGAATTTTAGCAATCGCAGCGACGCATCATTCACAGCTCGCCTGCCTCTTGATTTAGTCGTCGCGTCACAGCGACGCAGCGTTCACAGCTCGCCTGCGATATGAATTTCTCGTGAATTATAATTATGAGTTTTGGCAATTTAAATTACCACTTAGTAGCGGCGCGAACGTCGATGCGCTCAGTCATGTATTGGAGGGAAATTGTGGGTTCGTGACGAATTGACAATTGTTACGTAATCGATGTCTCAGCAATAATTAATTTTAGCAAGTACTGTTCATTAAATTAATGCGAATGGAGTCTTAGTAATTAAATATGATTGCTAACGCTAATATTTCCTACACTAATATCTACCACTGCTGGCCGCTGGGACATAGGTACGCTTATCATGTATGCCATTATCAGTGGCAGATACATATTCACCCACACTCCACCGTACCTAAGTATTTTTTGTCCAACGTAACAGATGGTGACCCGTGTTGAATTAGATAGGCGCCGCCGCCGGTTGTATTGACTTGCTGTTGAAATATTTCAAGTCACCCATAAGGCAACTGGAACCAATTGCTTAACGTACGTCAACGTCTAACATGAACAGAAATGCACACACTCATCTGAGGACCAGCCATAGCGAAAAATACATAACGCAGACGGTCGTTTACAGAACACTGAGTTAGCGAGGCTTAGATCGCTGGGACATAGACCTCCCATAATTTTTGCAATAGCACAAAACACTCCTGCCCCGGCCAGTACCAGAAAGTAGTCTAAGGGCCACATTACAGAACGTTTTCGCCTTAAAATACTACTCTCAAGTGTTTCTTGAGTTTTAAGAAACGTTCTGTAATAGGGCCCTAAGCTATTGTATAACTAAGGGCCGCATTACAGAACGTTTTCGCCTTAAAATACTACTCTCAAGTGTTTCTTGAGTTTTAAGAAACGTTCTGTAATAGGGCCCTAAGCTATTGTATAACCTACGCAAGGAATTTATTCCCATGAATTTATTACCGTGTGTGATCAATCTAGATCGGAACCGCGGGTGTCTTCTAGTTAGTTAATAAAATTAAAATAACAATTTCATAGGTAGACTTGATAATATGAATGTGTTGAGTACACTAAATAATCAGTAAATAACACATAATAATGCAGTAAAAAGTCTTGATTTCTTTAAATAAATTATTATTGTCACACTTTTTACACAGCATTGTTGGTTTGGACACGTCCAACGAATGAATGAGAAACGATTGACGAAGAATATATATTGTGCGAAAGTAGACGGTAGGAGTCGGGGTAGGCCGAGACTACAAACTCATTTTAATTCAAATATGCTACTACAAAAAAAAACAGTATGGGTTCACAAGGGGGTTCTACAATTCATGCAGGTGTGAGACTTCCGAATCATATCTATGAGGTCTGGGAATCATATCTAGTAGACAAGATGCTATTGGTGTATTCTGCGATCTCTCCAAAGCATTTGATTGCGTTGAACATAAAACAGTATTGCGAAAACTCTTTTATTATGGTATCAAAGACTCTCCACTGGACCTTTTTTATTGCCTCCTACTTAAATGATCGGATACATGATGTTAATGAAATTCGCTCCTCTGGAGCATCTGTACCTATGGGCGTACCGCAGTGATCAATTCTAGGTCCGTTTCTATTTTTAATTTATATTAACGATCTGCCATTCTATATACAGAACTTGTGCGACATTGTTCTATTTGCTGATGATACGTCACTTATTTTTAAAGTTGATCGTACGCTCACTGATTTTAACAGCGTAAATAGTTCACTTGCCCAAGTTGTAGATTGGTTTACGACCAATAATTTGCTACTAAACGCTAAGAAGACAAAATGTATCAGATTCAGCATGCCTAATGTCAGGAATTGCGGTACAAATATAACATTGAACGGTGATACCCTTAATCTTGTAGAATCAACTGTATTTTTGGGGATCACTTAAGACAGCAAACTGCAGTGGAATGCCCAAATAACGTGTCTAGCAGCAGGTAAACTCAGCTCGGCAGCCTTTGCCGTTAGTAAAGTCAGGCAGCTCACTGATGTGGAAACTGCCAGGCTAGTATACTTTAGTTATTTTCATAGTGTCATGTCTTACGGCATTTTGCTGTGGGGCAAAGCAGCTGATATACAAGTAATTTTTGTACTCCAGAAGAGAGCTATACGTGCAATATATAAATTGAGTGCTAGTGTGCCTCTTAGAGAGAAATTTAAAGAAATTGGCATTTTAACAGTTGCATCACAGTATATATTTGCAAATATCATGTTTGTTAAACAGAACATACATTTTATAAATAAGTAAACGGGATTACTCACGTTTTTACGACTTTTTTTTTTCAGCTGTATTTAGACAGCCTTTTTCAGAGGTGCGAACCGTTCGCCGAGCACTCTTTACGCACACTGCGCGCATCCGCTCTCGCCGCTCGCGCGCTGCCCGCGTTTTGTTGTTTGGGTATTCGGTGGACGTAGGGTTGCGCCGAGGCACAAGTGAGATCCGCTTCACTATCGCTGCCATCCAAACTATTTGGAGCGTCTCTGCATGCATAGCTCACTGTGTCTTCGTTCCGCTTTGTCTCCCCGACGTAACATTTTCCACAATCAAGATTGTTGAAAAATTGGAGACAAAGCGGAACGTTTCTACGAGACTCAGCGAGCACATACGTTCCATGAAGAACCAAGATATCAACGGATCCGCGGTGGTGGAGCATGCACTGAGCTCTGATACGCGTCACTTTATCCGTTTTGATAAGGTGAAGATCTTGTCGCGGGAGAAGCACTTTGTACCCCGGAAAATTCGAGAAGCCATAGAGATAGGGAGGCGGCCGAATTTTAATAGAGATGGGGGCTGGAGTTTACCTCCTACATGGAAGCCGTGCCTTCGTGGTGCTCGGTGTTATTCGGAAAGCGAGTCTGTTGAAGACACAGTGAGCTATGCATGCAGAGACGCTCCAAATAGTTTGGATGGCAGCGATAGTGAAGCGGATCTCACTTGTGCCTCGGCGCAACCCTACGTCCACCGAATACCCAAACAACAAAACGCGGGCAGCGCGCGAGCGGCGAGAGCGGATGCGCGCAGTGTGCGTAAAGAGTGCTCGGCGAACGGTTCGCACCTCTGAAAAAGGCTGTCTAAATACAGCTGAAACCGGTCGGTCTATTACTGGTCGTAAAAACGTGAGTAATCCCGTTTACTTATTTATAATGTGTAATAATAACGTTAGTTTTCTAGTTAAAAAAGAACATACATTTATACAATAGACACAGTGACATACATTCGATAAATACTAGAAATAAGCATAAATTAATTGGAACGCATCATCGTTTACAAAAGGTTCACGACCCTTTTGCAGGAATAGGCGCACGCCTATGTAATAAATTTTATTTTGACATTATGGACCTATCAGTATATTTGTTAATAACGGGGTTAAACGCGGTTATTTCACATACCTTTAGTGCCTGACGTTTCGACCAGGTTGCACCGGCCGTGGTCACAGGCTGACTGACACATTATGGATCTGCCGTTACAGTCTAAAGTCAAACATCTTGGTCCCTCTGAAGTTGGAGCCGCGCTCGGTTCGCGCACGTACAGTTAATTAGACAATGCTTACGAATTTATCCTCACTACATATTATAAAACAAAGTCGTTTTTCGCTGTCTGTCCTTATGTATACTTAGATCTTTAAAACTACGCAACGAATTTCGATGCAGTTTTTTAATAGTTAAGAGTAATTTATAGGGAAGGTTTATATGTATAATTTGTTACGTTTTTGTATACATTAACTTAATTATAACAATATATGTTGGCAGCGTCGGAAAAAATGAGCCGTCTGGTAGCTTTTACCAAAAACGCTGCCTAAAACATTTGAGATATATCAAAATAATGTAATTATAATAATTATAATAATATTTTCATTATTGACACTCCGGTAGCTGATGCAGTTCGTCTCTGAATAGCTTTAAGGTCAATTTTTATTCCCTCCTCAGGTTCCTTTTTTATGAATTGCAAGACGTTATACACCATCTTTCTCGATTGCCGACGTAAAACGTTATTTCTTCTTGGCATATTTAATAATCTTATCAAAGAAAACAAAAACAAATACTAAACAAAATCTTAAAAAAAAGCTAAATATTAAAAGTTAATAAACCAATTGAAACTAAAAACAATAACAGTCAACAAACACGGAATGTAACTAATAATATATTAAATTTTAAAAACATTAATTATTGAATCTATTCCCGACTGTATTCTAGGAACGAATGAGCAGGATAACAAGCTACGTTTAATTCAACTTTCTTCGCGCTCGCTCGTATGGCGCGATGACACCCCCGAATTCTCGGCGTTCGGAAACGTTCGTGTGATTACGTAGCACGAGCTTCCTCCCGCTCCCAGCGCCCATTCCCTACGACACCTAATATTGCGTTCTGAGCAAGTGACTCGCTACAACTCAGAGGGACCAAGATGTTTGAATTCACCTATACATAAATTTAAGGCGGAAATTAAGACGCACCTCTTGAAAAGGGCTTATTACACAAATAAAGATTATTTGAATGATAAAAATAAATGGAAATGAGTTGCTTGCTCTTCGCTCGAGCTATTTAGGATTCAAATGAATCTTGTGTTATATTATCTACTTGTCTTGAATCTGCATATATATTTTGTATTTTTTTTTACATTTTACAGTATTAATAATTTGAAACGCCAGGCAACTAAAGGTATGGCTGCGTTTAGTCCCGGTAATAACTAATATACATAATTATATGTAATTTGACTTTGTTATTGTGTGAGCACCATGTAGACTTAAATATTATTTTGAAATTGACATGATAGATGCTGTGTAGTTTTTGGGTATGTCATGCTCGCCTAAGTGTCCAGGCAGTGGTGGCGTATGTATCGGGTCGCCTTTATGCGTCATACCCGTGAACGGGTGCCGTCTATTGGGACTGGTCAGCTCATAGCTGTTATAGCAATTGTTACAAATAATATTATTTAAATTTAAAGCAAACTAAGTTTAGTCGACTATTCTCTCATAAACTCAAAGGAACTATGTAAGTGTAATTTTAATGAACACATCATTTATTTTGTTCTTTTTTTGTATGAATTCATTACTGTATAATTGGTCAAATATCATGTTAATCAAACTGTGTCAAATGGCGGATGAAAAATAAAAGAGTGGTCATGAGTTTTATTGCCAGGTTCTTCCTCTGGCTCTACCTATTGCTTTGCGAATCTGGCAGTAAATGTAAATGTAGAAGCAGTAATCTTGACGTTCATAAGTGTTACTTTGTGACCTAAATGAATTAAGATTTTTGATTTAATTTGATTTGACTTACTTATGAAGACACGAGCTGATTGCTCAAACACGGAAAAGTCAAAAGTACTTGGATACCCAGACGGTGTATGAAGCGATTGATGAATATACAAGAAGCGAAAGAAGTATGCATGGATCGCGAAGCCTGGCGATCTGTCCTCTCTGACTACCCTGTCAGGGATACAGCGTGAAGATAGTTAGTTAGTTTTTACACAGCATCCTCTATCATGTTAATATTTGCTTGTGCTATCGGATTTAGACAGTGTAAACCTTAAGGTTCTACAGAATCCTGCGGGAGATTAATAAGAGGTAGTATGTAGTAGAATACAAAAATATATTTCCCGACAGGGCCAAAAAGTAGTCGTAGTCAGGGTCGTGGGTGACGGATTAGATAAACAACCGTAAGGTGATTTCGGCTGCGGGAGGCCGCGGAATCTAGACTTATCTGAGGGAGGGCCAGGTAATCTTCCATGGGTCAGATGTTTTTCATCTTCGCTGCAGATCGCAGTGTTCTATGTTTAGGCGACGGCTTTCACCCCCGGTACAACCAGGAGGAGCCTTGGAGCAGCTCACGACCAACAGGTAGTAGGTAAAAGTACAGTAGAACCGGAAAGTTGGAACTGTAGACGTGGAACCGTAACGGTAGACCCGGGATATTTAGGGTCCAATATTTTTAGATATTTATGTAATATTTAACCAGCTATTCTTACCTATTTAACGGGTTTAAAATACGCTATAAATATGTATATAAATGAGTTTGCAAATGAATGCTTAAACTGACTGTTATGCTGGGTATTAGCTGCACAATTCAGAAATCTTGGATCCAAAACCTCTACTGCGCAAATGTCATCGATATTCGAGTTCTATCAATATCGATGACATTTGCGCAGTAGAGGATTTGGATCCGATCCGATTTGTGAATTACAGCGCAGGTCTGTTCCAGAAACATCCTGACACCTATAGCCCTAGCCCTAGGGGCCTGGGCCCTATAAAAGCGGGTGACAGGTAGGGTTGTTGCGCTGGTGACGGGTGAACGTTCGGAAATTCTTACTCCACGCATATACAGGGCGGAACTTTAGTGCCGCATAAGTCCGACAGGTGGCGTTACTAGTATGATTGCGCGGCCTCTCAACGCATCATTGCAACAACCGAGAAACACGTACCTATACTTATATTACAATATACATACATAGATAACACCGAAACACCAAACCACACATTTTTGGAGCACAGAGCTTCAGTGACAAACATTACCGTTTCATGATAGTCATAGTTAGTATTACATCCAGGATGTTAATAAGTTTTTAAGCTGATAATTTTCAAAGCCCTTAAAACTGAAGAATCAACTGTTTTATATCTTATTATCCACTAATATAATCTTCATATTAGCATATTCCCAGTTGCTACAAAACACTACATGGGTTTAGAGCTTAGGGTTCATTTTTCAGGAGTTAGGGCACTTTTCAGGCTTTTAGGGGCAGCTATCCTATATATACCAATTTTGATGTTGCGGCAAACTGTTGTTGTTGGTGCACCAAGCATTTGAGATCGCTTGGGCCCCAGAGATGTTAGTGGGATGGCAAACCTTATAACCAAACCCAGTAATATAATATGTATTCTCAATTTTTTAATTTAGATATATTCATAGATTATATATATTCATTATATAGATAATAAATTATCTATGAATATATATCATTATTTATATTCATAGATAATTTATTGTATTTTCAATTTTTTTCTGTCAATAATATATCATGAAACAGTTTTTAAACAACTTGTAAATTTATGAATATTTAATGTATTTAAGGTGGTATGGCATGAATGCCACTCGAGGTAATGACAAACTCAATCATTTCATTAGGTAAATCAGGAGCAAATGCTACTTCCAACTGCCTAATATTAGGATTATGAGAAGCTATGTCTGTCACATTGTAAACTTTTGAAGATTTTCTTATCATAAGCCTTGTAGATATCATATTTGACCATGCTAACCCTAACACTGGCAACAGATTGTTAAATTCATCAAAAGAGGCAGTTACTTGATTTATACAGAGTATGGCTAAATCATTGTTTTGGGCAATTTCAGTCAGAATTATAGCTATTTGTCTCAACTCTTCAGCCCTTTTTATGTAATTTGTAGTCTCACATCTGAATGGAGCAGCTATAGAATCTATAATCACTGTTGATACTTTGTTAGTAGTTAAAAATTTTGGTAAACGGACAGTAATACATGACAGCAATTCATTAGCCTCGGTCATATGTTCTACAAAGATATTTTTTCCATAATCTACAGTGTCATCGAATGTGGGCAGAGCTCTTTTAAGTTCATCGAATCTCTTTATTGGAAATAAATCTTCTGTACAAATAAAAAAACTTCCATTGGTCCAGTTGTTCAAAGCTATTTGTAATGCTAGTTGGGTCTTGCCACCTCCACTTTCACCATATACTTCTGTTATAGTACCTTTACGAAGACCTCCTCTTAATAAGTTGTCTAATATCAGGCAGCCTGTGGCTACATGTGGTTGTAGGGAACCATGATTACTCTTTAAGATATCACAAGAAACAATGTTGGGTCGAATAAAGTCACAGACAATTCCTTTCGCTAACATTATGTCGTTAAGGCTTAAGTGTGTGTACTTTTTTATGTCCCAGTCCGAAAGACAGATTATTTGCTTGGTAGTACATATTCCAGCTCTATCTAATGCCTCGAAACATCTTGATGGCAAAAGATTTTTCATAGTCATACTTTTCTGTACCTATACAATGAAACCATCCATTGAATTTACGACTTTACATAATTCAATTCTTATTATGTCTTTCTGTGCTCATTGCAGCAACTTGCCAGTGTCCCGTAGCCAGAACTAGACTTATACTCCAGTAGCCTTACGACAAATGAAAAAAACTGATAGTTGAAGTTACATATATCCACTGATTTGATATTATGATTTTTTCTAGGAATACTAGAGAATGACCACTGAAAAACTAAAAAATTAATGAACTTTTGACTTCAAAACAAATATGTTAACAAAACAAGCGCGTAAACGTAAGTATTATATTCTCTTTGCAAGCGCGCGCATTAGATTTATTTTTATAATTATTTTATGGCCTTGTTACAAAGACCTTTTAGCAAAATCTTATTTTTATAGCATATTTCTTCAATCTTATCTTCTAATTAGTCCTGTCCAGTCTTTGTCGATGTCGTATGTTCAGTCCTAGGTCCTGCCCTGCTATTATGTAACTATGACAGTTCACGTCACTTTGGTTTGTTCAATAGCAACCACGCTTTTACTCTCTACGATCTACTTCCTGAAAAAAATTCCTGTCCGGTTAATTTGGCCTTCTTGTTAACTTTAGTTAACTCACCACTTATAAAAGTCCTTTACAAATTTATCTCTCAAAATAACATTTAATTATAACTTCTCTTGAATAAATATGTTCTTTTGGCTGCCCTTAGTAGTGCTAGGTATATATGTACATTTACTAACTGATAAGTATATGTTTACTAATTGATACTAATACTAACACCTGTGCTGTCCTATTTCAGAAAACAATAACGATAAATTGTCTGAGAGACCGAGCAATTGTCTCTTAACTAAACCTCACACTATTAAATCTACTCTCCACCTTGACATTGGCGGAATCGTCTGTAAACGACGGGGCCATTAATATAAGAAAAGAAGAAGAACCACGTTTTGAAAGCAACTAGAAGGTAGCGTGAAATTGGTATTACGTATTACAATTCAAAGCGACCCAAGAACAGTGACTTTCAGCAAACCTTTTGACAACTCTACCATTTTATCGATATTACGCGGCCATGTTAAATTATACCTATTTAGCCGTTATCTTTGTAAAGTTCACAAACATTTTAACTTAAACGGTTTATAGTTGATAGACACCGAGAATTGGTGGAATGTTGGTAATTTGCGGCAAATTTAAAAACCTTGTGAAACGTTTGGCATCCAAAAGCTATTGTATTTTTGTTTTCTACTGTTCATTGAATATTATAATTTGAGTAAATTATTTTATGTATATCGTAGGCAATTTTAGTTTAATAGTAACAAGATTTTTGTACAGAAAAAAACAATGCAAAAGAGGAAGGGTCCGAATTATAGTCAGGTATTTAGGTACAGAACTTTCCAATTTTCATAGTTTATTTTTATTTTGCCATAAGGCAATATAATAATCGCAAAAGACAGGCGTAAGAAAGGTGACTTGGTCGTAGACAAAGTAACCAACTTGGTTTTATCGTTATTTGAAATATTTAAAAAACTTTAAGCAAAAAAATTAAAAACGAAAAATTTCTATCCTTTTTATCTTTTAATTGGTAGTGAAGGAGGTGTTTGGGCGTTACAAAGGGGACCAAAAACCTCATTATTTTCAAACTCAGACGTACCGTTTTGGAGATAAGGCAAAAAATGTGTAAAAGTTGGTTATGTAAGTATGGACCTGCTTGTGTAAGATAAACCATAGGTTAAATTAATATTGCTACCAACAACGCAAGAGCCCTTTTACTAATACTACATGGCTACATAAGCCTACATAACCGCCCAAAATTATCCTAAGTTTCAACTTCATATAAAATCAATCAAAAATTGCCCAAGTATCGTTTCTATACAAAAGCGTTAATTTTTGCCCAAGTCCTAGCTCCTTATATTATATATTACTATACCTACCTACTCTCCCAACTTTCTTCCTCGGCAAATCCCAAAGTATGGCACGAGCTACCTTATAAGTTTATTAGTCCCGCAGATCCCCGAAAGCAATGGCATATTATACACCCACATTTCCCTATATGCATTGGTGGTGGAGCCCATTGCCTTATTGAAATCAAAAAAATCGTACAGATTTGCAGTTATCACACTTGTAAATCTCTGAAGCCACAACGACAAAGCGTGTAAGGATATTATCCCATCAAATTACAAGTACATCAATATTTATTAGTTTTATAAGCTATTGACAATTTTTAAATCAACCGCATAATAGTTGCTTTTCATCAAAACTTCATATACGCGTCTCTTTAGCAACCGCTTTCGGCAAAGTCACCGAATTGCTTTGAAAACGATTTTAGTTATACATTTGAAGTCCATTATGCAAGATAATACCAATTTCACGCGTTTATAGGACTATCGATTATGGAGGGTAGAGGTAAGGAGGACTATCTCTGTGTATGAAAAAGTGTCCGTCGAAATGCGTAAAATTAGGGTGGCGCTACAATCGCATCAGTGTAAATTTTAAAAACCACGCCAAAAGTTATTAGAGTAAGATAGAAAAATAAACAAGGAAAGAACAACTTCCGCTGCTTACAAAATTATTTTGGACTACGTAAATTACGTAGACAGATTGAAGTGTGCTGAGTAAATACGAAATGCGTAAAATTAGGGTGGCGCTACAATCGCATCAGTGTAAATTTTAAAAACCACGCCAAAAGTTATTAGAGTAAGATAGAAAAATAAACAAGGAAAGAACAACTTCCGCTGCTTACAAAATTATTTTGGACTACGTAAATTACGTAGACAGATTGAAGTGTGCTGAGTAAATAAATTTATTATTTTTGATGCGACTGATGCGATTGTAGCGCCACCCTAATTTTACGCATTTCGACGGACACTTTTTCATACACAGTATACACAGAGATAGTCCTCCTTACCTCTACCCTCCATACTATCGATATAAAAGTAGCTGTCAAATTTGAATCATAATGGATATCGCATCTATGACGTCAGTTTCAGTTGCCCACTGAACTTAGATAATACCAAAATTGAATTTTGAGATCTGATTGGCGCTAATCGCAATCAAACTGATATCCATTTTAGTTACATAATACACCTGGTCATTGCCCTCAGTATAATGGTAATTCTTATACTGAGGTTTTCAGTGGACTTTTAGCGGCAAGAGAGAAAATAGCATTTCACTGCATATATATCATAGTCTTTCACTATAAGATATATATATATATATATATATATATCTTATATTTAGCACGTTAACACACCTTTTATGTCCAAGAAACCTAAAACAAGATAAATGCACTAGTTTTATAATTATATATACAGCACAGATATAGAAGAGTAAGCAGATCAAATATATTCCTATTCTTTGTTTATGGTGTAATACTTTATACTTTTCACTCTTGCCCTTTGTTGTATAAAGCTATCTTTATTAATTCTGTGTAGCTAACTATCTACATCGAACTCACACTTTGACAGCAACCAGCGTGTAGCCATTTTTTCTACTAATGTCAACCGTCGCTGTCATCTTTGAATCAAAGATTTATGTATCGAAGTTTCTTCCGGACAATATCCCTCACCCCGCCTCTGTTGAATCCCTTCTTTCCTTAGCTTTCACTCCCTTTGTAAAATCCCTGGATAAAGTTATTGAAATTAATCAATTAAAAATTTAATTTATACCTTGCTCCCCATTACTTATTTTTGATACCTAGCTAATGTATGGCCCTAAATCTTTAGTAATTAATATTTATTATCTGTTTGTGTTGGCTTATATTTATTATCTGTTGTATTTGAGAGTGTGTGTTGACTTTTGGACATTTGGCGGGAAGAGTGACAAGTGCGGACGCTTGCTTTATATTATTTTCTAAAACTAGTGCATTTATCTTGTTTTATGTGCGGGAGTGGTGGTTTCTTAGACATAAAAGTTGTGTTAACGTACTATAGTGAAAGACAATGATATATATGCAGTGAAATGCTATTTTCTCTCTTGCCGCGAAACGTCCACTGACAACCTTAGTATAAGAATCACCATTATACTGAGGGCAAGGACCAGGACGTAGCCTGAGGACACGACATCGACTTGACAGGACTAATTAGAAGATAAGATTGAAGAAATATGATATAAAAAATAAGATTTGGCTAAAAGGTCTTAGAAACCAGGCCATTAAATAATTATTAAATAAATGTGTTGACTTTTTCATGTGTAATTCTGGCTGAGTTAACTTCTTATCCAAGGCCACCGGTCAAATCCCGAGCCACTGTATGCCTCCTTCGTTACTAGTTCTGGCTACGGGACACTGGACAAGTTGCTGCAAAGAGCACAGAAAGCCATAATAAGAATTGAATTGAATTGTATCGAAGTGCAAATATTACATAAAATTATAGTAAAATGTAACAAAAGTAGTAAAAAAATATGTAAACAGTTCAATTATTCAAACAAAACATAGAGTGGTGAACAAGAAATCACCAGGAATAACTTTTCATGGATAATTTATGTACCACTTACGACTACGTACTGTTACACTAAGATTTGTATCCAAAATGATGAAATTTCTTGGTGAACACTTGAAAAGGTTATTGCTAACTGTTCATAGTATCTGTTCCATAAATCGTTTGGTTGCTATCGTCATCTACAGCTAAGTTTTTTGTTAATTTAGTTACACTTTGTACTGTAATGCTATTTTAAGTAATCAGGGACGAATTTAGTACAGAGGCCACAAAATGTTATATTTCAATACTCAGTGTATCTAAATGTTATGGAAATCTTGTTTTAGGTTTACAATAATATAATCAATAAACAACTGTTAAAAATTGTAAAATAAAAGGTTATTGTATTAATTAAAAATAAATAACTTTGTACAATAATGGTTTAAATTTTATCTTATCTTAGACCCTATAAGACAGTATTTCTGTTTGCTGAAGGTGATTTCGGTGTAGTACAAATCGTGTGTCTATATCTCAGGAGTGCAGCAAATCTCACAACAGGCTTGCCTTTGTTGACCGGTTAGTCTTCCCTCTCCCAACTACAGCTGTATGTTCGAATGAGGGTCCCATTTCAGATACGTCCCAAGGGTCAAAAACTCTCAAGGGTCTCTGCGTATTAACCAGTATGTCCTTATTTAAGCCTATCAAAAGACAGAGTTTCTTCGTAAGAAAATAAAGATAGTGATGAAGGAGCCAGTTTTATTTTACTAAGTTCATATTTTAGTTAATATTTGTGAGCTCGTAAGAATGAATTAATAACTGTAAAATAATCATTGTATTGATTAAAAAGAAATAACATTTTAATTACCTATTTTTTATTTTAATCCTTGTCTTTAGATACCATAGATAATACACTAATATATGAGTGAGAAATTCGTGATTGAGATAGTAGTTGAAGTTGGAATTAGCATTTATGTCATTTTGAAGATCACAGTTTAGAATAATACAAGGTGAAATAGTTAAGGAATCATAAGATGTAGAAAAAAGGGGGAGACGAGAAGTTCTGTGAGTAAGGAATTGTAGAGATAAAAATTTACGAAAGCTGCTAATAAGGCAAGGAACCTTTTTGTGAGACCAGTAACTGGAGGTTTCTATTACGTCTGAGAGTAATTGGAGTTTATGATGTACGGGGTGGTTCGTGATTTGTAAAGATTGAAACACAAATCGGTCACAAAGATATTGTCTACGATGTATCAGTGGAGGTTCAACACATTCAACTTGAAGAGCGTTGATGGGGCTGGATTTCATACAACCTGATATAATTCGAAGAGCTTTATATTGAACACTGTCAAGTTTATTTAGGCCAACTATACCACAGGGTTCTAAAAGAAATGACCCGTAATCTAGAAGATTTCTAATCAAAGCGTTATAAAGAAGTTTTTGGGAAGTTGGATGAGCTCCCCACCAAACACCCGATAAGCATCTTAAGATATTTAAATTACGTTCACATTTTGCAGTAATATGGTAACAATGTTGGAGCCCAGATAATTTAGCGTCTAAAATAATTCCTAAGAACTTTGCATGCTCATAAACTGGAAGTCGTGAGTTTTCATAAAAAACTGATACAGTAGGAGGACACGGCATTCGGGAAAATAATACAACAGAACTGATAGAGGTAGGCCATTAGTATCCAGCCACGTTTTAAGGGAATCAATAGCTGATGATAACCTATCAGCTCTCAATCGATAGCCCCGAAGTATAAATGAGTAAATCGTCTGCATATTGTAAGATATTTATGTTGCTTTTCAATACTGTACTTTCTAGGTCATAGGTATATAAATTATAAAGGTTAATTGATGCAATGGACTCCACTCAATATATTGATAAATTTTTAAAGCAATTATTTGCTAAATTTCTCATAAATTTTACTAAAGTTCATCGTAGCTCATTGTTCAGGTGGCTAGAACATTGCCCTGGTTAGGCAAAGGTCACAGGTTCAATCCCTGTCTCGAATCAAATTGTCTTTTTCCACTTTAGTAAAATTTATGAGAAATTTAGCAAATAATTGCTTTAAAAATTTATCAATATACTGAGTGGAGTCCATTGCATCAATGTTTAAAAATTGTTGTAACACTGTTCATTGGTATCAAGTTATTCATTAGCTCGATAGATGGCTCTGGTCATACTCTTAAAATGACGATATAAATATGGTGGAGAATTTCAACTTGATTGGATACGGTTCGGGTAGTTCAGGTGGCTAGAACATTGCCCTGATTAGTTTGCGAGCATGACTTGCTCGCAAAAAGACGCAGCAGCGTCCCACTTGCTCCCGCTGGAGATCATGGCTCTCACCATGGTCTCCAGCGTGAGAATGTCCACGCCCAGACCCGCAACGAGGTTTTGGCGCTGCAACTCCCACGCTGCACACTGCCAGTGTATGCAGAGCCGTATCCTCGCTGCAGTCCGTACAGTGCTGGCACTCTGGTGTTACCTCCCGGTGTATACGCCACAGAAACTTACCGAAGCACCCGTGCCCGGTAATGTAATGGCCCGGCTATGTAAAATAGCTACGTTGGTGGCCGTCAGGTTTCTCGCCCATACTGGGGCCCCATATAGGGCCATGCTCCGCACGATGCCGAGGTAGAGTCTCCTGCAGGGACTGTTGGGTCCTCTTATATTGGGCAGCAGTCGCGAGAGCGCTGCCGCCACCCTCCTTAGTTTAGGGACCAAACTTCGGAAATGGTGTCCAAAGTTCCATCGGCTATCGAGTACGAGCCCCAGGTACTTCATTGAGGGCTCGATGCCGAGGCTAACGCCCCCTACTTGTATGCTGGATCCCGTGGGTAGCCCTTTCCAAGGTCCGTGAAAGCACAGAGCCTCGGATTTGTGAAGGGCCACCTCCAGACCCAGCCGCCGTATTCGACCCACGACTTGAGCAACACCTGCTGTGGCCCTTAGGGTTGCGTCTCGGTGCGTTGCTCCTCGCGCCATAACGAGAGTGTCATCGGCGTAACACGTCACGTCGACACCTCTGAGCAACGGACCACGCAGCACCCAATCGTAGCCGATGTTCCACAGGAGCGGTCCTAGAACTGACCCCTGTGGAACCCCGCACGATACTTCTCGCCGTCCCGGCCCTAACCAACTCGGGTAAGCTATAGCTCTCTCGGACAGATAAGCCCCGACAATGCGACGGAGGTAGGAAGGCACTCCGTGGTAAGTGAGCGCCTCCCTAACGCAGTTCCAGGGTAAGGTGTTAAAGGCGTTGGTGATGTCAAGAGACACCGCCATCACCACCTCACCCCGCGATATCGCTTCCTCCGACAGGGCCCTGACACGCATGATCGCGTCCACGGTGGAGCGCCCCCGTCGAAAACCCAACTGGTTATCCGCCAGATCTGGCCCCACACGTGTGAGATGCCCAACGAGGCGTTCAGCAATAATACGCTCAAATAGCTTTAGTTATTAAAAATAAATGTAGGCACCTTAGTTTGAATAGCATCTGAATCTAGGTACGACTTGCTTGTTTTCTTTATTATAAAAGCATTTTTACTGCATATTTTGGAACATTTTTCGGTACCCATCCATTACGACCAGTGGCAGCTATCCAAATGAAACGTGATCTTGTCTTAGTCGGGAAACTGTAATAAATAATACATGTATGTAACATCAAGGTAATACTAAATTATATGTAATATTGGAGCAATTTATAAAAAAAACTGGGAGTATTGTTATCGGATCATGGCAATAACGAATATAGGTTATGAAATAATATAAATTAACAAAAAAGATTGTTTATTCTGTTTACACATTTAATACTGTAATGTTTAAGAAAGAATTATAAGGTTAAAATAGTAAAAGGATGACTTTTTTTTACAAAGTTTTCATTCAACTTACCGATGGAAAGACAATCCGAGAATATTCCTGTCACCATCACTTTTGCAGTCAATAATACTACAACGCACAATTGTAATTGTTACGCACCCCTAATCTATGAGGAACGCTGAGTCAACGATAACCTCAATAAACATCGCATACGACACTTGAACAACGCAACATCAGCACAACGTGAACATTGCGCAAGGCGCTTGTAAGCATGAGGTGCAGCATCAGCAGAACGTGCGTCGCTGTGACGAAATCCGACCTTTCATTAAACATAGCAAATAATTTAAATTCATACTTGTTTCCCACTTTGAAGCATTATCATTGTTCTAAGTAGCTATAATTTTATTTTGTAAAATTACTTTATAATTAAATTTAATTAAATAAATTTTGGTTTTTTTTTGGACCTCCGGTTGCAGCTAACGTAATTGGCGCAGTCGGTAGGATATTCGAGTCAGTGCGCGTCGCGATCGGTCTCCAGCATCCAGAAATCGTTTGCTCCCAGTCGTTACGCCATTGGTTGAGCTCTTTAGCCTTCGTCGGATATCCTGAACCTACGGTACTGCAGTCCAGAGGAGAATCCAGCCATCGATTCATCCAAAAGAAAGACAATGCTGTAAGTCCTTGAATCTTTCAAGTCCTTATTACCTCTGTACCCTGCACAATCGTGTGCACATTATCCCATACTACTTTATTTATGTGTGTAATTTAAGTCTCCAAAATTTTTCACCCTAGAGAATCGCGAAACGCTAGGTTAGATAGGGATAGGAATAGAGATAGATTAAGTGTTATAGACGAGCATAGAAATTTAGATAATACAATGACTCAGTACAACCCAGATGTTATCTACAAATCCCTCAGATTATTGCCCGAATTCGACGGCAATCCTCATGTATTAACACGATTTATTAATCTATGTGACCAATTAGTTCTTACACATTTTAGTGCGGCACCTGGCCACGAATTATCTAATTTAGCTCTCATTAATGGTATCTTAAATAAAGTGACAGGTCCCGCGGCTCGATATATTAACGCTAACGTTATCCCTGAGAATTGGCAAGGAATACGATCTGCCCTCATTAATAATTTTGCGGACCATCGCGATGAGACCGCCCTATATAGTGATTTGTCTATGCAAACCCAAGGATCTAGCACCCCTCAGGAGTATTACGAGCGGTGCCAAAATCTCTTTAGTACCATAATGACCTATGTTTCACTTCATGAGACTGTTGCCACTACTATAGAGTCTAAACGCACTTTGTACCAAAAGTTAACCCTTCAGGCTTATTTGAGAGGTTTGAAGGACCCATTGGGATCTAGGATACGTTGTATGCGGCCTGAGTCCATGGAAAAAGCACTTGAGTATGTACAAGATGAATTAAATATCCTATACTTACAAAACCGTAACGAAGGCGGGTCGCCTATTAGAAAGGATTGGCTTCATTCACGACCTAATAAATATAATCTGCCGTTTAATAACTTTACTCCGAAACCACCCTCATTTAATACCCCTGGTATGTCTAGGCAATCAACACCACCCATGTTTAATGTCCCTGGTCCTTCTCGACAAACTATGCAACCTCCTATGCAAGGTTGGAACCCAAATAATAATAATAGATTAAAACAACCCTTAGGACCATCTAGAACACAGCAAATGATGCGTGCCCCTTTACCAAACTATAATCCACATAGTAATGTGTTTAAATTGCCTAACAGGGTTCAACACCAACAACCCTTGAATGGCCCACGCCCAATGAGCGGGGTTAGTCACTTTGTCCCAAAGCCTTTACCATCTACAGGTCGTGACTGGAGAACCCATGGCAATCCTCCTCCTAACAATTATTTTAAAACTAGGGAAGTCAACTTAAACGAATTGGATTATGACTATGGAAACTATAATTACGTGGACTATGACCAAGAGTTCGGTTACTCTATAGACCAATACCGCTCTTATTGTGAGAACCCAGATTACACTTACTATGACAATTCTCAAACCTACCCTGAACTGTCCGATATAGAACCTGTAGCTCATGAGGCAGCTGAAACACCAGGACAGGCTGAAAATGTTCACCAAACCAGCCAGTCCGAGAAGCCAAAATAGAATTGAACCTTCATATACAGAGACAACTTGGCTATATCCAAATTAGTAATCCCCCTCTGAAATTGCTAATTGACACGGGGGCTAATCAATCATTTATCAGCCCTGATTCTGTAGCCAAGTACTATAATCACTTACCTCTTAATTATGAGCCTTTTGAGGTGACTAACGTTCATGGAACTAGTAGGAATGACCATTCTCTAACTTTATCTTGCTCTCCAGAGTTTAACGAACCAACCGACATTACGTTGTACGTTTATAACTTCCATAATTACTTCGACGGACTTTTAGGATTTGACTTATTAGAGAACTGGGGATCAAAGATAGACCTTCAAAATAAATTGCTTATTACACGGAATGCACAGATACCGATAGAGATGTACGATTCTCGCAACGTGAACCTTTAAGAGGAGATTATCCCTGCTCACTCGTCGAAGCTATTATAGTTGCATATAAATACACTTGACGGTGAAGTTTTAATCCAGAAACAAATTATCAACTGCTTTATTTCCGATTGTTTAACTACTGTGACTAATAATAGAGGATGGGTAGAAATTTCTAACACTTCATCCAACGACCTTATCTTTTCAATGGATCGCCCTGTAGAAGGCGAACTATATAACATCGACTGTTCGTTTACTGAAATACCGTCGGATCGCGCCCAAGCCGTTTTATCCCGCTTACGTACCGACCATCTTAACCCAGAAGAATGTGCAAACTTAAAGAATCTCTGTGCAAAATATGCTGATGTGTTTTATCTTGAGGGAGAATCATTAACATTCACCAACAAGATCAAACACAAGATTAGAACAACCGACGAAATTCCAGTACACACCAAGAGTTATAGGTATCCCTATGTTCACAGACAAGAAGTCAGAGATCAGATAAATAAGATCGGTCATTATGAATTTTTGAGAATGCCTATGGGTTTGAAAAACTCACCCTCCACCTTTCAACGAGTAATGGATAACGTCCTTAAGGACCTCCAACATCAAATATGCCTAGTTTACCTCGATGACATCATCGTTTTTCGTACATCATTACATGAACATATAGTTAATTTAGAAAAAGTTTTTATTAAATTACGTGACTCTAACTTCAAGATTCAAATGGATAAGTCTGAATTTTTAAAATTAGAGACTAGTTTTCTTGACCATATCATATGTAATGAGGGAGTAAAACCAAATCCAGATAAAATAGCTGCCATACAAAAATACCCCTTACCTAAGACTCCAACTGACATCAAACGTTTTCTCGGTCTACTAGGATACTATAGAAAATTCATCCCTGATTTCGCAAGATTAACAAAACCATTAACTAAGTGTTTTAAAAAGGGTTCTAAAATAACACTAGATAAAGCTTATGTAGATTGCTTCAATCACTGTAAAACACTATTAACTAATGATCCTATTCTTCAATATCCCGATTTTTCCAGAGAATTTCTTCTCACCACAGATGCGTCTAACGTAGCTATTGGTGCCGTTCTATCCCAAGGCACAGTAGGCTCTGACAAACCCATCTCGTATGCTTACGCATCTCGTACTTTAAATTCAAGTGAGCTCAACTACAGTACGATAGAAAAGGAGCTCCTAGCTATTGTATGGGCAACCAAGTACTTCAGACCCTATCTATTCGGTCGTAAATTCAAAGTTATTACTGACCACAAGCCCCTGCAATGGATCATGAATTTACAGGAACCCAACTCCCGACTTACACGATGGCGTCTGAAGTTAAGCGAATATGATTTCTCAATAGTTTATAAGCAGGGCAAATGCAATACTAATGCTGACGCATTATCCCGAATTTATGATAAATAATGAAGAATTTATGTCTATTGCAGTAAACCCTTCTGAAAAAAATCAATCGTTAAACGATTCTAGAACCATTACAGCCCAGGAACTCTCTAGTAATTCCGCGACCGCGACAGTTCATACAGATAATGAGTCTCCAATTCTTGAGGTTCCTATTTCAGATGAACCATTGAATAAATTTACGAAACAAATTATTTTAAACATTGTTGGTGATATTAAAGGACGACCCATAGTTACCAAACCCTTTGATACACATACCCGCATTACAGTTCAACTGTCGGAATCCAATTTAGAAGAGGACGTGATTAAAGCCATCAATATGTCAATCCCAAAATTAAAACTGGTTTGCTTATTAACCCACCTTTGGCTATGTACTCCATTATTCCCATAATCCAGCGGACATTTAAAAGCTCCACCATGCAGTTAGTACTAACAAAAAAGGAAATAGAAAATGTTCGTGAATACTTAAGGCAACAAGAGATTATTAACAAGTACCACGACGGGAAATCTAACCACCGTGGAATTAATGAAACAATTTTAGCCCTGTCCCACAAATACTTTTGGCCTAAAATGAGAGATAGCATCACTAAATTCATAAATGAGTGCACGGTATGCGGGCAAGCGAAGTATGATCGAAATCCAGTTAGACAGCAGTTTAAAGTGGTCCCTTCGCCCAATAAGCCGTTTGAACTTGTACACCTTGACCTACTTACAGTTCAAAGTGAAAAGATTTTAACAATCGTAGACGCTTTTTCTAAGTACACACAGGCATACTATTTGTGGGATGGAACAGCAATCAGCGTTGTTTAAGCTTTGCTTAGTTTTTGCACCCATCATGGCATACCCATAACCATAGTTACCGATAACGGGTCAGAATTTAGTAACCAACTCATTGCAGAATTTCTTAGATTGCATAGGATCATAAGGTCGCCGCTCACACACCTAACGAGAATGGAATAGTTGATAGGTTCCATGTGACTATATTAGAACATCTCAGAATCCTAAAAGTTAATCAAAAAAATGAATCCGTCATCAATCTCATGCCTTACGCCTTCCTGGCTTATAACAATAGTATACATAGCTTTACAAAATGTAGACCCATAGAGTTAATAACAGGACACTTTGATCCCCGTGACGCTTTTGATGTTGACCTTTCAGTTCATTTATTACAACAATATATGACTAACCCACAAAGAAAAGATGACTGAGGTATATAAACTAATTCACGACTTAAGTACTGACTCCCGCGAAAATTTAATGTATAATCGTAATAAAAATTGAATACTGTCCTGAACAGCAAGTCTTTATTAGAAATCCCTTTGCTTCCCGTCAAAAATTAGCCTCAAGAAAGAACGCTTCACTCACGACACCGTGATGGCTGACCTTCCCATTCACATATATACTAAGAAAAAACGAGGTCCTGTAGCAAAACATAGGTTAAAAAAGGATTCCTAAAACCAGTAACTTGTTACAGAGCAATCCCGGTAATACTTCTACTCCTACAACCAGCAGTAACACAGGAAATACGACTTGAAAGTCTGGAAAATGGGCCTGGGATACTCCCTTTTAAACTAGGTTCTGCCCGAATCCTTTCCCATTACCATTCCTTCTTGCAATATGTCAACCTTCAGGAGTTGCAAGGAAAAATAAACTCTATCAACGACCAAATAATTATCATTTCTCCCGATCTTAATAACAAAACTAATTCTTTGTTTCAACCTCATTTAAATTATCTTAATTATAAACTTAATAGTGTATCCGAACAGCTTCAAACCTTCGAAATAAATCGGGTCAAACGAGGACTCATTGATGGACTTGGATCTGTTGTTAAAAGTATAACGGGAAATTTAGATTTTACAGATGCATTACATAACGATCAGGCTATTAAAAATATCCAAAGTAACGAGAACAAATTATTAACCGAATTCAATAATCATGTTAGTTTAACCAAGGATTTATCTGCACAGTACTCAAAAATCATAAATAGTATAACAGAGAACCAACGTAAGATGGAGAAGTTAATTACTAAAATAATTGAGAGTGACGTTAGCAGAGACAATGATCTTATAAAATATGCTCATTTCGCGCAAGTACTTATAATACTTGGTGTTAACATAGACTCAGTCTTACAAGAATTGACTAGAATACAGAATATATTAGCATTTATTAGGACCTCAACCATGCATCATTCGTTCCTTAATTCCGGGCAAATACGTAACTTAACAGACAGATTAAGTACTTTATACGGTAATGATAGATTAGTAGATCTAGATACTAGGGAATATTACGATATAATTAAATTAGGTTCATACTATGTAGGCAATAAAATAGTTATAGTTTATAAGTTTCCCATTTTTATACCCCATACATATGATTTATATAAAGTATCTATTGTACCTAATAGACACCACGAAATCCTAATTCCATCGTCCCCATTCCTAGCTGTCCATAAGAAAGATTTCAAGCACATAGAGGCTGAATGCCCGAACACCAGTAACTGGTTTTTATGCGAAGAAAATCGGAGTCTGAAGAACCGACCCTCTGAAGACTGTATCCATCAACTCATAACCACACAACAGAAGAAACCTGTTTGCAATCCTGTTACCATCGTGATGGACCAACCAGCATACGAAGAGCTCGACGACAGGCATTACACCATCAGTTTCCCCGTCTCTACAAAGGTACATCTCTCTTGCGGACAAGACTTATACAAAGAGTACAGAGGCAGCTATCTCGCAATCATCCCACAAGCATGCTACCTGGAAACGCCTGAGTTTATTATCTCCAACATCAAGGATCGACTCAAAGGACACGTACTGACGATAGCTG
This sequence comes from Thumatha senex, assembly GCA_948477245.1. Classification (NCBI taxonomy): domain Eukaryota; kingdom Metazoa; phylum Arthropoda; class Insecta; order Lepidoptera; family Erebidae; genus Thumatha; species Thumatha senex. The sequence goes on from OX419743.1 coordinate 10,525,732, forward strand.
ATCTACCCAAGGAACCAGAACGTATCTAAGGTCACTCTTAAATTAAACTTAGTGAACCTGGATCATCTGCACGCCACTAATATGAAAATCTCTCACCTCCCAACAGTCAATTTTGAAGAAAACTATGTACCCTAATCTATGAGGAACGCTGAGTCAACGATAACCTCAATAAACATCGCATACGACACTTGAACAACGCAACATCAGCACAACGTGAACATTGCGCAAGGCGCGTGTAAGCAAGAGGTGCAGCATCAGCAGAATGTGCGTCGCTTAGACCTGTGTCGATCGCGATTGATCGGATCGTTTTGATTCGATCACAACCTGTGCAGGAGTGATCAAATCATAGATCTTTAAAACACCCGATTATAATTGACCCGGTAGGTTAGAATACAAACTAAATTGAACTTTATTTTTATTAGAGTACCGTAACTAATAGCTTGCCTAGAAAATTGATCGAGTCGTGCATTCAATCACGCAATGAGACGTAACAAACAAAAATTTCTATCTCTTTCGTTTACTGACGTTGTAAACCACGTCGGTTTCATTCCCACTCTTCCTCACTAAGCGGTTGTGTGCCTCGCTCGTAGCTGGTGAACGAACGAAATGAACCTGTCGATCGCGATAGAATTTGGAGATCGAGTCAATCAAAATCGAACTTATGTTTTAAATTAGTTGCACCGGTGACCTTACGACCCGCGACACGCGAGTATGATTGTTTTACTGTATTGTGGTTGCTTACGTATCTTAGTGAATTTATGTGATATTATTAATGGTGTTTTTTTTATATTGGGATAAATTAACATTATAACAAACGATTTGGTGTTGGATTTGCGTGACTTTTTAATTATTGAAATATTCAATTGAAATTTAAATCAGCATAACAAACACACCTCGCTTAACTGCCCCAGTAAATTTAAGTATATTTGTGTTTAGTTTTTGCATGTTGTGATTTTATTTTGTTATTGTTTTATTAATTATTTAAAATGTCAGATTTGGCCAAAAAAAGGAGTAAAATATGGAATCATTTCTCTGTCATAAATAAAGACAAAGCAAAATGTGAGTACTGTTCAAAAATAATAAGCTATTCTGGAGGTGGTACTGGTAATTTGACTAGGCACATGAAAAAACTACATGGGACAGTGTCTATTGAGCAACTAATAAGTGATAGTTCAGAAGTTCAAATCAGCCTACCGAGACTCAGTATCAAATGTTACAGGAGCGAATGGTGTTCCTTCTACATCAAGTGAGTCAGTACCTTCCCTATGTGAACAAACTACACCAACAGCCTTAACTTTTCGCCAAGCCACACAATCACAAGTGCAATCAAAAATTATCAATTTTGCTCTATCCTCGAGACCTTTGCCAATCAATAGAACGAAGCAGCTTGATGAACAATTAGTTAAATTTATAGTCAAGGGCTATCATTCCTTTGCTATTGTTGAAGAGGAAGAATTTGATAACATTTTTAAAATGATATTACCTACATACAAATTACCTTCTCGCAAAACAATATCTTCAAGTTTGATACCAAAACTTTATCAAAGTACTAGAGATAAAGTATTATTGCAGTTGCAGACTGAAGCCGAAGCGATCTGCTTAACCACTGACGGCTGGACGTCAATTAACAATACGAGTTTTGTTGCAGTGACAGCCCACTACATTGACAAGAATTGCACGCTTAAATCGGTTTTGTTAGGCTGCAATGAATTTGACGAACGGCATACTGCAGAAAATTTAGCTAACTTTTTGAAAAATTTAGTATAAATGTGGGGTATTTCGAACAAAATAGCAGGAATTATACCTGACAATGCGGCAAATATAGTAGCAGCTGTTCACCTTACAACTTGGCGCCACTTTCCTTGTTTTGCTCATACGTCACCGTATGAGCGATTACCTACATACAAATTACCTTCTCGCAAAACAATATCTTCAAGTTTGATACCAAAACTTTATCAAAGTACTAGAGATAAAGTATTATTGCAGTTGCAGACTGAAGCCGAAGCGATCTGCTTAACCACTGACGGCTGGACGTCAATTAACAATACGAGTTTTGTTGCAGTGACAGCCCACTACATTGACAAGAATTGCACGCTTAAATCGGTTTTGTTAGGCTGCAATGAATTTGACGAACGGCACACTGCAGAAAATTTAGCTAACTTTTTGAAAAATTTAGTATAAGTGTGGGGTATTTCGAACAAAATAGCAGGAATTATACCTGACAATGCGGCAAATATAGTAGCAGCTGTTCACCTTACAACTTGGCGCCACTTTCCTTGTTTTGCTCATACGGTGAACCTTGTAGTTCAGCACAGTTTCATTAATATTAAAGAACAATTAGATCGAGTTAAAGCAATAGTCCAGTATTTCAAACATAGTTCATCAGCTGAGACCAGACTGGCGGCTATGCAAACACAAATGGAATTATCTCCATTGAAACTTAAACAGAGTGTTATAACTAGGTGGAATTCTACATATGACATGCTTGCAAGGTTACTTAAAATAAAAGATGCTGTTGTTAGTACACTAGCTATTGAACAACCTCGACTGAACACCCTTACGCTAGATGATTGGATAGTAATAGAGAAATGTGAACAAGTTTTAAAAATATTTTATGATGTGACGGAAGAAATGAGCGCCGAGAAGTCAGTTTCTATATCCAAGGTAATAGTGCTGGTAAAAATAATGAAAACGCATGTTGAGAAGTGTCTTGCTGAAAATGCTCGTTCTCGACAACCTGACCAATATGTTCAACTTCTTGTGACTCTTCGAGATCAGCTTAACGATCGCTTTAGGGATATAGAGAGCCACGTTTTAGCTGCAGAGTCATCATTTTTAGATCCACGTTTTAAAAAAGCATGCATTCACGAACAAAGACAATTATGATAACTGTATGAAATCTATTAAAATAAAACTTCGTGGGTTGATTGCGCAAGAAGATGTTACACCATTACCAGAAGAAGACAACCAGCCGCAACCTTCTACTTCTGGCAGCATGTGGGCAACATTTGATAAGGAAGTGGAAAACGAAATAATTAAAAATCCCACTGCCGCTAGTATAGTAGAACTGGATAAGTACATCAACGAGCCACTAATAAAACGAACGGATGATCCGTTAAAGCGGTGGAATGAGCGCCTTCTTCTCTATCCACATTTACATAAATTAATGAAGCGTCGGTTATGTGTGCCTGCAACTTCAGTGCCATGCGAGAGAATATTTTCAAAGGCCGGGATGACTATCAACGATAAAAGAAGCTCTTTAAAACCGAAAAAAGTATCTCAAATTTTATTCTTACATCACAATTTGAATAGAACTTTTTAACCTTACAAAAATTAATAAATTTATTTCCTTTAGTTTAACATTTTTTAATCTCTGTAGATTGAATTACGTTTTATGACACGATGATGCCCAGTCCAAACTAAGCATAACTTGCTTGTACATTGTACACGATTTTTATAATAAATCCTCGTTGTAAAAAGTCATGAGCCGCCTCTAAATAATAATTACATACAGACAGTATAATATATTACAGACAAAAAGAAAATAGGTAATAGTTATGTCATGGTTCTTCTATCTAGCAATAACCTGCTCAGCATTCGTCACTCTGTCGTACTAACATAATTAAACGAACTGTGACCCAAATGATTGGAAAGATCGAATCATTTTAACCCGATCACCACCATAGTGGGTCATGATCGACCCGGGTTACGATAAATGATCGAGTGACACAGGTCTAGCGTCGCTGTGACGAAATCCGACCTTTCATTAAACATAGCAAATAATTTAAATTCATACTTGTTTCCCACTTTGAAGCATTATCATTGTTCTAAGTAGCTATAATTTTATTTTGTAAAATTACTTTATAATTAAATTTAATTAAATAAATTTTGGTTTTTTTTGGGACCTCCGGTTGCAGCTAACGTAATTTAATAAGTTTCTACAATTTTTACACGGAACACAACACTTGTAATTTGTGAAAATATAATATTTTGATCCGCACAATTCCTAAACGTCAAATTTATTTAGCTCCAAGCTGGAGCTGGCCTTGAAAAAACCGGCACGCGAGCTGAGATGCCCATAATGTCATACTATCCTTTTCTTTCCCCAGTGTAGCATGTATTTGCTTTTCTTTCTTGTGGGAATGAAAAGGAATTATCCCGCAGTCTATAGTATTCTCTGTCTACGGAGAATACGTAATAGAATAAATAGATTAATTTGTAGAGGTGCGCAAATCATGTCCTACAGAGGATCGGACATGGAACGATTCCTTTCCTTCTCGGAACCATGTTCAGGAAACATGTTCGCGGAACTATTTAGTTCCACCGATTCAAATATGGCCTTTCGGTTCTTGATTTCATGTCCGTGTGATTGGAGATGTCATAATATTATGATTGTACAATTATTTACATTATTATTTTGATTTTGTTTCTGAAAGAAAATTGAATGAAAGACGGCTTTATAAGGTCTCGTTGACTAAAATAAATGAAGAATGGACGTTATAGTTTAAAACTTTTATTAGGTACCAAAACGTTCAGTTGATTTACCTTCTTACTTTTCAGGCTTAGGACTGTCAACCAAGAGCTAGATGAAATATTTAGTTGGCACATGATATGATACATTTACGTTGTAAAAAACACGTCACATATTACTAACAAGAACTTTTGCACTTGATTGGCGTATTTATAAATCTAAACTGATTATATACATCATTCAAAAATATTAACAAATTACACAGGTATTTACAGACATAGTTTAAAAAATATTTATACATATACGTGCCGTGGGTTACGCTGTTGCATCTAACAAGTGTGTATTTTACTACATATTATTATATAATCGACTTTAAGTCGTATCGAATAAGTCACATTATTCCAAAATAGCAAGAGCCTAACAGGATAAAGAGAGAGCGGTCGGTTCGGTTCGTGAGTCATCGGCTATCGCCGTCGGTCGGTTCGGTACGGTCGGTGTGTGATGCGACACAGAGTTCCTTTAGACTATTACCTAACTCGCTCGCACTCGCACCGATTACCGCGGACATGCGGACCGACTTCGATTGACATTGTGGATTGCACCGAAATCGTTCCAGTAGAGGACATAGTTCCCGGACCTATTTATGTCCGGAACGTCGCATCACTATTAAATAGTATTCTCTGTCTACGTCACAAAGTAACACTTATGAACGTCAAGATTATTGCTTCTACATTTACATTTACTGCCAGATTCGCAAAGCAATAGATAAAGAGCCTGAGGAAGAACCTGGCAATAAAACTCATGCCCACTCTTTTTTAACCGCCAGTAATTACATTAGTTTGATGATGACATGATGTTTGACCAATAATATAGTAATGAATTTATACAAAACAAGAACTAAATCAATGTTATGTTTAAAATCATCAAATTAATCATCAATCAATCATATTAATCGAATTAATATTTGTTTTGATAATATTCAAATCTATTAAACGTGTCTAATGGCTTGTAATTCATGTGCAAAACCTTTTTCAATACTCCGCAAAGAAGTACGTACCTACATATGATCTGATTAGCTGAATCATGTTGGTATAATCATTATCTTAAATACGTCTGTGCTCTAAGCTCTGGAATTTAATTTTTCAGAAAGGTTGCCCAGGCTGCGGATTTAGTTACTGTTCAAAATGTTTAAATAATAAAATATTTCTACCCAAAATAAATGCAGAAGCTAAGGTAATATTGGATATAAACATTGCACCTTCATTCCAAAAACTTAATAATCGATACATAAACTTCAATGTTGCAGGTTTGTAGTAAATGTAAACGACTAACAGATAACTCTGATGCTCAGAAAACAGTTGTGGAACCACCCGATGCTTATTATAGGTAAGGCAGCTATTAAGCTACGTAAGCCTAAGCCTTATTGGCTTGTTATAATATTAAACAAAAATTATATCATTGTAGAAGACTTGGGGCACTCGATCACCAAGTGAGAAGCAAAAACACCACTACTAGCACTCCTGATGAGCAAATATTGGAAAGGCTTCAGAAACTAAAGGAAGCTAGAAATGAAACCAAAGCAAGTGTAACAGATGAAGATATTAAATACCGTCTTCAGAATATCAAAGGAGAAATTCCATCTACCTCAACTGATGAGATACAAGCACGGTTAGCAAAGTTGCGAGGTGTACCTTTTGAAAGTTTAACCAGTAAGGTAACAATATTTTACTATATGGTTGCCATTTAATGATCTAAAATATCCATGACCTAAATAAAGCATGCCATACAATGAGAAACAATCATGTTTACCAATTTTTTTTTAAGTCCGTGTTGGCGCCTCCTGATACAAGAACAGAAGAACAACAGGCAAATGATTTACTACAACAGTACAAGGAACAGGTAGGCATTGACACCAAATACAATGAGCAATTTGATGAAGTGATTAATCAAATGGAGACAAGAATGAAAAAGCTTAAAGGAACAGACTCATCTGACTCTAGGCCTAGAGATCCTGAACCATCTCTGGCCACACCAGATTCAGAAGATGAAGCAGAGACTGTAAGGAAAATTGTTGAGAAGGTAATTGTCATATTTTCTGTTTTTAAGACTTAACTATAATGCATAACATAGTAGTCGCATAAATTATACCTACTTGTTCATTTTGTTTTGTTAAAAAGGAAAACCAAAATGCTTTGCTTTGTAACCATGGTTCTATGTATTATTAAAGATGGCCCCAAATTGTTACAGATTAAAGCAGAAGCTTCCTTAGAACCTGATGAGCTACCTCAGGATACCAATGATGAGCTACCATTCTGTGAGATATGCAATGAAGATGCTAGAATGCGGTGCCTTGGTTGCAAATATCTTTTCTGCAGACAATGCTTTTTGGAACACAAAGACGATGATGATGGTTGTAATAGGTATGAACCTTATGAAGCTCCAAGAAACCAACATTAACTTTTTATTACTGTGGGTATCTTAAGGCCCTGGACCTAATAGACAGAATCAGACTCACATGATATTCATTTATGCCTGCCTGGGGCTGAGGAACAAATTATACCCTAGAAAGAAAAAAGTCTGGTACCCTGGACAATTACTGTGCATACTAGATTTTTATAAAATAAGTAATGATTTATTTAAGTGCAATATATTATGAATATAGAAAAGTGATATGTTATATTCTTGTTCTATTATAGTGCATTATAAATGTATCTGATTTCATGTCTACAAATGGAATAAAATCATTAAATAAATGAATTGTCTGTTCTACTTAGCATGTTTTATTTTATTACTTCTAAATTCTTCTAGTATTTCAGGAATATATTTAACAAGATCATTTTCTGTGTATTTGTATTCACTATCAATCCACATATCTTTAAGGCGACTGATGATAGGCCCATACATTTTACCAGGTGGAACACCTGCTTCCTTTAAAAGTTTCCCAGAGACAGGGAATCTAGGTACTACCCATTGGCTGAATTCATTTAGTAAGTTTTCGTCACCTCTATATTTCAAAACTTCTTTCACATATTCAATTGCTTCTTTTTGTTTTATTTTGGAGTTGAGAACCAATTTCTCATAAGGTCTGAAAGAAAAGATTGCTAATTCAGAGACTGTTTGATGTCAAAGAATATAATTTTTGACAAAAAAGATCACATTATAATCCCTTGCAACATTTAGAATAAATAAGTGTACATAGAGCTATGTAAATATTTGTAATTATCTTATAATTTGGATACCACATTATTAGATATATTTCTATACACATCAGCTATTTCTTTTGAAGCAATACTGTCACACTTACAATAAGGGTCTTATGGCCACCTTATCTTCCCGGTGTTCTATTATAAAATAGGCTAGATCTCTCTCATAAGCTGAAAACTTGAGCCTATTATGGAGAACAGTGACATCATCCAAATCAGCTAGTAAAGCTGTTAAGTAACTCATAGGGTGTAGTTTTAAGTGTTCAGCTCTCTTCAGCAATCGATCCAACTCATTGAGTTTCAGAGATGATGGCAGACCTGTTGATGGAAACATTAAATTCATTAAAGTTCAAACAATGATCATGGACATCAGTTTTTCAAAGATTTTTGTAGGTGATCCATAATTATCCATATTGCAAAGAAGATAGCATGTTAACAGTGTCATTATTGGATAAAACATCAGAACTGGATATTTTTTAAAGTGCATAGGGAAAACCAAATGGTCAGACATTTGAAAGACTGACTCTTGTCACAAAAAAGAAAAATACATAAGGTAGGAAAAGTATAATAAAAAATACTGGCCTATGTAGTGTCCAACTTCTACACTTAACATTGTCTTTAATAAACTGCCTGCAAATTTTCCTTGTAGTGTCTTTTTCAGTTCTACCCAAATTCTTTCTCCTGATATTTGTTGCAGACCTTGAACATTATTCTTTAAAACATTGAGTGTTTCTTCGTTGTGGCTATCAGGGGTCTCAGCTATTCGTCCATAAAAACGAAAATATCTCAATATTCTTAGAAAATCCTCCTTAACTCTTGTGTCAGGATCTCCAACAAAAGCTACTCTTCTATTTTGCAAGTCTTCATATCCAAAGAAGTAATCATATACAGTTCCATCAAAACCTGAAATATTTAAATATGTCTAAGTCTGGGCTATAGGACACCTGAAAAACAAGCAAGATTGCGAAGACTATGTAACCATTTGTGGAAAACAAATGGTTACACAATTTTCTCAATTTTACTTGTTAAAATTGTAAAAATTAAATTACACTTACTCATTAATATTGTTGTAAATAATAATAGATAATTTTACATTTAAAACACCTATTTATATTCTTTCTATAGATACTGACATAAGTTGGAAATCACACCTTACCTAAAAACATGGAATTGAATGTAAGGTCTCGTCTGTTAGCATCTAACTTCCAATCCGTGGTAAACTCAACTTCAGCATGGCGTCCATCTGTTACCACATCTATCCTTAATGTTGTTACTTCAAAGTTTTCTTTATCATTAATTCTAGGAGTAATGGTGCCATGTCTCTCTCCATTTGCATTAATCATTCTAACATTCTCAATTGTAAACATTTCTTTCATTTGCTGAGGAGTTGCCGTTGTTGCAAAGTCAAGATCACTTGGATGTTGGCCCATAAGGAGATCTCTAGAATATAATACTTTGTTCAGATTAATGGTTTAGATTGATCGAAACTTAAATCAAGCAATTTAAAGCAGTAAATATCTGTGTATTACATATTAGGTACAATGACAATACATGCTTTATACAAAAAACAATGATGCAATATCTGGACTTGTGATAATAAACTAATTCAATGTACCTGACTGCACCACCTGCTATTCTTATTTCATATTTGTATTTATCAAATAGTTTCTTTAGATCCATAACTTCTGGGGTAAGTATGCTTTTAAATTCTGCAGATTCTAGCTTTACAACTGCAGGATTTTCTCTACTCTTTAAACTCATATTGACTGTTGATTTTATTCTTTTCTCAGTAGTGGTATTACTTGTTTTAGTTGCTCTGAGAGTGGTTTCAATACTAATAGCCTAAAAAACAATAAACTACTAAAGTGCAAAATTCAGATACAATATTAGTTTCTGCACTGATATAAAATAATAAACGTAACCTGTAAATTATTTTAATGAATAAATGTTTAACAGTGTTATTTTTAAACTTTCGCGGTTTATACTCATTTTATATACCACTCGGGACTTCACGCGAAACAATTTTGTACTTACGTTCATATGTAAGCACAAAATTGTTTCGCGTGAAGTCCCGAGTAGTAAAAAAAAAATGTTTAACAAATTACCCTATCTGAGAAATATTCAACCCATTTGGAAAATCTTATACACTTAGTGAACATAATTTTACAATAAGAATTTAAAAATATGGAATGAATTTATTGTTCATTTATATTTACAAATAAATAAAATTTGAACTGGTGAAAATCCCCGCAATATGCAAATAAAAGTAAACGTCACTGTCACTATTGCTTTTTTTATTATTATTATTTTATGGCCTGGTTACAAAGACTTTTTAGCTATTATATTATCCTCGCTTACGTTTGCAACCTCTTTAGTAGTTTCTAAGATATAAACTACCTTCTTAAACCAACTGTCTTTAAACTAGTTTACCAGTTTTGACAAATAATCAACGTGTTATCGTATTCGTATTACCTACCTTCCAAAACTAAACCACCATCACCATTTTCCATGTTTGCGCCCAGACCAAAATTATTGTAGGCTGTAACTGTGTATTTTGTTTTCAGGTACCGATGATTCTGCCTTCAAGGGGCACGTAGACCCTATTATTCTTGCCTAATTGATCACAGAGATGCTGATCAAATCAATACGGATGTAATAACGCCCATTTAGTTAGTACGCGCTGCACAACAGGCAACATATTTCTGACAACGTAAGAGGATGTCTTGAAGCGCTCGTGGCCCTGAGGACTCAGTTTTCTGTAAACGATCACTGCGTTAAGCAAATTTCGCTATGGCTGTTTACGGATAGGTGACCACTTTGTGACATTTACATTTGCGAGCGTTTCCGTGCTTCGGAAGGCACGTTAAGTCGACCGCTTCCATCAGGTGGGCCGTACGCTTGTCTGCCACCCCAGTGGTATAAAAAACCAAGCACTCCGGGAGTGCCGACAGAAGTAAAAACTCAATTTATTAATAATTTATTTATCTAGTCGCGTTGGTACATGCATATATGCACACACTATAGCTGCGTATCGTAACGGGGAGTAGCGAGTCCAAATTTATCTCATCTAAAAAATTGCGTACCGCGCTAAAAGAAGTTTTTCCTTCAAAAATTGACCGGGATCGACGTAAAGATAATGATGATAAAAAATAATTCTACACTGAAAGAGTCCTAATTGATTACACAGCATTATTTAATAAGACCTGTAGATGACCGGAATCAACGTTTGATGATGATGATGATTATGGTCGCGAGTCCAGAGATTTTATCTCATCTAAAAATATGCGTACCGCGCTAAAAGAAGTTTTTCCTTCAAAAATTGACCGGGATCGACGTAAAGATGATGATGATAAAAAATCTTAAGCTTTTTCGATCAGGACACGTGACCCTGACGCGAGTTTAAGATTTTATACCCAACGCCGCTGAAGAAGTTTTCACTTCAAAAACTTTATTTTAAGCATCGTTGGGAACACCTGCCGTCTTACGTCCCAACAGTACAATGTATATCGTTAGCAGGATGGGAAATAATAGGTACGGTCAGACTCGAAGAAGATCTACAGCATCTGAAGGGAGATCACGTAGTAAGATTCTGCATGGAAACAAGAAGGTTCGACGGGGTGCCGTAAATACTTCTGTGATACCCGATCTACACCCGGAGGAGATCTGGGCAAATAAAGTAGGCCGCAAACCACGCGTTCGGATCGTCAACATACACACAGTACCTACATAGTAACATAAAGAGTTATTTCTATAAAGATATTATGTGGGGAAGAATGTTATTGTACCTATAGTATTAATATTACTTCTATAGAATCACATTCTTCTTGTAAGCTTCTAATGTAATATCCGATCCTTATGTCGTTTGGTCTGGATATAACGGACCATTTACACAAACTTATGTTGATGGCGAGTGGACTGACTAGTCCGGTCATATTCCAGACCAAAAAATTTGGGTGGGAGAGGTTACAAAAATTCGCTACCAACTGAAAATTGTACATATTATTATATGTATATCTAAAAACAAGTATATGTATCATAATGTGGATATATAAAAATCAATGTTGATGTTTACGTTTATTTGTTACAATACGATACAATAATTACAAGTGAAGAAATTGACTCATGGCAAATCAAAATCTAGTGTCATTTATCACCCATCATATTTCCACTAAAGCCCTGCTGCAATTGTCTCATCATGTTATGCAGTCCATTCATACCACCCATTTGTTGCAAAATGCGAGGATCCATCATCTTTGCCATTTGTTGGTTGAGCTTGACCATTTGAGTTTGATTAACATTCTTTGCCATGTCACCTCCTTTGAATAAACCTTTGATTCCGCCCATCTTTTTTACGACTGCTGCAAACTTAGTGTACTGCGCAATCAAATCTTTTACGTCTCTTTCTGTGACGCCGGCACCTTGCGCTACTCTTGTGATTCTTGTGGGTTGCTTAGAAAATAGTTTGGCGCCATCGCGGTGGTCTAGTTCACCTTCATTCATGGAGTCCATTATGGTCATAAGCCGTTTTAATTTGGCCATAGATTCTTGCTCACTACCTTTTGACATAAGATCTTGAGAGAAACCTGGTATCATCCCCTGTGAAATCAAACAAATTTGATTTATTAATAGAGGACGCCCCGCAGTTTCACCCTCGTATTATAATATAATTGAATTTATTAAATTAAGTAATAAAGAGGGTAGAAGAAGTCAGGGTAGGCCGAGACTTACATATGAAGACCACGTGAGCAGATTGCTCAAAAACGGAAAGGTCAAAAGTACTCGGATACCCAGACGTGCGTGTATGAAGTGATTGATGAATCTCGAAGAAGCGAAAGAAGTATGCATGGATCGCGAAGCCTGGCGATCTGTCCTCTCTGACTACCCCGTCAGGGATACAGCGTGAAGATAGTTAGTTAGTTTAATATAGACTCGAACTCTCATTCTGTCCGTTCGTATTAGAATACGGGGATAAAATTGTAGCCTAAGATACTCCTTATAACATCAGTTTTCTGCCAGTGAAAGTCCTGTTAAAACTGGTCCAGCCGATTCAGATATTAGCCAGAACAAATAGACAAAGAGAGAAAAAAATATTTTAGTCTTTATTTAATAACTGTATTTACGTTCACATACATTTAATGAAAAGCTGTTAATTTGGAATTACAAAACAGACACTTTAATTTTATTTATCTGTATAGACTAGCTGATGCCTGCGACTTTGTATGCGTGAAGTTACCTGCTATTGGTTTTATATTTGTTGCATAATACTTTTTCTAAAACTAAAATAGTCTAATTAATTGACTGTAACATAAGATTTCTACAAGTGAAAGTCCCATCTAAATAAGTTCAGTCATTCGGGAGATATCCGAACGGAACAAGCATAGTAAACATTTTTTTTATTGCTATTTTTGTGCGAGTAGCTTGTACATATTCACATGTATTTAGTAAAAAATCGATATTTGGACATTTAAAACTAAAAAAATTAATTGCAAAAGATTTCAGGCAACATATTTTGATTCCTTTGTTTCGTACAGAAACAAAATCCTGTGCATAGACAGCAATCTGAAGGAGAAGTCAGATTGCTCTCTATGCCTAGGATTTTATTCTAGAATATTTAACAGATCTCTGCATTCAAAAAATCACCTTACAGTTAATATATTTTACTTGTGACATAATCTACTATTTTGTCCACATTATTAGATGTGAATACTGTCTAACCATTTCAAACTTTTACTATGAATATAGCATATCCACATCTATCTAAGTCAGTAGGTATACTTGCTGTCAAGGTGAGCTTGTGCCCTATATTTATATGGGGAGCCCTTAAAACCCTTAAACTAAATGAATAGCTTACCATAATTTGTGAAAAGGGTCCCATTTTCATAATATTTTGAAACTGTTCATACATAGCCCTCAGTGTAAACTGTCCGTGTTTGAGTTTTTCTAAGAGTTCATCATTATCATCCAATTTGAGTTCATGAACTTTATCTAAAAGACCCTCGATGTCTCCCATTCCCAAAAGTTTGTTAATGAAGGGTTTTGTTTTAAATGGTTCCAAATCATCGATATGTTCTCCAGTACCAATGAAAATAATTGGACTTTGTGTTGCTGCTACACTGGAATCAATCAATTTGAAGAATTCAACTATAAAAAACCACTATAATAATTATATTAAATAAATATAATCAAATATAAGAAAAGCTTACGCTGATAGTGCTCCACCACCCTTGGCGTGTCCATCTAATTTGGTTATAATAACAGAACCAATGTCTACCTTCTCTTTGAACGCTCTAGCTTGAGCTTCGCAAGCTTGACCAATGGTTGCGTCCATGACGAAAATAATGTTGTCAGGTTTCTGCGAAAGTAGAAATAAAAATGAGTAAAAAAAATGATTTTCAATCGCGCTTAGTGTTTTTGTTGCCTACCGATACAGTATAATGGTTTGTAGATGATCATTACATTCATTAGAGCCATCATTTCTTAAAAAAGTGGTCTATCCTATCTATCTATCCTATTCCCACACTTGTATTTGAACCTACAAAATCGCGAAAGGAACAGTAACAGGTTATAGCTACTTGTTGTAAATTACAAGTTGTTTTTATATTGACATTGTTTATTCTTGAAAAAGAAATATGTATATACTTACTATAGCATTAGCTACAGCCAACATCTCCTCAAACAATGACTCTTCCTGTTTGTGACGACCACTAGTATCCACTATAATCATTTCAAAACCTTCCTTCTTGAACATCTCCACACCTGTAGTGGCTATCACTACTGGATCTACTTCTGTGTAACTAAAACAATTTTTTTACAATAAATTAATATTATCACCAGTTTGCCACTAATTATTGCAATACTAGCTGACCCGCCAGGCCTCACCCGTGACATACTCCGAATCCCGCGGCACCCATTTAATCCAGTTGTTTATTAATTTCTATATCTCCTGAATAATAATTATTATTGAAAAAATCTATATCTCCTGAAATATTTATTTAATTTGTATGGTGTAAAAGAAAAAAAAAAATTACATGAAATTATTAAATCAAATAACTTATTTAAATTGATAAAGATTAATACCGTATTTATGTAAAGAGCGTTCCATATAACGCTTTATAATTGCCCATTTTTTAAATTGTTAAAATGGATATAGTATGTTATTCTTATGAGGTAGACAAATGCCATCGCGGACTTTTCTGAAGACCTATGTGAGATATACAATTCTATCGTACTATTTTGTTATATCTTAATGGGTTTAGACAGCGTTTTCGTTGAATCCCAGACGCCTAATTTTTTTTTCATATTTTTACACCAACATGCAAGTTAATATTAAAGTATAATTGGCATGTTAGGGTTGCCGTCCCATAGGTGAGCTGCCTCCTTTGTTGCTTAGATGTAATCCCAGGTGTGAGATCGTTTTAGCCTTCTTGTGTTTATGGGATTACAAGACTGAGCTAGTCTGTTGTGGCTTTATGCTTTTGACCATTTCCTCCCTTCCTGTGAGGATATTCAGATATTCGTGTACTTTATTAATTTTTGTGAACTATGGAGCATTTATTATTGATTTTAGCACGCCATTTTGAAACCTCTGCAGAATCTCAATGTTCGAAGTTTTTGCTGAACCCCAAATCTGAATGCCATAAGTCCAGATTGGCTTTAATATTGCTTTGTAGATTAGTACTTTATTTTCCACAGATAGACGTGATTTTTTGCCCAGAAGTCATACAAGTGATCTAAACCTAAGGTTCAGTTCATCACGTTTTTTTTGGATATGTGTTTTCCAGGTCTGTCTTGTCACAATGAAATCCAAGGTACTTTACAGATGTGCTGTGCGGCAAAACATCTTGGCCTAATCTTATAGGTGGACAGACAGTCTTCTTTTCTTAAAGTGAATGTGATATGGTTGGATTTAGTGGCACTAGCCTTAATTTTCCATGAAAGCATCCAAAAATGAACTCTGGCCAAATGCTTCTGTAGATTTCTGGATGCTACGGCTGGGTCTTTATCGGTCGATAGTATTGTGTCATCTGCAAAGATGGCCATAATCACATTTTTTGATTCTGGTACGTCGGCAGTGAACAGTAAGTAAAGTGAAGGTCCAATATGGATCCCTGTGGGACACCTGCTCGTACAGCAGCTTTACCTACTAGCCCTTTCGATCGCATAATTTTTTTCAACATAATGTAGTTTGGCATAACATTTTCAGCATAAAGTTTTCTCGCATAAATTATGATAAGCAGAGTGTTATGAACGCATAATGGTTTTATTGCCATAACTTTAACATACTCTAATTTTTTTTATCATAATTTTAATCAGCATACATGTTAAAGGGTACAATTGTAATACGCCTAAAGATAATTAGTCATAAAATACAAAACGCATAATGGAGGTATGCATAACAGTTTAAATCATAAATGAATAATAAATTTGACCAAGAATATTTAAGAAATGATAAGACACAATTGATAGTAATCATCTCACTCATAGCCAAGTTTGTAAGCTGTAACATATTAATGATATTTTAAGTGTAATTAATTTTAGACTAGTCTTGAGCAAAGTCGTAGATAGGTACGACGACGAGCGAAGCGAGGAGGAGTGTTAGGTCACTTGTGACCACAACGCCAGAACTGAATCGCTCGTTTTAATCTACCTACTTCTTTTTGTATTTTATTTATATATTCTATATATAAGTGTTGACATTTTGAACTTTTTTTTTTTTGTTCTTGTGGCGATACTATTGCTCCGCCAATACATTTTGAACTTCAGTATAGTGACTATTGACATTTTTAATCAGTGGGTATTTTAATCATAGACAGTTCGGCTTAGATATAAAAATAAAAATATGTACTCGTTAACATTATGGTATTCTATGTGTGACTTGTAATCTTTATGCCATAGAATGAGATGCCAATAAATGTTATGACAAGTAATTGTTATTGTAAAAAAAATTATCATTATTATTAAGAAGTTATGGGAAAATAAAGTATGCCTAATGTTTTATACTGTTTAAACGTTATGCGAAACGAAGAGTATTTCAAAAAAACGTAAAGCTCGTACATTATGAAACTTTGAGGTTGCATCATCGATTTTGACATAGAAGATGCGATCATTCAAGTAGGACTTCAAGAAAAGGTACATATTGTGTGGCAAGAGCTTATTTATTTTTTAGAGCAGGCCATTGTACCAGACCTTGTCAAAAGCCTGTTGGACATCCAAGAATGCTCCAAAGCAGTACTGTTTGTCTTCTAGAGCATCTCTCACATAATCGCATACCCTGTGCACTTGTTCTATAGTTGAATGGTGTTACCGAAATCCGAATTGGTGTTCTGGTATAGCTTCATTTTCAGTGAGCATTTCAATTAAGCGAGTGGACACAATTTTTTCTTGTAGCTCCGATAAGAGTGGTAAAAGGCTTATAGGTCGATAAAATGATGTCAGGTGAGGTGGTTTTCCAGGTTTGAGGACCATTGTCACTTGCGATACCTTCCAGCAGCACGGATAATACGCAGTTCTTAGTATGGCGTTAAAGAGTGATGTGATATAGACTATGCCTTTCCTTGGTAATTTTTGTAGCACTTCTGCAGTGATAAGATCAAATCCTGGAGCTTTTTTCAGTTTCAGTTCCATCACTGTGCGCCTGACTTCAGATGGTGTGCAGTGTCTAAGAGGAGGACTGAGCTGAAAGGTCACTTTCTAGACATGATGAAACCACCTCATCCATATTACTCATGTCAAGATCTTGTTTTGGGGTGAACATATCAGCCAAAAATGATCCGTAGGCATCTGCTCTTTCCTTGTTTGTCCTTGCCCATGTGCCATCAGTCATTTTAAGTGGATATTGAGTGACACAAGGCATGTCTCTAGATTTTACAGTCTTCCACAGAGAGTTTTTACATTTCTGGACGATGTAGTTGGTGTTAAAGACTGCAGGTGTGACTCCAGGGTATCATTCTCCAGATCTTCTTTAGTTTAGCTGCTGCCCTATTGAAATCCCTTTTGTCCATTGGATACCGACTGGCATGCCATATTCTCCTAAGCTGTCATTTTTCTAGAACCTTGTCTTTTATGAAATTTGGTAATTTGACTTCTTGTGATGAATTAGATTTTGGTACTAGTGATGGGGTGCTGAGCCAAGCTGTACTTTGAATAATTTTAGTAATCTGCTCCACAGCAGTGTCAATGTCCTCTTGTGACTTTAATTAATTTAATTTATTAAAATTATTTTTTTCTGACACCAACAAATATGTATGTAACAAATGTATAACCAATGTAAGCAAAAACGTAATATACCTTCCTCTTGAATCTATCTATTAAAAAACTGCATTAAAATCTATTGAGTAGCTTTAAAGATATAAACATACATAGGGACAGACAGTGGGAAGCAACTTTGTTCTATACTATGGAGTGATTAGTTATCATAGAAATATACAAACCTTCCATAGAAAGGTATTCTGGCTTTTGTACAATTCTGTTTCACCTGGTCATAAGCACCTGCACGAAATGTATCAGCACACACTAAAGAAGATTTCCAGTTCTTCCTTAAGTAATGGTATGCAAGTTTTGTGCAAGTTGTGGTCTTACCAGAACCCTGGAGACCTACAAACATGATCACATTGGGTTTACCCTTCACTGGCTGGTAAGGTTTTACAGCAGGGTCAACTAGCTGAAAAAGTTAGGACTTTTTTTATTAAAGATAGATTTCACAACGTTAGATACACAATAGAATTTCTATTTTAAGAATATTAAAACCAAATAGAAGATAATATTCTAACTAATTTCATAAAATAATTTCTGAAAATTAATAGTAGCAATAAATTGATAACCGTGTGATAGCAGTACCAGACAAAATTTATGTAATATGGCATATCACTGATGGTGAACTACGAGGTTCAACATTTACACAAGTTATATGCAATTTCTTTATAAAGATTTATGATTTCAGCTTCATATTTGCCTATCCTAGTCATTCACATTACTGGAATAATGCTTCCAGTATCTGACCAGCCATAGCAAAAGATGCCTAATGCAGTATTTGTTTGTGAATGTGAGACAAATAAGGATGTTTGCAAACAAAATTAGACATGATAATTCTATACATTTATCATTGTACATTTTTTATATATATTATTGCAAGGCTTCCATCATTGCATATTGCATCAATCATAGTGTCAACCACATATTATACTTCACACACATTACGAATTTGCTCAGCATCTTTCTCTGCCTTCTTTTATACAAGTTTTTATGTATCCACATAATGCCTAGCAGTACTCATACAGCGGCTGTCTAAGGCATGATACTGGTCACATTCCATCAACACATGTATAAAATGAGCTTGAGTTCTTCCTATCAAAAAGTAGTAATAGTAATCAACAATCTTATATCTATATGCGTCTGTCACTACTTCCATTCCATCCACCACTGCATTCTTAGCGCATTGATCCACTAACTCATGTCCTACAATTTTTTAATCACATGCAAGGTGTCATAGGCCATTGTTATTGTAGTTTTGCAAATTTAATCATACCTTCACAAGTTCCTTGAACACAGCTGATTGTATCATCCTTCGCTTGTTGAGACCCCCAGCCATCTCATCAAAATCAATAACTGCTCGGACATTTTCACGCAAATTTTTAACCAATCGAATGTTAACATCAGCTTCTAATAGAGCAGCGCATATTTGTTTAAGCATAGAATTTAACACCTGGAAAATTATTATTCATTAACAGTAAATAATAACTAAGTATTTTAATTTCAAGTAACTCTACTCATTCATAAAAATACATGTTGGTTATTATGGACAGGTCAATTATCATGATAATAAACCTGTAACATGCAGCAATGAAAATTGAACAACATATTGTAGCTTACTTCTTCATTGATGATGGTTGCCCTGCTAAGGGACTGCAGGGCAGTGGTGATTTTACGACCTAAATCTGCTAAAACCATCTTGAATACTTATTTGATGACTTTTATCTCCACAATTAGTTACAAATCAGCTGTTGGCAACAAATAATGTTTTTATCGAGTAAGAGGACTGAAATCTATACACTTCTGGGACATTTTAGTTCAATATTATTTAATACAAGAATTGAATCCACAATATAACTGAATAATCCAAATATTCAAAATATTATTCGTATTTTCTATTTTTCTGTAAAACCGCACTGACATGAGGCGTACACGACGAATAGAAACGTCACGTCACGTCTCTTTTTTTTTGTAATGCGTTTTGATAACAATTTGTCAATACCTAAAAATTTTCTATTGATAGGTAAGACTGTTATTGTATTTATTAAGAGTGTTATTGTATTTATACACTGCTATTAGACTGTAAGAATAGAAAACTATAGTTTAAATTTACAATATAATTTTAATAAAAGGCTTTAAAATAATAACAATTTAGTAATATCCAAGTCGTAAGTCAGCAACACTAGAGCTAGAAATGTTATGCATACGCGACGGGACGCAAAGCTTTAAGAAACTTTCGCTACTGGATCTTAGATGGATGACAGCCACAGACTAACTAGGAGATACTACGTATGACAGCTTTGTGGCATTTTACATTTACGATCTTTTCCGTGCTAATCAAGGCACGTTAAGTACTTAACGTGCCTTGATAAGCATTGTTCCGGTTGCTAGTAACATAAGGTTGGCCAGGTGGTTAAGCCAGGTTAAGAAGTACTATTAGGTGGCTTAGAGAAATTTCAAAAGCAGGTCGTAACACACTACCTGCTCCTGTCCATTTTGAACACGGCAATAAGCTCACCACCTGTAGCGTGGGACAAAATCGCATACTGTAAAATGAGGGCAAATAATACTTTTTTTTTAATAATTATTTAATGGCCTGGTCTCTAAGACCTTTTAGCCAAATCTTAATTTTAATATCATATTTCTTCAATCTTATCTTCTAATTAGTCCTGTCCAGTCGATGTCGTGTCATCAGGCTACGTCCTGGTCATTGCCCTCAGTATAATGTATATTTTCAGTATAATCAGTCTCAGTATAATGCCCTCAGTATGATTCTTATACTAAGGTTGTCAGTGGACGTTTCGCGGCAAGAGAGAAAATAGCATTTCACTGCATATACATCATTGTCTTTCCCTTTAGCACGTTAACACAACTTTTATGTCCAAGAAACCACCACTCCCGCACATAAAACAGGATAAATGCACTAGTTTTAGAAAATAATATAAAGCAAGCGTCCGCACTTGTCACTCTTCCCGCCAAATGTCTCCGGCATATAATACGTCTCTGCCTCCCCATAGACAATAAAAATAATCATTGTTCTTTCATGGCAAAGTTATAATAAACTGTAGCGAATGCTACAGCAGCGTCAAACATTTTCTGTGCCGTCCGAGGCGTCCGTCTCGTGCGAGCGTCAATTTTCCACTGAGGTAACTGGGAACAGTGGGAATGTAGAGTGATGCTGTCGTGTGCTCGCGCCAATGTTAGGTAATCTGGTCATTCATAAATTTAGCCTCTCGGCAAACACCGGGAAAGTGGAGCCTGCTTAATAACTAGATAGTAACTTATAACAGACAATCTTCCTATACAGATAAATTAAATTGAGTGTTTGTTTGTAGTTGCAAATTAACAGCTTTAAATAAATGCAAATGAAAGTAAAATTTTCGATTAACATAGATATTTTTTTAATTAAGGTCTTAAGAGCCAGGCCATAAAATGATATAATAAAGGACTGCATTTGTTCTCTGTGGCAAAAAATTCGCTTTGTAATGATCAGTCAAAAACGTTTCACGTCAAATAATATTACAGTAATTTAGCGAAGACATCATTCGACGAGAGCCATACCCAAAAAAAAATTGAATTGAATTAGTGAAGACAAAAACTGAATTCGTGATAATTACGATTGTAGAATTACCATGGTAAGTAATTTAAGTAATGTTTGTTACAGTACGTGTATTTATTAATATTATAACAAATAATCTAGGGTCAAAACCAATCTGGAGGTGGTAGCGGTGGCGACAAGAAGGACGACAAAGATAAAAAAAAGAAGTATGAACCCCCAATTCCTACTAGAGTGGGTAAGAAGAAGCGCAAGGCGAAGGGGCCTGACGCTGCTCTAAAATTACCTCAAGTGACACCGCATACAAGATGTAGGCTCAAACTACTGAAACTCGAAAGAATTAAAGACTATCTACTCATGGAAGAAGAATTCATTCGCAATCAGGAGAGACTAAAACCGCAGGAGGAGAAAATCGAGGAAGAAAGATCGAAGGTGTGTATATGAATCTGTTTATGACACTATATCTTTCAAAACAATTTTGTATCAAGATTCTTTCTTCCCTTTCTCTTATTCTCTCCGCTTCACAGATACCTGTACATTAAATACAAAAGTGTGTAAAATTACAAACTCTTGGCTCAGTGGCTGTTCCCAGCATCCACAATATTATAAACAATGTGATTTCAGGTTGATGATCTACGAGGAACTCCCATGTCTGTGGGTAACCTGGAAGAGATCATAGATGACAACCATGCTATTGTATCTACATCTGTGGGCAGCGAGCACTACGTCAGTATCCTCTCCTTTGTAGATAAAGACCAGCTGGAACCTGGCTGCTCTGTTTTGCTGAACCATAAGGTAATTTTGTGCTCATTTCTAATTAGAATGTTTTAAATCAAATAGCTGCAAAATGATGTTGTTCAGGGTTTAAAACAAATAAATGGGTAAATAATATACCATAACTGTCTCTATGTTGAGTCCATCATGATAAAAATTGGTATCCTAAACCTTTTCCTTTGCCATAGGTCTTCATTAAACATGACTTAGCTTTTATACGTAGCAATTTATTTTTTGGAAATTTATACTTTAACACTGATCTGATTTCAAGCAAATATTAATTTTCACTCACTGCAAATTATATTATTAAGTATAGAAGTAACTGTTTTCTCTAAATTGTATTTCTTTAATAAAGATGCCTATTGGTCTATCAGTTAAGGTGCCATACCAGTTTAATTTGCTAGAAGATCTTTTGTTAGACTGTAAACCATTTCTAAAGCAGTAAAATATTCTTGTATGTGTTTTACCAGGTACATGCCGTGGTAGGTGTTTTAGGAGATGATACAGACCCAATGGTATCTGTCATGAAGCTGGAGAAAGCACCACAGGAGACATATGCCGACATTGGAGGACTGGACACTCAGATCCAAGAGATTAAGGTATAGTTAATAGCATAGCCATGGGCAGCCACATATAATGATAGATAATTTCTAGTTCCTGAAGACATTACATATTTTGGATAGAAACTTTAACAGTATAACAACATCTCAATTATTTTAGGAATCTGTGGAACTGCCTCTCACTCACCCAGAGTATTATGAGGAGATGGGTATCAAGCCTCCTAAAGGGGTGATCCTTTATGGTCCGCCAGGTACTGGCAAGACTTTGCTGGCCAAGGCTGTTGCCAATCAGACCTCGGCTACATTCCTAAGAGTAGTAGGATCAGAACTCATTCAGAAGTATTTGGTAAGACTTTTATTTATTTAAAAACTTTATGTAAAAATTTGTACAAAGGTGGACTTAATGCCTTTGGGCATTTTCTTCCAGTCAACCTTAGGGTGATGCAGAGATCGATAAGTAAAGGAAGGTGCTCAAGGTTGATGTTGAGAACATTTTTAAATAGTACTAATACAATATTCCCATACATATATAAGTATACACATATACATAAATACATATACATATGTACACACATACATACATACATACATAAATGCAAATACATCATACCTACACATAATATATATTACTTTATATGTATTATATATAATATAAATAAATATTCATAGTTCAAAATATAATGTTTTTCCTTTTTTTTTTTTTTACTCTTCATTTCATTCATTTAATGTACCCATTAGAACCAATTGTAAAAACTGTGTTATTTTAACAGGGTGATGGACCAAAGTTAGTTCGGGAGCTGTTTAGAGTTGCTGAGGAGCATGCTCCTTCTATTGTATTCATTGATGAAATTGATGCTGTAGGCACTAAACGGTAAATATGGACCTTCATCTCTTCATCTCAATGTATATTGTATACACAAACTTGTATCTACTTTCTTTCACCTAATAAAGCTTTGCTCTTATATATGCCCATAGCTGCCACTGGTTCAGTTCTGTAAAAAAAGATAACACTTATATGTAAGTGTTCAGTGTATCATAGTCAGTTCTGAAATGGGTGACTGTTTATAGGATTTCTATTTATGCAACTGTTATTATCTGCAACAAAGCCACACAGGCTTTATGAACTTATTCTGGTATTTCTAGATATTAGCCGTCCAGGCACTATTACTTATAATGTCATTGATCTTTCATATTCAAATAACAATTTTGATATTGTGGGAGAAAAATGCACAGAGTGAAATGTAATATAATATGCCTCTGCAACCCTTGCGGGAATAACGAGTGATAGATAAAAAAAAAATTATGGTATTTTTGACTACTATTAATGTGGTAAAACAAACTCTAAAAGTTGGATCTCTTACACCCAACTTTAGGTACCCTTAGGGTCCCCTTACAATACCACCAAGCCACCTCACCTGCTGACCGACAGACAAGGCAACAATGCAGATGCCTTTACAGAATTCGGAAATCAGATGACAGTTGCCTCTAATGATGCCAAACTTAAAAATTATAAAAGTGAAGTCTAGATTGCAAAGCCATATAGTACTTGGAAGCAACTGAAAGTGTGCTAAGAAGAAGAAACAAACTCTATAATTATGTATCCTACTGATGACATAAGTATTTATTAAAATAAATTTTCCAGATATGATTCTAATTCAGGCGGTGAAAGAGAAATACAAAGAACTATGTTGGAATTACTAAATCAACTTGATGGTTTTGATTCAAGAGGAGATGTTAAAGTCAGTAACACATTTATTAATATTATTTTTTATTAAACATATAATGGTATATTATTATACTACATTTCCAAATACAGGTTATCATGGCTACAAATCGTATAGAAACTCTGGATCCTGCCCTCATTCGTCCAGGGCGTATAGACAGAAAGATTGAATTTCCATTGCCTGATGAGAAAACAAAGAGGAGGATTTTTACTATTCACACATCTAGAATGACACTTGCTGATGATGTCAATTTATCAGAACTGATCATGTCAAAAGATGATTTGTCTGGCGCTGATATTAAGGTATAAACTGCCTAATTTTAAATTTTTAAACATTGGTTCCTTTTTTTTATCAATTAAAAGAAACATTTACATGGTTTTATACACAATAGCGTTAAGAAAACCACTAACCATTTACAAGTGATATAGTACGAGTACAACATGCTATATCATTAATCAATAAATATATAAATTAAAAATCAATGCCACTTTTCGTTGTAATTTTATAACTCAAGAATGGGCTCACCTATACAAACCAAATGTTTAGGCTTAGTTCAGACTATTTAGTCTAGGACGACTTAATGTACTCAACATTACGCGTCCATTGGTTAAGTTAAATTTGTTAAGTTTTGTATAAAGTAGGAAATCACATTCAACCAACTTTCGTGCGGGGGGAAACTATACACATCTTGTTTTCTTACTCTTGCATGCAGTGTTGTCACTGTCTAACAACCAATAAAAATGGAACTGCAAATAGAAAAATTTAGGTATGCCATACGAATAATTTAAGTAGGTAATTCTTTGTGTAGTGTTTATAGAGAATGAAAGTATGTTGAATATAGGCCGATTAAGTTGTTGGAATGTTTCAGTAATTAATGGTTTTTTTAAAAATAGTAATATAAATGTAATAAAATTTTACTTACTAGTGGAAAGAAACATGAATTACTCGACCGCTATTTTTACACCATTTCACAGCACATTTCGTCATTATTTCTTAATAAATTACCCACCAAACGTGTACGATAGACTGAGTCCGCGGAACAGCGACTTAGCTAAAAATGCTTAGCAAATGGCAAGCGGGGAATAGGCGCAAATGGTAAGATCCATTGGTTAAATCGTCCTAGTATTTAGTAGATGGTTTATGTAAAGTTTGCACAAAATCGGTCGAGCGGTTCTAAATTTATCACATTTTTGGTGGCGCTAACTAAGTTGCGCGGGTCCAGCTATTTCTTTATAGTTTTCTAGTTCTTTATAAAAGTAAATGAATGAGTGATGAATGATGAAGTTTATCAAATGTCCATGTCATACCCATACTACTTGAAGTTGTCGGTGATTCATACCGGTCATGATACCATCCAATTGGCTACCTTCGAGTAAAAGGGTAATTATCTTATTCACCTGGGTTGAGCATTATTCAAGCTAAAAATCGCAATGTTTTTTTTTGTTCTTGTGGCGATACTTTTGCTCCGCCAATAACTAATGCGATTATAAGAGCAGTGTTTGTTGCCAATAAAGACTTATGACACCTAGGCGACGCCAATGCTAGTAGGGTGTCATAATATTTTAAGTTTTGTAAATTACGCTCAACTGTAAAAGTATTATTTTGTTATGTAATACTATAACTTCTTATTATTTCCTTTATTCTTTAACTACACATATCAATTACATTTTTAAATACATTATATATATAAAAAAAAATCTATTTAAAAATATAAAAAATAGTATCCCACCGGCATCGGGTACAGGGACCAAGCTACCGGTGGTCAGGACTGCAGAGACAGAAATTTCCGCACAATACGTGCCGTGCCCAGAAGAACCGCCTTTTGCATCAAGCCCTTGCCCAACTGCCTAACGCAAGCCTCTTGAGATGTTGGTCGAGGCTCTTGGCAATCAGACCATGTGCCGATACGACTATCGGAACAATAATCGCTGAATCCACATCCCACATGTCGACAACCTCGTGAGCAAGGTCCAAATATTTTATTTGTTTGTCCTTTTCTGCTTTTACAAGATTCTCGTCATGTGGTATGGTTATATCAACGATTAATGCAAGGCGCTCTGACCGATCTATTACCACAATATCAGGCTTATTGGCTACAATAGTCCTGTCAGTGATAATGGATCGGTCCCAGTACAACGTGACGCGACCATTTTCTAGAACTGGGTCGGGCGCAGACCTATAATACGGCACCTCTGAATCGACAAGATTATATTTTAGTGCAAGTTGCTGATGGACAATCCTGGCCACTTGGTTGTGCCTATGCAAATACTCATCGTTGGCAAGACGAGAACAACCAGAAATTATATGTCTAAGAGATTCGCCAGGTAGGTGGCATGCCCGACATATGTCAACCGTACTATCTCTCAGAATATACTTCCGATAGTTATTCGTCATAACAACTTCGTCTGTAATTGCACAGACAAAACCCTCGGTTTCTCCAAATAGATCACCGAAACGTAGCCAGGATACAGATGCTAATAAATCTACATCAGGCCCATGTAAGGCCCGATAAAATCGTCCATGCAGCTCTTTACTCTGCCATATTTTCTTGCGATCGTCAGTACTAAGTATTACTGGTTTACGCCAGTTCTCTTTGGCAAGAGCGAGTGGGGTCAGTCCGATATCTACTGCTACCACATCTCTATGCACACCCACGCTAGTATGAATAAAATATTCTCTAAGGTTGCATATCTCACTGTTATGCAAGGTCTTGGCGTTTAAAAAGCCACGACCTCCACACTTCCGTGGGATATACAACCTCATTACAGACGAACGTGGATGATGCATCCGATATGTGGTCAATAAAGAACGGACTTTCCTATCTAGGGTGTCTAACTCAGTTTGAGTCCATCTAAGTATGCCGAAGGAGTATACTAAGACTGGCATGGCCCACCCGTTGATAGCGCGAACCTTGTTGCCGCCTGACAAAAGACTTTTTAGTACTTTTTCAGGCGACCCAAGAAACGATCTTGCAACGTTCGTTTCATGTCAGTCTCAGTAATACCCAAAGCTTGCGACATACCGAGATATTTATAGGTTTCAGTCGCGGAAAGAGACCTAAGTTTTGTGAAGTCTGAAAGATTTATTCCTTCAGATTCCACAATCCGCCCCTTCTTAACATGCATGACAGCACACTTATCTACACCAAACTCCATTTTGATTGAATTACTAAAAGTTTCAGTGATCTTTAGTAACTCAGACAAATGGGATTCAGTAGAAGCAAATAATTTCAAGTCATCCATGTAGAGAAGGTGCGACACAACCTGACCTCCTCTCCGGAACTGATAGCCTAACCCTGAATCCTCCAGTAAAGTACTGAGAGGATTCAGTGCCAGACAAAACCATAAAGGACTCAAACTGTCACCCTGCAATATACCCCTCTCGATCTTGACAGATTCACCATTTCCAAGAAAGTGACGACATCCTGGATATACAAGAGCCGTTCTCCATTGCCCATACATGCCTTCAAGAAGGTGCACAGAGTTGTATCAACTTTGTACAACTCTAGCACCCTCAACAACCATGTATGAGGCACAGAGTCATAGGCTTTCTTGTAATCAATCTAGCATGTCGCCAGATTTCTCCGGTTACGGCGGACCTGCTGATTAATGGCCATGTCAAGAATAAGGAGTTCTTTAGTACCACGTGACCTGCTTCTGCATCCATTTTGAGAGTTGGACATTATGGAATTATTATCAATATGAGTTGTTAATTTTACTCTCAAAATAGATGTAAGAAGCTTATAGACCGTAGGTAAACAAGTTATCGGTCTATAATTTTTAGGGTCCGTGGTACTACCTGATTTATAGAGAAGGTGAGTAATGCCTGAGGTCATAAAAGATGGAAGCGACCCTGACTCAAGTGATGTTTGAAAGCAAGATGCCAAACAATCATGTGAGCTATGGAACCATTTTAGCCAAAAATTGTGCAGTCCGTCCGGCCCAGGTGACTTCCAATTGGGTAACGAACGAACTGCACTGAATGGACTCGCATGACAATCCGACGCATCCACCCATCCTCTGTATGACTAACAGGCGCCGACCAAATGCTTCGCCAAAATGAATTTGTGGCTTCAGCATCGGGTAGTCACATGTCACTTACACCATGATCAGGCTGCTCCCATCTTCTATGCTCCCATCTTCTATACACCCACCTCTCATCTTCTATACACCCACAACTCTCTTCCTGCAGGAAGAGAGTAGATCGCTATGCTCAAAATCGTTCGTTCCAAAAAGATGAGAGGTGGGTGTATAGAAGATGGGAGCATAGAAGATGGGAGCGATCTACTCTCTTACCTATACAGGAAGAGAGTAGAACGCTATGCTCAAAATCGTTCGTTCCAAAAAGATGAGAGGTGGGTGTATAGAAGATGGGAGCATAGAAGACGATACCGTCGTATACGATTTGCCCACGCATAAACTTTCTGCTTCAGGTGGTCTGATACGTTCTGTGACCCGTAAAGAATATTCGCAAGGACCGGTATCAGTCCCTGCGAACGCCCGGGTCACAAAACGCATTACTCTCGGACGTGTATTACCCGCCCTGAAGCAACACAGCTTGCCAATGAGCACCCTAGTCTCGGCGATACGACGCTCAATTCTGCATTGCCAGGCTGGGACAGATTTTGGTCGAATAGCTGATTTAAATTGTGTTATTTTAACACCAGCTACCCGACAAACTGTAACAGCCGCACAATACAGAATTGAGTGTGCATCACTTGTCTACACAATTGTCAAAATAACTTGATAAAACCAAGTCCAGGGCACACACTAGCGCTATGTTCTTTTTATGCGTAGGCAAACGCGGCAGACGTGGGCGATGCTTAGGATCAGAAAACCTATACTCATTAATCGTTCGTTCCAAAGTACTCTTTAAATCATCACTGTACTGGGTACTTACTCTAGTAACGACATCATCCAGTACTTCATCAATTGATTCAACATGCTGTACGTCATTACGTGTTTCATTTATTACACTAGATTGAGACGAAGTAGGAATAATGTGGTTACACTGTACTTCAGAGCGGAGCCTCTCAAGTGCGGCGTCCTCCAACATGTGACAGCGTTGAATGGCTCGCACCTGATCCGACAGCCGTTGTGCCGAAACGTTGACATTTGGTTCTAGTACCTGAAACAAAGGCAACATACGAACACGGTACGCAGTGAGATTAATTCCTCCCTCTGTAGCCGCATAATATGCCCGCATAACGTTTTCATTCATAGACGAAGTCCATCGTATGCGGTGCACATTACCACAGGCAGCGGGGCCCTAATCGAGGCCGGTGGGCCTCTGGGCTCCAAGCACGTCGGTGGCCGGCGTATCCCCTGGCGACGTACAGGTGTTGGCGACGTCGGGGGGGAGAAATACTCGTCGCTCGATGATGAGCTCAACGCCTCAGCAGCATTCAAAGTCAATACTTCCATGTGCTGCGAGACAGAGCTTTGCGACGAGTCCGGGGGTGTTATCTGTGCATTTCGTGTTCTGGCTCTTGTTAGCATAATATATTTTACATAATTTTCGTACTTTAATATTTTCTGTTTGACATGACTTTAGCCGTCATGTCGTTCTCAACATCATAAATTTCTTGTATTTTGCATATTTATTTATTCTTTGGTTTAATTTTTCTATTATATCTTGTAATGGTACGACTAAATTCTATTTTATACCTGAAAAATGTCTTGATGTATAAATATCTCTAAAAATTAATGGTTCAGTAATATATTAATGCTGTTGACATCGCCATTTTTTTATTATTACAGCGTCAATGTTCATGACACATATAACAATTAATAACCCCTCTCTCGCCGTCAGAATTTACAATGTATAAATAATTGTACTGTTTGAACTATAAACTGTTGAAGGTATAATATGTAAAATTCTTTTGTAGGCAATTTGTACTGAAGCTGGTTTAATGGCCTTAAGGGAACGTCGCATGAAAGTTACTAATGAAGATTTCAAGAAGTCCAAGGAAAGTGTACTATATCGAAAGAAAGAAGGCACTCCTGAAGGTTTATACTTATAAGCAGTTAATCAATAGTTGCTTATTTACACAATATCTCTATTATTCTCGTAATACTAATTAAATAATGTTGTGTAACTAATTATTTCTTTTATTGTACGAATGTGTGTGGGTGTAAGGGTTCCCACCAACATCTTTGGGGCTCAAGCGAAAACGTGCTGATCAACGAGGCAATCACAATGCGCCCTACGGGATTGGTAGGTCTGACGGCAGTCGCTCTCAACAATGCCGAAAATGAAAAGCTAAACCAAAGCTGCTCCTAGCAGTCGATAAAGGACCCCAGGCTCCAAAGCCGTAGGGTTTGGAAGTAACTGGGAATACGCATTAATGAAGAAGACAAATGTAAGTATTTGCTGATTTCATTTCTGCTTAAGGTCAGCAACATCTGTGAAAGTAATAAAAATATCTTTATCCGATTGCGCGACGGCGACACAACAGAGGTTCTGGTGTAGATAAGTATATCAAATTTTACGTATGGAGTCCATCACACTACTTAATTGTAATAATACATTTTCCTACATACTTTGTGCAGAACGCTTGTTACGCACGTGAGATTTATATTCACTGGGCCTGTCCTTTTAGGCGGCCTGACGAGGCCGGTGCTTAGACGGCACAAGCAGATTATGATTTATTATATAGATATGTCACGTGGAGGCGTAGCCGTGGCAGCCATAACTGTCCCTAGTAACCTGCCGGCTACATACCTGATATGTATGATGATGATGAGTGCGACGTTCTTTGACGCTGTATAGCTACCTACATATGGAAAGTTCCACTTAACGCCCTCGACGGGATCGCTGAAGTTTCCCTTCCAGTAATATAAAAAGGCCGCGGGCGTTGCGGTGCATTCTAACAATAACTTTTGCCTAGGAGCGCAAATTTTGAGCACTCAGGCGTATTCTCTGTCTACGACTCAGGCCCATCGGCTCATCAATATTCTGTCGGCGAAAACAGTGATGTGATGAGCTATAGGTGGAACGGTGGAACGATACCGAGACTGTAACAATCGTCGCGGACGTTAAGTGGAACGTAGCCTTAGATAAATTATACGTTTCCAAATAACAATATCACAATACCTGTATGTACATGTACCAGCCAGCTATTCAAAATCATAATTCAGTCAATAACTGGCCTTGTTTCTTTATATCAACATCTAACCGTTTTTGAATTGGTACTATAGGACTGGAATGTAAGAAGAGAGTCTAACTTGGTACGAGAAATAGGCGTCCACAATGATTTTTGAAGCTTAAGCTTAAGCCTACCTCACAGACAATGAAAGCAAAAAGCCTACTCATAGCTGCTGCAAGCAGTTAACAAAAGCGGATCTCTGGCTTCAAATCCAGTTAGTAAAGCAACTGGGAGGATGTTAAGATGATGAGAACATTCAGTTCAAACAAAAATGTTGATTTTTCATCCGGTATAATAGCCTTGTGGCAATGCCAGAAACATTTAAAAAGGTAAATGACATTTGTTAGATTTGGTAATGGTAGATTTAGTAGAATTGGTAGCATAACGGAAAAATAATTACTCTACGATACGACGTTTACGAAAACCTAGCTTTGTTTTCGATTTTAGTGATTTATGATTCATGTTATATTCGTATGAACTGTACCTACGAAATAATAAGAAGTCGTATACAAAATGCCTGTAATCCAACAAATCTATGAATGAGTGATACCGGTAGTGACACAGAGGAGGTGACAGAACAAACAGCACTCATGGACGGCCACATAGCAGAAGCTCGTCCTGATAGGGAGATCACTGATAGGATAGCGAGGAAACGAAAGACTAGATCGGAGCCTCAGCGTACGTACGGTGTAAGTGAAATAACTCTTATATGTTCTTTTGAAATGGTTACACTGCAGTGTCATCGGCGTTCTATCTATGACTAACCCTCGTAACGCCCACATTCTAATCTCTTCTGCTTCAAAAATTCTTTTTGTTTATCTTCTCGCTACAATTGTGACATTGAGTCTAATAAAATATAAGTATATTGAAAGTTTTGAAGATACAGGCATTGTTGTTGTTTTTTTACATCTCAGTCTATACTCCAACAACTTTTCTCGTTGCCGATTCTTTATAGTAAACGTTTGTGTTGAAATATAAAATCTATACAGTTATCAAAGTGTAAACTTAATATGTTTCATGGTCTTATTAAAGCCCTTACTAATGGAAATACCTACATTTTTAACCTTTGTCATTATTTTTTACATCTAAGAAATGTAATAGAAAAACTTCATGCAATAATTGTAGAATCTAGCATAAAAAAACCTTTACACATTCATCTGTAGGGTCTCTATAATGTCACTTATTGCATGTTATTTATTTTTAGAGTGTTGAGCAGACAGAAGGTACTGCATCCGGGTCGGCAAGTAGCTCAGCTCCACCTGTACCCCCTCCTGCACCACCATCAGAACCTCCACTTGAAGAATTTGAACTTAAATATGGTGCCCGCCATGTGATTAAGCTGTTTGTGCCTGTCACCCTGTGTATGATAGTTGTTGTTGCTACTATATCAACAATTAATTTTTACTCAATTAAAGGTGTTTATTTGTAAGTTAGTCCTCTATATTATTACAATAGGTTTACTAACTCTTAAAACTTATTGATTACATTATTGACTTTATAATTATTTAAATAATATTAACAATCATATATTTAATTTATTTGTTGTAACTGATTAAAAGCTAAATTTGGAACTTAAGTTTGTGCTAAGAACCTATATTTGAATATTAAAATCCTATGCAGTGAACAAGAGTGCACATAGTTTGTATAGAAATTAAAAAATCATAACCTACCTATTGACTCTAAATTTTGCAAAATATTATTTTAAATATTCAGACAAATAGGTAGTTTGCTAAATTATAATCATAAGATGCACAAGACTGACATAGTTTGTCTGTATCCACTCTCCAGGGTAGTAGCATGATGATATACCTAGTCAGGTCATAAGTATTGTCACACAGTAAAAACTTTTCTTTTAGAATGCTGGCCACAAAAAGTTTATTGAATTCGAATTTCGAATTGTTCATGAAAATAAAAATGTATACTTTTTTGAATTTTACTCATTTTTAAATATGGAGTGGACGCTTAAAGAAGACCGTGTTGCAGTTATTGCGTTGCATCGTTGCGGTTACGCGCTAATTTAAATTTTTGACATACTGAAAAATTTGAATATAACCAAAAGATTCGTTTATCGTACCATCAAACGATACACCGAAGACTCTAGTGTAGATGACAGGTCAAGAAGTGGTTGCCCTCGGTCTGTTAGGACTCTAGCAGTGATAAAAGCTGTGAAGGCGCGAATTCAAAGAAATCTCAAACGTAAGCAGAAACTGTTGGCCCTTCAGATGGGGTTAAGCAGAACCACGGTGAAAAGGGTGTTAAATGAAGACTTAGGGCTTCGGTCATATCGAAGAAAAACAGGACTAATGGACCTGAGACTGAAGAGATGCCGCGCTTTGTTGAAGCGAAACGCGGGAAAAAAAAACAGGAAATACTTTCTTCGGATGAAAAAACTTTTACCGTAGAAGAGAGCTACAACAAACAAAATGATAAGGTGTACGCACACAGTAGTGAAGAAGCAAGCAACCGTATTCCGCGTGTCCAACGAGGTCATTTTCCACCTTCGCTCATGGTATGGTTGGGAGTTTCTTATTGGGGCTTAACAGAGGTACATTTTTGTGAGAAAGGTGTAAAAACGAATGCAGTTGTGTATCAAAATACAGTCCTGACGAACCTTGTGGAACCTATTTCTCATACCATGTTCAATAACAGGCACTGGGTATTCCAACAAGATTCGGCGTCAGTTCAAAGAGCGAGAGAGCAAGACTGGCTGGCGGCGCGTGAAATCGACTTCATCCGGCACGAAGACTGGCTGGCGGCGCGTGAAATCGACTTCATCCGGCACGAAGACTGGCCCTCCTCCAGTCCAGATTTGAGTCCGTTAGATTACAAGATATGGCAACACTTGGTGGAAAAGGCGTGCTTAAAGCCTCATCCCATTTTGGAGTCACTCAAGACATCCTTGATTAAGGCAGCCGCCGATATTGACATGGACCTCGTTCGTGCTGCGATAGACGACTGGCCGCGCAGATTGAAGGCCTGTATCGAAAATCACGGAGGTAAAAAAAAAACTAACTAACTATCTTCACGCTGTATCCCTGACGGGGTAGTCAGAGAGGACAGATCGCCAGGCTTCGCGATCCATGCATACTTCTTTCGCTTCTTCGAGATTCATCAATCGCTTCATACACGCACGTCTGGATATTGGAGTACTTTTGACCTTTCCGTTTTTGAGCAATCTGCTCACGTGGTCTTCATATGTAAGTCTCGGCCTTCCCTGACTCCTTCTACCCTCTACTTTTGAACAATATATATTCTTCGTCAATCGTACCTCACTCATTCGTTGGACGTGTCCAAACCAACGGAGCACGCCCTTTTCCAGCTTAACGCTGACACTTTCATTCAAACCTGCCATATTGCATATCACTTCGTTACGTATTCGGTCGGCCAAGGTAACGCCGCACAATTTTCGAAGTGATCGCATCTCCACAGCATTCAATTTACTTTCATGCATCTTCTGACATACCCAGGTTTCACTACCGTAAAGCAAAGTTGGCACTAGCACTGCGTTATGAATCGCCATTCGTGCTTCTTTTACGATGCTTTGTCGCTACGGAGGTAATTTTGAATAAACTTTATTGTCATAAGAATCTATGTTTTGTTAAGTTCATTTTGGTATATAAATGGTTACATAATGAATAAACTTGTTTCAATTATTTTATATTAAACATGTGACAGAATTTATGACCTGACTAGGTATAGCCTTCCTTGATAAATGGGCTATCCAATACAAATATTTTTTCTAATTCAACCAATAGTTCCTGAGATTAGCGTGTGCAACCAAACAAACACACAAACTCTTGAGCTTAGCTATATTAGTATAGATTAAACATGTATTTGAGCATTCTTTATTTACAGAGCATATACTCCATTCCATGAAGAGAGTCCTCATGCAGTTACCAAAGTATGGAATGCAATTGCAAATTCTATGATACTGCTGACTGTGATAGCATTGATGACAGTGTTACTAATAGTGTTATATAAGAAAAGATGTTACAAGATCATACATGGATGGCTCATACTTTCTTCACTCATGCTACTGTTTTTGTTCTCTTATTTGTACATTGAGTAAGTATGTTTTTATTGTATCTCTCAGTTATGACACAGGCCGAAAGTACATCAAATAGTCTATTTCAATATATATTGCAGGAATTTGCTTGTATTTATTCATAATTGTCATAGCCAATCTTTTATTATTATTATAAACAGGTGGCTCTGGCAAGCTCGGGTGCTCCCATAAAAATTTATAAAATATAAATAAATATATATAACTGTATTGCAAAAATGTATTTTCCAATTTGGTCTATTTCATATGGCTTTCGGTGAATCATTGTACAAAATGTAAAGGACCTATGCCCTGTGGTACTTTGCTCATCAAGTTCATCTGCTTCCTGTAGCGCAATTAACAAATCTCTGATCCAAATCCTCTACCGCGCAATGTCATCGATGTTCGAGTTCTATGAATATAAATGACATTTGCGGGGTAGAGGATTTGGATCCGAGATTTGTGAATTGCGCTACTGAAATTGCAGTGGCTGTTGTAATATCTGTACCTACCAACAAACTATTTAAGTTTGTTGGTGTGCATAGACAATGTTTGTTCATTACTACAGATGTTTTTTATGGAATTTATTTGCAGGGAAGCCTTACGAAACTACAATATACCCATGGATTACATAACGCTAGCCTTTGTTATGTGGAACTTTGGTGTTGTCGGTATGATAGTAATTCACTGGAAAGGTCCATTACGGTTACAGCAGGCATACCTGATCTTTATAGCAGCATTAATGGCACTAGTTTTTATTAAGTATTTGCCAGAATGGACCACATGGGCTGTTCTAGCTGTTATATCAATATGGGGTAAATATATTATCGGTTTCCAATAATTACTCTTGAATGTTATTATGAGTTTGATGTGTAAACATGATACTTGTCCTTTTTTAGATTTGATAGCAGTGTTAACACCAAAAGGTCCATTAAGAATATTAGTAGAAACTGCACAAGAACGAAACGAGCCTATATTTCCTGCCTTAATATATTCATGTGAGTATTTAAAGAGGAATCTATTAACAGGTTATAAAAACCTGTGTATCATATTTTATTAAAATCCATTTGACTGTCTGTATTCTAAAACTTTTGCATTTTTTAACTAAGAATTTTTGAATATTATTTTCTACATTTCTGTTTGTGACATATACAATTATCAGTGACTAATGGAGCATTGTAGTTCTAGAGCGGCCCAGAAACACTGTCTACTCATAAAACTCAGTGCAATTTACCCATAGATATCTTAACTAAAGAGATATGACGATCGAAGCGTTTACTATGCGAACCTGTGTCGTGAAGTTTCTCCTACTTCTCTCTACAGTACACACTAATGTGCATCACACACTAGCTAATGTCACTCATTGGCTTTCACTTATCAATAGTTGACTGAAGTGTACTATTACATTGCTAAGGCAAATTATTTTTGTACATTGAAATCGAAATGATGAACGTTCGTTCTGAAAAGAGAGACAGAGCCGCGCGCTTGTTTTATATATCTTTAGTTAAGATATCCATGGATTTACCATTTACATAGTTCTTGAAATTTTATATGAAATTGTACATCATTATGTAAACATTTTGAAGATACATACATAATATTGTCACGCCTTTATCCCCGAAGGGGTAGGCAGAGGGATATAAAACGCCCACATTTCACAGTATGCATTTTTGTCCCACGTAACAGGTGGTGAGCCCATTGCCGTGTTGAAATGGACAGGCGCAGGCTGTAACGACCTGCTGTTAAATTTTTTCAAGCCGCCCATAAGGCCTTCAACTTGGCTTAACGACTGCCATTTTATTGGCGACCGGGACCAACGGCTTAACGTGCCTTCCCAAGCACTGAACTGGGGTACCCACCTTTAAGGACCCTTAATTAGAAACTTATTCGGTCCTTAAGACCCCTTAAGGACCGAATAAGTTTCATAAAATG
Source organism: Thumatha senex (assembly GCA_948477245.1). Classification (NCBI taxonomy): domain Eukaryota; kingdom Metazoa; phylum Arthropoda; class Insecta; order Lepidoptera; family Erebidae; genus Thumatha; species Thumatha senex. The sequence continues at coordinate 10,563,389 of OX419743.1, forward strand.
TGTCTATTTTAGATATTAAATTTGGAAGAAATTTTGAACCCGTTGCCTTATTAGTGAGGTGGTAACAAAAATGCTAAAAGGTCTTATGTGCTAGACACTAATTAGCGTGACCAATTAAAGTCCTGGTAGTCTCTGACAGTAAATTATAGATAAGAAATTTAGAAGATGAAGAACTCAAATAATTTATTTTATACTCTCGATTGTTGGCACTTTTTGGAACTTGTTGTAATAATCCACGAAAGGGAGAAAATGGAAATCAAAACCTAATTTACTCTTAGTAACTTAGTATCTGCACTAATATTACTGCTTTGATGTTAGAAAATAAGGGCAAATTGAAATATTTTGCCTTGCCACAATGTAAACTCCAAGTATTATTCCAGCGACGGTGATGTACTGCCTGGCAGCGAGCACTCCTCCGTCGGGCGCCAACGGTTCAGGTTCGGGCGACGCGCGGCCAGGTGAGCAGCGGCCGCGCGAGCTGCGACCCCTCAACCCGCATGGTCCGTCCCCTCACTACACACTTGCTTTTACTGCTTCTTGAACACATTACCTTATTTATCTACTAGGTGACCCATCCGGCTTCGCCAATGACATACTTTTAACTCGCTTCGTACCTTTTAAATCCCGTCGCTAAAACGCACGTTCCGATGGTGCTATCGGATGCAGAGAGTCGTCGTATTCTACAAAAATGCTCAAAAAATTCCGCGAGTTGTCGACATTTATGATTACTGCTCCGCTCTCCAGGGTAGTAGCGTGATGATATATAGCCTATAGCCTTCCTTGATAAATGGGCCATCCAACACAAAGAGAATTTTTCAAATCCGACCAGTAGTTCATGAGATTAGCGCGTTCAACCAAACAAACTCTTCAGCTTTATAATATTAGTATAGAGACTAATACATAAAACTGAAGAGTTTGCTTATTTCTATTTTTGTTTGCTTGAAGCACTAAACCCAAAAACTTCTGGTTGGCATTGAAAATTTATTTTTGTGTTGGATAGCCAATATATACAGAAAAGCTATATATCATCACGCTACTGCCCTGGAGAGCAGAGCTGTAAACATAAATGTCAAATCGGGCAAAAATACCACACATTGTAAAATTAATAAACTACGGGAGTAAATGGGGGTCTCGAAATATGCTATCTTATTTAACTTAAGGACATCACAGACTAGTTACATTTAGAATCAGTAACCGTATGATTCAACCTGTATCGCGTTTTAGGGACTCTGCATCCGAACGGAACGCGCGTTTTAGCGACTGCTTCGAAACTGCATCGCGATTTCGCGACTACGTTCGGGCGAGGCAACGGAGTCGCGCGTTTTTAACTGTGCTGTGTCGAGCGATCGATCGATTAAAAGCAAATAAATTGTCCGCGGTGTCCCTTAAGTTTGCATCACCTCGGTTGCGTGTATGCATTTAAAAATATATAGTCGATTTATCAGTTGTCCTAAAGTACAAATTTAATAAGGTTACCTTATATTAGCTTAACATGAAGGAGATAGCGACGCCCGTCATTCTAAAATATCCTAGGAAATGTACGTATGTATACAAAATGAATATTTTAAATTTACATATATTTAACATTAACATCAATGTACATACACAGATATATAGAAAAATAAATCAGAAATGAGTGAGTGAGATTTACTAATTTGATAATTCGATTTGGTGATTATCAGTATTTTTACGATACTATTAGTTTATTAGTTAACATAACATAACATTATCTATTACAGTTACTATAATATTAATAAAAATTAAATTAGGTACCATTACATATTTGTATGTAATATAACAGGAACAGGAAGTTAAACAAAGATTTAAATTTAATTTTTGTTCTTCAAAAGCGGGCTGTACGCGCTATTTATAATTTGGGCCCCAGAGTCTCCCTCCGAGAAAAATTCAAAGAAATAAATATTCTAACCGTAGCATCACAATACATTTTTGCCAATCTTCTGTATGTCCAGAAATATATCACAGTTTACTAAACTCTGTGATATACATAATATAAACACTAGACATAAAAACAATCTGTCAGTTCACCACAGTCGGTTGCATAAGATTGGCGATTCTTTCCAGGGTAACTGTATACGCTTTTACAGCAGGCTTCCCTGTGACCTGAGAAATTTACCATTAAATAAATTTATAAAATATATTAAAAGAAAGCTTTGTGAAAAAGGTTATAACTCAATTAAAGACTATTTACAGGTCCTGGAAATGATCTGCAGGCAAATGAAATAATATAGTCATAAAATATATAATTAAAATATTAAATTGTAAATAGGACATCAAAAAAAGCCTTCCTAATTTTCTTGCCGGGTCTTCTCAGGTGGGCCGCGTTCAGAACCGGTGGCCACTTTAAATATATTAATTTTTTCTTTAGTTTTAGTGTATGACATTTTGTAAGCGCCGTTGAAATGGTCTATGCAAAATAAAGAAATTTTTATTTATATTTTATTTAACACTAACATATCAGTCTCACACCAACTTATAGCTGGTCAAGGAGCTGAAGGAGGTGATACATCGGCCGGCTTCGACCCTGCGTGGCAGGCTCGTGCCGCGGAGCAGCGGCGCCTTCGCGTCGACAGCACGGAGCCCCCGCGCTACACCACAAGGGTCGAACGATCGCCGCAGCCCCCGCCTTCCGCGCAGGCTCTGGCAGCCGATGATGAGGAGAGTGAGTATTCGTTCTTGTATAGTTCCAGTTAGATTGGAGTACTGATTGATTTATGGATCTCGACAAAGCTTTTTGAATTTTTAATCTTAAAAATTTAAGCTACGTAATTGAACCTTATCACCAAAATATAATTCACATAATGGTTTGACAGCCTCGGTGACGCAGTTGTAGTGTATTATTATTATTCCCATTTAATCAAAAATGTATCATATGATTGATATTGTACAGAATGCATAGTTTTTTTTTACTCTGAAGAAATTTATACACTTCTATGGAGACGAGGCTGAAAATCCTGATTAAAATTTTACAATTGAAGATTTTCGAAGACGCGTCGAAGAGTATAACTCTTCGACGCGTCTTCAGATTAAGAGCCGTATTCCAGAACGTTTCTCAATACTCAATCGTAGCTTCAGAGTAGATTTTATAAGGCAAAAGCTAGCCTCAAGCTTGATTGAGTATTGAGAAACGTTCTGGAATACGGACCTTCGTTTACTTGGCAAGCTCTCGTACTTTGTTGAAAATAAAATAATTTGTTATTTCAAATCAGCGCCAGTAAGCACACGTTTAAAAAGTCTTATCTTTAAAATTCGGTCGCATTAGTAGATCTTATACAAATTTAGAAATTTTGACATTTTGAATTTATTTTTTATGTATGTAATTATACATTTGCTTGTGTAGGTTTAAAAATTAATTAAAAAATGTATAATTATATTTCATTAATTGCTTTTAAGTATTCCATCCATTCTTATATTAAACTAATTTCACTTAATATGTAACTAAAACTACGTATTGATAACTAAGTAATTTTCAATATTTTAAATATTATGTAGGTATGCCGGTTACAATAAGCATGGCAAAATTTGGCACGGGTTGGTGACAAAGACATTGATATTGTTGTTATTTGTCTTCGCCCTCCTTGGGCAGGCATATGAAACTCCCATACAGCCTTGTCGTCAGTGTTTTTTTTTGTATTTATATTATACTAGCTGACCTGCCCGGCTTCGTCCGTGACATACTTCCAACCCCGTGGCACCCATTTAATCCCGTCGCTTATTACTTTTCCAAAAATGTATGAAAGTTTCCCCGATTAGTTGACATTTATGATTACTGCTCCGCTCTCTTGTGAAGTGGCCTGATAATATATAGCTAAGAACCTTCCTCAATAAATGGGCTATCCAATACAAAAAGAATTTTTCAAATCGGTTCAGCCGTTCACGCGTTATGGCGTGACCAAGGGAAATAGGGATTCATTTTTATATATATATAGATTATATTATAACATAAGTTCCCATGTTATAATATAATATCTGTAAAATACGTTGTGCTATTGCAAAAAAATATTTTCTTGTGTGCAGAGGGCGTGAAGCTTGGTTTGGGCGACTTCATATTCTACAGCGTGTTGGTTGGTAAAGCCAGCTCGTACGGTGACTGGAACACGACGCTCGCGTGTTTTGTAGCTATATTAATTGTAAGTATAACTTTCAAGTCTGACCCTTACAAGATTTATGTGCCTTACAAGACAACAAGCACATCTCAAAAATAACAGTTTTCATATTTTATAATTTCATAGATAATATGTCAAGTCAAAAGCCAAACATACACAGCTACAAATAAAAGCATACATACATACATACATATTATCACGCCTTTATTCCCGAAGGGGTAGGCAGAGGCATACCATAGGTGGGTACACCCACATTTCACCGTATGCATTTTTCCCACGTAACATGTGGTGAGCCGATTGTCGTGTTGAAATGGACAGGCGCAGGCTGTGACTACCTCCTTTTGCACCTTTCTTAAGCCGACCATAAAGCTTTCATCCAGGCTTAACGACTGCCATGTTACTGCCAACCGGGACCAATGGCTTAACGTGCCTTCCGAACAAACGTAAATACCATAAAGTTTTCGAGATCGAGATCGTTTACAAAACACTGAGTTAGCGGAGCCACGAGAGCTTCAATAAAGCAGCCGATTAAAAGTAAACCCCTAAGCTTCAAATCTGTTTATAATTTGGGAGCAACTAAGATGAAAAGAGAATATTTTACTTACGGCAACTTCTTTCATCAGGGTCTGTGCCTCACGCTGCTACTGCTAGCCATATTGAAGAAGGCGCTGCCAGCCTTGCCCATATCGATCACGTTCGGCCTTATATTCTACTTCGCGACGCGTTCCGTCGTCAAACCGTTTGCAGACGCACTGGCCGCCGAACAAGTGTTCATTTAGCTACCGCCTACCTTGCTCACATTCATAACCTCGCCTTATTGACGTTTAACAATTATATTAAATATGTACAATGATCAAACTTATAATTAATTTATTTTAATGTCCCATCTTTTTTAAGGAATTAAATTCATTTTTTTATGAATTGCTATCCACTTCTGAGCAATGGTCTAAATGCCAAGGTAGATCCTTGGCAATTGGACCATTGCACTGCTTATAATACTGTTGATTGATGGCACTTGGTGGAACTTGCTACACATTTTGAATAAAACACTTGTAATTTTCCACAAAATTTACTTTTTAACCTGACCGGTTTCGCCTCTCAAAGGTTTTCCCAATTTTCAAAGGTTGAGAGCTTGAAAATGCCGTAAGTCGAAACCGGTCTGGTTAAAAAGTAAATTTTGTGGAAAAGTACAAGTGTTTCATTCAAAATGCCAAGGATCTAGCTTACCGAGAAGTTAGTTTAAAATCAATTTCAAATTCAACCTGGATACAAGAAACACAATTAATACACATGGTATACAAAGACAACTTAGTTTGGGACGGGGTTATATCCCGTGGTGCTTTAAACCAACATAGCCACTTGAATCACACCAAAACAGTTAAGTCAAAGACCCTTTTCTTCATTTGACCTCAGTAATTTTAATAATAAATCCAAATAATGAAGACTATAGCTGTCAAAATCATAATGATGCTCATGGATGGCAACCGCAATAGGTGCCTTTTGTGTTAAAGAAACCAGAATTATTTAACAAGAATCCAAGATTTTGTTGTATGGCGAAGAAATCCATTGCGCAAGCTCTAACTATTATAATATATATAACTAATTGGAGGAACTTGCTACACATGTTTTATATACCACCACTTGTACTGTTCCATAATATTTACTTCGTAAACCTAACTGGTTTCGCCTCTAGGTACCTACATTATATTTTAATGATTAATTATTAATTTTACTAAATCATAAAAAAGAAAAATATAAACATTACTACCATATCTACCTAATCCAATGGTTAGTTGAACTGGCAACGCGTCAGACAAAGATACACTACCATTGGGAGCCCTCTCGCCAGGACCGCTTTTAGCTAGCTACCGATTATAATGAATGTAGCTATCCTACGGGTAAGAAAATAGATATAATTTTAGCTCAACGAAATTTTTTGATACTCAGTCTAATTGTAAGTATAAGGTCTTTGTTTCTTTGAGGGTGCCGTAAGTCGAAACCGGATAGGTTTGTAAAGTAAATGTGGAACGTATGTACGTGTGATCGTACAAGGAGTGTTGTTAAATACGCTAACTAATCGTTAAACGTCCATAGTTGAGGCAATTAGCTAAATAATCGTTCGCACTCATATTCACAAACATTGTCCTAATATAAAGTTGGAGTTTCGATATTAATGATTTGTTAATATGGGTGCAAATGTTTCGTCAATGAAGGCGAAAGTTATTAACATAATAAGCATGTTATAATTGTTTTGATTATAATATAAAGTTAATTCAACAAGTCTACTGTAACACTGTTGAAAATACGTGTATGAAATACCTAAAATTTTAATTTATTACTACAAGAATAATACCTTATAAAATAACTTCAACTTCAACTTTTAGCTTGTGGCATTTGTGGATAGGCTTCCACTAGTCCGCCAATGTCATGTTTCGGACTGTTTCGGTTCGGATTAGGTTTCGGAAGGACAAACTGTCAAACTCATTGTACGGTACCTTATAAAATAAATTTAATCTTAATCTGACAAATGAAAAAAATAGCAATAAAATTGACATCTGTCACTTTATTTTTTTTTTTTGCCTATTTTTCTATCATTCTTCCATATACCATTTGGTTAGAAGGCTGAGGCCTTGAATAATTATTAAAAAAGTATCTTATACCATTGTATACGAAAATAACAGCTGAAATCGCATCTTTTAAATTGTGAGAGCTGTAGAATTGTTTCATTTTTGTGAAAACTTATGTTATTTGAATGCCTAACGCAGAAATTGTAGTGGAAGGAGAGAATAGGTATGTATTAGGACAGACTTCGACGTTCAAAACTAGATGGCGACGTCTCAACTCCATACAAATTCACGTTAATGCGCTCCACAGTGAGTCGAAAGACACATAAAAATTAGCATTACGTAATTTTGGAATTATCGGTGTTTACATATTAAAAAATTGTATAACGAATATAAAAGCGTTATGTCCAAGAAGAAAAAAATACGATTGTAAGCAATGAATTATTATTATTAGACGGTGTTACAGTGGGGCTCGGCGGCCAATTCCATTCCTTTGCACCTTTGTGATTCAATGGATATTATTAAGGTGTCATCTAGAATTAACTTCGTCTAAATATGGCCGATTATAATATATGTAGATATTGAGATAACGTTAAAAGTGAATTGAATATGCAATAAATTGAATTACGAGTATACGCGCAATAGTGTTAATATTTCCTATGTAAATATAGTAATATTTATTAATAAAACAATTTCGGTACGTAACACACTGTTACATATCCTATGTCTACTTAAAAATTACGGCAAATGACTGGTATAACACGGAGGAAATGTTTAAATAATATAGTTCTTTTTTTAAGACATTACAGTTTCAATATTTATCCCAAAACTTACGGTTTGGCTACCCCGAGAAAATTCATGCCCGAATTCTATATTCATTAATATAGAGTTGGCAATGTTTAAGGATGAATGATTTTCAAACGTTGTATAATATACAAAAACTCTTGTAAAACTTAGGATGGATTGCACCATCTAACTATAACAATAACTAAAGCCAAACTAGCCGTCAAATCTCAGGTTAAACAATTTTTGGATGCACCATTCTAACAATGGAAACTATAAACAAAGTTATAGTGCAATTCACCCTTAGGAATTGACTTGTACCGTAATTTGTGGATCGCCCCTACAACTCACATGATTAGGTTGTGTCATTTCTTTATTTACGTGTTGGGTAACTTGGGTATCCTTATAATTGATATTATTTACAGTGTACAATATTCGAAAAAACCTTTTTTTTCCTTCGTAAATTTTTAAATATTTGGCGTAACCCTAAGCGACCCAAAATCTTTAATTGTTGTATTATTTGAATGTAAGTAAGTAGGCATATTTTGCTTACATTTAGCTATAACGTAAAAACCGCAAAATTCCAAGAATTCTGTATTTGGGTACTAAAACTCATTTGATATAATTGCGCTCTCTTGTATCGGTTCGTATAATTTAAATTTTTACTGACTTTCTTTTAACAATTTATAATTTAAAGTTGTGTGTATTAATATTATCCTTGACTGAAATAAAAAAAAATTAACTTTCTCCTTGTTTCTTTTATGTGTATATTTTTGTGTGAACTCGCCAAAGGCTTTAAACCATCCCGAAGCTAACGACGGGGTTGCTCAGACGACGGATCGGGACGCACTTTAGCAGCCACCATGGTTGCTCATGTATTATGCTGATAACATTACGCTAACAGACTCATAACAGGGCCGCGGGGTAGATTGGTGAAACGCATGGAACACTGACTAGAAACTAAATGTGAGTACTTGACCTGTAACTTTAAGCGGGGTCCGATTATGTTCTTTTCTCAGTACCGTTCCTCTGTTCCGTATCAGCGTCACGATACAAGAACTCTTGACTCAGAAAAATTACCCCTATCTCCGATCCTTCGGATCGTCGCGTGTTTCAGTTTCAGTTCATTTCCGCCTCGAGTGTCGTCCAACCATGTCTTCTAGTATGGAAGTTTACGAGAATTTGGCGATTTCTTGTGCGAGTTCCATAGGTATTCATAATGTGGTAACCAAAAAATTACGGATCAAAGATAGAAAATAAATTTCTTATCATTTTTTCAAACTTTTTGTGTTGTTGGTTTAAAAAGTTGGTGGTTGTTACGGTTGTTCAGAAATAGAAAAAAATGGCGATCGCGTCCACACTGGCGCCTGCACTGTATCGTACGTATCACTGTTTAAACGAGCGTGAAATCGACTCGCGTACTATGTCGGCGATCGTGTTATCAGCAGTGAATGCTTGGCTTATGCAGACAGATATTAAAATCTTTCGCAGCATAGCAACTTGACATGACTGTGAGGCTCTGCAATTTGACATTAATACCCTTTCTGATAGGAGTGCTAAAAATTCAATACACGTAATAAAGAGCCAGGTGAAACTGTCTCCAATCCGATTAAGCATGATTACAATATACAGAATGTTACCATAGATAGGGTTGATGAGATGTAATTTTTGACACGGTTTTATCATTTAGGCCACACTACGATAACATCTATAGTACCTAAAGCTAATCGAATGTTATCTTTTATGCTTCGAATCTCCGAGCCTTTTAAGCGTGCCGATTAACTAATCACCTTGTACTACTCCTTAATAAAGATGATATTGTGTCTGTGAGAGGTTACAATGGTCTTTGTAACCATACAGACTGCTTGTCTGTATGGTTACAAAGTACCATACAGACAAGCAGTACAATAGTAGTACTGCTTGTCTGTATGGGCTCCCATAAATGATATCCATACAAACTGGAGACTGGTTAGAATCTATACAGAAGCGATATGTTTAAACTATGCGCACGAAAAGGCCTGACGAGAACGTTAAGTCAATACGAAGATATACTTCACAACTTGCGGATGGTGAGCCTCAAGGACAAGAGGTAATTGCAGATCTTAGCATTTTGCACAAAATTGCGAATGGTGGACTCAATTGCTATCTCGTCAGCAAATTAGCCTTCAAGACATCAACATGATCCATCGGTGCGTATTCCATTACTATTTGTCGTGCCTACGAGCAACAACAATGTACCTATACCTGCTAAAACAGTCCGATTTTTAGAATGTGTAAGCAGTGGGTATAATTCTACGGGTATGCTCTAGACGTTTTGCATAATAACCTAAATAAATTTAGAAAGTTAGTGATATATAACCTATAGCCTTTCTCGATAAATGGGCTATCCAAGAACAAAATTAAATTTTTCGAATCCGATCAGTAGTTCCTGAGATAAGCGCGTTCAACCAAACAAACTAACACTTGCGGTTTTAATTTTAATTTAAATTACTATGTGGTTGCGCCGGTGTACGATAAAAGAGTATCCGCGTTATTTTTTCTATGTTGCATCGCCGATCTACATTTGTTTTTAATTAATTAGTGTCCGACACTCCCCCGTTTCCTTTTATTCCATTTCTCTTTCGCACCTACATTGTCTCGCATAAAAGGAGAGCGAGACAGCTTTTTTACGCGCGATCTAAAACGCCGCTCACAGATTCACGGATTGAAGGCTCGCCATTTTTTAGTCCTACAATGACCGCGCGCGCGCCCGCACCAACTTTCGCAATAATTGTGTTATCCATGGATAAATAGTGTTTTCGTGCAAGGAAACCAGGAATTCAAGTCCAGGGACGCCCCCGGCAGCCTCCACCTCAGCATCACGCAGCAAGCAGCAAGGTAGTGTGCCCATTCCTGTTTTTCCATTTCTTTTTCCGTCGACAACTGCGTGTAAATTTCATTATTGTCTTTCCCCGCAAATACAGTCCACTTTGAATTTATTTATCTCGCCGGTCAACCATTTTCTGGTCCTAACGATCCGGATTTTGATCCACTTGCTTTAGTAGTTTGCTAATAGAAACGCAATAGTTTTTATCCCATAGGGAATAAACGCATAGGTATAGGTTATAGTTTTTATTCCACCACGGAATAAACGCATAGGTATAGGTTATAGTTTTTACTCCATTCGGAATAAACGCATAGGTATAGGTTATAGTTTTTATTCCACCACGGAATAAACGCATAGATTAGGTAATAGTTTTTATTCTATAGGGAATAAACGCATAGATAACAGTTTTATTCTATTAGGGAATAAACGCATACTTACCTACTGTTTTTCGCATTTTCATTAGACCTGTCCTTTTACATGGCAGTGAGACGTGGCCGATATTGGAGCGACACAAGCAGGAGCTGCGTGTCACGGAAATGAAGATGCTGCGGTGGATGTGTGGGGTCACGCGGATGGACCGCGTGAGATACTCTCGCATCCGCGGCAGCCTTCACGTCCGTGACATTGCAGACAAGTTGCAAGAGTGTCGCCTTCGTTGGTATGGTCACGTCTTGCGGTAACCGCCGGGCTACGTAGGTAACAAATGTTTGGCCATGTCAGCCCCGCCGGGTCCCGGTAAGAGGGGAAGACCCAAGAAGTGCTGGCTTGACGTCGTAAGGGATGACATGCGTGCCAATGGTCTCACTACAGGGGATGCCGAAGACCGTGCGAAGTGGAGGAGAAAATGTAGGAATGCGGACCCCGGGCGTCGCGAGACGCAACTGGGACAGACGCTCGGATGATGATGATGAACTACTGTTTTTCGCATAGGTAGGTACTAAATAGTTGGTAATTTCGACTGCATAGTAATAGGTAGACCACGCGAGCAGGTACCTAGGCCCGTGCGCGCAAGTACCTACGCTCGTTCGCGCCGAGTCTCGCTGCTCACCACCGCTCCCATTTTGATAGTTCGGTAGTTTTGCACTGTAGGTATAATTGTAGTCAAACATCTTGGTCCCTCTGAGTTGTAGCGAGTCAGCTGCGCAGAATACTATATTTAGGTTTCGAAGGGAACGATAGCGGGGAGAGGAGTGAGGCCTACGCTACGTAAGCACCCGAACGTTACCGACAACCGAGGACTCGGGGTCGGCAGCGCGCCATACGAGTGAGCGCGAAAAAAGTTGAATGAAATGCTGTTCTATAGAATGCTATCCTGCTTAATCGTTCCTAGAGTACAGTCAGGAACAGATGATATTGCTGATTTTTAAAATTTTTATTGATTATTTTCCGTGTTTATTGACTGTTGTTGTTTTTTGTTTTGGTTACTTTCAATGGTTAGTTGTTGTTAAGTTTTTGTTATAGTTGTAGTGTACCTGACGATGTAGTCAGAGAAAAAAAAAATTGTGGGACACTTTTCACACTGCGCCATCTAGCCCTAAGTAAGCTAATATTAGCTTGTGTTATGGGATCTAGATAACTGATAAACATACTTATATATTTCTAAATACATACATATTATAGATAAATAACACCCAGACACAGAATAAACCATCGTGCTCATCACACAAAGTTTTATCCTGGGTGGGAATCGAACCCACGACCTCTTGCGTAGCAGTCGGATGCACTCCCACCGCGCCACAGAGGACACATCGTCATGTTGTTGATTTGATTTGTCTATCACGCCTTATCCCCAAAGGGGTGGCAGAGGCATACATATTGTATGCCCACTTTTCATCATGTATATTCCTGTCCCACTTAATAAGTGGTAAGCCCATTGCCATGTTGAAATAGACAGACGCAGGTTGTGCCTACATGCTGTTGAGATTTTTCAAGCCGCCCATAAGGCCTTCAACCAGGCTTAACGTGCCTTCTATTAAGCTTCTGAGACTGTCACTTAATATAACCATTGTAATAAAGGCATGTACTTAAAACACTGTTTTTGGATTGTTTTTCACGAAATTATTTCTCATTTTGCTTCTATAAAGTACACAACTCAAATAAAAATAATTTGAAATAAATGTGAATACAGATTCGATATTAATGATATAATAATCATGCTCAAATAGTCAACGTAGCCTATAAATGTTTTAATTCGTAAGCATGGTCTTCTTAACTGTACCTGCGCGAATCGAGCGCGGCTACAACTTCAGAGGGACCAAGATGATTGGCGCGAGCTGTAGCTATAGTTGTTTTGTTTTAACAATGCCTCCGAAAGTGATTCCAGCTAAAAGCAGCTTAAAACTATTACACGCTAAGAAGGATAGCCTTTTTAAGCGTATGCAATTAATTTGTGATTATTCATCGAGGATCGCAGATGAATCAATAAAAGAATTGTTTTTATCTTCGATCGAAACCGTAGATACTTTGCGCTTAGATTTCGAAAATGTTCTCGAGAAAATTAACTTGCTTGAATTAAATATAAAATCCCGATTTCTTATTAAGTTATGACGCCATGTCATCTTTCGAAGATTTAATCTGTCGCATAAAACGTGTCGCTAAGTCATTGCAAGCGCCCGTGCCCGTAGTAGTCACCGATTCGAAACCCGGGCCAGCCGGCTTTGATTTGCTGAAACGGGACCGACCTAAATTACCGCCCATACAAATACCCGAATTTGATGGCGATATTAAAAATTGGCCTTTGTTTTTCGCTAGTTTCGAAAATACGATCCATAATAATAATTTATTATCGGTTCACGAAAAATTACATTACTTAGTTAGTAAACTAACCGGGAAAGCAAAAACCGTTTGCGCCGGAATAACGCTTTGCGCCGAAAATTATAGTTTGATTTGATTAAAATTATAGTAACAACCGCTTATTTGGATCAAATATTTAATTTAAAAAATAGCTCATCGTGTAATGAACACGACTTAGAAGAATTCTTAGATATTTTTGCATCAGCTGTTCGCGCCGTAAACAATGTCAAGGTCAATGACCTCTGTGACTTTTTGTTTTTGTATATCGGTTTAAAGAAATTAGATTCCGAAACCGTTCGCTTATTTGAAATGGATAGACGTGGCCATCAAATACCTAACTAAGTTTGACGATTTAGAAACTTTCGTTCGTCAACATATTCGAATTTTGCAACGAACTTCGTTAAACCACGGAGTAGCGATAAATAGTCCGACTAATCGTAGTAAGCCCACGAAGTCCACGCAGTCTTTTGTTAATTTTGAACCTACAACTTAGCAATCGCAAGTGTTGCATTCGAAAAATTGTTCTTTGTGTCAAGGTCACCATGACCAACTTTATACATTTTCGGAATTCAATAAACTCACTTCAAGCGATCGCTATAAATTTGTTCGTTCTAGTAATATATGTATCAATTGTCTCAGTAAGAAACATCGTGTTTCATTTTGTAATTCGAATAATTTTTGTCGCAAGTGTAATGGTAAACACCATTCATTATTACACTTCGAAAACAATAACGCCATGTCCGGTAGTTCGCCCGTCGATTCCAGCTGCGCGAACTCAGTGCCTAACCGTCCGTCCGCTGTGACGTCACAGCCGGCCGCGCCGTTGAGTCGCGATTCGGAGCGCACTCGCGTGGTTTCGTCCCTGTCCACGCCTAGCGACGGCGGCGCCACTGCCGCGCGTCTCCAGCCGAATGATGTCGCTTTGTGCTCGCTATCGAGTTTGCACACAAGCCCTACTACGGTACTTCTGGCAACCGCTCGAGTTGTTGTTTACGATTCGCATGGTAGGGGACATAGTGTTCGCGGACTTGTAGATAGTGCTTCTCAAAGTAATTTTATTAGTAAAAATTGTTGTAATTTCTTGGTATATAAATGCATATAAATAACCGCCCCGCCTGTAATGTTGTGAAAGGTATTGGGGGTTCCACTAAAGCCGTTCAAGGTTCTGTAGGGATTAAATTCCACTCGCGTTTTGATTTTGATGTTAGTTTTTCGATGGATTCGCTAGTTGTCGATAAGGTTATCGATTTTTTACCGACTGTCGCAGTCAATACCTCTTTATTGACTAATTTTAGAGATTTGCCTTTGGCCGATGATACTTATACCATACCGCACCATGGAGTTGTCCGCGAGGATAAACTAACCACCAAGTTGCAGGTTGTTTTAGATGGCAGCGCCAAAACTAGTTCGAATGTTTCTAGTTCGAATCTCCAAGGTAATTTGTTCGAATTTATAGTTAACTTTCGCTTATTCACTGTCGCGCTTTCAGCCGAAATTAGACAAATGTTTCTTTGTATTGGTGTTCGCCAATCAGATCGCCGATTTCAACGCATTTTGTATAGATTTTCGCCGCAGGAACCTTTACAGGTTTACGAATTTAATCGCGTTTGTTTTGGACTTTAATCCAGTCCCTTCCACGCTCTTCGCACTGTCAAGCAGCTCGCCGCCGATGAGGGCGACAGTTGCCCGAAGGCTAAGGAGACTGTAGAAACTGGTCTGTACATGGATGACTATATTTATTCTGTGCAGACCGAAGATCAAGCTGTCGCAACTGCGGCTGAAGTAATTGATCTCATGAAGGCTAGTAATTTTGATCTCGTAAAATGGACTAGTAGTTTGCAAACGGTCTTGGATTCGATTCCACCGTCACATCGCTTGTCGACTGTCAAGGAGTTTGATAGTAATGATACGCACAAGGTTCTCGGTTTGCGTTGGTCACCTTCGTCCGACATGTTTAGTTTGAAGGTTTGTCCTACACCGACAACCAGCACTAAGCGCACCATATTGTCGTGTGTCTCACGTATATGGGATGTAATGGGATTTGTAGCACCTGTCGTCTTGTACGCAAAGCTTCTCATAAAAGAACTTTGGCTGTCCAACTGTGACTGGGACGACACTCCTCCTGACCACATCATTAAATTGTGGGACTGCTTTAGAGCCGGGCATCTCCGATGATAGTATTGTAACTGTTTTAGGTTTTGCTGACGCTAGTGAGAAAGCGTATATATCACCATAGGGTGAATTGTCACGCTGGTCCAGATTTATTAATGTCAAATTTGCGCCAGAAATACTGGATTCTCTCCGCACGCAATTTGATTCGTTCGATAGTTCATAGATGTATTCCGTGTTTCAAACTTCGCCTGAAGTCAATCGCGCCCGAAATGGCCGATCATCGTCCTTGTCGTGTTGTTCAGGCTGCTAAGCCGTTCGTACACACGGGTACAGATTACGCTGGCCCCTTCAGTGTAACAGTTTCTCGTGGTCGTGGTATACGCTCTACGAAAGCTTATGTTTGTCTTTTTGTTTGTATGACGACTCGCGCCGTCCATATAGAGTTAGCTGGTGATTTGAGCACGCCATGCTTCATGGCTGCATTTAAAAGATTGGTTCCGTATCTCGAATGTATTCGGACAACGGTACGAATTACGTCGGAGCTCGTCGTAACCTTTCCGAACTACATAATTTTTTGCATTCTAAACACCTTAACACGGAATTTGCCTACGTCTTAGCTGAAAACCGCATTGAGTGGTCGTTCAATACGCCCGCCGCAAGCCACTTTGGTGGCGACTGGAAGGCTAATATTAAAAGCTTAAAGTCGCACCTGTTTCGCGTTATAGGTGAACAGATACTCACGTTTGAAGAGCTGAGCACCGTGCTCACTCAAGTCGAGGCCGTAATGAATACGCGTCCTCTTTGTAGAACCTTGTCTAGTGATCCCTCGGAGCCGCTTGCACTGACTCCAGCGCACTTTTTGAATGTTACACCGTTAAAATACTTACCCGCTTTTGAAATAGAGGAAGATCGACTTCATCTTCTCTCGCGTCATGCATTATTGGATAAACTCGTTCAATCGTTTTGTAAGCGTTGGAGGACAGACTATTTGCCTACGTCACGACAGAAATGGAATACTCCATCGAACCCTATTACTGTCAGTACTGTCGTAGTTATATTAACTGAAAATATGCCTCCATTACATTGGCCTCTTGGAGTAGTGGAAAAAGTTTTCCCTGGGTCAAATGGGATCACCCGTATAGTTCGCGTTAAAACCGCAACTGGTTCGTACCTGCGACCAGTTATTCGTCTTTGTCCTTTGCCTAATCAACAGTAACTTCAATAACAAATTTAGCTTGTTCGATTAGGTTTAGTTTAGTTCGATAGCATTTTATTTAGTTGGCAGCTAAAGCTTAGTGGCAACTGTATAGTCAGTTGTTCCTTTTTCGAAGGTAACCCTTCAAGCCGGGGGGGAAATGGTTGCGCCGGTGTACGATAAAAGAGTAACCGCGTTATTTTTTCTATGTTGCATCGCCGATCTACATTTGTTTTTAATTAATTAGTTGTCGACACTCCCCCCGTTTCCCTTTATTCCATTCCTCTTTTGCACCTACCTTGTCTCGCATAAAAGGAGAGCGAGACAGCTGTATTACGCGCGATCTAAAACGCCGCTCACAGATTCACGGATTGAAGGCTCGCCATTTTTAAGTCCTACAATGACCGCGCGCCCGCACCAACTTTCGCAATAATTGTGTTTTCTAAAAAAAACTAACTATCTTCACGCTGTATCCCTGACGGGGTAGTCAGAGAGGACAGATCGCCAGGCTTCGCGATCCATGCATACTTCTTTCGCTTCTTCGAGATGCATCAATCGCTTCATACACGCACGTCTGGGTATCCGAGTACTTTTGACCTTTCCGTTTTTGAGCAATCTGCTCACGTGGTCTTCATATGTAAGTCTCGGCCTACCCTGACTCCTTCTACCCTCTACTTTTGAACAATATATATTCTTCGTCAATCGTTCCTCACTCATTCGTTGGACGTGTCCAAACCAACGGAGCACGCCCTTTTCCAGCTTAACGCTGACACTTTCATTCAAACCTGCCAAATTGCGTATCACTTCGTTACGTATTCGGCCAGCCAAGGTAACGCCGCACAACTTTCGAAGTGATCGCATCTCCACAGCATTCAATTTACTTTCATGCATCTGCTGACATACCCAGGTTTCACTACCGTAAAGCAAAGTTGGCACTAGCACTGCGTTATGAATCGCCAGTCGTGCTTCTTTTACGATGCTTTGTCGCTTTACTAACTGGGACAAAGCACCGTTAACTTTGTTTCCGGCAGCTACTCGCCGTTCCACATCCGAATCACATCTTCCATCCGCGCTAAACATACTTCCTAAATACACAATTTCATTCACTTGCTCTAGACGTTCCTGGTTTACCCTAATCTCGCATTTAGTTCTTACGTCACCTCTTTCAAATACTAGAACCTTAGTTTTACTTGCATTCAAGCGGAGACCCTTACTTTCACACCCCTCTTTCATATTAGTGACTAATGCCTGAAGGTCGGCTTCTGATGAGGCCATGAGCACCGCATCATCAGCGTACAGCAGACAGTTTACTGTAAAGTCACCCAAATTCACACCCATATTAAAATCTTTCAACTTCTGCAGGCAACTGTCCAGATACACTATGAACAGCCAGGCGGACATGACACATCCCTGTTTGACGCCTGTACAGACATCAAAAAGAGGTGACACATCCCCCCCTACTCGCACGCAAGCCTTACAGTCCCTATAAAGCGACTGTATTGCCCGCAGTAGCGAGCCGTCCACACCATATCCTGGCAGCAAGTCCCACAGCGTTTCTCTCACAACGTTATCAAATGCTTTCTCTAGATCCACAAAAGCGCAGAAAACCTTCTGGCTAAGAGCCAGAAACTTTTCCGCGATCATGCGGAGAGAAAACACTTGATCCATGCAACCTCTTCCACGTCGGAATCCGCATTGAGCCTCCCATAAATACCTTTCAGACTTTTCTTGCATTCGTGCCGTTATAACCTTTGCATACACCTTACTAGCTAAGCTGACCAATAATTGTGTTTTCAATGGATAAATAGTGTTTTCGTGAAGGAAACCAGGAATTCAAGTCCAGGGACGCCACCGGCAGCCTCCACCTCAGCATCTCGCAGCAAGCAGCAAGGTAGTGTGCCCATTCCTGTTTTTCCATTTCTTTTGCCGTCGACAACCGCGTGTAAATTTCATTATTGTCTTTCCCCGCAAATACAGTCCACTGTGAATTTATTTATCTTGCCCGCTCAACCACTATGAGATGTTTAATGCTGTGCTGTGATCGTTTATTTACACAAAACTGAGTTAGCTTACTTCATTTCTTGTAGTAGGTACTTAATAAGTATTGTCCATTCCAAGGATAAGACCCAATTAAGTATACCTACGTCATTATAGGTAGATAAGTATTACGTCTACGGTCACGATCACGCACTTCACACATATATATATCGTACATATATGTATCGATATAGGTGGAATATCGTACATATATGTATCGATATAGGTGGAATATCGTACTTAGGTTGCGCAAACTGAAGACATGTTTATTTAAGCTAATCTGTAAGCCGAAGAGTTTGTTTGTTTTGTTGCACGCGCTAATCACAGGAATAGTGGTCGGATTTGAAAAAATATTTTTGAGTTGGATAGCGCGTTTAACGAGGAATGCTATATATCATCACGCTAATACCCCGAAGATGGCAGCAGTAATCATAAATGTCGTCAAATCGGGCAAATGTTTATGCATTATTGTAGAATTTATAAGCGAAGGGATAAAATAGGGGCGGCGGTAGTTCGAAGTATGTCACGAGCGAAACCTAGTTAATAATAGTGTCTAGAAAATTGTGAAAGTTCTAACATTTTAAGAAAATGGGCTCTCTTTTCACACGGACGGACACTCTTTTACAATTACCAATATACCTTTGGCCTATTATACTTTGTTTTGATCATCATAAACTGGTGGATCTGTGATAAGATCGGTGTCAGGAAAAGAAAACAAGTAGGTATAATTTAGAATATTTAATATGTAAATGTATTAAAATATACTCGTATTGCTTATACCTCGATTATTGCTCAGTTAAATTGATACAGCTAGATGAATCAGCTACTGTGTACTTTTATACGAGTGACTCAAATTCAAGTTACAGCTAGCGACTACTATCTACTTAGCAATCATTACATTCTTAACAATCGATACACCTTCATACTCTGACACATAATTAATCTGCGCCTTAGAAAACATTTATAAATCTATATTAACCTAGAACATAATTAGAAATATATTTTTCTCATAATGTAAATCATTCCCATTGCAGACAACATAATGTAGATTTATAATACTTTCAATAATATTGCACAAAATGGTGACTGGTAACTTCAATGCTAACAAATGGAAAGTCTATAGTTTAAAATTATGTTAAAATGATTTAAATTAGTATAAATTATCTCAGTTTTATTACAAAGTATATGATTTTATTTTCATCAGCAATATTATACATATAAATTGGTCCATTTCTAAACTTAACTAAAGATTACAGTTATTGAAAAAAGTATGCCTTTTTTAAATTATAGAATTTATTTAATTTTTCAATCGTTATAATGGTGAAGACAAAAATTTGATTTATTAAAGGACATTATGCAATCTATACGATTGATGATGACTCTATCACTAAATAATCTCGTATGTGTTAGGAGGTATATTTTATGTTCTTCATTTTCGTGAAATAAGTGTGTATAAATTAATATAAAATATTTAATTAGGTACTCATAATGTTGGAATGATTTCCGAAGGGTATATTATAATAAATTTATCTTTTCAATAAAAAAATCAATAAATGCAAATTGCAGATCACAATAAAGAATGACAAAAATACAACCAATTTAATTTTTTTTGTTCCTTTTGTTTCAAAATGTATCCAAAATTTGTTATAGATTACCTACAAACTATTAGGCACTGGAATCTCCGCGGTTACACCGCCTTTTTTAATTACTTTTAATTTTTCCTTTGGCGGTTTGGCCGTATCCGAGATAATTTCTTCTTTAATTGGAATTTCTTTAGGTTGTGCAGGTTTAGTGGTATCTTGTGATGTTTTGGGTGGTTCTGTATTCTTTTTCGGAGGCGTAGGGGTAGTCTTTTCAGTTGGTTTAGTTTCCGGTTTCGGAGTAGATGTTGTTTGTGGCTTAGCTGTAGTTTTAGGAGCTTCGGTTTTCACTGGAGGTGCGGTTGTTTTAGGAGGAGGCGTTGTTGTTGTTACCGGTTCTGGAGCTTTAACTTGAACCGGAGTCACAGGTACGTCTTTCTTAGCCTGTTGCTTTTCAACAGTAGCCGCTTTTGGGAGATCCTTTTTTTCTTCGGCTTTAGATTTCGTTTCGACCTTAGGTTTTTGTTCAACTTTAGGTTTATTATCAACCTTTGGCGTCTCGACTTTAGGTTTTTCTTCCTTAGGTTTTTGTTCAACCTTTGGCGTTACGACTTTAGGTTTTTCTTCTGTAGGCTTTTGTTCAACTTTAGGTTTGTTTTCAACCTTTGGCTTTTGTTCAACCTTTGGTTTCAGGTCTTCCTTTTGTTTTTGTTCTACTGGAGGTTTTTGTACTACTTTTGGCTTTTCTTCTTTCTTTGGCTTTATCTGATCTGCCTTAGGTTTTATTTCCACCACCTTTGGTTTAACTTGTTCTGTAGGTTTAGCTGGTGCTTTGGGAGCATTAACTTTTTCTGTAGCTTCAAAAGCTTTTTTCAATAAAGGTGGCACGGGTATTACTCCTATAAAGTCATGATTTGGACTGCCAGTATAGAGTTTGCCATTGTAAACAATACCTTCACTAATATGGCCCATAGACCTATCCGTGTTAAAGTAAGACGCCACAATATTTCCATTCCAATCTACTTGTAACAATCCAGTTGTGGGCGGTAATATTGCAGAGACACTTTTAAAATGTCCGATCTGTAATCAATAATAAAACCTTATTTTCTAAAATCTTACTAATGAAGATGGATCGGAATATTTATAGGAAGTTGTGATCATCCTCTCAAGATGAAATAGGGAAATGCCTACAACTAGCTGTGGACTATGATCAGCTGATTTTATTGATAGGTTGATCGAAGTAGAATTGATAACTAAAAATGTATACTAACATGATGCACAATCTCTTCAAAGACGACATGAGGGTATACACTGTTGAGATATTCGAAAGGAAATTCTATTAGCCGCTGCAGACGAGCCAAGAATTTTCTAAGAACCGGTGTGCTGGCCAAGGAGCGTTGAATCAATGGGTATTCATCATCATTGACTGTGTACAAGCCTACGAGGATGCCCGTGCCATCCGGTAACACGCGTACATTGTCAGGTGTACCTGTGTGAAATAAAATATATTACATTATTACGTGTCAGTTCTATATGAACAAAAAATAAGCAGCAAATGGTTATACCGATACTTTGATCAAGAAGACATATGCAGCTGTGTAAATATAGGTATGGTTTCATAACATTCAGTTGTTATTAAATGGCACTTGGTGTTAAAGGAGTATCGAGATAGTTATATAAAAAGTTTATCAAAAATGAATATTTATAAATATTTTGTATTAATTGGACTGATAGTGATAAAATGTTTTGCCCAAACTGTGCACGAGACTGATTTGACTTTTAGAGTTGATGCAGGTTCAAAAACATGCATTTTTGAAAACGGGAAAACTGGCCATATTTTGGAAGTGTACTACCAAGTTTTGGACGGCCAACATGGAGAATTGGATATTTCATTCGATATAACCGATCCTAATGGCAAAAAAATTCTATCGGATTACAAGAAATTTCAAAACTCTATCATAATGGAACTAGAAATCGGCGGAGACTACGCATTTTGTTTGGATAACACTTATAGTTTGGTGAATTCTAAGCTCGTGTTTGTTAATATTTTAATAGAAGATAAGAAAGAGCCTGAAATAGAAGTGCATGAAACAGAAGTGGCAGTCGTGGAAGAAAATGGGGAAGAACATTTAGAAGAAGAAATACTAGAATGGGCGGGAATTGATGAAAAAGGCGAGATGTACTTCTTAGAGGTGGCTTATATAGCAGATTCACTGACACGAACGCTCAAACAAGTAGTTAAAGCACGACGTCTTTTGGACATTTATGGTGCCACGAAGGCGCGGGACAGTTACATGGCGTTTGAGGATACTTTCATCATAGATGTGTGGTCAGGATTCCAAATAAGCTTGATGGTTCTTGTAGGTATTATACAAGTTTATATGATTAAAAAATTATTTGTATGTCCTAGAGTTGCAAGGAAGTATGTTAATTTTAATAATAAATAAGATGTAAATCATCTAAATAAGTTGAGTACATTAATTTAGTAGGTGACAAATTCATTTCTTAGAAGGATACCTTTGCTCAACCAAGAGCAGTTAAATTGTTGCGGCGCAAATTTATTAAACAAATTCTATTATCTTCATAAACATAGGTTTTTATAGAGTACCTATACCTACCTGTTTTAGTGGCTCACAAACTATTATGTAACTAATCAAATACAGCTGGCGAAATGTGGGTTTATAGCATGCATTTTCCTTTGCTTTTTGAGACAAAGGCGTGACCATGTGTATATGTACAGAGCGCATAGGAATTACGTATACAGGCCAGTTTTCTATTGTGTTAGCTACATTTATCTTCAACATCACACATATACCGTTTGGCAAATCATGATTACAACGAAAAAAATATGGGTAAAAAGTTTGGTAAAACTGGTCTGCATACTTAACTCCTTTGCGTTTTACATATGTACATTTTTAGTTCAGCGCTTGATTTACTAAACTTTTTCATTTAGGCGTCGCGTTGACCAGTTGATTCCAAGCCCTGGAGGACTTAGAGCTAGAGCAAATCTGCTATGGCAAATATGATTTGGATGTTTATTATCTACATTGTCGGGAACAACCGACCGCTGCTGTTTGACCTCCCAACTCTACCTATAAGGGCGGCTGTGCTAGGGCCTCATCGGTTTGTCAACAAGTGCACCACTTGTAGATGAAGACTAGTAATTCGCGTGGTGCCGGATATTTATTGTAAGTATTTTTTTTTTTTTTTAAGTAACTTGTTTGAAGACATTTTCCTTTTTTAAACTCAAACGTAAGTAAGGACACGAGTGAAATAGTTATTATCAATTATATTTAGGTAATAATAAATGAGAGAAACTAATTGAAACAGGCGTTACATGACGGAAATCCATTTTAAAAAACTATAATACTATAATTATTTTTTCAACATTCCGCTTTTTTAAAATGTCGTCCGATGTAGGTTGCCGCAAGACGTGACCAAACCAACGAAGGTGACACTCTTGCAACTTGTCTGCAATGTCACGGACGTGAAGGCTACCGCGGATGCGATAGTTCCTCACGCGGTCCATCCGCGTGACTCCACACATCCACCGCAGCATCTTCATTTCCGTGACACGCAGCTCGTGCTTGTGTCGCTTCAATATTGGCCACGTCTCACTGCCATGTAAAAGGACAGGTCTAATGATGGTTTTGTAGACCTGTCCCTTCAACCGGATCGGCATTTTTGGGTCACTAATGACACCACCATTTGGCCCACACGGCAGAAATGAGTCTTGATATCGCAATCGATGTCACTGGACGTGTGAAATACAGATCCCAGGTTTTTAACCTGGTCCGTGAGCTCGACCAAATCACCGCCAATGCGGACGGATGTGGGATCTGTCGAGTTTAGCGCCAAGTACTCGGTCTTCGCCACTTTTAGTTTCAGACCGCCGTTCTCAAGAGTCTCCTTTCACGCCTCCACACGTCGCAAGAATCTGTCCGCGTCTACCAGTGCAATATCGTCAGCATACATGAACCATGGAATCGGAGTCGCGGTACATGTGACGGATAGTGTCAATATAGACCTCTGGAAACCCTTTGCACCGCAGTGCCCACCAGATCATCGCTCGAGGAACCTCCTGTTTTTCCATTTCTTTTGCCGTCGACAACCGCGTGTAAATTTCATTATTGTCTTTCCCCGCAAATACAGTCCACTGTGAATTTATTTATCTTGCCCGCTCAACCACTATGAGATGTTTAATGCTGTGCTGTGATCGTTTATTTACACAAAACTGAGTTAGCTTACTTCATTTCTTGTAGTAGGTACTTAATAAGTATTGTCCATTCCAAGGATAAGACCCAATTAAGTATACCTACGTCATTATAGGTAGATAAGTATTACGTCTACGGTCACGATCACGCACTTCACACATATATATATCGTACATATATGTATCGATATAGGTGGAATATCGTACTTAGGTTGCGCAAACTGAAGACATGTTTATTTAAGCTAATCTGTAAGCCGAAGAGTTTGTTTGTTTTGTTGCACGCGCTAATCACAGGAATAGTGGTCGGATTTGAAAAAATATTTTTGAGTTGGATAGCGCGTTTAACGAGGAATGCTATATATCATCACGCTAATACCCCGAAGATGGCAGCAGTAATCATAAATGTCGTCAAATCGGGCAAATGTTTATGCATTATTGTAGAATTTATAAGCGAAGGGATAAAATAGGGGCGGCGGTAGTTCGAAGTATGTCACGAGCGAAACCTAGTTAATAATAGTGTCTAGAAAATTGTGAAAGTTCTAACATTTTAAGAAAATGGGCTCTCTTTTCACACGGACGGACACTCTTTTACAATTACCAATATACCTTTGGCCTATTATACTTTGTTTTGATCATCATAAACTGGTGGATCTGTGATAAGATCGGTGTCAGGAAAAGAAAACAAGTAGGTATAATTTAGAATATTTAATATGTAAATGTATTAAAATATACTCGTATTGCTTATACCTCGATTATTGCTCAGTTAAATTGATACAGCTAGATGAATCAGCTACTGTGTACTTTTATACGAGTGACTCAAATTCAAGTTACAGCTAGCGACTACTATCTACTTAGCAATCATTACATTCTTAACAATCGATACACCTTCATACTCTGACACATAATTAATCTGCGCCTTAGAAAACATTTATAAATCTATATTAACCTAGAACATAATTAGAAATATATTTTTCTCATAATGTAAATCATTCCCATTGCAGACAACATAATGTAGATTTATAATACTTTCAATAATATTGCACAAAATGGTGACTGGTAACTTCAATGCTAACAAATGGAAAGTCTATAGTTTAAAATTATGTTAAAATGATTTAAATTAGTATAAATTATCTCAGTTTTATTACAAAGTATATGATTTTATTTTCATCAGCAATATTATACATATAAATTGGTCCATTTCTAAACTTAACTAAAGATTACAGTTATTGAAAAAAGTATGCCTTTTTTAAATTATAGAATTTATTTAATTTTTCAATCGTTATAATGGTGAAGACAAAAATTTGATTTATTAAAGGACATTATGCAATCTATACGATTGATGATGACTCTATCACTAAATAATCTCGTATGTGTTAGGAGGTATATTTTATGTTCTTCATTTTCGTGAAATAAGTGTGTATAAATTAATATAAAATATTTAATTAGGTACTCATAATGTTGGAATGATTTCCGAAGGGTATATTATAATAAATTTATCTTTTCAATAAAAAAATCAATAAATGCAAATTGCAGATCACAATAAAGAATGACAAAAATACAACCAATTTAATTTTTTTTGTTCCTTTTGTTTCAAAATGTATCCAAAATTTGTTATAGATTACCTACAAACTATTAGGCACTGGAATCTCCGCGGTTACACCGCCTTTTTTAATTACTTTTAATTTTTCCTTTGGCGGTTTGGCCGTATCCGAGATAATTTCTTCTTTAATTGGAATTTCTTTAGGTTGTGCAGGTTTAGTGGTATCTTGTGATGTTTTGGGTGGTTCTGTATTCTTTTTCGGAGGCGTAGGGGTAGTCTTTTCAGTTGGTTTAGTTTCCGGTTTCGGAGTAGATGTTGTTTGTGGCTTAGCTGTAGTTTTAGGAGCTTCGGTTTTCACTGGAGGTGCGGTTGTTTTAGGAGGAGGCGTTGTTGTTGTTACCGGTTCTGGAGCTTTAACTTGAACCGGAGTCACAGGTACGTCTTTCTTAGCCTGTTGCTTTTCAACAGTAGCCGCTTTTGGGAGATCCTTTTTTTCTTCGGCTTTAGATTTCGTTTCGACCTTAGGTTTTTGTTCAACTTTAGGTTTATTATCAACCTTTGGCGTCTCGACTTTAGGTTTTTCTTCCTTAGGTTTTTGTTCAACCTTTGGCGTTACGACTTTAGGTTTTTCTTCTGTAGGCTTTTGTTCAACTTTAGGTTTGTT
Source organism: Thumatha senex (assembly GCA_948477245.1). Classification (NCBI taxonomy): domain Eukaryota; kingdom Metazoa; phylum Arthropoda; class Insecta; order Lepidoptera; family Erebidae; genus Thumatha; species Thumatha senex. The sequence goes on from OX419743.1 coordinate 10,589,860, forward strand.
TTCAACCTTTGGCTTTTGTTCAACCTTTGGTTTCAGGTCTTCCTTTTGTTTTTGTTCTACTGGAGGTTTTTGTACTACTTTTGGCTTTTCTTCTTTCTTTGGCTTTATCTGATCTGCCTTAGGTTTTATTTCCACCACCTTTGGTTTAACTTGTTCTGTAGGTTTAGCTGGTGCTTTGGGAGCATTAACTTTTTCTGTAGCTTCAAAAGCTTTTTTCAATAAAGGTGGCACGGGTATTACTCCTATAAAGTCATGATTTGGACTGCCAGTATAGAGTTTGCCATTGTAAACAATACCTTCACTAATATGGCCCATAGACCTATCCGTGTTAAAGTAAGACGCCACAATATTTCCATTCCAATCTACTTGTAACAATCCAGTTGTGGGCGGTAATATTGCAGAGACACTTTTAAAATGTCCGATCTGTAATCAATAATAAAACCTTATTTTCTAAAATCTTACTAATGAAGATGGATCGGAATATTTATAGGAAGTTGTGATCATCCTCTCAAGATGAAATAGGGAAATGCCTACAACTAGCTGTGGACTATGATCAGCTGATTTTATTGATAGGTTGATCGAAGTAGAATTGATAACTAAAAATGTATACTAACATGATGCACAATCTCTTCAAAGACGACATGAGGGTATACACTGTTGAGATATTCGAAAGGAAATTCTATTAGCCGCTGCAGACGAGCCAAGAATTTTCTAAGAACCGGTGTGCTGGCCAAGGAGCGTTGAATCAATGGGTATTCATCATCATTGACTGTGTACAAGCCTACGAGGATGCCCGTGCCATCCGGTAACACGCGTACATTGTCAGGTGTACCTGTGTGAAATAAAATATATTACATTATTACGTGTCAGTTCTATATGAACAAAAAATAAGCAGCAAATGGTTATACCGATACTTTGATCAAGAAGACATATGCAGCTGTGTAAATATAGGTATGGTTTCATAACATTCAGTTGTTATTAAATGGCACTTGGTGTTAAAGGAGTATCGAGATAGTTATATAAAAAGTTTATCAAAAATGAATATTTATAAATATTTTGTATTAATTGGACTGATAGTGATAAAATGTTTTGCCCAAACTGTGCACGAGACTGATTTGACTTTTAGAGTTGATGCAGGTTCAAAAACATGCATTTTTGAAAACGGGAAAACTGGCCATATTTTGGAAGTGTACTACCAAGTTTTGGACGGCCAACATGGAGAATTGGATATTTCATTCGATATAACCGATCCTAATGGCAAAAAAATTCTATCGGATTACAAGAAATTTCAAAACTCTATCATAATGGAACTAGAAATCGGCGGAGACTACGCATTTTGTTTGGATAACACTTATAGTTTGGTGAATTCTAAGCTCGTGTTTGTTAATATTTTAATAGAAGATAAGAAAGAGCCTGAAATAGAAGTGCATGAAACAGAAGTGGCAGTCGTGGAAGAAAATGGGGAAGAACATTTAGAAGAAGAAATACTAGAATGGGCGGGAATTGATGAAAAAGGCGAGATGTACTTCTTAGAGGTGGCTTATATAGCAGATTCACTGACACGAACGCTCAAACAAGTAGTTAAAGCACGACGTCTTTTGGACATTTATGGTGCCACGAAGGCGCGGGACAGTTACATGGCGTTTGAGGATACTTTCATCATAGATGTGTGGTCAGGATTCCAAATAAGCTTGATGGTTCTTGTAGGTATTATACAAGTTTATATGATTAAAAAATTATTTGTATGTCCTAGAGTTGCAAGGAAGTATGTTAATTTTAATAATAAATAAGATGTAAATCATCTAAATAAGTTGAGTACATTAATTTAGTAGGTGACAAATTCATTTCTTAGAAGGATACCTTTGCTCAACCAAGAGCAGTTAAATTGTTGCGGCGCAAATTTATTAAACAAATTCTATTATCTTCATAAACATAGGTTTTTATAGAGTACCTATACCTACCTGTTTTAGTGGCTCACAAACTATTAAGTAACTAATCAAATACAGCTGGCGAAATGTGGGTTTATAGCATGCATTTTCCTTTGCTTTTTGAGACAAAGGCGTGACCATGTGTATATGTACAGAGCGCATAGGAATTACGTATACAGGCCAGTTTTCTATTGTGTTAGCTACATTTATCTTCAACATCACACATATACCGTTTGGCAAATCATGATTACAACGAAAAAAATATGGGTAAAAAGTTTGGTAAAACTGGTCTGCATACTTAACTCCTTTGCGTTTTACATATGTACATTTTTAGTTCAGCGCTTGATTTACTAAACTTTTTCATTTAGGCGTCGCGTTGACCAGTTGATTCCAAGCCCTGGAGGACTTAGAGCTAGAGCAAATCTGCTATGGCAAATATGATTTGGATGTTTATTATCTACATTGTCGGGAACAACCGACCGCTGCTGTTTGACCTCCCAACTCTACCTATAAGGGCGGCTGTGCTAGGGCCTCATCGGTTTGTCAACAAGTGCACCACTTGTAGATGAAGACTAGTAATTCGCGTGGTGCCGGATATTTATTGTAAGTATTTTTTTTTTTTTTAAGTAACTTGTTTGAAGACATTTTCCTTTTTTAAACTCAAACGTAAGTAAGGACACGAGTGAAATAGTTATTATCAATTATATTTAGGTAATAATAAATGAGAGAAACTAATTGAAACAGGCGTTACATGACGGAAATCCATTTTAAAAAACTATAATACTATAATTATTTTTTCAACATTGCGCTTTTTTAAAATGTCGTCCGATGTAGGTTGCCGCAAGACGTGACCAAACCAACGAAGGTGACACTCTTGCAACTTGTCTGCAATGTCACGGACGTGAAGGCTACCGCGGATGCGATAGTTCCTCACGCGGTCCATCCGCGTGACTCCACACATCCACCGCAGCATCTTCATTTCCGTGACACGCAGCTCGTGCTTGTGTCGCTTCAATATTGGCCACGTCTCACTGCCATGTAAAAGGACAGGTCTAATGATGGTTTTGTAGACCTGTCCCTTCAACCGGATCGGCATTTTTGGGTCACTAATGACACCACCATTTGGCCCACACGGCAGAAATGAGTCTTGATATCGCAATCGATGTCACTGGACGTGTGAAATACAGATCCCAGGTTTTTAACCTGGTCCGTGAGCTCGACCAAATCACCGCCAATGCGGACGGATGTGGGATCTGTCGAGTTTAGCGCCAAGTACTCGGTCTTCGCCACTTTTAGTTTCAGACCGCCGTTCTCAAGAGTCTCCTTTCACGCCTCCACACGTCGCAAGAATCTGTCCGCGTCTACCAGTGCAATATCGTCAGCATACATGAACCATGGAATCGGAGTCGCGGTACATGTGACGGATAGTGTCAATATAGACCTCTGGAAACCCTTTGCACCGCAGTGCCCACCAGATCATCGCTCGAGGAACACAGTCGAAGGCCTGCTGCATGTCTAGGAATATACAGTGCAGAAGCGTGTTCTCCGTCCTGTATTTCTCGGCGACAACCCTCAGGGCAAAAACAGGGTCCGTGGTCCCATGACCAGTGCGACACTACGAGAGTACACTCCTGCCGGATCCGGGAGTCTATAATCCTCTCGAAGATCTTCATGGCTCTGTTCTTCACAATGTGTATAAGTAAGTCATTCCTACTTACCTCAAAATCAAAATCAAAAATCTTTATTCATGTAGGTCACAAAGTAACACTTATGAACGTCAGGACCTGTTAAAAACCATCGTGGTACCTATTGTGAAGGATAGAACTGGTGATGTCTCGGACAGGGGGAATTACCGCCCTATATCTCTTGCAACCATAATTGCTAAGGAACCGGAAAGTGTGTTTAACTCTTGGTAAGAAAAATACATGATGCTCAGTTCGGTTTTCGCACAGGACTTTCAACAGAGAGCACAATCACAGGTCAAGCACACAGTTCAGTATTACACGGACCATAGGACTCCGCTATACGCCTGTTTTCTGGATCTCTCCAAGGCCTTCGACTTAGTGTCATATGATGTGCTTTGAAGAAAGCTGAGCGACAGGGGTGTGCCAGTTGAATTAGTAATTATGTTAAAGATCTGGTATGCATACCAGACGAATCAATTTAGATGGGCTGAATCACTCTCGAACTCATATACGTTCGAGAGTGGAGTGAGACAGAGGGGTTTAAAATCTCCCACACTCTTCAATGTTAAAAATAATAATAATAAACCCCTCGAGGACAGTCGTTATCTTTTATAGGATTAACGCAACCCTATGAGGGCATAGTAGATTCGCTTTTTGAGTCATCCACTTTCTGATATCAACAAAAAGTGTATCAGAAAGTTATTGAAAAGCTCACATCCGCAGGGCAGCTTGTGGCGAGCTGAATGTGCGTGGCTACACATCGGTCCCGATTCCTCAGAGTTTTGTTGCCCTTCTGCACCGGTTAGGATTTAATGGCCTAACGGGAGAGCAGTGAGAGTGCTTCTCCCGGGAGTGCAGCAAATCTCAACTCTGGCTTGCCTTGATTGGCCGGTCTGAGGGAGGGAGCCAGAGCTATATACTCGGGGGTGGAAGTGTCATTTTCAAGGGCATAACTACGGGGAAGCCCGCTCCGGGCCTGTCCCGCGAAGGTGAAACCGGCGCCGCACCGCTCGACACCCCAAGCCGCTCACACCGGTGTTGCCCTCTGTCGCCTTACAGGCTTATCATGCCTATGGTGATTGTATAGGGGGCCCATCTAGTGAGTTGGCGAGTCACCGTCTGCCAATAGTTTAATAATAATATATTAAAAAGGCAGACGCCGTTTTCATCAATAGCTTAAATCACCCAATCCATTTAACACCCAACCCAATAGCCCATTTCATAGTTAGCACATTTCACAATAGTTTAACTCCCATTGGAGGTGATCCATTACCGTTCTTCTACATAAGGCGGGCGTGGACTATCTGCAGTGAGGGTCCCATTCCCTATTAGATTAAAATTCTCAAAGGGCCTCTGCGTGTTGGACCTATGTCTCCATGTAAGCCTACCAAAAGCCCGGGTATCTTCAAGAAAAAAAAAGAAGATGCCCGAGAAAAGAAGAGACATAATAATAATAATAATATTTTTGGGACAACCCACACAACGCCATCTGATTCCAAACTAAGCAGAGCTTGTACTATGGTAACCAGATAACTGATAAACATACTTATATATTTCTAAATACATACATATTATAGATAAATAACACCCAGACACAGAATAAATCATCGTGCTCATCACACAAAGTTTTATCCTGAGTGGGAATCGAACCCACGACCTCTTGCGTAGCAGTCGGATGCACTCCCACCGCGCCATAGAGGCAGTCATTTCGTCATCATTCAAAAATAAATCTTTATTCATTTAGGTCACAAAGTAACACTTATTAACGTTAAGAACAATGCTTCTACATTTACTGCCAGATTCGCAAAGCAATAGGTAGAGCCTGAGGAAGAACCTGGCAATAAAACTCATGGCCACTCTTTTCTAAACGCCAGTAATTACATTAGTTTGATTAACATGATATTTGACCAATTATATAGTACCTAATGAACTTATACAAACAAAAAAATGTTGTGTTTAAAATCATATCAAAATTAGAGCGTTTATAGTTGCCGGTTCTAAGGGCAGCCTACCCTTGAAGAAGAAGAATCTGGCAAGAAAGTCAATGGATGCCATTTCAAGTTTATGAGTGGCATGCGTGTCAGATGTCGAATTGATGGCACCAGCATTAATAATATATGCTATGCCGATGACACGGTACCGCTCAGCCTGACAATAGGGGGACTGGTGAACATGTTGCGAGAGCTATGCTGCGGAGCCTGATCTCATTTATAATGTGAAAAAGACGGAATACATGGTTTTTAAGGCCGCCAGTAAATGTCCTGAAATCACGTATAATATTACCCTTAATGGCTTGAGCATCAAACGTGAAAACATATTTAAATATTTAGGGCATATCATTACAGACGACCTTAAGGACGATCTCGACATTGAAAGGGAGCGCAGGGCTCTGGCGGTTAGAGGCAACATGGGCTCGCAAATTTTCTCGTTGCTCTAAGAATTTAAGGTCACGCTTTTTAATGCATATTGCCAGAACTTGTACACCGGAAATCTGTGGGTTAGGTATTGTAAAATATCGTTAGGTGTTCATACCTTTTGTTGCCTGACATTTCGACCAGGTTGCACAGGCTAACTGGCTCAGCGATGCACACCCTTCGCCGTCGAGTACGTGTGGTACAAAGTTTTTCATCTACCCGCACATTCTCGGTGTTTTTGATGTTCTTCTTTCTTCAAGTACCGTCACACACTACACTCCCTGTGTGTGGTGTCCCTATTCTTTAAGCTAACTAATACGTCCCTATTCTGGTGTTTACCCGACTGTGCACAAAAGCGAGGTTTAATGTTGCTAATCACTGGATTCCTGATAATTTAAACTCATCTTCCCGATTGAAATTTTTATGTCTTTTGGTCTCAATCGCTTCACCTACAACTCTTGAGTGGTAGTGCCGTTCAGTGGAGAGGACTTGCGTATGATGAAATTCAATCCAGTAATTAGTGCCCGTATCAAGTATGTGCTCTGCGATCGCCGATTTACTGGTCTGGCATTTCTTTATAGCAGCGATGTGGTATTTGACCCTTTCAGCTATCGTACGCTTTGTCTGGCCTATATAGGAACTACCGCAGCTGCAATCTATTTTGTTAGTACCTTGGTCCAATCTCACAGTTACTTTTACGTCTAAGAAAGACAACGATCTCTCAGACTCCAATTCAAATGTGAACCGAATCTACGTGTGAATGGAGTTAAGATGGTGTACATATTTTTCTACTTTATTTCTGTTTCCTTTAACAATGCTGAAGATGTCATCCACGAGAACAATTATTATGTCCATGTGAGATTCAACGTTTGTAACAGAGTTGGTTGACGGGGGTTCAAAAGGGATTCATTTTTTATTTGTAATATACTGATCCAGATACCCTCTTTACAACCCCGAAAACCATTTTTCTTTACTCTTTTTAGTTTTTGAGATACGCATAGGGAATCCTAAAAATTGGTCGAATAGGGGTCACGTCAAAATTTTTCCATACTCAATCCGACACCCTTTATACAATTCCACTAACCTTTTTAGACTTTCTTATAAGATGAAGAACTATTTAAAAAGGGGTTGAAGGGGTTGAAAAGGGTCATTTTATGGTCATTTACTCATCCAGACACTTTCTATTCAACCCCAAAAAACATTTTTCTCTACTGCGTATAGTTTTTGAGATCTGAGAGAGTTCTAATAGGCGATTAAAAAGGGTTCATGTTTTTCTCATTCTCAGCCCGACACCCTCTATACAACCCCAACAAAAGGCCACCCCTCTTAACATTGCAAGTGGGAGAACAATTATTATGTCCATGTGAGATTCAACATTTTTAACTTGGTTGATGGGGGTTGAAAAGAGTTTATTATTTTAATATACTCATCCAGACACCCTCTTTACAACCCCTAAAACCCTTTTTCTCTACTGAGTATAGTTTTCGAGATACGCACAAGGGGTGCTAGAAGGGGGTTTAAAAAATTGGTTTCATATTTTTCTCAAACTGAATCCGACACCCTCTATACGATTCCACTAACCTTTTTAGACTTCCTTGTAAGATAAACAATTATAAAAAAATAGGGTTAAAGGGGTTGAATAGGGATGAAATTTTTATTTGTCATATACTAACCCAGACAAGCTCTATAAAATCCCAAAAACATTTTTTTTCCTACTGTGTATAATTTTTGAGATACTCACAGGGGATTTTTCCCATACTCAGCCCGACACCCTCTATACGATTTTACTAACCTTTTTAGACTTGCTTGTAAGATGTACAATTATTACGAAAAGGGGTTGAAGGGGTTGAATAGTGTTAATTTTTTTATTTGTCATATTTCTCCAGACTCGTTCTATAAAATCCCGAAAACCATTTTTCTCTACCGTGCATAGTTTTTAAGATATGAGGGGGTGATAATGGGGTTTGAAAAGGGTTCATGTCAGATTTTTCTCGTAATCAGCTAGACACAAAAAGGTCACCCTTCCTAACACTGCAAGTGTGAGAACAATTATCATGTCCATGTGAAGTGCTGACTTGACGTCGTAAGGGATGACATGCGTGCCAATGGTCTTACTACAGGGGATGCCGATGACCGTGCGAAGTGGAGAAGTAAATGTAGGAAAGTGGACCTCAGGCGTCGCGGGACGCAACTGGGACAGACGCTCGGATGATGATGATGATGGTTGATAGGGTTTAAACAGGGTTCATTTTTTATTTGTCTTATACTTATCCAGACACCCTCGATACAACTTCAAAAACCATTTTACTCTACTGTGTATATTTTTTGAGATACGCAGAGGGGCTAATTAAGGGTCGAAAAGGGATCATCTGAAATAATTCCCATACTCAGCCCGACATCCTTTTTACGATTCCACGAACGTTTTTAGACTTTCTTGTAGGGGTTGAAGAGATTGAATAGGGTTATTTTTTTTATTCGTCATATACTGTCATATACCTACTAGAAAATTCAGTAAACCGTTTTTCTCTACTGTGTATAGTTTTTGAGATACGCACAGGGGGTTCAAAAAGGGGTTCGAAAAGGTGTCATGTCAGATTTTACCCTACTCAATCAGACACCTTCTATATGATTCCACTAACCTTTTTAGACTTTCTTGTAAGATGAACAATTATTTAAAAAAGGGGTTAAAAGAGTTTAAAAGGAGATATTTCAGATTTTTCTAATACTCTGTCCGATACCCTCTATACAACTACACCAAAAGGTTACCCCTCCTAACACTGCAAGTGGGAGAACTCCATGCGAGATTCAACATTTTTAACAGGGTTGGTTGGCAGGGGTTGCAAAGGGGTTCATTTTTTTTGTTATTTACTCATGAAGACCCTCTTTACAACCCCGAAAACCATTTATCTCTACTGTGTATAGTTTTTGATATACGCATAGGGGGTTCAAGAAGGGGGTCGAAAAGGGGTCATGTCAGATTTTTCCCATACTCAGTCCGACACTCTCTATACAACCCCACCAAAAGTTTCTCCCTCCCAACACTGCAAGTGGGAGAACATTTATGTCAATCAATCAGTGGTAATTTAATTATATATAATATAATAATGACTTTCGCTTCGATAAGACCTTTGTTTGACCGTACCATCGAATTCTAAACAAACCTAAGATACATAAATGTTTGTTTAAACTATTATGCTGTAAAAAACTTTAAACCAACATCCAACAAATAGATGTAAAATTATACAATGTGTATTAGCTATCTTAAAGCCTTAGCACGACAGTGACTCAGACATTTGCAAAATAAGTAACTAGATATTTGTTTATTTCTCAAATAGTAAATTGAAATGTTAACGTTATTTATGTCGGTACTTATATGCGAAACAAAGAATAAACTGAATACCCATAATAATAATGAGCTACCAATTTAAACGAACATGCTATTAGACACATTTACACAACATGTCATTAAGACACAAAATTATGTTTAATGACAAAATATCTACGTTACGAACTTTGTTAATGTTAAAATTTATGTTAAAATATTTTAAAATGTTTAGTTTTTCATATTGAGGTACTGTAAAAATTATATTTGTTTAGTCTTCTATATCACTAAATATTATAAAACAAAGTCGTTTTTAGCTGTCTGTCCCTATGTATACTTAGATCTTTAATACTACGCAACGAATTTCGATGCAATTTTTTTTTAAATAGATAGAGTGATTCATAGAGAAGGTTTTTATGTATATTTTGTTAAGTTTTTGTATACATTAACTTAATTATAGCGATATATGTTGGCGGTGTAGGAAAAAATAAGCCGTTTGGGAGCTTTTAACGAAAACGCTGCCTAAACCCTTTAAGATATAACAAAATAATGTATTGTGGAATTATGTATCTAATATAGGTCTACAAAAAAGTCCGCGATGGTATATGTCTATCTCTTACGGACACCGTACTATATCCATTTTAATACTTTAAAAAAAGAGCAATAATAAAGCGGTAATTTAAAGGCTATTTACACAAAAACATTATTAATCCTTATCATTTTTAAAATGTTAGTTGTTTTAAGCATTTTATGAAGTTTATTTTGTCCCTTTACACTTTGCAAATTAAATGAATTTCTTAGGTGATATGGCAATATCAAAAAAATGCGCAAAGTAATTAATTTCGTGTAACAAAAATTTTATCGGGCCGTGCGGGCGCGGTTGTTAGTACATGACAGCGGAGAAGTAATCAAGTAATTTGGAAAATGTTCATACATTATCATGAAATTAATAAACGACGGGATTAAATGGGTGCCATGGGGTTTGAAGTATGTCACGGGCGAAGCCGGGCGGGTCAGCTAGTTAATATTATAAAGACGAAAGATTTGTAAGTTCAGACTACTGGGCCGATTTTAAAAAGTCTTTCACCATTAGAAAGCTACATTCTTCGTGAGTAACATAGACTAGATTGGTTTTTCAAAAAGTTTAGGGTTCCGTACGAAAACCCGAATAGGAATACTTCACCACAAAGCTGTTAGCTGCGGGCATTAGCTAGTTATGAAATATGACTAATTTCACAGCAGTAATTTCAGACACAGCTATTTGTACCTACAGTATTCAATGGCGGCGCACATTTATGGATTTTGTTTTTAATGAAAATGTAGCAAATTAACAAGAATACAAAATGATTGTAATGATGTAAGTACTACAGTGAGTCTGTTCTAAGAGCAGGCGGAAAATGGATAGAGTGAACTACAATGAAATGTATGGAAAACAATTCGTAGTTTTTCTATTGTTGACTTATTCATACATAATGCATTCACAGATGGCAAAATCTCGAATCAAAATGCAATCAGAAACATACACTCACAGCAGTCAGAATTTACATACATACATATTGTCACGCCTTTATCCTCGAAGGGGTAGGCAGAGACATACTATACGCGCACATTTCACCGTATGCATTTTTTCGTCCCACATAACAGGTGGTGAGCCCATTGCAGTGTCGAAATAGACAGGCGCAGGCTGTGGCGCCCTGCTGTTGAAATTTTTCAAGCCGCGCATAAGGCCTTCAACCAGGCTTAACGACTGCCATTTTACTAGCAACCGAGACCAACGGCTTAACCTGCCTACCGAAGCACGGAAATGCTCGAATTTTAGTGTAATGTATTTATTCATTATTACCTGGCAATCCATCAACAAAAACTTCTGTTTGTCCTTTCTTTGGTCCTGAAATGTAGTGTTTTAAAAGTCTGAATTGGCTAGTCTCCGCAACAACCAAGAATTCACCCTTGGGTGACAGAGCCAACCCATTTGCGAACCACAAATCATCAATGAGTAATTTACTCTCATTTTTCGCAGCATCGTAGTGGAACACTCTAAAACAGAAAATACCTATAATAATACATACATAATGTTATTTTCAAACTTTCGCGGTTTATATTCATATTTTTTACATACTATTTGGAACTTCACGCTAAATAATATCTACTTACATTCACCAACGTTACGAACGCGTTGCAGCACCCGTGCTCGCGGCTGGACTAAGTAAATATTTTTTAGCGTGAAGTCCCGAGTACTATATAAAAATTACGAGCCAATGGTTCCCATTGCTAGTAACATGGTAGTTTAGTTCATGATATGTATGGTAAACTCTAACGCAGTAAGCTTGTTTGTTGTACTACGAAAATACATACAAAATTCAGCTGAATTTGCTCAATAGTTTCTGTACCAATGCATAATAACTATTCATAAAAATAGGTATAATATTTTATTACCTTCCAGAAGGGTCACTGAGTGCACCTAGAGCGCCATCATGCAAATAGTAATCACTTGTTGAATCAGTCCAATAGAAGTCGCCATTATTGCTTAGTACAATTGAATTGAATAACTTTGGCAAACGTCTTTTGATCTCCACTCGAGGTGATACTAACAACTGTTTCTTATCTGTTTTTAGGTCTACCTTCCATATACCATAATAAGCATCTGCTACATAAAGAGTGTTGTGCTTCTCATCTATTTCAAAACCTAGTGGTCTCCCACAAATGTGACTCTTTGTGAGACCAGCTGGAACAATACAGTAAATTATGACTATTATGTAATGTTAAATATTTTATTTTATACAACCTCATAAAAGAGGACATCACAAACCTATTTTTAATGTACATAATACATATTTATGAAATAATTTCAATGGATTTTCAAGGTAGTATATTAAGAATATAACAAGTCATATCTAAGTTTTTCTGTTTCAATTATCAAACATGAAAATAATTTATTACAATATTGATCCAGAACTTATCATGAGTCTATATATCCATAGCAATAAAGAAATTACAGTTATTTACATTAATTATCATTTAGTAACATTGACTTTTGAACTTGAACCTGCATTGTGAATGTTGGAATGACATTAACATGTACTTTACCAATTTACACCTATTTCACAGTGTTAATATTCAATTTTTATTTCAACGTTTAACTTTTTTAAAATTCTAACTGTAACTTCTGTAAATGTAAAACTTTATAAAAATATTTTAGGATATGTTACATAGCATCCTCTAGCTTAAAACAGGCTAACATATAATTGTACTATGGGATTTATACAACTGACAGATATATAATGACCCTTATTTAGTTTTAAACTTTGCCTGCCAAAAGTACATAGTATTTTTTTACAATATATGAGAAAATACACACAGTTTTATACCATAATTGTGCATCTATGTCTTCTATATGTATGTATATACCACTTGGGTAGATAACTTGCAATCACTATCTGACAAGATCTAGTTTATGTGGCAGTGGCAAAACCCTAATATTTTAAAACAGAAATTAAAATTAAAGGTTACTTACTGCAAGGCTGCCCAATTTTAGTGACAAAGGTTATGTGCCCTGCTGGAGAAATTTTGACAATTTCACCAGTTCCTACACCAGTGTATAGGTCACCATTGAAGATTTGAAAAGCTTCAGGTCCAATCAGTTTGCCTTTAAATTTTTGCTCTGCATTATTTAAGATGCTATTTGGTGCCAAAGGCCCCACTCTTGGCTGTTCTGGTGAGATCCTGAAATAATGTTATAGAAGGTAAAAAATCTATATATAGTACAATACAGTAAACAATTAATTATAATAATAAATGAAATTGTACTTACACAATTTTAGTAAACTTTGTGTATGGAGGCAAGTTTGGTATAAGTACAATTATAGTAGCAACTATACCAAAGTACAATAAAAACTTAACAAACAATATTATAAACCTCTTAATAAAATTAAATACAAAACCCATATTGAATATTAGATAACCTGCAATAGAAATAATTGATATTGATGAGCAATGATAACACAACACTAATTTAAAACTTTCTATGGGTAACAAGTTTTCAGACACTTATTTATATCACTGGTAAATTATCAAACATTGTGCATATTGATAATACTTTAAAGGGCATTACCGCATTTATCGGCCGTGATATACCTAAAATTTGCCGACGAGTACGCAACGTGGCTAATGAGTAGATAAATACTTTAAAAATCACTTTCACTTAGCGTAAAAGCCACAGTAAGTACTATTTAAAAAAAGTGTTATAGCAGAGACAAAAATGTATTGCAATTATATTTTTATAAAGCCGTAGGTGATATTAATAACTTATAGGTCGTCGGCGTAGAGGTAGAATGATATAAATACCCAATAACTTAAAAAATATGATAATCATAAATACCTGGTACACCTGCGTTATTTCAACAAAAATTAATACAACATACTTTGTTCAGCGCTTGAGTTACGTTAGTTATTTTATTTTAAATAACACAAGGTGTTACAATGTTACATATACTAAATCAAAGTATTACAAAGATTATAAATTATAGGTCAATGTACGAATATGACATACAACGAACACGAAGAAAATAGTAAATGTACAACGAAGAAAATATCTAAATTGATAATGACATTGACATTGAAATGTTGTAATTTGATGCCCTTCTTGAACAGGCAAAGGAAATTCAATCCATACAAACTGGTCTTTAGTATTCTTCTCTAATTTTTGGTCATGTCAAGAATACCACTCTTCACTGCACCTTTTTACTTTACTCCATACAAACTGGTCTTTAGTATTCTTCTCTAATTTTTGGTCATGTCAAGAATACCACTGTTCACTGCACCTTTTTACTTTACTCCACTTATGCTCATTTTCGAACTCTTATTTTAAAACTCATAAACACGAACTGAACACCAGTGTTATAAAATACGGCATATGGCATGGTAACCGTGCGTCATGTTTGATAATTGTCGCCAAAATAAACTTTCATTCAAAGATGGCTATCACTTTTCAAGACACTGTACATTTATTCTTGCTAAGCTTATGCCTCGGTTACAAAACTGATTATGACTCTGACATTGATAAATATTTATTCTGAGTCATAGTTATTGTGTTCGATGTTTAAGTCAAATATATCCGCGAATTAAACTATTTAGGTACTTCTGATTTTATTAATAAAATGCTATACTTACGTTATGAACAGTTGCTGAATTAGAAATAAGCTGTTGAGCGTTAACTTTTGACAGTAAATGGATCAACCGCAATCTAACATTATAGAAGTTCGACTTATCGTGTGTAAATATTGTATTTTTTTTCTCTATATATATATATATAAATATTAAGAGAAAAAAAAAACATACATTTATATATATAAATATATATTGTTAGAACAGCACTAAAATTAAAAAAAAAACAACCAATATACAGAACTAAAACAACTTTATACTGATATATGATTTTTACACGATTTGTCTTAAAAACACCAAATGAATTTGACAAACTTGAAATAAGTAACTAACTAATTACACAAATTATTTAACTGATTAGTACAACAATCGGGCAGAGTTTCCTCTTAGGCAAGTTGACCGTACACTAAAAACTGTTAAAACGAAGGCGCGCACCGCCCTTTATAGACTTTCTCCCACCACTGCTTTATGCACCAGCCCCTCTTCAGGCATTCCATGGTCTATGCGCTAACAATATCATTGTCTAAATGTTACAGTGAAAAATAAAAGCGGACGTTCCGCGATTTCACTTGCGTAGTTCACATGCACCGTAAATGGTATCCTAAGTTACTCCTTATAAGATAAGCTATCTATCAGTGAAAGTTGCATTATAACTGGTTTAGCCGTTTTAGAGATTACCCGAAAGGAATAAAATGACAGACAGACATTGAATTTTTTTTAAATAGATTTTTAGATTAGTACCATATGTAATTTCATATACATTTAGTAGAAAGCACTTAATTTAGAATTACAAACTGTCTGAGTTAAAAACTAAAATTTTTCCAATTACAGTTTTTCATATGCCTACCCAATTTCTATAGAAAGCGGCAGTGAAGTTTCATCGCTTTACTAGGATTATTTATGTTACCTAGTTTGAAATGTATTTCCTTGCTTAAGTATCCTAAATAGTGGTGCTACCACTGTCGCCCTGCCTGATAGTGTATATCAGGTTATGGTCAACCAACACTAAAGGAGTATACTATCATAATGTTAAATACTGGGAATAGGAGTTCTGTTAGCACAGTTAGCTCGAGTGAGAGATCACATTCATCCCATGGAGGTAACATGAGCTCAGTACTAGCGGCGATTGAGAAGCTAGATGGTAATGCTGATTATAATACATGGAAGTTCATGATGGAACTCTATTTAATCCATGAAGTTTTATGGGCATACACAATGACAATACCGGATGCTAGTGATGAGTCAGGTATAAAAAAGGACCAAAAGGCCCGAGCAAAAATTGCTTGATAGTAAAGCCACATTGTCATGTTCATGTGCGTCATGCGAAGACTGCGTAAGATAAATCAATCATCTAAATAATAGATGCAGGCTACTTTCAAAGTTGGTCAATATCAAATTGGAACAATTCTCAAGTGTACGAGATTATGTGACAGCCATGATGACGGTAGCGCAACAACAAGGGACGAACTGCTTGCTACCCTGATGTTACAGGGGTTGACAGAGACGTTTCAACCCATGAAACTAGCAATACAGAACTCAAATATAGTTTTAACAACGGATTATATTAAAACTAAGCTATTTCAAATGGAAGATACATATTAAGCGGGTTCTAGTACTGCAAGTAATGCACTGCAAGCCAAAAATAAATATCACAAACAAAAGCAGAGAAGTGCTAATAAAACTAGACAAATAAAATGCTTTATCTGTGATGGACCTCACAAAGCCAGGGAATGTCCGAAGAATCAGAAGACAAAGAAGAATGCTTTGACGTCATTGGCAATGGCAACTGCAGGGAAACAAGGATCTGGAGAGTGGATTATTGATTCTGGAGCTTCTAACCATATGACAAATAGAAGAGATTGGTTAACAGACTTTAAAGTGTTAGATAAAAAAATAGAGATAGCTTGTGCAAATGGAGAAACAGTATATGGTGTGGCTGTTGGTAATGTTGTTAATAAGGAGATGGACGTGTCAATAAGAGATGTATTGTACGTACCTGGGTTAGCAGCTAATTTATTAAGTGTGAGCACAATAGTAAGTAGAAATCTGAATATATTTTTTGACAAAACTGGTTTTAAAATATTGAAAGCGGATGGATGATGTGTAAATGGTGATGTTTCCCATTCAGGTTCAATAGATAATGGCGTGTATAAGATTCAATACTGTTCACAAGAGGTGGCGTTAACTTCAACGACTTCCGATAAAATGATTTTGTGGCATAGGCGAATGTGACACCTTGGTATACGAAACCTTAAACTGTTAAAAAGTAAGATGGCGAAAGGGGTAAGTTTTTGCGATACCATATCTAAGCTTGAGTGCGAAGCGTGTGTTACGGGAAAACAAACAAAGAAGCCATTTAAAAAAGTTAGAAACGCTAACAGGGCAAAGGAGGTCTTAGAGTTAGTTCACACAGACGTGTGTGGGCCAATGAATGAAAGTTTCTATACGGGATATAGGTACTCGTATTTTCTTACTTTCATTGATGACCTAACTAGGAAAACCTTTGTTTATTTTTTAAAAAGTAAATGAGAAGTTTTTGAAAACATTTGTGGGCCTATTGCGCCTATTGCTAATTTGTGAAATTAACAGAGCGTCAAACTGGAAAACAGATAAAAATTATCCGGTCTGACAACGGCAAAGAGTTTGTCAATAAGAATGATGGATGAATTCTGCAAAGCTAGTGGAATCCGTCATCAGCTGACAGTTGAATATACCCCTGAACAAAACGGCGCAGCAGAACGGTCAAACAGGACTATAACTGAAAAGGCTAGAACTATGCTGGTAGAAGCTGGTTTATGCACAAAAGTTAGTACTGCAGTTTATTTGAAAAACCGTTCACCCACAGTTGCTCTAAAAAATAAGGTACCAGAGGAAGCATGGTAGAAAGGTAGACCTTAGCTTCGTAAGAGTTTTAGGGTGCAAGACTTTCCTTCATGTTCCAGATCAAAAGCGCAAGAAATGGGACCCTAACAGTAAAGTTTTGGTTCATGTTGGCTACTGCGAAGAAACAAAAGGCTATCGTTTAGTAGTTGATCCTGCAACTGGCGAGTTGTTTAAAGGCAAAGATGTTGTATTTTTCGAGAATCAGATGTATGGACGCAAAAAAGAAGCGTGTGTAGAGCGAGCTGTTCCACTTCCATTGACAGAAACGGTCAATGAACTGGATGAAGTTTCAGAAGCCGCTTAGGCGGGACAAGGTTCTGTAGAAGGTATAACACACTTGCCAATTCAGGGAGATCCTGAGACTAGAAAAGTCGTGCCTGGAAGTGAAGCTATTGAAGCTGACGATGACGAGTGGGCAACATCTGATGAGAAAGAGGAATCAGAAGTTAAAAGTATCATGTCAGATCATGATGATGGTCAGTCAGCTAGGAGATACCCACAGCGTCGAAGGACTGCAAAACAGTTTCCAGATTATGTTACTTATCAAGCAACTACTATGTCCAACGATCCTTTAACTGTCAAGGAAGCACTGTCCAGAGAGAATGGACCAAAGTGAAAAGTTGCAATTCAGGAGGAGCTAGAGGCTTTAAACAAAAACAAAACTTGGACACTTGTGAAGCCACCACGAGCATGCAACATCGTTGATTCTAAATGATTATTTAAAATCAAAGAAGAGGCAGGAGGAAATATTTGTTATAAAGCACGAGGAACAAGAGGCTTCAGTCAATGCAGAGGCATTGATTATTTTGACACATTTTCACCTGTAGTAAGACACAGTTCTTTGAGAGTGTTAATGGCTTTGGCGGCTCGAATGGGATTAAAAGTTGACCAAATTGACATAAAGACAGCATTTTTAAACGGTGATCTAACTGAAACCGTTTATATGAAGCAACCAGAAGGCTTTGAGGTAAAAGGCAAAGAGGATTGTGTCTGTCTTTTACAGAAGTCACTGTTTGGGCTGAAGCAGGCTCCAAGAGCATGGAACTCCTAGCTTCATTCTGAACTTATGAGGTTTAATTTCAAAAGATCCGAAAATGAGCCGTGCGTCAATACCAAATCACAGGATGGTAAAATAATTATCATTGCTGTGTATGTTGATGACATTTTAATCTTCTGGAATAAAGAGGAAAAATGCTCATGGTGAAGTGTCAACTGAAATCTAGCTTTGACATGAAAGATCTTGGTAAAGCTGAGTTAATTCTTGGAATCCAAATTGTACAAGATGCTAGTGGGATTAAGCTACATCAAGAGAAATATGTAGACAAGGTTTTGAGAGTATATCACATGGAAGACTGCAAACCAGTAGTGACACCAGCAGTACCAGGCAAAAGACGAGAGAAGCCTGTACATGGCAGAGAACCAGATAAGAACATTCCTTATCGAGGATTAATAGGTTCACTTATGTACCTAGCAGTTTGCACGAGACCAGATATAGCTCATGTGGTTAACTACTTAAGTCAGTTTAATGAGTGTTACGAGAAGCAACATTGGATCGCAGCCAAGTGTGTACTACGATATCTCAAAGGGACAAAGGCTTGAGATACATGAGAGGAAAACAGGACGAATTGCTGCATATTCTGGCTCAGTGTCTTATTCAAGGAGGAGCAGTTTCATGGCAGAGCACTAAACAGCGCACAGTAGTTCTTGGTACTGCTGAAGCAGAATATGTTTCACTATCTGAGGCAACTAAAGAAGCTGTATTTCTTAGAAGATTTGTAGCAGAGATGATTGGTAAAGAGGTACAGAACGCAATTACAGTTTTATTCAGATAGCCAATCAGCCATTGCTATTGCTCACAACCCGGTGCATCATCTACATACCAAACATATTGATATCAGATACCATTTTGAGAGAGATGCAGTCGAATCTGATATCATAAGGTTGAAGTATCGACAAACTGAAAGAATGATTGCCGATGCCTGGGCCAAACCATTGCCAAGAGGCTTTGAGTGGTGCGTGAATGGTATGGGATTGAGTGAGTGATGCATGAGATTTAACGGAGGAGTATTGAAGCAAAGAGGTTTGTTTCATAGTTATAATCTCATAGCATTTTATTGAAAAAGAAAGTATAATTTTGCATTGACAAAAGAGAATGTCAGTGGAGATGTAGGAAAAAATGTTAAAGAAAAATATTTTTTCTGTTAGTTGTTAAGTTGTTCCCATTTGCTAATATTATATATGTTACCAAGTTTGATATGTATTTCCCTGCTTAAGCATCCTAAAGAGTGGTGCTACCACTGTCTGTCGCCCTGCCTTACACTATCATTAACGACGACTTCTATTACTTTTATTTAGCAGTATGGTATTTGATCTAAGTCTACTTCTGTTTAAAACCATGATACAAAACCTATTCCAGTTAGTCTATGAAAATTTCAAGTGATTAAATATTCTCTTTGATTTTTGTCCTCTTTGTTATCTGTGTTGACGCCATTGCGGACGTTTTCCCCTTGCTGTTCAGCTCATAAAATATATATTTGCACCATGGGTCACGCTAATATATGGTATTCTCACCCACGTAGATACGGCCAAGGCTCTCGCTCTTGGTAAGATTTAATTTCAAGCTTTAATTAACCTGGATGTCATGTTAATTGAATTGGCTTAAACACGTGTTTTATGTATTGGTTACTTGTTTCAGCCGCGCCTGCTCTAACAAACATGGACTTATTCGCAAATATGGCCTAAACATTTGTAGACAGTGCTTCAGAGAGTATGCCAATGACATTGGCTTCAAAAAGGTACGTCTTTTCAACGCTTTATGGTGATTCAGTGAAACTTTTTCAGTATTCATGTTACTATAAATTGAGAATACCTCTTCTGTACGTGTGTTCTCTAGATCTTTCATTCTATAAACCAGTTATTCTTCAGTTCAGGGTTCATATTTGCGTTGAGTTTACTGATCTGATGAACACTAGTTGAGTTGTAAGGTTATGTTTATATGTAACTAGATTTTTTTGTTTGTTTGACTGTAAGCTCCCGTGAAATGGTTGATAGGTTCCAACAATACCTACTCAGAGAAAAACAGAATTGACATAATCACAGCTACTAGCAAATATACAATAGTCGACTCAAGGTTTTAAGGTTGAGACTGAAGCAATTGGGTCCATTCATAGAATTGTTTGGTCATTATCTATGGAGCGTAATTCAGTCTGGAGAACAATAAGAACAGAGTTATATGTGGCTGCCTTTATGAATGTGATCTTGTTGCTTTTACTTTTACATGTAGAGAGAATCTATCTTAGTAGAATAAAAGTTCAGTATACATCTGGAAACATTGCTACGATATACTATTCATTTGTATCTCAGTTAGACTTCTTCACAAGATTTTTACACACAAAATATGTCTGTACTCAAAACTGCGCTGGGTTGGACCAAGTCTGTGGTAATTAGATTTCAACCCTGCATTGCATTTATATAGTCTGTGTGAATATGAATCATCTATAGACCATACTAATTTTACCCCAAGGTCATAGGCCTGAGATAAATGACAGTTCATGAGATTTCCAACAACTAATGTTTTTGTCAGAAGGGGAGTGAAGATATTTATCCCTGTTGCCAATAATATAGTACTCATTAAATCAATTTGCAGGCCTTATGGGCAATTTGAATAATTTCAATAGTAGCACAACCTACCACTGTCTATTTCCATGCAAAAGTACCATAAAGTATATAGGAAAAACAATTTAGTAAGCCTCTGCCTATAGGAGTACCTTCTAGGGCAAAAGGCGTGGTTTTATGTATATAAATAGTGTGTGGTGTACCTACTTTAAGTTTTTACACCATTTGACCTGTCAACCCCATTACAGTGCACAGGGCTATAATAGGTATAGGCAAAGTATACTGTATTAACATGTTTTTTTTTGTTTCAGCTGGACTGAGATGTTTAGCGTATAAATAAATTTTAACATTAAGTTACAACTATGTTTTATTTCATCAGCCTTATTAAAATTCACTGAAAAATGAGCACATCTGTGAAATCTATGAATGCGTTTTTAAGCTTGACTCCTTAGATTGTCCCTTATGGCCCTTAATAATCATTCTGTATTTTGTTATAAGCAGTTTTGACCTAATTAATCATGGCTAAAGACACAACCCCACTGACCTGCAGTCACAAAAGGCGGGACATTCAAGTAGATAATGAGTTCAATAGATCTTTGTGGCGGATCATGGCAAAGAATATATTTGACTTTGTGAAAGTTAGTTTCGAGTTGATACTTATGGTGATGTCAGTTATGAACTGCATGTATTTATAGAAGCGAAAGTCTAATTAACTAGTACATGGTCTTCATCTGTGTATTTGCAGTCTCATTCAAACCATGTCTAGGGTTTACTTTTTTTTTGGCTGTTCGGAGCAGCTATTGCTTGAGTTTGGGATTTCAGGGTGGTTAGGAGCGACTGCCTAGTGGTTAGGATTGACCTGCCAATCACGTAAGGGCACCTTCTTCATTGCTTTATCTGTTTGTCAGTAGGTGAAGTCGCTTGGACCCGGGGGTCTTGAAGGGCCTTTACACCTTTCAATGTTAGATATATCCTTTAAAATCCTTTTTAATGAGATTGAAGCGTGGCCAGTGCTCGAGTGACAAGCAGCAGCAGCGTGTTACGAAGGTAAGCAGAGAAGTATACCATTTATTTACGCAGGTCATTGCTGGTAGATGGGACCGTCGCCGTTTGCTTTACGTAACTGCTGGTGCGTACAGTTTGAGGTAGAAGCTATCATCTGAACGTAAATCCCGGTTTGGTGTTATATATACCCTTTGCGACAGAACTCAGTGCCTGAGGGTCCTATTTACAGCTAGATATGAGTAACTACTACTGGTTTCTGTTGTACTCGTAACGTTATAAGTTTTCAGTAATATCACAGATATTATACCTAATATAATTCGTAGTATAGATACAGAAGCTGTATCTGTAATTGTTACGGACATTTTTAAATTTGCTTTGCGTGGCTGGGGTAACGTTACAGCAGCAGGAAATGTTTTAGTGAAATATTAAGAAACTAAGCACAACAAATTTAAAAATGTGCGTTATAGGACCTGCAGTACTGAAAATTTATTGAGTCATTTTCGGTAACATTTTACTGGGGTAATGTTCTTATTCCTAGACAAGAATTTCTACTAATGCACACCTAGTTACGTACACAGAGCTGTCTACGCCTAGATAGGTGTGCATTAGTAGAAATCAATAAAACTAAAAAGGTATAAATATGAAAATGTTTAATTTTACAAAACTGTACAAAAGTATTAAAAAACTATGTAAATTTTATATAATTGTATTATCTACCTACTTAGAAAAAAAGCCTACTAATTATGAATTTGCTTGCGCTTGGCGGAAGTTGTTTATTGTCGTTCCCACTCTCTGAAACAAATATAAAAAATAAAATAAAAATTTCTTCATTTTGCATAGACCATTTTAACGGCGCTTACAAACTGTCATACACTATTTAAAATAAAAAAAATAAATAAATAAATATCCATCACGCCTTATCCCGAAGGGGTGGCAGAGGCATATTATATTCCCACTTTTCACCGTGTGGATTCCTGTCCCACGTAATAGGTGGTGAGCCCATTGCCGTGTTGAAATAGACAGACGCAGGTTGTGGCGACCTGCTGTTGAAAAAAAAAAATAGTAAAATACCTATTTAAAGTGACCACTGGTTCGGAACGCGGCGAAATAATAATAAATTTAATAAGTAAGCTAATATAAGCTTGTGTTATGGGATCTAGAAGACTGATAAACATACTTAAATATTTCTAAATATAGGCATACATAATTTACATAGAAAACACCCAAACTCTGAAAGAAACATTTGTGGATCACGCATTTTTTTTCAGTCGCGGCAGTGGCATACACTACCACTGCACCACCGAAACAGTCAAAAATATGTAGGTACTTATAGGTTAATAAAATGGACATATTCTTTCTGTTACACAGCACCATCTAGAACCGCTCGTGGCCCCGAGCCTATAAATCTAGTGTTCCAAACGATGATTGCGTTAAGCATCTTTCGCAATGGGTGGTGCATAAATAGGTGACTGGTTTACGGCATTTCCATTTACTTACGAACGTTTACGTACTTCGGAAGGCACGCTAAGCCGTTGATTCCGGTTGCCAGTAGCATGGTAGTCGTTAGCCAAGGAGAAGGCTATAAGGGCGTGTTGTGTTAATGCAAAATCAGTCAATTCATTGATGTAGATTCAAATTTGTCCGCCATTCAGTTATTCAGCGAAATTATTAAAATAAGTACAGTTGGGATTGTATCGAGTTCACGAAAGGATTAAATATTCAAAAAATCGGTCAAGCACGAATCGAACAAGTGCGGCGATGTTTCCGTAAATAATTAGTATTAATTTGAGTTAAATCTAATTAAGACTAGACTAGACCTTCGAATTGTATGAGAGCCCATACAAATCAGAGGTCCATGTAAATTTGTATAACGTATTCTGAATTCACGGGAAGTACCGTAGGTTTTGATTCCCTTGAGAGTGTCGAAATTTGCGGCATAAACGGCTGCTGTATCTTTTGATTACGTTGGCTTAAAAGTTAGATTTTTTTCACGTGAGTGTAGACCTGAGTATTTACAATAAATTTCAGCTTGATACTTCCACGCGTTCCTGAGAAAAAGGTTCTTGACAGACAGACAGACGGGCGGACAACAAATTGTTCATTATTTTTCCTTTTGAAGTACTGAACCCTAAAAATCTATTTTGTCCAATCAAGTCACGGGTCGCATAGTAGACGCGATATATTTTCATTTTCATACTCAATCAGTGTCAAATTATATTTATCAAGGAAAGTAGGTACATAAGTGATGAAAAGTTACTGTTTTTTCAATCAAACATATCCAAGGTGTACACCACATTAGCACCAGATAAAGAGGGGATATCCAGCAGGTGCTTCATTGTGGTCCAGGAGCGACGCACCATATCTCTGGCTTTTATGATGCCCGGGACAGAGGAGCTATCGATATCGCCAACAGGCCGGCTTGAAACATTCCAATACCAGCCTTTCATCACAACCTACGTCTTTATTACACACTAAACAGTTATACTCACGTGTTAATTTCGGGATAGCCTGACTAGTTACAGACCACACACACTGTGGCATAGTGCCAGCGCAGCTTCCGACATAGTTTGACGCTTCTCTTGAAAAAGGACCTCCGTTAGGTCC
Organism: Thumatha senex; assembly: GCA_948477245.1. Taxonomy (NCBI): domain Eukaryota; kingdom Metazoa; phylum Arthropoda; class Insecta; order Lepidoptera; family Erebidae; genus Thumatha; species Thumatha senex. The sequence continues at coordinate 10,614,479 of OX419743.1, forward strand.
GAAACTACTCGGGCTATCTCGAAATTCACACGTATGTATAACCGTTTAATTTGTAATAATGAACTACACTTACGAAATCTACTACAACCTACCTACGTCTGTTCATTTTAACACGGCAATAAGCACAACGCCTTATTACGTGAGACAAAAATGCATACTGTGGAATGTAGGCAAATAGTGATCCTTATGGCCTTTGCCTACCACTCCGGGATAAAGGCGAGACTATATGATATGTTATGAATGCCTTCAGATGAAAAAACATTGCGTGCCCATAGTTCCAGTATCGAGACGGGAAACGCAAATTCCAAATTTTATTAGTTTATGTAACTACGTAGTTTTCATGTGATTCAATTCAATCTATTTTATGGCCTTTGTGTGCTTTAATATAGATAGAAAATACGTGTGGGTACGAAGAGGGGTGTTCTGGCCCTCTTCACCACTGACATGAATCATTTTAGGTAATTTGTTGCTACTATAATTATGTACGTCGATTAATATTAAAAATATTAATTTTACCTGTCCAACACCAGCAAGAAGTGCTAAAAGACTGCGTTGTGGGGGTCTACAATGCTTCTTGCCTCCCTCTGCACAACAAAGATTCGGGAAACAGTCGACACTCGAGCTGCACTTTTGAGGAAACACATCATACGCTGGAGGTGGCGTGCATTGTAAATACTTCTCCAACATCCTTACAGCTGCAACCACAAAACAAGTTAATAACAACAAAATACACTACTGGTTGATGCCTGCCGCTTCGCCCGCGTTGATAAGTTTTCCCGTTCCCATTTCCCACAAGAACCAGGGTAAAAATATGTTTTATTCTGATGTGTAAGCTATATTATTGTAAAGTTCCTTTCAGTAGATTTTGTGTGAAACATTATTACAAACTTTCACGTTTTTAAAATAGTAGGAATAAAGTACCTGCTTTTGACTGCCTCGATGACTGCACCATCGTAACCTAAGCCATACCTAAGTGATAGCTACTGCCGTAATGAGGTCTCGGGTTCGAAATCCGGGTCCAAACAAATATTTGTGTGACCCTGACTTTGGGTGTTTTCTATGTTTGTATTTAGAAATATACCTAAAAGCATGCAGTTGTCTGCATTCCATAGCGATTATGTGAATTGTTTCAATTAAGGTTAGGTTGTAAGTGTATTTATAAATTGTTTTATATTTTACTTATGCTATGTTACGTTAGTTAGGTTAGTAATGTTCTATTTAGTTATGAATCCCCCTTTGGTTAAAGGCCACCTCCAATTATGTCCATATTATTTCCAGCAGATCACTAATGCTTCATTGATGCCGAACATGCTCTTTAGATGTGGTGTCTGTAACACTAGTCAGTAGGTACCTAAAGGATAGTACCTACCTAAGTATTAAGTATGCGGGAACTTACGTGCTTCTATCCTGTTAGCGACAGGTACCAGGTCCAGCCTTGCGTACGCAGTGCGGCAGTAAGAACGGTTGCCATCGGGGCAGCAAATCCGTGGCCAACAGTCGGCGTCCGTCTTGCAACTCTGGACCTCGAACAGTAGCTCGCCCAGCGGAGCAGCCGGACATTCCCGTGGTATTACGCCTAATAAAGCTGTAAGATTATCTCAACATGAGTTTTTACTCACAGAACATATATTATTGAAAAACTAATCAACAACAGACTCTTAAAATACTTAAAAGAATTCAGTTTGCTATCGACATATTCACTGAAGACGCAGTTACTGCTCTTAGTTCATTGGTAGTGAAACGCCTTGATAATGGAAACAAGTGTGTTGCTGCGTTTATAGATCTCAAAAAAGCCTTTGACACGGTCTCTGTCCCTATTCTCCTAAAAAGCTGGAAAATATGGGCATTAGGGGTAGCAACTTAAATCTATTTAAAAGCTAACTTTAAAATCGCAGGCAGAGGGTCAGGGTGGGTGAATGTATTGGTGACGACGCAGCTGTATCATACGGTGTTCACCAAGGGAGTGTAATGGGTCCTACATTGTTCTTAATTTATATTAACGATCTCTGTAACCTAATAATTAAAAACGCCCAGTAGCGCAATTCACAAATCTCTGATCCAAATCCTCTACCGCGCAAATGTCATCGATATTCATAGAACTCAAACATCGATGACATATGCGCGGTAGAAGATTTGGATCCGAGATTTGTGAATTGCGCAACAGGTCTTTTCATATGCCGATGATGCAGCTGTAGTCTTCACGGGCCACTCTTGGCGTGAAGTTCAACATAGTGCTGAAGTGGGCATGTCTAGAATAGCTCTGTGGTTAAATCAAAATCTCAAAACCAATTAGGTGTGTTTCAGTATTTATAATAGTTCACAGCATGTGACGACAGAAATCAATCTTGTGCATGCCCAGCTATCGAAAAAGTGTCCCAAACTAAATACCTTGGTGTCGTAGTCGACCAAAGATTATCATGGTATCCCCACATTGACCTGGTCTCAAATAGGATTAGAAAACTTAGCTGGGTATTTAGAACATTAAGACATGTTGTTCCCAAAACCATAACCATGACCATGACTCTCCAAGAAATCTCCTGAACGAGATATATATTTTGCCTTGGCCCAGTCAGTATTACATTATTACTGCATTCCTATCTGGGGAGGCGCGGCTAAAATCCGATTTATTAAGCTAGAGAGAGCTCAGCGTGCACTTATTAAATTAATGTACCTACTTTAAAAACAAAAGGTACCCAACGGACAGTCTTTACCAGATAAGCAACTTAGGTACTCTCGGTTAGGAAATTGTATATATTTCATATGATCCTAAAAAAACACAAAATCCTTCCCTATAATCCGGCTATCCTATCCAAAAGAAGAAAAGATATTATGGCACAAACTCCTCTGACCTTAACAATGTTTGCTTGTAGGCAATATGAAAAGCGCTCTGCGCAATTATATAGGTACAATAAAATAAACAAAATCATAGATATATACACATTACATAATTACGACTGCAAATACGAAATATTGAACTCGATAAAACCACTCACTTACCTTGAAACAGAAAATCTTCTGGAGCACATTAAATAGTAACCTATACTATCTGACACGTAGATACAGAACACGTACGACATAATTCTTACACACACACACCACACATTCACTCACAAACACACGCGCGAGTTTAACACGAGTACGCATACTCTTAACTTTTGTTTATATTCAAAATCTATTTTAAATTGCTTTTCCTTTTTTTTTATTATTATTCCTATTATTTACATATAAAAACGTATTTGCTTTAGATAAATTATCACCATGTATTGATATGATGAGAGCGGTCCCTCCTAATACAAGCATCATTTGCTTAACAGGAGGGTCCTACTTCCTTTGTACAGCATTGTTATTGTTAACGCAAATAAATTATTATTATTATTTCTCTTTATTTCAATATATTACGTATACATTATATATTTAAATATACATATCCAAAAAGCGCATTTAAAAATATAAAACATAGTATACCACCGGCATCGGGTATAGGGACCAAGTCACCGGTGGTTAGGGCTTCAGAGAGAGTAACCTCCTCACAATACGTGCAGTATTAAGAAGAACCGCCTTCTGCATCAAGCCCTTGACCCAACTGCCTAACGCGAGCCTCTTAAGGTGTTGGTCGAGGCATTTGGCTATTGCTTTTTTTTTTAAATTACTATTCTCTTTATTTACAATACAAACATATAAATTTAATTTTTAAATATATCTATAAAAACAAATACATTTAAAAATATAAAAAATAGTAGTCCACCGGTATCTGGTACAGGGACCAAGCTACCGGTGGTTATGGTTCCAGAGACATGAACCTCCTCACAATGCGTGCCGTATCGAGGAGAACTGCCTTCTGCATCAAGCCCTTGATCCAGCTGCCTAACGCGAGCCTCGTAAGATGTTGATCGAGGCTATTTTACAAATATTTTAATTGTTTCTCTTTTTCTGCTTTCACGAGATTTTCGTCATGTGGGATGGTAATATCCACAATCATTGCGCGACGCTCTAATCGATCTATCACCACTATATCAGATTTATTGGCAACAATAGTCCTGTCAGTAATGATAGATAGATCGATCCCAGTACAAAGTGAAACGACCATTCTTAAGAACTGGGTCGGGTACATACCTGTAATAGGGCACCTCCAATTCCACAAGTTTATATTTAAGAGCTAGTTGCTGATGGACAATCCTGGCTACTTGATTGTGTCCTCCATATCTCCCTGCGATCATCAGTGGTGAGTATCACAGGTTTGCACCAGTTCTTTTTAGCCAGATTAAGCGGGGTAAGTCCATTGTGTACTGCTACTACATCCCGATGCATACTAACGTCCGCTGACAGAAAATATTCTCTAAGGTTGCATATCTCGCGGTTGTTGGAGAGTCTTAACATTTAAGAAGCCTCGACCCCCAAACTTCCGCGGGATATACAACCTCATGACAGACGAACGTTGGTAAACAGAGTACGAACTTTTCTATTCATTTGCAGAAAGGGATCTAAGTTTTGTGGAATCTGAAGTTCCATGCCTTCAGATTATACAATCTCACCTCTTTTAACATGCATGATTGCACATTTGTCTACACCAAACTCCATCTTGATAGAATTACTAAAGTTTTCAGTTGTCAGAAAACTTTGAAAGTTGTCTTTTTATTAGTAAGTCTTTCAATTGGAGATCATTGGAGGCAAAGAGTTTCAAATCATCCATGTAAAAGAGGTGGGATATAACTTGACCACTTCTCTGCAAATGATAGCCCAGCCCTAAACCCTCTAATATAGTACTGAGAGGGTTAAGTGCTAGACAAAACTACAAAGGACTCAAACTGTCACCCTGGAAAATACCCCTCTTTATCCGTATAGGTTCATCGTCACCAAGAATTTCTCGACATCCCGGATAGCAAAGGACCGTACTCCATTGCCCCATACATGTCTCCAAGAAGGTGCATAGAGTTGCATCAATCTTATACAACTCCAGCACCCTCATGAGCCATGAATGTGGCACGGAGTCTTAAGTCTTCTTATAGTCTATCCAAAATGTCGCCAAATCCCTTCGTTTACGACGAACCTGGTCGTATCAATAATAAGGAGATCTTTAGTACAACGGGCCCCAGTTCTACATCCATTTTGAGAGCCTGATAAGATTGAATTTTCAGTAACATGAGTATTTATTTTTACTCTCAGAATAGATGTAAGTAGTTTATATAACGTTGGAAGACATGTTATAGGTCTATAATTTTTGGGGTCCGTGGTACTACTTATAAAGCAGGTGGGTTACTCCAGTGGTCATAAAACTTGGAAGCAACCCAGAATCTAAGGATGATTGAAATTGAGATGCCAAATGACTTTGTGATCTTCGGAGCCACTTTAGCCAAAAATTGTGCAGTCCATCTGGTCCTGCAGCTTTCCAGTAGGAAGTTGACGGACTGCATTTGCAACATCATCAGATGTTATTGATGGTGGCTCCATTGGATAAATTGAGTCACACATTCGCATACACTTACTTTATTATTATTATTATCTCTTTATTTATTTATACAACATATCAATTACATTTTTAAATATATCTATAAAATAAAAAATACATTTAAAAATATAAAAAATAGTGACCCACCGGTATCGGGTACAGGGACCAAGCTACCGGTGGTTAGGGCTCCAGAGAAAGGAATTTCCTCACAATACGTGCCGTGTCGAGAAGAACTGCTTTCTGTATCAGGCCCTTGATCCAGCCGTTTAACGCGAGCCTTTGTAGGTGTTGGTCAAGGCTCTTGGCTATAAGTCCATGGACAGATATGACTATCGGTACAATGATCGCTGAATCCACACCCCACACGTCGACAACCTCATGAGCCAAGTCTAAATATTTCTTTTGTTTGTCTACCTCGGCTTTCATGAGGTTCTCGTCGTGAGGTATGGTGATGTCAACAATCATTGCACGGCGTTCTAATCGATCTATTACCACTATGTCAGGCTTATTGGCGACAATAGTCCTGTCCGTGATAATAGATCGATCCCAGTATAATGTGACATGACCATTTTCGAGAACTGGGTCGGGCATATATCTATAGTATGGTACCTCTAAATCAACAAGATTGTACTTAAGAGCAAGTTGCTGGTGAATGATCTTGGCTACTTGGTTGTGTCGATGCAAATACTCACCGTTTGCAAGACTCGAACAACCAGAAATAATATGCCTAAGGGATTCTCCGGGACGATGACATGCCCGACAGATGTCTACCGTACCATCCTTCAGGATATACTTCCTGTAGTTCTTTGTCATTACAACTTCGTCAGTAATTGCAAAAACAAACCCTTCAGTCTCTCCAAAGAGATCACCAAATCGTAGCCAAGATACTGATGCATTGAAGTCTATATCAGGCCTGTGTAAGGCCTGATAAAAACGACCATGCAGCTCCTTACTCTTCCATACCTCCTTGCGATCAGTAACACCAAGTACTATAGGTTTATGCCAATTCTCTTTAGCCAACGAGAGCGGGGTATGTCCATTATCCACTGCAACCACATCGCGATGCAACCTCGTGTCAGCATTGAGAAAATATTCTCTGAGGTTGCATATCTCACGGTTATGGAGGGTCTTGACATTTAAAAAGCCTCGACCTCCACACTTCCGAGGGATATACAACCTCATTACTGATGAACGAGGATGATGCATTCGAAATGTGGTCAACAGGGACCGCACTCTCCTATCCAGGGCATCTAATTCAGTCTGAGTCCATCTAAGTATACCGAAGGAATACATTAGGACCGGTATGACCCACCCATTGAAGGCACGCACCTTATTACCGCCTGATAAAAGACTTTTCAGTACTTTTTTCAGACGGCCAAAGAATCGCTCCTTCAATGTTTGTTTCACACCAGATTCGTTAATTCCTAATGCCTGCGATATACCCAGATACTTATAGGTCTCAGTGGCGGAGAGAGATCTGAGTATTATGGAATCCGAAAGCTCAACACCTTCAGACTCCACAATCCCACCCTTCTTTACATGCATGACTGCACATTTGTCAACGCCAAATTCCATTCTAATAGAACTACTGAAGGATTTTGTTAACTTCAATAGTTCTATCAGTTCCAATTTGGTGGTGGCAAATAGCTTAAGGTCGTCCATGTAAAGCAGGTGGGATATAACTCGACCTTCTCTCCGCAACTGATAGCCTAGCCCTGAACTCTCTAGTATAGTACTAAGAGGGTTCAGTGCCAGACAAAACCATAAAGGACTGAGACTGTCGCCCTGGAATATGCCCCGTTCAATAGGCAAGCCATTTGTTACAATCTGACGACATCCTGGATAGCAAAGGTCTGTTCTCCATTGCCTCATACATGACCGCAGGAAAGTACAAAGAGTTGCATCCACTTTGTACAGCTCCAGCACCCTCAGAAGCCAGGTATGAGGCACAGAGTCAAAAGCCTTTTTATAATCAATCCAACATGTCGCCAGACTGCGACGATTACGGCGTACCTGTTGGTTAATGGTCATATCAATAATAAGGAGCTCTTTGGTGCCTCGGGTCCCACCTCTACATCCATTTTGAGACAAAGACAAGACTGAATTTTTATCTAAATGTGAAGTAATTTTGATTCTCAAAATGGATGTTAGAAGTTTATAGACTGTTGGTAAACACGTGATTGGTCTATAATTTTTGGGATCCAAGGCATCGCCAGATTTATAGAGAAGGTGGGTTATTCCAGTCGTTATAAAATCGGGCAGAGAGCCCGACTCTACAGACGACTGGAATTGAGTTGCTAAGCGAGCATGTGAACTACGGAACCACTTTAGCCAAAAATTATGCAGTCCGTCCGGTCCCGCTGATTTCCAGTTGGGCAATGAACGGACTGCATTTGCTACATCGTCTTCTATTATGTTAATTGGGTTCATTGTTTGAATAGATTCACATGCCCGCTCAACCTCTCTCATCCATTCGCCTTCAATATGACTAACGGACCTCGACCAAATACCACGCCAAAATGCATTTGTGGCATCAGCATTTGGTCGCGGTCCATCATCCACATCGGAATCGGGTTTCTCCCATTTTCGATAAACCCACCTTTCATCCTTTTGGAACATGTTATTATTATTATTATTATGTCTCTTCTTTTCTCGGGCATCTTCTTTTTTTTTTTCTTGAAGATACCCGGGCTTTTGGTAGGCTTACATGGAGACATAGGTCCAACACGCAGAGGCCCTTTGAGAATTTTAATCTAATAGGGAATGGGACCCTCACTGCAGATAGTCCACGCCCGCCTTATGTAGAAGAACGGTAATGGATCACCTCCAATGGGAGTTAAACTATTGTGAAATGTGCTAACTATGAAATGGGCTATTGGGTTGGGTGTTAAATGGATTGGGTGATTTAAGCTATTGATAAAAACGGCGTCTGCCTTTTTAATATATTATTATTAAACTATTGGCAGACGGTGACTCGCCAACTCACTAGATGGGCCCCCTATACAATCACCATAGGCATGATAAGCCTGTAAGGCGACAGAGGGCAACACCGGTGTGAGCGGCTTGGGGTGTCGAGCGGTGCGGCGCCGGTTTCACCTTCGCGGGACAGGCCCGGAGCGGGCTTCCCCGTAGTTATGCCCTTGAAAATGACACTTCCACCCCCGAGCATATAGCTCTGGCTCCCTCCCTCAGACCGGCCAATTAAGGCAAGTCAGAGTTGAGATTTGCTGCACTCCCGGGAGAAGCACTCTCACTGCTTTCCCGTTAGGCCATTAAATCCTAACCGGTGCAGAAGGGCAACAAAACTCTGAGGAATCGGGACCGATGTGTAGCCACGCACATTCAGCTCGCCACAAGCTGCCCTGCGGATGTGAGCTTTTCAATAACTTTCTGATACACTTTTTGTTGATATCAGAAAGTGGATGACTCAAAAAGCGAATCTACTATGCCCTCATAGGGTTGCGTTAATCCTATAAAAGATAACGACTGTCCTCGAGGGGTATTATTATTATTATTAAATAACGTCCAAGTGTGTGTTAGTTTACGAATTATTTATTTCGAAAAGTAGTTAGATACATTTTCTCAATTTATCGATTGTTTCCTACAAATCCTTACCGTGACATTTTTTGTAAGAGTCCAGTCTACCGTATAAGGGCGGACAACTTCAAGATTACTTAAAAGATTTATATTTCACTAAAAAATACTTACTTTATTGTTAAAGCCTTATCACACGATAGCAACATCAGCTAATAGACCTATCCATTAGTCTATTAGTAGGCGCAGCCGATCAAAAAGGATGTAGAAGTATAACCGAGTTCTTTTATAAGTAACATTATTTAGGATTAGTAAACCCACACACACACACACACACACACACACACACACACACACACTTATACACACACTCTCACACACACATTTTACCCATTTGTTTTTCTATTTTATTTTGTGTTTAGTTTTTTGTTTTTTGACTTAAACCTGTACCCATTTATCATTTCTTCGAGGAACTCTGACACCACAGATCGGCCTTGAGGCGGCGATAATGACTGCGACACAGTTCTAAACTAATGCAGACATTACCGCATATATTCATTATTGTATTTCTGTTTTTAGTTCCAATAAATAAATAAAATAAATAAATTTATAGTAGGTATGTTAGGTAAATACAAATATGTACATACGTTCGTGAGGTATCGGCGGTGAGGTCGGTCTCGGCGCTGGAACACCTTTCACACATTGGCCATCACAGCACACTTGATCGGGCCCGCCGGTGGCACGACACTGAGAGTTCTTCTGGCACAGTACCGGGAACAGGATGACTGGGGCTTGACCCGCCGTCGGACACACGTACTTTTGCGTCTTGCCTGCGCTCGAGTAATCCACGTTAAACTCGTAAAAAGTATCAGAGTTCCGTTGTTGTGAATAATCTGTGTCACCGGTTATGAAATAACCTAGGGACAATACGAGTCTATTCCATTATTAATTGATGATAATGTAAGCTTCTACTATAAGGAGCGCCTAAGAATATACTACACTATGTCTACACTGCACCAAACTAACTAACTAACTATAACTAACTATCTTCACGCTGTATCCCTGACGGGGTAGTCAGAGAGGACAGATCGCCAGGCTTCGCAATCCATACATACTTCTTTCGCTTCTTCGAGATTCATCAATCGCTTCATACACGCACGTCTGGGTATCCGAGTGCTTTTGACCTTTCCGTTTTTGAGCAATCTGCTCACGTGGTCTTCATATGTATGTCTCGGCCTACCCTGACTCCTTCTACCCTCTACTTTTGAACAATATATTATATAATAATTCTTCGTCAATCGTTCCTCACTTATTCGTTGGACGTGTCCAAACCAACGGAGCACGCCCTTTTCCAGCTTAACGCTGACACTTTCATTCAAACCTGCCATATTGCGTATCACTTCGTTACGTATTCGGTCGGCCAAGGTAACGCCGCACAATTTTCGAAGTGATCGCATCTCCACAGCATTCAATTTACTTTCATGCATCTGCTGACATACCCAGGTTTCACTACCGTAAAGCAAAGTTGGCACTAGCACTGCGTTATGAATCGCCATGCGTGCTTCTTTTACGATGCTTTGTCGCTTTACTAACTGGGACAAAGCACTTGCTTCCTGGTTTATCCTAATCTCGCATTTAGTTCTTACGTCACCTCTTTCAAATGCTAGAACCTTAGTTTTACTTGCATTCAAGCGAAGACCCTTACTTTCACACTCCTCTTTCATATTAGTGACTAATGCCTGAAGGTCGGCTTCTGATGAGGCCATGAGCACCGCATCATCAGCGTACAGCAGACAGTTTGCTGTAAAGTCACCCAAATTCACACCCATATTAAAATCTTTCAACTTCTGCAGGCAACTGTCCAGATACACTATGAACAGCCAGGCGGACATGACACATCCCTGTTTGACGCCTGTACAGACATTAAAAAGAGGTGACACATCCCCCCCTACTCGCACGCAAGCCTTACAGTCCCTATAAAGCGACTGTATTGCCCGCAGTAGCGAGCCGTCCACACCATATCCGGGCAGCAAGTCCCACAGCGTTTCTCTCACAACGTTATCAAATGCTTTCTCTAGATCCACAAAAGCGCAGAAAACCTTCTGGCTAACAGCCACAAACTTTTCCGCGATCATGCGGAGAGAAAACACTTGATTCATGCAACCTCTTCCACGTCGGAATCCGCATTGAGCCTCCCATAAATACCTTTCAGACTTTTCTTGTATTCGTGCCGTTATAACCTTTGCATACACCTTACTAGCTAAGCTGACCAAGCTGATCGCCCTGTAGCTGGAGCAGTTTATTTGTAAATAGGTACTACAACTGCTACTCGCCAGTCATCCGGGACCTCACCCGTCCGCCAGCACAAGTTGCATAACAGACATAGTGTGTCCCAGACACGCGACCCACCGTACTTGATCATCTCAGCAGTAACTCTGTCTTTTCCCGCAGCCTTACCACATTTCATACTTCTTATCGCTTGTTCTATTTCTTTCATACTAATGACTTCAATGACATCGGGATCTGGAGCATCGAAGTGAGCTCCACTTCCCGATTTCGATCTCTGTCTTTTCTTGCATACATCTTTCCATAATATGCACTCCATCTCTGCAGGACGTCAGTTTGGTCTGTTAGGACGTCATTGTCAACACTAAGCACTTTATTCATTCTGCAGATTGCCGAACAACTCCGGGTCATGCCTACCTCCTTCCAGAAGAGCTTGGCATTATCCCGGAAATTGGACGACAACCTTTCATCCGCTTTCATTCTGCACCTTTCACGAGCTTCTTCTATCAGTGCCTTCGTGTTAACTTTCTGCAGCTTGTATCTCTCTTTCATATGAAAATCATTTCGCGAGGCTAAGTAGTCTAGCCATGCTTTCTTCTTCATTCGAACTGCTTCTTTCACTTCCTCATTCCACCATGCATCACGCTTATTACTACTGCCTCTTTTCGTTTCTCCACACACTTCCACAGCGGCATTTATCATAGTATCCCTAAGGTTCTGCCATTCACTTTCCACATTCTCACTGCTTACATTGACGTCGCCAAGCTTTTCGGCTACCCTTTTATTATATTTATCCCTAATGGATGCATCCTGCAGCTTCCAGCTTTTGATGCTATAAGTCGGCTCAAGCTCAGGACACTCGGTACGATGACGCCAACCCGCGGACAGACCCCTAATCCTAGTTATGACTAGGTAGTGGTCTGATTCCAGCTCAGCGCCTCGATAAACCCTTGTGTCCATCACCTGTTTGCGGAGCCGACTATCCATTAGGAATAGATCTATCATGCTTCTCTTTGACTTACATCTCCTCGTATACATATGAATTTGTTTGTGGTTGAACATTGTGTTCGCCACAAACAAATCCTTTTCCTTACAAAATGCCAGTGTTAGCTTGCCAGCTTTTATCCCCATACTTCCCGAGTACCGACTCAAAACCATCGCGAGCGGTACCCACCCATCCATTCAAGTCTCCACATACTATAAGTCTTTCATTTCCTTCTATCACATTTAGAGCTTCTCTCATACTCTCCCAGAAATCCTCTAGCTCACTCGCGTTCGATGAAGATACTGGCGCGTAAGCAGCTACCAGGAAAAAACTAACCTGTCAAGGACAAAGCGAATGTTTCTCTTTCATTACCTATGTCTTCCCTTCAGCTAGCTGTGAGAACTTATATTAAATGTCAACGTTGTTGAGCTTGGTTTGACGATCTCGATAAATACTTATAAAGAATCCATATTACTAGTAGTATAAGAATTATATTATATTATCTGTGCTAGTAGTGAATCACATAAATTGTTAGTGAAGCATGCAACATCAGGAAAAGAGAAAACAACGGAACGCATGTGATTTACATAGGTACATAAAATAGAAAAAGAAAATGTGATAATAATTGAAAAGCTTGTTTGGGAACACAACACACTATAGAGGATTCGGTAAATCACTTCAAAGGCGGCAACAGCTCTATTTGTGATCTTAATGCAGTTACATAATTAGGTATTAGTTTTTATGTTCCAGTTTCCAACTGGAACCTGTTCCCGGGATAGTGGCCTATGTTCTATTTTGTTGTAAAAGTACATTGCAATTATGATCACAAATAGAGCTGTTGTGAAGAGATAATTAATATAAATAAATAGCCATTTAATACATAAACCTACGAGTATTGTCTCTCTGACATATCATATCTACTAACGTGAAGCAACCTTAAACGCAACAGAGGTACTTTGGAATTTAGGATGCCAGTAGGTGTTTATAAAAATACTTAGGTATAACCTATAACAAGACCTATTTTCGAGAATCATTCAGATGAAAGAACAAGAACGTGTATAATAATAATGACTCCAGGTGACTTACGGTTAGTAATAAGTAATAGCCGGGCCATTCAATTGTCATTTGGGCAACTGGTATATGGTCTATCATTCAACATGGGCAAGAAATAAGACAGATATACCAGCATAAGCATATTATTGAACCTGACAGTCATAAAGAATTCAAATGTATGTGGCACGAGTTCAGCCTAGCTCCGGAACTACCTACGCGAGCTACGTGAGAACATTTTAACAATTGATATGTTGGAATCATTGTAGGAACAAAGTAATTGTAACATCATTCGTGGTTTTTGTGCGATGAATTGCTCTGACGTCACTCAGTAAACATTAACATTCACTCTGAATCAGAACTTTAATGGTACATTGTCCTATTTTAGGCTCATAACTCATGTCACTAATATTACTTACAACTTCATAAAAAACAGAACGAAGTTCGAATTTTGAAATTCCCTCCTTTATCATTGAGCAAATGTTTGCGTACAGGAACGCATAAAATAGATGACCTATCATTTCAAAATATGTAGGCATTTGTCCAGAATGTAACGTGAAAGAAGACATGTGTGTTATTTGTAAGAACTCGACACATTTAGTTGACGAATTAATACAAAACTCATTGGGAAGCAGCAAAGATAGTTTGGTCGTGATCGTAAAGTTCCCATGACTCCTCTACGCGACAGCAAAACTACATGCTAATCTTATGCTAATTTGGAATTGGCTATAATAATATCTTAATACCATCCATGATGTACGTACAGTTAGCCTCAAAAGTATATTAACACAATCCAACGTCACAGAATAGATCTGTAAATGAAAATATGAATGTTTGTTCTTATTTAAGTCCAATTATTTAAGAACCGTGTAAGGTATTATCTGTTTAAAATAAATGAACTGAATCTTAGGTATTTGTAGATAATGTTCTGCTATGCTCAGCGACTTTTCTTGCTGACCATACTTGGGCAATACAAATATACTGAATTTGAATTTACGATCGAAATGATTTTATTATCTAATATGACTGGTGTATGCTAAGCGCTCGTGGCTCCGCGGACGTAGTGTTCTGTAAACGATCACTGCGTTAAGCAACATTCACTATGGCTGGTCCTCGGATGGGTGACCACTTTGTGGCATTTATATTTGCGCCAGTTTCCGTGCTTCGGAAGGCACGTTAAGCCGTTGGTCCTGGTTGCCAGTAACATGGCAGTCGTTAAGCCAGTTGAATGCCTTATGGGCGGCTTGAAAAATTTCAAAAGCACGTTGCCACAACCTGCTCCTGTCCATTTCAACACGGCAATGGGCTGACCACCTGTTACATGGGACAAAAAGCAAAGCATACGGTGAAAAGTGGGCGTATTTTACGCCTCTGCCTACCCCTTCGGGGATAAAGGCGTGAAAGTAGGTTATGTTATGCTAAGAATACAAAGTTATTGCATAGTAGGTAGGCGCTTAGATTTTGTGATTGTCGCTAGTAGAATAGGTAGGTATATGTAGGTTTTGATTTGATATTTCTGAAACATCTCTATAATTTTACGTTACCACCTGCCTCTCCTCTCACTACTTCTATTATTTCTTTTCTCTGGCATTAAGCAACGTTTTGTATCGTAAATAGATCTATATATGCCAAGTACTTCAATTGTAATGATTTGTGAGAATGATTTGTGTCTCTTTTAAGTCATCATCATCATCCGAGCGTCTGTCCCAGTTGCGTCTCGCGACGCCCGGGGTCCGCTTTCCTACATTTTCTCCTCCACTTCGCACGGTCATCGGCATCCCCTGTGTTGAGACCATTGGCACGCATGTCATCCCTAACGACGTCAAGCCAGCACTTCTTGGGTCTTCCCCTCTTACCGGGACCCGGCGGGGCTGACATGGCCAGACAACAAATGTCACCTACGTAGCCAGGCGGTTGCCGCAAGACGTGTCCATACCAACGAAGGCGACACTCTTGCAACTTGTCTGCAATGTCACGGACGTGAAGGCTGCCGCGGATGCGAGAGTTCCTCACGCGGTCCATCCGCGTGACTCCACACATCCACCACAGCATCTTCATTTCCGTGACACGCAGCTCCTGCTTGTGTCGCTCCAATATCGGCCACGTCTCACTGCCATGTAAAAGGACAGGTCTAATAATGGTTTTGTAGACCTGTCCCTTCAACCGGATCGGCATTTTAGGGTCACAAATGACACCGGTCATCTCCCGCCATTTGGCCCACGCGGCAGCAATGCGTGACTTGACATCGCAATCGATGTCACTGGACGTGTGAAAAACAGATCCCAGGTATTTAACCTGGTCCGTGCGCTCGACCAAATCACCGCCTATGCGTACGGATGTGGGATCTGTTGATTTTAGTGCCAAGTACTCGGTCTTCGCCACATTTAGTTTCAGACCGCCGTTCTCAAGCGTCTCCTTCCACGCCTTTACACGTCGCACCAATCTGCCCCTGTCCGCGTCTGCCAGCGCGATATCGTCAGCATACATGAGCAACCATGGAGGCTGCTCATGCGGGTTTCTGATGCTGTCCGACAATTCGTCTAATATTACACTGAACAGAAGCGGACTAAGGACAGAACCCTGGTGTACCCCGACGGTGATGGGGAAGGGTTTCCTGTCGCCAACAGCAGTCCGAACCATTGAATCGGACTCACAGTACATGTCCCGGATAGTGTCAATATAGACCTCTGGCACCCCTTTGGGCCGCAGTGCCCACCAGATCATCGCACGAGGAACACAGTCGAAGGCCTTCTGCATGTCTAGAAACAAACAGTGCAGAGGCGTGTTCTTCGACCTGTATTTCTCTGCGACAACCCTCAGGGCAAAAACAGGGTCCGTGGTCCCATGACCAGGGCGAAACCCATATTGACACTCCGAGAGAGTACACTCCTGCCGGATCCGAGAGTCTATAATCCTCTCGAAGATCTTCATGGTGTGGGACATCACCTTTATACCGCGGTAGCTCCCGCACTCCTGCACTGACCACTTACCTTTGAAAACTGGAGTAATAATACTCAGTCTCCATTGGTTTGGGATCTGCCCGCTGAGGAGTATGCGGTTAAAAAGGTTTACTAAGATGCCCACACCGCGAGGACCCATCGCCTTCCAGGCTTCGATGGGGACTCCATCGGGTCCGACAGCTTTCCGATTCTTCATGCGGAGAAGCGCAGTCAGGACTTCTCCAGGCGTTACCGGTGGCACTAGTCCCTGATTCGGAGGGAGGTCCGGAGGCTGCACCTCTTTATGCTGTTTATTAAGCAGCTCGTGGAAGTAGGAGCGCCATCTCTCCTTTACCGCGAGCTATTCGCTTAACAGGTTGCCCTCAGGGTCTTTTACACAGCGACACTTGGATATATCCTGTGCCGCTTTGACCCTGGAGCGCGCCAGCTTATAGATGAGCTTCTGCCCCTCAGACGATTCCAGCTTATCATATAAAGGTTGTAAGTGGTCTCATCTGGCTCTGGCAACAACTTTCGGGATATCATTGATGTAAATCAGAAAGAGCAGCGGCCCCAATAATGCTGCCCTGCGGTACACCGAACGTATTAGTTTTATATTCAGACTTAAATGACTCTACAGTGGAATTTTCACAAATTTGATCAATATGAACACATTGCACTCTATTCGAGAGGTAACTGTATAACCAATTTAATGCTTGACCTCTTATTCCATAGAGCTCACATTTTCTGAGCAGTATTTCGTGGTTCACAACATCGAATGCCCTGCTCATATCAAAGAAGATAGCCGTGGTGCGTAATTTTTTATCTATACCCTTCGTTATTTGATCAATTAAAGTAAATGCAGCAAGGGTTGTGGACTTATTTTTTTGAAAGCTGTTTTGTTCTTCGACTATAACCTCGTATTTTTTAAGAAAATTTATTATGCGATTGTACATTAGTCTTTCAAACAGTTTGAAAGCATGGGGATTAATGTTATTGGCCTGTAATTACCTAAGTGACTTTTACTCCCCGTTTTGTGTACCGGTTTCACGACAGAGAGTTTTAGTTTGTCAGGAAATATCCCTTGGTCAAAAGACAAGTTCACGAGTTGGGTGAGGACCCCTTTGAGCTCATTACTACACTTTTTCAAGATTGGCGTTGATATACCGTCATAGCCAACAGATTTTGTATTATTTAGGGTATTAAGAACCATTGAGACTTCAGTTTCTGACGTCGGAGTAATAAATATTGTTGGTCCTACTGTTTTTAATAATGTGTAATTTGGTTTAAGATTTTTATCTATATTAGTTGTATTTAGAAAAAAGCCGTTGAATGATGTAGCTGTCTGTAAGGGGTTTGTTACTTGTTTGTTGTTATGTTCTATATTCTTTATATATTCTTGAGTTCTAATGTCGCCAGCTTTTTCTTTAATGAGCGTCCATGCAGCTTTACATTTATTTTTAGCATTTTTCATAAAAATTGTGTTTACATTAAATTTTGAATTGTTTATACATTTTTTCAATAGTTTATTGAATTTTAGGTATGTATTTTTATTGGCTATGGTCTTGTTTTTGTAGTAATTATATCTAAGTTGCCTTTTCGTTTTTGATGATTTTCTAATACCTCTTGTAATCCATTTTGGAGTTATATAATTTGAGTTTAGTCTAATCTTGATAGTTGGAAAACAAAGATCATAAAACATTACAAGTGATTCATGAAAGCGGTTGAATGCAACGTTGCTATTCGATGTATTATAGACATCACTCCACGATAGGCTCGATAGGCATTCTTTGAATTTAGTTAAATTATTACTACTATAGTCACGTTTTAGAACAAACCAGTACCTTTTTTCAGGTTTCTTTTTATTTATTGTGGATTGTTAGTATTTGCGCGGTATCATGATCAGACAAAAACAATTTAATAACTTTGCCTGTTGCCCCTTTAACATTACTTATTAAGTGGTCTATACAAGAATTTAATCTCGTGGGTTCTTTAATGTGGAGACTTAAATTATAATTGTGTTTGTGAAGATGTTTCTAAATTAATTTTAATTTTGAGCTCGCCAAAGTGACGTAGCCCGCCTGATGGCAAGCTAAGGCTCGAACGAATTAAGAGTCAAAGTTCACATAAAAAATATGATTGAATAATTTCTAATGAAATTTTTACTGATGACAGAATTGTTAGGCACCTAACTAACGAGTGCAAATGTCTGAAGAGTGTTGTATGCTACTTTTTCTTCCGGGTAAGTAAATATTCTTATTCGCACATGAAACATTTGTAGGAAATCCAAACAGGCCGAGCCGTTACCGTCATGTAGTAACTGCTTATATATAATGTCAATCAGTTATCTAACAAACAGGAAGACTTTATAAGCTTGTGGTATTGCGTGCTGTTAAATTGATATTGGTTATTGGTTTTTAAGTTATATACTAAATAATAAGTAAGTAATATAATCTTTTATTATTTATAGTCATTTCAAACAAATTAAAAAGCTTTCTATGTAAGCATAAGTTACTACTAGAATAAATATTAATCAAATTAACTTCCTATACCTACATACTTACTTTTAAAAGACAAATGTGTGAAAGTAAGAGAAAATTGTACCTAGGATCAAGGGCTATTTCTTGATTCTAGATGTAAAATACCTACCTTAGTGGACGGCGTGGATGCATAAATTAAAAATTAATTTTGTAACGCATTACCTTTACCTTTTCTGGACCACTCTAGAGGACCAGACACAGTAATGATGCATTCATTGAATACCATTCAAGTAATAAGTATCATTAGTAAGTCTCTCTACATCACGGTTATTTATGACCGACTTTAAAAATGGAGGAGTATTGAATTCGCCTGTATTTTTTATGTGTGTTACCTCTTTATTTTTTTCTTAAAACCTAATGCTATTTAGATGTTTTTTTTTTATTTGAAAGCAAGTGTTTTTTTCATTTAATTTTTTTCAAAATCGGTTTTTGTGTTATCCTTAATTATGCTTATTTTCGTCGATACTAATATTATAAATAGGAAAGATTTGCAAGTTTGTTTGTAATGAATAGGCTCAGACTCTACTGGGGGAATTTTAAAAAATCTTTAACCATTAAAACATACATTCTGGCAAGGCTAGGCTATATTATATTTTCAAAAATTTTTAGGTTCGAACGAAATCTCAAAAAGGAAAAATTAACCACGAGGGCGAAACTGCGGTTAACTTTATTACCGACTAGATGCTGTAGTCGGTAATAAAGTCGGTTCATAAAAAAACTACATAGATGGTTTTTAATACATACATACATATTGTCACGCCTTTATCCCCGAAGGGGTAGGCAGAGGCATAATAAACGCCCACATTTCACCGTATGCATTTTTGTCCCACGTAACAGGTGGTGAGCCCATTGCCGTGTTGAATAGACAGGCGCAGGCTGTGGCGACCTGCTGTTGAAATTTTTTAAGCCGCCCATAAGGCCTTCAACTTGGCTTAACGACTGCCATTCCACTGGCAACCGGGACCAACGGCTTAACGTCCCTTCCTAAGCACGGAACTGGTGGATGTTTTTTAAGAGTATTATAATATTTTAAGGTAAGTACCTATTCACATTCTAATTAGGTGGATGGTCTGATGAAGATCTATGGAAATAAAATATACTTACAACGGAATTCTTCAATAACAAACACTAAAATAATCACGATTACAGTGACCGTACATGTATTTTATTTACCATTTCATAACATAACGTGACGCCTGTTCGATATCATGGAATGGACAGCTGTCTAATGGTACCTATAAGAATTATATTTTATTATCTGTGATAAAAGTTTCCCTTTGACTCACACATCTAAAAGTTAGGGCAATTTAATTTAGTTTTGAAGTCGGTTTTTTTAATATTTTTGTAAAAAATATAGCATTATTCTTACGAACACGCCTCATATTTTGTTTAGGCTTACATGTGTATATACGGGGTCCAACAACCAGAGGCCCTTTGGGAATTTAAATATTTTTAATCTAATAAATTAATAAATATCGTTGGATCTGATTCCAAACTAAGCAGAGCTTGTACTATGGTAACCAGATAACTGATAAACATACTTATATATTTCTAAATACTAAATACATACATATTATATATAAATAAAACCAGGGTAAAACTTTGTGTGATGAGCACGATGGTTTATTCTGTGTCTGGGTGTTATTTATCTATAATAAGTATGTATTTAGAAATATATAAGTACCTATGTTTATCAGTTATCTGGTTATCATAGTACAAGCTCTGCTTAGTTTGGAATCAGATGGCGTTGTGTGAGTTGTCCCAACGATATTTATTTATTTATTTAATTAACACCCAGACACAGAATAAACCATCGTGCTCAACACACAAAGTTTTATCCTGGGTGGTAATCAAACCCACGACCTCTTGCGTAGCAGTCGGATACACTCCCACCGCGCCACATAGGTACGAACTGGGCAAACTTTCTGCGCCCATGACAGTGTATGGCGGTAGGAATTAAGAAGTTTATTCCATCCACCTTTACTTTAAGCATTATATTTCTATCATTTCACAACTTTCCTTTTTACTGGACACACTACTTAGTAATTATTTGTATTTATTATGGTCTGTCTGAGGAAAGGAGGGAAGAGGTGTTACGTTCATATTCCAACTTTCTCAAATTATCTTCCGATTAATTTCGTCGCGGGTACCTAGACATTCTAACTTCTCCTTGGACTACACCGAACTTGACCTTGGTGAAGTCCCAGGAGAAGTTCTCCTTTTAACCTGCACCTGTCCATTTCAACATGGCAATGGGCTCACCACCTGCGTGGGCCAAAAGTGCATACGGTGAAATGTGGGCGTAATAGTATGCCTCTGCCTACCCCTTCGGGGATAAAGGCGTGACAATATGTATATATGTATGTATTATGGTTTGATGCTTAACTTACTGATGCTAATAATGTAAAGTAGGTAAGGTAATTAATAAATGCCAATGACCTGCGATTATTTCACTGATATTATAATCAAATTGGCATAAAGTCTTGTTGTGCAAGAGTTTCGACACAGTCTGTGTTCTAAATGTTCAAGAACACAACCTTGGATGTTCTTTTTAAATGTTTTATTGCATCTATATACCTATCCCAGTGATTATGTACTTCAACTAAAATTAAACAATTGTAAGTATTAAACAGTGTCTTCGCTTGAATGCAAGTAAAACCAAGGTTCTGGTATTTGAAAGAGAAGACGTAAGAACTTGCAAGACTTGGGTAAACTAGGAACTTAATTGGGACTAATCCCACCCGCATTCCCATTACTGTAGCTCCTGTAAACCAGGATCTACATCCATGACTAACACCACAAAAGTTACACTGAGCTCGATCTCGGTGAGGCCCAGGAGAAGTTAGAATGTCTTGGAACCCGCAACGAAATTAATCAGAATATAATTTGAGAAAGTTGGAGAATGAACGTATCACCTCTTCCCTCCTTTGCAAAGCGGGAGACCTGGAAAGCAACTAGGTTTAAAACCTGTAGAAAAAAGGAAGTCCCACGGTAATAGTACTTATATTACGGGTCCTAAGTGAGCTATGTTTGATTCCAGTAATAAATGGCAGAAGCTTTTAAAAGCACGAAAATTAACTCCTGATGCAACGAGATCCGCGTAGTAAACTACTCCTGATGTAAAAAATATGATGCTAAAATCTGAAATTTTTTCATTAGGCAAGGCGAGAGATAGGGCTAAAAATTTTTAAAATTGTAGTTGAATGTGAAAGTTTAAAGCAAATGTAGATTTGTAGCTAAGTTGAAGGCCTTATGGGCGGCTTAAAAACATTCTAAAGCAGGTCCCACAGCCTGCGCCTGTCCAATTCAACACGGCAATGGACTCACCACCTGTTACGTGGGACAAAAATACATATGCCTCTGCCTACCCCTTCGGAGATAAAGGCGTGACAATATGTGTGTATGTAGATTTGAATTACTTACTTGTTTTCACAGGCGCAGTAACTGGCGTAGTCTGGGTTTGTATGGGCAGCAGTTGCAGGAACGGACGAGAGGCCTCCGTCGTAGTTGTAGTGGTCGGCTGAGGCGTTGTGGTCGTCGAGCTGGTGGTAGTACTGGGAGTCGTTGTAGTAGTCGTAGTAGTTGTGCTAGACGTAGTGCTACTGGTTGTAGTGCTACTGGTCGTGGTGCTGGTGGAAGTGGTAGTAGAGGTGCTTGTACTACTGCTACTCGTTGCGACTACGCTACTGGTGCTCTTATCCAGTCTACAACCAAATCAACTGGTTTAGTGAGTCGTTGTAATAGTCGTCTAGTCATAGTACTGGTGCAATTGGTGGTAGAGGTGCTTGTACTACGGCTACTTATCTCACGTCACTATAAGTGTGCGATCTACTATAAACCACCACGATTAGTGACTTTACATTTAATGATGACAGCATAATATTTTTTAGTAGTGTTCTACAGCTAGTATGTATGCGGATGCCGGAAAGACATTGTTACGTATTATTTTCTGAAGCGTAAATGCGGATGGACCATAGAAATCGTAATAACAGGGGGCCAAGTTTACTAATTCAATCGCGTCAGAAGAGAATAGAAATCGACGCTCAATATAGAGCTGACAGAAAAAAATGACAGTTTTCGTAGTCTGCTATTGGAAGGGTAATAAGCGTTACTATACTACGCAGCTAGACGGGTTGGTACAGGGGTTTATTATGAGTTCTCCTTCTCTCCACCTCATTCGTTAGTCAGCAGGTTGGTGCACCGCTTGCAAATGAGCCCTGAACATGTCAGTAGGGCCGCCATCGCTCCCTCGTTAGTTGAAATTGTAAAAATAGAAATATCTAAGAATCGGACCTATTAAAAATACATGATATTCCTTCCATAGACAATAAAACCTATGCTCCACGTTTGGATTAAATTTCTGGCGCCTTAGGCGTCCTCTACGAGAGGATGTAATTTTAATTTATAATCATAAAATTAAACGATTCAATTGAAAGTTAGTATTTTGTTTTATCATCGTATCTAATAAATAGTTGCTGCACTTCCTTCCCTTCCGCTCTGCACCATGTTTAGGTTAGGTAAGAGAAAGAGAGGGATGTAAGCATCACTAATATCTCAAGGCCCAAGCAACCTGCAAGAGGTGCACCTGCTTGATTACGGACGAGGTGACGAAGCAGGTACGGGGTTGAAAGTGAGACGGTAGTCTCTCCCAACAACGCTGAAAATCAAAAGTCAAAGGTTAGCTGTTCCCAGCAAGTTAATGTGGACCCCAGCCTCCAGATTCAGGTAAGGTTTGGAAGCACCTGGGAATACACGTAAGATGAAGAAAAGGAGAAGTTGAGCAATCGGGAATTGAGATACGTAGGATTCAGTACATCGAAGAATGGCAGTGTAAGAAACTGCAAATGTTAATTATTAGGTACTTAATATTTAGCTTAAAGATTGAGAGCAATGGTTCCGTAAACTTAAGATGAGGTCTTATTTAGGTGTATCTATCTACAACGAAAAACGTGCTCTTGTAAATTAGAAATTACTTATTTAAAAATAAAAGCTTACCTCTGAAGTGTCGCAGAAGCTTTGACACCTTTTGTACAAAAGCCATTACAGCAAAGGTGCTGTTTGCCCATGACCCCGCATTCGGTGTGTTTTCGGCATGGTAGCGGAAACAGATCCAGCCACCCACTACTTGTTCGGACAGCTGGGCAGGCGAGGGACTGACCGGTAGCTGTTGAAATAGGTAATATAAGTACGGTGAATTTATTTATGTGTACTCTCCTTTTGTCAGTTGCATTTGGTTGCACTTACAACAATCATAACCAACTTCAGTAAACGTGAGTTATGCGTAAAGTTTCAAACTCGATGTAGCGACACTGGTGCAATTTCATAAATTAGTCTCAAAGTTTTGAATACGTTTTATATTAAACATATTAGCGTTTGCCCTGCGTGTTCAACCGCGATTAACTTCGCAAACCCTCGTTTCACCCCTTAAGGTGGGAGTTTTCAAAATACCTTCTTAGTGGATGCGGACAGTATACCAAATTTAAGCCAAATCTGTTGATCGGTTTGAGTTGTATGTTGGAAAATCAATTGGCTACGCATGCCTTCGTGCCTAGTAAATATCTATTTAAATTTAAATAAATAGGTTTTATTTCATATGTGTGCAATATACCAACTGCCACTGCCACTGCCCACAGTGGAAAAATTTAACTGTAAATTAAAAAGTAATGATATGTCAGTTTTTAGTACAGTTTAGTTACATTTTATTTACATGCTCTTCGGTATTTCGTGTTGTACTTAGTTGTGACACATAATCTTTTATTTATAATCGCCGTCATACCGTTTTAAAGCAATTTAATTAGTTTTTTAATATATTCAGTATCGTAACGATGGTTTTAACCAAGGATGTTAAACTGCCAACTATTGAAGAGCTCAACGTAGACGAAATTAACCTTTCATCAGTAACTATACTGTCAGCGGCGCCCTATATTGGTAAAATGTGTGAATGTATTAACAATGAATTTATGTTGTGCCGCCAAGAGCTGAAGGACCCTCGGGCATGCGTAGCAATTGGTAAACAAGTCACCTCTTGCTCAATGGGTGTTTTCCAAAAAATTAAAAAGGAATGTTTTGAAGAATTCAAGCAATATGCTAATTGCGTAGAAAAAAGTTCTGGGGATTTCGCTTATAGGTTCTGTCGAAGAACACAAGCCGTTTTTGATGATTGCATGAAAGATAGGCTGCTTGTTGAACGCCCAGACTTCGGGTATTTTTGTCGAGCTCGAGTTCATAAGACTTCACGAGCGGCGCCTCCAAAAGAGCCCTGCCCTTGTCAACCCGTTGTACCAGACCCAACGCCTTCTTTACCAGATGATTGCCCTCGCCCGCCGCCACGCTTCGGTGGTAGATCTTATTACATGACTGAATGATGTGTATGCTTAAATTTCATATTGTATTTAAATTTGTAAAAATTATGAGTCGGCTACTATAATAAAACCACCGTGTAGACCAGTCATATAAACACTTATTTAATTTGATTAATGATGAGTTTGGCAAAGTTTTTACCTCATAAACACTACAGATTGGTGGTCGTCCTGTTTTCAGTGACTGGTATCTTTAAAAGTAGAAATAAATTATTTGAATTATATTCAGAAAAATCATATAATTTTAAGCAAACCTTTCAGGAATATGTTAAAAATTATTCAAAGATATTTAAACAAACGTGTTTTCTTGCTAAGTCAAACTTCATTATTAAAAATAATATTTCTAATTCTGTGAATAAAATAAAAATGACTTGGAACATCATTAACTCTGAATGCGGTAGATCTTTGGTGACTGAAAGGGATTTCCATTTAAAAGTAAATGGTTACCATGTTACAGGGGACCTGGAAGTGGCGACGGAGTTTGAACATTTTTTCTAAAAAGTACCTATATTGACAACAAAATCTCTCCAAGCGTCTTCCAGTTCCGCTGAACATTTATTAGAAGAATATGTTCTTTGTTGCAGGGATGCATTTGTATTCACAGATATTTGCGCTCAGGACATTGTAAAGACATTTAAATGTATCGAATTTAAGAAAACCGCGGACCTTTGGGGATTATCGGTCAAAACTGCATCATGTATAATTGAAGTCATTGCGCCCCATCTAGCAACTGTTTTTAATGTCTGTGTTTCTAGTGGGACCCACACATGCAGTGGGGCCCACACATAGAAAAGACAGCCTCTAGGTTAAGTTCGGCTGCATATGCTGTAACTGCAGCAGATGTGGATACGGCTAGAATGGTTTTCTTCAGCTATTTTTATAGTATTATGTCTTACGGTATTCTCCTTTGGGGGAGTGCTGCAGAATTAAATATTATTTTTGTTCTACAAAAGCGGGCTGTACGCGCTATTTATAATTTGGGCCCCAGAGTTTCTCTCCGAGAAAAATTCAAAGAATTAAATATTCTAACCGTACCATCACAATACATTTTTGCCAATCAGTCCGAGACTACCAGGACTTTAATTGGTCGTGCTAATGAGTGTCTAGCACATAAGACCTTTTAGCCTTTTTGTTACCACCTCACTAAAAAGGCAACAGGTTCAAAATTTCTTACAAATTTAATATCTAAAATAGACACATTTTATTAAATTCATTCGGCCCTTTAGACCCACCCCAGTTCCGTGCTTCGGAAGGCACGTTAAGCCGTTGGTCCCGGTTGCCAATAAATTGGCAGTCGTTAAGCCAGGTTGAAAGCCTTATGCGCGGCTTAAAAATTTCAACAGCAGGTAGCAACAACCTGCGTCTGTCTATTTTAACACGGCAATGGGCTCACCACCTATTACGTGGGACAGGAATACACATGGTGAAAAGTGGGCATATAATATATATGCCTCTGCCACCCCTTCGGGGATAAGGCGTGATAGATAAATAATAAAATAAAATAATAAGATTGGCGATTCTTTCCAGGGTAAATGTATACGCTTTTACAACAAGCTTCCCTGTGACCTGAGAAATTTACCATTAAATAAATTTAAAAAGTTAATTAAATGACAAGCTTTGTGAAAAAGGTTATTACTCCGTTAAAGACTATTTGCAGGACAGGGACGCCTGGAAATGATCTGCTGGCAAAGTAAATAATATTAAATTGTAAATAGGCCATCAAAAAAAAAAGCCTTCCTAAGTTTCTTGCTGGTTCTTCTCAGGTGGACCGCGTTCCGAACCGGTGGTCGCTTTAAATATTTTAAATAGTGTATGACATTTTGTAAGCGCCGTTAAAATGGTCTATGCAAAATAAAGATATTTTTATTTATTACATAAAAATAAAAAATAAATATCCATCACGCCTTTTCCCCGAAGGGGTGGCAGAGGCATATTATATGCCCTCTTTTCACCGTGTGGATCCTGTCCCACGTAATGGGTGGTGAGCCCATTGCCGTGTTGAAATAGACAGACGCAGGATGTGACTACCTGCTGTTGAAATTTTTTAATTTATTATTTATTTATATTTATTTATAAATACCGTAGTGTAATGTTGTAATATACTTATCACTGATATAGTATCAGTGATAAGTATATAGTAAGTAGATAGTAAGTAGTAGATAGTAAGCTCTACATTGCAACTACATGTTTTTATAATAAAATAAATATCTTTTTATAAATAAATAGTATAGGTACTAGGCATATACTCTACGAGTGACTGTAGCAAAAACAAAGAAATCAAGCGTCAAGATAAGAATTTTATGTCCTCGAATTTCTGGCACGAGTTTGCAACTTGACTAAAGAGGCTTAATCAAACATTTGTTTACTCAAAACGCCTGTGTATAATGCCTACATTTTTCCAAAATCTTGTTCCACCTCAAAGTTCCTTGTTCTTTTCTAAAAGTTTGTTTTATTTATTTGATTTTATTTTCTATTTTATGTACGCCTTCTATAACACATCAACTGTTTATAAGTACTGCATCGAAAGAAAGAGATATAGTAAGTAGGTACCGATTAGTTTCAGTTAGCCGTGAAAAGCTAGATCTAGACAGATTTCTCATTAGTTAATGGTAGGCTAGCAAAGCAACCTTAACTTCATATTCTCAGCCGATTGATTGACACCTACGGCTTGACACTGGCGTCCGGCGCCCCCTAGAGATCACCAATCAATTTTGAGAGACATATCATCGTTGGTTTGGTCACGTCTTGCGGCAGCCGCCGGACTACGTAGGAAACAAATGTCTGGCCATGTCAGCCCCGCCGGGTCCCGGTAAGAGGGGAAGACCCAAGAAGGGAAGTGCTGGCTTGACGTCGTAACGGATGACATGCGTGCCAATGGTCTCACTACAGGGAATGCCGACGACCGTGCGAAGTGGAGGAGAAAATGTAGGAAAGCGGACCCCGGGCGTCGTGAGACGCAACTAAGACAGACGCTCGGATAATGATGATGCCTTTACGATACCTTTATCACACATTTTGTCATCTATCCATTCACTATACTGGAACCAAGTACGTATTTAAAACTATTCTAATCTATAGTTGGAACGAATACTAAGAATTTTGTCTAGCACATGAACGACTAATGGAAACACAAATTCAGTTTTAGACTGTGGTTCTGGTGTCGTTTATTATGTAGGACATTACATTTAAATCGATGACGAAGAAACCAACCAAATACGATAGTAGTTCTTCAGAAAATCACAAAAACAGATTTTTGTAACCTCACCTGGGTCAAACAGAAAATCAAGTTTGTTGAGGGGCTTAATGAATATTGTTTTTACCGTAAGATTGTGTTAATGTATTCATATCATCCAAGTAATGTACCTACTATTTATGTGTGAAAAATAAAAACAATTAGGTAACTAGGATAAGTAGGTGCTGGTGGGTGTCATTTGAGAGAGAGAGTCATACAACATAGTACTGTAGTACTATTAAATTTATATCGGTGTACCAATGTGTGCCTGCGAACTGAGCGGCGGCAGTGGCAGTGATGGTGACGTTTGGCCTGGTCCCGGTTGTTGCATTGTACAAGGTCAACAAAAATGCACCATAAAGTGGGTTAAACACCTCTGTTTGAAGCAATGTGGTAATAAAACTGGTTACTGATTCATTAATGGGTAGCCTTGGGTATATACGTGTTATAACATAACGCTATTCATTAGTATTAAAGAACCGGACTCAATTATTTGTAACCAGCGGGAAACGGTTTTTATTGTCATAGTATCATTCAATCTGTAAACTGTATCTACTCCGAGCCTCTTTATAATAATTTTTTATCAGTGTAGATCTCTTGGAGAAAATCATGGAACATTTTCTTCTTACCAATGTTTGTACACTATCCGTAAAGATGATTAGACGACTCCATTATTTCCTGCCTTTATGACTGAGCCATAATAATTTCAAGTGCTTTCCGGACAGACGGAACCTTACGGAATTCAAGCTCGCCTTGCATAATGTACAGTAGAGACCGCCATGCGGCGGTTAGTGCTACGCCCACACCACATCATACACCGCATAAGCTTCCCCAATTTCCAGGAAAGACTATATGAGTTGAATCGAGACGGTGTATCATATGTATTTAATTAGGACTAATTCCACCCGTATGCCCATTACTGCGACTCCTGTAAACCAGAATCTACCAAGACCAAAAAACTTACACCAAACTCAAACGCGGTGAAATCCTAGAAGTTAGAATTTCTTGAAACTGGCACCGAATTTAATCAGAAGATTGTATATTGATAATGTGATTGTCAGTTGGCACAGACAATACCATAGGTTGTATTGTCCGTGTCAGTTGGTAAAAGAACGCAACGCTTGTTCCCTCGATTGCAAAGCGGGAGAACAAAAAGCGAACTAAGGAAAGCGCTAGGGTAATAGTATATTACGGGTCCTATGTAAGGAATGTTGAATTCCAGTAATACCAGTAGAAACGTCTAAAAGCCTGATAATTCACCCCAGATGCCACGAGATCCGCATAGTCAACTACTCCCGAAACGTCAAATGTATGTTAACGTGACAAATTTGAAGTGACAATCAAGCTTACGGTCACGGTAGTATAAACGCGCACTCGCGTATGAGTTAACTAACTCTCTGATGTCGGAGTTACGTTTTTGTTGACAACTGTAAACGAAGAACCCTTCTAGGGTTGGACTGTGAAACAATCTTGCACGACCGTGACCCGCCCCGCACACGCCGGAAAATCACTAGCCGCCACATTAATCCGGCTTCATCTAACTACCCATCACCGCCAAGCATTTAACATTTTGTTATTGCTGAACATCTACGGAGTTACTTAGTACATTGGCAATTAGTTACTAACTCAAGGAAACTAAATCTAGGACACAGTGCAATTACGAGTTGACCCCCGAACCTATTGTTGGGTTATAATGAGTCTTTAATTACAATTGATGGTGTACGTACGAGTATACGATCATAATTAGATAGCAATAAATACTACGAGAATTTCTATGTCTATGTTAATGTTTGATAGTATACACGTCGCTGTTGTAGGTATCCCATCAGACTCCTTGTTATCCAAGCAAATAGTAGCTATTTTTCATTCCAGTGTGTTCCCAGTTTCGTTCGAAGCTCCACCTGGTTTTGGAACCTTTTATTAGGCTGCTTATTTTTTAGTGGCACCTATCGTTTGGCATTTGATTTTTGGTTCTTTGAGTGCGACTACTGTCTGACCTCCTTGCTCGCTCTTATCAGCAGATGAGGTCAATGAGTCCCCGGAGATTTTGGTGACATATCTTACATAGTTCCAGCTACAATTATTCCGTAAGCTATAATTGTATTGACTCTAACTCGACATAATTTTTAAGTTGTCGTGTATAAATATACCTCAATTGCGACTATTAATCACGCAAAAATTCAGGTTAACAGCTTAGGGCTATAAATTAGCCCGATCGCTCGTCAGTGTGAAAGGAGAGGTCAAGAATACATACTTCCAAGGTCTGCTTACTCGACAAGCGAAAGTTTACGAAATTACTTAGTAATTAAAAGGTCAACTGAAGCATAGTTAGTTATAACTTACAAATTATTGTATGAATTTATAACAAATAAGGTATGTCACGCTAAACCAGCTATGATATGGATAACTAACCTCCATATCACATAAGAAGCCCCAAAAACTTGCTCAATTTTGTTAATTATTGACTTAGACCATCTAAGATTATGGATGAATTCATTACAAAGAATTTATTATAAGAATATGTCACGCTAAACCAGCTTATCTTAGCTTATCACATGGAAGCCCCCAAAAACTTGCCCAATTTTGTTAAGTAGAAGATAAAACTACTTTTAAGTTAAATAATATATGTTTAGAGGAAGAAAAAAAAAATGTAGTGCAAATCTGCAATATATTCTGTAATAGAGATGTAATATTAACGCAATTTATAGACATCTTCGCGGCTGCGGCGTTTGAACTATTACACATAAACCTTGACTCGCTCAAATAAAGCTATCGAGTTCACTATCCAATGAATCGATCGATTCTCTTGAGATTATTTGGTCGTACCGATTCCAGATAGGACAAACAATTTCGCTCCGAATTAATAGAGATATTTAGAGTTTCGAAATTTGAACACTATTTGTACAGTCGTCATCGTAATAGTAACGAGCTGTTTGTCTCCATTACACGATAAATAGCTACGGTAGCCCTACGCTACCTTAGAGATAAATAGACATTGCTGATGATTAGATAGATAGATATATTTATTACATGGTTTTACAGTATTATGGTGTTACAGTTAGAATTACATAATTACGATTTGCATCTTCATATTTCGCCTACTTGTTCTTAGGCAAGCAATTATTTTATTTATGTAAATACTTAGATATTGAAAAGCTCGTAGCCCTGCTAATTCAGTGTAATGTAAACGATTAAGCTACTTTCGTTATGACTGTTCACGGATGGGTGACAGCTTTGTGGCATATCTAAGTATTCACGAGCGTTTCCGTGCTTTGGAAGGCACGTTAAACCGTTGGTCCCGGTGCCAATAATATTATGTCAGTCGCTAAGCCAAGTTTAATGAGCTAGGCTTGAAAAAATTCATCGGTAGGTAGGCGCAACCTGCGCCTATCCATTTTAATACGGCAATGAGCTCACCATCTGCTACCTGGGACAAAATTATTACGGTGTAATGTGGGTAAATAATATGCCTCGACCACCCCTTCGTAAATAAAGGCATGAATGATAAGTAAGATTATTATTAATAAACTATAGATACCTATACCTGCAAGCGCCATTCTATCTAAGGTGGAGAGTAGACGGAATGTCCAGCATTATGAGAGATAACTCACTACCAGTAGCTC
This sequence comes from Thumatha senex, assembly GCA_948477245.1. Classification (NCBI taxonomy): domain Eukaryota; kingdom Metazoa; phylum Arthropoda; class Insecta; order Lepidoptera; family Erebidae; genus Thumatha; species Thumatha senex. The sequence continues at coordinate 10,646,473 of OX419743.1, forward strand.
ACACTCACACGACTGATCAAAGATGGCTAAAGGTGTCCTGACAAAAGTTAGGGACTTTTTCCGAGTGAAAATCCTCATGCATGCAATGCCGGACACCTACAGACTAAAACCACACGGTACCCTTTATCTGCCTATGGTCAAACTTCCCAGATGTGCCATTGGAAGGATAATCCTAATGCTCTCGACACAGACTTTGTCCGCCATAACGTCCTCGCCCCAGGGGATCGGATTTATCCTGATTCTTTGGGGAGGCACGGTTGGGAAAAAAGGAAAACTAGACTTACCACAGTGAGCGGATAAAAAGGTATAGTATAGATTCTTTATTAAAATGCTCTAAACCCTGAGCCAGGGTAATGCTTGGAGTATTATCCATGAAACTGGGACAACTTGTAATTATAATCTACTAGAGGAGCCTAACCCTCGCGGGTCCGTCCACTTTGTGCAGTTTACCCGTATCTAAAAATGTCTATAAATTAATCCAGGTTATGAGCTACCTCTAGATCAAATTTTATCCAAATTGGTCCAACCGTTTGAGGTTTGCTCAAGCATACACACTTACAAACTTTCGCCTTTATTATATTTGTAGGTACTGATGACATAATTAGTTATTATTATATCATCGTAGTAAATAGAAATGAAAAAAAAAATCATAGTGGTCACAAATTATCACTTATTAACGTCAAGATTATTTACATTTACTGCCAGATTCGCAAAGCAATAGGTAGAGCCTGAGGAAGAACCCGGCAATAAAACTCATGTCTACTCTTTTCTAACCAAGTCAAAACTAAAATAATATTACTTCATACCCGGAGTTCGGAAAACAAATAATGTGCACATAATTATGTAGATCCTGTTTTATAAAAAGGTTGCACAGTGTTGGTGATATAATAAATTATATACTGGTTTATTGCATTACTTAATTGTTGCATGATCATTGAGGTAAATATGCTGTCTCGTTGGTGCAGACGTGGAGTCAGATTGTCACCGACTTAAATACTTGGATATATCTCTGAGGTTTTATTTCTTCCCCGAATTTTTGAAGCAATCCAAAATTTATATTTTGTGTATTTACTGTACTTGCTCACCTATCTATTCTATATGCAATTAAATAGGTATGTTCATGACCATTGAGGTAAATGTACTGTCCCGTTGGTGTACTCGTAGTCAGATCACCGACTTAAATATTTGGAAATATTTCTGAAGATTTTTTTATCTCTGAATGTTTGAAGCAATCAGAAGACGGTAATTGCTCACCTATCTATTCTCTATATTAATAAATAAATATAGTGGGACACTTTTTATACAGCACTATCTAGTCCAAACTAAGCTATACGCTTGTACTATGGGATCTAGACAACTGATAACCATACTGGAAACACTAAAACATCGAAACAAACACTTGTTGATCTGTTTATTCCGAACCGGGATTCTAACCCAAGGCCATTGTAGTGTCAGTATGTAGTACATACTATTATATTAGTATCTTTGGAGTCCTAAGGTATCTCGATCAAAAGGGTCATTTTTTCATGACCTAGGACAAAATTTGCGTAAATGAGTAACAATACAATTATTGAAACTTGTAATTTCACGAACCTTCCAAGACGGGCCTTTCCCTGGTAGAAGGTTATGTTATACATACGTAGATATTGTCACGCCTTTATCCCCGAAGAGGTAGGCAGAGGCATGCTATACGCCCACATTTAACCGTATGCATTTTTGTCCCACGTAACAGGTGGTGAGCCCATTGCCGTAAGTTATGTTATAAAGAAAGTTATATATATATAAATATATTAAGGGCCATGTATTAGTCATAATGTGGTCATAATTAATAATGCCAAAGATATTGGAATTCTATGAATAATGCCTACTTACCTAATTCAAGTCTAAGATCATAGGTATCTAAGATGGAAAAATATTTTGACCTACGTGTATTTCCTATCAAAACAGCGGTGTAGTACCTTATTCTTAATAAGTTACACTCACAGATAAACCCCTCATTTCATTCTTTATTTAATTCTTCCCCCCAGTTCATTCACCCATGGTTACACTACACATTTATATTTACATAGAAACTACACCGTCTTAGCTAATAATTACGCCTTCAGTATAATTTATGAATACGAGGATGTGTTCGGAAAAATATGTACTAGATATTATATAATACCGATGATTTACTGAATAGTTTGTGGGCTGAGCCCTTAATTTGTATGTATAAATGTAATGGGTACATTATTGACTAATTTTATTGGTATATTATTTGATTACCTTGGTGGCAATGAATAGAGTATGCGACTGCCGCGCTGATTGTTCGCTTTCCGGGGTCGAAACAAACATTTATGTGGTCCGCAATATGGCTAATTCTTCTTCAGAGACTTTAACATGAAGACTTGGAGTTTATAACCATCACATGTCCCTCACGACTACACGGATTTTTTGACGTAGGCCGAGGCCATTAAGATCCTATCCATATCATCATTACTATCTCTCACAATCACTGCCATTTGGATTTTAGTACCTTAATTCTTAGACTTTGCTGAAAAATTGATGGGGTTGAAAAAACTGTGGCGATATAGCTTTAAAGTAAATAGTCTATTTTAAATTAAAGAATCCTGCTTCACTTGGAAGACTGTATTATGCCTCTTTAAAAAAGTCTAGGGGCCGTATTCCAGAACGTTTCTCAATACTCAATCAATGCTTGAGAGTAGTATTTATAAGGCAAAAACTAGTCTCAAGCGTTAATTGAGTATTGAGAAACGTTCTGGAATACGGACCTAGTACTAGTACTAAACGTCCACGATCCATCTGACTAGTACGTTTCATTAGCTAGATCGTGGACATTTAGTAACATGTTATATTCTACGACTACTACTATATTTATAATCAAATTTTTGTATATGCCATATAAAATGCGTATATAAATATGATATATTTATAAAAACTTTGCAATATAATTGACTTTTTTTTTGTGAATTCTAAGTTTTCTACGTCCGTTCTCGCAGTAGGAACACTAATTACAAGACCATAGGCAACCCGGGGTCCGCTTTCCTGCTTCTTTTCTACTATAAAAATTCTAAAATTAAAATAACGTTATGAAAAGAAAATTAATTTCATTGTAAAAAAGCGTGGGGTGCTTTTTATATCAAATTTCTACACTAACTCTATGTTTACAAATAACTACTAATTATATATTTACAACAATCAATATCGAGCACCCCACGCTTTTTTACAAAGAAATTAATTTTCTTTTAATAACTTTATTTCTATTTTAGAATTTTTGAAAATTATTGAAACATATTGAGTTAGTATACTTTTTATAAGAGATGAATAAAATTTAAACTATAAGTTATTTTCTGATTGTTAGTTCGATTTGCTATTAAAGCGTGTTTTTTTTAGTGTTTTTAAACTATATTTTTAACGTTTCACTTTAAATGGCATCAACACCATGTAGTAATCAGGTTTCATTATCTCCGTTTTCAAATGGTTTTATTGTAGTTGGTGAGTTTCGTTTTAAATCTTTAAGTTATATTCAATTGAACCACTGAGAAAAAAAGGCGTTCAAAGATGCAGTCTCCTACAAGTCGATACAACTCTATAAGTAAATGGTTCTATGGAATAGTGATACCACAGAACATCTTAGTTTTCGTGGTTCCATTAGTCAAAGGGACCACGGTTCAATGATTTTTTACGTTTTCCTGTTAATGGGACATCCGACGATGCTACGGAATGGAAGCCATTTTTTTCGTGTTTAAAAAATGGTTGTAGGTAATTTCCTAGTGTTTGAAAAGCGGGTTGGCCTCGTTGAGAATGCGGCTACGTCGACGGCCGTCGATGTGAGACTAAGTACCTGGCGATGGCGAGCACAAAAAAGTGCTTCCAGCCACACCGGAGATTACACAATTTCTAAATTGGTTTATTTTGTTTTATAGCATTGCATCGTTACTAAATATTTTGTTGAGAAACGTACACAACAATTCTTTCTAGTTATAAACATTTACAAATGTTAAAGGCTGCTGAATACATAGGTAAGTAAAGTAGGCAAGTATTTCAATATTAATTGGATAATTTAGAAAAATAAGTTAATTATTTCTGAACTAAAATTATTGTTGGCTATACTTTAAATAATAAAACTATTCTCTTAATTAGTCGACAGGGATTACAAAATTTTTAATTTTAAATATTAATCGTTAGCGCCTACTTTTTAGTCATCAATAGGTAGGTACGGTACTATATTATTCTTATACTAAGCAGGCTGAAGATAATTATAAAAGACGTTTTAAAAAATTTCGAAATAAAATCGAATTTGAATTAATTTGCCTAACTTAATCTAGATGTACCTAGGTATTAAATGGTTAAGACGGGTCAAATATCAAACAAGATCGATTTTTAAATAGAGGATCACTTCACATTAATTCTTTATCTGTACATAGATATCTAATTATTACTTTGTTTCTTTCTAATAATTATATATTTACAATACCGCTTGAGCTAATATTATATAACCCGTGAGCTAATATTATATTACCCCTGGGGTCCAAGTCTACTATTGACAAGCCGTAGAATAAAACCAGAATCGCTGTTTTTAGCTGTCAAAATGTTAGTAGAATATCAAAAATGCAACTGACTAGCGGCCACTGGTTAGTAAAATTCTATCGGCCGACCATCGTCCTGCATCTTTGAAAACATTGCGTGAAAGGTATCTTTTACCTTTCACGCAAAAACAACGGTAATCAATCAATCTAAGTACATTTACCGCATTTGTCAATTTTATCATTGCTTGATTAGTTAAAGGTACTAATAATGGTATATCCATCCAGGCCTTACATTTTTACGTCATAAGAGTTTCGTTGTTTGACAACCGCCACGTCCTTCTTATTGTCACAATTTGTTAAAGTGAGCCTTATGCGACGTCATATATTCAGCAATTACACTTAGACAATATTTAATTTACAACAATAATTATAATTTTACCTTAAGATTAAGAAGCCTACGTTTATTAAGAGAATTGGAAATATTTTTAAGTAAGTAAAACAAGTAAGTAATATTTTTAATTAAAAGCTTATCTATATATCTATCTATCCTCGTGGTGAAGTTTTGACGTACCGACGGCGACGTACCCATATACGGATAGGAGTAGAGATACCTTCCCCATTTAACGGAGCCGAAAAGCAGACACCCATAAAAAATAACTATCTTATTTATTTACATCTACTAAAGAAACTTTAATAGAAACATTTTGTGGTCTAACAAAATGTCGGATTCTACCACATTCTAGCGATATTACCGGTTGCTTTCGAAGTCTACACCCGAGATTGATTGTCCATTCACTGCTCTCAGTCTTCAGCATACCGTTATCGTGAGGTGTCCCACTCTTTACGAAATCAAGTAATCGAATCCACACAACAGTCGCCATATATGAAATCCTACTAATATTACAAACTAATTTGATGCCGACGAAGTTTTCCCGTTTCAATATTCAAAATAGTCTTTTTATATCGGTAAAACTTTAACAGAGGAGCCGCGGGTATTTACTTGTTGTGTATAAGGTACAATATAATATACCGAAATTAATTACCGAGTCTTTACGACCTTTTAATTCATCATTCGTTTCTCGACTCTGTAATTAGCGCATAGTCTCTTCGCTTCAATGTTGCGCAGAAATTAATATTTCTATAAAAGCAAATTAGTAATTTTCTTACTACGCAATTAACGCAATCATAGTAAGAGTTACATGGAACAAGATGAGTCTTCTTTTATTTCATAACAAATATACATAACATTAACGATCGCAATAGAATATAGTTATGACGATATTTTGCGTAAACTCTTTAAAGTAGGTACAGTTATGAAGTATATATAGTATATGCAATATTCCAACTTAGGTTGGCACCTAATTTATAAGGTATTAAATTTGGGCCCCACCAAAGGTGTAATATCGTATAGCAACGGAGGTTCCTTTTCAAGAGAAGCGTCAAGCTATGTTGGAAGCTGCACTGTTACTGTTGTTACTGTGTTTACACGTGAGTAACACCGTTTGGTAAAATAATGAACAACGCTCACGACAGTTATTTTTCTAATCGTATAGCAAACTTAAGATAATTAGGGCCGTATAACAGAACGTTTCTCAATACTCAAGAAACACTTGAGAGCAGTATTTTAAGGCGAAACTAACAGCCTTAAGCGTTTCTTGAGTATTGAGAAACGTTCTGTAATACGGCTCTTAGAGATGGACAACCCTTTATTGGTGTGAAGTTTCGTATGCTTACATAAACATAGTCGTCTGCCGCGTCTGTCTGTCTGTCTATCTCAGCTCATGATAAACTTAAATACGGTACTGAATAAACCTCATGAAAATTTCACCAATAAATAGAGTGATTCATAAAGGAAGATTTAGAAATATAATTTTGTCAAGGTTTTATGTAAATCACACAGGCTCATTTATATAGGCTATATATCATCACGCTACTACCCTGGAGAGCGGAGCAGTAGTCATATATGTCGACAATTTAGGCAATTTTTGTACATTATTGTAGAAATTATAAGCGACGGGAATTAATAGGTGCGACGGGAGTTCGAAGTATGTCACGGGCGAAGCCGTGGGGGTCAAATAATTAGCAAATGCTGGTTTGGTCATTTGTCAAACTTGTCACGTTGAATTGGCTTGACCAAAAGGGTCATCGTAATCTATGAACGTTTACAATGCTAAAATAGTTACACTCGCGCTGAAGGTCCTGTTGAAGTGTTAAAACGCACAGGTGAAAGATGTCTTCATTCTGTTGAAATATTTCAATTAACTTGGCTTAACGATTGTCATGTTGCAGTCAGCCGGGGACCAACGACTTAACTTGCTTTATCGTCTTATTCGTAACTTAAGTAACAGAAATGCTCGTAAATGCATTTGGCAAAAACGGTCATCCATCCCGGAATTCACTATAGTTAACAGATCACTGACCTAGCGGGGCTATCAGCCCTTTATAACGTTGGGGGTTGCTAATGGTATATGAACCATCCCACGCCACAAGAAAATAAATGGAACTTAAGAGGGTCAAAGCTTAAGAGATTAATTAAGCGATGAGACAATTTAGTTACGTTAATATACTGAAATTAAGAATCATTACAGCTCAGGACAGGGTTCAAGAAATGGTTCCAGAAAAATATAGAAGGTTATATGTTATATAGAAGTTATATGTAGAACGTTTTGGAAGTCCCTACATGTGCTTGAGTATGGAGGGATGACTTAGTTTACATACAACTATACCTTCAAAAATTTTCTGGAACTATTTTGCCTACCCTAAGCTGTAATGATTCTAATTTTCAATAATAATAATGAAATTTATTTCCGTCTCAGATCATACATTAAAACATTTTACAATAATTCTCTTAAGTAAAACAGGTCTGACTATAAAAAACGAAGTTAATGCAACGAAATTTCATCACTGCTTAATAATATCTCTCGAGCTCTAACCCTCTTAATATCCTTTAGTTTTCCTCAACTTGTGGCGTTGGGGTGGTTGATACCACCAACAACTACCCTAACGTTAAAGCTTAATTATCACTTCAGGGTCTTATCACAATCATTTATGGAACTGTCAATGTATAGAACGTCAATCAACACACCTTACGTAGACCAACCTAATACAGAAACAACAAATTCTGATCTGATCCGTTTAAAGCATGTCTAAACAAATCTAATTTAGCTACCGAGCTTATGTCAAACTTTCACGTTTTTAATTTTTACCGAGACATGTGCAAGTCACAAAATTAAACAATGGTTTATAAGTAGAAACCATTGTTTTATTGACCATAGAAGACACAAACAAATTAGTAAGTACTAATTTGTTTGTGTTCATTCACCAGAATTTTATCCACTATTATTTAAATAAAATACATTTGGTGGGCGTAGGATAGCATACCTTTCCCTACCCCAACTAGGAATAACTAGCGTGATTATATGTGAATAAATACTGAAAGAACAAGCTACTTTATAGTGAAATCACAAGTTCAAGGTGAGTGGAGCTTAACATTATTCCAATATTGCCGCGGACGAATGAACAAACGGACGATACCAAAACTAAGTTTTAAAATGACAGTGGAAGATTAAACTTTAAAAGGTAAAGCTTAAGAGACTTTGTGTCTACCAGGCTCATTTCCCTTTTTTTATACTTAGTTATTTATTTTAGGTTGGATAATTTACTCTTTGAGAAGCATGCCTATTTTATTTAGAATCTATGTAATTCATTCTTTATTCGTCAGTTTACTTTATTATCTTACACAAAAATAAGTGGTAAGGATAACTCCTCTCTACTTACACCATTATCCAAATGTGGGATATAAAAAAGCAGGATTGAATTTAAAGTAAAACAAAAGCATAGTTGAATTTTTTTATGGTGAATTTAGAATTATGATGCATAACAATTAAATCGAAATTTAATGATAATGAAAATACTAATCCTGACTTTCCTACAATTCAGGATAAGAACTTGTAGCTACATAATTAGATGACGCAGCTACCTACTATTCTGCCACTTATATCACCTATTGTCAATGCTTAGGCGTACGTAGACACTTATTACTTACTATTTATTAAATTTACTCATAAAATTATAAGAGTTTCCATAACTAATATCTTCTATTTTAGATTAATATTACCTAATTAAGGTCCGTATTCCAGAACGTTTCGCAATACTCTAATAATATATACTCGTAGTACTAATAATAGACTAGATTTTGCCTTATAAAATCCACTCTCAAGCGTTTCTGAGTGTTGATAAACGTTCTGGAATATGGCGCTAAATATCGTTGGAACAACTCACACGACACCATCTAATTCCAAACTAAGCAGAGCTTGTACTATGATAACCAGATAACTGATAAACATACTTATATATTTCTAAATACATACATATTATTCTAGATAAATAACACCCAGACACAAAATAAAACATCGTGCTCATCACACAAAGGTTTATCCTGGGTGGGAATATCGAACCCACGACCTCACGTAGCAGTCGCCTCTCTAGTGTGCCTCGGTCTCCCACCACGGCACAGAGGCAATCAATCAAAAGTCATTATTCCTTGTGATCACGTTTCGCCGTGTGCATTTGGTCTCACGTAACAGGTGGCGAGCCCATTGCCGTATTGAAATGGACAAAATTAGTTTCTTAAATATTATTTTCAAATTGACTTTTAAAATCAACTAGTCTGCACTACCTAATAATTTTAAGAATAAAGTCATCTAGACAAACCAAATTCTGAATAATGAATTTCTTTGTTGTAATACCTACAGTGAACAGAACATAAATTATTTTGTAAGCCGTGTGCTTACCTATGTAATGTAAGTTATTGCAACTCGTAACTAAAATTAACTTTGTGTACATAGGTAGGTACCTACCTAACTTATAGTCGTGATTCGTGAATGATATAAAAGGTGTTATGAAAGTAGTCGTGCTGGTTAAATTTAGGGTGTTATTATAATTTGAAATTTAAGTAATTGAAAAGGACAAGAATCATGCCAAAGTATACCTAATATCACCGGCATACTAGTAACACCAAACGGCAAAACATGTAGAACAAGTGCACCTGAGTTACCAAATAAATAGCACTTGACTACTTCGATCTATTTCGGTGTTTCCTATGTATAATATGTATGTATTTAGAAATATATAAGTATGTTTATCAGTTATCTAGATCCTATAACACAAGCTAATATTAGCTTACTTTGGGCTAGATGGCGCTGTGTGAAAAGTGTCCCACAATTTTTTTGAAGTGAAAACTTCTTTAGCGGCGTTGAGCACTTTTTGGACGGATGGAGTTTTTAAGTGAAAACGCCTCTTAGCGTGGTACACGTATTTTTAGAGGAGATAAAATATCTGGATTTGCGACTATAATCATCATCATCATCTAATGTTGAACCCGGTCATCTACAGGTCTTATTAAATAATATTGTGTAATCAATTAAGACTCTTTCAGAGTAGAATTTTTTTTTTCATCATCATCATTAACGTCCATCCCGGTCAATATTTGAAGTGAATATTCTTTTAGCGCGGTACGCTTATTTTTAGATGAGATAAAATCTCTGGACTCGCGACCATTATCATCATCATCATCTAACGTTGATTCCGGTCATCTACAGGTCTTATTAAATAATGCTGTGTAATCAATTAGGAGTCTTTCAGTGTAGATTTATTTTTCATCATCATCATCATTAACGTCGATCCCGGTCAATTTTTGAAGGAAAAACTTCTTTTAGCGCGGTACGCAATTTTTTAGATGAGATAAATCTCTGGACTCGCTACACCCCGTTACGATACGCAGCTATAGTGTGTGCATATATGCATGTACCAACGCGTCTAGATAAATAAATTATTAATAAATTGAGTTTTCACTTCTGTCGGCACTCCCGGAGTGGTTAGGTTTTTTTATTTTTTTTTTATTATTTTATTATCTCAGAACAAATAATAATAGGACTTTGATCAAATTGAAGTTTAAGTAACAAATTATTTAATTGTGACAGTAAAACTTTATCTTTGCTGGGGAAGCGGATAAAAGAGATCAAAATTTTGACTTCGTCATTGGACCCGATCATTCTGACTTCGGTTCTCAGTACGGATACCTAAATTTAAATACCTAGGTACTAAGTTGTAAAGTTTCAATAGAACCTTGAGACTTTAAAAAAGTAACCAATAGGTATAAAAAGTAATAGAGATGAAAACCGATGAAACACGATGATTATTTATTACGACATAGGCAGTAAACTCAATAAGGAACTCAACGATTGAGAGATAATAAAACAAAATAAAAGTTTATGTCACTGAGTAACAATTTCCGTGCGTAAAATAGATGAAATATTTGTTAAACGCTGAAATAGGCAATAATTCTTGAGATTTATCTGAAGATAAAAGTGAACGTAATTCCACAGAATAATTAATACTCGTAGTACATCACATAACTCACACATAAATAACTCATTACAATATCTACTGGAAATTGACGGTTAATTTAAAAATAATAGTACAGTATAAATTACGAACCTGATTTAAAATATCCAATTGTTAACACTACTAATAACGGCAAAAGATTTTGCAAATTCATTTTATAATTTTTATTAAGTTGTGCACATAAAATATTTACTTTATTAATATTCGTTGTAAGTAATAAGAACACAAGCAATGGCTAACTGGCGACAGTCACGATGTTTCGGCGGATTGTATGGCAATACTAGTACTGAGTTGCTCGCCTGTTGCTTCTGGTGGCAAGGTGCCCACTGAACTGACTAACTGATGCTGGCGAACGGCACTGCTTACTCGTCATGTTGCATAAGTACCGGCCTCAGTTGATACAGATTATCATTTGGGGGACACCCGTACCTACTTTCGCTACTTACCTACATTTAGTTTATTAGAGTATAATTTGAAAAAGTTGTTCTCCTTGTCAGATAGGGTCAAACATTAGTGCAAAAGAACCGTAAGTGCATTGTAGATAAACTAGTAGATAGGGACTTATAATTACATATGAAATTATAATGGTATGGTGCAATATTGTAAGCACATTCTTTGACTCTAGGTAGAGTTGCGAAAGTTTTCTTTAACCCCATTGAATATTTTTCCCCTTATTTAACGTGGTCTCTTTCCGAACTTGAAGTCATACACAATACAATACAAATACAATACAGATATCTATGCAACATCTGCCTTCGTATTGAGCGTAGTGTAAGTGTGCATGAGTATTTGTGATTTAGAGGTCTCGGCTTTAATCCCGGATTGTAGTGATGCAAACTTTTGTTTTACGATCTGTAAATATTTGTATCAGAGTTTTGGTACTTCTTTCTGAGTTTAATGTACGTGTTAACGCTCGTAGCTCCGCTAACACAGTGTTCTGTAAACGATCATTGCGTTAAGCAACTTTCGCTATGGCTGATTCTCGGATAACGACCGCTTTGTGGCACTTCTATTTACGAGCGTTCGTGCGTAGCGTGTTTCCGTGCTTCGGACGGCACGTTAAGTAGTGTTGGTCCCGGTTACCATTAGACTGCCATGTACTCGTTAAATCTAGTTGAAGGCCTTATGGGTGGCTTGAAAATTTTCAACATAAGGTCGCCACTACCTACTTCTACGTTCTACCTCCACGTTACGAGTGCTCCGGTTGCCAATATATGTATGACGGCATTAGCTGACAGGGGCGCCAACGGCAGCGTACGAGCGTTCGTGACCGTGTTTAGGATCCTTGGGAAGTCATTGCGGTTGTTGAACCGCTGCCTTGTCCAACGACGTGTAGTGCACGTAAGTGCGTTTCATGCGTCAATTAAAAAAACACTCCGTCGAAAATTTCAAAACCGAATGCAACAAACCAAAAGTTGTCCAAGTAAAAACAAAGAGCTTAAAGTTGGCCGCGCGAACGAAACGTAGAGGATTGCGCGGCCATGGAGATCTCAGCAACTACATGGGTTAGAGATATTATTCTTTTTGTTAATTAAAGATTAAATTTGTCAAAAATTTACAAAAACAGAAGTATAAGCTCTCGTTTACGTAATTTTCGCCTTTGAAGTTATGGCCGCGCAGTCCTTCACTCGTTGTTTTTTTAAATGTTGATTATTTTTAAACCTTACGATTTCTTGTGGTAAAATTAATACCAGAAGAAGGATCTTAATTTGTCGAAACTAATGAAAGCAATAAATACTACTAAAGTTTAGTTTTTATTTATTTATTATTTATTTATCTATCACGCCTTATCCCCGAAGGGGTGGCAGAGGCACATTATATGCCCACTTTTCACCAAATGTATTCCTGTCTCAAGTAGTAGGTGGTGAGCCCATTGCCGAAAGTTTAGTTAAACAGGAGATAACGGTGCAAAACAAAAAGTTCGTAGGTAGCCGTATTGTATAGGTAAACGCTATACAAGCGCCTCAGACTTAGGAATAATTAATATGGGAAACACACCCATTTTTGTTACACGTACGAGGCAAGAGGTGTTGGATATTACTATTGAAACCGATAGAATACACATTTGTAACTGGAAAGTGGACGAAAGTGACTCTATGTCAGACCATAGAAGAATTTCTTTCAGTCGGGAAGGATTGAAAAGATAACAATTAGGAACGCGAGAATAACTGACTGGGTGAAGTTCCAAAAGCCATGTGAAGGAAAACTGGGACCCTAGTCAGAAAACCCCGACAAGAAGCACCAGCGATATAGAACGGGAAGCCAACCGGCTGGACGAAACCCAAGGTATGTCCTCTGAGGGAGATCTAACCGGACAAAGGGCAACCGTGGTGGACAAAAACCCTAGGTAAGAAAAGGATAAAAGCTCGCCGGTCCCTCAGACAAGTCCTCAAAAAAGGGGATGAGTAAAGCTGGTGGCATACAGAGAAGATGGATTTTTTTTTTAAAAAGAATGCAGAAAGGAAGGCAGGAACCGCTGGAGTGCGTTTTGTGAAGGGGTCATAAAGCAACCAGATGCTGCACGACTGACGAAACGCTCTCCAAGGTCAACTCCTGCAAACTAGGCAGCATAAAGAACGTAGAAGAATTAATTACTGATCTCGAAAAGATTTTCAAGATTATGCTCAAAATCCACTTTCCCGAATGCACGAAACACACAGATAATGCAACGCTAGCCGACTCTGTCAACATCGAGAGTGTATGGCTGAACAGTTTTATCACAAAGAAACACCTTAGAGTGTCCGATCGTTTCAGCCTTACAAAGCTGCTGGACTAGATGGGATATTCCCGAAGATGGTACAGACAGTAATATATCTCATAGGCGAAGATCTAGTTGCTCTGTACAACAGTAGCATTAAGTCAAGATACATCCCAAAAAAATGGAGTGAGGTCACAGCAGTCTTTATACCAAAACCTGGAAAGCCGTCCTACCAAGAGGCAAAGGCCTTTAGGTGTATCAGACTCTCCTCTTTCCTACTCAAGACACTATAAAAAATACTAGACAGGATAATAAGAGAACAAATAGACAAAAGTGAATCGCCACTGCACTTAAACCAACACGCGTACATGGCGGGCAGAGCAACGGATACAGTGAAGAGCTCGATAAACAATAAGGAATACGCGCTAGGATGCTTTTTTGACGTTGAGAGAGCCTACGACATCGCCACCCTTGAATCGATAGAGGCAACCCTCAATCGCTTTTTGACGTGGACAAAGACATATCAGAATGGGTGAAACAAATGCTGAGACACCGACTGAAATAGCCAGAGATGGCAGGTGTGACCTTTAAAGTAGTGGCAAGTTGAGAATTCCCACAGGGAGGATGCTTATCGCCTTTACTATGGTGCCTTCTAATAGAAAAAATGAACTAATCAAGAAAATCAACAGAATGCACATACGAGGCATGTCTTTTAAGTTTTGTCGTTTGAAGAAAATAACACAACTAGAACCTTATAGTACTTTTTATTGTTTTTCAAAGTATTCACCATGTAGCTTAATACACTTTTCCATTCGCTCAAACCAGTTATGTTGTTATGGGTGTTCAAAATGGCTGACTTGAAAGCGTCGACTGCTTCTTCACCGGACTGGAACTTTTGACCACGAACACTTTTCTTAATTTTAGGAAATGTAAAGAAATCGTTAGGGCTTAGGTCAGGACTGTATGGAGGATTGTCAAGAATGTCTTCTTTTTCATGCTTCAAATACTCAATCATTTGACGAGCGCTGTGTGAGCTTACGTTGTCGTGGTGCAGGATGATGCGTTGCTTTGAGTTAGATTTTCGAAGTTCGGCGATGTCTGGCCGTGTCAGGCCTCTTCTAAAGTTGTAGAAAATTATTGCACGGACATCTCCTTAGAAAGATTAATTTTCGTATGTAACCTGACAGATTCTAATCGACGCTGTGACTAAACAATAGCATTAATCCCAATACATTTAACTGTTTTGAGATTCAAAATTAAAACACATTCGAATACAGAACAGAAATTCAAAATTGCCGGGAAATATGGAAACGACAGAACTTTAAAGGCATGCCTAGTATCAGGTATATTCTGACGATGGTGTGCTCCTGGTTACAGGCAAAGTGCTAAGCGTTATGTGCGACATCATGAACAGAGGACTGAAAGTAGCTCTAACATGGTTTAAGAGCAAAGGGAAATACCTCAATCCCGACAAGACAAAGATAGTGTTAGTCACTAATAAAAGGAAGAGAGACACTTTTGAACCAGTGAGACTGAACAATCGCGCTCTGGGTGAGTTGTTGCAAAGTTGAGGAAATCAGATACCTGGGACTAGCACTGGACAGCAATTTAACTTTCCAAGACTCACTGAAGAACACATACATGCACAAAAGCCAAAATGTCGCTGATGCAGTGTAAGAGCGCAATAGGAAGAGCCTGAGGAACAAAACCGACAACAGCCATTTGAATATACAAATCAATTATCCTACCCAGAATACTGCAAAATTACTAAATAAAAAAATATCTTTTTTTTGTATAAACCATTTTAAAGGCGCTTACAAAATGTCAAACACTAGAACTAAAGATAAATTTAAATGACCACGTGCACGGGGCCATAGTATGGTGGCTCAAGGCAGTTAATAACACAAACATAAAAGAATTGGACAAGGTATAGAGTCTGACGGCCCTGATGACAACAGGTGCTATGAGGACAACCCCCACAACTGCGCTAGACATCGTTCTGTGACTTCGTCCTCTGGATCTAGAAATTAAAATTAAAGCAATTGAACAATGATTTAAATTGAAAAGCATGGGCCTATAGAGAGGTAATCCTAAAGACGGTGGACATGCTATTATCAATAAGAATTATGAGGATAAATTGTCAATGATTCTCTCCAATAATGATCTAATCAAGAAAGAGAGGGTTTTTGACAAAAATATTGAATACACATAGAACAAAGAGAGAGCTGGCAGATGGAAGACACCGAAAGCACCGATCGTGCCATCTGACTGCTACACTGTCGGCTCTAGAAAGGAATCTACTAAGCTCTCTGACTCCGGAGTGCATATAAAATGTGTAAACGGAACGGAGATCAATACGATTAGGTAAATACGCAAGTGTCTTTTAAACGGAAATAGGTATGCGCCATTACAGAATGTGCGCAAATTGTACACCGCCAAACAGACATAAGAAAGGTGACCAAAAAATGGTTGAGCGGGCGAGATAAATAAATTCAAAATGGGCTGTACTTGCAGGGAAAGACTAAAATGAAATTTACACGCGATTGTCGACGGGAAAAGCAATGGAAAAACAGGAGTAGGCACACTACCTTGCTGCTTGCTGCGAGATGCTGAGGTGGAGGCTGCCGGAGGCGTCCCAGGACTTGAATTCCTGGTTTCCTTGCACGAAAACACTATATATCCATGGAAAATACAATTATTGCGATAGTTGGTGCGGTATTATTGCGAAAGGTTTTATGCGGGCGCGCGCGCGGTGTTGTTGCAGCCCTCAATCGTGGCCGCTGCCCGTGAGGCTAACGCGCAATACAGCTGTCTCGCTCCTCTTTTATGCGAGACAAGGTAGGTGCGAAAGAGAAATGGAATTAAGGGAAGCGGGGGGGAGCGTCGACAACTAATTAATTAAAAACAACGTAGATCGGCGATGCAACATAGAAAAAATAACGCGGCTAATCTTTTATCATATACCGGCGCAACAATTTCCCCCCGGCTTGGTCTTGGCACCCCAAGAAATCACTTGACAAGCTGGCGGAAAGAATTGAAGTCGATGTTGCCCCGGATATTCCCCGGACATGAGGGAGTCCCGGGCAATGAACTAGCGGATAGACTAGCAAGGGAAGGAGCTGACGAATGCGTGATCGGCTCGGAGCTATGGCTTCCAATCGCTCATAAGATCACGAAAGGAATTGATAATCAGCAGCAAAATATCAGTAGAACATTAGATGGAGGTCCTCGATAGGCATGAGACAGTCGAAGATCTTCATCAGAGGAATGGATGCGAAAAGGACAAGTCGACTGGTTAAACTAACCACAGCAAATATGAGGCTTGTCATAGAGATCATCATAGAACACTGTCGCCTCAACAGGGAACTAACAGTGATAAATGGATGACCCAGTATGATGGAGGAAGAGGAAACCAGATTCCACCTACTTGCTGAGTGCCTCATGTATTCGTTAACAAGATGGTAAATTATCGGTACGGACAGACTAGGAAAAGAAGATCTAGAACATCTTAAGGTGGATAGTGAGTTTCTGAAAGAAAACAAGAAGGTTAGGTGGGGCGCCGTGAAGACTGCTGGGATACCCAATCCAAACCGCGAGGAGGAGATCTGGGAAAATGAACGAAGTAGGCGCCGAACCATGCGGTCGGATCTTTCGTCCGTTGATCGTACGAATAAGAATTGAAATTGACAGCGAGTTGGGAGCCAATTCTTTAGCAGACGCACTGTTGCTTTGTATTATTTTCCGAAACTAGTGTATAATTCGTGATTTTGTGTTTAGTAATGGTTGGTTTATTTTTTATTTGAATGTTAGATTTGTTATCGAAAATGTGCAGTGCTGTTCTTTGTGTTAGTGCTAAATCTCCATAGAAAACCCTAGTAAAGGGGCTACTGCTTTAGGCCGCAAGGACACAGGACCTAAGACTGAGGACTTGACACCGACAAAGATATAGTATACTTAACTCTACTTAAAATAAGGGATAAACGGTTCACTTATTAGGTACAGGATCTCTAACTTATTATATAATAATTATGAATTCGATATATGAATTCAAATATCGATACTTAGATGATTCGACAATATAGGATTGAAGTGATATAATGAGTACATATGTCGATATTTTATGAAAAAATGATATATATCGTGAACTTCCTTGCACTCCTAATTGACAGCAAGCATTGACTTGACATTGGCTAAAAGGTCTTAGGAACCAAGCCATAAAAAGAGGAAAAAAAAATTGACTTGACAGAAATGACAGAAAAATCCATGCCGTTTAGCCGTTTACTGAGCAGTATAATAAGAATAATAAGAATAATATACATAATAAGAATTGAATTGAATTGAGCAGTATACGAAGTTATTAAGTAGTACATTAAAAAAAAAAAAAATACCTAAGTCTGTAATATCTGTCATCTGCCATCTTCGCTTGGGGCTGGGCCATTGCTGCTCTCCTGTGTTTTTACATAAAATCCGAGTAAGAGACTCATCACTGTGTGAATGTGGCTTTGATGAAGGATCTTTAGAGCATATCTTCTTCTCTTGTCCTCAGAACAATTCTGACTTATATAGCGAACTTGTTAGGCTAAAAATTTCTCTTCCAGTTTATGTTAAGTCTCTTTTAGCCCATCCTTCCCGACAATTACTTTTTACCCTGATGGCGTTCATCCGTCACAATGATATTAGGCTTTGAATAGTCTCCTTCGGAACTTGCAAATACTATGTACCTTACCATAGTATCTAAATTATTCATTGGTACCTACGTACCTTTATGTATATTTTTCAGTGAAATTTTAATTTAATAACACAATCAAGATACACAATTTGTCAATACAAAATTGTTAATGTTGCTTATCAATAGTATACACATGGAAAACTCCATTGCACGTTAGACAGTGGCGGAATTGCCGGTACACGCTATTATAGGGGCCATAAGAAAAAAAAAAAAAGGTAGTACATTAGTTTCATTGAATTTCTATAATATAATAAAGCTCCTAACTGCTATCACCGCTCACAACACCTTCGATTACATTTATTTTTAAAAGATCAAGTGCAAAATGCCTAAACAAGAGGAGAAACCTAGGATTTTTTTAGAAGAGTTTCGCATTAAGGTATTGTATTTTACTGTTACTTTACTGTTTTAAACGTTGTAACTTACTATTTTATCCCATATGAGTAACCTTAATTTAAAATTACATTTAAGAAAGCTCCGAATGATTATGGTATGGCCGATGAGAAGTGGAGCTTCAAGAAGTTTACAAAGAAATGTCGTATTGTGATTGTCCGCATGGATAATTTTGAAATGGAATTTGATATAATCGGAATACAGCCGGCTTTTGCGAATGCGTATCGTAGATTGATGCTAAGTGAGGTACCAAGTATGGCCATTGAAAAAGTAATGGTACATAACAACACATCAATAATACAAGATGAAGTACTAGCTCACCGTTTAGGATTGATTCCCTTAAAAGCAGATCCCAGATTATTTGAGTATCGCCCTCAAGGTAAGTAAGCTTGATAATTCAGTAGAACTAATATTTTAGCATAAACAGATTGTTATCTAACTTGTATCTCTTTCAGATGCTACAGAAGGAACTGAATTTGACACATTAGAATTTTCATTGAAAGTAAAATGTACTGTGAATAAATCTCAACCAAAAGATTCCTTCAAGCCTGAAGAAATACATGAAAATCATAGTAGTATGTAATTTTTTAATACTTAAGAACTTTAAATTGATTTATAAATTCTGCTCTTTATAAATTATTTACATTCAGTTTAAAATGACATCAGGGTGCAGCAAAGACCAGACCAGAGTTTAATCCATTTGATAACTGGAATATTAAAAAACAGCTAAAATAATTGATACTAGAGTTAATGGGATATTAAGCATGATTTATTATAAACCCTTAATAATATGTGGTAAATATCCTGTTAACCGATAAAGCATATAAATTGCTTGAACCATATTTGTCAAGTGTTCATGCATAAGTTTACACAGAGGCTTCAAAATTTTAATTATTTACCGTATTAGAATTCAAACTATCATGGTCATTAACAGATCTAAAATAATGATTATTATGTCCACTTTCACCACACTTATTAACTGTTTACTTGTTTATGTGTTTGTATTTTCTTATTTACTGTATTTATTTTAGTTTATTCTTCTCAAATAAAATGGCAGCCTAAACGGAATCAAGCATCTGTGCACAAAGAAGCAGACATAGGTCCAGTACATGATAATATTCTGATTTCCAAAATGAGACCTGGTCATGAACTTGATTTGACCCTTGTGGCCGTCAAAGGCATTGGAAAGGACCATGCAAAATTTTCTCCAGTTGGTTGGTAACATCTAAATTGTCAGTATTATTAATGATCAACGGTTTAAGATCAGATACAAGAGATAAAAAGCTGGATTATTGGATTAAACTTAGGGCCGTATTCCAGAATGTTTCTCAATACTCAATCAACGTCTGAGGCTAGTTTTTGCCTTATAAATACTACTCTCAAGTGTTTCTTGAGTATTGATAAACATTCTCATTCCCTTAATGTTTGTTTTCCTTTTTACAATGCTCATTAATATATGAAAAAGATTATTAAAAAATAATACATACATACATAACTACATATTGTCACGGCTTTATCCCCTAAGGGGTAGGCAGAGGCATACGATATGCCCACATTTCACCATATGCATTTTTGTCCTACGAAACAACTCACGGTGGTGAGCCCATTGCCATGTTGAAATGGACAGGCGCAGGCTGTGGCAACCTGCTGTAGACTTTTTTCAACCAGGACCAACGGCTTAACATGCCTTCCAAAGCACGAAAACACTCGCAAATGTAAATTCCACAAAGTGGTCACCCATCCAAGGACCACCTATAGCGAATGTCGCTTAACAAAGTGATTGGTACAGAACACTGAGTCAGCAGGGCCACAAGCGCTTCAAATCAATGCTTAAAAAATTATAAAAATGTAATAATATTGTTTTGCAGGTTCTATTTGTGTCATATAATTATTTTGAGATATTTTCACACAGCACCATCTAGCCCAAATTAAGCTAATATGAGCATGTGCTACAGATCCAGTCAACTCATTAAAATACTTATAATTTATATAAACCTATACTAATATTATAAAGAGGTTATGTTTGTGAGGTTGTGGGGGTAGTAATCTCTGGATCTACACAGCGAATTTTAAAAATTCTTTGTTGAAACGGTGTAGTATCCCTAAGTGCTATATACATTTTTAATCTCGGGAATATGTCCCTGTGGGAAAAAGTACAGGAAATCTTCACTACGCGGGGGGATCTGCGGGTAATAGCTAGTATTATAAACAGAGACACCCAAACTCTGAAACAAATATTTGAGTATCACACAAATATTTGTTCTGACCCAGGTTCGAAGCCGAGACTTCAGCGCGTCAGTCACATTCATTACCACTTAGGCCACCGAGGTAATCCGTATATTACATTGTAATTTATGTTACAGCAACTGCTACATATCGCCTGTTACCTGAATTAACATTTAAGCGTGAAGTGAAGGACGGTGAAGCCATTTTACTACAGAGTTGCTTCGCTCCAGGTGTTATTGGCATAGATTCTGAACAAAAGGCATATGTTCGAAATGCTAGATATGACACCTGCAGCAGAAACATATTTAGACATGATAAAATAAAAGACGCTGTAGTTTTATCCCGTGTACGAGATCATTTTATCTGTATGTATTGTACCATTTTCTTTTAAACATGTCTTCTCATCAACGAATTATGTTTTAAATTTATTTTTCGTTTGTTAACAGTTACTGTGGAGTCTGTTGGAGCTATGCCACCAAATATAATATTTGTAGAAGCTGTGAAAATATTAAGAGATAAATGTAGATGCTTTTTAGATGAACTGAATAAATTTACATAGTTTTGAGTTATGAATTACTTTGTCTCTCATCTAACTAACTATCCTTATCCTAACTTATAAATATAATGCGATCCATGCATACTTCTTTCGCTTCTTCAAGATTTATCAATCGCTTCATACACGCACGTCTGGGTATCCGACTTTTGACCTTTCCGTTTTTGAGCAATCTGTCCATGTGGTCTTCATATGTAAGTCTCGGTCTACCCTGACTTCTTCTACCCTCTACTTTCGCACAATATATATTCTTCGTCAATCGTTCCTCACTCATTCGTTAGACGTGTCCAAACCAACGCAGCACGCCCTTTTCCAGCTTAACGCTGACACTTTCATTCAAACCAGCCAGCCAGGCGGACATGACACAACCCCGTTTGACGCCTGTACAGACATCAAAAGAGGTGTCACATCCCCCCCCTACTCGCACGCAAGCCTTACAGTCCCTATAAAGCGACTGTATTGCCCGCAGTAGCGAGCCGTCCACACCATATCCGGGCAGCAAATCCCACAGTTTTTGTCACAACGTTATCAAATGCTTTCTCCAGATCCACAAAAGCGCAGAAAACCTGGCTAATAGCCACAAACTTCTCCGCGATCATGCGAAGAGAAAACAAGTGATCCATGCAACCTCTTCCACGTCGGAATTTCAGACTTATCTTGCATTCTTGCCGTTATAACCTTTGCATACACCTTACTAGCTAAGCTGATCACCCTGTAGCTGGAGAAGCTTAGGCGCGAGCCTTTCGCTTTGTAAATAGGTACTACAACCGCTATTCGCCAATCGTCTGGGACCTAACCCGTCCGCCACCACAAGTTGCATAACAGACATTGTCCCAGACGCGCGACCCGCGGTAATTGATCATCTCAGCAGTAACTCTGTCTTTTCCCGCAGCCTTACCACATTTCATACTTCTTATCGCTTGTTCAATTTCTTTCATACAAATGACTTCAATGACATCGGGTTTCGGAGCATCGGAGTGAGCTCCACTTCCCGATGTGGCATCTCTGTCTTTTCTTTCCATAATATTCACTCAGTCTCTCATCTCACGCGAAAGTATAGAGATTGAGTGTGCCTTGCTAAATATAATATAGTGGTTCCAGAATCATAACCACAGTATATGTTAAGATTTCATTTCAAACCCTCAAAGTCCACAGCCAACTTTCGTATATTCTCTTCACCTCGCTATACCTTAGACATCTCTTTTATCAGACAACATAATAAAGCCAAGACTTTGCAAAACGACGAAAAGTTAGTCGAACTGGAGGAAGTTCTGAACAAATTAAGTTGGCATATCGTAGCTTTGTCAAAAGTTCGAAGGGAAAAGACAAGATGGATTATCTTCTTTTCCCTTTATTAGAACAGTTTTTTTTTTAAGGTTTTTCGGGCTAAAAGTGACATAACCCTTTAAGAGCGCCAGGGTTGTCGTCCTTACGTCTCTTGAACAAAGTGGTCAAGTTCGTGTGTTTTGAGTAAGGTAGCGTGCCTGATATAATATCTGACAAATATAAATAGCTTACATGTTTACGCTCTGTCCTCTACAAGCGCCTAAGATGTGGGGGCAATATATAAATAACTATTCTGCGTTAAGCATTTTTCGCTATGGCTGGTTCTCAGATTGGGGCCCGCTTGGTGGCAATTCTTTTCACATGCCTTTTCGTGCTTTGGAAGGCACGTTAAGCCACAGATCATATAATTACTACAGCCGTTGGTCCCGGTTGCCAGTAATATGGCAGTCGTTAGGCCAAAGTTAAACAACGTACCTAATTCTAAGAAATATCTGTCTGCAAAACAAGGGTACCCCTTCGGTGATAAATAAAGGCGTATCTGCTAAGGAAGGCGGTATTAAAAATATTCTACTCACTACGTTGTGAGGGACATCCAACTGAAACGCTGCAAATGTAGCGATGAGCAATATGCAAAGTGGTGCAATTTGGAAAGAGTCTGAGAATTATCGGGGTCAACTTGTGGCTGACTTCTTAGAGAATGCAGGTATTGTAACATTGTAATAATATTGCGTGACACTTTTCAAACATCGCCATCTAGGCCAAAGTAAGCTAATATTAGCTTGTGTTATGGGATCTAGATAACTGATAAACATACTTATATAATCTTAGGTATAATCTCTTTCTTAATAAATATATAAATATCCATCACGCCTTATCCCCGAAGGGGTGGCAGAGGCATATTAGATGCCCACTTTTCACCGTGTGGATTCCTGTCCCACGTAATAGGTGGTGAGCCCATTGCCGTGTTGAAATAGACAGACGCAGGTTGTGGCTACCTGCTGTTGAAATTTTTAAGCCGCCTATAAGGCCTTCAACCAGGCTTAACGACTGCCATTTTACTGGCAACCGGGACCAACGGCTTAACGTGCCTTCCGAAGCACGGAAACGCTCACAAATGTAAATGCCACAAAGTGGTCACCCATCCGAGTACCAGCCATAGTGAAAGTTGCGTAACTCAGTAATCGTTTACAGAACACTGAGACCGCGGGGCCACGAGCGCTTCAAAATCATCTCTTTCTTCAGGAAATCTAAGCATTGGAAGCGGATCTGGTAGGATTCAAAACGAGATCGAGTTAATCTTGTCTACAAGGACGCTGGTTATGGTGGTCTCCGTGCTAAACACAGTCAAAACCGAAAACGATGTCCGTATCGCACAGAATTGCAATATATTTTAAATTTAAAACAGAACATCTACATCCAATAACTGGTATTTTGTGTGGCTTCCGATCTCCATATGAAGTTCAGTAAAGTTTACACCCCTTTAACGGTACAGGGACATAGGACTAGACTTGACGAAGCATCGAACTGGACTTGACGAATACTAAGAAATGAACATATATCACACCTTTATCCAAGAAGGGGTGTAAGGGGCCCCACCAAGATCTTCGGGGCCCCAAGTCAACCTCCCGTGCTAGTGCGTGCACCTGCTGATTAACGGACGAGGCTATGGCGCTGGCTTTTCCCTCTGGGATTGGGAGGTCTGAAGGCGTCGCTCCCATAAAAGCCACCCGCCGAAACTAAATGGAAATGTACAATCGGAATGTAGCTAGGGATAGGGCGCCGCCGCAAAACGGCGCGCAGTAGCCCCGCCCGACTACTGTGGCAAGTGGGCTAGGGCTGCCGTGTGTCGGGCCAGCACGGCTAAAGAAGTTAGCCCCAACCCGTATCCGCTTCGCATCGTGGAACATTGGCACGCTGACTGGGCGTGCTTTAGAGTTGGCCGAAGTACTCTCCAGGCGGAGGGTGGACGTAGCGTTCCTGCAGGAGACTCGGTGGAAGGGCAACAGAGCCCGGCCTTTGCAGAACGGCTACAAGCTGTATTACACGGGTGCGCCTGGTGGGGAGAACGGGGTGGCCGTGGTGCTCTCCGAGGGGCTGCAGAGCGGCATCTTGGAGGTGAAACGCTGTAGCGACCGGCTTATGATCGTGAGGGTGCTTATCGATGGGATTATTCCCCACCTGGTAAGTGCCTACGCGCCACAGGCCGGTTGTAGCGACGCCAATAAGATGTCGTTTTGGAGCTAACTCGAGGGAGTGCTTCGGAGCATTCCGTTGTCACAGGGAATCTAAACGGTCATGTGGGTGAGAGGTGTGAGGAGTTTGAGCGTGTTCATGGTGGTTTTGGATACGGCACCCGCAACGCTGAAGGAGAAACTATCCTCAGAACGTGTGCGGCTGCCGATCTGGCCATTGTGAACATCTCATCACCTACAAGAGCGGGAGGCGTACAACTCAGATTTCCTACTCACTAGGCGACACAGCATCGGCAAGGTGGCCAACTGCAAGGTCATTCCCGGAGAGAGTCTTACTGCACAACACCGTCTCCTTGTCTTGGACCTCTGCGTGAAGCCCAAAGGCAAACGCATCGAGCGATGCCAGGTCGCATCATATGGTGGTTGCTTGATAAAACTAGGTCCCAGGAGTTCGTCTCAGCTGTCGGTGACAAGTGCACCGACACTGAAGGCGAACCAGTTCATGATTACTGGGACAAAGTTCAGGCGGCCATCCTTGGAGCGGCGAAGGTGGTGCTCGGTGAGTCTAAGGGTGGACGCAAATGTGACAAGGAAACTTGGTGGTGGAACGACGCAGTCCAGAGGGAGACTAGGGAGAAGAAAGCCCACTTTAAAAAGTGGCAAGCGACCGGATCTCCCGAAGACCGCGACGCGTACAGGGCTGCCAAGCGCGCCACAAAGAGAGCTGTAGCCAGAGCCAGACGAGACCACTTACAACCTCTGTATGATAAGCTGGAATCGTCTGAGGGGCAGAAGCTCATCTATAAGCTGGCGCGCTCCAGGGCCAAAGCGGCACGGGATATATCCAAGTGTCGCTGTGTAAAAGACCCTGAAGGCAACCTGTTAAGCGAAGACCTCGCGGTAAAGGAGAGATGGCGCTCGTATTTTCACGAGCTGCTTAATAAACAGCATAAAGAGGAGCAGCCTCCGGACCTCCCTCCGAATCAGGGACTAGTGCCACCGGTAACGCCTGTAGAAGTCCTTACTGCGCTTCGCCGCATGAATAATCGGAAAGCTGTCGGAACCGATGGAGTCCCCATCGAAGCCTGGAAGGCGACGGGTCCCCGCGGTGTAGGCATCTTAGTAAACCTTTTTAACCGCATACTCCTCAGCGGGCAGATCCCAAACCAAAGGAGACTGGGTATTTCAAAGGTAAGGGGTCAATGCAGGAGTGCGGGAGCTACCGCGGTATAAAGGTGATGTTCCACACCATGAAGATCTTCGAGAGGATTATAGACTCTCGGATCCGGCAGGAGTGTACTCTCTCGGGGTGTCAATATGGGTTTCGCCCTGGTCATGGGACCACGGACCCTGTCATTGCCCTGAGGGTTGCCGCAGAGAAATACAGGTCGAAGAACACGCCTCTGCACTGTATGTTTTTAGACATGCAGAAGGCCTTCGACTGTGTTCCTCGCGCGATGATCTGGTGGGCGCTGCGGTCCAAAGGGGTTCCCGAGGTCTATATACACTATCCGGGACATGTACTGTGACTCCGATTCCATGGTTCGGACTGCTGTTGGCGACACGAAACCCTTCCCCATCACCGTCGGGGTACACCAGGGTTCTGTCCTTGGTCCGCTTCTGTTCAGCGTAATATTAGACGAATTGTCGGACAGCATCAGGAACTCGCATGAGCAGTCTCCATGGTTGCTCATGTATGCTGACGATATTGCGCTGGCAGACGCGGACAGGAGCAGATTGGTGCGACGTGTGAAGGTGTGGAAGGCGACGCTTGAGAACGGCGGTCAGAAACTAAATGTGGCGAAGACCGAGTACTTGGCACTAAACTCGACAGATCTCACATCCGTCCGCATTGGCGGTGATTTGGTCGAGCGGACGGACCAGGTTAAATACCTGGGATCTGTTTTTCACACGTCCAGTGACATCGGTTGCGATGTCAAGTCACGCATAGCTGCCGCGTGGGCCATATGGCGGGAGATGGCCGGTGTCATTTGTGATCCTAAAATGCCGATCCGGTAGAAGGGACAGGTCTACAAAACCATCATTAGACCTGTCCTTTTACATGGCAGTGAGACGTGGCCAATATTGGAGCGACACAAGCAGGAGCTGCGTGTCACGGAAATGAAGATGCTGCGGTGGATATGTGCTTTGTCGCTTTACTAATTGGGACAAAGCACCGTTAACTCTGTTTCCGGCAGCTACTCGCCGTTCTACATCCGAATCACATCTTCCATCTGCGCTAAACATACTCCCTAAATACACAATTTCATTCTGTTGCTCTACTTAGACGTTCCTAGTTTACCCTAATCTCGCATTTAGTTCTTACGTCATCTCTTTCAAATACTAGAACCTTAGTTTTACTTGCATTCAAGCGAAGACCATTACTTTCACACTCCTCTTTCATATTAGTGACTAATGCCTGAAGGTCGGCTTCTGATGAGGCCATGAGCACCGCATCATCAGCGTACAGCAGACAGTTTACTGTAGTCACCCCAATTCACACCCATATCACTTCTTTCAACTTCTGCAGGCAACTGTCCAGATACACTATGAACAGCCAGGCGGACATGACACAACCCCGTTTGACGCCTGTACAGACATCAAAAGAGGTGTCACATCCCCCCCTACTCGCACGCAAGCCTTACAGTCCCTATAAAGCGACTGTATTGCCCGCAGTAGCGAGCCGTCCACACCATATCCGGGCAGCAAATCCCACAGTTTTTGTCACAACGTTATCAAATGCTTTCTCCAGATCCACAAAAGCGCAGAAAACCTTCTGGCTAATAGCCACAAACTTCTCCGCGATCATGCGGAGAGAAAACAAGTGATCCATGCAACCTCTTCCACGTCGGAATTTCAGACTTATCTTGCATTCTTGCCGTTATAACCTTTGCATACACCTTACTAGATAAGCTGACCAAGCTGATCGCCCTGTAGCTGGAGAAGCTTAGGCGCGAGCCTTTCGCTTTGTAAATAGGTACTACAACCGCTATTCGCCAATTGTCTGGGACCTAACCCGTCCGCCACCACAAGTTGCATAACAGACATAGTGTGTCCCAGACGCGCGACCCGCCGTACTTGATCATCTCAGCAGTAACTCTGTCTTTTCCCGCAGCCTTACCACATTTCATACTTCTTATCGCTTGTTCAATTTCTTTCATACAAATGACTTCAATGACATCGGGTTTCGGAGCATCGGAGTGAGCTCCACTTCCCGATGTGGCATCTCTGTCTTTTCTTTCCATAATATTCACTCAGTCTCTCATCTCACGCGAAAGTATAGAGATTGAGTGTGCCTTGCTAAATATAATATAGTGGTTCCAGAATCATAACCACAGTATATGTTAAGATTTCATTTCAAACCCTCAAAGTCCACAGCCAACTTTCGTATATTCTCTTCACCTCGCTATACCTTAGACATCTCTTTTATCAGACAACATAATAAAGCCAAGACTTTGCAAATCGACGAAAAGTTAGTTGAACTGGAGGAAGTTCTGAACAAATTAAGTTGGCATATCGTAGCTTTGTCAAAAGTTCGAAGGGAAAAGACAAGATGGATTATCTTCTTTTCCCTTTATTAGAACAGATTTTTTTTTTTAAGGTTTTTCAGGCTAAAAGGGACATAACCCTTTAAGAGCGCCAGGGTTGTCGTCCTTACGTCTCTCGAACAAAGTGGTCAAGTTCGTGTGTTTTGGGTAAGGTAGCGTGCCTGATATAATATCTGACAAATATAAATAGCTTACATGTTTACGCTCTGACCTCTACCGTTGGCCGAAGTACTCTCCAGGCGGAGGGTGGACGTAGCGTTCCTGCAGGAGACTCGGTGGAAGGGCAACAGAGCCCGGCCTTTGCAGAACGGCTACAAGCTGTATTACACGGGTGCGCCTGGTGGGGAGAACGGGGTGGCCGTGGTGCTCTCCGAGGGGCTGCAGAGCGGCATCTGAAACGGAGGTGAAACGCTGTAGCGGCCGGCTTATGATCGTGAGGATGCTTTTCGATGGGATTATTCCCCACCTGGTAAGTGCCTACGCGCCACAGGCCGGTTGTAGCGACGCCAATAAGATGTCGTTTTGGAGCTAACTCGAGGGAGTGCTTCGGAGCATTCCGTCACAGGGAATCGTTTTGGGCGGCGACCTAAACGGTCATGTGGGTGAGATGTGTGAGGAGTTTGAGCGTGTTCATGGTGGTTTTGGATACGGCACCCGCAACGCTGAAGGAGAAACTATCCTCAGAACGTGTGCGGCTGCCGATCTGGCCATTGTGAACATCTCATCACCTACAAGAGCGGGAGGCGTACAACTCAGATCGATTTCCTACTCACTAGGCGACACAGCATCGGCAAGGTGGCCAACTGCAAGGTTATTCACGGAGAGAGTCTTACTGCACAACACCGTCTCCTTGTTTTGGACCTCTGCGTGAAGCCCAAAGGCAAACGCATCGAGCGATGCCAGCGTCGCATCATATGGTGGTTGCTTGATAAAACTAGGTCCCAGGAGTTCGTCTCAGCTGTCGGTGACAAGTGCACCGACACTGAAGGCGAACCAGTTCATGATTACTGGGGCAAAGTTCAGGCGGCCATCCTTGGAGCGGCGAAGGTGGTGCTCGGTGAGTCTAAGGGTGGACGCAAATGTGACAAGGAAACTTGGTGGTGGAACGACGCAGTCCAGAGGGAGACTAGGGAGAAGAAAGCCCACTTTAAAAAGTGGCAAGCGACCGGATCTCCCGAAGACCGCGACGCGTACAGGGCTGCCAAGCGCGCCACAAAGAGAGCTGTAGCCAGAGCCAGACGAGACCACTTACAACCTCTGTATGATAAGCTGGAATCGTCTGAGGGGCAGAAGCTCATCTATAAGCTGGCGCGCTCCAGGGCCAAAGTGGCACGGGATATATCCAAGTGTCGCTGTGTAAAAGACCCTGAAGGCAACCTGTTAAGCGAAGACCTCGCGGTAAAGGAGAGATGGCGCTCGTATTTTCACGAGCTGCTTAATAAACAGCATAAAGAGGAGCAGCCTCCGGACCTCCCTCCGAATCAGGGACTAGTGCCACCGGTAACGCCTGTAGAAGTCCTGACTGCGCTTCGCCGCATGAATAATCGGAAATCTGTCGGAACCGATGGAGTCCCCATCGAAGCCTGGATGGCGATGGGTCCCCGCGGTGTAGGCATCTTAGTAAACCTTTTTAACCGCATACTCCTCAGCGGGCAGATCCCAAACCAAAGGAGACTGGGTATTTCAAAGGTAAGGGGTCAGTGCAGGAGTGCGGGAGCTACCGCGGTATAAAGGTGATGTTCCACACCATAAAGATCTTCGAGAGGATTATAGACTCTCGGATCCGGCAGGAGTGTACTCTCTCGGGGTGTCAATATGGGTTTCGCCCTGGTCATGGGACCACGGACCCTGTTTTTGCCCTGAGGGTTGTCGCAGAGAAATACAGGTCGAAGAACACGCCTCTGCACTGTATGTTTTTAGACATGCAGAAGGCCTTCGACTGTGTTCCTCGCGCGATGATCTGGTGGGCGCTGCGGTCCAAAGGGGTTCCCGAGGTCTATATACACTATCCGGGACATGTACTGTGACTCCGATTCCATGGTTCGGACTGCTGTTGGCGACACGAAACCCTTCCCCATCACCGTCGGGGTACACCAGGGTTCTGTCCTTGGTCCGCTTCTGTTCAGCGTAATATTAGACGAATTGTCGGACAGCATCAGGAACTCGCATGAGCAGCCTCCATGGTTGCTCATGTATGCTGACGATATTGCGCTGGCAGACGCGGACAGGAGCAGATTGGTGCGACGTGTGAAGGTGTGGAAGGCGACGCTTGAGAACGGCGGTCCGAAACTAAATGTGGCGAAGACCGAGTACTTGGCACTAAACTCGACAGATCCCACATCCGTCGGCATTGGCGGTGATTTGGTCGAGCGGACGGACCAGGTTAAATACCTGGGATCTGTTTTTCACACGTCCAGTGACATCGATTGCGATGTCAAGTCACGCATTGCTGCCCCGTGGGCCATATGGCGGGAGATGGCCGGTGTCATTTGTGATCCTAAAATGCCGATCCGGTTGAAGGGACAGGTCTACAAAACTATCATTAGACCTGTCCTTTTACATGGCAGTGAGACGTGGCCAATATTGGAGCGACACAAGCAGGAGCTGCGTGTCACGGAAATGAAGATGCTGCGGTGGATGTGTGGAGTCACACGGATGGATCGCGTGAGGAACTCTCGCATCCGTGGCGGCCTTCATGTCCGTGACATTGCAGACAAGTTGCAAGAGTGTCGCCTTCGTTGGTATGGTCACGTCATGCGGCAACCGCCGGGCTACGTAGGAAACAAATGTCTGGCCATGACAGCCCCGCCGGGTCCCGGTAAGAGGGGCAGACCCAAGAAGTGCTGACTTGACGTCGTAAGGGATGACATGCGTGTCAATGGTCTCACTATAGGGGATGCCGACAACCGTTCGAAGTGGAGGAGAAAATGTAGGAAAGCGGACCCCGGGCGTCGCGAGACGCAACTGGGACAGACGCTCGGATGATGATGATGAATATCCCAGAAGGGGTAGGCAAAGGCATACTATACGCCCACATTTCAGCGTATGCACTTTTTGTCTTACGTAACAGGTGGAGAGCCCATTGCCGTGTTAAAATTGACAGGCGCAGGTTGTGGCGACCTGCTGTTAAATTTTTTTAAGCCGCCCATATGGCCTTCAACTGGGCTTAACGACTGCCATGTTACTGGCAACCGGGACCAACGGCTTAACGTGCTTTCCGAAGCACGGAAACGCTCGCAAATGTAAAGTCCACAAAGTGGTCACCCATCCGACGACCAGCCATAGTGAAAGTTGCTTAACGCAGTGATCGTTTACGGAACACTGAGTCCGCGGCGCTACGAGCGCTTCATTAAACATTAAAGATATTAACTAAGTAATGCAAGAGTGGTACGAGTAGTATGGTTCTCATACGTTCTCCTGCCATTTAGACAAATAAAGTAAGAATAACAACAACTCGATTTATAAACGATTATAATAATATATAAGATTTAGCACCGACATATAAAATAGCCTTCGACTGCGAAATATTACTTTCCAAACTAGTGTATAAATTCGTGTTACGCGGAGAATTATTTTAGTGATTAATATTTATTCGTGATATATTATTATATTTGTATTATATTTGTAGATCAAAAACGTACATGAGAATATGTTGCAATGAAAAGAGAGTTACTCTCAGATCTCTATAGAAATATCCATAAAGGACAGGAACACAGGACTTGAGATGACAAACTTGACGAACATTAACCTTTGAATGCTAATGATAAGAATGATAAGGCTGTATAGGGCTGTAAGGAGCTGGATTTGCCTGACCGCCTGACCAAGATTAGTACGAATTGGGCGAATACAATTCTATAAAATCTCTGGTCAAGTTTACCGGTGTAATCGAAACAAATATTTGTGTGATCTACAAATGAGTGTTTCGGAGTTTGGGTGTTTCATATTGGTTGAGCGGGCGAGATAAATAAATTCAAAATGGACTGTATTTGCGGGGAAAGACTAAAATTTACACGCAATTGTCGACGGAAAAAGTAATGGAAAAACAGGAGTATGCACACTACCTTGCTACTTGCTGCGAGATGCTGAGGTGGAAGCTGCCGGGGGCGTCCCTGGACTTGAATTCCTGGTTTCCTTGCACGAAACGTGGCCGCTGCCCGTGTGGCTAGCGCGCAATACAGCTGTCTCGCTCCTCTTTTATGCGAGACAAGGTAGGTGCGAAAGAGAAATGGAATAAAGGGAAGCGGGGGGAGCGTCGACAACTAATTAATTAAAAACAATGTAGATCGGCGATGCAACATAGAAAAAAGAACGCGGCTATCTTTTATCATATACCGGCGCAACCATTTCCCCCCGGCTTGAAGGGTTACCTTCGAAAAAGGAACAACTGACTATACAGTTGCCACTAAGCTTTAGCTACTAACTAAACAAAATGCTATCGAACTAAACTAAACTAAACCTAATCGAACAAGCTAAATTTGTTATTGAAGTTACTGTTGATTAGGCAAAGGACAAAGACGAATAACTGGTCGCAAGTACGAACCAGTTGCGGTTTTAACGCGAACTATACGGGTGATCCCATTTGACCCAGGGAAAACTTCTTCTACTACCCCAAGAGGCCAATGTAAAGGAGGCATATTTTCAGTTAAAATAACTACGACAGTACCTACAGTAATAGGGTTCGATGGAGTATTCCATTTCTGACGTGACTGTAGCGTATGCAAATAGTCTGTCCCCCAACGTTTCCAAAACGATTGAACGAGTTTATCCAATAATGCATGACGCGGGAGATGAAGTCGATCTTCCTCTATTTCAAAAGCGGGTAAGTATTTTAACGGTGTAACATTCAAAAAGTGCGCTGGAGTCAGTGCAAGCGGCTCCGAGGGATCACTAGACAAGGTTCTACAAAGAGGACGCGTATTCATTACGGCCTCGACTTGAGTGAGCACGGTGCTCAGCTCTTCAAACGTAAAGTGTTTGGAACGCAAAAAATTATGTAGTTCGAAAAGGCTACGACGAGCTCCGACGTAATTCGTACCGTTGTCCGAATACATTCGAGATACGGAACCCCGACGCGACAAAAATCTTTTAAATGCAGCCATGAACCATGGCGTGCTAAAATCACCAGCTAATCCTATATGAACGGCGCGAGTCGTCATACAAACAAAACGACGAACATAAGCTTTCATAGAGCGTATACCACGCCCACGAGAATCTGTTACCCTAAAGGGGCCAGCGTAATCTGTACCCGTGTGTACGAACGGTTTAGCAGCCTGAACAACACGACAAGGACGATGATCGGCCATTTCGGGCGCGATTGACTTCGGGCGAAGTTTGAAACACGGAATATATCTATGAACTATTGAACGAATCAAATTGCGTGCGGAGAGAATCCAGTATTTCTGGCGCAAAATTGACAAGTGACAATTCACCCTATGGTGATATTTAACTAAAAGATCAACGAAATGATCCTTGCACGGGAGAACTATAGGATGCATTTGATCGTACTCTAATGCGGACTGGCTCAAACGACCACCAACTCGATTGAGGCCATCCTTCAAAAAAGGTTTCAAATGCTGAAAAGCGCGACTACAAGGCTTATTTAATTCCAAATTTCTAATTTCAGACGAAAAATAAAATCTCTGAAGTTCACGAAGCACGATTAACTCAGCCTTGTTTAAGTCAAAGGCGGTAACATGCTTGCGACAAGGAAGGATTTTCAAATATCGACAAATAAAAACAACACTACGTAAAAGAATCGACCACGACGAAACACGGCTAGCCAACTCTAAGATAGGCGACTTTTCGAGCGGCGCGGTAGCAACCAAAGAGGCTTTCTTTTCCTCTGGCGGCGTGGACACAGTAGTGGGGTTGAAAGGGCTAACAGGCCATTCATCAGGTGGGGCTTGGCACCAGGAAGAGCCATGGAATCACAACGGATGATCCAAAATCTGTGCAGGTGTTAACCCACGAGACAAACAATCGTCAGGGTTGTCCGTACCTGAGACGTGATAAAAGCTTTGCGGCGCCATTTCCGACTGAATTTTTGCCACCCTATTTGCGACAAATGTATCCCAGCGATGGGGCCAAGAATGTGTCCAACACAAAGCGACGGTCGAGTCCGAGAATGCGAAAATTCTATCTATATTAATGCGTTGAAATCGGCGATCTGATTCGCGAACACCAATACAAAGAAACATTTGTCTAATATCGGCTGAAAGCGCGACAGCGAATAAGCGAAAGTTAACTATAATTTCGAACAAATTACCTTGGAGATTTTGACCACTGTGCAAAATATCGTTTACCGAAACATTCGAACAAGTTTTGGCGCTGCCATCTAAAACAGCGCGCAACTTGGTGGTTAGTTTATCCTCGCGGACAACTCCATGGTGCGGTATGGTATACGAAGGAGCGTGCTTCGTCTCTTCGGTTTCGGGAGGCGCGGGTGAAACGAAACCTTTATCCAAATATTCTACTATTACGCTATCGTAAGCCTCCTTCAACTTGGGAGATGTCTGCATTTTCCGTTCTAAACAAAAGAAGCGTTTTTCGGCTGACTGAAACGAATCTTCAAGCTAATTAACATCACCCTTAAAGGGGAGTGCGACAACATACCGACCATCACTATCGCCAGTAGTCGTGCGACTATAAAACTCTTCACAAAGTTTATCATCCGGGCTGACAATAGGAGGGACTTTCACTTCTTCTATCTCCCAGAATTTACGGACAGCGGAGTCCAGCGGCTCGACGGCGCAACAATATGACACTGTCGAGTTACAAACAAAATAAGCGGGTGCGGAACCAACAATAACAAAACCAAGAACCGTCTCTAAGGCGAGCGGCGCGTGGTGCGATGCGTGACCTTGAACCTTATGCTGCGAAAGGAGGTGCGGGAAAATCGAAGCGCCAACTAACAAATCAATATCTCCTGGAACGGCGTAAGTATCATCGGCCAACGGCAAATCTCTAAAATTAGTCAATAATGAGGTATTGACTGCGACAGTCAGTAAAAGTTTGGTAATCTTATCGACGACTAGCGAATCCATCGAAAAACTAACATTAAAATCAAAACGCGAGTGGAATTTAATCCCTACAGAACCTTGAACGGCTTTAGTGGAACCCCCAATACCTTTCACAACATTACAGGCGGGGCGGTGATTTATATGCAAACCAAGACGACTACAACAATTTTTACTAATAAAATTACTTTGAGAAGCACTTTCTAAAAGTGCGCGAACACTATGTCCCTTACCATGCGAATCGTAAACAACAACTCGAGCGGTTGCTAGAAGTACCGTAGTAGGGCTTGTGTGCAAACTTGATAGCGAGTACAAAGCGACATCGTTTGTGGCAGTGGCGCCGCCGTCGCTAGGCGCGGATGGGGACGAAAACACGCGAGAGCGCTCCCCGTCGCGATTCAACGGCGCGGGCGGCTGTGATGTCACAGCGGACGGACGGTTAGGATTAACGCGCGAGGCACCAACTGAGTTTAAATTGGACGCGGCATTATTGTTTTCAAAGTGTAATAATGAATGGTGTCTACCATTACACTTGCGACAAAAATGATTCGAATTACAGGATGAAACACGATGTTTCTTACTGA
Organism: Thumatha senex; assembly: GCA_948477245.1. Lineage (NCBI taxonomy): Eukaryota > Metazoa > Arthropoda > Insecta > Lepidoptera > Erebidae > Thumatha > Thumatha senex. The sequence goes on from OX419743.1 coordinate 10,682,630, forward strand.
GACAATTGATACATAAATTACTAGAACGAACAATTTTATAGCGATCGCTTGGAGTGAGTTTATTGAACTCTGAACATTTATAAAGTTGGTCATGGTGACCTTGACACAAAGAACAATTTTTCGAACGCAACACTTGCGATTGCGAAGTTGTGGGTTCAAAATTAACAAAAGACTGCGTGGACTTCGTGGGCTTACTACGATTAGTCGGACTATTTTTAGCTACTCCGTGGTTTAACGAAGTTCGTTGCAAAATTCGAATATGTTGACGAACGAAAGTTTCTGAATCGTCGAACTTAGGTATTTGATGGCCACGTCTATCCATTTCAAATAAGCGAACGGTTTCGGAATCTAATTTCTTTAAACCGATGTACAAAACAAAAAGTCACAGAGGTCATTGAACTTGACATTCTTTAGGGCGCGAACAGCTGATGCAAAAATATCTAAGAATTTTTCTAAGTCGTGTTCATTACAAGATGAGCTATTTTTCAAATTAAATATTTGATCCAAATAAGCGGTTGTTACTAAGCGTTTGTCTTCGTATTTGACTTTCAAAGTATTCAAAATCAAACTATAATTTTCGGCGCAAAGCGTTATACCGACGTAAACGGTTTTTGCTTTCCCGGTTAGTTTACTAACTAAGTAATGTAATTTTTCGTAATCCGATAACGAATTATTATTATGGATCGTATTTTCGAAACTAGCGAAAAACAAAGGCTAGTTTTTAATATCGCCATCCAATTCGGGTATTTGTATGGGCGGTAATTTAGGTCGGTCCCGTTTCAGCAAATCAAAACCTGCTGGCCCGGGTTTCGAATCTGTGACTACTACGGGCACGGGCGCTTGCAATGACTTAGCGACACGTTTTATGCGACAAATTAAATCTTCGAAAGATGACATGGCGTCATAACTTAATAAGAAATCGGGATTTAATTTTAATTCAAGTAAGTTAATTTTATCGAGAACATTTTCGAAATCTAAGCGCAAAGTATCTACGGTTTCGATCGAGGATAAAAACAATTCTTTTACTGATTCATCTGCGATCCTCGATGAATGATCACAAATGAATTGCATACACTTAAAAAGGTTATCCTTCTTAGCGTGTAATAGTTTTAACTCCGGAATCTCTTTCGGAGGCATTGTTAAAACAAAACAACTATAGCTACCTACAGTGCAAAACTAACGAACGATCAAAATGGCAGCGGTGGTAAGCAGCGAGACGCGACGCAAACGAGCGTAGGTACCTACTTGCGCGCGCGGGCCCAGGTACCTGCTCGCGTGGTCTACCTGTTACTATGCGGTGCAGTCGAAATTACCAACTATTTAGTACCTACCTATACGATAAATAGTAGGTAAGTATGCGTTTATTCCCTAATGGAATAAAAACTATTATCTAAGCGTTTATTCCCTATAGAATAAAACTATTAGCTAATCTATGCGTTTATTCCGTGGTAGAATAAAAACTATAACCTATACCTATGCGTTTATTCCGAATGGAGTAAAAAACTATAACCTATACCGTTTATTCCGTGGTGGGATAAAAACTATAACCTATACCTATGCGTTTAGTCCCTATGGGATAAAAACTATTGCGTTTCTATTAGCAAACTACTAAAGCGGGTGGATCAAAATCCGGATCATTGGGACCAAAAAATGGTTGAGCGGGCGAAATAAATAAATTCAAAATGGACTGTATTTGCGAGGAAAGACTAACATGAAATTTTCACGCGATTGTCGACGGAAAAAGTAATGGAAAAACAGGAATATGCACACTACCTTGCTGCTTGCTGCGAGATGCTGAGGTGGAGGCTGCCGGGGGCGTCCTTGGACTTGAATTCCTGGTTTCCTTGCACGAAAACACTATTTATCCATGGAAAATACGATTTTGCGATAGGTTTGATGCGGGATTATTGCGAAAGGTTGTAGGAACAGACTGCCAGCCCTCAAACGTGGCCGCTGCCCGTGAGGCTAGCGCGCAATACAGCTGTCTCGCTCCTCTTTTATGCGAGACAAGGTAGGTGCGAAAGAGAAATTGAATTAAGGGAAGCGGTGGGGAGCGTCGACAACTAATTAATTAAAAACAATGTAGATCGGCGATGCAACATAGAAAAAATAACGCGGCTAATCTTTTATCATATACCGGCGCAACCACATATGTATAATATTTATGTATTTAGAAATATATAAATATGTTCATCAGTTATCTAGATCCCATACCACATGCATATATTAACTTACTTTGGGCAAGATACAGCGCCCTGTGTGAGAACTGTCCTACAATATGTATTTATTATTTATTACATCTTGCCGCGCAAATTCCACAGTCTACCACGGGAATGGGGCAAGGACACAGGACCTAGGACTGGAATTGACTTCGACAAACGACTGGGCAGTACTAAATTAAAGTAACATAACATTGAAGAAATATGATAAAAATAGATTTGACTTCATTAATTAAAAAATAAAATAAATATACATTAAAAAATATTATAAATTTACATATTATAATTAAAATAAAAAGCTTTATAAATTGCTTTTAATATTATTTCATTAAAACGAAACCCTTTTTTTTATCGTCCATTTTTTTAGTATTATTTTTGATTGCTTTGGTTGAAATTGAAATATGATAAAAATAAAATTTGACCAAAAGGTCTTAGTAACCAGGCCATAAAATAAATACATACAGTCATATGGTGTCAATGTCAATGTCGCAATCAGTCGCAATAGCACTCTAGAAATCAAAATATATCATAAATTTGCATACTATTATTAAAACAAACGTCTATTACATGTATTCATTTTATTACATTAAAATAAAACGATTTGTTTCGTCTTCCATAATTAATAGTATTTTTTGTGACAGCTTTGGTTTTTAGTGCTATTTATTTGGCATACGCAACCTGAATTTGAAATAAATAGCTCCTAGAGATTTAACCATTATGGGAAGCTTAGACAGAGCACTTTTGAGTGGTTTTATTTGTCGATTGTGTTCCGAAATGCACCGTGTTGTGATTCACATTTATAGTGAGCAAGGCATACGTTTAAAGATATCTGAGAAAATTAGCTCATACCTGTCAATAAATGTATGTATGGTGTGAACAAACAATTTAAACCCTGTTGCTTTTATACCTTCCTTTTATGTTATGCATGAATGTGCATCATTATTCCTATGCCTTATGGTAATAATATCACTTTACTTTAAAACATTCAATTTTGTCATTGTTGATTGAAAAATTCATTTATTTAATTTAACCCCCCTTAAGAATTACTACTTTTAATTTTTAATGTTATAGGTTTCTCGTTCAGATCCACTGCCTAAAACCATTTGTAAGATGTGTTTACAAAGATTGGAGAGCCAACATGTCCTAATAATGACAATGAAACAAACTGCAAGTATATTGAAACGTACTCGAGCAGTACAAGCTTCAAGTGAAGGAAATGGTTCCTCAGATAACAATAACCCAGATGATACACCTGAACCATCCACATCACAATAAATAACACTGGAAATTTGTACTAAGTCACTCCCGAGTTTCTTATTCATGCTAGTTCATACTAGGTAATAAAATGAAGTAATGGATAAACCATATTGTATTACTTGTAAAGATAGCTTGATTTTTAAGTTAAATGCATTTTTAGTACCTTAGGACCGTATTCCAGAACGTTTCTCAATACTCAATCGACGTTGGAGAGTAGATTTTATAAGGCAATAAGTAGCCTCAAGTGTTTCACAATAAATAACAGTGGAAATTTGTACTAAGTCACTTCAGGCCCGAGTTTCTTATTTATGCTAGTTCATACTAGGTAATAAAATGAAGTAATGGATAAACCATATTGTATTACTTGTAAAGATAGCTTGATTTTTAAGTTAAATGCATGTTTAGTACCTTAGGACCGTATTCCAGAATGGTTCTCATTTAATATCGTGCCGGCTAAAAAAGTTATGTAGCCAGAGGCATTTTTTGTACATAATTTCACGACAAACAATTTTATAATGACCCGTATTGACCTCCGAGCAACAGGTCGCGAGATATTTGCATAAAACTGATTTTCGCGACCTTTTAACCTTCATAACTTTGTGTGCCACGGTAATTTATTTATTTTATTCTTCAAAACCAGGCAGTGCGCACCATAATTTGGTTGGGCCTAAAAAAAATATTAAAGATATAAAAAATTTGTAACTTAAGCACTGCAGTAATTTTTTTAAGATCACAAATAGGCCGGTATAATATATGTCCAATCATCCAAAAAAAAATATCTAATACCTATCTAAGTGTTGGGTGTGTTTGGCGCTTTAAGTTCAAAGGAATAAAATGTAGGTATAGAAGTGTATTAATTATTTAAAACTTTATTTCTAACTTTAGGTACTTATAGTAAATTAAGGTATAAAAGGATCTCGTGAACATAAACTGACTGTGAAGAGAATAGGATCTAGAACCTATTGCAACTGCAGAAGCAATTGGATCGACTAGGATATAGGCTCATCTCACATTGACCAGTGTTTGGATGTACAATGCGACCTGTTTCGGCTTTTCAACTACCTAGGTATTCAATGCGTCCTGTTTCGGTTTTTCAACTACCTAGGTACAACCGTGCCATGACGGTTCGCGCTCGCGTTTAGGAAATTTGTTCCATCTAAATGAGATGAAGTGTGTTTGATGATGTTTTTTGCCTTCAGCATACTATACCTAGGCAAAAAACGTCAACAGTCGTAGTAGCGTCTTGTAGCTTCGACTCTGCGCCAATGTGTGCTGAGCCATTGTGTACCTATTTTAAAATAGAGTAGGTAGTATCTATTTGTAACGCTAACAGCCTTTCTTTGGCCATCGAAGGTAAAATGCTTATTATACAGAAGCAGTGTTGTGGTATAGTTTAACACCATTACACCGACCGCGGTACTGTGTACAAAATTGTACGCAGTGAGCGGTCGTGGTCAAACTATAGTCGACTTTTGGGCAGCCTGAGATATTTTAATCGGAAGTTTAGTCTTCGAATACACAATTCAGAATATTCTAGTTAATATAATTACGATAATAGAAATAAGTATCTACCTATTACCTATATTTCTGTCGTGTAATTGTGTAGAGATAAAATTATGTGGAAAAAGAAATATACCTAAATGTCGGTAAATATTGATTTTGTTTTTGTACCAGCTCACTCCTATATGTACCTTACCACTACTACGGACAAGGCGTTAAACTGATTATTATGGATTAACTAGAGTTTAACTACAACGAGCCGCCCCACTTCGCACTTTTCTTTGCCATGCTAGTGTGTCGTCGATTCCGCCGCGTGCTGTTGCAATCCCGCTCTATTTCTCACTTTAGTAAATAACGATTCTAAGGCCACTATTAGACTATCATAGAAATATGATCATAAATGTGTGAGACCTTTTTAAATGAAGAACATATGACGGTATATAATACATGTGATTCATATTGTCTGTGTTCATAGTTACGGGATCATAATTAACAGCTAGCGTAAAAGTAGGATCATATCTATATCCAAGTACAAATATTTCAAAAAAAATGTCGTCTTCGAAAATCAAAGAGTTTCAACTGGAATATCGAAACTACAAAAACATGAATTAGATAAGTAAATGTAATCCGTAGATATAATTTGTAAGACTTTTTAACTCGCAATCTAAGTTGGTCTATTAGCTGTTATAAACCCCTCTCTCTGATCGCCTTGCAACCTGTGATCGTACCCAAATTCGTATTTTAGTTCGTTTTATTCTTCGTTTTGATTTCTATTTTCTTAGTACAATTAAAAAAATGCACTTATAATAACAATGCAAATCACGGCTAAAGCGTGATGCATCTTGATGGTAAATGATGTTGATATGATCATGTGCGCTTGCATTCCGTGGTCCCATTGGATGTCCCATTGATGGGACTACGGAAAAATTCATTTAACCTTGGTCCCATTGGCCAATGGGACCACCGAATGTAAAATTTTCTGTAATATCGCTATTTCATAGAACAATTAATAGTGATGTAACAATTTTTTTGAGGTTTTGTGTTCATGGGTAATTTTAATTACCCGTGTTTCCGTGGTACTAGGAATTGTTCGCTGGACTTCTCACTTATAACGATAGAAAATGAAAACCATCAGTTACTTACGATAGTTATAGTCTTTATTGTCGATATTGTTCAATAATAAAAAATATATGAATAATAAAATCTGATTAGATAAATTAGACAGCTACTCCATAGCACAAGCTTTAGGTTTGGGTAATACGAGCGCGGCACTGAAAATTTCGGGAAGCAAGGAAGTGACACAACATTACTATTTAAAAATGTATTTATTGCATTGACATTGAAATTTGACACATTTTTCCATACGATGGAACCAATCATTGAAGCAACCATTCCATTCGGAAGTTGGGGTATCCAAAATGGCCGTTTTGTAGGCGTCCACAGCTTCTTCAGGTGATTAAAATCTCTGACCACGCAATTTATTCTTTATTTTAGGGAAAGTATAGAAATCATTAGGGCTTAGGTCGGGGCTGTATGGCGGATGGTCTAATAATTCTATGTTTTCTTGGTCTATAAACTCTTTTGTTCTGTGCGCGGTGTGAGAACTCGCATTGTCGTGATGGAGGATGATGCGGCGGTTGCAGTTCTCTTTACGGAGTTCAGAAACGACCTGTGGCAAACAAATGCTAGCATACCATTCTGCATTAACCGTTCTTTGTCCCTCAAGAGGAATAGTCGCAACATGGCCGGTTTTGGAGACAAACGTGGCCACCATTTTTTTTGCAACACTCCGTGAACGAACAATTTTTGTTGGCTTTAACTCATTTTCGAACACCCAAACTCGTGACTGGTTTTTTGTTTCGGGTTCGTACGCGTATATCCAGGATTCGTCGCCTGATACGATGTTGTATACAGCATTTGAGGATCCTGCGTGGAATCTTTCGAGAGTTCTGACGCACCAAGTAACGCGAGCCGCTTTTTGCTCTTCACAGAGCGAATGCGGTATCCATCGGGAAAACAACTTTTTTATACCTAATTTTTCATGCAAGATTATTTGTATTTGACTCATGCCAATGTCTAAAGTTGCCTCAATTTCGCGGTATGTCACATGTCGATCTTCCTCAATCAGCTTACGCACAGCATCAACGTTTTCTTGGGTGACTGCAGTTTTTGGAGGACCTTGACGGGGATCATCACTGAGCTTGACACGTCCACGTTGAAATTCAGCAAACCAGCGATAAATTGTGGTTTTGGATGGGGCTTCATCACCAAATGCAGAAATCATCCGGTCAACACACTGTTTTTGTGTTAAACCACTTCGAAAGTCATAATAAATCATTGCTCTTGAATTTTCGCGAGTCAATTCCATTTTCTCAACGACTAAACAAGTTTGACAAAACCTTGTGACAAGACCGAGAATCTTTTTTTTAAATAAATAAATGGTATTCGATTTTTAAAACCAAGGAGTTTTCAATTAAAAAGATTTTAATATGACAGGAACAGTGGAAATGTTCCATTCCCGATACTTTTAGTGCAGCCCTCGTACTAATAGGTAATATGTCAGTTGCCTCTCTCGACGCCCGTGGTTCGCTGTCTTGTCCTCCACTCCGCACGGTCATTGCTATCCCTTGTATTGAGACCATTGGCACGCATTATCATTCTTATTAGGTCCTATCTCCTCTTATTGGGACCCGACATGACGTTATAGTTGCAAATCTTCTGTTTAAAGATGGACGTAGGAAGAGATAACTCGTACAGCAGAGTTTATGGACATGGAAAAAAAGTAAAGGAGAAAGTACGCCACCTTGAGGCACGCCAGCAATGAGATTACGCTATTCATAGAATGACTTATTATGGGGAACACACTGCGTGTGAACACACTGAAGATAAGAATTGAACCAGGCCTCTGTTTCCGAAGAGAGGTTAAGAGTTGACTGCGCTACTACAGTCTAGAGCACTAGAACGGTAAGAGATTTATTATTCATGGCCAGACCAATATCATCGGTTACCTTCAGAAGAGTCGTCACAGTGCTGGATTAAGAAGATTGCTAGTCAGTCATTTTTCCATATAAATTTAAACGATAAACGTTAACTCAAAAAGTTAAGGTCGTATGACCGAAACTAAGACATATAGGTATCTATGAGTTATTCACTTTAATGACTATGTTTGTATATTTCCAAAATTACAATAATTAAAAGAGTTCAATAGTTAGGTAGTTAGGAATTTCAAAACCTTCATATATTACTGAAATTTTTCGTGAAACTTCACGTGTAAAAAGATATTTTGAATAAGATAAAAAATACTGCCACACGTCTGTCCACACACACCGGCACAATTAGCGGAACATAAAAAAATGCTAAATATTTTTCAAAACAATTTTATTTTAAAAACCAATAAACGCCATTCTATGTCATAAATAAAATTCCATATTTTAAAATTAAAAGTTACTTTGTTTGGTGCAATTTAATTGAGAAAAATAAACATTACGGAAAAATAAACATTCTTGAATTTTCATGGTGACAAAAAAATATCAGTATCAAGTATTTCCTCCACGTGCCCTTATCAAAGTTTCTACCCGTCGTGGCATGCTAAGAATGATGTTGTCTATCGTTTCTTGGGAAAGTGTCTGCCATTCCTCTAATACGGCATTTCGCAGTTCATCCAAAGTCACAGGAGCGGGTATTCTGGATTTCACCCCACGTTTTAGTAAGTCCCAGACATGTTCAATCGGATTCATGTCTGGAAACCTTGCTGGCCACTCCATTACTGCGATGTTCAAATGATTAAGGTAATCGCGAGTTCGCGGTGCGGTATGAGGCCGAGCATTATCTTGCATCAACACAAAGCCTTCACCGATAAAGGGGGCAAAAGGTACCACGTTTTCTTCAAGAACCTCCCTTATGTTTCGATCAGCAGTCAGACTCCCTCTATCGAACACCACTAAGTCCGTGCGAGCTCCCAAACATATCCCCCCCCCCCCCCAAACCATTTTAGACCCTCCGCAATATGCTACCGTAGTTTCAAAATTTAACTGATTGTATCGTTCCCCTTTACGTCTCCATAATCTTTGACGTCCATCAATTTGATTTAAAAGAATTCTACACTCATCACTGAACAAAACTTTACTCCATTGGTACGTCTGTTTCTGCGATGATGTTGACCTCGAGTTTTGGAGCCTTGGTGGGCAAGCGTGAACGCAAATGCACTTCTTCAAACCGTCTTCGTACCGTGCGTTCACTTACTGCTACTCCTCGAACTTCTTGAAGAAGATATCTGGCTTGCACAGCCGTCAAACGCGGATTCCTTTCGAACACGCAACTGAATAAAATGGTCATCTCTCCTCGATGTACGCCTATTTCTGCCTTGCCCGCGACGTCTAACGACGTCTAACGCTGGACACTGCGATGAATTGTTGAAACAGATCGACGAAGCATCCTGGCAATCTCTCTGTAAGTTTGATTACTGCTTCTCATCTTAAGTGCCCTGACAATTTCAGTCGGGGTTAAATGAGGCATAATGATTCCCTTATCCTTCAGTAAGATTTAAGGAATATAAGAAGTCCATAAAGTCTTGAATTAAATAAAAAAATAAGATCTTTACATACAAACTCGTGCACCCGTAATATGGAACACTTACTTGAAATTATTAAAACGTCGATTAAAATTAAAACAATCACAGAAAAAAGTGACGATCAACAGTGTTCTGATTTTAAATATTTTATTCTAAAATAAAATAGTCATAAACCAGCCAGCAACATTAATTGAAAAAGGTTTCACTCTTTTTTTTATGCTCTTCTAATTATGTGTGTAGTTAATAATGTAATTGATAATGTAATTGATTTAAAACATCACATAACTTTATTTTGGTTATCTAAATATATTATTATTTATTTATATATCACGCCTTATACCCGAAGGGGTGACAGTGCCATATTATATTCCTACATTTCACCATGTATATAATCTACTAAGAGTCGAAAGTCTTGTCTGTTTTGAAATAAAGGTCATCTTGCTTCTCATTTGATACTACGTGCTTTTTTTACGGCTTATTACTGGCACGCAGTCTCACACCATTTCGAGTAAGATAGATAATTAGTCCCTTTGGTCAATGGGACCACGGTTAAATTAATTTTTCCGTAGTTCCATCAATGGGATATCCAATGGGACCACAGAATGGAAGCGATCATGTGTGTATTACCTAAATATCATAATATATGTAACACTGGCCTAAGTAACAGGAAAGGATAGAAAAGTACGATTCGGTGCTGTTAGATGTAGCTCAATCATTATTCTTTATTCGAGGGATAGATACCTATGCGATAGGCCTTTGCAAATGCAAGGTTGCACTTAACTCGCGTTAACGATCGGCACAACCCTAAAATTTAAAGGTTCTTGAAGAAAATAGTGCGATTTTGCTGGATTTAATCTTATTTTGTGAGTTCAATCAAACAAAATAAACTAGCGATTTCGACGCGTGAACGTGTATTGTCGCTCTGGATTAAACCGGTTTATTAAGGTTTTACGTACCGCTTTCATTTGGGAAGCGCTCCGAAGAAAACCTTAAGTAAAACCGGTTTTAACCTTTATTTACCGGTATTTTTAAAACCGGTTACAAGCTCTGCTTATTTGCCGTAATTCAATTCGCTGACGAGTCTTCAAGTTTTTACTGACAAAGTCCGGATTATGTAAAAGAGACAGGGCTCTCTAAAATCAATCACCAATAATAATAAAACAGATTTATTGCAAAAAAAAAACATTAAATCTACATCATTTTATTGCACATTCCCACTGGCTAGTAGTTTTTCAATTCTACTAGCATTTTTATGAATCAATATCTTCAAATCATTGATTTTATCATGCTTTTCTTCTATATCGCTTTCCAATTGCTTTAATTTTGTATGAAAAGGCGTGAGGGAATCTTCGTTAATACTGAAATTAAGAATTGCATTAAATTCATCTTGGACTTAATAATACCTTTACCGTATAGGTACTTACCTACACTACGTACTAGAAGTGCCACTCTCATTAAAATCAATCATTAATTCTCAGGGTCATCAGTTTGAGGACTATATTGATCGGTAGAGCTATTCTAGTTTTACTAACTTTTTATGTAGACTTTACCTACAAATAATAATTTACGTTGGTCTCGAACTTATATTTGGGACCATATTAGATGGAATATCAAACAAATTAAAGACAATTATTGTATAAATGTGTCTAGGCAACCGCTCAGAAACAAAGTTTACGACCTTATTGCAACTTTGTAACAAATTAAACGTATTGTAATTAGGTACTCAGCTCCGAATATTCATAGGTAGGTAACTAACGTTTTTTGTTTGAGCATTTCCTTGCTGACATCCTCGTATATATTGGACCATTGCTGTAGTTCTTGACGCATCACTTCGACATCTTCTTGGATATGATCTAGCAGCTTACCTAACGGGTTTGCTACCCGTGATAGAGCTTGAATATTAAACCTTAGTTGTTCCACATCTTGGTTCATAGCCTCTCTAGCTTTTTGTGCTCCAAATTGCCATTCCTATAAGATAAAAGGGTGAAATATAGTCAAATATCATTTGTATGCGTGTAATTTCAAACAACTCTATCCAGCTGTTTAACTAAGCTATTGTCATAAATTTACATATTCCAACACAGCAGCTTTCTTTAGCGGCTGACTTCAACCACCGAGACTATGATGGAACACCTTAACCAACACTAAGACCATAAATAACAAATGTATAAGTAGGTATTTTAGAAATTAAACTGTAAATATATGTATAGTAAGTACGCACTATTTCCGTCTTGCCTGAAATTTGAGACAACTCTTTTTGAGAGTCCAGTATCTGCTGCACTAAATGACCATGCTCGGTCGATGAAAGTGTCAAATCATGCTGATCTTGAGCTAACGATGCGGCATCTGCCTGATCTATTAATACTAAACTGGTATCTTCTTCCTATAATAAAAAAAACGTAGCTATAAGTGTCAACCGATACTGGGTAAAGGCCTTTTTCTTTGCTGTGATGAAAGCATTTTTGGAATCTCGGAAGTTTTGAATTCTTTGACTTTACAAAGGTGGCATTCTGGGTATACTGGAGAAAATGATATTCCACATTTTCCAGAAATAAATAAGGATTTATTCTTACATCTATTAAAATATAATATTTAATTTCATAAAAAGATAATATGTCTAAAAAAAGTCGAATAAAATTGACGCAAATGAAACTACAGACGGAAAGCTAGAAAATTACCCACCTCCTCATTTGGTGTGTTCTCGACTATGATATTTACTTTTCCTATAAGTAAATTATCTGTGTCTTTATTGACTGTGTCGACCTTCTCTCGCATTCGGGGGGCTCCAGGTCTGGATGAAGATGGTCTTACGCTTGAAGGTCGCACATTAGCTGGATGTGAAATTTTAAAATCATTTCCTCTGTTGCCGGCCGGTTTGACTGCGTTTAACGAGTCATCTGTTTCACCGTCTACCATTTTACCCGCTATTTCGTTAGTGCCTAAATTATTAGATTTCTTTTTATCTGAAGTATTTATATCAGGTTGTATGGTTTTCAAATTCAGGGTATTATTATCGATACTAATTTGATTTTCTTGAGGGTTAATAACAACAGGTATTTCAATGTTATTATTATATTGAGATAAATTACTTTCTGTAACTGTTTTATGGCTTATGACTTGTGTTTCTAATAAGTCATTGGAAGATGCTGTAGAATTTAAATCATTGTCATCTATCGTATAAGAAGCGTTAAGATTGCCTTCGTCGTGCTGCCGGGTTGCTGGTGAATCTTCATGAGCCACATTTATGTTTTCGCCTAAAGGATCCACTTTATCAAAAGATGCGTCTGAATCCTGGCTACGAAGTTTACCTAGCAAATTTTGTGTGCTCTCTGTATCTAAACTCAAGTTAGTTTTGTCTGTTTCTTTAGCATTAAGCTTTGATTTTTTAACTGGAGATTGCGTATCATCTCTTTGTGATGCTTTAGGTTCTTTTGCGCTCTTTTTAACCACTGTTTTAGATAGCTGTGTTCTCTGAGCCTGAACTCCGCCTTTTGTAGATCCATTATCTTTCCTTTTTGATTTAACTTCATTTATTTTTTCTTTTTCTTGCTTATTTGAAACATCACTCTTTTGTTTGAGTAATTTATCATTAACCTTAGATATTGGCTTCTTGGCATCGGATCCTTTTTTAATAGTTTTGACCGTATCTTTGACTTTAGCGTCATTTCTATTAGTTGATTTTAAGCTTTCATTATATTCATTCACTGCTTTATCTGAAGATATTTTGTCATCCAGAGCCTGAGCCAGGCATTGCAGTAATTCATTAGTTTTTTCTGACTCTTGACCGGCAACAATTTTTGAGGGTTTTGCAGCTAATGTTTTACCTGTACTTGAACCTACGAAAACAAATTTATATCTCTATAAATATGATTCTGTATAGGTTTGGTATTTATTTTCTTTTGTTGGGGACAGAGATGTATTGCAGCCTGGTCTTCGCTACACGAGACTCTTAGACAATATCAAGACAATATTAAGACAATATCAAGGCTGAGAGAAGTCCTTAAATATGATCAAAAAAGTCGTAAATTTGGCTGAAATATGATTAGGTATAATTGTTCAACTTAAAAAAACAATGTATCTATTACGATATTATCTTGTAGCTCAATGGTCCGGTATACAGAAAAGTTCGCATCGGCAATTTTGTCTATCTTTTAAAGAAATCTCCGTGGGATTGGGATACATGAAAACTTCACCACCTACTTAGGGGATCAGCTGTACCTAAGTATTAAACGGTAAAATCTGTTACCTATTAATACTTATTGTTGCAGCAGTTTGTTTTCTATAGATATATGTAGATACAAGACTATTTGCAGTTTACGGATTGGACAATCGAGTTATTGTTGGCTTTTCGAACTTTCGGCTTCCCCCTCTGGGGTTGGGAGGTCTGAGGGCGTCGCTCCCATAAAAGCCACCCGCTGAAACAGAAATGGACAGACACAAAAGGATTGCACCTAGGGATAGGGCGCCGCCGCAAAACGGCGCGCAGGAGCCCCGCCCGACTCCTGTGGCAAGTGGGCTAGGGCTGCCGTGTGTCGGGCCAGCACGGCTAAAGAAGTTAGCCCCAACCCGAATCCGCTTCGCATCTTGGAACATTGGCACGCTGACTGGGCGTGCGGTAGAGTTGGCTGAAGTACTCTCCAGGCGGAGGGTGAACGTGGCGTTCCTGCAGGAGACTCGGTGGAAGGGCAACAGAGCCCGGCCTTTGCAGAAAGGCTACAAGCTGAACTACACGGGTGCGCCTGGTGGGAAGAACGGGGTGGCCGTGGTGCTCTCCGAAGGGCTGCAGAGCGGCATCTTGGAGGTGAAACGCTGTAGTGACCGGCTTATGATCGTGAGGGTGCTTATCGATGGGATTATTACCCACCTGATAAGTGCCTACGCGCCACAGGCCGGTTGTAGCGACGCCGATAAGATGTCGTTTTGGGGCCAACTCGAGGGAGTGCTTCGGAGCATTCCGTTGTCACAGGGAATCGTTTTGGGCGGCGACCTAAACGGTCATGTGGGTGAGAGGTGTGAGGAGTTTGAGCGTGTTCATGGTGGTTTTGGATACGGCACCCGCACCGCTGAAGGAGAAACTATCCTCAGAACGTGTGCGGCTGCCGATCTGGCCATTGTGAACACGTATTTCAAAAATAAATCCGAACATCTCATCACCTACAAGAGCGGGAGGCGTACAACTCAGATCGATTTCCTACTCACTAGGCGACACAGCATCGGCAAGGTGGCCAACTGCAAGGTAATACCCGGAGAGAGTCTTACTGCACAACACCGTCTCCTTGTCATGGACCTCTGCGTGAAGCCTAAAGGCAAACGCATCGAGCGATGCCAGCACCGCATCAGATGGTGGCTGCTTGATGAAACTAGGTCCCAGGAGTTCGTCTCAGCTGTCGGTGACAAGTGCACCGACACTGAAGGCGAACCAGTTCAAGATTACTAGGACAAAGTTCAGGCGGCCATCCTTGGAGCGGCGAAGGTGGTGCTCGGTGAGTCTAAGGGTGGACGCAAATATGACAAGGAAACTTGGTGGTGGAACGACACAGTCCTGAGGGAGACCAGGGAGAAGAAAGCCCTCTTTAAAAAGTGGCAAGCGACCGGATCTCCAGAAGACCGCGACGCGTACAGGTCTGCCAAGCGCGCCACAAAGAGAGCTGTAGCCAGAGCCAGACGAGACTACTTACAACCTTTGTATGATACGCTGGAGTCGTCTGAGGGGCAGAAGCTCATCTATAAGCTGGCGCGCTCCAGGGTCAAAGCGGCACAGGATATATCCAAGTGTCGCTGTGTAAAAGACCCTGAGGGCAACCTGTTAAGCGAAGACCTCGCGGTAAAGGAGAACTGAATATGATTCTGTATAGGTTTGGTATTTATTTTCTTTTGTTGGCTTCAGAGATGTATTGCAACCTGGTCTTCGCTACACGAGACTCTTAGACAATATCAAGACAATATTAAGACAATATCAAGGCTGAGAGAAGTCCTTAAATATGATCAAAAAAGTCGTAAATTTGGTTGAAATATGATTAGGTATAATTGTTCAACTTAAAAAAACAATGTATCTATTACGATATTATCTTGTAGCTCAATGGTCCGGTATACAGAAAAGTTCGCATCGGCAATTTTGTCTATCTTTTAAAGAAATCTCCGTGGGATTGGGATACATGAAAACTTCACCACCTACTTAGGGGATCAGCTGTACCTAAGTATTAAACGGTAAAATCTGTTACCTATTAATACTTATTGTTGCAGCAGTTTGTTTTCTATAGATATATGTAGATACAAGACTATTTGCAGTTTACGGATTGGACAATCGAGTTATTGTTGGCTTTTCGAACTTTCGGCTTCCCCCTCTGGGGTTGGGAGGTCTGAGGGCGTCGCTCCCATAAAAGCCACCCGCTGAAACAGAAATGGACAGACACAAAAGGATTGCAGCTAGGGATAGGGCGCCGCCGCAAAACGGCGCGCAGGAGCCCCGTCCGACTCCTGTGGCAAGTGGGCTAGGGCTGCCGTGTGTCGGGCCAGCACGGCTAAAGAAGTTAGCCCCAACCCGAATCCGCTTCGCATCTTGGAACATTGGCACGCTGACTGGGCGTGCGGTAGAGTTGGCTGAAGTACTCTCCAGGCGGAGGGTGGACGTGGCGTTCCTGCAGGAGACTCGGTGGAAGGGCAACAGAGCCCGGCCTTTGCAGAAAGCCTACAAGCTGAACTACACGGGTGCGCCTGGTGGGGAGAACGGGGTGGCCGTGGTGCTCTCCGAAGGGCTGCAGAGCGGCATCTTGGAGGTGAAACGCTGTAGTGACCGGCTTATGATCGTGAGGGTGCTTATCGATGGGATTATTACCCACCTGATAAGTGCCTACGCGCCACAGGCCGTTTGTAGCGATGCCGATAAGATGTCGTTTTGGGGCCAACTCGAGGGAGTGCTTCGGAGCATTCCGTTGTCACAGGGAATCGTTTTGGGCGGCGACCTAAACGGTCATGTGGGTGAGAGGTGTGAGGAGTTTGAGCGTGTTCATGGTGGTTTTGGATACGGCACCCGCAACGCTGAAGGAGAAACTATCCTCAGAACGTGTGCGGCTGCCGATCTGGCTATTGTGAACACGTATTTCAAAAAGAAATCCGAACATCTCATCACCTACAAGAGCGGGAGGCGTACAACTCAGATCGATTTCCTACTCACTAGGCGACACAGCATCGGCAAGGTGGCCAACTGCAAGGTAATACCCGGAGAGAGTCTTACTGCACAACACCGTCTCCTTGTCATGGACCTCTGCGTGAAGCCTAAAGGCAAACGCATCGAGCGATGCCAGCACCGCATCAGATGGTGGCTGCTTGATGAAACTAGGTCCCAGGAGTTCGTCTCAGCTGTCGGTGACAAGTGCACCGACACTGAAGGCGAACCAGTTCAAGATTACTGGGACAAAGTTCAGGCGGCCATCCTTGGAGCGGCGAAGGTGGTGCTCGGTGAGTCTAAGGGTGGACGCAAATGTGACAAGGAAACTTGGTGGTGGAACGACACAGTCCTGAGGGAGACCAGGGAGAAGAAAGCCCTCTTTAAAAAGTGGCAAGCGACCGGATCTCCAGAAGACCGCGACGCGTACAGGTCTGCCAAGCGCACCACAAAGAGAGCTGTAGCCAGAGCCAGACGAGACTACTTACAACCTTTGTATGATACGCTGGAGTCGTCTGAGGGGCAGAAGCTCATCTATAAGCTGGCGCGCTCCAGGGTCAAAGCGGCACAGGATATATCCAAGTGTCGCTGTGTAAAAGACCCTGAGGGCAACCTGTTAAGCGAAGACCTCGCGGTAAAGGAGAACTGAATATGATTCTGTATAGGTTTGGTATTTATTTTCTTTTGTTGGCTTCAGAGATGTATTGCAACCTGGTCTTCGCTACACAAGACTCTTAGACAATATCAAGACAATATTAAGACAATATCAAGGCTGAGAGAAGTCCTTAAATATGATCAAAAAAGTCGTAAATTTGGTTGAAATATGATTAGGTATAATTGTTCAACTTAAAAAAACAATGTATCTATTACGATATTATCTTGTAGCTCAATGGTCCGGTATACAGAAAAGTTCGCATCGGCAATTTTGTCTATCTTTTAAAGAAATCTCCGTGGGATTGGGATACATGAAAACTTCACCACCTACTTAGGGGATCAGCTGTACCTAAGTATTAAACGGTAAAATCTGTTACCTATTAATACTTATTGTTGCAGCAGTTTGTTTTCTATAGATATATGTAGATACAAGACTATTTGCAGTTTACGGATTGGACAATCGAGTTATTGTTGGCTTTTCGAACTTTCGGCTTCCCCCTCTGGGGTTGGGAGGTCTGAGGGCGTCGCTCCCATAAAAGCCACCCGCTGAAACAGAAATGGACAGACACAAAAGGATTGCAGCTAGGGATAGGGCGCCGCCGCAAAACGGCGCGCAGGAGCCCCGCCCGACTCCTGTGGCAAGTGGGCTAGGGCTGCCGTGTGTCGGGCCAGCACGGCTAAAGAAGTTAGCCCCAACCCGAATCCGCTTCGCATCTTGGAACATTGGCACGCTGACTGGGCGTGCGGTAGAGTTGGCTGAAGTACTCTCCAGGCGGAGGGTGGACGTGGCGTTCCTGCAGGAGACTCGGTGGAAGGGCAACAGAGCCCGGCCTTTGCAGAAAGGCTACAAGCTGAACTACACGGGTGCGCCTGGTGGGGAGAACGGGGTGGCCGTGGTGCTCTCCGAAGGGCTGCAGAGCGGCATCTTGGAGGTGAAACGCTGTAGTGACCGGCTTATGATCGTGAGGGTGCTTATCGATGGGATTATTACCCACCTGATAAGTGCCTACGCGCCACAGGCCGGTTGTAGCGACGCCGATAAGATGTCGTTTTGGGGCCAACTCGAGGGAGTGCTTCGGAGCATTCCGTTGTCACAGGGAATCGTTTTGGGCGGCGACCTAAACGGTCATGTAGGTGAGAGGTGTGAGGAGTTTGAGCGTGTTCATGGTGGTTTTGGATACGGCACCCGCAACGCTGAAGGAGAAACTATCCTCAGAACGTGTGCGGCTGCCGATCTGGCCATTGTGAACACGTATTTCAAAAAGAAATCCGAACATCTCATTACCTACAAGAGCGGGAGGCGTACAACTCAGATCGATTTCCTACTCACTAGGCGACACAGCATCGGCAAGGTGGCCAACTGCAAGGTAATACCCGGAGAGAGTCTTACTGCACAACACCGTCTCCTTGCGTGCTCCTTGCACCTCTGCGTGAAGCCTAAAGGCAAACGCATCGAGCGGTGCCAGCACCGCATCAGATGGTGGCTGCTTGATGAAACTAGGTCCCAGGAGTTCGTCTCAGCTGTCGGTGACAAGTGCACCGACACTGAAGGCGAACCAGTTCAAGATTACTGGGACAAAGTTCAGGCGGCCATCCTTGGAGCGGCGAAGGTGGTGCTTCTAAGGTGAGTCTAAGGGTGGACGCAAATGTGACAAGGAAACTTGGTGGTGGAACGATACAGTCCTGAGGGAGACCAGGGAGAAGAAAGCCCTCTTTAAAAAGTGGCAAGCGACCGGATCTCCAGAAGACCGCGACGCGTACAGGTCTGCCAAGCGCGCCACAAAGAGAGCTGTAGCCAGAGCCAGACGAGACTACTTACAACCTTTGTATGATACGCTGGAGTCGTCTGAGGGGCAGAAGCTCATCTATAAGCTGGCGCTCTCCAGGGTCAAAGCGGCACA
Source organism: Thumatha senex (assembly GCA_948477245.1). Classification (NCBI taxonomy): domain Eukaryota; kingdom Metazoa; phylum Arthropoda; class Insecta; order Lepidoptera; family Erebidae; genus Thumatha; species Thumatha senex. Next base: position 10,701,896 of record OX419743.1, read on the forward strand.
GGATATATCCAAGTGTCGCTGTGTAAAAGACCCTGAGGGCAACCTGTTAAGCGAAGACCTCGCGGTAAAGGAGAGATGGCGCTCGTACTTCCACGAGCTGTTTAATAAACAGCATAAAGAGGTGCAGCCTCCGGACCTCCCTCCGAATCAGGGACTAGTGCCACCGGTAACGCCTGGAGAAGTCCTGACTGCGCTTCGCCGCATGAAGAATCGGAAAGCTGTCGGACCCGATGGAGACCCCATCGAAGCCTGGAAGGCGATGGGTCCTCGCGGTGTGGGCATCTTAGTAAACCTTTTAACCGCATACTCCTCAGCGGGCAGATCCCAAACCAATGGAGACTGAGTATTATTACTCCAGTCTTCAAAGGTAAGGGGTCAGTGCAGGAGTGCGGGAGCTACCGCAGTATAAAGGTGATGTCCCACACCATGAAGATCTTCGAGAGGATTATAGACTCTCGGATCCGGCAGGCGTGTACTCTCTCGGAGTGTCAATATGGGTTTCGCCCTGGTCATGGGACCACGGACCCTGTTTTTGCCCTGAGGGTTGTCGCAGAGAAATACAGGTCGAAGAACACGCCTCTGCACAGTTTGTTTCTAGACATGCAGAAGGCCTTCGACTGTGTTCCTCGTGCGATGATCTGGTGGGCACTGCGGTCCAAAGGGGTTCCAGAGGTCTATATTGACACTATCCGGGACATGTACTGTGACTCCGATTCAATGGTTCGGACTGCTGTTGGCGACACGAAACCCTTCCCCATCACCGTCGGGGTACACCAGGGTTCTGTCCTTAGTCCGCTTCTGTTCAGTGTAATATTAGACGAATTGTCGGACAGCATCAGAAACCCGAATGAGCAGCCTCCATGGTTGCTCATGTATGCTGACGATATTGCGCTGGCAGACGCGGACAGGGGCAGATTGGTGCGACGTGTAAAGGCGTGGAAGGAGACGCTTGAGAACGGCGGTCTAAAACTAAATGTGGCGAAGACCGAGTACTTGGCACTAAACTCGACAGATCCCACATCCGTCCGCATAGGCGGTGATTTGGTCGAGCGCACGGACCAGGTTAAATACCTGGGATCTGTTTTTCACACGTCCAGTGACATCGATTGCGATGTCAAGTCACGCATTGCTGCCGCGTGGGCCAAATGGCGGGAGATGACCGGTGTCATTTGTGATTTATGTGATTCACAAAATTCACAAAACACAGATTGTGACAAATGTCTGGCCATGTCAGCCCCGCCGAGTCCCGGTAAGAGGGGAAGACCCAAGAAGTGCTGGCTTGACGTCGTAAGGGATGACATGCGGGCCAATGGTCTCACTACAGGGGATGCCGACGACCGTGCGAAGTGGAGGAGAAAATGTAGGAAAGCGGACCCCGGGCGTCGCGAGACGCAACTGGTACAGACGCTCGGATGATGATGATGATTTCGAATACTGGATTTTCGATTAGCAGCTGATGCCTAGGTAGGTTACCCTACTGTGTGAATTCGTTATTCCATCATTAATAGTTCGGTACGAACTTAAAAATAAAATTACATACAAATCACTAACATATAAGTTTATAATTTTAAAAAAATGTTCCATTATTTTATTACAGACTAAACATTTCCTTTCCTTTTCACATTTTCATGCATCGTCACGTCAACCACTTCAGAACTATGGACCAAATTTGACCGAGAGGTGTGTTTAAAAGCAATTAAAATTCCACCCGGAGAATCAATTCTTTATTTTTCGTGGGGATATCCTCATGGATGCTATTTAGTGCCTGACTCCTAATATCGATTAAAACCACACGGTGTCTTGCTATTCGCCTATGGCCGTGAGTCCCAGGTGAAACCTCGGAAGAATAACTCCAAGGCACAAGAACAAACATACAATAAGCTAGTTGATAAATACACGGTTCGTTCGTAGAGCATGTAACTATGGTAGGTACTTTGTTAGTTTTGCTCTATTTTGTCAGATCCACATTACACACACAGGCTGCAATCGAACAAGTTCCTGAAACGGGAATGGGTAGGCTTCGTTACGCGGGCGGAGCTGCGGGCATCAAGTAGTACTTATATATTTCTAAATACATACATATTATACATGGGAAACATCCAAATGCCGCAACAAATTGCACCCAAATATTTGTTTCGGGGCAGGAATCGAAGCCGAGACATCACGCGGCAGTCGCATACATTACCTACTTACACCACCGAGACAGTCAATTGCTAGCATCGAAACTCGCATTGACTTTAAAATGCATATGCGGTTCGATCTACGGCAGATAGCGCTAAAAAAGCTGACAATGCTGCATTTTCTAATCACAAAAAAACAGCAATCACAACAAATACTTTAAAAAAATCCAATAAACAGCCTAACGTGGCGTCTTTGTGAGTATTATTACCATTATCACAAGCGTACAGTAGGTACTTGTGTATATGTACTAATCTACATAAATAAAAAAATATTAATCTATCACGCCAAATCTCCGAAGGGGTGGCAGACGCATACATATTGTATGCCCACTTTTCACCATGTGTATTCGTGTCCCACGTAATAGGTGGTGAACCTATTCCCATGTTGAAATAGATAATGCAGGTTGTGTCTACACACTGTTGAAAATTTTCAAGCCGCCCATAACGCCTTCAACTTGACTTAAGGGGATTACCTCGCTCAAATCCCAAAAACAAGGTAAGTTTAAAGAAGATTGCAGATGAATCCGTTTGTGCGTTTCCCTTATAAAAAATATATGGTATATTTAAGGTCTTCACAAATACATTGTATTGTTTAAAATTTTAATAAACTTCCCAAAAATTTGTTAAAAAATCTTATTAAATAGGTTCTTTTACAAACCTAAATTGTAAATTTTCTCTGTAACGGCTAAATAGTTAGGCATGAATTTTGTATCAAAAAATATGTACTGACGTATTTCACAATTTGGATTTTTTTTTTCTTATTTCTTTTAATATTTTTTAAATTATAAATAAAAAACCGAAGCCTCACCAGCACCCCGCTTGAAGCACCCCCCCCCCCCCCCCCCCCCCCCCGCTAAGGCCTGTGACGCGTACTCGGGACGCGTTACTTCAGTGTCTCGATGACTCTTGTGACGGGTGGGCTGGCTATACGCGCGTTATTTTTCCCAAACAAAATCTAAAAGTCCACGTTTTGAATGTTTTATGAATGAAATCTTGTTGTAAATAGTACAAATAAAATAATTTCGTAAAACAACATTAGTAATTAAGTTTGTAAATATATTTGAAGTAGTTTGTAATTTCGTTTTATTTTTTCAACCGATCATAGAGTAAGCCTGACGATGCCTAAATATAAGAATAAAATTAAGGTGAAGTGTGGCCGAGCTCTCCAAAACTATTGGTAAGTACCTACCCAATTGACAACATTATTTATATTGTTTTTTTTTTATTGTTTTAAGCTATCTTGAGAATTTCGAATGACGGAGGATGGAGAACTTGGTGACTGATGATGTCACCTACCTGATGGTGGACTACGAAGGTGGGTATACGAACCCAGTGCCGACGCTACGTAGAACCAGTGTGTTTGGACTCATTCGAAAGGTCTCATGGTGACCTTGGTGACTAATGATGTCACCTACCTGATGGTGGATTACGAAGGTGGGTATAGGATCTCAGTGACAGCACTACGTAGAACCATCGTGATTGTACTCATTTGAAAGGTCTCATGGAGACCTTGGTGACTGATGATGTCACCTACCTGATGGTGGACTACGAAAGTGGGTATAGGATCTCAGTGACGGCGCTACGTAGAACCAGCGTGTTTAACCTCATTCGAAAGGTCTCATGGAGACCTTGGTGACTAATAATGTCACCTACCTGATGGTGGACTACAAAGGTGGGTATATGAACCCAGTAACGGCGCTACGTAGAACCAGCGTGTTTGGACTCATTCGAAAGGTCTCATGGAGACCTTGGTGACTAATGATGTCACCTACCTGATGGTGGACTACAAAGGTGGGTATACGATCTCAGTGACGGCACTATGTAGAATCATCGTGATAGGACTCATTTGAAAGGTCTCATGGAGACCTTGGTGACTGATGATGTCACCTACCTGATTGTGGACTACGAAGGTGGGTATAGGATCTCAGTGACGGCGCTACGTAGTACCAGCGTGTTTGAATCCATTTGAAAGAGGTCATGGAAACTAAGGTCACCGGAAAAATAATCTTGTTTAAAAAAAACCTAGTTAAAATACCTTTTCAGTTTTTTTGCGGTGTAAATATGGCTATTATCACCAAACTGTAATAGCAAAAAATATTACTTTAGCTCATTTAAGTTATTATTTTTCAGGCAATTAAGAAACCAGCAAAACTCCGAAACACAAAATCAGGAACTTCAGCCATTAACAGATACACACGATCTGTCTAGTATGGCAGTTGATGAGGGGGCAGAGCAAATTATGCCGGTAACTTATTGTGTTTGCTTACACTGCGGTATATGTTCGATAGTTTCCCTAGCTAATTTAATTTGACACTGTATTGTTAAAATGTTTGTTTTAGGTTGAAGAAGAAGATTTACCAGATTTGATTATTGAAGAACAAGAATCACAAGCAGAAACAAAAAATATATCTGGAAGACGAATTATAGATATAGCTTACTTCTTTTCCAAAATACAAGAAATAGGCGGCCATGGTGCTTTTAACTGTGATACACAAAGTTTGAAACTTATAGGAGAGAAACGTGTTGGACTTGCTTCTAAGTTTACAGTAGAATGTTTGATGTGTAAAGAGAAATTTTCTCTTTGTAATGTCACTGGCGACTTAGATATTAATGCAGCAGCGGTCGCGGGCGCCGTTTCAGTTGGTATAGGGTATTCGCAATTAGAGGAACTGTTATCAGCATTTGACTTGCCCGTGATGTCTGAACCTGTATACCAAAAACGCCACGACATTGCTTCCAATGCCTGGGACAAAGCACTTAGCAAATCCATGAATGATGCTGCTGAAGAAGAAAAAGAATTGCTTTAGAAAAAGGTAACGTCAGCAAAGATGGGATACCTATTATAGATGTGGTTGTAGACGGATGCTGGAGTAATTAGGTGACCTAAGGAATAATTAATAATTATTAATTATTCCTTAGGTCTTACAAAAAGAACTACTCAGCAATGTCAGGAGCTGCTGCCATAATTGGAAGACACACAAAAAAGATTTTGTTTCTTGACATTAAAAATAAATACTGTAGCATATGTACGCAAGACCTTAATAAAAATAAAAACCCAAGAACTCACCAGTGCTTTAAAAATTTTACGGGATCATCGACTGCCATGGAGTCAACAATAATTGTGGAAGGGTTTAAAGCATCTATGGAAATGTATGGTCTGATTTATGGTCACCTCATTTATGAAGGAGACTCTAGCACGTATGCGAAAATTTTGGAAGCAAGACCTTATCCTCAATTTACAATTGAAAAGGTAGAATGTAGGAACCACCTTCTAAGAACTTTTTCTTTTCTTCTTGTGCAACAAATTAGACAACCTAACCACTGATACGAAATATCCTATAAGTTTCAGAAAACTAATCACAAAAAAACGCATCATGAGCATTAGGTCAGCAATACGAAAATGCAGCAAAAAATACCACGACTCGTTAGAAAATTTAGATTTTAGCACTCAAAAACTTTTTGAAGACATCCAGACTGTACATTTACATGCCATTGGTAACCATACCAAATGTAAAGCCATTTCTGTAACAGTCCACAAAATGTTGAAATCTTACCGCAAGCATTTCTAACAAGTTCCTTATGGCAGTAAATATGTTTTTTTATTAATACAATTGCGGGGCATTACAGAAGTCTTGTTCATGATGTTGACAGTAACATCGTGGAAAGTTTTCATAGCGTGGTAGCCAAATTTTTGGGTGGTAAAAGAATGAATTATTCGAGCAGGCGTGGATACCAAACTCGATGTTCAGCGTCTGCAGTTAATTAAAATTGAATACTAAAAGAAAACCTGTTTCCATATTGTTTAAAACAATTGTCGGGCAAAGTCCTAAGGGCAAAATGAGCACCTTAGATAACAAGTATCGCAGAAAAAGAAATTTGTAAAAACATATTTATTACAAAAAACGACAGACACATGGTGCCGTAAATAAAGATTATGGAGAACAAACCATAAGGCCCGATGTGAGTGATGCGATGTTAGAACAAATGAAGGAGAATTTTCTATCCAACTTGGATAAAAGTGAAGAAAGAAGAAAAATTGAAAGACAAACAATTTTGCAGAGCGAGTCAAGCGAATGGCTCGAACTCCGGCGCTCCTTGTTGACGGCTTCAAACTTTGGAAGAGTTATTAAAATGATGATAAATGTTGAAAGCTAGGTCATCCTTACTATTTCTGTTATTGAGAACCAATAAGCACTTACCTGGTCATCATCAGACATTCAGTATGTACCATGTAGTATCACCAGTGCTCAATTAGATAAATGTTGAAAGCTAGGTCATCCTAATTTTTTCCGTTACTGAGAACCAATAAGCACTTACCTGGTCATCATCAGACATTCAGAATGTACCATGTAGTATCACCAGTGCTCAATTAGATAAATGTTGAAAGCTAGGTCATCCTAATTATTTCCGTTACTCAGAACCAATATCCACTTACCTGGTCATCATCAGACCTTCAGAATGTACCATGTAGTATCACCAGTACTCAATTAGATAAATGTTGAAAGCTAGGTCATCCTATTTCCGTTACTGAGAACCAATAAGCACTTACCTGGGCATCATCAGACCTTCAGAATGTACCAGTGCTCAATTAGATAAATGTTAAAAGCTAGGTCATCCTAACTATTTCCGTTACAGAGAACCAATAAGCACTTACCTGGTCATCATCAGACCTTCAGAATGTACCATGTAGTATCACCAGTGCTCAATTAGATAAATGTTGAAAACTAGGTCATCCTTACTATTTCTGTTACTGAGAACCAATAAGCACTTACCTGGTCATCATCAGACCTTCAGAATGTACCATGTAGTGGCACCAGTGCACAATTAGATAAATTTTGAAAGCTAGGTCATCCTAACTATTTCAGGTATTATATGTCATCATCAGACCTTCATTATGTATCATTTATTAGAATGAAAGCTATGTCAGCAGGCATATTGCATCGTGTAGTTAAAAATAAATTATGATGTAGACAAATAAATATAAAATATAAACTTTGATAGACTATAAACAGACAAGACTACAAAAACCAGAGAAACAAAATTTATTAGACCTCTCAGAGAGCAAATAAAATAGGCAAAAACGATGACAACTCTGCGACACATCTGTGTTCTTGTATAATCTTGAGTTCGTTTTATTTGTAGTACGGTCGTTGGTCGGTAGGTGGCGCCAAAAAACAAATACTAGTACAGGGATCAAATCTTCAATGTCAACGGGCAAAGTAATGGCCTTAACAACTGCCATGTTACTGGCTCACGAAACGCTCGCAAACGTAAATGCCACAAATATATATATAAAAATCACAAAATAAAATAAATATCAATTTTCAGCTTAATAAAAATTTAATCGCAAAAAATGATGCTAAGCGCTAAACTCAGGAACTATAGGTCGGAATTGAAAAATTCAGTGTTGGCTGGCCCATTTATCAAGGAAGGTTATAATAAATGCTTATTACAATACTATAGGCTATCACGCTACTACGCAGGAGAGCGGAGCAGTAGCACAAATGTCAATGTGTGTTTATCTTTCTTAATAATATTATAAATGCGAAAGTTTGTATGGATGTTTGTTACTGTTTCACGTAAAAACTACTGAATGGATTTAAATGAAATTACAACAATGTAGCTTATACATCAGAATAACACATAGGCTACTTTTTATACCGGGAACAAGTTCCTGTGGGAAAACGCGAACAGGAAAACTTCTCTACACGGGCGAAGCCGCAGGCGTCAACTAGTATGTCATATGTATATATGCCATGGGCGAAGCCGCAGGCGTCAACTAGTATGTCATATGTATATATGCCATGGGCGAAGCCTAGCTAGTTATACTAATTTATAAAGAATAAAGATTTGTAAGTTTGTTTGTAATGAATAGGCTCGGTAACTACTGGGCCGATTTTAAAAACTATTTCACCATTAGAAAGCTACATTCTTCGTGAGTAACATAAGCTACCTATATTGGATATTCAAAAAGTTTAGGGTTGTTCAAAATTCTCGAATAGGAAAATTTCAACACGCAGGTGAAGCTGCGGGCATCATCTAGTCTATTTATAAAATACAGTAGAGTGTGTACCTAATAGTATCAACTTACTTAACACAAATATGACCTTAGTGAGAAATGTGATTTTGCTGTCGCGGTCTTTTACGTTATCTGATATTAGTTCCTCTTCATTGAATAGTTTATCGAAAAATCCGGTTGTCTTTAACACCTGTAAAGTTAAAACACATATTACGTGTTTGAATTTATATTACCTATATTTTATAGAAGTCGTAGTATGTACAGACAGCCCCTGGGAAGTTGAAAGGGTAAGATTTCTTTGGAGATGTCCATACTAATCACACATTTTGTTTCTATTCAAAATATCCAAGTCTACTTGTGACTAGTTGTGACCCACATAATCACTCCGATTACAATTTTTTTATAATTGACTAGGTGTGAGAAAAGAAATAAAAAAAATCTATGTCCCCCACTAGATAACATACAAACATAAGAGGTGCATTTATTTATTTATTCATGACATAAACATTGTCATCAAGAAGTTATCTGAGACTCACAGTTGTTATAATATCGTGCAGAAATCTAAAAGGCGGTTTTCTTAGCAATTTTTCACTCAGCGGTGGACGTTTTACATATTTTCCGAGTGCGATTTGAGTTAATTTTATAACTTCTGGGTCCAATTCCTTTTCCATTGCACATGCTTTTGTAAACCTTAAGTTCTATGTAGGTACTTTAAATAAATTAAGACTATATTATGTTAAATATCTGCTAAACAAACTATTTACGTAGTTTTGACACGATTGCTAATAATGATTTTCAGCATTTTGTTTACATCAGTTTGTATCTATAGCAACCGTGGCGCTGCATTACCTACCACGTACCACCACAGATTTTTTTTTTAGTTGTCTTCGCCCATCCAGGGCAGGCAAAGGAAACTTAGTCCATACAGCCTAGTCATCAGTATTTATTATTTTCTTGTTTTAGTCCTGTCTAGTCGTTTGTCGATGTCAAGTCCTCAGTCCTAGGTCCTAGTCCGTGCTTCAATAAGGCAGTGATCCCTTATTGCAGCTCTCTATGGAAATTTGGCACTAACACAAACAACACCGCTATTCATTGCAATAAAACACTTTCTTTAACTAATGCACTTCCGAACTCTTTATGTATAATATTCCACCATTATTAAACACAAAAACACGAATTTTACACTAGTTTTTGAAAATAATATACGACAAACTTGCGTCACTGCTCATCTTCGCGCCAAAAGTCGTACCACCACAGAACAATATTACCACCGTCTCTAATAGGGCTAACAGACGACCGGATTTGATCCGACCCGACCGCGGATTTGATATGCCACCCGACCAAATCTTACCGTGTGTACAGCATTCCGGCGGACATAATTATTATTAATTGAGTCCGCTTCGATCCGCATCGGATATGATCAATGTTGCAGTTCTAGCTACTTCGACAAAAATTTTCCCAGATATAATTTTTTTTTTCCAAAAAAAATTATGAAATAGTGTCTTTTCATAATTTTTTCCCAATGTTGCCATCATAGTTAGTTTGTAAAATATGTCCCCAGAGCCGATTTTACTTTTCCCCAAAAATTTACATTTTCGTACATTTTTGCCCAGAAAGAATAAAGAGCTACGTTAATACATAACATAGTGCTTATTTACTCTATGGAGAGGAATACTATGCATACCTGTTATCTACACAGATAAATAAAATTGAAATGCGTGTGTGTGTGTGTGTGTAATTTCAATTTAGCAGCTTTTTACTAAATGCATATACAAGTATATACTTTATGAGAAACTTTTCATTTCCCCAAAAGTTCCTTACATAATTAATTATTATTATCTGAGTCTGCCTCGATCCGCCTCAATCCGGATCAATGTTGCCGTTCTAGCTACTTTGTCGTAAATTTCCCCAGATCTAATTTAATTTTTCCTCATAAAGACACTTTTTTATACATTTTTTTCCCAATGTTGCAGTCTTAGTTAGTTCTTCGTAAATATTCCCAGAACTGATTTTAAAAATATACTTTTTCGTACATTTTTCCCCATAAAAGAAAAAGAACTACGTTAATACATAGCGTATTTGCTTTATGGAAAAGAATACTTCGCAATCCAGTTATCTACACAGATAAATAAAATTGAAATGTCAGTTTGTAATTTCAAATTAACACTTTTTCACTAAATGCATATAAAAGTATGTACCTTATTACGTAATTTTCCTTTGCCCAAAAGTTCCCTAAAATTTTTATTTTCCCCAGAATAGAGAAAATAGCCCCTAATCTGGACACCCTGTCTGGTCGTCTGCCGTCCGGTGCGGTCTGATCCGGTCGTCTGTTGCGACAACAGATTTGGTTGCCGGATTTGATCTGTCGAGGTCCGGCAGACCAAATCTGAACGTGTGTTAGCGCTTTTTATACTGTCGCTATTTTGTGGTACCAGATATTTATATTCGGAATAAATTTAATGATTACCTAATTGTATAAAAATTCATAAGCTTTGATTTTGTTCGGATGTCAACATTAGAAAGAAAAGTTCAAAAAACGCGCGTCACTTTTCTTAGGTAGGGGATTTTGACTCGTAACACCGCAAGTGGCCACGGTTGCCATATATTATTTTCCAACACTAGGGAATAATTTGTGTTTAAGTACGGTAGATTTATATATATAAATTGTTAAAAGATAGCAGAGGAAAGTTATTATGTTGCAGTGTCAAGCATGTTTATTGAGTTATCATAACCTCCACAGAATGCCCAGTAGTTTCTAAAACTTTCGTTTAATACGTTATGGAGGCAGGGACACATGACTTAGGACTGGACTTGACGTCGAAAGCATGACATGACGAATACTAAGAAAATTTGTAAACCAATGACAAGGCTGTAGGGCCCTAGTTTCCTTTGCCTGCCCAAGATTAGCGCGAAGAGCAAAGAGAATATAATGCTACGAGAAGCTCACCTTTATAAGCAGAAGTGCCAAACTTAAGAATTGAATAAAATTTTCAGTTTCGATAAAATTGTTTTTATTGATTGAATTTTTTGTAGGTAGTACAAAGTTGTTCATCGAATCAAAATCAATTTTGGTTCCCGTCGTTAAAACGTAATGGTTACATTCTCTTTAACGTAAAGATAAAAAATGTTAATTCCAAATCACTCTTGTTCGTCTGTGGTTAAATCAATGCTATTAAATAATCGGGACATTTGGCGGGAAGAGTGACAAGTGCGGACGCTTGCTTTATATTATTTTCTAAAACTAGTGCATTTATCTTGTTTTATGTGCGAGAGTGGTGGTTTTTTTGGACATAAAAGTTGTATTAACGTGCTATAGTGAAAGACAATGATATATATGCAGTAAAATGCTATTTTCTCTCTTGCCGCGAAACGTCCACTGACAACCTTAGTATAAGAATGACCATTATACTGAGAGCAAGGACCAGGACGTAGCCTGAGGACACGACATCGACTGGACAGGACTAATTAGAAGATAAGATTGAAGAAATATGATATAAAAAATAAGAATTGGCTAAAAGGTCTTAGAAACCAGGCCATTAAATAATTATTTAAAAAAAATAATAATAATCGACTAAATATTAAATTGAACGAAACGTCAAGTACTGAAATGAAAGGCTGCCCTATTCATGACGAGACGTGGCACTTTGGCGTTTGTTTGACAAAGTTTCAGGAGAATTTAGCGCCTGAGTGAAAGAAATATCAAAATTGGTAAATGTGAACTCATTGCATTTATATCTGTGATAAACATTCTAAACAAATCTTGTGAACAGCTGTATCGTTGGGCTAAAATAATAATACTATGCCTCCGAAACGGAAACCAGGAAGGCCACCAGGTTCTAAAAATACGAGAACCAAATTAGTGAAAATTAAGGATGAGATACCCGACGAATTCGGTGAAAAGCGTGAAAACTCAACGACATATTTATGTACTGTATGTAAAACTACTTTCGCATCTAAAAGAGCGTTATTGCAACATAAAACCTTGAACTTTTGTGCAGCAGTTTATGCGAAGGTAAGTTATGCACCTAAAATCAATTTCACAGCCGTAAGCTCTACGCATGCACATATTAAAAAGAAATAAATGGTAGGCGCTTCATATCAATATAGCGCCTATGATATTTTCAACTTTTTCAACAAGGCAATAAATATTTTTTTTGTTTCAGCCAGCATATAGTTGCCAGGAATGTCGAAAAAAGTTCACATTTGAAAAAAGTTACTTCAAGCATCTCTTGGAGGATCATTCCAAACTACCAAATAGTGTTGCATGTGATCATTGTCATGTGCGCTGTCCTAACAAAACAATATTAATGCAACATATACAAAAAGTACATGAAAGATGCTTGTTTGCATGCCCAACTTGTAAAAAAGAATTTGTGAGACACTCCCACGTTCTGAGACATCTAACACAGAGTGGATGTAATGGACAGAATGCTGCAAGCTATGCTTGTGAAGTAAGATTGTTTAAAACTACATTTAGGTTTTATTTATAATTTTTTTGAATGACTGATGAATAGCAAAAACTAAAAATCTCTGGAATCATTTATTGCTTTGTACATGCTCTGTTACTTAAGAGTTATAATGGTTCCTGTTCCTGATATTTGGCCGTAGCACAGCATGAAAATCTATAGTGATTACGTAAACTATTTTTTACTAGTATTGTATTATTTTCTAGCATTATTTCAATTCACACATCATTGCAAATCACACAAAATATATATGAAATCTATTAAGAGATTCAACCATTACTTGTACCATCTATAATCTAGAGTTATAAAATTAACATGGATTTCTATTTAATAATTCTTGAACTGAGTAGTAAGGTACATTTCTCTAGTAACCACAGTTATTTAATTATAGTGTTTTTATTGCTGAACAGCTTTCACAACACCATAATTGGATTTCATTGTCATCTGTCACTCCTATGCCCCATTTAAGACTATAGATTACTAATATGGGAAAGCAGTTTGCCCATCATATAATGAGTAGATGTGATTATGTATTCTCTACAGGTATGCGATGCAAAATTTTCAAGAAAGGACAATTTAGCAGTACATATTCGGTTACAACATCTCTTCAGAAAGGATTTCTTCTGTAAGCACTGTTTATTCAATACAAAAAACTTCTCTAAACTAGTGAACCACTGGCACAAATATCATTCAGGTAATTAGAAAACCATAGGATGTAGTAATGTACATAGGGATTTCAATTTAACTGATAAGTATTGCTATTTCTAGATACACCAGACCAGTACCAGTGCAACGAGTGTTTAAAATGGATCAGTTCTCGGGCAGCTATGATGAAGCATTTGGAAATACATGGCGAGAAGAAATTTGCCTGTGAAGTGGTAAGAATTTTATACACTAAATTGAAATAAGTGGAAAAAATAATACAAGTGTTTTTGATCAAGATGTGTAACATGTTCCACCAAGTGCCATCAATCAACAGTGTTAAAAGTCTTTATAAGATAACATGTGTCTTAGGACTGTATATTGATGTCGAAATATGGTTACACGAAATTAATTTCTAAGCACATTATTTTAAATTTGCTATAACTTGTAAGATATTCATTTAATTTGCAAGGTGTAAAGGGACAAAATAAATTTCATGAAATGCTAAAGCCAACTAACATAGTAAAAATGATAGGATTAATAGCATATTTGTGTAAATAGCCCTCAAGTTACCGCTTTATAATTGATGGTTTTTAAAATAATAAAATTTAGTTATTCTCAAAAGATAGACATACCATCGCAACTTTTTTGTAGACCTACATTAGATACACAATGGCACCATACATTATTTTGTTATATCTCAAAGGGTTGGCATCATTTTCGTTGAAATCTCCCAGACGGCTTATTTTTTCGACAACCCCAACAAATATCGTTATAATTTAGTCAATGTATTAAAAACTTAACAATCTTATAAATTAAAATGTAGTGATGTGCGTTAGTCTCGCTAAAACGCGACAATGGCTGGTCCAGCCATCCGTCCGATTTGACTGATTTTTATATTGAAAGGTTTGTAAAGGTTCAGGGTAGGTTTAAAGCAAAAACTAAATATGACCATTAAATTTTTCAATACACAATGTCCCTGCCTGTGAAATTTAGATGTTCTTTGAGTCTCTTTTGTTTTTTGTTTAGCCACTCAAACGTTCACTATCCGTTCGCGCTGCCAGAGCAGCGCATTTTTTGTAATTAACCTATGACCTAATTAACTAAAATCGTGATATCTTGGAAACTATAATATCTAGACAAAAAATTTTAACTACTGAAAAATCGTTAAATATATAAAGATAAAACTTATAGCTATAATAATTTGGAATTTTAATCATAATTAACTGATATATTGGTATAAACACGAAAAAGTCGGTAAAAAAATAAATAAACGTTATTTTTCAAAAATTTGCCACTCACACGAAAAACTAATATAAAACACTATTATTTTTTTTACATAATTAAATTCTTGGAATTATAACGATTAAAACGATATATGACACTAATAACTTATAATTATTCTAAAAAAAACTAAAAATTTGTTAACCCATTAAATAATAACGCAAAACTAAAAAAATGGCGGGAAAATGGCCGCCGGCAATGTTTATACCGCATTTACTTTGAATTTTGATATTGTGACATATAGATATTAAACCTCTAATACACGGGCTTTTTATCCACGATTCTAATGGTATAAAATTCATTCATTAAAACCACAGACAACATTTTTTTAAAAATTTTTGAAATGAGGTCAGTTCTAAAAAAGAAAAGACAAAAAAAGTCAGCTGCTTTAGCAGCTTGAACGTTTGAGTAGATAGAAGTTTAAAAATAGAGTCACTTGGTTGTCAATATTGTAATAATAATAATGTTTCAATTGTCTTATTATGGGGACATGAACTAACAAACAAACAAAAGATATAACTCGGTTCAGGCGCCAGGAGGATAAGTCCTACCAACTTTATGCACACGGATATCGGCGATAGAGATTGAGCTTCTAATCATAAGAGCAGGAACCAAAAATAATAGAATACATCTCTAGAAGAAAGTTTCTATATTCTTATAGGCGAATTGATTGAATATACATTGTATACGTTATCACTATTGGTATAACCTATTCAAGTGATTTAGTAAGCTGAAGATTAACTATTCACAGGGTTGAGGCGTAAAATTTAGAATAGTGAGATCCAGCATAATGCCAGCTTATGAGTCAAAATATATATCATAACATGATTCAAAACATGAGCCAAATCATTGAGTCGTAAATCGTTGAGTCTAATCATTGAGTCATTACATGGGCCTGATCATTGTGTCGTGCATCATTACTAGATTAATCCACACAAAAACAATTCAAACTAGGTACCTGAAGGCATGGTTACATTACCACGGGATTCGAAATCACATCTGCAGACCGCGACAGGTGCTGTCTCCACGAGAATGACGAGCCCGAAACCACATGGTCAGCATTTATGGCAAATTTCATCCAAGAATAAAGTTAATATAAAAAAAGTGCTTTTTCAGCATTTTTTTAAAGAAAAACCAATAAATCTTGAAGAGCAGGCAAATATTCCATAAACGCCGCTCCAAGCTTCGTAATTAGCTGTAAACAAACGAATAATCTTTCGTCAAAATACTAAAGACCACCAAGGTTAGAAACGTGGTTCCAAAAAATCCAAAGTTCTTACCGAAATACATAGTTATTTTGGTATAACCGGAATGAATGTTCCAATTTTAAAATAATTTTTCGTTGGCATGGCTGCCAAGACATTGACTAATTGACAAAACCATTTTATTTCATTCGTTCTAAGAACAGGCTAAGGCATTCAAAGCATTCTGCCTACTCAAAACGTAAATTATATAAATTCGATGACAAGTAGGGAGAAAGAGTCAACAATCTACTCTTTTCTCTCTCTAAATCCCAAGACTAACAATTACATTCCAATGTGACGTTTTACAACGTTACATCACACTCCAACCAGCAATAAAAGAAAGGAACTTTCTTTTTCAAACAATAAAGCTCTAAGAAAGAAATGGAAATAATTCCAATAAAGGAAAACCAAAATCCCAAAACAAAATTCTGTAACAAGAATAAATAACCAATAAGTATAGTTCCAATAAAAATCTAGTAAACAAGCCACGAGTTCAGAAAAACATCCGACTCTACCAACACTAAACTAAATACGAAAGTACGGTTGAGCACCATAGCCACCGATTCTATCATCCAACTCTTTACAAATTAGAATATCGAAATTGATACAACAAAATAACTTAAAGTCAAAGCATTGACTTACCGTAAGTACTAAAGAATAACAAATCCAACCAAGTTCTCAAACCAGGAGTTCAGTTAAGCTATCTAGCCACTGACTCTTTCATCCAATCTTATCGTTATACACGACAGGTGCCGTCTCCACGAGAATGACGAGCCCGAAACCACATGGACAGCATTTATGGCAAATTTCATCCAAGAATAAAGTTAATATTTAAAAAAAGTGCTTTTTCAGCATTTTTTTAAAGAAAAACCAATAAATCTTGAAGAGCAGGCAAATATTCCATTAACGCCGCTCCAAGCTTCGTAATAAGCTGTAAACAAACGAATAATCTTTCGTCAAAATACTAAAGATCACCAAGGTTAGAAACGTGGTTCCAAAAATCCAAAGTTCTTACCGAAATACATAGTTATTTTGGTATAACCATTTATAAGAATACACAGGCGTGAACTTCCATATACAATTTATAAAAGATTACTTCTTTTTAGCGAAGTTTAAAAATATATTTACAATCGACATCTTTTTGACGTCAATGTAGCTAGGCGAATGACGTTCCAATTTTAAAATACTTTTTCGTTGGCATGGCTGCCAAGACATTGACCAATTGACAAAACCATTTTATTTCATTCGTTCTAAGAACAGGCTAAGACATTCAAAGCATTCTGCCTACTGAAAACGTAAATTATATAAATTCGATGACAAGTAGGGAGAAAGAGTCAACAATCTACTCTTTTCTCTCTCTAAATCCCAAGACTAACAATGACATTCCAATGTGACGTTTTACAACGTTACAATATTTAAAGGTGCGGTGAGAAATTTGTCGTTTGAGTTTCGATCTTATTGGTTTATAACCCTTTCAGCACGGAAGTTACCAAGAGTGCGTTAACTTAAAAAAAAAAAATCATGGTGTCGCTATTTTGTTTTACTGCTCCGAAACGGACTCGATCGTTCATTCATAAGTCGAACTACTAACTCTCGTGATGGGAGCGGGGTACCGCGAGTTTAGTGTCGTTTTGTGACCTGTTGAAAATGGACGCGCTATTTATTGACGACAACGGTCGAAGTAAGTAATTATTTTTTTTATTAAAACTTAAATTAATCAACTGATTAGGTTTATATCATTAGTTTAAATAATTTCTTTCTGATATAAGTAATAATATTCGTAAAATTTTGAATATTTAACTGGGTTATAAGCCTACTAAATCTTGACGCACGTGCGTGCGTTGCCGTTTTCAATAGTTAATAGAATGGTGATAATTCATACATTTTAAATAAGTATTATTTCTTCCAGAAGTATGCTTAGACAATGATGCCTTAGAACATTTACTCGAGGATGGCTGTGAATCTGATTTGGCATTATCTGATGAAGAGATAGAACCGGTTGTTAGTGTACCACGGCTACTGGATGAGCATATACCTAGACCTGATCTACCAAGTGACAATGACGATGATACTGATCCTGCTTTCAATGTGCCATTAGTAAAAGTACGTAGGCAAACCAGGAAAATATACCTGTAAGCATTAGAAATATTCGCCAGACCAGCGGTGGACATCGATTGAAGTAAAGACCAAAACTGTGGAAGGCTATTACATTCGCGGACGAGTCATGAATATCCTCCTCGCCCACAAGCTGATACAGTAAAGACCCTTATGCAGTATCTGGACAACTATTACAATGAACAGTACTTTGAAAACCTTGCCAACTGCACAAATTTGTATTATCTTCGTAAGACAGGTAACATTTTAAATACATCTAGTCAAGAAATGCGCAAGTTATTTGGCATATTTCTGGTAATGGGCTGCATTCCCTACCCTTGCACCAGTACCGTGGGTCTACTGGACCGCTTCAAAGAGTTGCATTTGCATGGAACAGGAACAATTATGCTTAATCGAATTACAGATCATAAAAAATGAATATGAAGGAAGATAGATCAATGAAACGTGGCGATAATGGTATTACTGTGATTAAATGGAAGGATAATAAAGGCGTTTAAGGGGTTCTAATTGTACTGGAGGTGACAATATTCTGTTAATCAATGGGACAAAAAAGAAAAGGCGTATATCCAGGTAACGGCTCTAAGGGTAGTAATGAACTACAACAAAAACATGGGAGGTGTGGACGTACTTGATCAGCTTTTGAAATACTATCGCACATACCAGAAGACCAAGAAGTGACCAGTAAAATTATGATTCTTTTTTAGATCTGGCGGTAGTAAATGCTTGGAGACAATACAAAATCGATTGTGAGTCTCGTAAGGCAAAGGCTAGATTTACTGTGATTTAAGATTGACTTGGCTTACGCTCTGATGAATAGTGTCAATGCTCCATCTAGTGCCGCAGTAGTAGAAGAGGAGCAGCCTCTATCACCCTATGAGAGCTCAGCCAACAGGTACAAACCAGTAGTGGCCTAGCGTCGAGAAACGTTTTGACCAATTTGCACACTTTCCATTATTTGATAATCTTTCAAATTTAGACATTAAGACTGGTTAATCTAAGGATATTTGATTATACTTTCTCATGTTTGAAATATTTTAAATCTCAAAGCACTGTGATTTAATTAATAATTAATTAATTATTGTAATTAGTATTATAATTGTTTTTTATTACCATTTATGTACACAGTGCACGATCGTGCGCCAGTAAACTTCAAAACGACAACGCACGAGCGTGCGGGGGGGTTTCTGGGGAAATCAACAAGAGGGGATTTTTTTAAATATTTTTCTTACCTACTTAGGGTCATAAACATCTTAAAATTACGGACAGAATAGAATAAAATAAAAAATAAACTCTGCGTGCTGAAAGGGATATATATTGAAATAAAAAGTTCAAAAATAAAATGTAAGTTCGTAGTCGAAAAAAAGAAAATTAGTATATGTTGTTGCCTAACTCCTAAACGATCTTTGACCGATTTGGTTGAAATTTTGTGTGTAAATTTCCATTCAAGGGTTGCTGAATTGTTTGAAAATACAATTCGACTCGGTAATTTGCTCTACAATACAAATTTATGTAATTTTTTACACCAACTGTAGATTGGATAGAAGTTTTTTTTATACCACTGAGGTGGCACATGATCAAAAGTAGTTACTATAGCCTACCAACGGTTTGCCATGTAACACCAGAGGTGCGCTACTGAAATGGCAAAAACTTTCTAATACCTCTATTGAACAATCACAAATGTAGACATTTTAGAAAATTGAGGCAAAGACTGCTATTGCACAAGCTTCTATCAGTCATTAACGTATTTTAGAGTGGTGCGATGATAGAAAGTGGCTTGTATCATGTCAAACAATTCCTCAGAGTAAAATAATATAAAGACTATAGGCCGATACAACATGCACAAGGTGGCGCAGTCTCTGGGAATTACCCGGGCATTAACCGGGAAGGCTAACTAAGATAAAGAAGAAGAGATGGAGAGCGGTGTAGCCTTGAACTGCAGCAAAGAGAAGTTATGGAATCGCAAAATTAAAAAACAAATTATAGTACTTTTTTAGGAATTAGTCAATATAAAGACTTATTTTTTTACTTTGCAGCAAAAGTTACAAATGTTAGTCAGAAAGTTTATTAATTTTAAATCGATACGAAGTCCGCCGGGATCAGCTAAATAAAAATCTTCCTTATGAAATTAAGTAGTACACCGACACCCTTCCCTACGCACTGGTGGTAGTTACACACGACCTGTAGGCCGTAAGGGTTCCACATGCGGTGGTGTCCCTTTCCTTTTTGTCTCATTCACTCACAAAATATCAAATCTGTCACGCATACCTCCACAATTTCATCTTTCATTTCTCTTCTACATTCAGTGCAACCAAATTGCCTATCCATAACCCACTGTCTGCCTCGACGGGAAACGGGACGGATGGCGAACCACATCGCCGCCATTTTGGTGTTTATAATTTTCAAGACGCAATATTGGTAACCATTGCGTCTTCACATGTAGCACGGGATAATATAAATCCACTTAGACAGAGTCCCGGTTGGGTCAGATCCAATAATGTTTCATTCTTAGTTCGGGGGTTTCTTAACTAACTAACTATCTTTACGCTATATCCCTGACGTTCAAGTTCAATTATGGGTGTAAGGGGCCTATCGTCAGCTTTGGGCCCAAGTCGACCTCACCTGAACGTGCTACACCTGCTGATCGACGGACGAGGCTACGGCGCGCAGGCACTAAAAATGTGTGCCAGGTGGCACAAAAATAAAAAAAGATTTTTCCTTTTTTTTTTGGACGGGGGGGTACCACCATGCATCCCGCGGAAAACCCTCCAAATAACTTTTGGGTTATGTTCGGGGTTCAGCGGCTGCAAGCCGGGCTTGGTGCGAGATTTGATGCAGCAGGTGTGGGACCAGTGGGTGCTGAGTGGCGTCTAGTGTGGGTGGTGCGAGTCGACCCGCCGGCCAGGGAGACCTGTAGAAACGGTGGTGCCGCTGGCCGCCCGCGGCATAGTACAGGGGCCCAACTGAGACTAACCATCTCGGAAGGCTGCCCCACCAGGTCGTGTATAATCCCGATGTGGTTCGTCGTGCCGGTTGGTGACCGGATGTGTGGTCCCGGCGACTGCACTCGGGGAGTACGGGGGCGCCTTCCGTCCGGCGGATTGGCTTCCGCCTAGCCACACGTCCCTGGACAACGAGCACCTATGCGTTGTCACTCACTGCTGGATCAAATACCGCTCCGTTTCACGCTTCATTCTTTCCCCATCAACATGGCAGTGCAAAATAAAAGGCAAATCTGTACAGCGGTCGAAACAAATCCCACACGTACGCTTTTTGAGGTGGAGTTCACAAACATCCGTGGACTCCATACAAACCTCAACGCCGTCCACCACCATCTTGAGACGGCGCGGCCCGAATCGCTGTTCCTTACGGAGACGCAAATATGCCGCCCTGACGATACCTCGTATTTGTGCTACCCCGGCTATTTTGTCGAGGACTGCTTCGATAAAAAGGCCGGGGTGTGTGTGTTTGTTAGGGCGGATGTTTGTGTTCGCCGTCTGCGTTGCCTGGAAGACCCATCCTTCTCTGTCCTCTGGCTTCACGTGGATCATGGTTCTATTAGCCAGATCTACGTGTGCCTTTACCGTTCCCATAAAGGGGATATGGAGACAACTTGGCTCTTTGAATACCTCGGAAGGGCGGCAGATGATGCGCAGGTGCGGTTCCCCGAACGCGGAATTGGTGTTTTTGGGGGACTTTAAAACTCCCTCAAAACCGACCATGCGGGATGAACCGCCCATGCATTCGCTCTTTCGCATGACTTGACACAGTTAGTAGCCACGCCAGACCACCAGGATACCAGATGTGGCAAGTCATGCGCCCGCTCTGTTGGACCTTCTGCTGACCAACAGCCAAGCCCAGTATAGTGTATCGGTAGGTGCTCCGTTGGGTACTTCCGATCACTGCGTAGTGCGCGCCGAAATGCAGGTGTTATCTCCTGCATGTCCTGCGTTTGCGGCGCGCAGACTGTGGCACTACTCGTCAGCAGATTGGGACGGTTTACGTGATTTTTTCTGGGTCCAGCCATGGGGTCAGCGTGTCTTTAGAGGAAAGGCCCCATCGAAGAGCGCCGCCGCTGTTGCTGGGGAGATCAGTCTGGGGATGATAATAATAATAATAATAAAAATACACAAAAAACATAAAACCCCTCGAGGAGGCGGGCGTGGATTACCTGTAGTGGGGGTCCCATTTCCTATTAGATTAAAATTCTCAAAGGGCCTCTGCGTGTTGGAGCAATATGTCCCCATGTAAGCCTGCCAAAAGACCGGGTATCTTCATAAGAAAAAAAATAGAAGATACCCGTGAAGAAGAGACAATAATAATAATAATGACCCGAATGTGGCCAACCTCAGAGCCGCTTACAACAGAGCGACAAAGCCAGCAAAAAGGCCTTCATAAGAGCGGATACCCAGCGAATAGCGCGGCTTGGCCAGGTGCTTGCCTCACATCCCACGGGTAGCCGAGGATATTGGCAACTGGCCAAAGCCGTGCAATCTAACTTCTGCCGACCTTCGCTACCACCGCTGCGCTACTCTAACGGAACCCTGGCTCACAAGGCCCAATAGAAGGCTGACTTGTTAGCCAATCTCTTTGCGGCCAATTCCCGGATCGACGACCGTGGCAAGCAGCCTCCAACAGTCGCTAGTTGTGTCAGTGCAATGCCAGACATAATTATCAGGCAGT
Organism: Thumatha senex; assembly: GCA_948477245.1. Taxonomy (NCBI): domain Eukaryota; kingdom Metazoa; phylum Arthropoda; class Insecta; order Lepidoptera; family Erebidae; genus Thumatha; species Thumatha senex. The sequence goes on from OX419743.1 coordinate 10,724,526, forward strand.
GTGACGTCCGGAAGGTACTGCGGTCGCTCGACGTCCGTAAGTCCAGTGGCCCCGATGGTATTCCTGCGGTGGTTCTTAAAAGGTGTGCAGCGGAGTTGACTCCAGTGCTAACACGCCTGTTTCGCCTATCCTACTCTACGGGTAGTGTGCCGGATGTGTGGAGAGAGGCTAACGTGCAACCGATCCCCAAGAAAGGGGATAGGTCAGACCCAGGCAATTATCGCCCCATAGCCGTCACCTCAGTCATCTGTAAGGTTTTTGAGCTCATCATAAACACGCAGCTCATGCTTTATTTGGAAGATCACTCCTTAATAAACGACCGGCAATACGGATTTAGGCCGAAACGGTCAACGGGTGATCTTCTAGCATACGTTACACACCTTTGGGGTGAGGCTATGGATAAGCATGGCGAATCCTTGGCTATCAGCCTGGACATCGCCAACGCTTTCGATAAAGTCTGGCACGCATCACTTCTTTCCAAGCATCCGGCATATGGCCTGCCACCTCAACTATGCACATGGCTCGCCAGCTTTCTGCATGAGCGCCGTATTCGGGACCAATGCGACGGTCAGGCTTCCGACTACTTGCAGATAAATGCTGGCGTGCCGCAGGGGTCCGTTTTGTCGCCCACTCTCTTTCTTCTGCATATCAATGATATGTTGTCCCTAGGCAATATACATTGCTATGCAGACGATAGTACACTACATGGGGGATATATTAGTCACCCGGCGGTAAAGCGGACGGATGTTGAGGCTATGAGGGGACAAGTTGTGGCGGAACTCGATCGGAGTCTGGACCGCATCTCTCGGTGGGGTCTCGATAATCTGGTCGAGTTCAATGCCAGGAAAACGCAGGCGTGTGCATTTACTGCAAAATTATCCCCTTTCCTTCCCCTTACAACTCTTCAGAGCACAACCCTACCGCTGCAAAACAACCTCAGCATTCTGGGGTTGGACGTTCGTCGAAAGCTCAACAATAAAAATTATATCGAGGGATGCATCAGCTTGGCCTCTCGCAAGCTCGGAATCCTGAACAGGGTGAGGCGGTTTTTCACGCCGGAACAGAGATGCTTATTATATAAGTGTCAGATTCGTCCGTGCGTGGAACACTGCTCACATCTCTGGGATGGCTCCGCCAAATACCTACTTGAAGCTCTCGACGCATTGCAGCGACGTGCCATCCGCATCATAGATTGTCCAGATGTTACTGGCAATCTTAAGCCGTTGGAGATGCGCAGAACGGTCGCCAGCTTAGCTGCATTTTACCGCATCTACCACGGTGAGTGTTCTGAAGAGCTCTTCCAACTAGTCCCACCCTCCCCCTTTCGTTCCCGAACAACACGGGCGGGGCAGAGATGTCATCCTTACACTGTGAACACCATCTTGCCTAGAACGGAATGACACCTTAGGTCCTTCTTTTGTCGTACCATAAAAATATGGAACCATCTGCCGGCGCACGTGTATCCCTCCTCTTACAATCCTGGGTCCTTTAAGAGAAGCGTGAAAAGGCATATTTCTGGGCCGTCAAGTTGAGGGTCGCTATCCTAGCCCTGTGGGTTAGGGTAGCGGCCCAAAATTACGGGTCGTCGTCTTTGCTTACCATCAGGCGGGAGACGCCATTTTGACGTGTCAAATATAAAAAAAAAGAGGAAAAAATGCCAAGCTTCGCGATCTATGCATACTTCTTTCGCTTCTTGCAGATTCATCAATCGCTTCACACATTCTTCTTCTACATCTGGGTATCCGAGTACTTTTGACTTTTCCGATTTTGAGCAATCTGCTCACGTGGTCTTCATATGTAAGTCTCGGCCTACCCTGACTCCTTCTACCCTCTGCTTTTGCAGAATATATCTACTTCCTATCATATCTATTCCTCACTCATTTGGAGTTTTGTTCTATGTAGTAAACCCCCAAACTAATAATAGAATAAAAATATAAGAACTATACATATAATATATACTTAATTATGTATATCAGTTGTCTAGATCCCATAGTATAGAGTAGGTACATAATCGTGCATTAGGGCGCAATACCTTACGCTTTTTTAGTCTTCTATAGGTAAAGTTGTAGTCTAGATCAAAAATGCAAATGACATGTATATGCGGTTTTGCTTCGTTAACATGCAGTGTGGTACATAAATAATATAGGACATCCAGTCAACACCTTCATCATGGAGAGTATTCTCGCCGCTCCGCATGACATCTAATAATAGGGTCAAATGAAAATACGTAAAAGTTACATATATTAATATATACATTCATAAATACCCGCATGTCTTGCCTAGGATCTGGAAGGTAAGTCTGCCAGGGGAGAACAGAGTCCCACAAATAGTAAAAAACAATTTAAAAACATTTTTTTTTGTTGGTGTCAATCAACTCGGCACTCCTATCTGCGGTGGAAGTGTGGAGTCACGCAGATAGACCGCGTTAGAAACTCGCATCCGCTGCAGCCTATACGTCCGTGACATCACAGATAAGTTGCAAGAGTCTCGCCTTCGCTGGTATGGTCATGTCTTGCGGCAACCGCCGGGCTACGTCGGAAAAAAATGTCTGGCCATGTCAGCCCCGCCGGGTAAGAGGGGAAGTTCAAAGGAATGCTGACTTGACGTCGTAAGGGATGACATGCGTGCCAATGGTCTCACTACAGGGGATGCCGACGACCGTGGCGAAGTGGAGGAGAAAAAGTACGCAACTGGGACATACGCTCCGATGATGATGATGACTCCAGTCTGTGCTCTGTTAAACAGCTAAGAAATACTATTAGCTGTTTAACAGCACTAATGAGGTATCTAGTATACTGTAAGATTAGTAACATTCCTAATCAGAGCAACAATGGACCTGACTACAAAACCGCCAATTGACTAATTATGAAATTATATTTCAGTGTGGATACAGTACGTTCACGGTGGAAGTTATACGTCGCCACATTTTGACACATGTACAGAACAAGCCTCACAAGTGCCACCTGTGCAACCGGTCCTATATACAGCGTATTCAACTTCAGCGGCATCTTGAGAAGCATGCTGGCAATATGTGCCCTGAATGTGACCAGACATTCGTCTCTAGAGCCAAGTATGTTATAATTTACTAATGTTGTTGTTTCATTAGTTGATCAAATCTATTTACCATATTTACATCTACGCCATGCACGCACAATCCTTATATGACCGACGGCGAGCCCCCAACTACGTACGGCTGGCCTGGCCGCGACACGGCAAAGAATTAATTTTCTGCTAAAACTACTAACAATACTAATTTGCTATAAATTAACTTGTTGTGTTTGTTGTTGATGTTTTTTTCAGAATGCTGATACACCTGAGAGAGCACATGGGATTAGAGAAATTACACTGCCCCTTCGAATCATGTCCCTATTCAACAAAGAAGTTTATGAGCGAAATCAGTTTGACCCATCACTTGAACATACATTTCGACAACGAAAGTAAGTAGATTTTTAGTAACTGTATGTTTTAAATATGTATCGATCAATCAACCAACTAAGCACGGGCGTCTGATTTCCTACTTCTAGTATCCCTAGAAGCGAGACCTCGGATGCGAGAGTTCCTTAACACAACCACCGCAATGTTTTCATTGCCGCGACACGCAGCACTTGCTTGTGTGCCTCTAACTGAGTTCAAAGGTGTTATAGGGTCGTATTATAGAACCTTACTCAAGCCTCAAGTATTACTTAGAACTAGTTTTAAGCTGAGCTTTTATTATAGAACCTTACTCGATTCGTGAAACGTCAATCTAGAATCACCTGAGAGCTGTCACAGTGAAATGACGTTTGATTCATATTATAGAACAGTGCTCAAGTGTCATTTCAGTAATCCTTTATTTTTAAACCATATTCAGCTCAGATTCGCTACTTGATTCGAGATTTGCGAGCGGTTTTCGTAAGTTTAGTCGACACCACGCTCAAGCAGAGATTTTAGTTAACAAAAATAAAAGATGGCCTCCTTTATCTTTCTAAAATTGATATTTTTGAAGATAAATAGACTATTACTTACTTATCATTCACGTGTTTATCCCCGAAAGGGTGGCAGAGTCATATTTACGCCCCTATTTCAGTGCCAGCACATTCTACCAAACAGCAGACCCGTACCAATCAATAACAATTACTTTACAAAGATATTAATTCAGTATTATATCAATACCGAAGACAGTGTGATCTTGTATTGTGTGGCAGTGTGGATCGTATTGCTTCATTCTTTTATTTCAACTACCACACTTTTAATAGAAATGTGATAATAGAATAATACCTATGATAATAATGTGATATGTGGATATTAAAAAATAATGTCATTATATGGTTGTGTTGTAGAGTCAATGTCGCTTACGAGTAGTGTAGCTATGTACCATCAAACACATAACATTAAACACAAGATAATACCTTAAATGATGGAACATTCGTTAAAGCAATACCAGCGTGGACATCCTTTTTATGCCATAGCATCCTTTCAGGATAGTACTGTAGCTTGTGCTGTACTGCACTATTGTGCCTATTATATTAATATCCCCATTGACTTCCAATACACTTTACCCCCTGTTATTAAAGTGAAAAATATGACTTGGTTTAGGATGGGGTTTGACCCGTAACCTATGTCTAACCAGGGCAATGCTCTATGCCACTGAGGTACCATAACCATACCAAAATAAGATGAAATTATTCACTATATTTTCATTGTCACTCGTTCAAGCCCCATCTTGAACGAGTTATCTTTATCACTGTAATAACATTTATTGGAATGAGAGGTGTGTACACGACAACTTTTAACAACCATCATCAATAGATAAATATTTATTTTAATGATTTATTTATACTACCTATATTAATTAAATATATTAAACAATACAATTATTATTTTTTTTTAAATAAAGAATTTAAAAATGATTAATCATTATTTTTATTATTATTTCTTAAGATAATTATTTGATGACAGATTCTTTGGTACTTTCTTGTGGTGAATATTGTGCACGACAGGCTCTGCAAGTTTTTGGACGCTTGTGTCACAGTCGACTATCTCATTAATAACAAAAGGACAAGAGTTTCAACTTTTGTTCTCTGAGATACTATTATTTCCACAGTATCTGTTTCAGCTTACAATATCACTGTAACAAAAAAAATCTTCAGGTATGCATATATTACTGGCTCGGTGGTGTAGGTGATAGTGTATGTGACTGCTACTCATGTGAAGGTCCCAGATCGGAATAAATATTTGTGAGATCCCCAAATGTTTGTTTAGAAGTTTGGGTGTTTGCTCTATAACAATGTATATATTTAGATATACATAAGTAAGTTTATCATGTGAGTAGTTCCCATAACCCAAGCTTAAAGGGTTAGATGGTGCTGTGTGAAAAGTGTCCTACAATGTTTATTTATAAACTCATTACCTACATACAACTTTGATTCACGGTGTTAAAACTTCTGTCCTACATGTGACTTTAAGCTCGATCTTTCTATCCTCTCAAGGTTGTTTATGACAGAGCCCCGAACCCTATGCAACCAATGTTACAAAGTGTACAAAACTATAATATTTTCAACAAATAAAAGGTAATTACCCGGTATGTGTCAATAGTCTCTGGTATTTAAATTCAGTGCATATGTTAAATTCTCTGGATCCATATCAGCATCAGGACAAAGACCTCCACAGACAGTGGCTATATGGTACTGCCTTTCACGCGTAAGTGCATCACGCTGTCTTGCTCTGAAATTTTACCACAAAGCGGCTCAACTGCTCTCCGGATGCCTAGAACAAAAATAGAATGAATCTTATTAAACAGTTATCATGAATTACTAGATGGTGTATATCTGCACAAATATATAAGACCATAAACCTCCAACACTTACCGTTTCGATAGTTTTTGTAGTAAATATACTTTTCTGAAATATTGGCCCAAGACGTTTATGGCATCGTTTTTTATTTTGTATACCTAATATTCTTGAAATATTTTAATATTTCTAGTAATAGATTCCTTCGGACGATCGTAAAATTCTTCTTTTTTCAGATATGTACAGAATTAGAAGAATTTCAATTAATTTACAATGTAAACATAACACTGGTACGATAATATCAAATGTCAGTCAAGCAAAGTATATTAAACTCGCTATCCATTTAACGCAGTCAAAAGGTTCATTTTATGAGTCCGGGACTTCCAATACAGCAGTTTTTTGTTTAGTATTTTGAAGTAAGGATACTTTAAAGCAATCACAGAGGTGATTAAATCATTTCAATGAAAAAAGTAAATAAAAATTAGCTTTTGAAACATAAATATCAAATAGTAAGCTGCGTGGAATGAAAACAAAATATGTAAGGAATAAAAATGTAATAGAAAACAGACTGTTTTTAGGCTTGCAACATTCAAATGCGTATTCTGGCGATTGGAGATTTGGATATTTACTCAAGGTTACTTTTCACCGATCTGAGCATGGGGATAGTTCTATAATAAACCACATGCTTATGTCTAGATTTAGCACTCAAGTGTCAATCTGCTAAATTCCGTTTATGTGTGACTTGAGTTAGTTTCTGTAATACGACCCATAGACCTGTCCTTTCTGACCGGCATTTTCGGATCACAAATTACACCAGGCATCTCCCACAATGTTACTTAGGCAGCAGTAATGTGTCTGTCTTGATGTGTGTCTTGTCACAATCGATGTCACTGGACGTAATACAGATCCCAGGTATTTAACCTGGTCCGTGCGCTTGAATATATCATCGCCTATGCCGACGGATGTGGGATCTGCAGAGTTTAGTGCGAAGTAGTTACTCGGTCTTGGTCACAAAAAGTAAATATGGGGGCTGCTCATGTGGGTCCCTGATTCTGAAAGTGAAGTTCCGATTCAAAGTTTTCGGACCTCAAATCTATTTGGAGCGCTCAAATCACGCGCTCATATCAAGCGCGATCAGAAGGTATGCTTAATCATTCAGGCCCTTTCAGTGCGGAAATTTAATTTTTGTCGCATGTGTAATGGTAAACACCGTTCATTATTACACTTCGAAAACAATAACGTCATGTCCGGTAGTTCGTCAGTCGATTCCAGCTGCGCGAACTTCGTGCCTAACCGTCCGTCCGCTGTGACGTCACAGCCGCCCGAGCCGTTGAGTCGCGCTTCGGAGCGCACTCGCGTGGTTTTGTTCCCGTCCACGCCTAGCGACGGCGGCGCCACTGCCGCGCGCGTCCAGCCGAACGATGTTGCTTTGTGCTCGCTATCAAGCTTGCACACAACCCCTACTACGGTACTTCTGGCAACCGCTCGAGTTGTTGTTTGCGATTCGCATGGTAAGGGACATAGTGTTCGAGCACTTTTAGATAGTGCTTCTCAAAGTAATTTTATTAGTAAAAATTGTTGTAGTCGTCTTGGTTTGCATATAAATAACCGCCCCGCCTGTAATGTTGTGAAAGGTATTGGGGGTTCCACTAAAGCCGTTCAAGGTTCTGTAGGGATTAAATTCCACTCGCGTTTTGATTTTAATGTTAGGCTTTCGATGGATTCTCTAGTCGTCGATAAGGTTACCGAACTTACCGACTGTCGCAGTCAATACAGTCAGCCGTTCCAGGAGATATTGATTTGTTAGTTGGCGCTTCGATTTTCCCGCACCTCCTGTTGCAGCGTTAGGTTCAAGGTCACGCATCGCACCCCGCGCCGTTCGCCTTAGATACGGTTCTTGGGTTTGTTATTGTTGGTTCCGCACCCGCTTGTTTTGATTGTAACTCGACAGGGTCATATTGTTGCGCCGTCGAGCCGCTGGACTCCGCTGTCCGTAAATTCTGGGAGATAGAAGAGGTGAACGTCCCTCCTATTGTCAACCCGGATGATAAACTTTGTGAAGAGTTTTATAGTCGCACAACTACTCGCGATAGTGATGGTCGTTATGTTGTCGCACTCCCCTTTAAGGGTGATGTTAATTCGCTTGGAGATTCGTTTCAGTCAGCCGAAAAACGCTTCTTTTGTTTAGAGCGGAAAATGCAGACATCTCCAAAGTTGAAGGAGGCTTACGATAGCGTAATAATAGAATATTTGGATAAAGGTTTCATTTCACCTGCGCCTCCCGAAACCGAAGAGACGAAGCACGCTCCTTCGTATACCATACCGCACCATGGAGTTGTCCGCGAGGATAAACTAACCACCAAGTTGCGCGTTGTTTTAGATGGCAGCGCCAAAACTAGTTCGAATGTTTCGGTAAACGATATTTTGCACAGTGGTCAAAATCTCCAAGGTAATTTGTTCGAAATTATAGTTAACTTTAGCTTATTTGCTGTCGTGCTTTCAGCCGACATTAGACAAATGTTTCTCTGTATTGGTGTTCGCGAATCAGATCGCCGATTTCAACGCATTTTGTATAGATTTTCGCCGCAGGAACCTTTACATGTTTACGAATTTAATCGCGTGTGTTTTGGACTTAAATCCAGTCCCTTCCACGCTCTTCGCACTGTCAAGCAGCTCGCCGCCGATGAGGGCGACAGTTACCCGAAGGCTAAACTGGTCTGTACATAGATGACTATATTTATTCTGTGCAGACCGAAGATCAAGCTGTCGCAACTGCGACTGAAGTAATTGATCTCATGAAGGCTGGTCATTTTGATCTCGTAAAATGGACTAGTAATTCGCAAACGGTCTTGGATTCGATTCTACCGTCGCATCGATTGTCGACTGTCAAGGAGTTTGATAGTAATGATACGCAAGGTTCTCGGTTTGCGTTGGTCACCTTCGTCCGACATGTTTAGTTTGAAGGTTTGTCCTACACCGTCAACCTGCACTAAGCGCACCATATTGCCGTGTGTCTCACGCATATGGGATGTGATGTGATTTGTAGCACCTGTCGTCTTGTACGCAAAGCTTCTCATAAAAGAACTTTGGCTGTCCAACTGTGACTGGGCGACACTTTTTCTGACCACATCATTAAATTGTGGGACCGCTTTAGAGCCGAGGTTCCTATGCTCGAGCATATTAGAATACCGCGCCATGTTGGCATCTCCGATGATAGTATTGTAACTGTTTTAGGTTTCGCTGACGCTAGTGAGAAAGCGTATGGGGGTGTTGTGTACTTCCACGTTCGCAACGGTGATGACATTTCATTTCACCTTATCAGCGCTAAATTCTAAAGTAGCCCCTAGTAAGGTAGTCTCTCTCGCTCGTCTCGAGCTGTGCGCTATATTGGTTCTAGCCCAGCTCATTAGTTCGATTGTTAGTAGTTGTCACAACCGCATTAATATAGATAGGATTTTCGCATTTTCGAACTCGACCGTCGCTTTGTGTTGGACACATTCTTCACCCCATCGGTGGGATACATTTGTCGCAAACAGGGTGGCAAAATTTCAGTCGGAATTGGCGCCGCAAAACTTTTATCACGTCTCAGGTACGGACAACCCTGCCGATTGTTTGTCTCGTGGGTTAACACCTGCACAGATTTTGGATCATCCGTTGTGGTTCCATGGCTCTTCCTGGTGCCAAGCCCCACCTGATGAATGGCCTGTTAGCCCTTTCAACCCCGCTACTGTGTCCACGCCGCCAGAGGAAAAGAAAGCCTCTTTGGTTGCTACCGCGCCGCTCGAAAAGTCTCCTATCTTAGAGTTGGCTAGCCTTGTTTCGTCGTGGTCGATTCTTTTACGTAGTGTTGTTTTTGTTTGTCGATTTTTGAAAATCCTTCCTCGTCGCGAGCATGCCTTTGAGTTAAACAAGGCTGAGTTAATCGTGCATCGTGAACTTCAGCGATTTTATTTTTCGTCTGAAATTAGAAATTTGGAATTAAATAAGCCTTGTAGTCGCGCTTTTCAGCATTTGAAACCTTTTTTGAAGGATGGCCTCAATCGAGTTGGTGGTCGTTTGAGCCAGTCCGCATTAGAGTACGATCAAATGCATCCTATAGTTCTCCTGTGCAAGGATCATATCGTTGATCTTTTAGTTGAATATCACCATAGGGTGAATATCACCATAGGGTGAATTGTCACGCTGGTCCAGATTTATTAATGTCAATTTTGTGCCAGAAATACTGGATTCTCTCCGCACGCAATTTGATTCGTTCGATAGTTCATAGATGTATTCCGTGTTTCAAACTTCGCCCGAAGTCAATCGCGCCCGAAATGGCCGATCATCGTCCTTGTCGTGTTGTTCAGGCTGCTAAACCGTTCGTACACACGGGTACAGATTACGCTGGCCCCTTCATGGTAACAGTTTCTCGTGGTCGTAGTATACGCTCTACGAAAGCTTATGTTTGTCTTTTTGTTTGTATGACGACTCGCGCGGTCCATATAGAGTTAGCTGGTGATTTGAGCACGCCATGCTTCACGTAAAAGATTTTTGTCGCGTCGGGGTTCCGTATCTCGAATGTATTCGGACAACGGTACGAATTACGTCGGAGCTCGTCGTAACCTTTCCGAACTACATAATTTTTTGCGTTCTAAACACGTTCTAAACACGGAATTTGCCTACGTCTTAGCTGAAAACCGCATTGAGTGGTCGTTCAATACGCGCGCCGCAAGCCACTTTGGTGGCGACTGGGAGGCTAATATTAAAAGCTTAAAGTCGCACCTGTATCGCGTTATAGGTGAACAGATACTCACGTTTGAAGAGCTGAGCACCGTGCTCACTCAAGTCGAGGCCGTAATGAATACGCGTCCTCTTTGTAGAACCTTGCTAGTGATCCCTCGGAGCCGCTTGCACTGACTCCAGCGCACTTTTTGAATGTTACACCGTTAAAATACTTACCTGCTTTTGAAATAGAGGAAGATCGACTTCATCTTCTCTCGCGTCATGCATTATTGGATAAACTCGTTCAATCGTTTTGGAAGCGTTGGAGGACAGACTATTTGCATACGCTACAGTCACGTCTGAAATGGAATACTCCATCGAACCCTATTACTGTCGTAGTTATTTTAACTGAAAATATGCCTCCATTACATTGGCCTCTTGGGGTAGTAGAAGAGGTTTTCCCTGGGTCAAATGGGATCACGCGTATAGTTCGCGTTAAAACCGCAACTGGTTCGTACTTGCGACCAGTTATTCGTCATTGTCCTTTGGCTAATCAACAGTACATATTATTAATATTTAAAAATAAATAATTAAAATCAACAGTATAAATAATCAACACTAACTTCAATAACAAATTTAGTTTGTTCGATTAGGTTTAATTTAGTTCGATAGCATTTTGTTTAGTTAGCAGCTAAAGCTTAGTGGCAACTGTATAGTCAGTTGTTCCTTTTTCGAAGGTAACCCTTCAAGCCGTTTGTCGAATGGTTGCGCCGGCATATGATGAAAGAGTAGCCGCGTTATTTTTTTGTATGTTGCATCGCTGATCTGCATTTGTTTTTAATTAATTAGTTGTCGACACTCCCCCCGCTCCCCTTTATTCCATTTCTTTTTCGCACCTACCTTGTCTCGCATAAAGGAGGAGCGAGACAGCTGTATTACGCGCGCAAGTACCTGCGCTCGCGCCGCTAGCCTCATGGGCAGCGACCACGATTGAGGGCTGGCAGTCTGTCCTACAAAAATCGCGCGCGCGGCCGCATCGAACCAACTATCGCAATAATTGTATTTTCCATGGATAAATAGTGTTTTCGTGCAAAGGAAACCAGGAATTCAAGTCCAGGGACGCCCCCGGCAGCATCTACCTCAGCATCTCGCAGCAAGGTAACACTACCTTGCTGCGAGATGCTGAGGTGGAGGCTGCCGGGGGCGTCCCTGGACTTGAATTCCCATTGAGTGCCCATTCCTGTTTTTCCATTTCTTTTTCCGTCGACAATCGCGTGTAAATTTCATTTTTTGTCTTTCCCCGCAAATACAGTCCATTTTGAATTTATTTATCTCGCCCGCTCAACCAGCGCCCATTTAACTCAAAGGTCTTATGTTTTTTGGTATTTACTATGTATGTATGGGTCTATTCAAGTCTTTTTTGTAGATTTTCTTTTATTTGTGCTGTAACCAAAATTGACAATTCTAGGTCCTCATACATACATATTTTATACCACTTAACATAATAAAAATAAAATAAAAATGTCTTTATTTTGCATAGACCATTTCAACGGCGCTTACAAAATGTCATAGACTAAAACTAAAGAAAAAATTTGTATATTTAAAGTGACCACCGGTTCGGAACGCGGCCCACCTGAAAATAACCGGCAAGAAACTTAGGAAGGCTTTTTTTTTTGATGGCCTATTTACAATTTAATATATTATGACTATAATATTTTATTTGCCAGCAGATCATTTCCAGGCATCCCTGTCGTAAATAGTCTTGAATAGAGTAATAACCTTTTTCACAAAGCTTTATTTTAATAAACTTTTTAAATTTATTTAATGGTAAATTTCTCAGGTCACAGTGAAGCTTGTTGTAAAAGCGTATACAGGTACCCTGGAAAGTAGAATAGACCTTTGAGTTACCAGTATGAGCGCTTATACAATTTGGAGGTCCAGCTTAATTGGCATTTTATAACTTTTGATTCCATCACTACCAGACTGACTGACGGTCAAATCTGTTATGTATTGGTAAAGAACTATTAGTGTTATGAATATCAGCCGGTATCAAATTCCTTGTAAAAATGAACGCTACCTCCCCTACTATAAGGTATGTATGGGGATTTTGGTGGGGAACAGCGAATGACGCGGTCGCCACTCTGTTATTAATTTTTCAAACTAGTGTATTTTCGGGTGTTTATGTGTAAAAATGATGGTGTTTTAAACATAAAAACTTCGACTACATGCACAAGTGTTGTGAAATTGGATAACCAAAATCCACATATAACTGCAGTAAATTTTACCATCATTTTACTGCAGTAGAACTTTGAACAAACCTATACATGAATACGCTGCTATCAATAAAAATAATTTACTACTTTTAAATGAAGAAGATTCATTATCTACTTGAAAATTATCGCTTTAGAAGAAATAAAAATACATTATGGAAGATCAATAAATTATGTTGTTGGCAATCGCGTCACCGTACCGTACCGTAGACAGAATTAAAAAAAATGGATAATCCAAAAGTGCACGCCTCACACTCGTATTGTATCACAAATTGAAATTAATTTACTAGAATAGAACCTTATTGAATAAAACGTTCTAACATCTATTGACATTCGAATTTAGAATAGTATTAAGAAAAAGTTTGGAAAAAAATACGTAAGATAAAGGAAAGAAGTAAATTATTCATGTAATACGAGAGAAATAAAAAAAAAATCACGAATATAGAACCCAGTAAATAAATTCCATTGAATTTCATTAATATCTTTAAATCTGTCATCAGTTCGATCATGATAAGAAATAGGGTTCATCCTCAGTATAAGTGGAAATTTATTCAAAAGGATTTATTACAAACAAACAAGTGCACAGACCAACGGACAGCAGTACTAATCATTTTTAACTAAATTTTTTTACTTTAAAATTTATTATGTCTAGTTTTCAAAACATCCCTTTTTTATTTATTTATCTAACTTTGGAGATACGAGCGATTTTATATTGTAAAATCGTCACATAGCGGCCTATCGAGAATAAAGCACTCCTACACGCTTACGCGTTGTGAGGCGTGCAATAAATGAAGCTATGTATGGTCGCAGCTCACCGGTGCGACGTGTGTGACAAGAAGTTCCACTCGGAGATCAACCTGAAGCGGCACCTGGAGACGCACACGCTGGACAAGCCGCGCCGCTGCATGTACTGCGTGTCGGCGCGCGCCTACGTGCGCGCCGCGCAGCTCATCCGCCACGTGCGCAAGAGCCACCCCGCGCTCTTCCGCGGACACCTGCAGCACGTGCGACAAGTGCTCGTGAGTAGCTACGAGTACATCCGCAGTGTTCATACACTCCGCCTACAAACTACGTACTACACTATTGTACACAGGAACTTGTGCCCGGGATTCAAAATCAAAATCAAAAATATTTTTATCCATATTGACCATTTAAGGGACTTATGAATCTATACTAATATTATAAAGCTGAAGAGAGCGGGCGAAGCTGTGGGTGTCATCTAGTAGTCAATACAGGAAGCGAAAGAAGTATGCATGGATCGCGATGCCTGGCTATCTGTCCTCTCTGACTACCCCGTCAGGGATACAGCGTGAATATAGTTAAGTTATGAATAGTCATGACAATTAATAAAAAGATTAAAACAAGTCCTACGTCCTATTTTGATGTGTAAGCTATATTACTGTAAAGATTTATTAATTATATTTTTTCAGTAGTGTTCGTATTATATAGTAACAAAACTTCCATCCAAACCAACTTTCGTATTTATAATATTAAGTAGGATTGATATTGCCTATCAGGAGCCCTGGGGCCATCCATCCGGAATGGAACCGTGTGGTTTTAGACGGTAAGAGTCCGACCATTTATGAGGATATCCACAAGATAAAAAAAGTATTGATATTGTAGGACACTTGTTTACACAGGTCAATTTAGCCCAAGCTATGCTAATATAAGCTTTTGCTATAGGATCTAGACTACTAATCTCTCTTCATCTTTGTGTAACCTTAGTTGCTTGCGCATCTCCTGGATTAGGAACCTGTGGTCTACTTATATCTAACTGCTAGGAGCGACTATTTTGGCATTGTTGGGATCCAGTGCCGTCTGACCTGCCAATTCCGGTAGTGCGTCTGCGATGTTACCTCCTCCGTTAGCAGAAGAGGTCGCTTGGACTCTGAACATAGTGGTGATTGACTAATTATTCGCGCATTTGCCGGCAGAACCTTCCACGCTCCATTCTAGTCTTCTTTTTGTACACAACGCTCATCACATAGCCAACAAAAAACGTATTATATTATACAAGTCGTTGCCCGCGGTTCCGCCTACAGGAACTTATTCCCGGGATAAAAATGAGTCTATATTCTATTCCAATGTATAAGCTTTAACTCTGTAAAATTACATTTAAAACTACTGATAAGATTTTCATGAACTTAGGATACCGAAATTGATCAATGATAGGGCTGGGCTATAAGTTCATCGAGACTAGTATTATTTGAATGGAGCAAGAAGTATACATTCGTTCACATTTCAATAAAAAGTTCTATTTAAAAATTACTGTAAATATACGTTCCAGGGTTCCACTGATACAACAGAAAGAGTAAAGAAATCAGAAATAGAATCAATAGTCAATCTGCTAGATGCTGAGGCAGATCGTATCTTGCAAGGTTATAGCGGCTCGGGTGTGCTCTATGGCGGCATGCAGGAAGATGGTGCTGCTACAGAACAGGTGCCTGAAAAGGTAACATTACATCTTTTTGAAAATCAAGACCATAAATCAAGATATGAATGTTACTCGCGCGCTCTCTACTAAAGACTCCTTACTCTGTATATTTCATACATCTAGGCGTGTCCGTGGGCGTCACGATTTTTCATACGTGCCCATTTTAGGAGAGGCCGTGTTGAAATGAACAGACGCAGGTTGTTGGCTACCTGCTGTTGAAATTTTTCAAGCCGCCCATAAGGCCTTCAACTTGACTTAACGACTGCCATGATACTGGCAACCAGGACCAACGGCATAACGTGCCTTTGGAAGCACGGAAACGCTCGCCAGTCGTCGGTAAATGCCACAAAGTGGTCACTCATCCGAGGACCAGCTCTAGTAAAAGTTGCGTTAACTCTGATCGTTTACAGAACACTGAGTCCGCGGGGCCACGAGCGGCAAAAGTGGGGCATATAATATGCCTCTGCCACCCCTTTAGGGATATGGCGTGATAGATAAATAAATAATAAATAAACACAATTTACTAAAGACGAATAGGCAACTGACAGCACGCATGTGCGATTTTCGCATACATTTTTACGTAAACTTGTCACGCGGTATTATTGTTACTTTGGTCTCTATTAGGAGCGAGCTAGAGGTAGCGAGCAATATATCTTGCTCTGTGGTCAAGATATAACACGCTACAGATATGGCAGCTGTTTACAGCTAACTTCATCTTGCAACAGTTACCATCTAACTTCAGGGTGTTAATGTTTCTGTATTGGATTATAGAAAACAGACAACCCACTGATGTCAGAGGAAGATTTGGCAGATAGCTTGAACAAGTTAATTCAGAAACTCATTGATAAGGAGACACTCAGTCTCTTTGGTTGGCCCGACGAGACCATTGATGTGGTATGCAAACTTTTTATTTATTTCTGTTACGGACTGTTAAACATTAAGGCATGAATGTTGTTTGCTTCTGGGTTGAATAAGTAATATTTACGTCTATACTGACTAATATTATAGATATTTTACTAAGTTTAAGAATACTTCTTGCACATCGAGAGGAAGAGAGAACAATATTAAATATGGAAAGGGTAGGCCATGATCTTTTTATACCACCGAGGTGGTAGACAAGCAGGTGACTCTACCCACCTGATGAAAAAAAAATGTTTTACATTTTTGGAATTAAAAATATGTTTTCAAAATTTGCAATGTGCATAGTCGTGGTCAGTTACTGGTTAAGAATATATAAATACAACAGTTGTCTAGTCACTATAACCCAAGCAATGAATGTTTTGATACATTCTGCTAATATATATAGCTGAATGTATCAAAACATTCATTTAGTTATGTATTAATTAATAAGCTAGATGATGTATGAAACTCTGCCCGCGTAGTGAGTTTTCCTGGTAACTGTTAATCACAGGAACTTTTTCCTGAGATAAAAAGTAATATATATTTATAAAACCAGGGTGCCAGGCAAACAGGGGTAAGGACGTGAACGAGTTACAAACATCTAAACATCTTCATAAACGTTCACATACATAATATTAGTCCGCCATTTGTACACACAGCTTAATACAAATCTCGCCTACTTTTACATTAATAAATAATGAGATTTCTTTGACGCATATTCATGCCTTATTATTTGTTGTAATCTAATTAATATTTGTGTACAATAAAGTTTTATTTCCTTAATTCTATTCACAGGTATTAGAAAAGGTAATAAAGCAATGCGGTGCTCGACCAGCGGACCGAGATAAGTGGAACCGGGTTCAACGTCTGCGGGAAAACACCAAGCATTTGTTCTTGTATGTCATAGAGGACAAGAACATCGCTCGAATGCTCGACACGCACACAATCGATCAAATCATTATACACATATTGAAACAAGTCTCTGATGATGGGGATGATGATGATGATGATGATGAGGAAGACGAGGATGTGTAAATCATTTACTTGTATAGGTGTTATAAAATTGGGTCTCAGAACTTTGGTATTAGAAATCTTCTATACTTATTGCTAGGTAGAGTCAGCTAGTTAAGCTGACTCTACCCTCTTCGCCCGTACGTACTTCGAATTCCCACTGCACTATTTAATCCCGTCGCGTATAAATTCTACAATAATGTATAAAAAATTGCACGAGATGTCGAAATTTATGGTTACTGCTGCGCTCTTCAGGTTAGTGGCGCGATGATATGTAGCCTAGGACGATTTAAACAATGGACGTGTACTCAATAAAGTATGAAATCACGTTCAATTAACTTTCGTGCAGGGGGGAAACTACACACATATTGTTTTCTTACTCTTGCATGAAGTGTTTTCACTGTCTAACAACCAATAAAAGTACAACTGCAAATAGGAAAATGTAGGTATGCAATACGAATTGGACACAATATTATTCGGCTAATTTGAGATGGTAACTCTTTGTATAATGTTTATAGAGAATGAAAGCATATTGAATATAGGCCGATTAAGTTGTTGGTATGTTTCAATAATTAATGGTATTTGTTAAAAATAGTTATGTGAATGAAATAAAATTTTACTTACGTGTGAAAAGAAACATTTATTGTTCGACCGCTATAACTTTTACACCATTTCACAGCCCATTTAGTCATTTTTTTCATTTTAAATTTCCTCCAAACGTGTACGATAGACGAGTCTGCGGAACAGCGACTTAGCTAAAAATGCTTAGCAATGGTAAGCGGGGTATAGGCGCAAACGGTAAGATAGCGCGTCCTTTGGTTAAATCGTCCTAGTATGTAGCCTTATAGCTTTCCTCAATAAGGAGGCTATCTAACACAAAAAGATATTTTCAAATCCGACCAGTAGTTTCTGAGATTAGCGCGTTCAACCAAAAAAACAAACTCCAATTGTATAGTATAGACAGATAAAGCTTAAGAGTTTGTTTCTCTGACTGAACGCGCTAATCTCAAGAACTACTAGTTCGAATCAAATATCTTTTATTGCGTTAGATAACCAATTTATCGAGGAAGGCTTAAGGCTATATATCATCTCGCTACTTCCCAGGAAAGCGGAGTAGTAATCATAAATGTCATCAAATCGGTTTAATTATCAAATAGTAGATTTGTAAATTTAATAAACGATGAAATTGAATAGGTGCCCGGGGCTTGGAGTAACGGGCAAAGCAGCGGGGTTAGTTAATACTAATTAAAGACAACGGTTGTGGAATGTCGAAAAAAATCCATTATTGTACTATCAAAGAAAATGAATATTAGCAGTTTGATATAATTCTGATATTGGTCAGGTTACTATTTCCCAAAGGCAAGCGTCACGCTTCTTAATTTTTTCAAGAAGACGATTAAAGATAGTGTACATAAGGAATATGTCCATCTAAAAACCATTCGAAAATGTAATCTTATTGAATTGAAACCTCTTTATCGACGTTGAGAGAAGTTCTATAGCTGTAAAAATATATCGTGACGTTTTTCGGTTACGCGCCATGTTGTTTTGAAGTGAAAATTATTTATCGACGATTATAAATTTAATAGCTGTAAAAAAATGTCATAAGGAAGTTTCATTTCTTACCTGTGTACTCACACAGGCACATACACATATTTTTTATAGTGTTGTATTGTATTATTGCATTTATTGTTATATTATTTACTTTTAGTTAGAACAATCTGCATTAATACGGTTTAAAATTTAAATTTAGCAAAGATTTTCAAAATGATAACCAAATTCGTGACAGTGTTAATAATAGTATGCTTGTTTGCACCCGGTATGCTTCGTTTGTTTGCTGACGCGAGGTAGTGTTAGAATCTATCTTTACAACAGTTTTTATTGTGTTTTTCTTATGCCAATAGCTAACCTCGCTAAGTTTTAAGACTAAATTTTATTACACTTTAAATAAGCAATTACTATACGTACCGAGTACTAGACATTGCCATTATTAAATACATTTTGCTCCACTTATAGACTACATTGCTTATAGACACGGATGGAACATGTCTAGCCCTGCTTATTTCTAGAAATGGTTTCGCTAACTATATGATAGTGGCTTTCAAACGTTGGACGTCATAATAGCGTACTATGAGTTCATGAGAAATTCGATAAGTACCACAATAAAAGACAATTATAAAGACTTTATTACCAAACCTGGCTTGTCTAGTACATTGTACTAACTTATATAAGCATATATTTACATTATGTTGCAATATCTACAGTTTGGCAAAAATGTCTTGAAACAGAATTGTTGAAATGTTTTACTAAAAGCGTCACACATTTCGTCGAATTCTGTAAAGTACATACAACAAATTCATGTAGAATATTTTACCGAAATAAATACTGTATTTACCTATTTCGAACGGGATATGAACAATATAGTGGTACCCTCACAATTTTTGAAGTAGAAACTTCCTTTGGCGCACCGCACTCAGATTTTTCCGTTGGTAGTAAGTTAGACTGATCCGTCACCATCTGAGGTGAAAGGCTCGATCGGATGAACTCTGGAACGCCGAGTGTACCCGAGCGAAAAAGATACAATCAGCTGCTCTTCGCTGTTGTGTCGCTGTGTTTAGTATATTTAATAATTGATTGCGATTGCCAATGAAGTTTTCACTTCACTTCCGCCGTGCCGTATTAATAACACACTCTTATTTTTTTATGTACATTATTGCCAAGCTGTACAGTTTTAGGTTAACTAATATTAGTGGCGATTCTGTGGCACGTTTCTCTAACTATAAAACATTTTAATTATTTTTGCAATTTTAGAGACCAGTTGCAGCTTCCTGCTGTTTATTTTTTAGCTGTTAAAAATTGGTTTTTCTCTGAGATTTAGATTTTGGAATTAGAATTTTGTGTACAAGGGTTCATGTTTTGAATTAAGATAATATTTAAGTTACAGCATTTACCTGTTTAAATTTTGTGTTTAGTTTGTGTCTTAACATTATTACCAAGATGAAATATCAAACGTTACATAGCTGCTACTTAAAGCTCAATGTTTTTCATACATATCGCCAACATTCATAGTCATAATTATAACTTATTAACGCAAAATAACTTTTATGAATGAAAACCATGTAAAACCTTAATTTAGTAGTGTGAAAGTAAGGGTCTCCGCTTGAATGCAAGTAAAACTAAGGTTCTAGTATTTGAAAGAGGTGACGTAAGAACTAAATGCGAGATTAGGGTAAACCAGGAACGTCTAGAGCAAGTGAATGAAATTGTGTATTTAGGAAGTATGTTTAGCGCGGATGGAAGATGTGATTCGGATGTAGAACGGCGAGTAGCTGCCGGAAACAAAGTTAACGGTGCTTTGTCCCAGTTAGTAAAGCGACAAAGCATCGTAAAAGAAGCACGAATGGCGATTCATAACGCAGTGCTAGTGCCAACTTTGCTTTACGGTAGTGAAACCTGGGTATGTCAGCAGATGCATGAAAGTAAATTGAATGCTGTGGAGATGCGATCACTTCGAAAATTGTGCGGCGTTACCTTGGCCGGCCGAATACGTAACGAAGTGATACGCAATATGGCAGGTTTGAATGAAAGTGTCAGCGTTAAGCTGGAAAAGGGCGTGCTCTGTTGGTTTGGACACGTCCAACGAATGAGTGAGGAACGATTGACGAAGAATATATATTGTTCAAAAGTAGAGGGTAGAAGAAGTCAGGGAAGGCCGAGACTTACATATGAAGACCACGTGAGCAGATTGCTCAAAAACGGAAAGGTCAAAAGTACTCGGATACCCAGACGTGCGTGTATGAAGCGATTGATGAATCTCGAAGAAGCGAAAGAAGTATGCATGGATCGCGAAGCCTGGCGATCTGTCCTCTCTGACTACCCCGTCAGGGATACAGCGTGAAGATAGTTAGTTAGTTTTTAGGTTTACCGCGTATTCTGACAGAAATACGTATAGACGCATCAAGGGATTTTGTCTTATAATGTGTAAGCAAAAGGCTTTAGGGGTACTTCCTCTGCGGCTGCATTATATTATGTGTAAAGAATGCTATCTTGGTACACTATTAATTGAAGTGAAACTTCTTTATCGACGTTAAGAGAAATTTTATAGCTTTAAAAAAAGTTAAGTTTTACGGTTACGCGCCATTTTGTTTTGAAGTGGAACGTCTTTATCATAGGTGAAACTTCTTTATTGAAGTATGCGTTAGCCTTATTTATCTACCCAATTTTCGTGAAGTTGTAAATAGTAGAAAAATTATATGCCGTAAAGAAGTTTCATCTCTTACCTGTGTACTCTGGTACACACACACACTTTTAGCTACAAAGTAACTTATGAGCTAATAAGTATTTTTATGTTGACTTAAATAAAATAGGATCAATGTTATTTTATCTTATAAATTTAATTGTACACTCGTTATTCTTGTGTTCTAAACTAAAAGCACCATATCACTTTATTTTCACTTGGCGTTGCACTAACTTAAATAGTTTTAAAGATCTTTTTACATTAAAAAGTGTTTAATTGCACAATTTTTTTCTTGACACTCAATTGTATTTTAGTGATTTTTAGTTCAGTGAAATGTTCAATAGAATCGACACCATTATAAATATTATGATAAGTAAATTTTTTTTAAGTTTAAATACTGCAATCATTTCACTATTATTAAACCATACTGTACACTAATAAACTCAAAGGAAGTTCTATTACATAAATAAATACTCGTATGTTGCACATTTTTTTAAATGACATGATAAGATACCTTTGTAAATATCATGTTATAATATTCGGAAAACATTAATTTAAGTTTAATTGGCGCAATTATTTCACTATTATCAAAAACATTTTGTTCACAAATCTGCACAATAATTTGCTAATATTTTCTGTAAATACTTATTGCAAGAAAATAATCCTTTGATTTTTTTATTGCTATAAATTTAGGTACACACTTTATTTTTATTTATCTAAACTAAGTTCTATGTCACTTATGGTTCTCTTTTGGCCTTACGCTAACTCAAAGGTTTTTTAAAGTAATTTTTACATTAAAAAGTAATGTAATTGCAAATCTTTGAGTACATAATAATATTTAAGAAATAAAACTTTGTTTTCACATTATTTTATGTCTTTATTAGGGCCTTATAATCCGATTATTGATGCCTGGAAATTTAATTTAATTTTTAATTAACTCAATACAGATTACAACTTTACATATAAAGGAATACACAACGTTAAATCACGTGTTGCAGATCTGAATCTTAATCCAAACATTTGTGTTGTTTGAGAACTTAGTAATAAACCACCACATAAACAAAAAAGCGGCAAAGTGCAATCCGGACTCGCACATGAAGGGTTCCGTAGCAGCAAGTAATTTTTATATTTGAGTTGATTAAATGAAAGGTAATCTGCGGTTTACGATTTATGACGTATTAAAAATAACTACTTACTAGATCTCGCTCAAACTAATTTTCGGCGTAAGTTTGCATGGTAATGTACATCATTTTTTTTTAGGTTTACTACGTTTCAGCAGTATAGTTCTTATAGTTTCGGAATAAAGTGGCTGTGACATACGGACGGACAGACAGACATGACGAATATAGTAATAGGGCATCTCTGACCAAATTTTAAAAAATAGTATTTTGTTCTACTAAGATGTCGTTGCAACACCAGTTTTGGGCTCACTCTTCTGTTAAAGTATGTGTATCGGTGCCTCCTGTTGTAAAATTATATAGCCGCAGGCCATTAAAACTTAATGAGTACCATACTGGCACCCTGGACTAACGGTTTAACATGCCATTTGGAGCACTGAATTAAAATACCACAAAAGGTAGCCCAAGATGGTTAACGCAGTGATACTTTGCAGAAAACTGAAATAGTGTACAGTTATAAAAATCGAGTAATAATAAAATAGCTGTCCCGTCCGGCCTCGCCCGTACCTTACTTCGAACCTCGTGGCACCCATTTAATGCCGTTTATTAATTTCACAATAATGTATGAATATTTCCAAACTACTTGATTACTTCTCCGCTCTCAAGTACCGACGCCCGCACGGCCCGGTCGAATTTGGTTACACGAAATTAATTTCTATACGCATTTTTTTTTTATTTTGCCGTATCTTCCAAGATATTCGTTTAATTTGCAAGTTGTTAAGAGCCAAATTAACCTTCATAAAATTCTGAATCCAAATAACATGTTACAAATGATAAGGATTAATAATGTATATGTGTAAATAGCCTTCAAATTACCGCTTTATAATTGCTTTTTTTTTAGTATTAAAATTGATATAGTATGTTATCCTTAAGAGATAGATATATACCGTCGCGGACTTTTTTGTAGACCTATATTATTTACATAACTCCTAACATTATTTTGTTATATCACAAAGGGGGTATAGGCAGCGTTTTCGTTAAAAGCTCCCAGACTGCTCATTTTTTCCGACGTCCCCAACATATAACGTTATAATTAAGTTAATGTATACAAAAACTTAACAAATCTATATATATTAAAATGAAACCCGTTTTCCGTTGTCACGCCATCACGCGTGAACGGCTGGACCGATTTGAAAAATTCTTTTTGTATTGGATAGCCCATTTATTGAGGAAGGTTCTTAGCTGTATATCATCACGCTACTACACAGGAGAGCGGAGCCGTAATCATAAATATCAACAAATCGGGGAAACACTCATACATTTTTAGAAAAGTAATAAGCGACGGGAGTAAATGGGTGCCACGAGGTTGGAAGTATGTCCCGGACGAAGCCGGGCAGGTCAGCTAGTTATATATAAAAACCTTCCCTATGAATCTAAAAACTAATTAAAAAAAACTGCATCGAAATTCGTTGCGTAGTTTTAAAGATCTAAGCACACATAGGGACAGACAGCAAAAAACAACTTTGTTTTATAATATGTAGTGATTACTTTGCAAATTTCGAACTCAGTTTTGTTCATTTTTGTAGATCTTGATGTAGTAGAGTAGACGAAAACTCCCATTATATAAGTATAGGCTCTTATTATTGTTTGAAGAAATCAATTGCATTGTTAACATAGTAATCTGTTTAAAATAAATTTTATACTGTTTATATTAATAATGACCTGCATATTAATGCTTAAAATTTGATATTAGTTTGTTAAATCCAAATTATTAGGGGATATTTAAAAAATATAGTCTAGCTTAAGATGAGAATTTACACAGATTTCGTAAGCTTTTGTTGCAGCGGCAGTACTGTCTTGCTTGCGGTCTAAATTCTTTCCCGATTAGAAAGCAGTTTTCTTATTTGATGTAAATTGTTTTCGGATCTTGATAGGATACAAAACCAGCGAAAACGTTAAGTTTGCTCATAAACTATATAAGGTTTTGAAAGTGCTCCACGAGTTCTATCAAACGACAAAAATCTATTAATATAAAACAATGTCGTGTTAGTTACACCACTTAATACTCAAGAACAAGTGAACAGATTTTTATGATTCTTGCATTTTGTCTGGAATATGAGGATAAGTAAAAAAAAGGTGATTGAAAAAAAAAATTCAATGGTACCGAATTCTAAGGCGGTGCAACGCTATCTGGGGCCACTAGTAGGATTAAAAAAATATTGGGTGTATCAAAAACAGTATTTTTTTTATATCTCTTCCATTAAGGACAGCAATAAACGATTTTAGCTAAGGGATTTAATCTGAGATTAGTATGGAATTATTGTTTACTTTACATTATCTATTAATGATAATAGCGTAGATATTTGGTAGAAATAAATACAGTTATTAGTATATTTCAGATCGAAATAAGATTATAAAGAACAATTATTGGAGTTGAAAATGTTTTGTAGGTTTTATTTAAGCATAGGACGGTATTACTCTATGATTTTGTTAAGGGACCTCTTCTCTATGGGTATGTGTATGTTTTATGATCTCGAAAGTTCGAGAATAAATATCGGTATTTTAATATTCGTGTCGCCGTTTATAGGCCTTATGAACTTCGATATAAGAACTTGCGGGATTTCAAACGAAAATGTTTGTTTAACAGATAGTTTAACACTATAATATTAGTAAATCCATGGGCGCAGGACAAAATATTTTGTTTTATTTGATAGAAGTCGTCGAGCACTGTTTTTTAATAATATATTTAAATATAACAGGTGTTATATTTTACAAAGTGAAAAATCCCGAAAAGTATTTAAGTATGAGTATATATCGCAAAAAGTTTAATAATGTCCCGCTTGTTAATCACGCTATTGTTACTTTTTCAAAAATCCCTATAACATTATTATATGGATGTTTCTTAATATCGAATTGCATTTATTTTTAGAAATGATGTTTATCATCGCATTTTAAATCATAGAAACAAAAAATGACTGCAATCGTCTACACCTCATATTTCTTTCTATACATTGTTATCTTTAAATCTTAGTTTTATTTTATTTCTTAGGAAATAATTTTAGAGGGATTCGCAAAATTGTGCCTTAAAATTACATAGGGTTATGGTAAAATGATGGTTATTAAATGTTTTGATACGTTATTTTGGTGTTTAACTGACCCTCCTACAAAGATTTTTAAATGTAAATAAGCTCCGTGTCTTTTTGTTATGCATATGACTTAACGCCAAAAAAAAGTAAGAAGACCCTATCGGTAATTCTGGAATTTGAAGAGATACACTTGCGAGTGACCGAATATCCACTTAACCTTGTGTCAACCGAGAGTCAACATATATACAAATCTCACTTTCAATACTGCTCTAGGTGGCGTGGTGTATCTCTTCGAGTCTAAGATAAAGAATATAGTTATTCTTTATCTTGGCTTCGAGTATTTTCCCACAGTAGATTATAGTAAGTTCTATCATTAAAAAAGTAAAATGAATCGTAAGGTCATGATTCTATGTCCTATATTATAACGTGGGATTAGGTACTCTATATTCCATGACATCCGTGGGGATATCCACACGTTTAAAAAAACTATCTTCACGCTAAATCTGACGGGGTAGGCAGAGATGACATCGCCAGACTTCGGGATCTATGCATTCTTTCGTTTCCTGCAAATGCATTGCATTGCTTTACGAATCGCGAGGCGTACTTCTTTAACGATGCTTTGTCGCTTCAACAATTCCTACAAATCACCGTTAATTCTGTTAGCAGCTACCTACCGCAAATATTTGTTGAATGAGAGGAACGATTGACGAAGAATATAATATATTGTGCGAAAGTAGAGGGTAGAAGGAGTCAGGGTAGGCCGAGACTTACATAGTGAAGACCACGTGAACAGATTGCTCAAAAACGGAAAAGTCAAAAGTACTCGTAAACCCCGACGTGCGTGTTAGAAGCGCTTGATGAATTTTCAAGAAGCGAAAGAAGTTGCATGGATGGCGAAGGCAGGCGACCAGTCCTCTCTGACTACCCCGTCAGGGATACAGCGTGAAGTTGAAGTTTTTACCTACCTCAAAATACAAGTGGGCAACATTCATTTCTGTCAGTCACATTTGCACTTTGACAGTAATTGAACTGACAGTTGACAGTTTCGTAGAGTAAAGTGAATCGTCTTCATATTTGTTCAGAAAATTCTTGATTTCCAAAAAGAAATGGCTTTAAAACCAATTATCAAAAGTTATTAAATTGAATTAATTATCATTGGATGGTTTTTTAATTTAGTTTGAGTAGTATCCTATCTACTGTCCTTGTTTAAAAGTTGTTGATAAGGTCTAGTAAATTAAGTGGAACAAAGGTGTTATGCAAAATGTCTAATAGTGTTCCTGTAATTGTGAGATTGTTGGCTTCTTCTGTGTCAGTTGCCCACAGAGCAGGAAAAATTGTACGAGATGTAATGAGCAAAGGAGAGTTGGGTATTGTAGAAAAGGTTTGCTATCTTATGAAATTCTAATTTTATACATTTTCCAGATGTGTTTACAACTCATGTAAAACTTTCTCTTAAAACTATTGTTCTCTCTAGGCGATGCAATACTTATATTCATATTTTCCTTATCATATGTTCCTTAGTATAAATCATTTCTCATGCCATGATTTCATACACAGTACAACCATCTTTAATGATTGTTGATATTAAATATTTTCAGGGGAAAGATGACTATCAAACAGAAGCAGACAGGTCTGCACAGCGGTGTATCATTGCTTCACTATCGGCTCAGTACCCTAAACTTAAGATTATTGGTGAAGAGGATAGTCCAGGGAATGAGGTCAGTCACTTCAATTTACATTTTCATTTATTTTCATGTTGGCATGATTATTTATAGAATACAATAGTCTTTAGAAATTATGAATCAACTCAAAACTTCGCATAAGGACTTTCAGAAGTAAAGACTAAGGAACCACCACATTTCATTAGTAAATCACAATAGTATGATGACATCCTTTGACTTTGACCTTTATTTGTGTTGCAGAATGAACCAGCTTCAGAATGGCTGGTATCTGAACCTGACAAAGATGTGCTGTCCTTGGAATGCCCTGTTACCTTAAGGAGTGTCAAAGAAGAGGATATAGTTGTATGGGTTGATCCTCTGGATGGTACTTCAGAATATACTCAAGGTAAGTATCATAAGTCATAGTTGTCAAATGAACTGGTCTTGATTTATTCCAACACCCTTCTATAAAAACATGCTAATATTTCACTAAAACCTCTTGCTTAAGTTACTATATGGATAAAATTAATTCTAGGTGCCCTTATGTTGAAGAGAGATCCATGGGAAAGATGGAAAATGCACTTAACACATCCACTTATAAGTATGAAGTGGTATTTAAGTTTGCTACAATCAAAATATGGTAAATTAAAGACTTGCATGCTTTTTCTGTAGACCTTGATGTAGTTATACAGGCATTTCTTAAACTTTAGGAATGCTTGTAAAAATAACCTTTATCCAAAAAAAAATCCTCAATTTCCGGCTTTACTGAGCCTTTCTTCATCAAATACTTTGCTTCCTAAAATAAAATAATTTTGATTGCATGCCGCATGGGGTGTTGGACATGGTATGTCTATTAACTTACAGACTTTTGATTGTTGTAGGTTTTCTTGAACATGTGACTGTTTTGATTGGAATTTCTGTCAATGAGAAACCAGTGGCTGGTGTAATACATCAGCCCTATTACAAGACCACAGTAGGCACTGAAAAGAAAATGGGCAGAACCATTTGGGGCTTGCAAGATGTGGGTGTGGGTGGGTTTACACCTGCACCTCCACCAGACTCCCTGGTGATCACCACAACCAGGAGTCATTCTAATCCAGTAGTAGAGAGAGCATTACAAGTAATGAATGCTGCACAAATTATGCGAGTTGGTGGTGCGGGTTATAAGGTGAGCAATTATTATTTTGAGTATTTCAAAGTGACATCATTTAAGTATAATACTCACAGCAACTTACAATGCGGTGGTGGTGGTGGTGGTGGTATAATACAACAGCATATGATTTTTAATGCCAGCATCAATTTTAAGATTTTAAGACACGGCAATTGGCTCACTACCTGTTATATGAGACAAAAATGAATACGGTGAAATGTGGGCGTTTATTATGCCTCTGCCTATATATATATCAGCATATCTATGTCCAGGTTTGATCAAAATCCTACTCCAGCAAAGCAGTAAGATACTTTACTGAAGCTATTTGTGGGGTTTGACTATTTGACGGATTTCGGCCTTTTGTCTATATCACGCCTTATCCCCGAAGGGGTGGCAGAGGCATATTATATGCTCACTTTTGTAATAATAATAATATTACATAGTTATTTTGATATAACCATTGATAAGAAGTCACAGGCGTGAACTTCCATATACAATTTATAAAATAGCGAAGTTTAAAAAATATATTTACAATCGACATTTTTGTTGTCGTCGCTGTAGCTAGGCGAATGACGTTCCGTCACCACAGACCAAAGACCTTTTTTATCTTTTTTTTATATTCTTTCCAAGTCTACCCTATGGCATGGAAACTAAGGCAAGCATACAGCCTTACAGAAATCGCAATTTGTTTAAAATCGATGACACGCAGCGAAAGAGTCAACAATCTACTCACCTCTCTCTCTAAATCTCAAGACTAACAATGACATTCCAATGTGACGTTTTACAACGTTACACTTTTTACCATGTGTCCTATCCCACGTAACAAGTGGTGAGCCCATTGCCGTGTTGAAATAGACAGACGCAGGTTGTGGCTACCTGCTGTTGAAATTTAACAACTGCCATGTTACTGGCAGCCGGGACCAACAACTTAACGTGCCTTCCGAAGCACGGAAACGCTCGCTATTGTAAATGCCACAAAGTGGTCACCCATCTGAATATCTATCTGATATTTGTAGGGTTTGCAAGATGAGCCATCTTTCCCTGTTCTATGTCGCTTTCAAAAACTTGTGCAGCTTTTATGTTTAAGAATCAACTACTTTTACACTTAAAAAATACATTTGTTATTGTCATACCACTAAAACTCACACAAGTCTTTACACATAAGTTGTTACAACCATAGAAAAGTTATCATTTTAACCTTGTTACAGGTTCTATTGCTGCTAGAAGGTAAGGCCTCTATATATGTGTTTGCAAGTCCTGGCTGTAAAAAATGGGACACATGTGCACCAGAGGCAGTGTTATCAGCGGCCGGTGGCAAGTTAACAGATATTTGTGGTAACTTCTATAAATATGGCGCTACTGTGTCGCACCCAAACAAAACTGGTGTTTTAGCGGCTGTGAATGACGAACTTCATACATACGCTCTTAACAGAATACCACAAGAGCTGAAAGGTGCACTTAGTGATAAATAAATAATTATTTAAATAGTTAAAGGGATCAAATATTTAAATAAAACTGTTTTTATAACTTGTTTTCTTTATATTTATAACAAAAATAAACCAACAGTCATTCATTGCAATTCTGATAAAACAATAGTATTGATGATTTTTAGTCGATTGTACACACTTTTTACTAAAGCTTGCTTTTGGTTTTATATTTCTGTAGCATTGTTCTCAATTCCCTTCTGAGAATTTTGCCAGACGCGTTTTTGGGTATTTCATCGATGAATACGACACCTCCACGGAGCCTCTTAGCTGGTGAGACCTGGCAACAAAACAACTCATTTATAAATAATATTAAAGACGTAAAGTTTGTGAGGTCATGGAGGTAATCTCTAGATCTAATGATTCACTGCTTGAAAAGTGTATGCTATAGGCTATTTTAGATCGAGAACATGTTCTGTGGGAAACGAGTACATTTGTTAACGTAGCTTGCGGTAATCGGCGGCGCATATCTGTGTGTGAACGCACCTAAGCTAATTACAGTTTTTTTATTTATTTGGTTTACAAAATTGGTTACAACCAAAAGTACATACACAGATTACAATGCTTAAATACAGATACAGCAGTAATGAATTGTACCCTACTAGATGTAAACACAGCATGCCAAGTAGGGTCAATGATATAATTAAATAAAGTAATGTAACAATAATTAAAGTAAATTAAACTAAAGGTTCAGTAACATTAAACTACTTATTGAGGCCAAAGAATCGCAAATTAAAAATATATCAAAATCATTTTGAATATTATTCAGTGTGGCACTCATGCGGTAAATCGGGGTAGTATCGGGTCGCACGCCTACTGAATGTAGGCGTGCGACCCTTTAAGTGGGGTGAGCCGACTCAATAGAAACAGTTTTGTGTTAACGAGCATTTTTATACGTCCATGTTATCTATACTAATATTAAAAAGAGGAAAGAATTGTTTGTATGTCTGTAATTTAATGAACAATTTTTAAAATTTGTTTACCATTAGTAAGCCAAAGTATTCAGAAGTAACATAGACATTATATCGTTATCCTTCTCCTTTTACTAATATTATATGCGACTGTAACTCTGACTGTCGCGCTTTCACGCCGAAACTACTGAAATTTGGTACAGAGGTAGTCCTGAGCCCGAGAAAGGACATAGGAACAAGTTCCAGTGGGGAACTAGAAAGCTTCATTACGCCACGACCACTAGTCTAGCTCAACTAGTCAAAAATATCGTTATACTAGTTTACGCCCGCGGCTTCGCCCGCGTAGAGAAGTTTTCCCGTTCCCGTTTCCCACAGGAACTTTTTCCCGGGATAAAAAGTAGCCTATGTATTATTCTGATGTATAAGCTATATTTTGCAAATTGGGCATATTTACATACATTATAATAAATACGGGCCTATATGGGTTAAACAGGGGCACAGCTAGTACATCTATTTTACATCAATATTTACCTTAGAGGACACAAATTCAACGAGCTCTATCTCCGTGACCTTGGACCCGGCCTGTACAACTACGAACGCGAACGGTAATTCCCCAGCTTCTTCATCAGGCAGACCGATCACGCCTGCGTCAGCAACCTCCGAATGCTGAAGTAATAGCGCTTCGAGCTCAGCTGGGGCCACCTTGCAAACAAAACATTATAATATATATGCGCCGTCTAGCCCAAATAAGCTTGTGTTATCGGATCTAGGCAACTGATATACAAACTTAAATTATTCTAAATACATATTTTTATCTATCACACCTTATCCCCGAAGCGGTGACAGAGGCATATTATATGCCCACTTTTCACCATGTGTATTCCTGTCCTATGTAGTAGGTGGTGAGTCTAAATACATACATAGGTAGTTTGCAGGTTAAACATTTGCAGATCACACTACACACAGTTCCAACGCGGGAATCGAACACAAGAATCAGCACGGCAGTACTTATCACAGCACCGCCGAAGCAGTTATATAAATTGAATACTATTATCTCTTTAGCACTACAGGTGCAGGACACTACATCATAAATTTGTTTTGCACAACATACAGTCTTGTTTTTATCCCAGAGAAGAGGTGGGAAGTAATATACGCCTACACTTCACTGCGCATTTTTGTCGCACGAGACTGTTGATGAGCCATGTTTGTTGTAATAGACAGACGCAAGTTGTAGCCAACTGCTGTTAAATATTTTCAAAACTTCCAACTTAGTACAAATACCATGGAAATGCCATGGGCTTAACGACTGCCATTTTAGTGGCAACCAGGGAACAAAGGCTTAACGTGCCTTCCGAAGCACCGAAACGCTCGCAAATGTAAATGCCTCAAACCGGTCACCCATCCTCATGGGACACCTATAGCAAAAGTTGCAGTAACGCAGTGATCGTTTACAGAACACTGTGTTAGAGGGGCCACGAGCGCTTCGTTTTGTATATCAAGAACAAGTTTAACAAGGAAATTAACAATCCACTTATTTACCTGAAAACCTTTGTATTTAATAAGTTCTTTTAGTCTGTCGACGATGTAGAAAAAGCCTTCTTCGTCGTAGTAGCCGATGTCGCCGGTTCTGACGTACCCTTCGTTGTCAAACAATGCGTCACTGGAAGCCTGGTCGCCCATGTAACCCTTCATGCGTAGAGGCGATTTAATCCAAAGTTCACCTTCTTGTCTCGGACCCAGTTTTTTACCAGTTTCTATATCTAATACCTAAAAATAGAAAGATTTTTAATCTACAGAGGGTTCACACGAAATTACGAGTGTAAACCTGCCCACATATACACACCCTCATTTGGTGAAACAATGGCGTAATTATACTTTAAAATCTCTATTAATGGTATGGCATCGTGAAGATATTTATTAAGCTCTGTTTATAGTAATTTAAGTTATGTGAGACTTTTTTTTTTAGTTAGACAGTATAGATTTTACTTTTATGCGTCTTCTGCCATACCCAACTTTCACTGCCATACATAAGGGTGGGGACCAGCACTCCTCTATGTACAGCCAGTCTTGCCTTCTTAGTTCACACGTTCTGACTGCTCATAAAGGCGTACATGGCTCAATTTACTTTATTTCCTGCCAAAACTCTTCGCTCAATGTCATAGTCACACTTTTCATCTCTCGTAAATTTTGTACCCAGATATACAAACTCACTTGTTCTACTCTTTCTCCTTCCACAAGAATTGGGCAATCTGTCGTACTTACCTCTTTATCAAAAACCATTACTTTCGACTTGTTTACATTCACTTTCACTCCTTTGTTTTTTAACGAATCATGCATAATGTTTACCATCAACTGCAACTCCTCCGCCGATGATGCTAGTATTACCTGATCATCGGCGTAAAGGAGGCACTTGACGGTCAGTTTATCCATTTTTATACCATACGTACTTTCTTGCAGTTCTTTCAGGCAGCTGTCCATGTATAGGTTAAACAGCAACGGCGACGCTACACATCCCTATCTCACACCTTTTTAAACGTGAAAAAAGTCTGTGCAAGCTCCGTTGATCCTGACACAAGCACTGGAGCCCTCATAGAGAGATTTCAGTGCTCGTATCAAGTGGCTGTTTACTCCATACCTGGCCAGTATTGACCACAGTGATAATATAGTTCTTAAATATTATATGATAACTAATTATCGCCATTTTTCACTTTACTTGGATTCACAATAAATTATTTATGTACTAACTCTACCAAAAATATTGTTAATAAGTGTTACTTTGTGACCTACATGAATAAAGATTTTTGATTTTGTTTTTTTTTGATTTCGCAGTAGTTTAGTCACACCAGCAATCATCGCTTTTCCATTTGTCGAGCTCACATTTCACTCTGAATATAAAAATGACTATTTTGTATAGACCATTTTAACGGCGCTTACAAAATATCATACACTAGAACTAAGGATAAATTTAATATTTTTAAAGTAACCACCGGTTCGGAACGCGGTGCACTTGAGAAGAACAGTCTTATTGAATCTATGTATACACTAGCTGACCCGTGCAACTTCGTAAGAGGCAGAGAGAGAAAAAGAGTGGGGCGTACGAATTTAAATTACAATGCCAAAGGAGCTGAAACTTAGATTTGGGTTATATAAATAATTAAATAAATAAAATAATTAATAAATCCATCATCATCATCCGAGCGTCTGTCCCAGTTGCGTCTCGCGACGCCCGGGGTCCGCTTTCCTACATTTTCTCCTCCACTTCGCACGGTCTTCGGCATCCCCTGTAGTGAGACCATTGGCACGCATGTCATCCCTTACGACGTCAAGCCAGCACTTCTTGGGTCTTCCCCTCTTACCGGGACCCGGCGGGGCTGACATGGCCAGACATTTGTTACCTACGTAGCCCGGCGGTTGCCGCAAGACGTGACCATACCAACGAAGACGACACTCTTGCAACTTGTCTGCAATGTCACGGACGTGAAGGCTGCCGCGGATGCGAGAGTTTCTCACGCGGTCCATCCGCGTGACCCCACACATCCACCGCAGCATCTTCATTTCCGTGACACGCAGCTCCTGCTTGTGTCGCTCCAATATCGGCCACGTCTCACTGCCATGTAAAAGGACAGGTCTAATAATGGTTTTGTAGACCTGTCCCTTCAACCGGATCGGCATTTTAGGGTCACAAATGACACCGGTCATCTCCCGCCATTTGGCCCACGCGGCAGCAATGCGTGACTTGACATCGCAATCGATGTCACTGGACGTGTGAAAAACAGATCCCAGGTATTTAACCTGGTCCGTGCGCTCGACCAAATCACCGCCTATGCGGACGGATGTGGGATCTGTCGAGTTTATTGCCAAGCACTCGGTCTTCGCCACATTTAGTTTCAGACCGCCGTTCTCAAGCGTCTCCTTCCACGCCTTTACACGTCGCACCAATCTGCCCCTGTCCGCGTCTGCCAGCGCAATATCGTCAGCATACATGAGCAACCATGGAGGCTGCTCATGTGAGTTTTTGATGCTGTCCGACAATTCGTCTAATATTACACTGAACAGAAGCGGACTAAGGACCGAACCCTGGTGTACCCCGACGGTGATGGGGAAGGGTTTCGTGTCGCCAACAGCAGTCCGAACCATTGAATCGGAGTCACAGTACATGTCCCGGATAGTGTCAATATAGACCTCTGGAACCCCTTTGGACCGCAGTGCCCACCAGATCATCGCACGAGGAACACAGTCGAAGGCCTTCTGCATGTCTAGAAACAAACAGTGCAGAGGCGTGTTCTTCGACCTGTATTTCTCTGCGACAACCCTCCGGGCAAAAACAGGGTACGTGGTCCCATGACCAGGGCGAAACCCATATTGACACTCCGAGAGAGTACACTCCTGCCGGATCCGAGAGTCTATAATCCTCTCGAAGATCTTCATGGTGTGGGACATCACCTTAATACCGCGGTAGCTCCCGCACTCCTGCACTGACCCCTTACCTTTGAAGACTGGAGTAATTATACTCAGTCTCCATTGGTTTGGGATCTGCCCGCTGAGGAGTATGCGGTTAAAAAGGTTTACTAAGATGCCCACACCGCGAGGACCCATCGCCTTCCAGGCTTCGATGGGGACTCCATCGGGTCCGACAGCTTTCCGATTCTTCATGCGGCGAAGCGCAGTCAGGACTTCTCCAGGCGTTACCGGTGGCACTAGTCCCTGATTCGGAGGGAGGTCCGGAGGCTGCACCTCTTTGTGCTGTTTATTAAGCAGCTCGTGGAAGTACGAGCGCCATCTCTCCTTTACCGCGAGGTCTTCGCTTAACAGGTTGCCCTCAGGGTCTTTTACACAGCGACACTTGGATTTATCCTGTGCCGCTTTGACCCTGGAGAGCGCCAGCTTATAGATGAGCTTCTGCCCCTCAGACGATTCCAGCTTATCATACAGAGGTTGTAAGTGGTCACGTCTGGCTCTGGCTACAGCTCTCTTTGTGGCGCGCTTGGCAGCCCTGTACGCGTCGCGGTCTTCAGGAGATCCGGTCGCTTGCCACTTTTTAAAGAGGGCTTTCTTCTCCCTAGTCTCCCTCTGGACTGCGTCGTTCCACCACCAAGTTTCCTTGTCACATTTGCGTCCACCCTTAGACTCACCGAGCACCACCTTCGCCGCTCCAAGGATGGCCGCCTGAACTTTGTCCCAGTAATCTTGAACTGGTTCGCCTTCAGTGTCGGTGCACTTGTCACCGACAGCTGAGACGAACTCCTGGGACCTAGTTTCATCAAGCAGCCACCATCTGATGCGGCGCTGGCACCGCTCGATGCGTTTGCCTTTGGGCTTCACGCAGAGGTCCATGACAAGGGGACGGTGTTGTGCAGTATGACTCTCACCGGGTATGACCTTGCAGTTGGCCACCTTGCCGATGCTGTGTCGCCTAGTGAGTAGGAAATCGATCTGAGTTGTACGCCTCCCGCTCTTGTAGGTGATGAGATGTTCGGATTTCTTTTTGAAATACGTGTTCACAATGGCCAGATCGGCAGCCGCACACGTTCTAAGGATAGTTTCTCCTTCAGCGTTGCGGGTGCCGTATCCAAAACCACCATGAACACGCTCAAACTCCTCACACCTCTCACCCACATGACCGTTTAGGTCGCCGCCCAAAACGATTCCCTGTGACAACGGAATGCTCCGAAGCACTCCCTCGAGTTGACCCCAAAACGACATCTTATCGGCGTCGCTACAACCGGCCTGTGGCGCGTAGGCACTTATCAGGTGGGTAATAATCCCATCGATAAGCACCCTCACGATCATAAGCCGGTCGCTACAGCGTTTCACCTCCAAGATGCCACTCTGCAGCCCCTCGGAGAGCACAACGGCCACCCCGTTCTCCCCACCAGGCGCACCCGTGTAAAATAATTAATAAATCCATCACGCCTTATTCCCGAAGGGGTGGCAAGTGTCCCAAGTAATAGGTGGTGAGCCCATTGCCGTGTTGAAATAGACAGACGCAGGTTGTGGCTACATGCTGCTGAAATTTTAACCAGGCTTAACGACTGCCATATTACTGGCAACCGGGACCAACGGCTTAACGTGCCTTCCGAAGGACGGAAACGCTCGCAAAGTTAAATGCCACAAAGTGGTCACCCATCCGAGGATCAGCCATAGTGAAAGTTGCGTAACTCAGTGATCGTTTCCAGAACACTTCTCCGCTTTTATTCTCTACTCCGTGATTACGACCGATTATCGGATTTATCAAATATACATATGAAATTTAATAATAATCGGTCAAGCCGTTTTGGAGGAGTTTGGTAACAAACACCGCGACACAAGAAGTTTATATATTAGATAAATTAAGACAAAAATGCAGAAACTGAAATGGGCGCGTATAGTATGTCTTTACCAACCCCTTTAAGGACATAGGCGAGACTGATAGGTGATTTTAGAAATTAATTTATAATCATTTCTTAAAATAGTTCTGTACAGATCTGCAAAGATTTTTAATTCATGACATGGTGATTGTTACACCGCGTGGACAATGTACGTCGACGTGGAGCAGCGCCCGCTTTTGTCATTGTTCATCATATT
Source organism: Thumatha senex (assembly GCA_948477245.1). Classification (NCBI taxonomy): domain Eukaryota; kingdom Metazoa; phylum Arthropoda; class Insecta; order Lepidoptera; family Erebidae; genus Thumatha; species Thumatha senex. Next base: position 10,761,818 of record OX419743.1, read on the forward strand.
ATTGTGATGTATGTTCCGGTTATCACTACATTTACTGTTCCATACAAATTCTTTAGTACCATGTCGTACTCCATGTTTTCGCCGCGCGCGTTATATAAAATTTGACATTTTTTGCCGCACTACTACTACCAGTAACGTCCCCCATCGCTGTCGGGTCGAGTATGAAGTATCTTGGGTTGGTACTCGACAGTCGATGGGGCTTCGTCGACCACTTCCGGCGTCTTTCGCCTACATTGCTTTCGTACGCCGGAAGGATGGCGAGGCTGCTCCCCAATCGGGGGGGACCGAACAATGCGTGTCGCCGCCTCTACGACGGTGTCGTGCGCTCGATGGCGCTCTACGGAGCGCCCATCTGGCCGGACGCCCTCTGCGCCTAAACAATCCCGCTGCTACGACGTCCGCAGCGGTCGATTGCGCAGAGGGCGGCGCGGGCGTACTGCACTGTCCTAGGAGGCGGCATGCCTTATCGCAGGGAGCCTCCCCTGGGATCTCGAGGCTGGAGTCCTGAAAGAGGTTTATGAAGAGAGCGCCCTGGCGCGAAGAAACGGGGGACGGGCGCTTCCGGACAAGATCGACCGCTGGAGACAGTTGGCTCGCGACGATCTCTTTCGGAAGTGGGCCGATAGGTTAGAAGGCCCTCGGTTAGCCCCCGGCTCGTGGGGGCTGTCCGGCCCGTCCTACGTGCTTGGGTGGAGAGGGCACACGGAGCGCCGACGTTTCACCTCAGTCAGCTCCTCACAGGACATGGCGTATTCGCCAAGTACCTGTGGGAGGTGGCAGGGGTGGAGCCGGACCCCGTGTGTCGTCACTGCTCAGGTGGCGTCGTGGACACGGCGGAGCACACACTCGCCGTGTGCCCGGCGTGGGACGGGCCGCGTATCGCCCTCACGGGCCTCATTGGTATTGATTTGTCGCTGCCAGCCGTGGTGCGAGCCATGGTCGGCAGCCAACAGTGTTGAGCCGTCGTCTCGTTTGCTAGCGAGGTGATGGCGGCTAAACGAGAGGAATTGCGGGTGCGGGAGCGTACGGGACAGACGCTCCCGCCCCGCCGTCGTGTTCGGGGGCGACGACGTGCTGAATACATGAGCGCCCCCTAATAGTATTTAGCCATGGGCGGATGGTCGGTGGACCCCGCCCAACTAGCCACATGGCGACGGGCACCCTTGCTGTGCTCCAGGGGGTGCCCACTTAGCGCACGCCCGTACCGGCCGCTCTCTACCTCCTCTGCTTTCAGAGGGGCGCTCGAGAGCGGCGGAGGTGCGGGCTATATTCTTCAGCTCCTTAGGGAGCTCCGGGGTGGTCGCTTTGTCCGACCGCCCCGAGACGGACTCCTCCACTGACGACAGTGCGTAAAGGCATTCCCCGCGAAAACGAAAAAAAAAAACTACTAGTAACCTGATAATTACTATGCATTAATTTTATTATTTCATCGAGTATCAGATATTTTGGTTCTGCTACAAACGCCATGACCACGAATCTACTAAAGCTAGCATTTATTTTATTTGTTGATTTTTTATATTAGTCTTGATTTTTACCATTATTACATTTTTAATGTTAATGATGAATAAATATATTAAGTTTTTTATTACCTCGTATTTTTAATTTCGGATCGATCTAGATGTTATTCAATTTCATAGCTGTCCTCCGGTTATTGAATGTAAATGTATTCCCAAATAAAATTAAATTATTGTCACCCTTGTAGAACATCATATGAGACATCTTTATTTTTGACTTAACACGAGTTGTAAACTGTTTTGAGGGTAAAACAATACGCCATTATAATGAGGCTAATATGCCGAATAAATAGAAGTTCACACCAAAATCCTAGCCATTATAGGTAGTGAGATATGAGCCTAGCCTACAAAGAAGCGTTTCGTTCGCGCGGCCACGGACTTTTTGTTTTGGACCGATATCTCCTGTTTAACTAAACTTTAGTAGTATTTATTGCTTTCATTAGTTTCGACAAATTAAGATCCTTCTTCTGGTGTTAATTTTACTATTAGAAACGAGTGGAGGATTGCGCGGCCATAACTTCAAAGGCAAATATTTCGTAAAATATTGCTCTAGAGCTTATACTTCTTTTTTCGACAATTTTTGACAAATTCAATCTTTAATTGACAAAAAGAATTAGATCCCTAACCCATGTAGTTACTGAGATCTCCGTGGCCGCGCAATCCTCCACGTTTCGTTCGCGCGGCCAACTTTAAACCCTAATATATTCTTTATTTCTACTTTGAGAAATTTTTGGTTTGTTGCATTCGGTTTTGACAAATTTCGACAAATTTTTGACGGAGTGCTTTTTTTGATTGGATACCGTGGCGGAGCAATCGAAACGCACACACTTACAACCCCTATTTTACATAAGTAAAAATATACAAAACCATGAATACTGTTCCTAACTTTGAAAATGACGAATGTTCATACTACTGCTTATTCCTTATTTAATCCCTTAAAGTTGATATTTTGAAAATTTTTTCTTAGTGGGTGCCTTTATATAATGGCGGTTTACTCTAAAAAATAAAAGATTGTAAGTGCAGGGGTTTTGGCTGGACGTTGATAGATGAAATAGTCACCCGGTAATTTTATTAATACCTACTCAGATTTATGATTACGTCCGGTACATTCTGGGGGCCATAAAAAATAAACGCCTCTGTCAAAATATGACCCGCTATAGACTAAAAATATCTTGTGCTTTGATGTGTCCCTAAATCCTCTTTTTGGGAACGTGATTTACTTTTAAGGAATTAATTTCCCCTATTTCTGCACCACGGGTTCTATTTTTTTAACAGCCCACTGTGTTTGGGCGTTATGAAGTATTTTAGATTCTACAAAAAGCTGAAATAGGTACCGTACCTTATAACCTGAAATAACGGTCTGTATTCTTAAATAACGAGAAATGGTATACTTCCAGGAAGTAAAGTCTGGCAATACCAAGTCTACACGGTCTAGGTAGGAAGGATAAACTCAAAATGTGCGTATGTAAGCATGCCAATTGTATCACTATCAGGTAAAGCGAGGACCATGCACAGTGCAGGAGAAGAAGCAGAAAAGGATTTGCAGGTTCTGAAGTTGAAGCTAAGGATACAATAGGAACTGTTTGAATATGTTCATAAAAGTCAAAAACATATACTTTGATTTAAAATGTAATACTCATAATGGTGACGATGCATTTAATGAAGATGCCCACATTAAGTGCCACTTACTAAACACATTTTTCATCATCTAATTACCTTAACTTTCATACCAGGTGCAGGAGTACCACAAGAGCCTACTTTTTCACCACTCGTCAGGTCCACAAGACAAGCCATAGTAGCTTCCGTAAGACCATACCCTTGTTTTATGAAATCTATGCCAGTCCTGAAAAGTAACTTAATTGTTTATATTTTGTTGCCCGATATCCGACCTACTAATAATGCTGCGTAGGTAATACGATGGTTCTATTTCCATAATACGCAGCGCTCTAATGTGAGCCCTTGTATACTTTACGGCATAACTGGTCTACTTTTGATGGCGTGCCTGACTCACGGGCAATAGCGTCAGCACATTCACTTTTGTACACAGGCTTACACAGGCAATGGATGGATGCAAAGTAGTCACGGTCGTAACTTAGCGGAAACCAAACAATGATCAAAGTTCCCGGATGGGAACTTTTTAGCACATTCTACTGTGTCTGAATTTCGCCATTATCATTAAATTGTTCCAATCAGTATGATTCTGAGGGGACCAGGCTTGTAAAGTAAATTGTCTTTTGTCGACGTAAGGGACATCAGTGAAGTAAATTAACCCGAAACAACCTCTTCCAATGTGGATAAGGATAAACGAACTCATCCACTGCTGGTCCTGCGGCGCAACACACCGGTTTAGCATCCGCGGGCAAGTAATGTATGCAGGCACGAGTTGTCGGGCAGCCTCTGTGGTAATCCTTCAGGGTTGTTGAAACTCCTGACCTTAATACAAAGTTCACAGGAGATTACAGTGGGTTACCATAGCATCATAGCTTTGCATTGTAGTCTCTTGTGTCCTAATATTGGATAATTCATTGATTGGACTGATAGAAAATCTTCTGACAGACTTCGAGTATTAGGAAGTTTCTATATAACGTTTGTGGCAGTTTAACATGCAACGACAGCGGGAGGAGTTTAGGCAGTTCATGCTGTTTTCTGCGGGGTGAAAACATGCGATGAAGATAAGTGAAGACTGCAGTAAATTATAACCCATGATGCCGATCTATTAGTTGTCGCAGGGAGGAATGCATCACTGACGTACGGATCCTGTCCTGATTTGCCTTTAAACATTGGTGTTTTAAAACCATGTTCGTTTAGCGTACAGCTAAATATATTTAACACTAATTCGCAAAAGATATAGAAATGGCGTGATAGCGCGGTGTGATCGTATTATATCCAATCACCAGCGTACCGAGTTCTGCGCCGGTTCTTCTCATCTCATCCTTCCGTTAGTGAGAATGGATTGGCGAAAGTAATGGTCCACACATTCCGCCATTTCTGCGTGTTTTGCTCCTTACACTTACAAATACGTAATCGTATCGTAGGTACAGAGCTCAAAGGAAGTATTCCTCTTTTTGTTCCAATCATGATTTGTCATATAACGGTACAAATTTGTCGCTTCATATTCAAAATACTAGTGTGTGATAAGTTTCTGTTATTTTTTTTTGATATCTGGTTATTTATCAGCATCAATAAAATGGCTCATAAAAAGGTTTATGAATTAGATAAAATATCTATGTTGGATTATAAAGTATTATAAAATTTAAAAATAAGTTCCTAATAGACATTATTATACATACGCTTATGGACGAGAATATCTAGAGAAACGATAAAAAAGAGTGAGTGCAAATGGTTGTCAGACTTCATTTCCCCATTATTAACAACTTTTATTAGCGATTGTATATTAAATCCATGAGTGATCAAAATGAAATTTCATACCTTTCCGACACTGCCGTTTGAATATCTTTGGATAAAGGTGCCGCCCCACACCACACTTCCACTAAGGATGATAAGTCATATTTAAGAACCAAAGGATGCTTTGCCAGGAACACAGCCAGAGGAGGAACTATAGTAGTCATATTTATCTGAAATTATAGCATAATTAGAAGTGCTTGTAGCTAGGCCTTAAGTCAATACTATATTATAAAGCGGAAAAAGTTGTAAGTTTGTTTGTAATTAATAGGCTCAGAAACTACAAATTGCCATTAGAAAGCTACATTCTTTGTGAGTGACATAGGCTATAATGGATTTTCAAAAAGTTTTGGGTTCCGTACGAAATCTAAAATAATTTAACATACATCGTAGAAAGAGGGGCGATCTTATTGAGACGTACAAAATATTAACTGGACACTAAGATGTTAAAGGTATCGGCGAGCTTTATACAATGAACCCAAACTCCCACTTGAGAGTCTCTGAAACTCACCAAGTCACCATCGGCTAGCAATCCTAAAGACATTTTTTGCCAAATCACGTGGTGGATATGTGGAATAGGCTTCCAGAAACTGTAATAGGTGCTCAATCAGTGAATACTTTTAAGAATAGACTGGATAAACATTTAAAACTGAACTAATATATAACACATGTGCAGTGTATATGTATGCATCAGATCTGAAGATCTGCTAGTGCATTATAAATAATAATAATAATACATATTGTCAAGGCTGTATCCCCGAAGGGGTAGGCAGAGGCATACTTTACGTCCACATTGCACCGTATGCATTTTTGTCACACAGGTGGTGAAACCATTGCCGTGTATAATAATTTTAACACTAGGTGTAAAAAAATTACTCGTTAAATTTGTACATCGTGTACGCCTGCGTAAACTATTGTCAATAGAACACAATAATGTTCTATAATTTTCACTTCCACAACTACAGTTCCGTGCAAGACAGGCGAAGCGGTTGTCTTGGCTGCCTGAGACATGTTTGTTTTGGTAAGTCAAGTTGAAAGATATAATGGCGGTTTAAAAAAAATGTCAGGTAGCTACAACATTCCCAGTGTTTGTTTCAATACGATCATAGATTCACCATAAATTTTCGGACAAAATAAAACTTATGTACTGTGATCGTTTAGCATGCCTTGGCCTCCCTGCACCCATCTCCTTAACAGTTGTTGTAGTTTTAAAAAACACTGCAATTATTTTGTGCAGTGTGACCACTTATTATGTTACAATGTAATGTGTGTATTGGTCTATGTAAAGGCCTATTCGTATACAACAGTGCCGGCGCAGTGCCGATCAGTAACGTATACATCAGTGTCAGTAAAAAAATATATTGTTGCATACATTTTGTGCAACACTATACGCACTCGTAAAATATAAATGTAACTGAGGATTTACCAAAAGATATTCTTGAAACTAGGAAAGCTCTAATCCCGAAAATGATAAAGGCCAGAGAAGCCGGCAAGTATGCAGTCATTAAAAACGATAAACTCATTGTAAAGGAGAAAGGTGAAAGGGGAGAAAATAAAGATAAGAGAAAACGGGTTCCGTCCTCCCCACCCAAGACACCACCAAGCAACTTCGGATCGACTTCTGAAGAAAACAGATTGCCATACTCACAGCCTAATAAATTATCTAAAATCAACAACTATAATATGATTAAAAAGAAAGGGAGCTACCTCGAACCAAATCAATCAAAAAACAACTAAACTACGGTAACCGAAAAATACAAACTAAAATAAATATAACAAACAAACAAAATCAAATAAAAAATTCATTCCCCAACCCGGCTGGTCCCCATGGGGAATTAGACCACATCCCCCCCAAAAAATGTCAACAAACGAATCAGATATATATAGCTACCATTAATGTGAGCACACTAAGAACAGAAGATAATTTGCTTGAATTAGTAATGGCACTGGAAAATATAAAGTGGAGTATAATAGGAATCAGTGAAATTAGGCGCATGGGCGACCAAATAGAAGACTATGGTGATTTTGTTCTTTACTCTAAGGGAGAGACACCAGGACAACATGGCGTCGGTTTCATGGTACATAAAGATCAAGAAATGGACAGAAACTAATTGATCTTGCCTTCGAACAACATTTAGTCATTTTAAATTCACTATATAAGAAAAAACAAAACAGAAGATGGACATGGACATCTCCTGATGGCCGTTATAAAAATGAGATTGACTATATACACTATATATCAATTGTGCCAGATCATTTGAAGATTGTCATGTCATTGCAAATTTAAACTTTAATACTAACCATCGAATGGTCCGAAGCCAACTTAAAACTACATCACTAAAACCGACAAGGAAATTCGCAAATTACCAGATAGGAGTAACTAAAACTAGCGAACCACAGAAACATGAAAAAAAGATGTGTCAGAGCTAAATATACTGGAAACATACAGTAAATTATCACATATTTTAAGTAAACGCAACAAGGACACAGAAAAATATGGAAACGGCAAAAATATTCTGTCGGATAAGACAAAACAAATAATAAAATACAGAGCAAAAATAATAGAAACTTCACCTAAAACCGGCGAAATTAGAAGACTCATTTCTCAACTAAGTAAAGATCTAAGAATGAGCATGCGAAGAACTGAAATCACCAAATGCTAGAAGAACTGAATACAGCTAGTAAAAAAGTTGGACTCTTAATGAACATCCAGAAAACAAAAGCGATGACCAATGCTAGGGATGCCAAAGTGATAAAAATTGATGACAACACCATTGATTATGTATCAGAATAATATTTAGGTCAACTTATTTCAACCATGATTCAACTGCAAAGGAAATAGACAGAAGAATCGGAAACGCATGGAAGAGATATTGGTCCCTAAAAGAAGTTATGAAAAATAACGAAACTAGCATGCACATCAAGAGAAAACTCTTCAACACATGCATCCTACCTATTCTTACATACGGCTGCCAAACATGGGCACCAAAGCACAATGCAAAAGATTAAGTACAACCCAAAGAGCCATGGAAAGAAGCATGATTAAGAAAAGAAGAATGGACAAAATTAGTAACAAAAATTTAAGGGACAGAACTGGTTTAACTGACATAACATATTGTAACGTTGTAAAACGTCACATTGAAGTTTCATTGTTAGTCTTGAGATTTAGAGAGAGAGGAGAGTAGATTGTTGACCCTTTCTCACTACTTGTCATCGAATTTATATAATTTACATTTTGAGTAAACAGAATGTTTTTGAATGTATAGCCTGTTCTTGGAACGAGGTCATTAAAAAAGTTCTGTCAATTGGTCTATGTCTTTTGACAGTGGTGACGGAACGACATTCGCTTTTCTACATCGACGAAGAAAATATGTCGTCGTAAATATATTTTTTAAACTTCGCTAAAAAGAAGTAATCTTTTATAAATTGTAAATGGAAGTTCACGCCTGTGACTTCTTATCAATTTTTATACCAGGATAACTATGTATTTCGGTAAGATCTTTGGATTTTTGGAAACACGTTTATAACCTCGATGACAAGGTGAAATTTTGACGAAAAATTATGCGTTGTTTACAGCTAATTACGAAGCTTGAAGAGGCGTTAATGGAATATTTGCCTGCTCTTCAAGATTAATTAGTATTCCTTTGAAAAAGTGGTAAGTTCTCTTTACGTGTTCAGATCACGAACAAATCTCCAATTGTTTTTCCAAATCTAATGGAACTAATTTCTTTTCTTTGCAGCTGAAAATGCACTTTTTTTTATATATTAACTTCATTCTTGGATGAAGTTTGCCGTAAATGCTGACCATGTGGTTGCGGGCTCGTCGTTCTAGTGGAGACGACACCTGTAGCTGTCTGCAGAAGTGATTTCGAATCCCGTGGTAATGTAGCCGCGCCTCCAGGTACTTATTTCAAATTGTTTTTGTGTAGATTAATCTAGTAATGATGCACGACTCAATGAACAGGCCCAAAGACTCATGATTAGGCCCATGTAAAGACTCAATGATTTGGCTCCTATTTTGAATCATGTTACGATATATATTTTTACTTATAAGCTGGCATTAAGCTGGATCTCAATAGTTAATCTTTAGCTTACTAAAACACTGGAATAAATTATACCAATAGTGATAATGTTTATAGTGTATATTCAATCAATTTGCCTATAAAAATGTAGAAACTTTCTTCAAGAGATGTATTCTATTATTTTTGGTTCCTGCTCGTATGATTAAAGGCTCAATCTCTATCGCTGATATTCGTGTGCATAAAGTTGGTAGGACTTATCCTCCTGGCGCCTGAAACGAGTTATAGTTATATATTTTGTTTGTTAGTTTGTTTGTTAGTTCATGTCTCCATAATAAGACATTGAAATATTATTATTTTTGGTTCCCAGACAATTGTAAACATTATTTTATTATTACAATTGGCACTCTTTAGGGACATAGTAGTTCAATCTCATTGCCCATCATTGTTAACATTATTAATATATTACAATATAAAACAAAACAGCTAAAGTGGAAGTGGGCTGGACATACTATAAGAGGAGGAGATAAATGGAGCAGAACTATAACAGAATGGCAACCAAGAGGCCATAAAAGGTACAGAGGTAGGCAATTTAAAATGTGGGCCAATGAAATAATAGAAATGGCTGGAAAGACAAAGACCTGGACAAGACTAGTTTACAATAGAGAGGAATGGAGGAAAATGGGGGAGGCCTTTGCCCGAAGGCACACAGAATCGGTTATCGTAGATTAATAAAAATACTAACTATTATGTATATCAATATGTATTCTGAAATAAGGCTATAAATAAATATAAATAAATAAATAATACGCACTCGTCAGTGACAGTGACATTCAGTGCGCACTGAACGTCACTGTCACACAACAGTGCGAGCACGTGTCGGCACTGTATGGGCAGTGTTGTGTGCGGATAGGCTTTTAGTTGTGATGTGGCGTGCGTGAATAATTAACCATATCGCCTTTCAAAGACTAACCAACCTTCACAGAGATTTGGCAGGCGCTATTATGCTACTGAAGAGTTGACTAAGTTAAGACATGTAAATATTGGTTAAGAGTTTGATACATAGTTTTACAAACTTCAAAATAAATCAGTTCTACACACCTTATAATTCTGTATGGTCTCCAAATACTGCTCTTGGTCAAAACGAATAAGAAAGACCATTTTCATATGTATGGCCAATACAGCAAATGTAGTGATAAAACCATATGCATGGAACCAGGGTATAAGTGACAAGCCAGTTACAATGCCAACGTTTTTCTTTGTTTGTATGTATTCAAAGTAGTACCTAAAACATATTTTATTGGTATTACATTCCTTATAGCTTCTCTCCTGTTGAATGAGACAGTCAAAGAGGACTTTAAATGAAACTGGGATAATATACAAAAATGACACTAAACATATGAAAATATACTTACTTAAAATGAGCGCATAATGTAAGGAAGTTGACATGAGTTAGCATTACCCCCTTTGGTAATCCAGTAGTGCCTGAAGAGCACATCACAGCCACTGGATCATCAAGCCCATTGACATCCACCAAGGTAAAGTCATCTACATTCACATGTTCCTTAATCAGGTCGTTGTACATGATACAATCTGGCACAACATCATATTCGCCAAATATGATAAGTTTGCATGGATGTCGAAGTTCATTGCAACAATCATGAATGTTCTGCGATGTGATGGGAGATGTGAAGATAAATTTAGGCTTTGTAATTTTTAGTATATGTGTAATCTCTCCTGGAAAAAAAATTAGGTGTAAGATGTTGTAGTTCCTTGCCATTAAGATGTTGGTTTTAAGCTACAACTATATGTTAAAAATTTTTTATATTTCACTTTTTAAAATAACCCTGCCCGCCTGATGGAAGGCCATGGTGACATCTAGCAAATTGAGGCCCTCTGTTATAATACACACAACTACTGACAGTGCCCTTTAAATTATTGAATAAATAATTTGGTAAATTACCAGGAGAGTATGTTATGTTGAGTGTAGACAGTACTCCTCCGCAGTATACCACTGCAAGAGAGGCTGCAATGAATTCAAATCTGTTCTCACTGCTCAACCCAACTACATCGCCTTTCTTCAAGCCTAGTTTTTGTAAGCTGGCAGCTACATTCACACTCTGTTGTAGTATATGCCTGTACGTAACAGTCTCTTCTGTCTCAGCACTTACCTAAAATTTAAATAACAGGAAAGTAATAATTTACTGAGTATGCCTTTTATTGTAATTCATTATAGAAATTGTTCTGGAACTAGGCGACTTCTTAACAATTCTGACAAAGTATAATATAGTGGTTCTAATAAATATTGGCAAGTATACTTACTAAGGCTACCGAATCGCCACCATTTTTGAGTTGATCAAATAAAAATTGACCAAATGATAGATGAGCAGGAATACCTCGTTCGGCCGGTCCCGACACCACATTATTATGCACAGTAATCGACATTTTAAGACCTTAATGTGGACTGCAATGAAAATTTATCACATAAAACCAGCTTATCAGCTAAAATTTTATCGGTATGCTTAAAACTTAATTCACCGCGCGTGTGATTAACATTTATAATCTAAAGTTTGTGACCTAGGCAACAGACCTACTACAGAGAATAAACCTACGATTTACTGAACACCCTTATCTACAACAAGCTTGATTACTTAATAGATTACCGAATAACCGAAAACAGCTCGATTCGCAATCACGAAGTCATATCAACCACAGATCATATAATTATTACTCTAACAAAACTTGAATAAACCGACGGAGGAACGCATGGGCGAGGTGTCATGTCAAATATCCTTATCAATTTGACAGTATCACTAGCCGTCAATATTATTTGTTGTCTTCGCCTATCTTGGGTAGGCAAAGGAAACTTAGTCCATACAGCCTAGTCTTCAGTATTTATTATTTTCTTCTAATTTTGTTTTAGTCCTGTCTAGTCGTTTGTCGATGTCAAGTCCTTAGTCCTAGGTCCTAGTCTGTGCCCCAATAAGGCAGTGGATCCTTATTGCGGCTATCTATGGAAATTTGGCACTAACACAAACAACACCGCACTTTTTCGAACTCTTTATGTATTATATTCCACCATTATTAAACACAAAAACACGAATTTTACACTAGTTTTTGAAAATAATATACGACAAACGTGCATCACCGCTCGCATTGGCGCCAAAAGTCCCACTAGCCGTCAAAATGTATTTTTTTGTTATTTTTTATGGCGTGGTTACTAAGACTTTTAAGCGAAATCTTTATACATTATTCCTAAATCTCCTTACATATTATCTAAAATGTCTCCATCCTCTACGTCTTAGTCAAGTCTAGTCTTAAGTTAAGGTCAGTCTCACCCCAGTATAATAGTGGTAATGAGGTTTCCAGTGGATTTTACACGGCAAGAAAAAAATCTCATTTAACTGCATATATATCACTGTCTATCACTATAGCACGTTAACATAACTTTTATGTCCAAGAAACCACCACACCCGCACATAAAACTAGATACTGCAACTAGATATATAATTAGTTTTAGAAAATAATATCCAGCAAGCGGCCGCTCTTGTCATTTTTCCCGCGTCCAATCCTTGCCGTCAATAGGAGCCGTCAAAGGCATCCAACAATATTTTACATCTACAGTATGGGGTTCTTCAAAAGGGGACTTAGAAGGTTTATAAAGAGTCGTCAGCGCGAGTGCACCTCTGGTGTTGCAAACGTCCATAAGCTGCGGTGACCACTTTCCATCAGGTGGGCCGTAGACTTGTCTGCCACCTCAGTGGTATAAAAAAAAACTTACTACACAACTACATAAGTTTACATCTTCTTTTAGGGCCATATTACTTACAGAATGTTTTGCAATACTTAACTAAGTGTGCAATTTAGTCCCACGTAATAGGTGGTGGGCCCATCACCGTGCTAAATGAACAGGCGCAGGTTGTGGCGACCTGTAGTTGAAAACTTGACGTAATGACTGCCATGTTACTGGCAACCGGGACCAATGGCTGAACGCACCTTCAGAAGCATGCCAACCCTCTTAAATAGAAGTACCTACAACAAAGCTGTCACCCATCTAATGATCAGCCATAACGAAAGTTGCTTAACGCAATGATCGTTTACAGAACACTGAGATAGCACGGCCACGAGCGCATCGTTTTCTTTATTTACTCGTGACTGATTAAAATAAATTACAATCAAAAATTTTAAATAAAATTTAGACAAAATTGGAAATTTTTAATATAAAGTTTATGTAATCCAGGATTGCTGGTTCATTTCTGCACTTGATTACTATCAAGCTAATTTTCCGTGAGTAGCTTCATTTTGATGAGACGCCCAATAATTTCCTGTACTAAACTCTCGATTGTGGTAGCTACGTCCTCTGCGGTCCCGAGATGAAAGCGGCCAACAAAGTGATCATTATGGGATACGATTTTTTAAGAGTTCCGTACCTTAAAAGGTAAAAAAGGAACCCTTAGAAGAACACTTTCTTGTCCGTCTGTCAGTCCGTGTATCACCATCAATTTTCTCAGGAACGTGTGAACCTAACAATATGTAAGTTTATACCAGATACTGAGGTCTATAGTCGCTATTAGGTGTGAAAAATATAATTATGGGTAAGTTTAGATTTTCGCGAAAACTTGTAGGGACCAAAATTTACCTTGATTTTAAAATGTTAAGCTATTGCATAGCTTTTATCGCGGGCTTTGAGCGCGGAATCAAGAAATTCCGTAACGAAAATAAAACCTAACACCCCTCACTCCGCCTACCATGTAGCTCGGCTGAGCGTTCGCTTAACGTGTATGTATATGGTACGACTGTACGAAGCTCGCACGGATCGAGATGAGCATTATATATATATTATATTATGTATATATTAATTAAATAATTATAATTGCATAAGTCGATAAAAAATTCCCCGAGTGCCACATGTTTTTTTAATATTTTTTTGACATTTTAGATAGACCTTGCTTTTAACCAAAATCACAATCAACCTAGATAGCTGCTCACGAGTTTGCCCTGACCTATGGGTTTTCCCAACTGGTAAATTCTCACACGAGGATACCAGACAGGGAGAACGACCAAAGTGCATTGCTGAACCTCCTGCTGACTACGCGTCCGGACGGATACATCATCTCAGTGGATGCGCCGCTTGTCTGTGCGCTTGCCACTGTCTCGTTCGGGCGCGAGTGCCTCTCGCGAGGCCTGAAACGCCCCGGCCCAAGAAGTGGCGGCATGTGTGGCACTATAAGTCAGCAGACTGGGATGGATTGCGAGAGTTGTTTGCATCTTTCCCGTGGAGGCGGCTTTGCTTCACTTCAGACGATGTGGACTCCTGCGCTGCAGCAGTTGGGAGGATCTTGGCGGGCATGGAGTATTATATTCCTCACCACTGGATTCCCGCAGGGGCCAAGAAGCGACCGTGGTTTAATCGGCTTTGCAGAGAAGCTAGACTGCTGAAGGACTCTGCCTACAAAGCTTGGACTACGGCTCGCGATGATAATGATATTAACATCTCTGAAGTGAAACACAAACTAAATGCCGCCTCGAGGGCCAGCAAAAGAGCAATTACCAGGGCTAAATTCGATTTCATCGGCAGATTTGGTGAACGACTAGCAGGCTACCCTTCTGGGAGTCGTGACTTTTGTCGGTCTGGTTTACCACCTCTATATAAACCTAACGGTAGTTTGGCTCAGAGTGCCAAGGAGAAATCCAACCTTCTGGGTTCTCTCTTTGCCTCTAACTCGACTATGGACGAGGGGGGCGCTTTGCCGCCTAGCATCCCGTTGTGTGGAATTTCCATGCCGGAAATTAAATTCTCACAGCGGGCTTCAGTCCCTCGACGTTCATAAGTCGAGTGGGCCAGACGGTATACCTGCGGTGGTACTCAAGCAGTGTGGTCCCGAGTTGTGTCCAGTACTTACGCGTCTATTCATACTTTCATATTCCATGAGACAAGTCCCGGCTTCATGGAAGACCGCGGATGTGCATCCTGTGCCTAAGAAGGGGACAGGACCGATCCCTCCAACTATAGGCCGATAGCCATAACCTCCTGCTCCTGCTCCTCCAGCTCCTGGGGTACCTGGAAGATCAGTGCTCAGTGACTGGCAGTACGGTTTCCGTCACGGTCGCTCGACTGGTGATCTTCTTGTGTACCTCACACACCGATGGGCGAGGGCTATCGAGAGTAAGGGAGAGGCTCTAGCAGTGAGTCTTGATATCTCAAAGGCCTTTGATCGATCGATAGCACCATGGTCTTTTATCGAAATTGTCCTCCTATGGACTTCCCGAGGGACTTTGCCAATGGGTATCCAGCTTTTTTAGAACAATCAGAGCCGTCGTTGACGGTTGCTGCTCGGAATACATGGCCATCAATGCTGGGGTCCCGCAGGGCTCAGTGTTGTCACCCACTCTGTTTTTGCTGCATATCAATGACATGCTGTCCATTGACGGCATTCATTGCTATGCAGATGATAGTACGGGTGACACTTATTACACGGGTCACTCCAATATCCCCCGGTCTGCAGTGGAAGAAAGTCATGAACATCTTGTGTCTAAAATCGAGGCTACTCTTGCTAGTGTCCGATTGGGGTAGACAAAATCTTGTCCAAGTTAACCTTGCCAAGACTCAAGTCTGTGCATTTACCGCTAAAAAAGCCCTATTTACCTACTGCAGCGCCGCAATTTCAGGGCACACCTCTTTCCATCTATTATATCTATCTATTATAGTATTTGGATCCTCGGTGTTGAGATCTCTAGTGACGTCCAATACCGAAGTCATTTATCCAGAAAAGGCATCCAAAAAACTCGGCGTGCTCAACAGGGCGCGGTAGTTCTTTACTGCAGAGTAAACACTGCTCCTCTATAAGTCGCAAGTGCGGCCGCAAATGGAGTAGTGCTGTCACCTTTGGGCTGGTGCACCTGAATACCAGCTTCGACCTTTTGACTCGGTAGAAGGGCGTGCTATGAGGATTGTCAACGATCCTTTACTAGCGGGTGGTGTCGAGCCCCTTCGCGACAGGAGAGACTTTGCCTCCTTATGCGTGTTCTATCACCTGTACAACAGTCTGTGCTCTGAGGAGTTGTTTGATATGATGCCTTTTATCATCGCAACGCTCGCCATTGACAGGGTGTTCACCCTCACACTTTGCGTCCGGAGCGCACGCACACGGTTAGGTCCGATAGAGGCTTTATTCCGCGTACGCTTAATTGTGGAATGAAGATCCCTGCCTGGGTTTTCCCGAACGTCTACAGTATGGGGTTCTTCAAAAGGGGTCTTAGAAAGTTTATAACGGGTCGGCAGCGCGAGTGCTGCACCTCTGGTGTTGCAAACGTCCATAGGCTACGCTGACCACTTTCCATCAGGTGGCCGTACGCTTGTCTGCCACCTCAGTGGTATAAAAAAAAAGAAAAATATTATGGCGGTATGGTTTATTGGGTAGCTACGGAATGTTTTGTTTGCTATGTTGGTTAAACGGTAGTCGTCAGTCGGTAAACTCGGAACTGCACACGCGCGTACTCATGGTCGATCGCCGTATAATGCGAATAAATAAAGAAGTAGTAGATCTGTGTTTCTCAAACTTTTCGCTGCTATTGCTCGGATTTATCATTACTACCTCGGGAATTATTTTCATGTTCTCGTGTCACCACTGTGGAACAGAAGCTCGTGATGGTGTACAGAGTACACTGTGCTTAAACCGGTTTGATTTTCCTTGTGTGGGTTAACTGAGGCAGGATATCGCAATCTCGGTGAAAGAAAAAGCACCTGGAAGTGCATTACATACAAGACTGGACTAGCGAGCCCATCCAACTTGCCTACGACGCAAACATCGGGTAAGAAAACACAGAGGGACTTGGACAATGTATACCAGGAGCTACGGAAGCTCACAGAGCAGCTAACTCAATTACCGTTATTAGTTGAGACCGTGAAGATTATTCAGGCTGATATTGCAGATCTCAGAACTATGAAACATGAACTGTCTGATATAAAAAAATCATTAACTTATGCTCACACCTTAATAGAGGAGCTTACTTGTAGGATAACGGAAGTTGACCTACAATTGAAATCTCTGCAGGAATCTAAGGAGGACCTATCACGATTTGAACAGCGCTTTGAAAGAATGCAAGTTACTATGCGAGAGAACGAGCAGAGGCTTCGTTTAAATAATATTGAGATAAAGGGTATTCCGGTATATGCAACTGAAAACCTATACACTATTATAGCTAAACTTGGTAATAAAATTAACTGTGATCTTACTTAATAAGGATCAAATTAACTACATTACTCGCGTACCACAGCGCAATAATAAAGATGCTAAGAATATAATTTTATGTAACACAATCGCTACTTAAGGGACAATTTCGTAGCGGCAGCAAAGAAATGCAGCTCATTGACTGCGGCGGATCTGGGTGTAAGTAGCAATAGCAGAGTCTTTGTAAATAAATATATATAATAAATATAATACCTAACACTAGAAAATAAACAGTTACTAAACAAAGTCAAAATTCTTGCTAAAGAAAATAATTACTCATACATTTACAACATACATTTACAATTTGAACAACCTGTATAATATTCCTGCTTATCGTACAATACAAATGAATAGAACAGGTTTCTTTTGTAAAATTGAACAAGACAATAGGAGCTAGAACATAGATTGTATTCACGAATTTTATAATGTGAAATAGATGTTTAAGCCTAAAGCAATAAGGTTTAATATTTGTATTAAGAATATTTTCATAATACCCACATCATTTCGTTAGGTGGCAAAATATAGATTGTATTTACGATGTTTTGTTTTTTTTGTTATTATAATGTATAGATGTTTAAGTATTAGTCAATAAGGTTTAATATTTGTAAGAAAAATACTTTCAAGATACTCACATCATGTTGTTAATAAGTGCGGACGTTTCGAATGTGAGTGCTAACACAAACCTTCTACTAGGTTTAATGGTACAAATTAAAATATTTTGTTGTAAACGTACGTATCTAAATAAATTAAAACAAAAAAAAATTTGGATAAAAAACAGCAAAATTCTAGTGAGAAAAAAATCAACCTACCTATCTTTCGTTATCAAGTCAGAACTGGATCTAAAGAAGATAGTTTGAAGTATTATTCGAAGATGAACGTAATAATAGGTTTGAGAACCATTGTCGTTATAAGTGTGCACTTAATAGCTCATATCGTTATTATTGTACTAGATAGAATTTACATGGCTGCATATTTTACCTACATGAATTTCACAGCACACTATGTCGACGTCATTAAGGTTGTCTTTAGCTTGTTACGACCGTTGATTGTGGCATCTGTATTACCCACTTTTATCAATATTGTGCTTACAATGAATAATGTTCGTGTGATTCCATCATTTTATCTAATTATAAATATTGTTTACTACACAAAACCTGCTAGGAAAGCTCGATTAATAGTTTTTATAAGTTTATATCTGTATTTAATTATAATGTGTTTATGTTACAGTTGTTTTGTGATATGTACGGTGCCAACTGAATACCTATATTTTTGTAACAAACATGTAAATGTGGATAAATGTTTAGACCCCTTAATCCCAGAGAATATCCATCACGTATCTCTTTTTATAAATGCGGATTTTATGGAACAACAGGTCCTGGCAACGCAGCCAAGGAAAAGATACATGTATCGCTCGGGTGATTTTGCATCCATATCTAATGGAATTGACTCCTTAGATTGGCATGACGATCTCCGTACGGGTACAATGGACAGTGCCTTGTCGTTGTTTTACGATAGACTAAAGGAACTGCGCGAAAATTTCATTTCGTTCAAAACTGTAAAACCTACATCAAAATATTCCTCTTGGTACAAAACACCCCTCAAATTCTCAAAGAAAAATATAAATATCACGCTACGTATAAGAAGTATGGCAACTTATCAGACTACGAGTCCTTTTTAATATTAAGGAATCGTGACAGGGAGTTGGAAAGAGATATGTTTGACAGCTACATCAAAATTACGAAAACTAATGTAGCTCGATCTCCAAAAACCTTTTGGTCCTACGTAAAAAATAAGCAAATGTCTTCCAATACTTACCCTTCTACAATGAAATATAAACAGTGCTCATCTAGTCTTCGAAGTTTAGTCATTGAAGCGCTCGTGGCCCCGCGGTCTCAGTGTTCGGTAAACGATCACTGAGGCACGCAACTTTCACTATGGCTGGTCGTCGGATGGGTGACCACTTTGTGGCATTTACATTTGCGAGCGTTTCCGTGCTTCGGAAGGCACGTTAAGCCGTTGGTCCCGGTTGCCAGTAAAATGGCAGTCGTTAAGCCTGGTTGAAGGCCTTATGGGCGGCTTGAAAATTTCAACAGCAGGTAGCCATTGCCTGCGTCTGTCTATTTCAACACGGCAATGGGCTCACCACCTATTACGTGGGACAGGAATCCACACGGTGAAAAGTGGGCATATAATATGCCTCTGCCACCCCTTCGGGGATAAGGCGTGATGGATATTTATTTATTTATTTTACTCATCTAGTCGGGGGGAAGATATTTGCAATATGTTTAATGATTTTTTTAATTGTAATTTCCTGTCGAGTTCTATTACCTCTGATGCTGATTTTGATTATCAAAATTACAATTCATCTACCGATATAAGCTCAATAATAGTGCAGGAGCCTGAGGTCCTGAAACTTCTTAAAAGTATCGATTTAAATAAATCTGCAGGCCCCGACGATATCCCTGCTGTCCTTATTGCTAGATGTGCGCAAAGTTTATCTTTGCCTCTCACTATACTATATAGACGTTCCCTCAATGAAGGGGTTATGCCACTTATATGGAAAACAGCATATATAACACCGTTACACAAAAAAGGCTCCAAAGCCCTCGTAAAGAACTATAGGCCTATTTCAAAACTTAGTCCTTTTGCAAAGGTTTTGGAGAAACTTGTTTATCCTTGTGTCTACCATGGCATTAAACAATCTTTGAATGACTCCCATCACGGTTTTCTAAAAAATAAATCTACCGTCGTTTAAATAAACCTACTCGTTTCTTCTGATTACCTAACAAAGGTTATGTCAAATCCCGCGCAAGTAGACGCGGTCTATGCAGACTACAGCAAGGCGTTCGACCGAATAGATCATTTAACTCTGTTGCAGAAACTATTGCGTATAGGTATTAGAGGAGATCTATGTAGATGGTTCAAGTCCTATATTGAAAATCGCTGTCAGACCGTTGTTCTCAATGGGTACAGTTCAATGCCTTCCCAGATTCTATCTGTAATTCCGCAGGGATCCTTGTTAGGCCCTTTACTCTTTGTTGTCTTTATTAACGACATTGATTCCTGCTTTAATCACTCTAAAATTATTCTCTATGCTGATGACATGAAGATACCATGCCCGATAAAAGAAAATGGTGACTGTTTCGGCCTCCAACAAGACTTAGACCATATACAAAATTATTGTCTGATTAACAAGCTTGAACTTAATGTGTCAAAATGTTGCGTCAGCACTTATACTCGTAAACCAAGTCCAATCACTTTTGAATATAAACTTTGTGATGCTGTTTTAAAAGAGTTAGTTCTATTAGAGACTCGGGTGTAATTTTCGACTCAAAATTATTATTCGACGTGCACATTGAAAGCATTGAGAGGTAGGCTTCTAAGGCATTGGGTTATGTTCTGAGACTCTCGTCCGATTTCGAAAATATAAAAACGTTTAAAATTGTATACTGTGCATTTGTCAGAAGTCATTTAGAATATGGCTCGCAGGTGTGGAACCCGGTATATAAAGTATACGCTGATAGAATAGAAAGTATTCAAAAGCGATTTCTACGCTTTTTACAATATAAAACTCGGAAGTATAACTCTAACTATCTTTCGCGCTGCAAGAGGTTCCACATACTCCCGTTGCATGAAAGAAGACGCATTGGCGACATTTCATATCTTCTTAGAATAGCATATGGCACCGTTGATTGTCCCGAGTTACTCGGCGAGTTAGGTTTTATAACTCACTCTAAACTGTTACGTAATCCTAGTTTACTTTTTGTTCCATTCGAAAATTGCACATATAGAAAAAAAACATATTTAATAAGTTGTGTCGCGAGTTAGATTTAGATTTGAACACTTTGGCTGCTGCCGAACATTTTTGCGATATAATAGCTATGCTAACATCGGCACACCAGGAGTAATTTCAGTCCCTACGGGTATTTATTAAAACCCGTAGGTAGATTGTGAGTAGATATTAGTAGTCATAGTAGGGTGTCTCTACTATTTGCAATTCAAAAACCTCGACTTATATTTACCCATTTTTACTATTTAGTCATTTTAGGCCAAAAGTATTTACTTTTTCACTATGTTACATGAGTCGAAGTTTACCGATATATCTACATATATATTTACTAGTTGATGCACGCAGCTCCACTTGCGTGGAGAAGCTTTCCCGTTTTCCACAGGAACTTGTTCCCAAGATAAAACATGCGTTTTTCTGATGCATAAGCTATATTATTCCGGGTTGGAGCAAATATTTGTGTGATCCACAAATGTGTTTCGGAGTTTGTGTGTTTCCTATGTATAATATGTATGTATTTAGAAATATATAAATATGTTTATCTAGATCCCATAACACAAGCTAATATTAGCTTACTTTGGGCTAGATGGCGCTGTGCGAAAAGTGTTCAACAATATTTATATTAATTTATTCTAAATGAGAAAGAGTAACAAACCTAACATTCTTTCAAAGTTTCGCATGCATAATATTAGTAAGAAGTATATCTGTGACTCAATTGTTTTTTTTTTATATAACAACAGGATTTCAATAAATAAAATCGATTTAAAAATATTTATAATTTTCCTTATCCTAAAATTGATATGAACATGTGGCCACCACGTCACTCCACGGCACGGCGCCGAAATGGCTGGTATCGGGCCTTTTTTATATAAAAAAGATTTATAACTTTAAAACCCTTTTCTTTAGAACAATAGATATTTTGGCGGCCACTATTTTTTATTACAATTTTTTTTTTCTTGAAAAGATCGTATGTCTTTGTTACAAATCAGGTAGATTTTTTTTTAAAAGGTGCCGCCCTATTGTATTGTCACATGTTTGTAACAACAAACAAAGCTTTATATTGTTATCTAATAAAAAAAATTAAGTTTATGTTATTATCACTGATGATGTCCATCCCCGGTGCGTCTTTGTCCCAAAAAGACACACACGCTGCTTGTTTGTCCAAATCACACACCGTTTGCGGAAATACGCAAACGCGATAAATAAAGAAAACGCATACGCTACGGGATCCAGCAGTAAATGAGTATACAAGTGTCGCACGATTGAGGTGTGACATGGCAAACAAATTCTTTGAATTAATTCAATAAGCAGCTTACTGACTTATCGACTGTTTTGTTTTTTCTTTTACTTAAACTATGCATGTATATCTGTGAGAACTTGTAAATGGTTCAGCTATATAATAGTTACAAACATTGTATGTATATTAGCTGTAAGTTTTCCAAATAAAATAAAATAATAAAATAACATAGTGGCTTAATGCTAGTTGAGTACCGAATTGTTTTACTGCTGTTTAAGCAGGGATGCTGAGTACTGGTTAGGTACTTTGTTACTTGAACCTTAGAGCTATATGGTCACAATGTTTTATTACGTTGAAAGCTATTTAAGATTAGTTAAGAATTAATTGTAAGTACTATATTGACCCGATTCTATGACTGTTTAGGATAGTTTTCAATGGGGTCAGAATAGCTGAGTGGGCTTGTTACTTTCGTAGACTTTCACAGACGTGTCGAATAGCGTGTTATTCGGAGGCAGAAACTAATGGAATGTCAAGCAATTAGTTTACCCAATCGCTAAATTGTTATCAATTAGAAATATTGCTTGAGTGTGTTTAGTTGTCCTCAATGCCGATAACTTGCAACAGATGACAGATGAGTGACAGATGGCATTGTCGGGTGACAGCTAGTCTATGTGAGAGGACAGACGTCTAATTATTAGCCGTAGACAGAGAATTAGCAGATTGTTACGAGCGAGCGCAGCGGTCAGTCGCATTGTGAAACTACTCCAAAACTAAATCCAAAAGTATTGTGAACATCTTTGTTATTTTGCAATTTAGTATTTAGTAAAATTAAACATCAGTGTACTGGTAGATCAGCTCAACTGGTAGATCAGATCAATTACTTGTAGATCAGCTGCTTTGCCCCACAGCAAAATGCCGTAAGACATGACACTATGAAAATAACTAAAGTATACCAGCCTGGCAGTTGCCACATCAGTAAACTGACTTACAATACAATAAACCTGACTTTACTAACGGCAAAGGCTGCCGAGCTGAGTTTACCTGCAAGACACGTTATTTGGGCATTCCACTGCAGTTTGCTATCTAAAGAGATCCCCAAAAAGTTACAGTACAAGTACAGTTGATTCTACAAGATTAAGGGTATCACCATTCAATGTTATATTTGTACCGCAATTCCTGACATTAGGCATGCTGAATCTGATACATTTTGTATTCTTAGCGTTTAGTAGCAAATTATGGGTCGTAAACCAATCTACAACTTTGGCAAGTAAACTATTTACGCCCTTAAAATTACTAAACGTGCGATCAACTTTAAAAATAAGTGACGTATCATCAGCAAATAGGACAATGTCGAACAAGTTCTGTATATAGAATGGCAGCCCGTTAATATAAATTAAAAATAGAAACGGACCCAGAATTGATCCCTGCGGTACGCCCATAGCTACAGATGCTCCAGAGGAGCGAATTCCAATGACATCAACATGTTGTATTCGATCATTTAGGTAGGAGGCAACAAGGTTCAGTGCAGAGTCTTTGATACCATAATAAAAGAGTTTTCCCAATAGTGTTTTATGGTCAACGCAATCAAATGCTTTGGAGAGATCTCAGAATACACCAATAGCATCTTGTCTATTCTCCCAGGCGTCATATATATGATTCAGAAGTGTCACACCTGCATGAATGGTAGAACGACCCCTTGTGAACCCATACTGCTCCTTATGTAATAGCATATTTAAATTAAAATGAGCTTGTATAACGGCACGAATGCAAGAAAAGTCTGAAAGGTATTTATAGGAGGCTCAAGGCTCGGATATGGTGTGGACGGCTCGCTACTGCGGGCAATACAGTCGCTTTATAGGGACTGTAAGGCTTGCGTGCGAGTAGGGGGGGATGTGTCACCTCTTTTTGATGTCTGTACAGGCTTCAAACAGGGATGTGTCATGTCCGCCTGGCTGTTCATAGTGTATCTGGACAGTTGCCTGCAGAAGTTGAAAGATTTTAATATGGGTGTGAATTTGGGTGACTTTATAGTAAACTGTCTGCTGTACGCTGATGATACGGTGCTCATGGCCTCATCAGAAGCCGACCTTCAGGCATTAGTCACTAATATAAAAGAGGAGTGTGAAAGTAAGGGTCTTCGCTTGAATGCAAGTAAAACTAAGGTTCTAGTATTTGAAAGAGGTGACGTAAGAACTAAATGCGAGATTAGGGTAAACCAGGAACGTCTAGAGCAAGTGAATGAAATTGTGTATTTAGGAAGTATGTTTAGCACGGATGGAAGATGTGATTCGGATGTAGAATGGCGAGTAGCTGCCGGAAACAAGGTTAACGGTGGTTTGTCCCAGTTAGTATAGCGACAAAGCATCGTAAAAGAAGCACGAATGGCGATTCATAACGCAGTGCTAGTGCCAACTTTGCTTTACGGTAGTGAAACCTGCGTATTTCAGCAGATGCATGAAAGTAAATTGAATGCTGTGGAGATGCGATCACTTCGAAAATTGTGCGGATTAACTTTGGCCGACCGAATACGAAACGAAGTGATACGCAATATGGCAGGTTTGAATGAAAGTGTCAGCGTTAAGCTGGAAAAGGGCGTGCTCTGTTGGTTTGGACACGTCCAACGAATGAGTGAGGAACGATTGACGAAGAATATATATTGTTCAAAGTAGAGGGTAGAAGTGGTCAGGGTAGGCCGAGACTTACATATGAAGACCACGTGAGCAGATTGCTCAAAAACGGAAAGGTCAAAAGTACTCGGATACCCAGACGTGCGTGTATGAAGAGATTGATGAATCTCGAAGAAGCGAAAGAAGTATGCATGGATCGCGAAGCCTGGCGATCTGTCCTCTCTGACTACCCCGTCAGGGATACAGCGTGAAGATAGTTAGTTAGCTTGTAATTGTTGCAATATAATTTTTTCAAACATTTTGCTAATGGCTGGTAATATTGAAATTGGTCTGAAATTACCAGGGTCGGTTTTGGATCCAGATTTAAATAGAGGTATTACTTTACTGTGTTTCATTAAATCTGGAAACACTCCTTTATCAACACATTTATTAAATATTTCAGCTAGATGTGGTGATATATTAACAATGATAGACTCAATCAATTTTACAGAACTACCACACAAGTCAGCTGTCTTTTTTGAGTTAAGTGACTTGAATACTTTAATGATATCGTTGGGGTTTACATATTTAAAGCCAAATAAGACACTACACTGTTCCACGCTGCGCTTAAGCATGCGTTGAGCTTTTATTGGACAAGAATTTAAGGAGCTAGTTGTTTTCGCGGGCATGTCTATAAAATAGTTGTTAAAAGTTTGTGCTATATCTAATTTATTATTACACACTTTGTTATTTATAATTAACTCAATGTTATTATCACGGGGTAGTAATCGACCGGTTTCAGTATTGATTACATTCCAAGTAATTTTTGCCTTGTTTATTGACTCTTTAATTTTATTACTTATATGTGACGACTTGGCAGCAGCACAGGCCTTTTTAACGGTCTTAGAATAAATTTTAACAATTGAATAAAGGCAGGATCAAAATTAAATTGCTTCATACCATATAGTTCGTACAACTTAGCCCTACTTTTGTAAATTCCTGCAGTTGCCCACTCACAAAATTGCAAGTTTTTGTTTTTATAAAATGTTTTTGATTTCAATATGTTGTTGTACTCAGCTTTAATTGTATTAAATAAGGAGTCATACTCGTACAGCTGTTTGGATCTTCCTGATTAATGTCAATATGAGTGACTTTTGCTGAAACATTAACATTTAATTGTTTAAGTTGATGTGCACTCATTGGCCTACATTATACAATTTTATTATTTTTAGAAGTGACATTAATATGAAATGCTGCTTTTTGACCAAGATTATCTGATGGAAAGTTACTTAGTATCTCCCTCGTTGTTGATACACAGTTGCAGAATATATTATCTATACATTTTCTAGAATGTGAGGTGATTCTAGTTGGCTCACAAAATAAATTTTGTAAGCCAAAAGACTTAAACAAATTTTAAAATCTAATACATTTCGAAGACTGCACAAGTAAGTCAACATTAAAATCCCCACACACCATAACATGTTTTCTACTAGTGAACAAACGCTTCAATACATTTTCCATTACAGTTCTAATAAATTATAATCCCTATCTGGAGGACTGTAGACACAGAGGACAATGAGTTGCTCAAGCTCAACACAGGACAATTCTGCAGTACGCTCAATAGAAAGGGCCACAATATCTTTACGTTCTTTACATTTTAAATTATTAGATACAAATATAAGAGAGCCACCACGAATAGCTTTCTTTCTAGAGAACGCACTTTATTACTTATGATAGGGAAAAGACTTGCGATCACAATAGAACAGGGCAATTCAAGGACTCGTTGCAAACGTAGAATATTCACGGCACGAATTTTTTTTTTTTCGATACTAATACCAAAACAAGTATCGCGTCCTTTGCTACCGTAGCGAAGGAATTAGACGATTGCTAGCAGACTGTTTCAAAACCGGAATTAGTAGAAACTTTAAAATCGTCTATGCATGTATTCTGCTTCTGTGGCGCTGTGGGAGTGTATCCGACTGCTAAGCAAGAGGTCGTGGGTTCGATTCCCACCCAGGATAAAACTTTGTGTGATGGGCATTATGGTTTATTTTGTGTCTGGGTGATATTTATCTATAACATATATGTATTTAGGAATATATAAGTATGTTTATTAGTTATCTGGTTACCATAGTACAAGCTCTGCTTAGTTTGGAATCAGATGGCGTTGTGTGAGTTGTCCCAACGATATTTATTTATTTATTTATTCATGGTGTCCTGAATCGAATGCCGCAAACCGTTTGTCTCTATCTCAAGGTTCCTGAGTAGTTTAAAAAAAAGCTTTACGGCCACATAGTTGCGTTCAATTCAAACAACAAATTCTTCGCTAAAGTCTATTGGGTTAGAAACAAAAACATTTCCTAACGTTAATGTTCATTTTGATTAATTTATGCCTTCTCAAACATCAATTTGTTGCCAAGACTATTAATAACGGTTGGTTCATTCCAAAATTATACTAATTTATGTATTCTGTAGCGATTGATTAGGTTCTCGAACAGTGAAATGTAGCTTAACATCGAGAATACAATCGATGTTAACGCCCTCTTCACTTAAGCTAAGATTGCTACTAGCGTAGTTGAAAAAATAAGGAGTAAGTATAATATTAACGCACTTAGCAGTGCGTAGAGTAGAGTAGAGTTTTCTAAACGATTACTGCGTTCAGCATCTATCGCAATAGCTGGTCCGGGTGATTATGAGCAGTTCCGTGCTTCGAAACACGGCAGACGTTAAACCAAGTTGAAGTCCTTAATGAAAATTTTCATTATCGGGTCCCCACAGTCTGAGCCGGTCCGTTTCAACACAGCAATGGGTTCACTACCCGTTAGGCGGGACAAAAATGTTGGTATACGGTACCGATCGGGCATAAAGGTAGGACTGTTTAATAATAGGTAATATTAAGTTAGGTTCTTCATCAGAGCGTTAACGTCACCAAAATTTACGTGCAAAAATAAATAACTTATATTGTAAAGTTATTTCTGTATTGACATTGGTGTTCATCGCAGGAAGAATATACTATTCGTAATTTTTTAAAACTTGTTTATTTTGTTTGAACGCGTTAATCTCTGAAACGACTGATTCGAATTGAAAATATCTCTTTGTGCCATTTATCGAGGCAGCATGTAGACTACAACACGCTACTACCCAGGAGAGCGAAGCAGTAATCATAAATGAAAAATAATGTCCAAACTTTCATACTAACACTATTTTATTGTAAAATAAAAAAACGACGGGATTACATCGGTACCACGGGGGTTCGAAACATGTCACGAACGGGCAAAACCGCGGTGTTAAGCTATTTAAGCATAAACGCTGTCAAGTCTGACTACTTAATCAATTACTTATAAACTAAAGACATATCCCACGAGGACGGCGCTGTCCATTATTAGGAGTGATGGATTACTGTATACGAGACGATACAGGCAAGTACGTGATATTGTACAGCAATCTACATTATGGCAATCTACTTACTATCCAATTATGTCTAATGGATGAATTCCCCAAAGTCGCTATTTTTAATAGTAACGGTTAGTGTGTAATAAGGGCAATAACCTAACTTCTATTAAATAATTATTTACTGTAAAACCACAGGACTTCAGCCATTTGTGTTTATTAATTTTAGACTAATGTATGAAAATTTGTCCGATTTGTTGACGTTTATGATTACTGCTCCACGCCTTTGGGTAGTAGCGTGATGATGTATAGCCTATAATAATAATAAAACTATAAGACAAGATGTAGAGAGTCACTCACCTTCTTGATCTCAAAATTAGAACTATATGGAATAAGGGGATCTCTTTCGTAGCTACCTGACACATCGCAAACAGTCTGTATTAATCGACACAGTAGCCAATAAAGAAGGTACTGTAAATTATGGAGTTCCTCAGGGTAGTGTTCTCAGACCTACTCTGTTCCTGATATATATAAACGATTTGTGCAAAATGAACATTCCAAATTGTAAAATCATAACCTATGCCGATGATACGGCTATTCTTGTTAGTGGTCGGGACTGGTTAGAAGCTAAGTCGAACTCCGAACACGCATTGCGATGTGTGATGAACTGGTTGGATTCTAATCTCCTTACACTTAACTTATTAAAAACTAGATACATACCGTTTAGTACTAACCGAGCATCTCAGCCTCCTGCCTCATTCACCCTTTGCGCTCATATTTGTCCTCCTATGGATGTGGCACAAAGGTATGACACAAACCCTGCATATCCTTGCACATGCACTGTTATTGAACCCACGACACACATAAAATACCTTGGTATTATTATAGATAAAACCCTGAGCTGGAGGCAGCAAATCGAGGCCTCTACTTCTCGAACTAGAAAACTGATATATGTGTTCAGAAGTATAAGGAACATTCTTGATTTAGATGCCCTAAAAACTATTTATTATTCTCTTTGTCAATCGGTTCTTTCTTATTGCATTACATCCTGGGGAGGTGCCGTAAAAACACAAATGCTCCCATTGGAAAGAGCTCAGCGGGCTGGACAGCCCGCTTTGTCATTGTCTTAAGGACTTAAGACAATGTTGCGAAAGCCCATTAGATTTCCCACAACTGAACTCTTTTCCTTGTGCAGGGTTCTAAGTGTTCGGCAACTTTTTATTTTAAATACCACACTCCGCAAACACACGGAAACATTTTATCAATCAACTTTTACCTGCTCAAAGAGAAGATCTGACAGAGTTTGTCCAGTATTACCTCGCCGAACTGCAGTAGCCAGTAGACATTACTGTTTTATTAGCTCAAAATTATATAATATAATGAATAGGAAGCTAAATATATATCCACTATTACTGCATAATTGTAAAAAGAAATGCAGAGAATGGCTGCTTACTTTACGGTATGATGACTCTGAATCTCTGCTCGATGACTGACTGATAGACAATTAAACAAATACACATACTCGCTCATAACACACACACACATACCCACACACACTCACACACACCCATACATACAACACACAAACACTACATGTTTTTCATATTATTTTTAGAGTCTTAACTGTGCATGTTTGTAAATTTTTTCAATATTGTAATCAAATTGTTGTTCGGATGTGGGCGTTGATATTCGCGTCACATTTTATACTATTGCGGATATCATCGTTATATTGTACTGTATACATTGTTATTTGTTTCCAAATAAAAAAATAATAAAAAATAAATAAATTGATATAGCCCAACACACATAATTTACAAAAGACTTTATCCGAAAAAATAAGTAAATATTCCGACCTAAAAGACGAAATACTGAGAATATGAAAGCAAGAAAACGTGTTCATAATTCCAACAATCTTTTCCACGACTGGCTTTATTCCTAATCCTGACTTACAAACATTAGGATTACCACACCATACCAGAGTCACTATACATAAGTTTACAGAAGGCTGCTATTTTGAACACTTGTAGAATGGTCAGAAAATTCATGCAGTTGGACGACAATACGCCAATATAATAAATACACCTCATCCTGCATTTACTTGGTTAAGACCCGTAAATGCAGTAAAACCAGCTAACTAACCAGCTAAATTACAGACATTAAGGTTCCACTTAACTACAATGGGCGGTCTTATCGCAAACATCTCTTCTCTCAATCTCTTTTAGGCAACCTTTAAATATATAATATTACCTAGAGGCTTATAGCCTTCCGCAATATCTATTGCCTTCTAGGTTACCTACAACACAAAATAAGATTTTATTTTGAGAGGCTTATACATTCCTGAGATTAGCAAGTTCAACCAAAACAACACACAACAAACTCTTCAGCCCTTCAACTTTTTGTGGGTACTTTCATTCCGTAGATCATCGTGCATGGAGTGAGTTATTTTTTACTATTACTTACTATATAATTACAGACTTTAATGCTTCGGAAGGCACGTTAAGCAGTTGGTCCCGGTTGCCAGTAAAAGGAAGTCGTTAAGCCTGGTTTAAGGCCTTATGGACGGTTAGAAAAAATTCAACAGCAGGTCGCCACAGCCAGCTCCTGTTCATTTCAACACGGCAATGGCCTCACCACCTGTTACGTGGGACCCAAAATGTTTACAGTGAAATGTGGGCGTATAGTAGCCTAACCCTACGGAGATAAAGGCGTGACAATATGTTATGTTATAATGCAGTTTATAAGGCGCGCACAAGTATTATTACCAAAATCTATGGCCTTCATTCTTTCGATTTAAAAGTTAATGAATTCACTACCATCACTGTACCTATTAAATATCGTGGTTCCTATTAAATATTGTAGTACCTACCTATTTGTAGTAAACTCGCGGCTTTGTTCGAGTAGCGATATTTTTTCCCTCACTCGTTTTCCATAAGCATACGTTCCCAGGATAAGAAGTAGTCTATAGCACTGAGGGATACATTTTTCTAACAGTGAAATTATTTTCAAAATCCCTTCAGTAAATCCAAACTTTTACTCCTAAGTACCACCACACTCACAACATCACAAATAAAGTTTTCCTTTTTCTAATAATATTAAGAACTTAATACTAAAATTAAAGGTACCTAAAAAAATTGTAAAGACGATGAACGCACAAGCCTTTATTAGGTTCTCTAAAACTATAAACTAACTTTCTCATGCTGTATTCCTTCGCGGTAATACTAAGGTATTACTTATTACATTATTTGGTACTCTTTCACACAAATCCTACTGAATTTATTTATATCAAATTACATAATCCTGACTTTATGCTATTAAATAGTGATGGTACATCACTATTTTAATGTGTATTCACCATGTGTATTCATGTCCCACGAAATAGGTGGTGAGCTCATTGCCGTGTTGAAAAAAACAGACGCTACCTGCTGTTGAAAATTCTGAAGCCGCCCATAAAGTCTTCAACTTGACTTAACGACTGGCAACCGGGACCAACGGCTTAACGTGCCTTACGAAGCACGCTCGCAAATGTAAATGCCACAATGTGGTCCCCATCCGTGACCAGCAATAGCGAAAGATGCTTAACGCAGTAATCGTTTACAGAACACTGAGTCCGCGGGACCACAGGCAATTTTTTAAATTTCATATTTTATTATAAATTAGCTGAATGCAAAATAATGTATCTGCTCACCTAGTGGCGAACACTGGTGTAGCCTTTTCTCTTGACGCTAAAATATCAGCGGAAAATCGTTTCACCAACAAAAATTTAGATTTGAATTACAAAATGATGATACTTAATCTTCTTTTAGGTAGGTACTTACAGTAAATCCCAATTTTATTTTGCTATGCAAAACCCAAATCGGGTATCATGGTTATTCTAGTTTCTCTGCTAAAGAAAGTCAAAACATTGAGCCTTTAATAAGGGCCCCCTGCTGCAATAGGTAAAACTTAAAAGGCACAAGCCGCGTTCATACCTTCTTATCAAACTCTGAACATAAATAATAGTGGTTCAAGTAATTTACGACTGGATAAAAAAGGGTACAAAAATAACATTAGTAATGTCAAGGTTTGCTGTTGGTCACAAATCACTATAAACCCGAAGTCTAACATATTAAATCCCTTTGTAGTCACATAATGATTCTTCTACTAATTATATTACCGCCGTCAATATGAAATTATTTTTGCCATATAATCCAAGGCATAAACTCTAAATAATACTATTCGATTAGGTATTGGTTTGCTACATCTCTGACGTATACGTACTTTTAGTTGAGCGGTTTGGCGCTTCAGTGTATGATGCGGGAGTGAGCGCGCCTGACTTTCAGGGATACGCAGCTCGTCCGTCGAATCGTCGTCGGCCGCACTCACTCGACCGACCGCGACTGGTACACGTGCCTAGTACTACACCTGTTTTATTTTATAACTGAAACTTTTCATCGGAACATGTAGCAATAGCATTATGTCGGTGTGTGGTCAGGGCGGACATGCGGAAGACGATAACGCCTCAGAGGAAGTAGCGACACAGTTCCGCGACAAGACATCAGATATTTACAAGCAGAAGCCTGTCAGTAAAGTGGTACGGGTGTTGACTGTGCTGGCGTACCTGCTGTCAGTGTCGCTGGCAGCGATACTGCTATCTGTATATTACGTCTGCGTGTGGAAGTCGCCAGAGCTAGCACTAGAGCCCGCTGAGCTGAACGCGCGCCGCGGCAACAGCAGTGACTATGTAGACATTGCATACGGCGACCAACCGTTCTCCATCAATGGTAAGTTCACTTTAGACTTTATCTAACCATGTTTACCTACTCTTAATAATAGGTACTGACAGTTATCAGTAACAACGGTGCTTTGAGAAGGCTTTAATGGATTGAATTGAAATTAAAATATCCCATGTTGGAATTCCAATTAAAATCGAGCTTAACTTTAATTTTAAAGAAATTGTCATACCAATTTAAAAAATACTACTCTTATACACTAGTAACCCATAATCCTTTTTTTTATTTGCTGTGGTAGAAATTGTAATGTTTTTATCAAAGAGAATAAATAAATATTGTGGGACACTTGTTGTAACAAGTGTCCCACAAGATTTATATCAGCGCCATCTAGCCAAAACTGACCTATAAGCATGTACTATGGAATCTAGACAACTATAGAGATTTCTATTTTAGCTAGAGTGTTACTGACTTTTCTTGGACTAGCTCTAGCTCTGTCTCTATGCCGAAGTCTGCCATTCGAGACTTCCAGCCATAGGCCAAATGGAAGGGTAACCTGTGATTTTAATCGGTTAAAGTCGGCATGGCATTCATGAGGATTTACACAAAAAAAACCGTCAGTAACGGCTTAAGTTTTCTTGTGTTGATACGAGTACATATCTATCATTATCACAGATCAAAGCACTGAACGGATTTGATTCAAATATGGCAAATAGCGTGGCGAGCATAAGTAAGCCCCTATACGAGGCCAGAATCATCAACGTAGTAAATTTAACGTGACAAAATCTCAAAAACTGGCTCCGATTGATTGGCAAAAAGTATTAAATACGGAAACGACATTAAATAAGGAACTGAAAATGAACAAACATAAATTTTTACTCAGTTTATACTACACTACTCAGTCTATAAAAAAGTTATAAAATATAAACTGCAAACCATAAAATTTTATAGAAAATAATGAAATCCCGCCCTTAAGGGTTTACAGAACTGGCAGTGCCTGGGTAAGGAAGGGTAATTTTTTCTGTACAAAAGTACTATTAAAATTTTCCTTACTACGGTATGTAAGTATGGTACGCTGGTTTATTGTACTAAGGAAAATTGCTAAAACTGAACGGGGAATACCTATTAAAAATAGTCAATTTTTTATGTCCCTACTTAAAAGGGATTTAGATTTCTATATAGAGAAAGCATGAACCACAACTAAATTTCACGTGGAAGAAGACACGGGGCACAGCTAACATATTAGGTGCCTTAAAATGGTCGCACTTTATAAAATTCTATAGGGACAGCGTACGTCACGCGTTTTCGATTAATTACTTAATTGGGTAAATTCACTATAATCACTTAATAGATGGGATAGGTGGGGCGGGGTGGCCTACATGTGAAATTATGTTAGATCTCTACGCCTATAATGGACCTTATTTCGCAGAAAATCTTACACAGAGCAGAGGTTATTTTATTGTGCTCTAAGCAATAGAAACCTATACAAAAATGATAATTATAATTTTTTTTAGCAAATTATACATTATATTTCACAAATGTCATTGTTCCTGATTTTTAGTTCTATTTTTACATATTGCGGGATACTGATGCCTAAGCTAGGCCATAGGCCTGTGGTTCAGGTCACCAGGACAAGATAGTAAGAATAACCAAAAAAAAAATGTACTAGGTAATTATAACAACAATATTAAATTTAACATAAGTTGACGCTTTGCCTTCCGAAGCACATAAAGCTCGTAAATGGAAATGCTGCAAACGGTCACCCATCTCAGGATTAACCGTATCCTAAAACGTTTAGCACTGTGAGGCCTTACAGAGCACTGAGCAGACATGTGACATATGTAATTACTAGTTGACGCCCGCGGCTTCGCCTGCGTAGAGAAGTTTTCCCGTTCCCGTTTCCCACAGGAACTTGTATATTATAGGAATAAAAAGTAGCCTATGTGTTATTCTGATGTATAAGCTATATTATTGTAAAGTTACATTACTACTTCTACGAAATGTTAAAGGTCCGTACTCCACACAAAGTATTTCTTATTATCACAGTAGGTACAGATATCTAATGTTGTTAAGATTTTAGAGGAAATCGGACTTTACCACTATTTTTTTTTACATCCGTTGTTGGATCCACTAACCTACTGTCTGAGAAATAATGAAATCCCGAACCGACGGTGCATGACTAAGAAACGGTAAAGCTTTTCTATATTAATATTTTCGACTTTAAAAACCCACAAACTTCGTTCGGTTCCTTCTGTGGTATCAACGCATTCCATAGTAAAACATTTGTAAACGTACGAGAATATTGTTGGATTAAAACCTGCAACTCATCACAGAAAGACAACAATGAAGGAGACTTCTAAAACATTATGTCATTCATGCAGTTAATTATTTGATAACATAATTTTTTTCTTGCCTTTTTTAACATGAAAACTCACGCCAGATACAAACCGTCTAATCTAAAACCACACGGCCCTTAAACTATGTACATGCTTGGAATGCAAAATCACAATAAGATTTTATAATATTCAGCTCTGACTTTTGACAAAATATTATCAGATACAGAACAACACAACATACACGTAGGTACTAGGTTTAACTCGAAGGGTTTCTTGTAATCCAATTAGCTTAACCGAATTGTGTCCAAAATTGAACATCAATTACTTCATTCACTTGAGTTTTGTGTTGGCTTTCGCTGTATTTAGTCCAATGTTACTTACATAAATCAGCGGTTAATGTTCATTTGCATTTACAAATTAAGACCTTTACTTCGATTAATGGTGGTACACACAAACACAATTAACAATAATTCTTGTCACATTAAACCTGTCTAAGCATTAAACTTAAGTCTTTAACGGTAATGTCTATGTTTTTAAACACTGGGGCAGTTTCTATTTTCAACCAAAACGAAATTGTATTTGTCTTTGGGTTCTTCTATCCTTTTGCCTATTCTAATCCTTGCGTCGGAGTACAACTTCCAAAGAGGCACTTGAAGAATAAAATTTGTAGGGTGTTTCCCACCCTGTTTACACCAAGATATATTATATAATACCTACATGTATGTTACAAATTTTATGCAATGTTTTCATTTTTTGTTCTCACTCTAGAACTTATTGTAGGTATGTATTGTACTAGTTTTTTTTTTTTTTTATTTTCGCGGGGAATGCATTTACGCACCGTCATCCCTGCTGCGGGGGCAGCAGGGACGGTGTGTGGGGCTCCCGGCCCGTGAGAGAGGGCCGTCCTACCCACTAAACCCCGCGGTGTTCCGCCTCACCTTAAAATCGACTCGCAGGGTAGGCCTGAGGTTAAATCACTGCGAGCCGGCAAGGGGCACCCCAGAACGGAGGGGTCCGTCTCGGGGCGGTCGATAAGCGACCACCCCGGAGCTCCCTAAGGAGCTGAAGAACTAGCCCGCACCTCCACCGCTCTCGAGCGCTCCTCTGTAAGCAGAGGAGGTGAGAGCGGCTGGTACGGGCGTGCGCAAAAAGTGGGCACCCTTTGAGAGAGAGGGCCGTCCTACCCACTAAACCCCGCGGTGTTCCGCCTCACCTTAAAATCGACTCGCAGGGTAGGCCTGAGGTTAAATCACTGCGAGCCGGCAAGGGGCACCCCAGAACGGAGGGGTCCCATCTCGGGGCGGTCGATAAGCGACCACCCCGGAGCTCCCTAAGGAGCTGAAGAACTAGCCCGCACCTCCACCGCTCTCGAGCGCTCCTCTGTAAGCAGAGGTGAGAGCGGCCGGTACGGGCGTGCGCAAAAAGTGGGCACCCCCTGGAACACAGAAAGGGTGCCCGTCGCCAAGTGGCCAGTTGGGCGGGGTCCCCCGACCTGCCGCCTACGGCCAGACACTATTCGGGGGCGCGCATGTATTGAGCACGTCGACGCCCCCGAACCGGACGGCGGGGCGGGAGCGTCTGTCCCGTACGCTCCCGCACCCGCAACTCCTCACGTTTCGCCACCATCACCTCGCTAGCAAACGAGGCGACGGCGGCCCAACACTGTTGGCTGCCGACCATGGCTTGCACCACAGCCGGCAGCGACAAATTTTCACAGACAAGGCCCGTAAGGGCGATACGCGGCCCGTCCCGCTCCGCCGTGTCCACGACGCCACTTGAGCAGTGACGACACACGGGGTCCGGCTCCACCCCAGCCACCTCCCACAGGTACTTGGCGAATACGCCATGCTCTGTGAGGAGCTGACTGAGGTGAAATGTCGGCGCTTCATGTGCCCTCTCTACCCAAGCACGTAGGACGGGATGTATTGTACTTGTTGATTCAGGTGATTCATAGAACAAATAATTCTGCAAGTTTGGTTTTTGACAAGTATTCTACAAGTTTCCCTTACAAGTTTTCCCTTTTCTACAAGTCCCATACACATGACAGAATAATAAATGTATCCGTTGACAGCGAGACGACGCCTGGATCTGGGCGTGGACATTCTCACGCTGAAGACTATGGTGAAAGCTATGGTCTCCAGCGGGAGCAAATGGGACACCGCTGCATCTTTTTGCGAGCATCTCATGCTCGCAAAATAGGTGGCGATTAGGGAGCGGGAGAGAACTCTCCCTCCCGAGTTTCGCAGTCTGCGGCGAGGATGCCGCAGACTTGTCTTCGCCCAAGACTACCGTCCTCCATGACCGGGGGCCTGGGGATGGCAGGTGGACTGCTCGCCGTCCTTACAGAAGCAGGCCCCGGTCGGTGGCGTGGTGTTAGAGCTGCACGTACGCCCTTCATCCTCTCAAAGAAGTGGTATAAAACCTGACCCCCCCCCCCCCAAAGAAGCGAGATAACACTCGAACCCTCCCCCCCCCCCCCTAAACGAGGCCGCGGAAGCGGATAAAGTCTGTCGGGAGCCCTGGGGCTATCCTTCCGAGGGCACACCCGGGTCTCCCGGCTATAGACTGATGGAAGGGATACGCGTGGTTTTAGTTGGTAAGAGTCCGGCATAGCATCCACGAAGATTTCCACACGAAAAAAAAAAGCGAGAAGTCGACGACGCCTTAAAAAAATGTATTACTGTTAGTGCTTTATAATTTCTTTAGAAGCCGGCGCTAAACCAAGGTGATAGATGTTTATAGAACATCGTCAGAGCCGCAAGAGTAACCTTTATCTTTACTTATATATCACACTATATGGAAGCAGGATTCGAAATGTGGAACAGTAGTAACCATTTCTGATGTTTTGCTATTTTGTTGGTACTAAACAATTACGAAGATACGCGGCGAACAGCAACAAACAAAGATCTCATAATGTAACATTGAATTCAGAACCTCCTATATACTTCGTGGCAAAATCAGATTAATTGCTTTTAAAGTACATTAACTTATTATTTTTTAACATTACAACAAAGCCCCAACCACGTCTGTCTCTTTGGCTGAACGCAGTAAACTTGAATAATTATGTCATGATTTTCATCTTCACTCACGATACTAACTTTTAAACTATCGCGTTGCATACTATCAGTATAATTTGGTAATAACGGGGCTAAACGCGGATATTGCACATGCCTTTTGTTGCCTGTTGTTTCTGGTGATCTTCACACACGATGATTGAGAAAGGTTTATCTACACCATTTATAACTCGAGAACGAGTGGCCCTATTTTTATTGTTTTTAATTTGTTGGATTTATTTTAGAAAAGACTTTATGAAAACGTTGTATTTTCTCATTCTCGTATTATGGAACCTGATTCTTTAGTGGTGCAAATAGGTTGTGACTACTATTTGCACTACGGTTTGTTTTATTATTTCAATAATGTATAAAAATTTAGGAATATAGATGAACAGTGAATTTGTACCTTGTTGTTAAATCAAATAAAAATTCCATTCCCGGATAGCGGAAGATAAAATGTCGATTGGTCGGTGACGTAAGCGCGGACGATGAGGACCCTTCTCGTCTGACAGGCCTTTTATTAGATTCCAATATCAATGTACTTCACTCGGATATATACAATAATAAAGTACTGTATTTTTTAATACTACTTTCCACGGCTAATAAATTTAATTAAGTAGGATGTTTTGGAACTTTCTCGAATGGCAATAACGGACGCAGTAATCCCAAGGAGATTCAAGAAAAATATAGATTCAGATATTTAATATACGTAACTTCAGTCTGATTGTGTAGGCTGTGAGATGTTGAGAAAAGATTACAATTAAAAACTACACCTACCTACACTACTATGAGAACATTGTACCAAATGAACTGAAAGCAAATAAATCTCATTTAATTTCAACAGAACAAGAGAAATACATTTTTTTCTTCTGTGTTCTGTCTTTTGTATGTTCATTTTGTTTTCAGATTTCTGTTCAAATAGTATAGTCATGGCTCAGACGTAGATCCTTTACCAACACTTTCTGGGATAAAGGCAATTCTATACGCCCACATTTCACCATTTGTATTTTATCTTACGTAATTGGTGAAATTGAGAGGCGTATTTAGAAGTTACCGACTGTTAAACATTTCAAGACGCCAATAAAGCCTTTAATTTGGATTGAAGGTAGGTACTAACGGCTTAACGTGTCTACCGAAGCACGGATACGCTCGTAAATGGAAATACCACAATGTCCCCCATCTTCAGATCAATAGTAAGATTTACAAAATTAACGCAATGATCATTTAAAGAACACTGGTGTGTCTGATATGGGTATAAAGAATAATTTTTTTTGACGCGGGTAATGTGTCTACGCGCTGTCATTCCTACTGAAATATAAAGGAGCTGTCTCAGGTAGCAAAGAAAGATACAATCCACACATGTAAGTGCAATAATCTCGAAGTTTCTATATTATGAGTTGGAATCAAATCCCTGACCTTCAGTTTAGAAGTCAAAGTCAACAAACAGCTGAAACATCACTATGCGTTAATGTGAGATTGCTAGATACTATATTCGCATTCCTGTTCCAAAAGTCGAATGAAGGAACTGAATAAAAAAACACCATCGAAGTTTAAACCTAATTTACTCAATATTTTATTTGTTAACCTTGTACTTTCTGTACAACATTTTAAACCGGTTACTAAAAATATAACACGTTTTATATTAGCTTTATAAAGTAAATAATCTGAGTTACTTTCAAACATCTGATTTTATTTTTAGAAAACAGAAGTTACATAATAGATTTCATCATGCGGTCTAATGAAGCTACCACAGATACTTGAACAGATATATGTGGCTTAGTTCATTACTTCGTGGCTTATACAACAATTGGATTAAGATGTCATGTCATGACCTACGTCATAGCATATTGAAGACACCTACGAAGCAGGTATAAGTATAACTGATAATTTGTACCAGCAACGATCTACATCGTCTGGCATTTGATGAAATTGTATGTCAAGCGTGGGTCCTCCTGGCTCCAGATTTCTGGGTCCCGAGTCTTAAAGATAACTAAATTATCTTCACGCTGTATCCCTCACGGGGTAGTCAGAGTGAGCAGATCGCCAGGCTTCTCGATCCATGCATACTTCTTTCGCTTCCTGTAGATTCGTTAAGCGCTTCATCCATGCACGTCTGGGTATCCGAGTAGTTTGGACTTTTCCGTTTTAGAGCAATCTGCTAACGTCGTCTTCATATGTAAGTTTCGGCCTACCCTGACTCCTTCTACCCTCTACTTTCGCACAATATATATTCTTCGTCAATTGTTCTTCAATGATCCTCGATGAGGCTTAATGATCTTTAGTAAATATTTTGAGCAAGAAAGTTTCTAAACATTTCTATTAGTAGAGATCAAACAAGTAATTTTAAGTAGGTCGCTTTGAGGACTTATCATCAGCCCGTGGTGTTTATCTACGATTAGCTGACTCCCGGAGGCATCGCTCAATTTTTCTTCGAACACCCATCGCACCCATTTTATCCCCTCGTTTAATATTTTTCAATAATGTTTGAAAATTTGCCCGATTTGTTGACATTTATAATAACTGCTCCGCTCTCAAGGGTAGTAGCAGATGATGTATACAAGAATTCTTTTTGTATTCCATTTCTCGATAAATGGAATACAAAAAGAATTCTTCATTACGAAAAAAATGGTTCTGGATTTGCCACGTACACTTATGCGAAAAGAACTCTAGTGGAATAAGCAGTGTCCCATGGCAAAGTGAACTGTATAATATGTCTCGCTCGTAGAGTAATGTGGCGCGAGTATAATGGATAGCGTGTAGAATATAGCAGTGCGTTACTTGTAGCGTGTAGTGAGCAATATGTAGTATGTAAAAGTGTATAGAACGCAGCGAGCCCATAGATGAACCCATTTTGACAGTTACATAACTGTCAAAACCTCGGTGGTGTAAGTGGTAGTTAATGCAACAGCTGTCCTAAAGTCGGAACAGATATTTATCCGATCCGCATATGTTTATTACGGAGTTTAGGTGTTTAAGTGGTCTAGCCCCCATACCACAAGATTATTTTAGCTAACTTTTACTGTTTACTACTGAGATCCGAATATCCGATATTATTTATATAAAATAGGGTGTAGCACGTAGCCGTTAGCTTGTCGCTCATAGCATGTAGCTTGTAGCACGTAGCGTGTAGCATGTAGCCTTTAGCAAATAGCGCGTAGCGTGTAGCCACATTACGTGTATATGTTCTTTGAGTTCTAATTTATGACGGAACACTTAGGGCCGTATTCCAGAACTATTATCAATACTCAAGAAACACTTGAGAGTAGTATTTATAAGGCAAAAACTAGCCTCAAGCGTCGATTGAGTATTGAGAAACGTTCTGGAATACGGCCCTTAGGTAATTCCAGAACGTTTCTCAATACTCGATCAACGCTTCAGACTAGATTTGGCCATATCTCTTAAGTGTTTTTTGAGAGTAGTTATTTATAAGGCAAAAACTAGCCTCAAGCGTCGATTGAGTATTGAGAAACGTTCTGGAATACGGCCCTTATAGTTTCACCATGTCTGTCTGTCGGCAGTCAAGAGACCCGTGACCCGTTGTTCTAGGAATCTATAAT
Source organism: Thumatha senex (assembly GCA_948477245.1). Classification (NCBI taxonomy): domain Eukaryota; kingdom Metazoa; phylum Arthropoda; class Insecta; order Lepidoptera; family Erebidae; genus Thumatha; species Thumatha senex. The sequence goes on from OX419743.1 coordinate 10,803,656, forward strand.
TTGGCATGGATATAGTTGATCACGCCAACTGAGTGGTAAAAAAAGTAAACACCTAAAACTGTTATCAATTAGTATGCTAACACCAAATTTAATTCTGTTAAAGTGATAAAAGTCAACTTACTTCGTGGCGGGGTTTGAACCCGTGACCTCTGTCTAAATAGGGCAATGCTGTAATCCACTGAGCTACCAGCACCGTGACGAAATAAGCGGAAAGTGTTCACTGTATTCTAATCGGCATTTAAAAGTATGTCCAAACCATCTATCGCACTATTTAGGGACTCTGATATGATCTGTATTTGCGAAATAGTACGCTCAATCAATGGATGAATTAAGAAAAAAGGTATTGAAAAAAAAACGTTTATCTTAATTATAGTATTACTAATTGACAGGAACATGTCCCCGTTATAAAAAGTAGCCTATGCATTATTTTGATGTGTAAACTATATTATTGTAAAGTTTCATGAAAATCCATTCGGAAGATTTTGCGTGAAAGAGTAACAAACATCCATACTTACAAACTTTCGCGTTTATTAGTAGGATTTGTTCCAACTTGGGTTCGGGTCACAAAACCTCAGCAACGGCAGTCGCATCGCTACCACTGCGCATACGTGGCAGCCAAATTTAAAAAAAAAAAATTAAAGTTAGGTATTAGTAACTTGACACATACATAAAACACGTCCATTACGTTTACAAAAAAAATGATAGCGTGAGAAGCTTAAATGTACCTAATATAGAATACGAGATAATCCGCCAAACCCTTTTTTGGCATATAAATATTCTGAAAAGGGATACACCCACTGTTTAAAAATAACTTATAATATTTTCTTAGATACCAAATATAAAAACTTTGTTAAAAATCGGTCAAGCCGATTCAGAGGGCTTCGATAACAAACAATGTTATACGACATATTTATTGACTTTAGGTATATGGCGATCTGTCTTCTCTATCTACCCCGTCAGGGATACAGCGCTTGCGTGAAGATAGATATAGCCCGTATTAATAGGGAGACATATTTTCCTCATATTTATTTTGAAAATTTACTACTCCACATCTTTTGCGAACACAAACGGTCTATTTTGGGTTACTGAAAACACTCCTAACCTTGAAACTGTTTATTTAACAAAGGCTCCGCGGATAGACCTTAGATCCCTTGTCGTAATATTTGTGATTATATAAGGAAAATGTTATTTATTTTCCGCGCTTCGCAAGGCACGTTGGTCCCGCCACAACCTGTGCCTGTCAATTTAAACCTACCCTGTGTTATTTTAGCTCGTGGCCCCGCTAAATCAGTGTTCTGTAAACGATCACTGCGTTATGCATGGCACCTTCGCTATGGCTGGTCTACGGATGGACTCAAGGGCTACGAACGCTTTTAAAAGTATATTCTTACGTATATACATATTGTCACGCCTTTATTCCCGAAGGGGTGGCAGATATTTTTGTTCCACATGGGTCGAAATGAGGCAAATTGAAATACAAATTGTAAAACTGATAAATTACGGGATGTACGAGTATAATAAATAAATAATAAATATCTTTCGACAAATCACACAACGCTATCTGATTCTAAACTAAGCAGAGCTTGTACTATGGTAACCAGATAAGTGATAAACATACTTATATATTTCTAAATATAGATAGATAGATAGATATATACTTTATTGTACAGCATAAAACAGAAAACAGTGAAATTAACAATAAAACTAAAATACAATGCTGTACCATTGGCGGCCTTATCACTATTTGTGATCTCTTCCAGGCAACCATTGGATGGATATACGTTAAATATATGTGAAATTTATTGTTGGGGTTGCTGTACCTACACAAAATTATATGATACAGTAGGTACGTTATTCATCAAAGAGAAAAAAAAATGGAATAATCACACACATCCTCACATACACAATATTCGTACAAAACCCATGATATACACCCACTTAACATAGTAAAAAAAGTCCCATAATAGTTATTATAATTTAATGATGATAGTTGATGTTATATGTTCAAAGTGACATGTAGTACTCCTTCACCGCCTTATTAAAACTTTGTAAAGTTTGTACCCGTTTGATGGTAAGAGGCAATGCATTCCAAAGACGTACAGCCCGAACAGTAAATGAATTATATACATATAATAGATAAATAACAACCATCGTGCTCATTACACAATGTTTTATCCTGTAAGTTTTTTTTTAGTATGGATTAAATGTATGCAACGGGGGTACGAAGTAAGTCACAAGCAAAACCTCGGGACTCAGCTAGAACCTGATACAGATAGCAATGGCCACGGTCATGTTTTTTTATACTACTGTGGTGGCCGATAAGCATACGGCTCGCCTGTGGGCCAAGTCTACTATTTCAATCGAATCAGAAAGGAATCGTAATCGTCGCTCAATTAAAGCCACCGGTACAATTATGTATTTTTTTCGTAGTCTACCATCACAATTGTACTCCAATAGACTTCTATCGGTCGGCCGATGAGTTCTACTAACACGTACCGCGCTAGTCAGTTGCATTTTTTATAGTCTACTAACATTTTGACAGCTATAAACAGCGATTTTGGTTCTATTCGAAAGTGATAATATGGTAATAATAACTAAGTAGGTCGCCGCAGTCACTCGCTGTAAGGCTTCGCTGCAGCATATTGGAGTGAAGCTGAAATATTTTAAGCTCGATGACCCCAGGGCTTCACCCGTAGCGAAATTCGAACTCCCGTCGCACATATTTAATCCCGTCACTTATAAATTCTACAATAATGCATGAAAAATTGCCCGATTTGCCGACATTTATGACTACTGCTCCTAAAATAGGCATCGCAGAAAATTTATTAAAATAAACGACGTTTTTATATTTATTTCTTCTTTGTATTTTTGCCTGATATTTATTTACTTTTTCTGCTATTAGGGGTAGAGACAAAACTAACAAATCAAGAATCATAATTAATTGATAATGATGACCAGAATATCAATATATCTTAGAACTATTTCGATAAGCTAATGATGTAATGTCACAGTAATGGGAATGTAGGTGGAATTAGTCCCAATAAAAAAAAAAGCTAATGATGTACGAGTATTATAATTATAAATAAAATCTACTATTTCAGTATTTATTAAAAAGAAACGCCACTCTCAAATTAATTTTGAAAAGTCGATTGACCTAACCTTACCACTTTGACTAGAGATAGAAACAGTCCTCTACTGTACCAATTACCAGGATCTTTACCCTTAAATTCTTTTCATCATTACCTCATCTGTTAGTCAGTACCTGCAATTGGCAGGTGAATACGGTTAATACCGAAGATTTCGCTAAGGTCCCCATCGCACTCTTATAGTATAACTTTGACTGCCTCGGTGTCGTGAGTGTCGCGCTTAGGTCCCGGTTTCAATTCCGAGGTCGGAATAAATATATTTGGGATACTCAAATGTTCGTGTCGGGAGTTGGGTGTTTCCTATGTATAATATGTATGTATTTAGAAATTTATCAGTCATCTGAATAAAAAAATCGCAGTTCACTGCATATATATCATTGTCTTTCACTATAGCACGGTAATACATCTTTTATGTCCAAGAAACCAACACTCCCGCACATAAAACAAGATAAATGCACTAGTTTTATAAAATAATATACAGCAAGCGTCCGCTCTTGTCATTTTTCCCGCGTAGAATCAGTAGTACATTACTTTGGATAATAATATAATCATACATACAACATGGGCTATGTTACTTCTGAAAAATTTGGCATACTAATGGTAAAAAATTAATTAGGAAATCGATTCAGAGTTTATCGACTACAAACAATCAAATCTGATTTTTAATGCTAAATATACTCGTACTTTCATTATTTCGCAAAGCGACTGGTTGGCTCTTCTCAGTCGCTTTGCGAAAGATCATGGCCTCTTTCTCGCTCAGAGAAAAAGCATTGCCTTGCCATACAACGTGTCAATGCGGCCAGCCTTCTTTCATTGAACCTTACCAGTTGATTTTGATGGGGAGGAAATCTTCGACACCTAGTCAGGGCATCATTGTCAGTTTTGTAATAATTCCCAACACCACTTTTTCTTATTGTAAATTTCCTGCATTTCCTGGCGGGATATTGTCAGAAACTGAATAATGCTTTTAAACGCATTCCACTTGTAATGCGTTATGTATTACTAATTGACGCCCGCGGCTCCGCCCGAGTGGTGAAGTTTTCCCGTTTCCCACAGGAATTTGTTCCCGGGATAAAGTAGCCTTTGTGTTATTCTTATGTGTATATTATTTTAAAGTTTCATCAAAGTCCATTATTTTTTTGCGCGAAAGAGTAACAAACATAAGTATATATTCTTACCAACTTTTTTTTAATAAAAGTTTATAAGAATCAGTAGGATTTTCGTGCCTATAACACATATTATTATTATTTTTAAATTTTCGCCTGTAGTCCCGAGTATTATAGTTTACCTATACCGTATTTATGAACTTTGCTCACCTCTCCACGTTTCGGCTATATTACAATAGCCAAGGCCGAAGTTTCAAAATTAATAACTAGCGAATGCTCCGCGGTTTCACCCGAGTCCCCGTCCGATCCGTCATAAAATGTAGCCTAAGTTACTCCTTATAACGTCACTGGTGCTAATTCTGTTGTTAAAACCACTAAACTAAATTTCTCTAAAATTTTCTTATTTATATTAATTCTTATTTATATTAATTTGTATCTGACATCACTAAAATTCATTTTATGTGATAAAATTCAACAAAAAGTGAAAAATGTACATATTCAGTTCAATCACTAAGTTAGTCGGCATCTTAATACATGTTTTGTTGAATTTTATCCCATAAAAGGAATTTTGTTGATGTCAGATAAAAATTTAGTGCTGTTTATGATATCACCAAGTCTAGTTCGACTTAATAACAGAATCGCATTTGGCAATCTCTTAATAAAAATTAGAAAATTTTAGAGAAATTTAGTTTAGTTGTCTCAACAACAGAATTAGCACCTCTATCAACTATCTGCCAGTGAAATCCCCGTTAAAATAGATTCAGCTGTTTCAGAGATTAACCGAGCAAACAGACAGACAGATAATTTTAATTTAAGTACCATACTTGCATCTAAAGCAAAACTTCTTGATCTTAGCTACTTTCTGGAAGCATCCAAACCCTGGGCTTTGAGGGCAAGATGTGCTTTAATCGGCGGCTGGGGACAACGATCTTTGCATTTAGTGGATCCCTGAAAATATTTGGAAAGAATCAACAAAGCTAAATCAATTCGGCCCATTGTTACTATTTTACATGTCTTCTTCAACTGCGCTATTTACCGACTTAGCTAAAAGCAGAAGTGGTCGATCTAACTTCGTACACATAAATCTCAAAACTGAAGCGAATATCATTGTTTTTATCTAATTGCTGTATGATATACATTTTGATTAAGTTAATTATTTGACAAACGTTACAAATATAGATATAGACAAAGGACTCTATTAACCAGTTTCGTTAATGTCATTAACCTTTATAAGTTATGTCGCGTGACTTGACACTTACACGAAGCGCTCTCAACAATAGGAGTTATTGGTTGCAGAAATTAAGAGAGATGTTGCATTATTATTGATCTCGTGGAGCAGCGGGCGGAGCGCGCGTGCCCGCCGGCACTCGCGGAGCCGCCGCCCGCCGCCCCGGCCGGCGCCTTGCGACAATTCACCCGCTGTCACTATAACGTGCCGTGCCACCAATGGCCTAAATTGACTTTGTTAGGTGCTCGTTAGTCCCACTCTGGTGTCTCCAACAAATAACGAGTTGCAAACCCTCTCGCGATCCGCCCGCTGACGTCCATCAGACGCGTGTGTCTACACTAACGATAAGTGCTCAAGAATAACAGTGATGACGAGTAGCTTTCAACAACGTAGTCTATTTTATTGCTTTGTAATACTTTGATACAGATTTACATAATGCTCGTTAACTGAAAACAATGAAAATTCTAGGGCGATTTTATGACAGACGAATCGCAATCGTATGGCTACGTCAGAGGAACTGGAATAGATCTTCATATGTACGCTGAGCGAGAAATTAAAGGATAAACAAACGAATTCCGAAGCGAGCGCCATAATAATGTAACAGCAGTCGGCATCAGAAGGTGTCAAGGGGTACACGGCCGGCGTGACCCGGCACGGCTCGGGCCGCGGCGCATCACCAGAATTGGGCCATATCGATAAACGTGTCCCAGTTACCTGGATTAGTGTAGCTCCGGCGCGCGGTGCATTGTGTCGGAGGTCGTGACAGCGGCAGGCGATGTCGGGCAAGTCGTTCACGTCGGGCAGCGTGCGCTCGGTCGGCGGCTCGGTGCGGATGGGCACGGTGGCCGGCCACGAGGTGGTGCTGGACGCGCTGTACGAGCGCAAGCGCGACAAGAAGACCGTGCGCGTGCTCACCGTCATCGTGTACGTGTTCTGCGTGTCGCTGGCCGCCATCATGCTGTCGCTCTACTACGTATTCTTCTGGGAGCCTAAGGACGCGCAGTACGCGAAAGCAAAGGTGCTTCACAAAGTAGACCAGCAAACCAGCACCACACCACTGCCCACATGCTTTATGCCCCTCACCGGTACGTCACACGACCGTCACGCTTTCCACATATCCCTGTTAGATTGAACTCGTACAGCTGATTACGTTTACGAGCAGTGTAGGTAGTAGGTACATCTTTACACGTGTGTTTATCTTATTAAGCTTTCAACTATACACTAGATATAATTTACTGCACTAACTACATATGTACGTATGAGATAGGTCTGTATTCTATACTACATTTCTTTAGTAAAAATATCACAAGAAGTAAAAATATTATTAAACAAATTAGGTTAGGTATAATTAACATTTGACTTAGAAATACAGTCTTTGGAACACTAGGGAACAAGCGCACCTAGTTAGTGAGCGCATTTAAATCTCCCTTCCCTTGTTTACGAAGGAAAAAAAAAGTATCTAGTATTGTGACTTCTTTACGGAACTATTATTTTTTAAAAGTTGATTCTATAAATGACTATTTACTATAGATGATGACCTATGGTTATATCTTTCTGTACCAGTTTCTCACAGGTTAGAGTAAGCTATCCTTAAAAATAGGCAAACAATTTACACCTTCCTCACTCTATTGATGATAACGATGAACTCGCATGATAATCAGTTCGATAGTTTTTAAGTATATCGTGAACAGACGGATGCAAGATGTTGCTGTTACAATTTTGTTTTATAAATGCAAGGTTACCTGATTTTAAATTGTTTAACAGTGTTAGTACATACATACATACATATTTTCAGGCCTTTATCCCGAAGGGGTAGGCAGAGGCATACTATACGCCCTCATTTCACCGTATGCATTTTAGTCCCACGTGACAGGTGGTGAGCCCATTGCCATGTTGAAATGGACAGGTGCAGGCTGTGGCGTCCTACTGTTGAAAATTTTCAAGCCGCCCATAAGGCCTTCAACGACTGCCATTTTACTGGCAACCGGGACCAATCAAATGTGTCAATTTTAGATGTCAAATTTGGAAGATATTTTAAACCCGTTGACTTTTTAGTAAGGTGGTGGCAAAAACGCTGAAAGGTCTTATGTGCTAGACAACCAAAACAACAAAAAAAAATTACCACGACCAATTAAAGTCCTAGTAGTCTCTGACTACTACTTACAGTATTAGTAAGTAATCTAAAAACAAATTTGTATTAAAACTTAGTAAGTATGAATACGTATTATCATAACTTTCATTAGGCACCTACCTTGACTAGTCTCTGTAACGCCCTAATTTTGACTGGTAGAGAATGCCTAAGGCATTAAGTCCGCCTTTGTATATGACTGTGCAGAAAGTTTAAATAAATAAATACACGTTATTTTCTTGTAAATCATGGGCTATCATTCATATATAAAATCTATTTCGGTTTTTCGAGTACACCGGTTCGGTTGACCCTGTTATTGCCAGATCGAATATAAATGTTTATATGCCAGTTAGTAATGTTCTGGCTCTGCATAATCCACACGAATATAAATAAATTTGATTTAATGGAATTCGAAATACACGGTCACATAAATAGGATGTCCTTATTTTATGTCCTAAGGTAATTGCAGCTATCACCGCGGTAGTCAAATATCTGCAGGTATTGCCGAGGCATTTGCAGGTTTATCTAAACCTTAAAGATAGACTTTCATGAAAAAATAATGTATGCCCGAATGAATGAATTCGTGGCTGACTGTGCACCACAAAGCAGAAAAATAAAAACATTTCTTGTCCGCATCAAACCTGCCACTGAGCACGAAGTCGATACAATTGCGAGTAACCAAATGTAAGTACACTCAACATTTTCCTTAAGTTACTGTGTTATAAAGACACCATTTACAAAGATTCCACGTAGGTCACAAGGGTTTCAGTCTCATGACTGAAACTAATTAGCTGATTTTAGTTTTTTTTTACTAATTTTTAATTCTTTAATGTATTGACCGCGGTATACCTCAGTTAAATTTTTATGAACAATTTATAAGAGACCCGATAAGTAATAAGCATAAAAAGCTATTTCCGTGGCATGTAAATCGCACCACAACTCTTATTTTTTAGAGCCCTAATGAATGTACTTCCGACATGAAACTTTTCCTCGTCTTATACACCGATATCTCCCGAAGTACGTATGCTATCCTAATGAATCGAAGACTATTCAATTGAGAATTTAATTATAAAGATAAAAAGTAAAAATAAAACTTAGGTGCTTAAACCAAAATGCGGTACTCTAAATTTATTTACAATAAACGATAGACGTTACCTCTTTTCGTATAAAATAGAGTAAGTTCTTTTTTGTTGCTATTCCCATGGATATTGATGATTTGTTAAATTTTTTTGTTTAAGATTGTGCGGTTGTTGTTACGGAACCAAATTGTCAATTTTTTTTCTATCCTCGGTAATAGAATCACGATTGGCGATATTAGCTGCAATCGGTCTAGCATACCTCCAAAATAACTACATCCGACTTTAATTTTTTTTTTTATTTTTCTTCAAATATTTACTTAAATCCTATGAAGGTCTCTAAAGGTTACTAAAGTTCAAAAGTTAATGTATCAGGAAAAATACACTGTAACCGCTTTACGATCAGAATTGACCTATCTTCACGCTGTATCCCTGTAGACCGGGTAGTCAGAGAGGACAGGTCGCCAGATTTCGCAATTCATGCATACTTTTTTCTTTTTTCTTCACGTCTGGGTATCCGAGTACTTTTGACTTTTCCGTTTTTGAGCAGTCTGCTCACGTGGTCTACATATGTAAGTCTCCACAGTTCAGGTGAATTTAGGGAATGAGACACGGAGGTCAGGTTCGGTTGTTAGGGGTATCGTTTCGTAAGTCAGCAGCTGCCTTGGACCGAATATCTTGGAAGAGGCCAACTGCAGTTAATCGCAATTTATTTTATTTGCTACTTCAATATTAATCAATATTTCAAGATGTCGTATTTTAAAATATCTACTAATATAAGTGTAAGAAGATGCCTACCAAAACATCGATCCCAAATTCAAGTTTTACCTATTGTTACGGCGAAGTCGGTATTAGAGATATGTGCAAAAGCTTCGCACTGAATTTGTGGACGGTGCTGTGACGTTATAATATTTGTTAAGCTCCTCTTAACACCGTCTCTCATGAACGTGTTTGTCAAATTTTCTATGTGCTATAAAAACTCCTACCTTTTATTTGGTGCTATTTAATATTATGATAAGCAATTAAAGTCAATCAGTGAGCTTTATGGGTAAACAAAAATTTAAAATGGTTTACATACTAACAAAATTGTAATTGTCCTAGATTTGCATAAAACCGTAGGCCGGCGATGAAAAAATACCTACGTGTAAAAGTGACAGATGTTAAATTGCAGCTTTTAAATTATGAAAACTGTAATAGATACAATTTGTTACTCGAGTTGAGGAACAGTGTAGTCATTAAGGGCGCGCTAAGCAATTAACTTGGTAGTAATGACCTTGTCCAGTTGCTAGCTCGCTGCCACCTCCCAAATGAATAAATAAATCATCTCAATAGCGGATAAGTAACTCACTGAGAGTTACTCATCCGCTATTGAGATCATCAAATTTTTTGTTCCGTGTCAAAATTACTGTCATTTTTAACGATAATGAAGGAGGACCACCACACTCCCTAGATTCGTCAATCCTAACGCACAACGGTCAAGGATAATCTCTCCTAATTGTAACTGAGAAATGACGAACCGAACTCCTCAGAGAAAGGGATGTAGGATAGGAATAAGGAAGCCTATCCCCATCGAGGTTAAAGGCGTCACCATATGAATATATGTTTGTCCGTTATCTAAGTTCCATAACACAAATGAATATAAGTCGCGATAGATGGGACTGTGTGAAAATGTTCTAAATTAAAGATCCTGTTATCATTATCCACATTAAAGACAAGAATAAAAAGACTATTGTAATACTGAAAATCGGATAATATGCCGAATATTTTCAGTTAAATGAAAAACATATACAATATCGTTTCTTAAAATCTCAACACACTTTTTTATTTATACATATCTTTTTGTCCACGGTGCTGTCAATTACAGTAACATTACATTTACATAACAGGTGCCGCGGTTAATTGGAAATCGATCGCGAGGTGTCTGTCGAGAGAGAGCTCTAGTAACTGTGGATATTGGCAAGTCGATACTAAGAGCACAGAAGGCCTTACAGAATTGAATTGAATTGTGTTTGGTCCACTAAAGACCACAAAAATAGAGATTTAGCGTTGCGTTGTGTTGTACTAAACAGGCTTTAATCTGTCCAGGGAGTAGAGAAAAACAGCAACTTTCTTCAACTCTTCTCTTCTTTCTGTCCTCCGTGAACCTGTCAAAGAGCGCTAGCGCGGTACTACTACGCCAAAGACTACAATAGTATATCTGCTACAATAAGCGAATCTATTGCACCGTGTCATGACGTCGCGTTGCATTTTATTACAGAGTTAGGTGACCCTCTCGGCTTCGCCCGTGACCTCCCGTCGCACCTATTTAATCCCGTCGCATATAAACACTACGGTAATGCATAAAGATATGCCTGATTTGTCGACATTTATGACTTCTGCTCCGCTCTATTACAGCGTAGTAGCGTGATGATATATAGCCTATAGCCTTCCTATCGAAATGGGCTATCTAACGCAAAAATATTTTTTCAAGTCCGACCAGTAGGTAATTCCTGAGATTAGCGCGTTCAACAAAACAAACAAACAAACTCTTCAGCTTTATAATATTAGTATAGAATATATTGTAGGTATTTAGCACCGAGAGTGTTCTTCGTAAATAAATTAGTGAAAATGATTGAAAAGTTAATAGAATGTGTTAGTATTGAAAAAGCAATCTTCATGTAATAAAAGCTCCCGGCACAAACGATGTTATTCTTCAAATTCCTCTTCTTATTAATATCATATGTACCCATTTCGCTTCCTTTGCAAACGTGATAACGCGTAAAGCAGCAACGAATTGCTGGTCTGTTCATCCAAGTCGCTGGACATCCTGACCAAATAGTAGTAGATATTCTGTTATCGTGACGGACGACTAATGAATAGCGTCGAAGCTGTCACACAAAGTAGGTACGCGACTTTACGGCGCTTTAGCGCTAGCGCTAATTAACGCTTTCTGTTTGACGAGGCCTTAAGTACCAACTTAGCGTCACCCACGCACTATACCCAGTTGCATCCAAAACTTTTGGTTTGTACTCTACTTGTCTGTGATCTACTTTCCCAAGCTTCACCTTCCACTTCGCACAGAGTTCGATATCCTGACAATGAATCCTACTGCACGCTTGTCTCCTGCACCACCTCTAACCCATGCTTTTTAGAATGACGCTTTATTTAGGTGTCTAATATTTGATACTTAGTTGTATCATTCTCGATTAGATGTGTCATTTTCTTTCGACTATGATGCTGAGCTGAAGGATGATAGTCTTTGAGAGGTGAATTTGGGAGACCGAAATATAGAGAGAAGAATTGATAGATTTAGACTACTATATATCCATGGCAGTAAAGAGCTGATTGCTTTTAATTACAACTGAACCCTAAAAGCAAAAAGAAATAAACCGCATATAAAACGGATTAGTAGTTTTGGAAAATTTCTTGAAAGTTAACTGAAACAGAACCTCCTTTGTTGAAGTCAGTTAGAAATAAAAATGTGATGTTGTGGCCGTTGCAGTTGCAGTAATACTACTGACAATAATTTTACGTTATGCATTTTCTTTTTGTCAGATTCCGTGCTTCGGAAGGCACGTTAAGCCGTTGGTCCCGGTTGCCAGAAACATGGCAGTCGTTAATTCAAGTTGAAGGCCTTATGGGCGGCTTGAAATATTGCAACAGCAGGTAGTCACATCCTGCGTCTGTCTATTTCAACACGGAAATGGGCTTACCACCTATTACGGGGGACAGGAATAAGCATGGTGAAAAGTGGGCATATAATATGCCTCTGCCACCTCTTCGGGGTTATCCCCACGGCGTGATAAGTAAATAAAATATAAAAAAGTGCTTAAACTCAATACTACAAAGTATGAAGATGAATCACAGACGGAAATAACCAAACGCAACTCGTGCATTAAAACTTCGTTTATAAACTTTGAGATTGCGTCCGTCAACGTAATAAATTGATTAATGTAATATTTAAACTATCCACACGAACAAAATAAAACTATAAGTAGATGAATCTAAACAATCGCTACAGTATACAAGTGTGCAGTACAGTGTACAAGCAAAGATATTAATAACACCTACTAAATACCATGCGTCAAAAAAATGTTGACCCTCGTTCCGGGTCGTTCCTGAGGCAAAGGTTGGCCATTGCTATTCAGAGAGGCAATGCCGCCTGTGTCATGGGCACCTTTGCGTCGGGAACCATGCGGGACGGGTTAATTTGACGTAGAATTAATTTGACATGTCAAAAAAAAAAGTAATATAATAAATAATAATTTTTGTACTATCCAATCAATTTTCGATTAATTTAACATAAATAAAACAGCAATAATACTATATACCATAGTACTAAGTCTATATGTAGTACAAATACAAGGTTTTTTTTTACGTGTGGAAATCCCTTCGGATGTCATGCCGGACTCGAACCGGCTAAAACCACACATTTCCCGCCTAACTGTCTATTGCCGGACGCCCCAGGTAACTCCTCGGAAAGATGTCCCAGAGCTAAAAATACAAGGTTCAAAAACCGTATGTTCAGTAGATATTTACCTGTTAGAATAAAGAAATATCATAGCTGAATAAAGAATGCCAGAACACAAGTATAAGAAAGAATTTTGGTAAGCGCCGACCTTAAAAGGATAGATCCATAAGTATTACGGGGTTTCAAAGTTATAAGTTATAGTTAAATTATAGTTACGTTACAAAGTTAACGGTGCTTTGTCCCAGTTAGTAAAGCGACAAAGCATCGTAAAAGAAGCACGAATGGCGATTCATAACGCAGTGCTAGTGCCAACTTTGCTTTACGGTAGTGAAACCTGGGTATGTCAGCAGATACATGAAAGTAAATTGAATGCTGTGGAGATGCGATCACTTCGAAAATTGTGCGGCGTTACCTTGGCCGACCGAATACGTAACGAAGTGATACGCAATATGGCAGGTTTGAATGAAAGTGTCAGCGTTAAGCTGGAAAAGCGCGTGCTCCGTTGGTTTGGACACGTCCAACGAATGAGTGAGGAACGATTAACGAAGAATATATATTTTTCAAAAGTAGAGGGTAGAAGGAGTCAGGGAAGGCCGAGACTTACATATGAAGACCACGTGAGCAGATTGCTCAAAAACGGAAAGGTCAAAAGTACTCGGATACCCAGACGTGCGTGTATGAAGCGATTGATGAATCTCGACGAAGCGAAAGAAGTATGCATGGATCGCGAAGCCTGGCGATCTGTCCTCTCTGACTACCCCGTCAGGGATACAGCGTGAAGATAGTTAGTTAGTTAGTTATAGTTACACTTAATGTTAGATTTGAAAACTTAAATTTTTATATTCAACTCCACTATTCAAAATCTAACTTTGATGCATGACTTGGAATCCCCGTAATAACTATGAATCTATAATTTTAAATGACGTCAGGTTTAAGCTTTAAATAAGAATTAACAGGCTATAGTTAGGCCACAGGCTCATGACTGAAATTACAGTTTATGTCCTTGCCCTAATTAAGTTTATAAGGCTGCTAAGTAATACTTAAATAATATATCGAAGCGCTTGTGGCCCCGCGGTCTCAGTGTTCTGTAAACGATCACTGAGTTACGCAACTTTCACTATGGCTGGTACTCAGATGGGTAACCACTTTGTGGCATTTACATTTGCGAGCGTTTCCGTGCTTCGGAAGGCACGTTAATCCGTAAGTCCCGGTTGCCAGTAAAATGGCAGTCGTTAAGCCTGGTTGAAAGCCTTATGGGCGGCTAGAAAATTTTCAACAGCAGATAGCCACAACCTGCGTCTGTCTATTTCAACGCGGCAATGGGCTCACCACCTATTACGTGGGACAGGAAGTGAAAAGTGGGCATATAATATGCCTCTGCCACCCCTTCGGGGATAAGGCGTGATGGATATTTATTTATTTTATTTTACATAATATATCAGAATAAAGTGGTACAGTTGACTATAAAGGATAGTTGACAATTTATTTTTCTAAACATACCCATCTGTTATGCTCAAAAGCATGTTAGAGAAAATTTTATAAATTTGAGAGCCTCTGCGGCGCAGAGGTTCTTTGTTTTTTAAACGTGTGGAATACCCGGGAAATCCCCTGGGATGTCATGTCGAAATCGAACCGGCTAAAACTACACGGTCCCTGCCTGTCTATTACAAATTTAATTTAATTGTTTAGATGCATCTTTCTACTTTCTTTGTTCTTGTGAATAGTTTAAATATATTATTACTAGTTGACGCCAGCGGTTTCACCCGCGTAGAGAAGTTTTCCTGTGCCCGTTTCCCACAGGAACTTAATCCACGGATAAAAAGTCCTATGTCCGTCTACTGGCTCTAAGCTACCTCCCCACCAATTTTCAGCCAAATCGGTACAGCCGTTGTTGAGTTATAAATAGTGTAACTAACACTTTTTTCTTTTATATAGGTATATAGATGTTCAAATCAATTTGTTATGTGGACGGACGCAATCTCAAAGAATTATTATTTTAAACTCTGCCTCGGTGGCGCAGTGGTAGTTTATGCGACTGCCGCGCTGAGGTCCCGGGATCGAATCCTGGGTCGGACTAAATATTTGTGTGATCCTTAAATATGTCAGTTGTCTAAATCCAGATACTACAAGCTTACATAAGCCTACTTTGGGCTAGATGGCGCTGTGTGACAAGTATCTCACAATATTTATTTATTTATATTATTGCCGGACGCCCCAGGTAGTCTCCTCGAAAAAGTGCTGTAGCGCAGAGGTAGTGAAGGCGATTTCTGTTGCCATTAAATTAAGCTTTGAGTTTTGGATTGGTAAAAATATCTATGTGATCCACAAATATTCTTTTCGGAGTTTCGATAATAGATATAGATATAGAGCTAGATTGCGGGCTGGTTCAAAAATCTACCTAAATAATAATTTATTCCTTTACTTAAATCGCTCAAAACGGCATCAGGTAGGATCATTTAATTTTAATTTTTTTTTATAAGTCCTTGGATGAATTACCACTTTGTGGAATTTACATTTGTCAGCATTTCCGTGCTTCGGAAGGCACGTTAAGCCGTTGGTCCCGGTTGCCAGTAAAATGGCAATCGTTAAGCATGGTTAAAGGCCTTGTGGGCTTGAAAAATTTCAACAGCAGGTTGCTCCTGTCCATTTCAACACGGCAATGGGCTCACCACCTGTTACGTGAGACAAAAATGCATACGGTGAAATGTGGACGTA
Organism: Thumatha senex; assembly: GCA_948477245.1. Taxonomy (NCBI): domain Eukaryota; kingdom Metazoa; phylum Arthropoda; class Insecta; order Lepidoptera; family Erebidae; genus Thumatha; species Thumatha senex. The sequence goes on from OX419743.1 coordinate 10,819,505, forward strand.
TAGTATGCCTCTGCCTACCACTTCGGGGATAAAGGCGTGACAATATGTATGTATGTAGATCATAATTTAATTACTATAACACGAGCAGATTTTTATTTCATTTTTATAGTCTGTTTTATTTCTTCCCAAAGACAGAACTGACGTGTGGTCTGTTCTTTATTGATAAATCTCATGAACTCATTAGGAATCGTAGACAGGGTTACTCTGTCTACGTAATTAATATAAAAACATTTTAAAAAAGAGACATGAAAACTAAACTCCAAAGAAGCTGGATAACGCCCAAACCATTAAAAGAGGCCGCGATGGTAGCCAAACTCTACCGGGAACCCAGGGAGGATTTGCGAGTAGTTACTGGGGGCGCCCGGTGTTAAACTAATAGGTAGAGATCGTGAGTTTTTTAGTCGTTTCAAGTCCGGCTTGACGCTGCTAACAAACAGTTAAAAGCGACGTACCTCACAATTTTTAAAAGATGTATAAGGTATTGCAAATGGGAAAAAGTTATTTTTGTACTATTATCGACAAAAGTAGGAGACCAAAGCAAAGCCAGGCGCAGCTGCCCCCCCCCCCCTGCTCCCCTGGGTACGCCCATGGAATATTATGTAGCAAACTAAAGACATTTAGAGCTAATATTGTTTATATCTTATTGAATTGTGTATTTGAAACAAATAGTTATGTAAACTAGTTCCTGAAGTTTTAAACATACATTTTCAGGAATCCTGCTTTAGTATATTTCGCAGAACAATTCGGCAGATACGTACACTTTGTTTTATAACAGGTATGCGGTTGGTCAGTTTCAAATTTGTATATAATATATTATAAATCTTCAATGTCAGGAAACTGCGAACAGTTAAACTCGTAAATTTTACGATATTTTAAATAGGTTGTAAATTACACGGCATATATTTATAGCTTTCAAAGCATCACCAGTGTACGTTCAAATTTTGTCAGGCACGTCGTTATTAGTTATTACATTAATAATGTGTTTCAACTTATCTCATAATATGACCAATAATACAAAGGAGTACCAGTAGGAGTACCAGTTGGTACCAGTAATACCAAGTAAAAGTAGGCCCAAGACGGAGGTGTGATATATTTCAACAAGCAAACCAACCCCATAAGAAGCTGCATATAATAAAGTATGCCGTGAACTCTGGGACATCTTGAGCTTGACATTAGTTACTCTGGGCGCCCGGCACTTGTTAGATAGGGTCCGTGTGGTTTTAGTTAGATTGAGTCTGGCTTAACATCCGTGGGGATTTTAATAATATAAAATACTAGTTAGTACGAGTAGTAGTCATTCTATGATCTGACGGTTTATAGAAATTTCTATACATAATTATTATAAAAAGAAGTTGATGACGTTCTCTGACCCTTTTTCCGTTTGGTAGACTTCTGAAACTCATGCTACGTGATATTCAACATTCAGATTCTTTGTTTTTTTGATTCAGTAATTTTTTTTAATATAATTTATTTATTTAAAAATGTTTACATCAAAATATGTTATTATTTTATCATTAGGGATGTCACACACAAATAGGCTTATAATATTTAATAATCGTAAAATAAGTAATACGTAATGAATTATGATTAACAAGTGCAGATAAAATCTAAAATGAGTCATTAATTAATGCATAACTTGTAGATGGCGACTTGTTTGATCTAGTAGATTATGGGTATACCTCTTACATACTTGCCTATGAGCCTACTTAGCACTCTATAGATCTAGTAGATACCGAGGATTAGTTGCCCCTTTTAAAAATTGATGAATCGCAAACCACCGCCTCACGTATTTAAATACAAACTTACTCGAAAATATACAGATAATACTTAATACACAATTTTTATTTTCAAAGTAAGCGCCTGAACCAATTTTAATTAAAGGATGTCAAATAAACACCGCTAAAAACCTGCTTTAAAGGAAAAATCCCTATCCAAATTGGTTCACACGTTTAGAACTACGGTGCTACAGACACAACACACACACACAGCGTTCAAACATAACTTGCGTTAGAGATTTAAAACATAAAAGAGCCACGAGGGCCCAGGTGTCATTTAAGTAGGTATTTTGAACATAATCTGGCTAATAATTTTGTATGTTTTTTATTTTGCTTGTTTGCTGTCTTGATTTTGCTGAGGGGGAAAGAGAATTATTTAGTTTCTGGTTTTAATGTAGAGAAGAGGAGGATTACCATATTTTTTTTTAGCTGAATATTCTAGAATTATATTAATAAGATTATTAAGTATTTGTTTTATATTGAAGCGCTCGTGGCCCCGCGGACTCAGTGTTCTGTAAACGATTACTGCGTTAAGCATCTTCCACTATGGTTGGTCCTCGGATGGGTGACCACTTTGTGGCATTTACATTTGCGAGCGTTTCCGTGCTTCGGAAGGCACCAGTAACATGGCAGTCGTTAGGCCCAGTTGAAGGCCTTATGGGCGGCATGAAAAAATTCAACAGCGGGTCGTCACAAATTTTAACACGGTAATGGGCTCACCACCTGGAGAGGCGTGGACAAAAGTGCATACGATGAATTGGGGGCGTATAGTATGCCTCTGCCTACCCATTCGGAGGTAAAGGCGTGACAATATGTATGTTTATTTTATATTACCCTCTTCGGGTAAAAGGCGTAATTGTTGCAAATTATGCGCCCACCTTGTACCATGTGCATTCATGTCCCACGTAATAGGTGGTGAGACCATTATTTATAATTACGAATAGATACCTACTCATATTAAAAACAATAATAGCTCTGATTCAAAAATACTGAACAATTTAATCTGTAGTTATCTGTTATATGGATGCGTCAAGAAATCGAGTGCGCCATCAATGTCTGAGCATTCGTTCAAGAGCACCCAGCAGTTACTCTAAATATAGATATGCCTGTTGGTACTGCTAGTCATAATAACACACATCATGTTTATAAGATATAAATCACACATGGTTTAAACTGAGTTACTGAGAATTAATAGTGCACTGCACATTGCATGCTCTGAAAAGTTTACCAAACCCTACTTAATGTACTTTGTAGGTAGGTATGTCATGTATATAGTCTTTTTCTTTAAAATGTGGAACTCCCTAGCAGGGATATTATTCTCAAACTGACTAAAACCAGACGCTCTCTACCTATCTGTCTAGCGCAGGGCACGCCGGGTAACTCTGAAAGAACACGTACATATTTTCACGCCTTTATCACCGACGGGGTAGGCAGAGACATACTACGAGTATACGCCCAAATATCACCGTATGCATTTTATTCCCACGTAAAAAGTTCATTGCCATGTTCTGAAAGGAAAAAGTATGATTTATATTGTGTTTATATACATCAACTCTATACTCTATGTCTTTAAGAACCATAGATAGTTAACTCTCAGTGCACCTCTATTAGATTAATCTATCATTCTTGAGGACGTCCACAGTTTAACACGTGTGGTGAAGTATTCCCATAGCCGTGTCCAACAGGAACCTATTCCCGGGATAAACAGTAGCCTATGTGTCATGTCCAGGATGTCAGGGACCTTTACATCAAATTTTAACCTAATGGTTCCGGGCCGTTTGAACGTGAAGAAGTAACACACTCACAAACATTCCATTTTAAAATCCCTATTAGACCTTTATAGTACGTACCTACTGATAAAGATCGGAACGTTTCTTGGTTTCTGTGAACGTATAGAATAGTCATTCACAGGCACATCTAATGTTGCTAGGTATCTATAGTATGTCGTAATAAGAAGTATGTCGTATTTACATAACATACATACTTTAATTTGTTAGAGTTCTATATCTAAAAACCCTTGTAAGATCACTGTGTCGTTTGTCCTTCCGTCTTTTTTAAATACATTTTGTGCCATACTTTTTACACAGCGCATTCTACCGAAACTAAACTTGTACTATGGTATGTAGAAAACAGATTTTACAAACTTATATATTTCTAAATATTATACATAGGAAAAACTGACAGTCAAGACCGTTTATCTCGGGAACGCGTGAAGGTATCGAGTTATAATTAAAACTAATAAAGAGGTGGATAAATTCTACAATGTCGAGCAGGTCACGGTGGTGTAGTTGGTAAACGCGTCTGATGCGTTGAACCAGAAGACGCTGGTTCGAATCCAGCTCGGGACTGAACATTTTTTCCACTTTAAAAATTTAAACTACTCAAAATTGTCATCATGAGCGACATTTTGGTCTACTTAATCGATATCAGTGCATAGGTGCAATAAAATTAAAACAAATTGTCACGCATTTATCCCCGAAGGTATAGGCAGAAGAATATTATACACCCACATTTCACCGTATGCATTTTTGACCCACGTCTCAACAGGTGATGAAAAATAAAATTAATATATAATTTATTATAAACATTATGTATTTTTTAAGTTTTCAAAATTAATCTTCTTGATGAGACAGAGACAATATCTAATATATGTATAAAATTTTCGTGTCGCGGTGTTTGTTACTAAACATACATACCTACCTACATAATACTTTATACTATCACATCTTGACTGTGTGATTTTAATTGTATGAATAAAACATGGCTTATAGTAGGTACTGAGATCGACGACCGAAAGTAGATCAAAATACAAAACACAAATAACGAGACTCTCAGTGGCTACCCCTTCTTGTTCGGTGTTTTGTAAACCATCAAGTGTTAATGTGATGTGTAATATGTGATGAAATCTTATTAGACTAAAGCAGTATGTATAACTTCTAACGCGTGTATTATAAGTTAACACACTTTTTTTATATTTGGTAGGTGACTCAGTATTAGAAGTGATCGTCATCGATTCTTTTAAATAACAAAAATATGATTTCTTTGATACTTTATACGGCAGAATAATTAGCACTAGCTGAGTTGGTATTTAGTTTAGCAAAAAAGCATATCAAAACTAGAGCGTATTTATTTTTAATTTTTCAGGAGGAGGCGATACCGCAGTGAATAGCAGCACAACCTCTCTACTGGAGAACATCACCAGTGGATATCCAAACATCAGTGATTCTGTCTTCACCACTGACCCAACGGAAGACAAAACCATCCTAACTGACACCACGCCACCAGCATTATACAACGGAACTACAGACGACAATGACTCTTTCAACAATACACATTATAGTGGCACATGACGAAAGCACGTCTCTCGTAACATAGTGAACGGGACTAATATAACCTGACAGCTTAACTGGTTTTTGCTTTTAGCTTACATATTAACATAGCAGTCTTCGATCAAATAAACAATAGATGCAAGATCATGACTCGAAAAACGGTGCCAACTAGATTATGTGCGGCATATGCACTTCTTGCTCACATCACAGCCCTTCGCGACCGCGTTGGTGGCGCACTCTCATGTACAGTGTCATATCACAATCTCTCTCACACCACTACGAGAAGTTAGAACGGGGCTCCGATTTCAATTGCTTACCGTGATCGCTCATATTTCTACTGTGAAAATTCATTGATTTGATAGAATAATCTTATTAATTTTCTGGAGGCATATATATTACCTAAACACAATATTCGAGTGCCACGATTTGACGTTGTTTATGAATCGTGCATCTATACCTACAGTTTTTTAATCGAAACTTGCAGTAATACGTAATTTGGCATACCTAGACTTATATTTATCTAGATAAATAAATTAAAGTCTGTCAACTAGATCGCAGTGCTTGAGACGGTACCTACCAAGGAACCAGGAACGTATAATATCTACAAAAAGGATGCGGTATTTAAAAGAACCTAGTTATTAACTTGTATGTGTATTGGTTCTTACTTCTAAATTCATTTTTAATCCAAAAAAGACAATTCTGTTTGGGAAGGAACATAGCAACGCTCTCACCAACTCAGCTGCTCGAATATGATTTCACTGCTCTTCAAGTAAGACTACTTACTTCGTTTTATACTGTCCTGTCTCCCATACGAAGAATACTATTATAAGGCCATGCAGGTACGCACCTACACAACGGAAAATAATAACTTTGAGTTTTATGAGTATAAATACTTGTTATTATAACTTAAGTATTCAATGTATAATGGATGCATGCATGTTCTATTTTCCCAAATAGGGGAAGAATGTGCGTATTTGTTCATGTTTACTTAAATTGATAAAATCAATCAAATCACACTTCCTTGGTAGGGGATTGGATTGGTTACAGACTTTGTAGGCAGGTACGTACTTGTATACGTATACCGCACTAGAGAGTTATTCCAACTCTTTTGGCATACCTTTATATGAAGGTCTAACTAATTTTGTTTTTATTGAAATCTTGTTGCCGTTCTCATACTGATATCGTCTTACTAAATTGTTTAAATATATAGATAGTGTACTAGAGACACGTAGGTACGTCCGAAATGAAATCACCTACCTCCCTGACCTTGTATGGATAGGGTAGAATACCATTTGTTTTTAAAGTGGTGTATTTCATATCCTCCACTCGTAATTCCGCTTGCACAGTGATGTGTAAACGATCACTGCGTTAAGCATCTTACTCGATTAGTTCTGAAATATTTCCATTTACGAGCATTCCTGCGTTTCGAAAGGCACGTTAAGTCGCTTGTCTTAGCTGCAAGTAACATAATATCTTTAAGTTAAAGGTCTTATGAACTGCGGGAAATATTTCAACAGTAGATAGCTACAACATGCGCCTGATCATTTCAACACGGCAATAGTCTCAGCACCATATCGGACATACAACAGAAGTGGGTGTATAGCCTACCCCTTAAGAAAAAGGCGTTTATATATATATATATATATATATATATATATATATATATATGTATCTATGTTTAATGAAACATTCTATGAACCTGCTGGCACCTACCGACAAAATGCTTGGTTTTTTCATTTGTGGATGTACTTTGTGTGTGCAAAATAGGTATGTATATCTATCTATTTTAGCAATTTACTAGGTATTCAAACTTTGATAACGATATCTGGTCACGCGAAAATAACTTCATCTTATTATACTTTCATCTTATTTACACTTAATTCAATTAAAACTTTCCAGGCAATTTTGAAAGTATAAGGTCCCTTGCTATAGGTATTGCCCTGCGGCCCTGTGACCAAGATGATACTTGGTCTTAGGAGTACCTAAGATAATAATGCAACTGAGGTAGTTGGTAGCCATGCACCTCAGTTGCATTGGGCAGGCACTGTTTAGGTACTGTGAAGTTGGTAAGCTGCGGTATCGCCCCTACGGGCTATTAGCCCGTAAGAAATCCTTAAGAAAGTTATATTAGATACTATTAGTTAAATATAGTTTAGTTTTAGTGTTTAAGTCAAAACTATAGAGGTGTGATTACAAAAAATCGCCTAATTTAGTTACCTATTATTAATTTTCGTACTTAATTAAATAGATACATGTATAAAATTGAGAGTTATTTCTATTTGTAGTTTTTTTTTCTACCCAATTGCGCAAAACAGCAACACTAGTGGTTACATCCATAGATAAGCAGACATCAGACCAGTTTTGATGACTCCTACGATAATCAAATCATTTCTTCTCTACATCTTAGTGTATTCCCATTTGCTTTCACAAACTAGGTGGATTTGGATTCCAGTCCATCCACTTTAATTTGGCTGCTAAAAGCACCAATAGTTTGCCTTATGATTTTCGGCATTTTTGAGAGCGACTGCCAAAAGGCGCAAGGGCGTTTACGTCTGTTAGTCGGCAGGTGCACCGCTAGCAGAAGAGGTTGCTTGGGCCCCGGACATATTTGAAGAGTTAAAACCCGTCATTTTTTTTATCAAATCATCTAATTCTGTGAAGCGCTCGTGTTCTGCTCGGACTCAGTGTTCTGCAAACGATCAATGCGTTAAGCAACTTTCGCTATGGCTGGTCACGGATGGGTGACCATTTTGTGGCAATTACATTTGTGAGCGTTTCCGTGCTTCCGAAGGCACGTTAAGCCTTTGGTCCCGATTGCCGGTAACATGGCAGTCGTTAAGTCAAGTTGAAGGCAATAGGCAGCTTGAAAATTTTCAACTGCAGGTAGCCTCAATCTGTGTCTATTTTAATACGGCAATGGGCTCACCGCCTTTTACGTGGGACAGGAATACACATGGTGAAAAGTGGGCATATAGATAGATAAATAAATCTAATTCTGTTAATTTTAATGCGATCATGAGAATAATTTTTACATAGAAGTTTGCGGTCACATTGTAAGCATGACAATTTAGTTACCTAAATTTAAAATAATAAAATGTTTGTCTTGAGCTTCCACGCGTCGGACGCTTTAACCACCTAAGCTATCGAGGCCCATTCGAAACTGATATAATTACTTTAATCCACCTCTTTCCGTCTTAAGCCGACGGAAACTTTTTATGTGTGTAATATAGAAATGTATCTTCTATACCTGTATTTTATATTGTGCTTGTCGAACAAACTGTTCACTTATGCATTCAATTGTGGTTGCCTTGCATACAAGCGTTATTGACGAGATCATCTAGGTAGGTATTGAGAAGTACCTTTTAAACCCTAATCCGAACACAGAAAAAGGTAAGTAAACACATAAAAAGAAGTAGTAATGCCTTATATTTTATTGTTTTTACACCAGGTAAAATACATTTGTACATATTAAATTACAATTAAAACAATCGGCGCCATTTTAAAGCACAGTACAACAAGAGTAGCTACAATGTGGGGCAGATACTATCCGAATTATGTATTAAAAGAAGTCATTCATAAATATTACATGGGGGATGAAATCTGGTACAATGAATAACCTAAGGCAAACAGGTAGGTAAATCGACTTTTTCGCAGTTATGAAGAGATTTTAAATCTATTCATAACTGCGAAAAAGCTGCATAAGCCACATACCATTGATTCAGATTTTCCATGAATTTAACAGACCAGCTAATGAAAATCTTAACATATACTTCAAACTTTACTTTTACTCTTAAAAAATTTGCTATAGTAATAGCTTAGTAATCCGACATTTCAGGTGGGTCCTTTATACTTTACGGCTAAGTCAGTCTTACCTGAAAGTGCGCCCGTCTATTTCAACACGGCAATGCATGGCAATCCTGTGTTATGTGGGACAAAAATACAAACGGTGAAATGTGGGCGTATAGTGTGCCTCTGCCTACCTCCTCGGGGATAAATGCGTGACAATATGTAAGCATGTATGTACCACTGAGGTGGCAGACAAGCATACGGCCCACCTCATGGAAAGTGGTCACCGTAACCTTTGGACTTTTGCAACACCAGAGGTGCGGCACTAGCGCTGCCGACCCCGTAAAAACCTTTAAGACCCCTTTGAAGAAACCCATACAGAGTATATTTGATGTTTATGAGCCCCTGGCCCCAGTGACGTAGGTAGTGTTGGTCTTGTCAGAATGCAGTAAGGCAGCCGTCCGACTGGCTCCCACGATCGGTACGAGACGCGGCGCATCGTACTGGCAGTATAACACCGACACAGACATATTCAACTTGCTGCCGCCGCCATACTTGTTCTGGTTGAACTCCTATCAACAAATGAATAAATAAAATAAATACATGTGATTCGGATGTAGAACGGAGAGTAGCTGCCGGAAACAAAGTTAACAGTGCTTTGTCCCAATTAGTAAAGCGACAAAGTATCGTAAAAGAAACACGACTCGCGATCCATAACGCAGTGCTAGTGCCAACGTTGTTTTACGGCAGCGAAACCTGGGTATGTCAACAGATGCTTGAAACTAAATTGAATGCTGTGGAGATGCGGTCACTTCGAAATTGTGCTGTAACTTTGGCCGATCGCATACGTAACGAAGTAATACGCAATATGGCAGGTTTGAATGAAAGTGTCAGTGCATGTATAAAGCGATTGATGAATCTGCAAGAAGCGAAAGAAGTATGCATGGATCGTGAAGCCTGGCGATCTGTCCTCTCTGACTACCCCGTCAGGGATACAGCATGAAGATAGTTAGTTTAAAATAAATATCGCTGTGACAACTCACACAACGCCATCTGATTCCAAACTAAGCAGAGCTTGTACTATGGTAAATAGGTAACCGATAAACATACTTATATATTTCTAAATACATACATATTATTGATAAATAACACCCAGACACAGAAGAAACTATCGTTCTCATCACACAAAGTTTAATCCTGGGTGGGAATCGAAACCAAGACCTCTTTCGTGGCAGTCGGATACACTCCCACCGCGCCACAGAGGCAGTCTATTATCAGAATATTGTTAGATACATTTGACATAGCGCCGTCTAGCCCAAACTAAGCTGATATAAGCTTGTGTGAGATGCAGACAAGTGGTACACTTACTTTTAAAATTATAAATATATACATGAAAACACCCAAACGATAAAAACATTTGTGGATTACACAAATATTTGTTCTGACCAGGGAATCGAACACAAAACCTCAACGCGACAGTCGTATCCACTACCGAGCACGCCACCGAGACAGTCAACTATACATATTTTTGATATATGTCTAAGGAGTTAAGATATATAATATAACTAGATGACCCGCCCGGCTTCGCCCGTGACATACTTCGAACCCCGTGGCACCCATTTAATCCCGTTGTTTATTAATTTCTCATTCACAATAATGTATGAACATTTTCCAAATTAATTGATTACTTCTCTGCTCTCCAGTACCTACCTACCTACACCCGCACGGCAAGGTCGAATTATGGTTACACGAAATTAATTTCTTTGCGCTTTATTTTGAATTTGCGATAACTCCTAAGATATGTATTTAATTTGCAAGGTGTATAATACATTATTTAATCCTTTAGCTCCTTCTTACCTCGAAGATCGTTTTGAGTTTCTATGTGACACGCATTTGAGGTTTTTACGGTCGTCAGAGAACTTGAGACTACACATACCGGTTCATTCCACATAATTCTTTGATAAATCCTTTACAGTGCAAGCCGCACGTTTGTGGAATGCACTACCGGTATCACTAACCGGTAAGCACAGGTTAAACAATATTATTTATCTAATGTAAATTAAAGTAGATGCCTCTATTTATGTGTAAGTGTGTGTTTGTATGTATGTATGTATGTATGTATCTATGTAGATATTTATGAGTATTTATTAGGGTTATGTCGTGTTTAGGTAAATATATATTTATATTATTTTCACAGAATGCGTCACCATTGAAACTTCCCACAATCTATTTCAATAAAATCCTATCTATCTAAAGGTTGCCGTGAAGAGATTGCTGTTCGCGATATGGCCGCCCATTGTACTTAAGTTGGAACTTAATTTCTGTAATATGTTTAATTTTTGGTGTACAATAATGGATATTTTATGTTTCTTCTTTTCACGGGTATCTTCTTTTTTTTATGAAGATACCCGGGCTTTTGGTAGGCGTACATGGGGACATACTGGTCCAACACGCAGAGGCCCTTTGAGAATTTTAATCTAAAAGGAAATGGGACCCCCACTGCAGACAGTCCACGCCCGCCTTATGTAGAAGAACGATAACGGACCACCTCCAATGAGAGTTGAACTATTGTAAAATATGCTAACTTTATAATGGGCTATTGGGTTGGGGGTTTGATAAACAAGGTGATTATAACTATGGATGAAGGCGGCGTCTGCCATTTTAATATCTAATTATCAAAATTTTGGCAGACGGTGACTCGCCAACTCACTAGATGGGCCCCCTATACAATCGCCATAGGCATGATAAGCCTGTAAGGCGACAAGAGGCAACACCGGTGTGAGCGGCTTGGGGTGTCGAGCGGTGCGGCGCCGGTTTCACCTTGGCGGGACAGGCCCGGAGCGGGCTTCCCCGTAGTTATGCCCTTGAAAATGACACATCCACCCCCGAGCATATAGCTCTGGCTCCCTCCCTCTGACCGGACAATAAAGGCAAGCCAAAGTTGAGATTTGCTGCACTCCCGGGAGTAGCACTCTCACTGCGCTCCCGTTAGCCCATTAAATGCTAACCGGTGCAGAAGGGCAATAAAACTCTGAGGAATTCGGACCGATGTGTAGCCACGCACATTCAGCTCGTCACAAGCTGCCCTGCGGATGTGAGCTTTTTAATAACTTTCTGATACATTGTTTTGTTGATATCAGAAAGTGGATGACTCAAAAAGCGAATCTACTATGCCCTCATAGGGTTGCGTTAATCCTATAAAAGATAACGACTGTCCATGAGGGGTTTATTATTTATTTATTATTATTATCTGTCTCTTCTTCTCGGGTATCTCCTTTTTTTTCTTACGAAGATACCCGGTCTTTTGGTAGGCTTACATGGGGACATAGTGGTCCAACACGCAGAGGCCCTTTGAGAATTTTAATGTAACAGGGAATGGGACCCCCACTGCAGACAATCCACGTCCGCCTTATGTAGAAGAACGGTAATGGACCATCTCCAATGGGAGTTAAACTATTGTACAATATGCTAACTACTATTGGGCTATTGAGTTGGAGGTTAAATGTACTGGGTGACTTGAACTATGGATGAAAACTGCGTCTGCCATTTTAATATAATATCATCAAAATATTGGCAGACGGTGACTTGCCAACTCACTAGATGGGCCCCCTATACAATCGCCATAGGCAAGATAAGCCTGTAAGGCGACAGGAGGCAACACCGGTGTGAGCGGCTTGGGGTGTCGAGCGGTGCGGCGCCGGTTTCACCTTCGCGGGACAGGCCCGGAGCTAGCTTCTCCGTAGTTATGCCCTTGAAAATGACACTTCCACCCCCGAGCATATAGCTCTGGCTCCCTCCCTCTGACCGGCCAATTAAGGCAAGCCAGAGTTGAGATTTGCTGCACTCCCGGGAGTAGCACTCTCACTGCACTCCCGTTAGGCCATTAAATCCTAACTGTTGCTGTTTTGTGTTTTGTTTTTGTTTTTGTTTTTATTATTATTCTTATTAAAGGGACAAAATAATCTTCATGAAATGCTGAAACCTACTAACGTAGTAAAAATGATAAGGATTAATAGCATATTTGTGTAAATAGTCTTCAAATTACCGCTTTATAATTGATGTTTTTTTAAAGAATTAAATGGATATACTATATCCATTTAATACTATGTGTTTATACTATGATATGTTATTCTTATGAGATAGACATATATCGTCGCGGTCTTTTTTGTAGACCTACATTAGATACACAATTACACCATACACTATTTTGTTATATCTCAAAGGGTTTAAGGCAGCGTTTTTGTTGAAAGCTCCCAGATGGCTTATTTTTTCCGACATCCTCAACAAATATCGTTATAATTTGGTCAATGTATGCAAAAACTTAATAAATTATACATAAAAACCTTCTATAAGAATCACTCTTAACTATTAAAAAGAACCGCATCGAAATTTGTATCGTAGTGTTAAAGATCTAAGCATACATAGGGACAGACAGCGAAAAGCGACCGTTTTAACTCCACTGGTACGGGAAAAATGCTATTGATGTCCAACCGTCTGTCCGTCCATTCAGTCTACAGGTCACATTTTTTATCGATCTGCATGCAACTTGGCATGGACAATCCTTGATGTAGACAACAACTTTGAGCAAGGGGGTTTTTCGATCGGGGGTGAAATGGAGGCAGGGGAGGGTAAATGGTCCCTTAGTGGTTGGCAAGAGCGCTCAAAACGAAAAAATAGAAATCAATAAAAAAAAACTCCGAAGTCTACGGTTCAGAGAACCACTAGTAATATGTAGTGATAGGTCTTTACCTATGACATTGCCATTCTGCAGTACTGGCCATTTCAAATCAAAATAATTTTTGTTTGGTTAAGAATATTAATTTCAAATTAATTTTATTTTAAAAACATGGAATTCTTTTTCCAAAAGTAGTCATTTGTTTATTGATTAGTGTTAAATTTTCATCGCATTTCAATTTTCAATATTTCGTCATTATGGATACATAAAAATATCGAGTAATTATGGAATTTGAGTACCGTCGTGGCAGCAACGCGGCATAAGCGGCACGCAACATCAACCACGTTTACGGAGCTAACACTACAAACCAACGTACCACCTGTTATTGGTTTGCTCGCTTCCGTTCTGGAAATTTCTACCTGAAAAATGAAGCTCCCGTTCGTCCGAAGACTTTTGTCGACAATGACGAATTAAAGGCGATTGTGGAAGCTGATGATACACAATCTACGGCTGAATTAGCAGCTGCTTTCGACGTTAGCGTCAAAACAATATTGGTCCATTTGCGTCAAATTGGCAAGGTAAAAAAGCCTGACAAATGGGTGCCCCACGAACTCAATGATAGCCAGCGCGAAGTACGCGTCGAGACGTGCCTTGCACTGCTCAACAGGCACACAAATGAAAAAAAATTTGAACCGCATTGTTACCTGCGATGAAAAATGGATTCTGTTTGATAACCACAAGCACTCAGCAAGTTGGTTGGATCCTGGTTCAGCACCTAAACAATGCCCTAAACGAAAACTTACCCCTAGAAAGTGATGGTCACTGTTTGGTGGTCTAGCGCCGGTGTGATTCATCACAGCTTCTTACCTAACGAGGTGAGCATTACTGCAGATGTGTGAAGAACTGAACACAATGATGGACAAGCTGGCTCATCTCCGACCAGCATTGGTCAATCGCCTGTCTCCGCTGCTCCTGCACGACTACGCGCGACTGCACAGCAGACGGTCTCCAAGTTGCAAGAACTGGGGTGGGAAGCTCTCCGTCATCCACCCTACTCACCAGACCTTGCGCCTACAGACCACAACTTTTTTTCCAGAATCTGGATAACTTCTTGGCAGGAAAAAAATCAATACCCGAGAGGCAGTACAAAATGCCTTTAAAGAATTTGTTGCCTCCCGTCCAGCTGATTTCTTTAAGAAGGGCATCAATAAACTGCCACTGCGTTGGCAAAGATGCATTGATTGCATGGGTGATTATTAAACTTTCATATTCTCTCGCTTCTCTTCTCTATTCTACATAATGTAAATTCACCTACTTATCTGTAAGAACGTTTTCAGTTTCTTGTCCCCGGGGATAAACCCTGTCGCACTACCTGTTCACTTCTTCTTTCACTATTCGTGCAGTACGTTTATGGAATGCGCTGCCTCACACTGTACGCCATGAAAGAACTATACCTATCTCAAGTTGCTTAAGTTCTGATTATCTATTTAAAAATATTTCTACTAAGTTACTTATATGTATGTGTATGTATGTATGTGTATATGTATATATATATGTAAATGTCTATATCTATTTCTGTAATATATGTAAGATTATTAGATTATTTAAAGTAATTGTGCACTTTTTAGGCCCTTCGTTGCGCTTTATCCCATTCACCCCAAGGTTTGCTGGAAGAGAACTTAATTCTGAGTTAAGCTCGTCTTTGTACAGCATTGTATTTGTACTATATTTTATGTAACACTATATTTCTTATGTGCAATAAAGAATAAAAAAAAAGTAATCAACTAATTTCGAAAATGTTCATACATTATTGTGAAATTAATAAACGACGGGAGTAAATGGGTGCCACGGGGTTCTAAGTATGTCACGGGTAAAGCCGGGCGGGTCAGCTAGTTTTATATATATCTAAGACCAATGTGTATACCGTTTTTTTATTGTTATATTTATGTTATATAATATCAGTGTACAGGGTGTAAGGGGCCCCACCAAGATCTTCGGGGCCCAAGTCAACCTCCCGTGCTAGTGCGTGCACCTGCTGATTAACGGACGAGGCTCTGGCGCTGGCTTTCCCCTCTGGGGTGGGGAGGTCTGAGGGCGTCGCTCCCATAAAAGCCACCCGCCGAAACAGAAATGGACAGACACAAAAGGATTGCAGCTAGGGATAGGGCGCCGCCGCAAAACGGCGCGCAGGAGCCCCGCCCGACTCCTGTGGCAAGTGGGCTAGGGCTGCCGTTTGTCGGGCCAGCACGGCTAAAGAAGTTAGGGGCCGTTCAAGTATTACGTGAGCAGATTTCTTACCATTTTTTTTCCCCCCCGCCCCCCTTGTCATCAAAAGTAAGCAAAGCACTTACCCCCTCCCCCTATGCTTACGTAAACATTTTTAGTAATAAATGTTTTTTTATATTGTTATTTTTAAAATAGGAAAATTCATGAAAATATTAGGTTTAACTGATACACATAGAGTAAATGACAAAAAAATATAATCAGAAATAAAGAACATAACTAACATAAAGAATATTTTCGGAACACATTAACAGTCTTCAGTCCATGAAACCTGAATCCATGATTCTAAGTTATCGATGACATTGGATTGCTGCTCAGTGTTGTGAGTCTGCTCACTTTCATCCGATTTTGGAATGTCTACGTCACTTTCATCGAGCCATTCAACATCTTGGTGCTCTAAATTTTGAATAATGCACATCAGTTCATTAGCACGACGAGCAGCGACTCTTACAGGTCTAACTTTTCCCTCTGTGGGCGTGTTTACTTTTTTATGGATCTTCTCGATGTGACGATTTAATGATTTGACGGAAGCATGATAAAGACCACACGTTTTGCATGTTCGGCTTGAGAGCCTCAATTTTACCGTCGGACAAAAATAATCGTAGGGCATTTGCAAAAAATCTTTGAGGGTAGTACTCAAGCGTAGAGCTAAATTGACTGGAAGATCAAGAAATTGTCCTCCTTCATCCAAAACCAAGTCATCAACTGTTTGTTTTACTTTTGCAGGTGGTGGAAGAAACCTGTTGTCTAGTAATCTGAATAGGCCACTTCTTGGACGACAGCATTCTGTATTTTTACATTTTACAATTTGAAGCAAGTATTGGCTTTCACGCACATGTTCTGAGTACCATTTAATGTCTGGAAATTCAGGAACATCTTGTTCATCAGCCTCAACATATTTTGCAGTAACATTATAGCCATCAATTTCCATTGAACTCCATACTTCAGCTAATACATTTCCTGCAAATTCGAAATTATATCTTTCTAATTGTTCATCAATTGTAATGCCACGTTCATCCAAATGAGACCCAAAATGGTCATGAGGCAGTATTAAACCAGCCAGTTCCCGACTCAGAGGAGCCATTCTTCGCTCTACTCTGTTATACGCACTCCTTCCAGGAGCATTGGTAGCTATAAACAATGCATCGAGATCATGTCGTTTAAAATGTTGTATAGCAAACCCTATGACTTTTTGATAACGCGGATTTTCATCTGGCCCTCCATCAACCGTCATAATTACTACTGGTTTTACTAGTCCATGGTCAGTTTTTGCTAATGGTCGAAACTCTTCAAGTTCGAGAAGCGTCTCGAAATCCTGAGCATGAGTATTAGCAGTAGATGAACTATGCTTTCCACTTCGAATAGCGATGAATGTTGGCCCAGAACATCCGACGGCTTGCGGTTGTCCTAGCATATTGGAAGTAACTTTGATACCAGCATAAACAGATGGTATTAATTTATGACGCTCAGCGATTACCCAATCGTGGTCAGGTAATTTGATTCTATATTCCATATGCATTAAAAGAGGTGCTTGCTTATTTGCCGCAGTGACGCCAATAGGGACTCGAGCTTTGTCATCTTGAGATAAGAAAAATACTTGATCTGGTCCAAGTATGGATGCTATGTTCTCTAAATAATGGATTGATGTTTCAGCGAACTTGCTATCTAAGTGGCTCTTGTGGTGATCAGTTTGAGCACGAATGAGCCTAACAGGGACTGTCGATACATGTCTTCGTCCCTCTGTAGAATTCGATTTTCTGGGAATCAAACGAAGATATGTCGCACTGCGACTAATGTCAAATCCTAGTTTACGCAGTTCTTGTGTGAGTTCGTCAAGAGTTTTTACGCTGCGAATAGATTCCGTTCGTCTCCTGTCATCACATGCACTCCCAAATAAAGCTATATCCGCAATTGTTTTCAATAGTAATGGTTGATCGCTTTCAAGTTTAGGATATCCTACTGAATCCCTCAGAGATAGTCTTCTTTTTATTTCAGGATTTTCCTGACAAATATCTTCTAACTTTCTTTTCATACCATCCCTGTGTTTCTTCTGGGCAACTGCGTTTTGAATCTTCCTGTTTAAAGTATTTTTTGCTGTTTTTAGTTCCTCGCGCAACTTAATGATCTGTTTATCAACTTCAGCGCAATTTGGCATAGTATCTCTGGCAGAATACAAAGCGTTCAGATTTTTTTCGAGTAGAGTAATCTTATTTTTCAAAGCTTCTTGAGAAGGTTTTGCTCTTTGTTTTAAACAAAGATAATATCTGCATTATTATTATTTTCGCATTGCTCTTGTGATTCATTGCCGGTTTTAATTTTATCTTCTTTCTGTTTTTCAATGTTAGAAAATGGCTGTATAATTTGTGTTTTTTCTGCAGGTTTACTGGTAGAAGACGTTGCCTAAAAATGAAAAATTTCTAAGAGTTCTGCTGGATATTCTCTTATTAAGCCACATAAATTCACCGTATTTAATAAAACCAGCGTTTAAATATTATTGAAAGCTTTTCCCCACAGAAACCCTTCACATACAGATATTGAAAACACCGTGTATTTTGTGACCAATTGCCGGAGTCGATCTTAAGAAATAAAATATCAATCATTTACCTTTTTACTTTGAGATAGGCCATCATATTTTTTACTCATAAATCGTTTTAATTGTTACAGAACGTAAAGAGAAACTTTGTACTTATATTTACTCACCTTGGAAAAAAAATGAAGCAGATTGGATTTATTTTTAGTCGCCGCTTGCAATTCTTCTTCAATTCTCTTAGATACAATAATATCTAGTTCCTTATCTGACTTTGCTTGTAATTTATAATTTCGCCAAACTTCGTTAACTAACTTTTGTACATTTTGCACTTTCGTCCCAGTATGAGATTTTTTAAAACTTTCGAACAGTTTTTGGTATAACTTAGATTTGTCTATATGATATGACATTCTAATAAGATATTTCAATTTAAATAATTAAAACGTTAAACTTTGGCTAATTGCATCAACATAAACACAAATGATAACTTTCAATGCTTACAATACGTTTAGAATCCAAACAAAACAATACTGATAGATGCGCACTTGCAGCCGGCCGGCACGAGAGTGAATTATTAGACAAGTGAATAGCGCACGGTAATTTCCCTAATGCGCGGTAATTCCCCTAATCAGTTCTCAAAGCGAGTGCCTACGCATATGTATTATTTGCGGGAATCCCCGAAAAAACTTAAATAACTAACGATGACGTAATCATCATCTAGACCCCCCCACCCCCCATGTCATCCAAAATAAGCAAAACAGAGACCCCCCCACCCCCCCCTTGGTGCTTACGTAATACTTGAACGGCCCCTTCGCCCCAACCCGAATCCGCTTCGCATCTTGGAACATTGGCACGCTGACTGGGCGTGCGGTAGAGTTGGCCGAAGTACTCTCCAGGCGGAGGGTGGACGTGGCGTTCCTGCAGGAGACTCGGTGGAAGGGCAACAGAGCCCGGCCTTTGCAGAAAGGCTACAAGCTGTACTACACGGGTGCGCCTGGTGGGGAGAACGGGGTGGCCGTGGTGCTCTCCGAAGGGCTGCAGAGCGGCATCTTGGAGGTGAAACGCTGTAGCGACCGGCTTATGATCGTGAGGGTGCTTATCGATGGGATTATTACCCACCTGATAAGTGCCTACGCGCCACAGGCCGGTTGTAGCGACGCCGATAAGATGTCGTTTTGGGGCCAACTCGAGGGAGTGCTTCGGAGCATTCCGTTGTCACAGGGAATCGTTTTGGGCGGCGACCTAAACGGTCATGTGGGTGAGAGGTGTGAGGAGTTTGAGCGTGTTCATGGTGGTTTTGGATACGGCACCCGCAACGCTGAAGGAGAAACTATCCTCAGAACGTGTGCGGCTGCCGATCTGGCCATTGTGAACACGTATTTCAAAAAGAAATCCGAACATCTCATCACCTACAAGAGCGGGAGGCGTACAACTCAGATCAATTTCCTACTCACTAGGCGACACAGCATCGGCAAGGTGGCCAACTGCAAGGTCATACCCGGAGAGTGTCTTACTGCACAACACCGTCTCCTTGTCATGGATCTCTGCGTGAAGCCTAAAGGCAAACGCATCGAGCGGTGCCAGTGCCGCATCAGATGGTGGCTGCTTGATGAAACTAGGTCCCAGGAGTTCGTCTCAGCTGTCGGTGACAAGTGCACCGACACTGAAGGCGAACCAGTTCAAGATTACTGGGACAAAGTTCAGGCGGCCATCCTTGGAGCGGCGAAGGTGGTGCTCGGTGAGTCTAAGGGTGGACGCAAATGTGACAAGGAAACTTGGTAGTGGAACGACGCAGTCCTGAGGGAGACCAGGGAGAAGAAAGCCCTCTTTAAAAAATGGCAAGCGACCGGATCTCCCGAAGACCACGACGCGTACAGGTCTGCCAAGCGCGCCACAAAGAGAGCTGTAGCCAGAGCCAGACGAGACCACTTACAACCTTTGTATGATACGCTGGAGTCGTCTGAGGGGCAGAAGCTCATCTATAAGCTGGCGCGCTCCAGGGTCAAAGCGGCACAGGATATATCCAAGTGTCGCTGTGTAAAAGACCCTGAGGGCAACCTGTTAAGCGAAGACCTCGCGGTAAAGGAGAGATGGCGCTCGTACTTCCACGAGCTGTTTAATAAACAGCATAATAAAGAGGTGCAGCCTCCGGACCTCCCTCCGAATCAGGGACTAGTGCCACCGGTAACGCCTGGAGAAGTCCTGACTGCGCTTCGCCGCATGAAGAATCGGAAAGCTGTCCGACCCGATGGAGTCCCCATCGAAGCCTGGAAGGCGATGGGTCCTCGCGGTATGGGCATCTTAGTAAACCTTTTTAACCGCATACTCCTCAGCGGGCAGATCCCAAACCAATGGAGACCGAGTATTATTACTCCAGTCTTCAAATGTAAGGGGTCAGTGCAGGAGTGCGGGAGCTACCGCGGTATAAAGGTGATGTCCCACACCATGAAGATCTTCGAGAGGATTATAGACTCTCGGATCCGGCAGGAGTGTACTCTTTCGGGGTGTCAATATGGGTTTCGCCCTGGTCATGGGACCACGGACCCTGTTTTTGCCCTGAGGGTTGTCGCAGAGAAATACAGGTCGAAGAACACGCCTCTGCACTGTTTGTTTCTAGACATGCAGAAGGCCTACGACTGTGTTCCTCGTGCGATGATCTGGTGGGCACTGCGGTCCAAAGGGGTTCCAGATGTCTATATTGACACTATTCGGGACATGTACTGTGACTCCGATTCAATGGTTCGGACTGCTGTTGGCGACACGAATCCCTTCCCTATCACCGTCGGGGTACACCAGGGTTCTGTCCTTAGACCGCTTCTGTTCAGTGTAATATTAGACGAATTGTCGGACAGCATCAGAAACCCGCATGAGCAGCCTCCATGGTTGCTAATGTATGCTGACGATATTGCGCTGGCAGACGCGGACAGGGGCAGATTGGTGCGACGTGTAAAGGCGTGGAAGGAGACGCTTGAGAACGGCGGTCTGAAACTAAATGTGGCGAAGACCGAGTACTTGGCACTAAACTCGACAGATCCCACATCCGTCCGCATAGGCGGTGATTTGGTCGAGCGCACGGACCAGGTTAAATACCTGGGATCTGTTTTTCACACGTCCAGTGACATCGATTGCGATGTCAAGTCACGCATTGCTGC
Source organism: Thumatha senex (assembly GCA_948477245.1). NCBI lineage: Eukaryota > Metazoa > Arthropoda > Insecta > Lepidoptera > Erebidae > Thumatha > Thumatha senex. The sequence goes on from OX419743.1 coordinate 10,841,032, forward strand.
CGCGTGGGCCAAATGGCGGGTGATGACCGGTGTCATTTGTGATCCTAAAATGCCGATCCGGTTGAAGGGACAGGTCTACAAAACCATTATTAGACCTGTCCTTTTACATGGCAGTGAGACGTGGCCGATATTGGAGCGACACAAGCAGGAGCTGCGTGTCACGGAAATGAAGATGCTGCGGTGGATGTGTGGAGTCACGCGGATGGACCGCGTGAGGAACTCTCGCATCCGCGGCGGCCTTCACGTCCGTGACATTGCAGACAAGTTGCAAGAGTGTCGCCTTCGATGGTATGGTCACGTCTTGCGGCAACCGCCGGGCTACGTAGGTAACAAATGTCTGGCCATGTCAGCCCCGCCGGGTCCCGGTAAGAGGGGAAGACCCAAGAAGTGCTGGCTTGACGTCGTAAGGGATGACATGCGTGCCAATGGTCTCACTACAGGGGATACCGACGACCGTGCGAAGTGGAGGAGAAAATGTAGAAAAGCGGACCCCGGGCGTCGCGAGACGCAACTGGGACAGACGCTCGGATGATGATGAATATCAGTGTACAGTACAGTATCAATATTCAGTCCGAGACTACCAGGACTTTAATTGATCATGCTAATTAGTGTCTAGCACATAAGACCTTTTAGCCTTTTTGTTACCACCTCACTAAAAAGGCGACGCGTTCAAAATTTCTTCCAAATTTAACATCTAAAATACACATTTTATTTTAATTATTTAATTCGGCCCTTTAGACCCACCCCAGTTCCGTGCTTCGGAAGGCACGTTAAGCCGTTGGTCCCGGTTGCCAATAAAATGGCAGTCGTTAAGCCAAGTTGAAGGCCTTATGGGCTTAAAAATTTCAACAGCAGGTCTCCACAGCCTGCACCTATCCATTTCAACACGGCAATGGGCTCACCACCTGTTACGTGGGACAAAAATGCATACGGTGAAATGTGGGCGTTTATTATGCCTCTGCCTACTCCTTCGGGAATAAAGTCGTGACAATATGTATGTATGTATGTATGTACATAATATATTTCAATAGTGTGTTAATAATGTGCGGTAATATTATTTATGAAATAATTCAGACGTACCTCCAATAAATTACACATTTCAGAAAAGAAATGTGGGTATGTAGGCGGTTGGTAAAATATAATATGCCGTATGCCCTTTATATTGAATCTTCTAAAGAAATGAGCGCGCTCTGAGTATAATAAGAAGTGTGCTTCGTCGTGGAAAAACATGTCGCGTGCTCGCGCCATCTTCGCATCCTGTAACATAAGATTGAATTAATAAGTTGCACTAAATTCAGTCACTAGGTCAAAATGTAGACAAAATTTTTTTTTTGTGTCGTATATTCGTAGCCATACCGTCTGTATATATGGTTGTCTATAGTAGGAATATGGGGATAAAATACAGACTATGTTACTCCTTATAACATCAGCTATCTAAGTAGCCAGTAAATTTCCTGTTAAAATCGGTCCAGCAAACAGACAGACAGAAAAAAATATAAAAATAGATTATTTTGTTTATGTACTGTATATATTATCGCAGTCATCTAGTTGAATCTGCTATTTGATTAAATGACTAGCGCGTTCAATAAATGATAACATTTAATTGTATGGCTAAAGGACAAGTCGTCCAGTTATTTAATGTAACGTTCACGTCTTGACGGAACGTCATTTAGCATAGTCGTTGGATGGGATGACTTTGTAATGTTTGGTTTGAGTTTTCTTTGTTATTCAAGGCCGCGATATTATCGATATTTATTACTCATACTCTACAGGCTCTACTCTGCACCTTTAAGCTTGTAGTCGTCGCTCCAGGGTGCACATCTTGGAAACTTAGGCTAGGTTAGGTTAGAACAGTGACCATTAACGGATCAGACCAGATCCCCTATGTGTTTGTTTGTATCATTTCGAATTGATTAATTTTGGAACATTTCAATCACCTGACGCTACATACTTTGACGTTGAGTGACCCTTGTTCAATCAACGTTCGAGCTATGTCCCACACCATTAAGATCTTCGAGAGGATTATAGACTCTCGGATCCGGCAGGAATGTACTCTCTCGGAGTGTCAATATGGGTTTCGCCCTGGTCATGGGACCACGGATCCTGTTTTTGCCCTGAGGGTGGCCGCAGAGAAATACAGGTCGAAGAACACGCCTCTGCACTGTATATTTCTAGACATGCAGAAGACCTTCGACTGTGTTCCTCGTGCGATGATCTGGTGGGCACTGCGGTCCAAAGGAGTTCCCGAGGTAGGTCTATATTGACACTATCCGGGACATGTACTGTGACTCCGATTCCATGGTTCGGACTGCTGTTGGCGACACGAAACCCTTCCCCATCACCGTCGGGGTACACCATGGTTCGGTCCTTAGTCCGCTTCTGTTCAGTGTGATATTAGACAAATTGTCGGACAGCATCAGGAACTCGCATGAGCAGCCCCCATGGTTGCTCATGTATGCTGACAATATTGCGCTGGCAGACGCGGACAGGGGCAGATTGGTGCGACGTGTAACGGCGTGGAAGTAGACGCTTGAGAACGGCGGTCTGAAACTCAATGTGGCGAAGACCGAGTACTTGGCACTAAACTCGACAGATCCCACATCCGTCCGCATAGGCGGTGATTTGGTTGAGCGCACGGACCAGGTTAAATACCTGGGATCTGTTTTTCACACGTCCAGTGACATCGATTGCGATGTCAAGTCACGCATTGCTGCCGCGTGGGCCAAATGGCGGGAGGTGACCGGTGCCATTTGGGACCCTAAACCCTCCGGTTGAAGGGACAGGTCTACAAAACCATCATTAGACCTGTCCTTTTACATGGCAGTGAAACGTGGCCAATATTGGAGCGACACAAGCAGGAGCTGCGTGTCACGGAAATGAAGATGCTACGGTGGATATGTGGAATCACGCGGATGGGCCGCGAGAGGAACTCTCGGATCCGCGGCAGCCTTCACGTCCGTGACATTGCAGACAAGTTGCAAGAGTGTCGCCTTCGGTCACGTCTTGCGGCAACCGCCGGGCTACGTACTTACGGGTCCCGGTAAGAGGGGTAAGGGAGTACCCAAGAAGTGCTGGCTTGATGTCGTAAGGGATGACATGCGTGCCAATGGTCTCACTACAGAGGATGCCGACGCGACGACCGTGCGAAGTGGAGGAGAAAATGTAGGAAAGCGGACCCCGAGCGTCGCGAGACGCAACGGGGACAGGCGCTCGGATGATGATGATGATTATACATTTAATGTAAGGCTGTTAATTTGGAATTACAAGCAGACACTTCAATTTTTTTCATCTGTACAGATTATTTTACCTTAGTATATTCACATATCTGCACAAAGCCGATGTCCTCTTTCTTGAAATAGTTCCTTAACCGCACGTACTCGTAATAGCTGGGTACGTAGATCAGTGTGTGGCTCATGTACGTGTCACGATATCTCGGGAGAACTTCTTTGATAAAGTACTGAAATCTAGACTCCGCTGACTCAACAGGGTTGGCTGCACTAAACCTGTACAAGAAAATGTTATCTATTTTTTTTTTAATAATTATTTAATGGTCTGGTTTCTAAGACCTTTTAGCCAAATCTTTTTTTTTATTTCATATTTCTTCAATCTTATCATCTAATTAGTCCTGTCCAATCGATGTCGTGTCCTCAGGCTACGTCCTGGTCCTTGCCCTCAGTATAATGGTGATTCTTATACTAAGGTTGTCAGTGGACGTTTCGCGGCAAGAGAGAAAATAGCATTTCACTGCATATATATCATTGTCTTTCACTATAGCACGTTAACACAACCTTTATGTCCAAGAAAACACCACTCTCGCACATAAAACAAGATAAATGCACTAGTTTTAGAAAATAATATAAAGCAAGCGTCCGCACTTGTCACTCTTCCCGCCAAATGACTTATCTATTTTTTTTTTTAAATAATTATTTAATGGCCTGGTTTCTAAGACCTTTTAGCCAAATCTTATTTTTTATATCATATTTCTTCAATCTTATCTTCTAATTAGTCCTGTCCAGTCGATGTCGTGTCCTCATTGTCCGTCCTGGTCCTTGCCCTCAGTATAATGGTGATTCTTATACTAAGGTTGTCAGTGGACGTTTCGCGGCAAGAGAGAAAATAGCATTTCACTGCATATTTATCATTGTCTTTCACTATAGCACGTTAACACAACTTTTATGTCTAAGAAACCACATCTCTCGCACATAAAACAAGATAAATGCACTAGTTTTAGAAAATAATATAAAGCAAGCGTCCGCACTTGTCACTCTTCCCGCCAAATGTCTATCTATTTTTTACAATCTCAATGGGTACGTTCCACTTAACTCCCGCAAGGACCTCGACCGAGACTGCTAAAATTGTCGTTCCACTAAAGTAAGGCCGCTGCCGTTGGGGGCAAAATTTATAGGAGGAACGCACATCTTGAGCGCCTTCTATGTAGCAATCTTGTATGGGCAGAGTGGTCACGATGAGGTCGCGAACAATGACTTTTTGTTATGACGTCAAGCGATCGCTTGCAACGACCACGAGCTATAGGTGGGACGAAACGGAGGGTGTTACAATCGTTGCGGGCGATAAGTGAAACGTATCCAATCTGTCACAGTTGTGGTGTTGTCTCCGCCCAGTACCCATTACCTACCACGACAGCTGCGAGCGCATAAAAATAGAACCGTTTTTCCGCCAAAGGGTATAAAACGGATATTTAGGTTTCAGCCGAAGCTTGAACCACCTATGAGATAACACCTTCATATTTCGTAGTCAACTACCCTCTTTTTCTCGACATTTCTTCCAACTACCGACACTTAACTAACTTAGCGTGGCTGTTTTTTCTTCAGTGCCTTAAAGCCGGCAAGGCATTAAGTGGTGGTTCAAGCTTCGGCTGAAACCTAAATATCCGTTTTATACCCTTTGGGGGAAAAACGGTTCTATTTAGGTGTTCGAGCCTTCGCTTGAACCACCTATGAGACGTGTTTACTTTCTGCCGGCGCTGACGTTATAGCGTACTGTGACTAAATAGGGTTAAATAATCAAGGCAATGTGTCGGATGGTAAATAAATATTTCCTTCTTTCTAATACTTTAAATAAAATTATTGGGTTGAAGGAATCAACTAATTCATTATTTGTGGTCCCTGAACGCTTGGGTATTTCTCGAAATTAATAATTGAGAAATTTATTTTTACTGCGCCAGTTCCCTCTCTTTAGTACTTCGTCGATATCAAACTGGTTATTGGACCAGATTTCGGAAGCAACTGCTGCTCTGAAACTGCCCGCTAAGGCTTTTATTCCTGCCTCTTTAAAAAGAGACCTGCTGTGCAATTTTCAAATCTCGGATTCGGGTCCGCCACTGCGCAAATGTCATTGATATTCGAGTTCTATGAATATCGATGACATTCGCGCAGCAGCGGACCTGAATCCGAGATTTGTGAATTGCATAGCTGATCCACCCTGCTATTGCGGAACGAGAGGCGGCTTTTGCTACTTCTCTTGTAATAATGAATAAATTATAGATATTCTTGGAGCTGCGGCGACTGGATGAAACGTCTATGAGTTTTTTGGCCCAAAATACCAAGTTTAGGCGATTGTGTTGACCTTCTGTTGTTCTCAATACCAACCCGATTGCCTGTAGGAACGTGTGTCTGTTTTAGACCCAAAATTTGGCCAACATTTGATTTCTTTACCCTTATCTTCAAACGATTTTTCTTCGATGTTCAGGAGAGTTAGGTCGTGCACTCTTCTGCCTTATGCTTATAGGAAAAGAATACATGTGTGTCTTGATATTCCAAAGATACTATCCTCCTGGAATATATAACTCTTCACATAAGATAGTAAGTCCTCTATTCTTCATGACAACGGTTTCTTTTGAGGTGGCTTTTTGGCAAAAATTCCCTTTACGCCCTGTCTTATTAACGGATGTGACCTTGATACTGAGGACTGATCAGGATTTCCGAAAGTGGCCACTACTGATTTATGAAAGGCTATAGTTCTTCGTTAATTAAATAATGCTTAGCCAATGTTTGTGGATTCGGATCATTCACTGGGATGCTTTGGGACACAGCGCATTTTCGCCATCTGGATCAAACTGGCTTGTAAGCCTTTAAAGTTAATTTTCGCCATGAGGTTTTCTTGTAGTCCCACTTCTGTTTCAGACCAGTCCTTTAGTTGACTTAACCAGCCTGTATCTTCCATACCACCAAATTTAGTCTGGCCACTTCTGGTGAGGGGCAATTTGTTCGTCAATCGACAAGGTTCAATTCGAGATTCGGAATGCTCAACGGCGATCTCAAGGCCCGCCTCCGTACTTCCGGCTCCCAAAAAGTTCGTGTCCAGGTTGGAGTTACCAGCAGGTATTGACCTTTTGAGGTTTTCAGATGACGCAGCACTTGGGGGATTAACGCCGGTGATGGGAAGATCCACCCTAACCTGAACTGCCACGTCCTGCTGAATGCGTCGGTGAACTGACTCCTTGGGTCTGTTGAGTCTTCGCTGACATAAGCTGGTACGACTGCTGAACTTCGTGACGCAAAAAGGTTTATCTATGTACGGGCGACCTAGTACTTTAAAGATCATGTCCAAAGCTTCCCTACTGAGATGCCATTAGATAACCCGTCTGCGATCCGGTTGTATTGTCTTGGTATGTAACGAGCGTATCTGACAAAGCTCCCAAATTTTTTGTCGCTGTTCGTAATAAGGTTAGAGATCGCGTTCCTCCTTGTTTCGTTATGTATGCGACACTTGTACGGTTGTCTGTTTATAATGTTAACGATTTGTTACGGATCTTAGTTGATTTAAAACTTCGTAAACCGTCCAACGCTCTTTCTCATTGCTGTGCCACTTTTGTTGGACACGAGACCACGATCCCCAGAGACGGCGACCGTTTACTATTGCACCCCAGTCTTAATCGGCTGCATTCTTAGTTATAAATACTGTTGACTGAGCATTGTGACTTAGAGACTTCTGACGTGCATTGTCTAACCACTAGCTGAATTCGATCAGAGTTGCTTCAGGAAGTGCAAATTTCTTGTAGCGTTTGTTCGTCGGTAAACGGTGTGACAACCTATGTAATATTCTACAGTGTAGACGTTCCAGGTACGTATGACACGAAATTCAACTTGCCTAGAATCACTTTTGCATCGTAGTGTTTGCTTCGTATATGGTACGCTTGCTTACATGGTTCTACAGCTGAACTACTTTCAGGCGATCGATACTTTCTTCGTTCTTTTCTGTGTTCGAGATGATTCCTAAATATTCTGGTCTGATTGGTACTCTTGATGACTTTTGATGGTTTATTTCCCATCCTAATTTTTTTTTTTTTAGATAATTTGTAGCGCATCTCATTTGATCCGATAAGATTTGTTGATTTTCATGTATAAGAAGGAAGTCGTCCAGATAAACTATAATTTTGAGCCCTTTCTGTCCGACTTCATGTGCGTTTCAATTGGTTATTTTTGCAAACGCTGCTGGTGCGCTGGGAAAGCCCAATGGAAGGCAGGTCATCTGGTATCTCTTTTTTTCGTACATCAGTGACAGGAACCTGCGATGACACTGTGTTACCGGTACGTGGAAATATGCTTTTGAGATGCCTATCTTCATCCCGCAGTCGCCTATATCTAGAAACGACGGCACTTTCTGATTCAACAGTCGAAACTTGGGGGCAGCGACATAATGATTCAGTTCCGTCAAATTGAATATGGGTCTGTTTGTTCCGTCTCCATTTTTCCTTAAGAAAAAGGTAGAAAGGAAACCTGACTTTTGATTTAAAAGTTCTATTGCCGAGGATCTAATTTCCTTCGTCATTTCTGGACATGTTCTTGTTTAAAAATTGTGAGCAACTTTGTTTGAAAATATTGTCAATGGCGGTTTTATTCGAAAGGGGATCTTGTATCCTTTTATAATATTTCAAATGAGCGTGGGTGCGTGTCTCCAGTTGTTGGATTAATTTTTGAGACACCCGCTTTGAATACGTCACTTGTTTTCTCCTCCCCCCTCGCCAACCTTCTTGACCAAACCTTTGGCAGCTAATTCCTTGTTTGAGGAGTTCAACGTTCGCTTTGGTCACCTTCGATTCTTTTTCTATAGTGAATGGCGAAAATTTAAATATAGCTTCATCGTTAGCTGCCTCACCATTTTGAAGAGCAGCTAATTTGAGTTGAGCTTCAGCTATTTGGTTTTTCAAGAAATGTTCTTCAGATTTCGAAGCTGCACTTGGGTTAGCTACTGAGCCTGAAGCAATATCTAGTTCATCATTGGTATTTGTACTGTCGGGCAAGGTGTCAAATGATTCATTTAAATTACCAGTATTCCTGACGCTTGGTTCGTAACGTTTAAGTAGTTTCTTGAGGTTATAATTTTGCTCAGAGAACAAGCTAATCAGTTTGCTGGACATATCTATTTGCTTATTCAGGACATCTACTAGAAGAACGTCGCTGTTAGGTTGAGCCGATGCCACTCGTTTTGGTGGAAGACTTTCGATGGTTAAGCTGGTGCCAGGCCTTTTTCGACTTATTGGAGAGGTTCTGTCTTGACCTATAACTGACTCTTGAGACTGCGAAGAATCTCGAAGTTGAGATCATGCACGGTGTCTATTTACTAATTTAGGTTTTAGCTGCCGAACCGTATCCATAAAACTGCCGTAGTCTGGCGCATGAATTTTCTCCACTATTCCATGTGGAGCAGATAGCAGAGCCCTACCCAAGGGCCACCTCAGTATTTTAGTTTTTATAGTCCTGGAGCGCCTTTCTGATAAAGAGGTGGATAATGATTCGAATGCCCCTATGGCATCGAGATAGGGCGAATCTTAATTTAGCGTTAGTTTTCTGTGATATTATATTTCTTCACAGCAGAGTTCTTCAAGCGAATAATCATGAACGCGCCATGATCGCCAAGATGTGGGAAAATTATAATCAACGGCCGCCACCATGGCTTGGAAAGCATCCGCTTCCTCAGAGGCCTGGCATTGCAGGGAAGCCAGTGCTCCCATAGTGGTTTGGTCTCCCATATCTATAAGAAGATTTGATGGTTAAGACATGACATGCAATATCGAGTAATTTGAGATGACGTGGTGTCGTGTTTGTATAAACACTATATAAATATATATGCCTTATCAGCTACTCGACGTCGCCTCACAATCCAAAGCGTCGTACACGACACCACGTCATCTCAAATTACTCGATATTGCATGTCATGTCTTAACCATCAAATCTTCTTATAGATATGGGAGACCAAAGCACTATGGGAGAACTGGCTTCCCTGCAAGGCCAAGCCTCCGAGGAAGCGGATGCTTTCCAAGCCATGGATGCGGCCGTTGATTATAATTTTCCCACATCTTGGCGATCATGGCGCGTTCATGATTATTCGTTTGATGAACTCTTCGGTGAAGAAATATCACAGAAAACCGACGCTAAATTAAGATTCGCTCTACCTCTCGATGCCATAGCGAGGGCATTCGAATCATTATCCACCTCTTTATCAGAAAGGCGCTTCAGGACTATAAAAACTAAAATAATGAGGTGACCCATGGGTAGGGCTCTCCTAACTGCTTCACATGGAATTATGGAGAAAATTCATGCGCCAGACTACGGCAGTTTTATGGATACGGTTCGGCAGCTAAAACCTAAATTAGAAAATAGACACCGTGCATCATCTCAACTTCCGAGATTCTTCGCAGTCTCAAGAGTCAGTTATAGGTCAAGACAGAACCTAGGCCTGGCAAGAGCTTAACCATCGAAAGTCCTCCACCAAAACGAGTGGCAACGGCTGAGTCTAACAGCGACGTTCTTCTAGTACATGTCCTGAATAAGGAAATAGATATGTTCAGCAAACTGATTAGCTTGTTCTCTGAGCAAAATTATAACCTCAAGAAACTACTTAAACGTTACGAACCAAGCGTCAGGAATACTGGTAATTTAAATGAATCATTTGACACCTTGCCCGACAGTACAAATACCAATGATGAACTAGATATTGCTTCTCAGTAGCTAACCCGAGTGCAGCTTCGAAATCTGAAAAACATTTCTTGAAAAACCAAATAGCTGAAGCTCAACTCAAATTAGCTGCTCTTCAAAAGGGTGAGGCAGCTAACGACGAAGCTATATTAAATTTTTCGCCATACACTATAGAAAAAGAATCGAAGGTGACCAAAGTGGACGTAGAACTCCTCAAACAAGGAATTAGTTGCCAAAGGTTTAGTCAAGAAGGTTGGCGAAAAGTTAGATACACTGACACACAGAAAATGTTCCAAGCCACCCAGCATTTGGTTCTTTGAAGCCAAATAATATTTTGGCCCGGGTCACGAGTAACTATAAGTCTGTGACTATTCTAGAAAAGGCTGACATAACACTAGGAGCTGTGAGAAACGGATTGCACCAACAAAGGAAATACTTCCAAGACCTATTGTATAAAATGCCGCAAGATATGCGACGGCAAGTAGGAAAAGACTTCCTTGACGCAAATTCCAATTTCAAAAAGTTCTCCGATAATCTGTTGCAGTACGTGTGTGGGCGTCGGACAGAAGTGATTCAACAAATACGAGAGTCGTACCGACCCATCACTCGTGTACGAGTATTGAAACAAAAATTAGAATATATTCCTCCCTCAGAAATACACGGTCAAGTTCCAATGGCAACATTAGAAAGAAAAGAAAGCATATTAACGACAATAACTTTAAATGGAACACAACAACACCAAAAGGTAAAACAGGCAACTTCACAGGTCCGGGACGATGCTCAAGCTATCATCCCAAAAGAAAAGGGGGGGGGGGGGGAGAAGTAAGTGACGTATTCAAAGCGGGGGGTCTCCAAAATTATGCGAACAACTAGAGAAACGCACCCACGCTCATTTACAAGATCCCTTTTTAAACCAAGATTCCTTTTTATATAAGAACATCTCCAGAAATGACGAAGGAAATAATGAAGATGCTAAGACCCTCGGCAATAGAACTTTCAAATCAAAAGTCAGGTTTCCTTTCGACCTTTTTCTTAAGGAAAAAAGGAGACGGAACAAACAGACCCATTCAATTTGACGGAACTGAATCATTACGTCGCTGCCCCCAAGTTTCGACTGTTGTATCATCAGAAAGGTCCGTCGTTTCTAGAAATAGGCGACTGCATGATGAAGATAGACATCTCAAAAGCATATTTTCACGTACCCGTAACAGAGTGTCATTGCAGGTTCCTGTCACTGATGTACGAAGGGAAGAGATAACAGATGACCTGCCTTCCATTCGGCTTTCCTAGCGCACCAGCAGCGTTTGCAAAAACAACCAATTGGATCGCACATGACGTCTGACAGAAGGAGCTCAAAATTATAGTTTATCTGGACGACTTCCTTCTTATACACAAAAATCAACAAATCTTATCGGATCTAATGAGATCCGCTACAAATTATCTAAAAAATAAGGATGGCAAATAAGCCATCAAAAGTCATCAAGTAGTACCAATCAGAGATAGAATATTTAGGGATCATCTAAGGACAGAGGGCCTATACATGGGTTAGAAAGTCGAACGATTCAAATTGGAACATTCACATCTAATAATGCCGAAAAAAGACAAAACACAGTTTATCTCTAGCTGCTAAGAAAGGTTGACCCACAACTCGACAATAAAGATCTGATGTTAGAGGATGCAGAGCAAGCATGGTAGTCTTCAGGTTTATGACAAGCTGGCTCAAATAAAATGCGTTTTTGTCAAAACGCCAAAGTGAGTGTTTTGTTTTTCGTTTTTATGTCTAACCAGTTGAAACGGATTAGTAATTTTTTATCAAAAAAGAACTTTGATTGTGAATAAGTAGTAGTAGTAAGGGTGATCGATACGAAAGCGACTGAAGCCGCTAACAAATACTAGTTTTTGTGGAAATAATTACCTGTGAAATATATGCGATACATGGACTAGCACCTGCTCTATACTGCCATGCTCGATAGCATTTTCCACCAGTGCTTTGCCAGCATAGTTGTGACACTTTCTGTTGATAAGCGATTTTATTTCTGGCAAGGCTACTGATGAGAAGATAAGCGTCTGTCTGGAAAAGAAAACATTTATGTAAGTTTTATGTTCTTGCCCAACAGACTCCATCCCACCAGAACTAAAGAAGATATGTGCTTAGAGCAATTTAAATTAAACTGCAATAAGAATAGTAAATGAAAGTAACTGAAAGTATCTGAGAGTAAGGGGCTACATCAAGATCTTCTATGTCCAATCTACGTCACCTATTTGTTAGCGGTGCACCTGCTGATAAACGGCTGAGGCAACGATGCAGGCGCGGTCGGGATATCAGACGGCAGTGCCTCCCCATAACACTGTAAATCAAAAGCTAAACAATAGCTGCTCCTAGGAGTCAACTAAAGGTTAACCCCAGGCTCCAAGGTCAGGTAATGTTTGGAAGCAACTCCAAAAACACTAAGGAGAAGAGAGATAAATAATACATAAATATTTTGGAACATTTTATAGCATGTCCATGTAGCTCAATTTAATCTAATATATACCCGAGGTAACGGGTTCGATTCCCGAGTTGGAATAAGTATTTGTGTGATCCACAAATGTTTGTTTCGGAGATTGGGTGTTTCCTATGTATAATATGTATGTATTTACAAGTATATAAGTACAAGCTGTCCCGCCCGGCTTCGGTCGTGACATTTTTCCGAACCCGTGGCACCTATTTAATCCTGTCGTTTATTAATTTCACAATAAAGTATGAACATTTTCCAAATTAGTTGATTACTTCTCCGCTCTCTAGTATGCCCGCACGGCCCGGTCGAATTGGTTATATTATGGTTACACGAAATTAATTTATTTGCACGTTATTTTGATTTTACTATATCTTCTAAGATATTTATTTAATTTGCATGGTGTAAAGGGAAAAAATGTTTTTATGAAATTCTCAAATCAACTAAAGTATTTAAATTGATAAAGATTAATACCGTATTAGTGTAAATAGCTTTCCAATTACCGCTTTAAATAAAAAAATTAAAAAAATCGTTAGGACAACTCACACAACGCCATCTAATTCCAAACTAAGTAGAGCTTGTACTTTGGTAACCAGATAACTGATAAACATACTTATATATTTCTAAATACCTACATATCTATATATATAAATAAATACCTATTTCCCTTGGTCACGCTATCACGCGTGAACGGCTGGACCGATTTGAAAAATTATTTTTGTATTGAATAGCCCATTTATTGAGGATGGTTATTAGCTATATATCATCACGCCACTTCACAGGAGAGCGGAGCAGTAATCATAAATGTCAACAAATCGCGGTAACTTTCATATATTTTTTTAAAATTAACGACGGGATTAAATGGGTGCCACGGGGTTGGAGATATGTCACGGACGAAGCCGGGTAAGTCAGCTAGTTATAGATAAATAACACCCAGACACAGAATAAACCATCGTGCTCATCACACAAAGTTTTATCCTAGGTAGGAATCGAACCCCCGACCTCTTGCGTAGCAGTCGGATGCACTCCCACGCGCCACAGAGGCAGTCAGGCACCATATCTTATGAGTTTAAACAGCGTTTTCGTTGAAAGCTTCCAGACGCCTTATTTTTTACCGATACCTCCAGCAAATATTATTATATGTTGTCCAAAAATCGGAACAAATTAAATATTAAAACCTTCCTCTTGAAAAACTCTATCTATTAAAAAAAACCGCCTTAAAATCCGTTACGTAGTTTTAAGGATCTAAGCATACATAGGGACAGACAGCGGGAAGCGATTTTGTTTTATAATATGTAATGATGTATATCAGTTGTCTAGATCTCGTAGTCCAAGCTTATTAAGTATAAATATAAAACAAACTCTGAAACAAAAAAAAAAAAAAAAAAAAAAAAAAACTCAAACTCTTTGTGAGCGTTTCCGTGCTTCGGAAGGCACGTTAAGCCGTTGGTCCCGGTTGCTAGTAAAATGGCAGTCGTTAAGCCTGGTTGAAGGCCTTATGGGCGGCTTGAAAAATTTCAACAGCAGGTAGCCACAACCTGCGTCTGTCTATTTCAACACGGCAATGGGCTCACCACCTATTACGTGGGACAGGAATCCACACGGTGAAAAGTGGGCATATAATATGCCTCTGCCACCCCTTCGGGGATAAGGCGTGATGGATATTTTTTTTTTTTTTACAAACTCTGAAACAAACATTTGTAGAAGACACATGATATGTACTCAAGACTTTACCAACAGCAGTTACATATAGTCAGGCCGTAGCACATTAAAAAGATTCCTTCGCCAAACTAAATTAATATTAAACTATTATGTAATTACTATTGCTGCAACATTGAACTGGGCTCAAAGTGGCAGTAGACTGATGCAAGACCAATTGGGTGCAGCCAATACTTTCTACTATCTTCACGCTGTATCCCTGTTGCGGTAGTCAGAGAGGACAGATCGCCAGGCCTCGCGATCCATGCATACTTCTTTCGCTTCTTGAAGATTCATCAATCGCTTCATACACGCACGTCTGGGTATCCAAGTACTTTTGACTTTTCCGTTTTTGAGCAATCTGCTCACGTGGTCTTTATATGCGAGTCTCGGCTTACCCTGACATAAAAGATGGTTGCAGTAAAAATAATTTTAATAACCATGAGGCTAATGATAGGACAGTGTAACAAACCTGTAATACTTGGTCCACCCGTCGACAGCCCAAGACCTGACTCTAAAAAAATCAGTGCCATGTGTTTTCTTGGGCTGCAAATGCAAGTGGTCAAGGACGTGTAACAAATGTAACCAATTTTGCATTAGAAACACGTCTGTTTGATCCATGACAAGTAATTCTATCGAAGCCAAGAAGTCATAATCCCGATCCTCTTCACCTTCCGCCCCGATTAACATACGCAGTCCTAATGGCGAAGCTACTAGTATATCTGAGGAGTAGAAGTCTGTGTACAACTGCAACAATAACAGTTTTATCAAGAACTAACTGCAAAAATGTCCTGAATGACACAGAAAAAAAAATGAGTGTAAGTACAGATGGCTAACTGTTAATATCAAGAGCAACTCTTACGTTAATACAATAAAGTTATATTTACGGTGCACGGAGCTTCCGTCTACCTCTTATATCCACCTATAAGATAACCAAAATGTGCTCTGCGTGACTCGTAATGAATTTCGGTTCGAACGATCTGCTATCCTACTTGTTGCAGCTACGGGAGCTGTCAGATATACCTATAAGTATAAGTGTCTTATAAATATAAGACTTGTCTTAGCCTACTAGCACTAAGACACCTATAAAAACCAGAAGAGATAGCATTAGCGTGACTCGTAATGAATTCCGGTTCGAACGATCTGCTATCCTACTTGTTGCAGCTACGGGAGCTGTCAGATATATCTATAAGTTTAAGTGTCTTATAAATATAAGACTTGTCTTAGCCTACTAGCACTAAGACACCTATAAAGACCAGAAGAGATAGTATTAGATGTCTCCATATATTATTATATCTCATGATTATGGATAGAAATTCTATAGTTCTATAGTAAAAGTCAAAGTTCTTAGAAGCCTTTGTAATTTATAACGCATTATTATTACTAATGTATATTGTAATTTATAACGCATTATTTTCTAATATATAAAATTCTCGTGTCGCGGTGTTTGTCGTTAAACTCCTCCGAAGCGGCTTGACCGATTCTCATGAAATTTTGTGTGCATATCGGGTAGGTCTGAGAATCGGTCAACATCTATTTTTTATTCCCATATTCCCACGGGAACGAGAAGTTCGAAGTATGTCACGAGCGAAAGCCGGGCGGGTTAGCTAGTTATATATATTACACGGCAATGGGCTCACCAACTATTACGTGGGACAAAAATGCATAGGGTGAAATGTGGGCCTATAGTATGCCTCTGCCTACCATTTCGAAGATAAAGGCGTGACAATATGTATGTATGTATACAATGTGTTAAGAAAACCCTGTCCGACCCGAAAGGGGCACATAGGCACATCAATAACATAACCAAAAAAAATTAAAAATCATATTACATTTAAGTATGAAATAGTTATCATTTTTTTAAATGCGTGTTTTTAGTATCAGAATTAGTCCAATGTCCTTATAATATAGCAAATTTTCAAAAACTGACAACACCTTTGTTGACATGCGGCGACGAGTGTATGTTATACCAAAAGAAACCGCCGGCAGGTGTAA
The DNA here is from genome assembly GCA_948477245.1 of Thumatha senex. Classification (NCBI taxonomy): domain Eukaryota; kingdom Metazoa; phylum Arthropoda; class Insecta; order Lepidoptera; family Erebidae; genus Thumatha; species Thumatha senex. The sequence continues at coordinate 10,857,158 of OX419743.1, forward strand.
GCTGACCTTTTGACCTTGCATTTCCGAATAGCCCTTTCCTTGTGTTGCAATGTAAACTACCACGTTATTTTAATTTTTAATTTACATTATTCGGGATAAAATTTTTGTGGTAAATTATTTGGGGTAATTTATTAGGGTAATTTATTGGGGTAATTTCTAAAAAGGGTTACACAAATAAAATCACGTCTCGATACCTACCAATACGTTCACGGATCGGACAGGGTTTTCTTAACACATTGTATATGTATTAATACGTACCTTAAGTGTCTTCTTAGTAATTGCCATGCCAAGCCTAAAAGTATCTTCAGTATTCCCACTAAACATTAATTGATAGTCCTCCGGTTTTGGTTTCTTTTTTGGCATAATCAATTCACCACCAGTGAAGTCTTCCTCAAACCTCTTTTTATTTACAACTTCTCCCGCTTCTTTGGGTACTAGGATATCAATCAACGTTTTAACAACCCTGTAAGCTGCGTCTTTGAAGGGGACCATAATAAGAACCTGTAATTAAAGAGTAAGAATCTTATAGAATATGCGGTCGGATCGCTGCTCTCGGCGGTGCCGGCGTCCCCCACTAGAAAATAATAAGAATCTTAATTAATTAATCAAAACTATAGAATTTCCAATCGCTTTTGTGCACACCCAACATTACAATCCTTATATTAATGGCACATGTTCCTGAGCTTGAGCAAGATGTGGTGCAGGAACAGTTGTTCGAGTTCTTCTGCGCTAAAGGTACAAAATAAATGTTTTGCATGCACTTGATGAATTTCAACAGTGCTGAATTTAATAGTAACCGGCCCCAATCCCATCACCTATTATGTAAGACAGGTGAACTTACGGTATCCTTACAACAAAAATGCATGGTGATATGTATGCCAGACTATTATCAGAAAATAAAAATACAGACCTTGGGCCTAACTAAACCTTGATCTCGGTAATCATCAGACAATTCATTTTTCTTTGCCAATTTAGCATTGTGATGTATAATTTTTGTTCTTGTTTTCAACATATGATTGATAACATGAAGGCAATATGTAAATCTAATTTCACCTGCATTTGTAAATGTTCTTTCTGGGTAATACAAATCTTGATAGTTATTTATAACTGAAAATAGTTCTTTTTGCAATGGTGTAAATATTTCTGTGAATTCCACATCTCTTTTGATCAAACTTGTTTTATTTGCAGACACTATATGACCCTGTATTTGTGGTTTAATACAAAGTTGTTTAAGATCAACTTTATTGACGACAGTGGGTACTGATCCTGTCATGGCATATATTTTCTCCTCAATTAATGGAACTTTTAATTTATCCTTTTTAGTTTTTTTTTTAATAGGCTTGGGTATAACTAGAGATAAGTTTCCTAAAGTGTCCCATGTTGTTTTGACAGATTCTGAAGTGGGTGGTGTGTTAGATAGTGACACCAGCAACTCATCTTCTAGATCATAATTGAAATGTCTGGTAAAGGGATCATCTATCACATTTTCTTCCCCATCCAGTTCATGTGATGTTGACCTCTGAAAATAAAATTTATATTATACCAAGACTACAAAGACCACATAGGCAGATTGCTAAATAAAAGGTCAAAAGTATTTGGATACTCAGATCTGTATGTGACAATGTATGAAATGCATGGATTGTGAAGCCTGATGATCTGATTTCTAAGATAAAAAAAAGTATGTTTATATAAATCATACATATAAGTGATAATATAAAGACTTAAAAAATGGGTTAAGGCCACTAGGTGTAAGCTTTAGCCTTATAATAGACAATTTTTTTTCATATTAATATCTATTGAAATTATAAAAAACAGGATACCTATTCAAGACTATTTTTAACCTGTACCCCCTGACTTATTTAAATAGAATTTCATGGTTTACTTTATTACAATCTGAACCACAACCGTATAATAAAATGCTGAATCGAATAAGTTAGTGATTCATTATACTTAGCATGTATCTATATATAGTAACCTACTATGACAGACTGCAATATCATCAAATGACCAAAAGTCAAAGGTATGCTCAAATACTCTGATTGAGATCACTGTTGGTAGAAGTTTTATACTCTTCTAGTTCTTAGGCCGATAGGAAACAATCATGACAACTTTAACCAAATAACTATGGAGTGTAAAATTCAGGATAGCCCAACTAGCGTCGGACCTAAAGGATGTCGGACCTTTTTCAAGAGGAGCTTTAAGATGTGTTGGACGGAGCTTTCAACATAGCTTGAAGCTCCTGTTATAGCTATAAAAAGAATCGTCCCTAAATTTACATGTGAGTATAACCGTTTAGTTAGGAATTATTTGTTAAATTACAGACCTCGTGTGGAGTGAGAGTGTCGTCATCCTCACTTTCACTCTCCGTATCTGTAGAAGCTCGTTCAATGTTATTCATAGTTCTTGGTTCGGTTTCTTTCATTTCTGCATCAATCATTTCTTCATCAGAACTTTCGTCTTCACTTACCACTGTAACTTTGTTAGTCCTGCTTTTCAAACATGATAATAACTGTTCATACACGTTTTCTTCTTCTTCGCTATCTGAATATACAGTTTGTTGTTTAAATTTCTGTTCTATTTGTCTTTTTTTCTCAATCGCCTCTTTCACTTTCTGTGCGTTCTTGTATCTATTAAAAATTGCTTTCTTATTTACAATTTTCCCTATAACTTTTTTGCCTTTTTTCATTTTTTTTATTTTATTTAATAAGTATGTTACAAATAAGTGTTGTTCAAACAATACAATAAAATTGTAACCTACAAAATTTATGCAACTACGAATCGCATGCACTATGCACTGTCATGTCAAATTGTCAAAATACCAAAATTTTATCTGTGATGTGCTGGAGTGCTATGGCGTGTTTCTGAACGGCAAGCGTGACGATTATGGACGTTTGCTGAATTGAGGTAGGAATAACATATGGTGTGCGTTTCGATTGCTCCGCCACGGTGTCCAATCATAAAAAGCACTGCGTCAAAAATTTGTCGAAATTTGTCAAAACCGAATGCAAAAAACCAAGAATTTGTCAAAGTAGAAATAAAGAAGATATTACTGGTCCTCGGATGGGTGACCACTTTGTCGCGCTTGCTCATCCCACCGTAACGGGCGCGGTGAGTGTACTCAGTGTGCTGTGTTGATAAATGTATACAAAATGTCGAAAACTATCAAGTGTAACTCGTGTAATATAGTGATTAACGAACTCTTATCCTATATTCAGAATATAGTTTCGGTAATAGACGAAGAAACGCTGGTGCGAATATGTTCAACGTCATTTACGAGCGAAGAAATTAAAAAGGCGAAATCGTTATTGTTTGAATCTATTCCTACGGATAAAATTAAAACAAATCGGAAGAACAAGGGGAAGAAAGGAAGGGATCTAGGCGATATACTGAACCTCTTTAAATCGACTGATCTCAATATGATACCTATTTTTGTGTCTCGTGAGCTAGAGAAGCTACCTCCTATTCTTTTTGACCATCCGGATTGTACGAAATTACTAAAAGATATACTAAAAGTGCGAAGTGAATTAGATGTATGTAGTTAAAGCTAATTACGTTACAAAAGATATGTTAAGTGGGTGTAGATCGGAGTTACTACAGATGAGACATGATTCATTGCCGCCTGAGTCTCCACAGAACGTGAATATGACCACGAATCTACTAAAGCTAGCATTTATTTTATTTGTTGATTTTTTATATTAATCTTGATTTTTACCATTATTACATTTTTAATGCTAATGATGAATACATAATATTAAGTTTTTTATTTAGTCGTCTTTTCAATTTCATATCGATCTAGATGTTGTTCAATTTCATAGCTGTCCTCTAGTTATTGAATGTATTCCCAAATAAAATTAAATTATTGTCACCCTGGTAGAACATCATATGGGACATCATTATTTTTGATTCAACACGACTTGTAAACTGTTTTGAGGGTAAAACAATACGCCATTATAATGAGGCTAATATGCCGAATAAATGGAAGTTCAGACCAAAATCCTAGCAATTATAGGTAGTGAGATATGAGCCTACAAAGTAGCGTTTAGTTCGCGCGGCCACGGAATTTTAGTTTTGGACCGATATCTCGTGTTTAACTAAATTTTAGTAGTATTTATTGCTTTCATTAGTTTTGACAAATTAAGATCCTTCTTCTTGTGTTAATTTTACTATAAGAAATCATAAGGTTAAAAAAATAATCGACATTAAAAAAACAACGAGTGGAGGATTGCGTGGCCATAACTTCAAAAGCGAATATTTCGTAAAATATTGCTCTAGAGCTTATACTTCTTTTTTCGACAATTTTTGACAAATCCAATCTTTAATTGACAAAAAGAATTAGATCTCTAACCCATGTAGTTGCTGAGATCTCGGTGGCCGCGCAATCCTCCACGTTTCGTTCGCGCGGCCAACTTTAAACCTTAATATCTTCTTTATTTCTACTTTGACAAATTTGTGGTTTGTTGCATTGTTTTGACAAATTTTTGACGGAGTGCTTTTTATGATTAGACACCGTGGCGGAGCAATCGAAACGCACACACAATATGGAGTAAGCGTGTTATTCAATATAAACTATCGATCTAAATCTACATTGTACTCATAAACTTATAGCCATCTTGCTTTAACTTACTTGTACTTACAACATAAAAACGTGATGTTATAGCAATGCATCATCGTGGCCGTTCGCCATTTTAGTTTCGCACCTTAAATTGTTAAAGTGAGTCTTTAGAGCTGCCCTTCAAATCATATTTCATATCGATTATTCAAATGTGAATTGTGGTTAAATATTTTTAAAACGGCCTTTTTTATTTAGGTTGCTTAAAAATTACAATAAAAGAAAAATGTAACTGGATACAATAGTAATGGGAAATTTAAAAACTCAAATAAAATCTATTTTTATTTCTTCTCTTCATTTAGAAGAATCATGTTTTAATCAAACTCTAAATATTACGATATTACGAGACGATACCGTACTATCACGACCATTTTTAGTAAGTATTTTACTTAACTTATCCCAAAGGTATAGCATGTAGACTTTTTTTATACCACTGAGGTGGCAGACAAGCATACGGACCTCCTGTTGGAAAGTGGTCACCGTAGTCTATGGACGTTTGCAACACTAGACATATACTTTGCCCCTCCAATTGCTCCCAAGGGATTAAATTTTTGCTATTAATTAATATTAAGTTTCAAGTAAATAAATCAGACCCAAAGTTATATACAGGTACATAGTTCTAGTTCAAATGCTCCTTTTTTATTTTTTGTTTCTGGCTTCTCACGGTGACGCGATTGCCAACAACAAAATTTATTGATCTTCCATTACGTATTCAATTTTTCTTCTAAAGTGATAATTTTCAAGTAGATAATGAATCTTCTTCATTCAAAAGTAGTAAATTATTCTTATTGATACTCGTAGCAGCGTATTCATGTAAAGGTTTGTTCAGAGTTCTACTGCAGTAAAATGATGGTAAATTTTACTGCAGTTATATGTGAATTTTGGAAGGTACCAGAAAATACCGCGTTCCACTAAGTTATACAATTTCACAAAACTTGTGCACGTTGTCGAAGCTTTTATGTTTAAAACACCATAATTTTTACACATAAACACCCGAAAATACACTAGTTTGAAAAATTGTCCGAAAAAAAATCCGAATGTCCTAATCCTTCTTAAAATGTTTATTTATATTTTTTATTTAAATAATAACTACTAACTACAAAATAATAAGAACTAACTGTTCCCGCGCAATGTTTGCCGAGTTGTACCAATGTGTTTTCTGAAACTAGGGCTTTAATCTTGTGTTATGTGCAATGATAGATTAACATTTGACTTCGACCTTTCGACTCGGTAAAACGGCGTGCTATGAGGATTGTCAACGATCCTATACTAGCGGGCGGTGTCGAACCCCTTCGCGACAGGAGAGACTTTGACTCCTTATGCGTGTTCTATCGCCTGTACAACGGTCTGTGCTCTGAAGAGTTGTTTGATTTGATGCCCACGGTTACCTTCTATTATCTCACCGCTCGCCATAGACAGGATGTTCACCCTTACACTTTGCGTTCGGAGCGCACGCATACGGTCAGGTCCGATAAAGACTTTATTCCGCGTACGCTTAGATTGTGGAATGAACTCCCTGCCTGGGTTTTCCTGAACATCTACAGTATAGAGTTCTTAAAAGGGTCTTAGAAGGTTTATAAAGGGTCGGCAGCGCGAATGCTGCACCTCTGGTGTTGCAAACGTCCATAGGCTACGGTGACCACTTTCCATAAGGTGGGCTTATGCTTGTCTGCCACCTCAGTGGTATAAAATAAAACCTGATAAAATAATTAAGTATCAGCGCAGCTTCCGAAGTTGACGCTCTTCTTAAAAAATGGACCTCCGTTAGGTCCGAAATTTGAGCGATCCGGCGATACTACTCTTTGCCTGCCCAACATGTCTAAAAAACGGGTTACACTCCGAGAGTGCCGACAGAAGTGAAAAGTAAATTTATTAATAATTTCTTTATTTAGACGCGCTCGCGCTCTGCTTTATGTACATGATTTAGGCACACACTATATTTGCGTCTCGTAACGGTGTCACGAGTCCAGGGATTTTATCTCATCAAAAAATATGCGTACCGCGCTAAAAGAAGTTATTACTTGAAAAATATTATGTAATCATCATATATGACAGGAGAGTTTGACGCCAATTTTCTGAAACTAGTGTGTACCTAATTCGTGGTTTTGTGTTTAATAATGAAGTGCTCGAAAAAGTGCATGAGTGAAGGAAAGTGGTTTTGCAATGAACAGCGGTGTTCTTTGTATTAGTGCCGAATTTCAACAGAAAACCCTAGTAAAGGGTCATTGTTTAGCTGGGACAAGTATATAGAACCTGGACTGGATATAAATAAATATTAGCATAGATGGGCCTTATACCAAAGACAAAGTTGTATAGCCTGAATTTACTTTGCCTGCTCAAGATGGGCGAAGACAAGTAACATTTTATTTGACACTTTTGACAGACTGCAATGGCAAGCCCGGAGTCATAGTGTCAAGAAATTAATCATCAAAATTACTGTAATTGATAGATTTTAGGATATAATCGTAAATTATATAACAGCATAGCAGTTGATGGTATATACCTATAATTTTATTTGTTACAAAAGTACATTCATTGGTACATTAAGTCACGCCTTGTCCACCGAAAGAGAGGCAGTGGCATAGTTTTAGCTATATAACACCAGTAGTTTGGTCGCACGTTATTGCTGATGCGCCTATTACCTACCTACCCACTTGCTGTTGAAATTTTTCATGCTCTGCGATAATCTCAGATTCAATTCCGATGTCGAAACAATTAAGTGATACGGGTTTTGTTTTGGGGTGTTTTCATCTTGCACCTGCTGACAGACGTGACATCGATGTAAGTGCACTTACAGGGTTGTAAAAATGCCGAAGATCAATGACTGCAAAGCAAAGTAGGGTTTGGAAGCAACTAAAATAAAGAGTAAAGAGGTGGAGGAATTATCATCACACTGAAGCCATCCATTTCTATTTCTATCTCTTTTTTCTTTGTAATTCTAATAATATAAAAATGATAAAAACTATTTGACTGGAAGCCGAGAGTGTGGGGACTAGCCCTTCCCCTCCCGTTTTCATTAAGCCTACAAATAAGCATGTTCCTTATCTTCTTGGTATTCATTCTCTTTCTTTATCTTTACAGTAGCAAAGATACAAGTACCTACTGGGTCAGAATTCAATTTAAAAAAACCACACTAAACTTGTTTTATCACTGATTGAATTGTTAACATATTTTACATCCAATGTCAAGAGAGTATTCACCAACCCTAGCCAAAAGGACATGGGATCGTACTTTAGAACCAGTTACAAAAGTAAGCCTAAATATTTACTGTTTCCCTTTAATAAACATAAACTTAATATGGCAATAATGCTATATAAATGGTATTTCCCTTGCAGAATGGATACATGGAGGGAGCATCTGATGGTCAAACTTCTGTTTATCAAAAATGTTTTGATGTAGGTTATGAACAAGGCTACAATTATGGATTTCAAATCGGTCTTAAGGAAGCTAGATCTGGGTAAATAAGAGATCATCGATTAGTACCTACACTAACATTACACAGTACACATTAGTACCTAATAATAATAACATATCTTTCTACCTATGGTAAAAATTATGTACTCTTTTTAATCAAAATTTTTTATTTTCAGCGCCAAAGGAACACCATTGACAAATGCTTTATTAGATCCACGAAAAATAAACTGTCAAATGTGTCTCAATGTAGAAAACCAGCAACAAAATATTGATGATTTATATAATATACAACATCAGAAGAATATGACCTAACTGAAGTAAATTACAACTAAAACTATTACCACTGCATCTACATGAAACTTTCTAATTTGAAAATAAAGACTGAAAACTGTCCTATTTTTACTATAACCATACATGGAACTCAATACCTCAAGTACACACTGGGTATAATTAGCACTACAGTAGGTATAATTAGCACATGACATAAATGTATAATTCACCTAAGTATTTTAACTTTTATAATGTGTGTCAGTTCAAAGTACACTTGAAATTGACAATTGACCTCTTTGAACAATACTTTTAGATGGAATATTTTAACTAAAACTATCTTTACGCTGTATCCCTGTTGGGGTAGTCGGAGAGGACAGATCGCCAGACTTCGCGATCCATGCATAGTTCTTTCGATTCTCGAAGATTCATAATCACTTCATACATTTCTGGGTATCTGGTATGGACTAGTTTCATAATTAAAAGCTGTATTATGTTAACTATAATTACAATAATTTAATAAAACAATATTAATCACAATCTAGGTTTCTTTTCTGGTGGTGGTTTCATATTTTCTTGCTTGATTTCTGTCTTTACTTCCACATGACCTTGATGCCCACCATTGGGCATATCCGACATGATAGAATCCACCGGTTCTTGTTTTATTGTTACATTGTTAACAGAAGGTTCTGTCTTTTCATTGTTTTTGTCATTAGTGTTTTCAGTCTTTACACTTACACCATTAGTCTGTAAATAAATATATTATGATTTTATTGAAGAGTAAGTACACAGGTTAATTAATCTTAAATTAAAACCAAACTGTAAATTATTATAACTTTAAATCTTTGCAGAGCCTATAATAATCCTTGGAAAATTATGAATTAAAATTCAAGAAGGTCACAATAATAGATACAAAACACAAACATTACTCCTTTTTTAGATGGTAAAAATAATACACTCCCGGACACCTAAATCGAGCCACCTTGATTTTTTTGGTTTGGAGTACTGTAACTTATATAAATAAATAAAATAAAATAAAAATATCTTTGTTTTGCATAGACTTTTAACGGCGCTTACAAAATGTCATACACTATTTAAAATATTTAAAGCGACCACCGGTTCGGAACGCGGCCCATCTGAGAAGAACCGGCAAGAAACTTAGGAAGGCTTTTTTTTTTGATGGCCTATTTACAATTTAATATTATTTCACTTTGCCAGCAGATCATTTCCAGGCGTCCCTGTCCTGCAAATAGTCTTTAACGGAGTAATAACCTTTTTCACAAAGCTTGTATTTAATTAACTTTTTAAATTTATTTAATGGTAAATTACTCAGGTCACAGGGAAGCTTGTTGTAAAAGCGTATACAGTTACCCTGGAAAGAATCGCCAATCTTATGTAGTCGACAGTGGTGGACTAAAAGATCATTTTTATTTCTAGTGTTTATATTATGTTTATCACAGAGTTTAGAAAATTGTGATAGATTTTTCTGGACATACATAAGATTGGCAAAAATGTATTGTGATGGTAGGTTAGAATTTATCTCGGAGAGAAACTCTGGGGCCCAAATTATAAATAGCGCGTACAGCCCGCTTTTGTAGAACAAAAATAATATTTAAATCTGCAGCACTCCCCCAAAGGAGAATAACGTAAGACATAATACTATGAAAATAGCTGAAGTAAACCATTCTAGCCGTATCCACATCTGTTAGAGTCCTGATCTTTTTTACAGCGTATGCAGCCGAACTTAACCTAGAGGCTGTTTTTTCTATGTGTGGGCCCCACTGCAAATTGGCATCAATAGCCGAGGAACACAGTTGATTCTACAAACTACCACTTGTCCATTCAGTTGAACATTGGCCGCAACTTGTTTTACATTTGGTAGAGTAAATTTTATACATTTAGTTTTATTTTCATTAAGGCAAAGATTGTTTGAGCTGAACCAATGAACTACTCTTGCAATTGCATTGTTTACATCGTCATAGTTATCTAATTGTCTTTTAATTTTAAAAATTAATGAGGTGTCATCTGCAAACAAAACAATCCTATTCCTGTCCCCTACATAAAATGGTAAATCATTAATATAAATTAGGAACAAGAATGGCCCAAGTATCGAGCCTTGCGGCACACCCATAGTAACCATGGATCCTACAGAACGTGTACCATTAATATCGACCCTCTGTATTCTATTGTTCAAATATGAAGACAGAAGGTCGAGAGCTTTGCCTCTTATTCCAGTGGTGTAATTTTTTGCACAGCGTTTCATGTTGAACGCAATCAAAAGCCTTTGATAGATCGCAAAATATACCTAATGCATCGTGCTTGTCTTCCCAGGCTTAGCTTCCGGGAGTGAATTATTATTATTTTAATTATCTATCACGCCTTATCCCGGAACGGGTGGCAGAGGCATATTATATGCCCACTTTTCACCATGTGTATTCCTGTCCCACGTAAAGCCCATTGCCATGTTGAAATAGACAGACTCAGGTTGTGACTACATGATTTTCCAAGCCGCCCATAAGGCCTTCAACTTGACTTAACAACTGCCATGTTACTGGCAACTGGGACCAGCTAGGAACTACAAAGGACTAAGGGATATTATTATTCTACTTTTAATATTATAAATGGGAAAGTTTGTATGGATGTTTCTTTACACTTTCACGCGAAAGTTACTGAATGGATTTTAATGAAACCTTGAAGTACTATAGCTTACACATCAGAATAGAATATAGGCTACTTTATTTGCCAGGAACAAGTCCATTTGTGGAAAACAGGAGCGGAATTCTTTACCACATAAGCGGTTCCACAGGTGTCAACAACTGGTTATTTACAGATTAAATTAGGTTTAGAAACTTGGTAATAGAATTATTAAATATTTGGAGTTTTTGCTTTTCATGCCTTTCGCACTGTAATCAGTGATTAATGAAACCTTGAAGTACTATAGCTTACACATCAGAATAGAATATAGGCTACTTTTTTTGCCAGGAACAAGTCCATTTGTGGAAAACAGGAGCGGAATTCTTTACCACATAAGCGGTTCCACAGGTGTCAACAACTGGTTATTTACAGATTAAATTAGGTTTAGAAACTTGGTAATAGAATTATTAAAAATTTGGAGTTTTTGCTTTTCATGCCTTTCGCACTGTAATCAGTGATTAATGAAACCTTGAAGTACTATAGCTTACACATCAGAATATAATATAGGCTACTTTTTTTGCCAGGAACAAGTCCATTTGTGGAAAACAGGAGCGGAATTCTTTACCACATAAGCGGTTCCACAGGTGTCAACAACTGGTTATTATTTACAGATTAAATTAGGTTTAGAAACTTGGTAATAGAATTATTAAAAATTTGGAGTTTTTGCTTTTCATGCCTTTCGCACTGTAATCAGTGATAAGTTCCCATGTTCGGGCTAGACGGCGGTATCTCGATTTCATATTAATTCGCGTAAACACGCTCAATCTTATCTCTTATCTCAAAATGTAAGGCTATAAACGGAGCTGACAATAAAAATTATTAAATATTTGGTGCGAGATTTTGCTTTTCGCGCCTTTCGCACAGTAACTATTGATAAGTTCCCATGTTCGGACTAGACGGGGCGGTGTCTCGATTCCATATAAATACTCGTAAACACGCTCAATGTGAGGCTGTAAAAGGCGCTTTCAATAACTTGCACTATGTACTCTGAAAAAATAACAGTAAACGATGCCGGATTAACTACGTAGCAAGAGTAGCATTTGCGTGTGCGTTTTGATTGCTCCGCCACTGAGTCCAATAAAAAAAAGCACTCAGACAAAAATTTGTCGAAATTTGTCAAAACCGAAGATATTACGAGAAGATATTAGGGTTTAAAGTTGGCCGCGCGAACGAAACGTGGAGGATTGGCGGCCACGGAGATCTCAGCAACTACATGGGTTAGAGATCTAATTCTTTTAGTCAAATAAAGATTGAATTTGTCAAAAATTGTCGAAAAGCTCTAGAGCAATATTTTACGAAATATTCGTCTTTGCAAGTTATGGCCGCGCAATCCTCCACTCGTTGTTTCTTTAATGTTGATATTTTTTTTAACCTTACGATTTCTTATAGTAAAATTAACACAAGATGAAGGATCTTAATTTGTCGAAACTAATGATAGCAATAAATACTACTAAAGTTTAGTTAAGCAGGAGATATCGGTCCAAAACTAAAAGTCCGTGGCCGCGAGAACGAAACGCTACTTTGTAGGCTCATATCTCACTACCTATAATTGCTAGGATTTTGGTGTGAACTTCCATTTATTCGGCATATTAACTTCATTATAATTACGTATTGTTTTGCCCTCAAAACAGTTTACAACCTGCCTATGGCCCCAAAGGGGAAGGCAAAGACATACTATACGCGCTTATTTCACTTTATTCATATAAAATTTTTTATATATACAAACTTATTTATCTATGCAACTTTATATATATACAAAGTTTTTTTTGATTGGACACCGTGGCGGAGCAACCGAAACGCACACGCAATTGCTACGGGCCCCGCGCGAATGGGGGCCCCGCATATTCAAACCCACTCATCTCGGCGTAAGCGTAATTTTTTGAGTGAAACTTATTAATATGTGGTATGTTGAAATTTTTGATGTCACAAAAACGTGAAACGTTACAATTTTCCTACTAAGACAATTCATTTCAGACACTCGGTACCTGACAATTTCCTTGGCGTAAATAAAACACCGAATTTCATACGGTAAACGCACAAGTTCTACAAAAAGTTGCTTGTATAAACGTGTAGCATTTCAGGCGGCCTGATAATCAGCTCTACAAAAAGTCTGACGTATGCAAGCACTCTTACCCGACACTTAGTGTGGATCATCATCATCATCCTAACGTCTGTCCCAGTTGCGTCTCGCGACGCCCGAGGTTCGCTTTCCTTCATTTTCTCCTCAACTTCGCACGGTCGTCGGCATCCCCTGTAGTGAAACCATTTGCACACATGTCATCCCTTACGACGTCAAGCCTGCACTTCTTGGGTCTTCCCCTCTTACTAGGACCCGGTGGGGCTGACATGACCAGACATTTGTTTTCCACGTAGCCTGGCGGTTGCCGCAAGACGTGACCATACCAACGAAGGCGACACTCTTGCAACTTGTCTGCAATGTCACGGACGTGAAGGCTGCCGCGAATGCGAGAGTTCCTCACGCGGTTCTCCCGCGTGACTCCACACGTCCACCGCAGCATCTTCATTTCTATGACGCGCAGCTCCTGCTTGGCAAAGAGCAATCGTCCAGAATGCTCTTTGCCAAGCAGGAGCTTTCTGCAGGCGTTACCGGTGGCACCAATCCCTGATTCGGAGGGAGGTCCGGAGGCTGCACCTCTTTATGCTGCTTATGTAGCAGCTCGTGGTAGTACGAGCGCTATCTCTCCTTTACCACCAGGTCTTCGCATAGCAGGGTGCCTTCAGAATCTTTTACACAGCGGCACTTGGAGATATCCCGTACCGCTTTGACCCTGGAGCGTGCTAACTTATAGATAAGCTTATGCCCCTCAGATCATTCCAACTTCTCATATAGAGGTTGTAAGTGGTCACGTCTGGCCCTGACTACAGCTCTCTTAGTGGCGCGCTTTGCAGCGAATGTGTGGAAGTCTAGCAGAATTGAAATGGCTCCTAGAACGCGTGCAAGCAACTAGTGCGTCGCTGCAATCGTCTAAAATACACTCCCGGACACCTAAATCGAGCCAGCTTGTTTTTTTTGGTTTGGTGTAACTTATAAAAGCTGTAACTTATAAAAGCAGTATTTTGAATATTGATGCAGTTTTGGAGCTGGTATACACATCATTCATTTAGAGTGCCGCTGTTCTAAATTTGAACTACAGTTTATTAAAAAAGTCGAGTTACGTTGAAACTAGTCCATATATGCTTTTTTCAAGGAAATAAATCTAATCGATTTTTAAATAAAGACATGTTTTACATGAAAAGAAATGTTTATTTAGTAACTTGTATTGCCTCCCAGTGCATTTATGACAGCTCTCATACGGTTTGGCAAAGAATTAATCAATGTCGTTATGACATGTTGAGGAATGTCCTCCCATTCTTCCAAAATTACATTTTTGAGCTCCTGCATGGTTTGCGGGGCAGGATGATGAACTCGAACACGCCTCTTCAACTCATCCCATAGATGCTCTATAGGATTCATATCAGGACTTCGCGCTGGCCATCTCATAACAGTGATACCAATGTCATTTAAGTACTCCCTGACGATTCCCGCAGTATGGGCCCTTGCATTATCATGCATTAAAACGAAATCTTGGCCAATAAATCCAGCATATGGCATCACGTGGTTCTCTAAACATTGGCGAATGTATCTATTGCCATCTAAGGGCTGCAGTCGTGGTCCCGTCATTACCTCTAGCTCAGTTTTGCCTTCCATAGAGATTCCTCCCCATGTCCACTGTCCATGATCCTCCACCATAACTCACTTTCTCGTCAATACAGCATTGCGCGAAACGCTCGTTCTATCTTCGGTACACCTTACTTCTTCCGTCATTACCGTATAGCATTATCTTGGACTCATCTGTGAAGAGAACCTGGCTCCATTGATGTCGAGTCCAATTTAGATGTTCGCGCGCAAACTCTAGACGGGCTATTCGGTGTGCTCGTGTCAATTTGGGTCCTTTGGCTGGCTTATGGGGCTTTAAACCACATTCATTGAGTCGCCTTCTAACGGTCACTTACACACGAAGCACTTACAGCCACTCCGTGAAAGTCCCTGAGCTGTTCTTGTATCTGAACAGAGTTAAGGCGTCGATTTCGTAAGCTAGTATTGACAATTTATTGATCTTGTCTCGCCGTTGTCACTCGGTAACGAGGTCCTCCTGCTCGCCGAACGAAGCCGCCAGTCTCCAAGTATCGGTGGTACACTCTTTGAACAGCGGAACGACTTATGTGAAGTTGTGAACTCACATCTCGCTGACTTGTGACTCGTTGTTTGTGTATTGGGCTTTTAGGCCCGGGAATGTAAGGTGGCTCGATTCAAGAGTCCGGGAGTGTAGATCTTATTACGGGATACACCCTTTATGAATCAATTTAATCAATTTATGAATCTACATGATCTACATTTTCAAACATTGAAGCACTGTCATGAATATCAGCAACAGACTTCAAGACGACGCAAGCGGTACGGTACACAAAGTACGACAATTTTAGCGGTTTTAGTACACTTGACGAGTTTGTTGAGAAAGAAACACCAGGTAAACAGTTTGAAATTGAGGTGTTTGTTGTCATTAATAAAAATTAAAATAAAAAAACACCAATTATAGTCAGTGCTTATGAAAATTATTTGGATGACAGCCTAGACAACAAATTAGTCCAGTTTGACAGTACGAAAAACGAAGGTCTGGAAAATCAATATTATAAATTTGTAATGGACAATTCAATAGAATCGTGTTTCCCCAATTTAGAAATTGCTTGGCGCATTTATGTATCTCTCATGATCATTTAAACCAGGTCAACAATGAACCTGCTTCATGCCTACGGCGTAGAAGGTTCATTGTTGAGCTGGTTTAAATCTTACTTGTGTAATAGACCTCAAAGCGTAGTTATCAATGGATTTCAGTCACAATCCTATATTGCAGCTTCCGGTGTGCCCCATTCATTAATGACATAAATTCATACATTAAACACTGTAAAATATCATTATATGCCGATGATTTAAAAATTTATCACCCAATTAAAACTATTAATGACTCGAAACGAATTCAAGACGATCTTGATAAAATTTTAGAATGGTGCAGCGTTAACTGTATGACCCTCAATGTTAATAAATGTTTTCATATTAAATATACCCGTAAAAAAAACCACTTGTCACAAAGTACAAGATTGGTGGTGCTTATTTATCAGAAGTCAAAGAGATACGAGATCTGGGTGTTACTCTCGATACCAAGCTAACTTTTGCAACGCATATAGACAACATTGTCAAGAAAGCTGCCAAATGCTTGGTTTCCTAAGAAGAAACACAGGGGGATTTAAATAACTGGACACCAAACTACTTCTCTACAATACTCTAGTACGTAGCAATCTCGAATATGCAAGTACAGTATGGTCACCTATTTACGCTATCCATTCGCAAAGAATTGAAAGTATACAACGAACTTTCACAAGAAATATTGCCTACTCTTGCAGCGGTTTTTCTCATGGAAGCCCCTATAACCAACGCTTATCCAAGTTTAACATGATCAGTCTCTCTAACCGCCGACGAATTTCTGATCTTTGTTTTCTCCATAAATTACTTAATAATCAAATACTTTCTATAATATAAGTATTTTCCAATAATAAGTATTTTAGAAAAAATAACTTTAACCACTCCACACTCCTACCCTAGATATAAAATTACAAAACTTTTCCATACAAGGTTTTCTACATCAAATTTAGGCCGACAATCACCTATTAAGGGGCCATTTCGGAGTCGCGTCGCGCGAAGTTTAGGTTTTTAGCGCTACTCTCACACAACGATCGAGGCTCGCGCACCGCAAACGCACACATGTACGTATGCACAGTGGTTCGACGGACTTTGACTTGCCAACAAAATTGTAACTTTGGATTTTGTTACCAAATATAAAAATTGTTATAAATATCCATCACGCCTTATCCCCGAAGGGGTGGCAGAGGCATATTATATGCCCACTTTTCACCGCGTGGATTCCTGTCCCACGTAATAGGTGGTGAGTTAAAAATTGTTATGTTAACAATACATACTAACTGCTGCCCACGACTTTGTTTGAGTGGACACGTTTTTCCGTAAGAATCAGGTGGGAATATTTTCCTCGGTTAAGTGGTTAAATGTGGTACTTTTTTTGCACATTTGATATCAGTCAAAGAAACTTCACAGGGATCGCATCTTTCTAAATATTTGCAACATGACAGTTGCAAATATTATACAATATCTATTTGACACCATAATGACGTACATTCCTGTCCAGAGTTACTTGATAAAGGTAGGTATTCGAATGCTAAAAAAACAGAAACCATAAGGTCAAAGTATTTATTTCTGTAAGATATTTACATATCATTTAGACAAGTCATTCTTTTAAAACTATGTGCACGTTCCAAATATGCAGTCATACTTCCCAGAGAAGAAGAGCTTTAATTAAATTAGCTCTTTTTTAAAAAGACAATTATATAATAAATAAAAAACCTGGTTGGCTGTATCACTGATATACAGCCGTAAGTTTTACGTGGATACGTCTATGTATAAGCAGATATTAGGGTAATTGATAGAACAATGGGTAAGGCCATAGATTTTGCCACTTAGTAACATAGAGTAACATAGATGCTTCTGTTATGGTAACGTACAAGTAACACGAAAGTAACGAATAAAATGTGTAAGGCCGATTTCATACTACCCCCTTTCGGTAACACCAATCTTTGTCTTATAATGTACATAGATATTGGATAACATATATTGGGTAACAGTCTTGTTATTGACAGCAGCAACAAAAACAAATAAAATAAAACCAATTCTTTTATCAAACTAAGTCTTTTATTTTGATTACCTAACAACAAAATAGTTATTGTTCTTCCTTTTTATTTCTTCAAACTTTTAGGGGTTTTTAGTTTTTCAGCTTTTCCCGATATTTTTTTTTGCTTTTCATGACATTGTAGATATTTTTAAATTGATTATTAAAATATATATATATATTATAAGTTTCAAGTCTCTAGCACATCGGGAAAATAGTATAAGAACGTTTACTAAATTTTATGGACAAACAACTAAACAAGAAAGCAACCTAATAAAAATGTGTAAAATAGGACTGTTTATCAAAAACTTGATTGTGTTAAGTATGTACTAAAATAAAAAAAAAACCTAACCACTCCGGGAGTGCCGACAGAAGTGAAAACTCAATTTATTAATAATTTATTTATCTAGACGCGTTGGTACATGCATATATGCACACACTATAGCTGCGTATCGTAACGGGGTGTAGCGAGTCCAGAGATTTATCTCATCTAAAAAATTGCGTACCGCGCTAAAAGAAGTTTTTCCTTCAAAAATTGACCGGGATCGACGTTTAATGATGATGATGATGATGAAAAATAAATCTACACTGAAAGAGTCCTAATTGATTACACAGCATTATTTAATAAGACCTGTAGATGACCGGAATCAACGTTTGATGATGATGATGATTATGGTCGCGAGTCCAGAGATTTTATCTCATCTAAAAATATGCGTACCGCGTTAAAAGAAGTTTTTCCTTCAAAAATTGACCGGGATCGACGTAAAGATGATGATGATAAAAAAAAATTCTACACTGACAGAGTCCTAATTGATTACACAGCATTATTTAATAAGACTTGTAGATGACCGGAATCAACGTTAGATGATGATGATGATTATGGTCGCGAGTCCAGAGATTTTATCTCATCTAAAAATATGCGTACCGCGCTAAAAGAAGTTTTTCCTTCAAAAATTAACCGGGATCGACGTAAAGATGATTATGATAAAAAATAATTCTACACTGAAAGAGTCCTAATTGATTACACAGCATTATTTAATAAGACCTGTAGATGACCGGAATCAACGTTTGATGATGATGATGATTATGGTCGCGAGTCCAGAGATTTTATCTCATCTAAAAATATGCGTACCGCGCTAAAAGAAGTTTTTCCTTCAAAAATTGACCGGGATCGACGAAAGATGATGATGATAAAAAATAATTCTACACTGAAAGAGTCCTAATTGATTACACAGCATTATTTAATAAGACCTGTAGATGACCGGAATCAACGTTAGATGATGATGATGATTATGGTCGCGAGTCCAGAGATTTTATCTCATCTAAAAATATGCGTACCGCGCTAAAAGAAGTTTTTCCTTCAAAAATTGACCGGGATCGACGTAAAGATGACGATGATGAAAAAAAATTCTACACTGACAGAGTCCTAATTGATTACACAGCATTATTTAATAAGACCTGTAGATGACCGGAATCAACGTTAGATGATGATGATGATTATGGTCGCGAGTCCAGAGATTTTATCTCATCTAAAAATATGCGTACCGCGCTAAAAGAAGTTTTTCCTTCAAAAATTAACCGGGATCGACGTAAAGATGATGATGATAAAAAATAATTCTACACTGAAAGAGTCCTAATTGATTACACAGCATTATTTAATAAGACCTGTAGATGACCGGAATCAACGTTTGATGATGATGATGATTATGGTCGCGAGTCCAGAGATTTTATCTCATCTAAAAATATGCGTACCGCGCTAAAAGAAGTTTTTCCTTCAAAAATTGACCGGGATCGACGAAAGATGATGATGATAAAAAATAATTCTACACTGAAAGAGTCCTAATTGATTACACAGCATTATTTAATAAGACCTGTAGATGACCGGAATCAACGTTAGATGATGATGATGATTATGGTCGCGAGTCCAGAGATTTTATCTCATCTAAAAATATGCGTACCGCGCTAAAAGAAGTTTTTCCTTCAAAAATTGACCGGGATCGACGTAAAGATGATGATGATGAAAAATAAATCTACACTGAAAGAGTCCTAATTGATTACACAGCATTATTTAATAAGACCTGTAGATGACCGGAATCAACGTTAGATGATGATGATGATTATGGTCGCGAGTCCAGAGATTTTATCTCATCTAAAAATATGCATACCGCGCTAAAAGAAGTTTTTCCTTCAAAAATTGACCGGGATCGACGTAAAGATGATGATGATAAAAAATAATTCTACACTGAAAGAGTCCTAATTGATTACACAGCATTATTTAATAAGACCTGTAGATGACCGGAATCAACGTTTGATGATGATGATGATTATGGTCGCGAGTCCAGAGATTTTATCTCATCTAAAAATATGCGTACCGCGCTAAAAGAAGTTTTTCCTTCAAAAATTGACCGGGATCGACGTAAAGATGATGATGATAAAATCTTACGCTTTTTCGATCAGGACACGTGTCCTGACGCCACGTGTCCTGACGCCACGTGTCCTGACGCGAGTTTAAGATTTTATACCCATTACAGAAAAAGTGCTCAACGCCGCTAAAGAAGTTTTCACTTCAAAAAATGCGCGAATACATTGTATGTACGAATCTTTGCAACACTTAAAAGTTACGTAACTTACAATTAATGTTACCGGTTACATAGAAGTAACGTAGAAGCGAGATTTTTAATGTTATTTTTGATCATAAATCGATAACTCGAGCTAAATTTGAAACAAAAAACCACTTCGCACATTCCTTATTCACTTATGCATATTTTTATATAAAATAGGTGTAATAAAAACTGTTATTTACCTTTGAAATCGTATGAATTCCCAAAAAAATCTCTGACGACACACGTCTGCACTTTTGTTCGACTCCACAGAGTAAACAATATGGCTTCTTTTTTATTATTATTCATCTGCATGAACACTTATTGAAGCCTATGTCAAATACAAAATATAACCATAAAAGTTTAACATTGTTTAGAGGTGTAATAGCGGTAAGATACAAAATTGTAGCATAGAAGCGAAAATACGGAGACAAACATTTAAATTGCGATAAATTCATGAAATCAGCTTATTTTAAAGATCAAAATAATGATTTAGCGGCTTATTTTTGTGTTATTTATGTTAGTTCTTGTTAATTTGACTTTCAATAGAAAAAACTACAAAAAATTTAGTTCCTAGTGTTTGGATGCATTAAAAAGACGACTTCTTTTGCGAAATTTGGGTACCTAGCCAAATTAAACTCACTCTAGTTAATAAACTATACAGAGTTTTGTAACGTTGAAATGAAATTGTATGCTTTAGAGAGTTACTAAACATAATAAGAGTGCTATAATTACACATTACAAGCAACTTATTTTTTATATGCAGTCAAAATGTGAGACACTTTTTGGTTTCAAAAAGTGGCAAAATCTACGGCCTTACCCCAATACGAATTAAAACAAAATAAACAAATCTCTTTAACTCAATTTTACTCACTGAGCTAAATAATTAATCGATGTTGATTGATTTCCTCTCTTCCATTGATTTAATAATATAAGGCGGATCTCGTATTTGCATGCACCGAGAATGCCGTGGGTCGACCAATTCTGGAAGCATGCAATCGTAATAAAATTGACTAATTTGGCTTCCATTTTTGTCTTCCAAAATTCGTCATCGCGCTGAATCAAATACACTTTCATAGGTACAGCTTCACCAAACCAAATGCCAAGCATGCAGACGTCTTTTTGGGTAATATGTAATTGGCCTTGAATTTGGTAATGCCAGTGATGCTGTTTGTTGACTAAATAAGTGTTTGAATTTGAATCTAACTTCCAAAAAGGATGCTTTTTCATAGCATTTTCTAATGAGAGTTTTGCTAAAGAAACTGGGCATTTTATTTCTACTAAGACGTCTGCATATTTGCCATCAGGTGTGGTTCCCAAAAACTCATATTCATGATCAACGAACAACCCGCAACTTTCGATCTGAATGTTCTCCTGTTTTTCAAGCTGTCTTATTGCGGTTTCTTCGTTGTCAATGCCATACCGTATTGCAGGAACGGTGGAGAGATTACCACCATAGACAATTTTTTTTACGAGAGCAGCACAACTTGTTCTTTCTCGTTTTTTGCAAACTTCGCCAAATACTGAAGAGGTAAGTAATTTTCTCCTTCTGCTCATCCACTCTGCGCTATGTCTCTGTAAAACTGTCGACCTTTCAAGCTCCTTTCGCTCATCAGAAGACAACCTCAGTTCATTCAAAAAGGAATTCTTCCGATCCTCATACTCGTCTGGGCTCATATCGGGCTGTTGGCAGTTTTCACCGTAGTGAGCGTCCTTCGATACTGGAACCTCTCGTTTCTTAAAAGTGGGTGGGTTTTGTCTAGATTTTTCTACTTTACGTTTTCTATTTTTTTCCAATTTTGCAATCAATAGGTTGGGCTCAGTCCCATAAACAACTTTATGAGTTGTTGTGTGAAGTGTTCCTGTATTGAAGGACACAACAGCTGCAGCGCAACGGCCTGCATAAGAACGCCGAAGTGAATAATTTACTCGCTTGCCCCCTACGTATTTGGCAACCTGAGCATTATAACTTTCAACTGAATTACTTGTACTATCATGAATTAAGCTGCGCGATTGGTAAGAAAATTTTTTACTTATATTTTCGATTGCCTTCATTAGCCCGCTAGCAACAAGTTGTGCCATTAGACCAATAGGCTCAGCTCTGCGTTTTCCGGGGACACAAAAGTATTCTTTACAATTTTCGTGGTTGCCAAATACGTGTTGTGGACCATTCAGGATATCTGTGCTCAGATTACTAATTTTCAGCTCTATCGGTAAATTTTGAGAACCCCAGTATTTAATGGCATAATTTACTCCGGCCCGCAAACGCAAATACCTATCCTTTAGAATTTTGCGCAGTTCTGGTGGAAATTTGGTGTCCTGAGACAACTTTACCATTGCGTTGCAGAAATTTCTTAAAAGATGATTTTTCATTCAATCTTTTCAACAATCAAGTCACCGTATGGTCGAGAATCTAATTTTTTTTTGTATGTGCTGGAATCGCCGTCAGCAACAAATTGATTATAAATTACCCCATGATCTGGCAATGAACGTTTAAACCCCTCAACTAAAATGGTCGATTCCATCCCGGTAGATGGGCCTGAATAATTCTTAAAGCATTGATGCTCTGGGGGCTGGCACTAAACTCGACAGATTCCACATCCGTCCGCATAGGCGGCGATTTGGTCGAGCGCATGGACCAGGTTAAATACTTGGGATCTGTTTTTCACACGTCCAGTGACATCGATTGCGATGTCAAGTCACGAATTGCTGCCGCGTGGGCCAAATGGCGGGAGATGACCGGTGTCATTTGTGACCCTAAAATGCCGATCCGGTTGAAGGGACAGGTCTACAAAACCATTATTAGACCTGTCCTTTTACATGGCAGTGAGACGTGGCCGATATTGGAGCGACACAAGCAGAAGCTGCGTGTCACGGAAATGAAGATGCTGCGGTGGATGTGTGGAGTCACGCGGATGGACCGCGTGAGGAACTCTCGCATCCGCGGCAGCCTTCACGTCCGTGACATTGCAGACAAGTTGCAAGAGTGTCGCCTTCGTTGGTATGGTCACGTCTTGCGGCAACCGCCGGGCTACGTAGGTAACAAATGTCTGGCCATGTCAGCCCCGCCGGGTCCCGGTAAGAGGGGAAGACCCAAGAAGTGCTGGCTTGACGTCGTAAGGGATGACATGCGTGCCAATGGTCTCACCACAGGGGATGCCGACGACCGTGCGAAGTGGAGGAGAAAATGTAGGAAAGCGGACCCCGGGCGTCGCGAGACGCAACTGGGACAGACGCTCGGATGATGATGATGCTCTGGGGGCTCGGTTTTCTTTGCAGCTCGTGCACGGACTATGCAATATTTGTTTTTAATGCCTAAATATAAAATAAATAAATAAATATCCATCACGCCTTATCCCCGAAGGGCTGGCAGAGGCATATTATATGCCCACTTTTCACCGTGTGGATTCCTGTCCCACGTAATAGGTGGTGAGCCCATTGCCGTGTTGAAATAGACAGACGCAGGCTGTGGCTACCTGCTGTTGAAAATTTTCAAGCCGCCTATAAGGCCTTCAACCAGGCTTAACGACTGCCATTTTACTGGCAACCGAGACCAACGGCTTAACGTGCCTTCCGAAGCACGGAAACGCTCGCAAATGTAATTACCACAAAGTGGTCACCCATCCGACGACCAGCCATAGTGAAAGTTGCGTACCTCAGTGATCGTTTACCGAACACTGAGAACGCGGGGCCCGAGCGCTAAATATAAAACTTTTCCAAATTGTAGCCCAATAATTGCATTTGCTCCAGTTAATGCAGAATAGCCTTTTCCGTATGAGCGTTTGCTCCAACAGCCATCAATAGCCACTGGAATTAATGGGACTGCATCTGAATTTACGTTATCTACAGATATTGCATATTCCGCTTCTGCCTTGACGGCCTCAGACATGCAATGTGCTGCTGTTGTTTCCCACCAAACACAAACTTGATCATGAACCGAGGAATAGAACTCGGGTGAAATGCTGGGTAAAGCTACGGAAGCAGTAATGGTCTGCAAATGAGAATGACCACTACCAGACGACATAACGCCTGAAACTATTTGGTGATTCATTTCAGTCTTCTTTTCTTCAACCAGACTTACATCAAATTTCGTTGCACTCATACTGCATTTAAATGTAAGGTTTGAGTCCAGACCCTTTCGAAACTCACATGCTATCTTCAAACACGTGAGATTACATCCAAGAGGACCGTGATCACTTATATCTTACAGCTGTTTAAAAAAAAACAATCTGCGGCCGACAACCAGTTCATTTTCATCAGGCTGCAGCTCCGCGCGCACACACACACACACACACACACACACACACACACACGGTATACTTACTTCTTGACCACAACTGACATTTTCAATTGCGCCAAGAACCACCCTGAAACAAAAAAAATATGCATGATATTCGTATGATCATAATAGTATTTATTCGCGACTTTTGCCCGCGACTTCGTACGCATGGAATTTAGAATCAAGTACCTACCTATTTTTTTTATTTTAACCTCACCAACCTGACCAACAACACTCATGTCAGGCTATAATTATAATATTCGTCGGATTTGGATTATGAAGTTTACTTACCGTTTGCGTTTTTTTGTCCAATGTACGCTTTTTTTAGACACGAATTTACCTCCGTGCTTGTTACTCGTAGTACTCATTTTGGCTCGACCTGCGGAGATAAATAAGTAGTTACGGTGCCCATTACACCCTGTATAGTCAGTTTAGCCTATCACAATAAGGTGTATTATTATTTTGTGGGAATTTTGTTACAACCTGTATAGTCAGTTGAGTCTATAACCATAATAATGCATTGTTATTATTTTATTTTGTTATATCCTGTATAGTAAAGTCGCTTACGTCTATAGTAATGTTTCATTTATCGTGAAATATCTGGTACGATAAATAAAATCATTTATCTCGGAAACGGTGAGTCGGGGCGAAAAACTAACCATATTTTTATCCCCTTTTAGAAAGTCCTCAGCTTATATGCCAGACCACATAGAGTGACCTTAATTTGAACTTGACAAAAAATTACCCCAATTTTACAATATCGTATTAAGTACTATTGGGGAATTTTGTAACACTCGGTACTCCGGAATAATCGGTATAGTCTATCATATTATATTGCATTATTATTGGGTGATTTGTAACATCCTGTATAGTCAGCTGAGTCTATATAATGATGTGCAATATAACATATTACAATACACACCGTGCACTGAATTTGTGTAAGTACACGATTCGATCGCGATCTGTCGACGCGGCGCAAAGCGAAGTGCTCTCTTTTTGAAGGCGCTCGGCCGACTGAAGACTGGAAACGTCTGCACTCGTATTTGAATAAATCGCGCCGCCCGTAGTGATTTTTTATGAAGATTTTGAGCGAAAAAATTGGGCAAGTTTGTGATTTTTTTACACAAAATAAGAATATATTTATTAAGAAATGAAGATTTCAAGATCTTGTTATAGTTTTAACTTTATTATTCGATAAAATTCATTAAATAATTCTTGATACTTACGACTCAGTTATGGAAATACGGGAGTGCGAACAACACGTTTTTTAGTGATTTTCTGTTTTTTTTTTACACTTATCCATATACATTATCTTCAATTCGAATGTTGGAAGACCAAGTAACATTCATTGGCTAGCTGTGTGATTTTTTTAAGGTTGTGGAGCATCGCTTACTATATAATTCTATGGAAATCCCGACCCTCGATTGGCGAAGAGCGTCCTTAATAGAGTCCTTGATTTGTGCAATAATATCCATACTCGTGCTCCAGACATTTTTAACCTTTTATTCAACAAATTTAAAAGTATACTTTGCAATATTTTTAGTACAAGATTGAGTTCCTAGTCTTTTTTATACGTTTGGTTAAAATAATAATAAAATTAACATAAGTATTTAAGGTCCGTATTCCAGAACGTTTCTCAATACTTGATTAACGCTTGAGACTAGATTTTGCCTTATAAAATCTACTCTCAAGTGTTTCTTAAGTGTTGATAAACGTTCTGGAATACGGCCCTAAGATTAGATCATAATGTACCTAGAGTTATTCATTGTAAGAACTTATTTCTTATTTTCACTCTACATAAAACTACAATTTATGTTTATTTTTATGACGAATGCTATGTACACCTTAATTGTCATGCATATCAGATGTAATACCAATTATTCTTTTTTATTGTTAATGTGTTAATATGTATGATGTGGTTGTACTAAAATAAATAAAAAATAAAGATCACTAACTGCAGTGGTGAACGTTCATTTTCGACATTAAAGCGCATAAAAAATGAGTTAAGGAACACTATGAGTCAAGAACGTCTGAATTATCTCGCTAAATTTGCCCACATCTAGAAAGAATCAAATCTAGAAAAGTTACTTTTTAAAGTTTGAAAAATAATAAAGAAACAGATTTTTTTTTTAATAATTTAGTGACAATATTATATACAAAACAAATAGGTATAAAGCTGCAACATAAACTCGTTCGAGTTTTACTGTGCACCAGTATCTTCTACAATGATTAGGTTATATTTTAATCCATACATACCTATCTAATATTACACATTTGCAATAACAATAAATAATATAGAAGTAGTTAGAAAAATAAAGAATTAGATAAATGTCACATCGCTAGTAGCCACATCGACGCACCGACACGTGCAAGCCATACGCCGAGGAGGGGATAAGCGTTGCACTACACATACACAGTATGCTCCATAATCCACATAAACGGATTTCAACGGTTACTTTATTTAAGAGATATTTTTTTTTTTTAATTATTTTGTAGGAAGTATTGTTTTAACTTATTTTTAAAATTTTGTTTGGTTAATTTTTCCTTTAATGATTTCGGCAATTGATTGATTAGATAGGGTATTATATATTTTAGTGTTATTTTCCCATATAGATTAGTATACCTTGGTAGTAATAATTTTGCGTTACGAATACTACGCGTTAGTATAGTATGTTTGTCAATGGATGGAGTTTTTTTATAGTCATCGTTAAAGTACTCCTCAGTTAATATAGTTAATTTGGTTTTTTCATGAATGGGAATAATTTTACAGAAGGCAAACAGTTGATGGTAGTCATTTTTAAATTTGTTTTTAATATTAGACGGAACTATCCGTTTTAGAATTCTTACCTGAAGTGAATATATTTGGTCAAGTTGGGTCTTATATGTTCTCTCGTAACTCGACAGTCCATAGGAAATCACTGATTCAACCAACGACTTATATAATAGTAGAAGTGTTTGGTAAGGTATTTTATACTTAATCAGAGAAAATTTTGCCAACATTATTCTCATTCTATTGCAAACATTTTTAACTTTCTCTTTCCAGTTCAGACGGCTGTTTATAACTATTCCTAAATAAGTCTGTTTATCAACGTACTCTATGCTATCACAGTTACAAGTAGAAATTTGGCTCGCTTTATTTTTTCTATGAAAACATTCGTGACTATGTACAATGATTTCGGGTGTATAATTGATTCTATTTTGGCTGGTACTAATGTACAGTTTAGGAGTACAGTTACTATTTAAATATAATCATTATTTGAAATACACTATTAATAAAATATAACATTAGCTATTCCTAAAAATATAATATACTTTGTATTGTATTAAACATAAACTTCGAAATATGTATTGAAAAAAATATCTTGTGATGATACTACATCATCAGTTTTCGATTGATAGTTTCCTATCAAAATTATTCAAAATTGCCAGAAAATCTCATTTCAGGCTTTTTGTAGGTACTTGTCAGAGCCTAACAGCGCCTTTAGTAATTTACTATTAATTAAGCACAAAATTGTAACCTTAGATAGTAAATAAACATATTGAGTATTGAATTGTTTTTTTACCACTTTATACTTAAGAACCCATAGCAGATCAAGGGCTCTTTGAAATAAATTGCTACGGGCCCCGCGCTTACTTAATCCGGCACTGACAGTAAATACTCATCAGGGTAGGTACTCACTTGATTGGGTGCTTGTGTAATTGGTAAAGGAAATTGTCTCACTAACTCCGCCAATAACATGTCCACTCTTTGTCTTTGAAACAGTGTGGATGGTTCCTCTTTTGGGGTGCTACTCGCATCCTTAGACGAGGCTTGTGCACTGTTGTAAGGGCTCAATCCTAAAAATTATAAACTGAGCTTTCAGTATATATTGAGAAATTGATATTTGAGCAGATTTATATTTTGGTAAAAACCTTTATTCAATGAAGTGGAAATTAGTAACATTTTATTTTATAGTAAAATAATTTACCTGGTTTTAGTGCTTTAAAATCCCACCAGTATCCTTTACTGGGATGATACCTTGAGTATGACATAGTTTCTTCAAAGGAACATTGTAGGTGATGAACTGCAGATAGCTAAAATAGGAATTAACATTAATTAGATACCTATGTAGAACTAATGTGGATATAATAGAATTACAACTTAACCAAGGTGGTATAACAAGGTAATCCTTGGTGTCAAGTGGGGTCTTATACATAATCCTGCAATGAGAAACCAGTTCTTCATTTCATTTCTAATTTCTTTTGGAGTAGTGGATGTAGTATGGAACACACTTTTGCCTAACAACATGTTCCAATACTGCTAATCTATACTAATTTTATAAAGAGGAAAGATTTGTAAGTTTGTTTGTAATGAATAGGCGCAGAAACTAAAATTTCTTTCACCATTAGAATGCTACATTCTTTGTGAGTAACATAGGCTATACTGGATTTTTATAAAATTTTGGGATTTGTTCGAAATTTCGAATAGATAAACTTGACCTTGTGAGCGAAGCTGCGGGCATCAGCTAGTACCTAGTAAACATATCACGCCGGTACTGATCTGCACGGAAGAATTAATACTTGAAGTTGTTCAAGAATATGGAAATATACCTTGGAATGAAATTTCTTTCTCTTTTCTCTTTTGGTAACATACGGAACGAAAAATTGTTATGATAACTAAAAGATACGCCATAAGTTGAGTTCAAGAAACAAACTGCTTTATTTGACATTTGAGATATAACTACCCACATTAGTGCTTATCTAACAAATACATAACATACCTTCCTTTCATAATTTGGAAGTTCAAATAAACAAACAAAACAATACTAATTTAGAATCAGAAACTTAACAAATCTATCAATTAAGTAGACAGTAAGTAGGTAGCCTAGAAAAACTAGCACTTAAGAATTGGGTATGCCTATAAAGTCAGGCCAAAGTTCTGGGTTTGGTATCTCTATAGATCCCTCTGGTGGCTCAGGTTCATTCGGATGCCCTTCCAGTTGATCCCAAGAAGGGCGTCTCTGAGGACCAGCAGCAGGACCAGTTGGTTCCCCGTGGTGTACTGAACGTGCCAGGATCTGATCTGCATGTCGACGGTGTAGTTCTCCACCTTCCGTTCTTATCCTGTATGTGCTGGGTCCCGTTAGTAAAGTCAGGCAGCTCACTGATGTAGAAACTGCCAGGCTAGTATACTTTAGTTATTTTCATTGTGTCATGTCTTACGGCATTTTGCTGTGGGGTAAAGCAGCTGATCTACAAGTAATTTTTGTACTCCAGAAGAGAGCTATACGTGCAATATATAAATTGAGTGCTAGAGTGTCTCTTATAGAGAAATTTAAAGAAATTGGCATTTTAACGGTTGCATCACAGTATATATTTGCAAATATCATGTTAGTTAAACAGAACATACATTTATACAATAGACACAGTGACATACATTCGATAAATACTAGAAATAAGCATAAATTAATTGGAACGCATCATCGTTTACAAAAGGTTCACGACTCTTTTGCAGGAATTGGCGTACGCCTATATAATAAAATTCCTTTAGACATCATGAACCTGCCGTTACATAAATTTAAGGCGGAAATTAAGACGCACCTCTTGAAAAGGGCTTATTACACAATTAATGATTATTTGAATGATAAAAATAAATGGAAATGAGTTGATTGCTCTTCGCTCGAGCTATTTAGGATTCGAATGAATCTTGTGTTATATTATCTACTTGTCTTGAATCTGCATAACTATATATGTTGTATTTTTTTTTTACATTATTTTTATTTACATTCTCCAGTATAAATAATTTGAAACACCAGGCAACTAAAGGTATGGCTGCGTTTAGTCCCGGTAATAACTAATATACATAATTATATGTAATTTGACTTTGTTATTGTGTGAGCACTATGTAGACTTATTTGTAATTTGAAATTGACATGATAGTTGCTGTGTAGTTTTTGGGTATGTCCACTGACCACCACTGTAAGTGTCCTGGCAGTGGTGGCGTATGTATCGGATCGCCTTGTTCCCTACAATACGGTCGAATAGGGCGATGGCTGATATATGCGTCATACCCGTGAACGGGTGCCGTCTGTTGGGACTGGTCTGCTCATAGCTGTTATAGCAATTGTTACAAATAATATTATTTAATTTTAAGGCAAACTAAGTTTAGTCGACTGTTCTCACATCAATTCAAAGGAACTATGTAAGTGTAATTTTAATGAACACAACATATATTTTGTTTTTTTTTTGTATAATTTCTTTACTGTATAATTGGTCAAATATCATGTTAATCAAACTGTGTCAAATGGCGGTTAGAAAAGAGTGGCCATGAGTTTTATTGCCAGGTTCTTCCTCTGGCTCTACCTATTGCTTTGCGAATCTGGCAGTAAATGTAGAAGCAGTAATCTTGACGTTCATAAGTGTTACTTTGTGACCTACATGAATAAAGATTTAAAAAAAAAAATAAAAAAAAAAAAATATCCATCACGCCTTATCCCCGAAGGGGTGGCAGAGGCATATTATATGCCCACTTTTCACCGTGTGGATTCTTGTCCCACGTAATAGGTGGTGAGCCCATTGCCGTGTTGAAATAGACAGACGCAGGTTGTGGCTACCTGCTGTTGAAATTTTTTAAGCCGCCTATAAGGCCTTCAACCAGGCTTAACGACAAAAAAGAAAAAAACAAAAATGATTAAATAAATAAAGATAAAGATTTTTGATTTTGATTTTGATTCTATCATCTCCACAGTGGCTCTCTGCCACTTCTGGCCAGGCCCATACATATGAATCAGTACAGGTTGTCCTACCTGAAATGTCCTGGCAGGTGGGTTTTGCGATACTGCTTCCAATTGGATATCTGCTCGAGCTGGCATATTCTCCGGATGTAGTGCAGATATTGCTGTTCTAAACTTGCGGCCATTAAGCATCTCTGCAGGGGTTTTACCCGTAGAGCTATTAGGTACTGTTCTCAAGTGAAACAGCATTTTGGACAACTTTTCACTCCATGTCATTTGTGTGTTTTCTAGTTTTTTAAGTTAATTTTTAAATGTTTGTATAACTCTCTCTACTTGTCCATTTGTTGCTGGATGGTATGGCGGTGAGTACTGATGTCGTATACCATTTTTCTTTAAAAATACATTAAACTCTTCTGCACTAAAAGCTCTCTACAATGACTCTGTTGCACCACAGTAAACAATCTCTACTGTGTGAAAGAGCCTCTCTGCGTGTCCAATAAGGTTGTAGATTTGGGTCAGTATTGTGGCGTGGCCAACCATGCAGCACATGAAACATTACTCTCTGTAATACTGGGTCATTCCTTGTTTCTGCAGCAATTTTACTGGCCTCCAAGGTCCATCCATCTGGATGCTCCTCCAGCAAAAGCACTTCCTTCAAAGGTTCTTCTATAAATCCCGCCACTGTGGGTGCTGTCCACCTGTTAAGGGCATCAGCATTACCAATAAATTTTCCTGATCTATACTTAATGTTATAATCATAACAGCCCAACTTCAATGACCAACGAAGCATTCTTGGGGAAATTTTAAGTGCCCTGCAAGAGGTTTGTGATCCGTTATTATACAAAATCTACGGCCAGATAGGAAATCATGGAACTTGGTTAGTCCGAACATAATAGCCGAGAGGCCATCATCACTGGCCGTTCTTCTCCATCATCCATCACATGTGCTATGATAGCACCCAAACCATATTCTGAAGAATCACAAATCAATAGTAAATCCCTGTACACATCATACCCCACCAAAGTCAGGTCGGATGACAGCAAGTCTTTAGCTTTAAAAAATGCTGATTCCTCTCTCTTTGTCCATTTCCATGGTCTTTTAGATTCTAGCAACCGATACAGAGGTTTTAGCAAAGTAGCCTTGTCTGGAAGAAATTTTTAAAAAAAAATGTATAGGCCTAAAAACGCACGTAGGGTGTCCTTGTTTGTTGGAACTGGTTTCTCTTGGATTTCCTTCACTTTTGTGGGTGAAGGGTGAAGTCCTTCAGCATCAATCATGTGTCCCAGGAATGTAATACTACTTGAAGCAATGATACAATTCTTGGCATTGAGCCTGAAACCCATTTCATTCAGCTTTGATAACACCATGTGCGGTCTCTGGTTATGTTCCTGCATATTATGGCCCATGATAGCCACATCGTCTAGCAAACAGGCCACTCCTTCAATTCCAGCAAGAGCTGATGACATCAGGCGTTGAAAAATGCCAGGCGCTGCACTTACACCGAAAGCTAGGCAGTTCATTCTCATCAACCAGAGGGGAGTATTGATGGTTAGTAGCTCTGCTGTGTCTTTATCCACTTTCAACTGGGTATAGACCTGCTTCAAGTCTAGTTTACTGAACACTCTGCCTCCACTCAACTTTAGTGTCAACATCAATTGCTATATTCACAGTAGCACGGGTAATCTCCACAAATACGAAGTGAACCATCATCTTTTTTTACCACCCTTATAGGTGTCGCCCATTTTGAATGTTTGACAGGGGTTAATATGCCATTCTTGATCATTTCTTGTAGCTCTTCATTAACTTGTTGCTTCAATGGGAATGACACTGGTCTTGCCTTAAAATATTTTGGCTTAGCATCAGCACGGACATGCAATGATACCTCAGGCCATTTGTGTATTCCCCTAGATCATCCTTAAACAGATCTGGAAATTCTCGTATAAATGGTGTGATCTTTTCACCTGTCCAACACAATCCTGACACAGAAATGTTCAGTGCCTCAAACCAACCTTGATAATTCAAACACATTTGTAATGATTTCTCGTAGGTGAGATCTTTTGTCTTCAAAAATCCCATCTTAGGCGCTCATCTCACACTCCCAATACCAGCCGATCTCTCATTTGACGTTTTAAGTCAATAAAATTACACTCGGTTGCAAGAAGGCTTAATGCAGCCACGTAGTCTTGCACGCTTTCCCTTTGTAATTGTGAGCGTCTATGAAATTTTCCGGCTTGCAATATTTCGTTGATTTCCGGTTCATAGAACTTGTCCAAAACAGCGAATACTTCCGACAATGGTACAGCCGTCGGCCTCGCAAGCACCAGCAGTGCCGAGATCAAGGCGTAGGTATCCTTGCCACATTGTAATAAGAACAAAGAACGCGCTTTGTTATGCTTGGTATAGTCGTAGCCGGCGGCGTCGAGCGCACACAACATAAGTTCTTTGTAATCGCACAATTTGTCGATTTTTGGGTTGAATTGTCCCGGAAACACAATATTTGCAACATTTGACACCATTTCACCGCAATTACAATTAATTTTCCGAAGTCGCCAATAAAAGATACGCCATAAGTTGAGTTCAAGAAACAAACTGCTTTATTTGACATTTGAGATATAACTACCCACATTAGTGCTTATCTAACAAATACATAACAATAACTAAAATTGTTATGTTTGTAACTGTAGCATGATAAAAACTGTACAGTTCTAACTATAGATTTAACTACAGTTTACCCATTAGTTATGACTTATTTCATACAAGAGAAATTTATAGTTTATACAGATCCAAGAGCTGCACTCTATGGTACAGCTTGAACTGACAATTTTTATATTTCACCTCTGCCCAGATTTCACCATATGCATTTTTGTCCCACATAACAGGTGGTAAGCCCATTGCCATGTTGAAATAGACAGGCGCAGGCTAAGGCGACCTGCTGTTGAAATTCTTTAAGCCTCCCATAAGGCCTTCAACTTGGCTTAACGACTGCCATTTTATTGGCAACCGGGACCAACGGCTTAACGTGCCTTCCAAAGCACGGAACAGGGGTAGGTCTAAAGGGCCGAATAAATTTAATAAAATGTGTCTATTTTAAATGTTAAATTTGGAAGAAATTTTAAACCTGTTGACTTTTTAGTGAGGTGGTAACAAAAAGACTAAAAGGTCTTATGTGCTAGACTCTAATTAGCACGACCAGTTAAAGTCCTGGTAGTCTCGGACAAATTATATTACTATGATAGTCTATTCCTGAAATTTTTATTTATCTTTTTTTTAATGTTCTACAAAGTGTCTCTGGAAATTGGGCCTCTAAAATCTATATATAATGGATATTTCAAAAATTAAATGACATGATCTTACCAGTCTTGAATTCAGAACACTAGTTAAATCTGGAGCCTGATACACAATGCCAGCAATAATATAGTAGTCAGCTAGTGGTGTGGCTTGTGTTGGGCTATGTCTATGTTGTTTGCGTATCACATACAGGATTGGCTCTTGAACATGCAGTAGAATGTATTCTAAGCCAGTCATATTTCTGAAATCAGTAGTATGGTATGGTCAGTAACAAAAGTCGTAATTTATACATCTAAATACAAGTATTAAACAATTTGGCATAAACAAAATTTAACATGTAAATTTTTACTCACAAATCTATTCTGTATATTTTTGGTTTGTTTTAATTTATTTCTGAGGGTGACTGTACCATGAACAAATATGAAGAAAATAGTACATTATTGCAAAGGCCAGGAAATAGGCATTTGCAGGTAGAGTATGAGTTTAAAGGTTGAGCCATAAGCAAGGACTGTACTAATACTCGACCTGCAATTGCCTTTTTGGAAGAGGCATATATAGTGCTTTTCTCAAAATAATGCAGGGAAATAAAACATTAAACATTTCATAAATATTAAAAGTGACATTACTCATATTAGAACAATTACTAAAAGAAAATGTTATTGAAAAATCACCCATTCTTTCCCTATTCACTGCCTCAGTGGTATAAGTGGTAGTGTTTACAACTGCCATGCTGGATATGATTCCTGGATCAGAACAAATATTTGTATCCACAAATTTTTGTTTCGGAGTTTGGGTGTGTCTTGTGTATGTACTTATGTATTTAGAAATATTTTAGTAGTTGTCTATAATTTCATAGCACAAACATATAGGTTAGTTTGGGTGCCATGGCGCTGTGTGAAAGTGTCCTTCAATATTAATTTATAAATAGCACATTGACACAACTTTTATGTCCTACAATCAACCACTCCCACACATAATACAATGCCTGTATTGATAAAAGAGATTCACTCAAAGATTATATTATAACCCCAGCACCAAGTTTCATTTGTTTGAATATTATATGATTTTAAACTTTCATGGTCATTATATACAAAATAATAATATTAGAGTACATCGATGATCATGGCGCTTGCAAAAGTGCCAAAATACCAGAAATACATACATATACATTTTGTTACACTTATATCCCCGAAGGGGTAGGCAGAGGCATACTATACTATACATTTCACCATATGCAGTTGGTGAGCCATGTAGAATCATGGCACATATCCCGTTGATGTTATTAATTTGAATGTATAAATATTACAAATTTGGAACATTACAATGCTCCAGCAATGTCAACATTGCTGTAAAATACCAAATTTAAAAAACGCTCCAGCAATTAATTTTATTTTCTCTGTTCATAATACTTTGCATGTTCTCTATTCAAAAATAATGACAATATTTCCATGCATGTTTGAGAAAAACAATATTATTATACCTATTAAAATAAAAAGTACTTAACTATATGATCTATATTGTTTACTGGAAAGAAACTAGCATGCCAAACCCTTACACTTAAGTATTTACAATTACTTATATCTCTTTCTGTACAGTGCACTCTGCATAGAATAGCACACACACAATCACATTTGTCTTACAGTCTACATGTTGTTTCAACATGTAACAATAGAATAATCATTGTATTTTGGTAGATGTCCCTTCTCTTACATTTACAATACTGTCATTTAATACAAGACAAATGAAAATTAACTTACTGCAGTTGATCCATACTAAGACGTTGCATTTTTACTATTTCGTTGTTGCATGTACGGTCGAAAAATGGATTGGATCGTTCCGAAAAATAGTCCATTATATTCGACGGACTAAGTAATGGTATCCAAGTTGAATCATGCCATGAGAGACCTAATGGATTTTCCGAAGCCAACGGTAAGTTTCCAATTCGCCCAGACATCATATTGTTTTTTACAGGTGGATATAACTCTAACGTCTATTGGCGGAACAATAGTATCACAACAAAAACAAAAAAAAAACACTAGGTCCACAAGTCTACTGCTCTTAAAAACTTTAGATTGCTAACACAACATAATAATAATGTACTATCACAGAGCAACTACCTTATATTATATAAAGGATATAACCACCACGTAAACGAAAAGATTCAGATATTCTTCATCGTTAAGATTTATTTTCAACAATACATAACTGGTAACCTTTTTTTTTTTTGTTGTTTTGGCGATGTCCGTCTTGGACTTAGCCACGACGTGTATTATATTAACTTTTTCTTATAGTGATAATTTTCAAGTAGATGAAGAATATTCTTCATTCAAAAGTAGTAAATTATTCTTATTGATAGCAGCGTATTCATGTATAGGTTTGTTCAAAGTTCTAATTTCAAGGTGACGCGATTGCCAACAACAAAATTTATTGATCTTCCATCTTCCATTACGTATTAAATTTTTCTTCTGTAGTGATAATTTTCAAGTAGATAATTAATCTTCTTCATTCAAATGTAGGTAATTATTCTTATTGATAGCAGCGTATTCATGTATAGGTTAGTTATATGTCGATTTTGGAAGGCAACAGAAAATACCGCGCTCCACTAAGTTATCCGATTTCACAACACTTGTGCACATTGTCGAAGCTTTTATGTTCAAAACACCATCATTTTTACACATAAACACCCGAAAATAGTTTGAAAAATTAACAACGGAGTGCAATCGCGTCATTCGCTGTTTCCCGCCAAAACCTACTTCACATTTTCCTGGAAACCTTGAGTGTGTATAATTGCCGTCCATGGAAAACCCGGCCCGTGATTTGCCGTCCCGCGATTACGCAGCCCGATACTTCATGTACATGTACATGAATTCCAGGGGTGGTTTTTCCATGGATGCGAAATACGTGGCTGCGTAATCCACCGCGTTACAAAATGTATCGCTCCGTATTTGTCGACCCAGGAATACCCAGCCCGAGAAAACCCACCCATGGAATTCATGTACACCACCGACGTACATGAATTCCAGGGGTGGCAATTCGCGGGCGTCGTTTTCCCGGCCGGTTATTTTGTTATCGGGCAGTAAAACGCGGCCCGAGATTTGTCAGCCACGGATTCACCGGCCAAGGAAAACGCGTCCATCGTCCTATTGGCTGAATTCCTTTCTTCTTATTGGTCATATAGCAGACTACGATCTTTACTATTGGTGGATTTAAATTGACATTTGTACTGAAATGTAAAGCTGTGTTCACTATGAAATGGTAAACAGAGGCCATAGACTATTTTCTTAGCCATAGAACATGGTAAATAAATAAAAATATATAAACAAACAGCAATTTGATGCAAAAGAACATCGCCTTCGTTATACATATTCCTGTTTGTTCTCTGATCTAGAAATAGCTGTTGGTGAACCTCGTAATGCTGGTAAGTGTTATTCGCGATCTGCTTATTAAAATCTGTATCATCAAAAACCATCGTAAGCGGCAATCCATCGTAGAGTAGCTTCATCGTAAAGAGCTTTCACATGTATAATATTATCCGGATTTGAGATTTCTAAAGAAAATGTGACTCTAATGTTAATGTAATGATGTTAAGATAGACAAGTGTTTGATACTAGAATGCTAGGTATGGGTAGCACTTTATTTAGTATAAACACTTCTAGCATAAAGTAGTCATATCCTTCTGTCTTTTTTACTAAATGGTTTTTTTTAACAACTTATGTGACATGGAAATCAAATATCTCGATGATTAAATTATAATTACATTTAAATACTATTTTCAGATTGGAATATTGGAATATATATATTAAGGATATTAGTCTGGGACACACTATGTCTGTTATGCAACTTGTGCTGGCGGACGGGTGAGGTCCCAGATGACTGGCGAGTAGCAGTTGTAGTACCTATTTACAAAGGGAAAGGCTCGCGCCTAAACTGCTCCAGCTACAGGGCGATCAGCTTGGTCAGCTTAGCTAGTAAGGTGTATGCAAAGGTTATAACGGCACGAATGCAAGAAAAGTCTGAAAGGTATTTATGAGAGGCTCAATGCGGATTCCGACGTGGAAGAGGTTGCATGGATCAAGTGTTTTCTCTCCGCATGAATGCGGAAAAGTTTCTGGCTCTTAGCCAGAAGGTTTTCTGCGCTTTTGTGGATCTAGGGAAAGCATTTGATAACGTTGTGAGAGAAACGCTGTGGGACTTGCTGCAAGATATGGTGTGGACGGCTCGCTACTGCGGGCAATACAGTCGCTTTATAGGGACTGTAAGGCTTGCGTGCGAGTAGGGGGGGATGTGTCACCTCTTTTTGATGTCTGTACAGGCGTCAAACAGGGATGTGTCATGTCCGCCTGGCTGTTCATAGTGTATCTGGACAGTTGCCTGCAGAAGTTGAAAGATTTTAATATGGGTGTGAATTTGGGTGACTTTACAGTAAACTGTCTGCTGTACGCTGATGATGCGGTGCTCATGGCCTCATCAGAAGCCGACCTTCAGGCATTAGTCACTAATATGAAAGAGGGGTGTGAAAGTAAGGGTCTCCGCTTGAATGCAAGTGAAACTAAGGTTCTAGTATTTGAAAGAGGTGACGTAAGAACTAAATGCGAGATTAGGGTAAACCAGGAACGTCTAGAGCAAATGAATGAAATTGTGTATTTAGGAAGTATGTTTAGCGCGGATGGAAGATGTGATTCGGATGTGGAACGGCGAGTAGCTGCCGGAAACAAAGTTAACGGTGCTTTGTCCCAGTTAGTAAAGCGACAAAGCATCGTAAAAGAAGCACGACTGGCGATTCATAACGCAGTGCTAGTGCCAACTTTGCTTTACGGTAGTGAAACCTGGGTATGTCAGCAGATGCATGAAAGTAAATTGAATGCTGTGGAGATGCGATCACTTCGAAAGTTGTGCGGCGTTACCTTGGCTGGCCGAATACGTAACGAAGTGATACGCAATTTGGCAGGTTTGAATGAAAGTGTCAGCGTTAAGCTGGAAAAGGGCGTGCTCCGTTGGTTTGGACACGTCCAACGAATGAGTGAGGAACGATTGAGGGTAACGAGTCAGGGTAGGCCGAGACTTACATATGAAGACCACGTGAGCAGATTGCTCAAAAACGGAAAGGTCAAAAGTACTCGGATACCCAGACGTGCGTGTATGAAGCGATTGATGAATCTCGAAGAAGCGAAAGAAGTATGCATGGATCGCGAAGCCTGGCGATCTGTCCTCTCTGACTACCCCGTCAGGGATACAGCGTGAAGATAGTTAGTTAGAATATTCTAAGTGAGCATAATTATTTCAAAAGTCAAGGTGATATTCTGATTACAGAATAAGGCAACATTGAAAGTAACCATATTGCAGGTAAGTCAAGTCGCCATACTAGTACTATGCCGAATATTTTATTTCTCCACCTGCATGCAATTGGATTAATGCCCTAAAAGTGTTTCCTGTGGAAATGACAACATCTTTACTATTATTTTTCTGTACAAAATAGTTCATTCTTTGAAATGTAACTTGCTAAAATTAAGCTTTCCTGCAAACTACTTTTAATGCTGTTGTAAACAATATGTTTTGTCTTTTTCAGTTGACATTGTCCTTGAGCAACCCTCTTGTTCGTTAACCATAAATGTAAAAGAAGCTCAAACTTGCAATGATAATCATGAAGCAGCAATAAATGTTCAAACATCAGGTACCTATATAATTGTTTTTTACCATTTGAGTCTTTACTTATATAAAACGAAGAAGAATATAAAATGAGAAGAATTATATAAAAGAAGCGCTCGTGGCCTAGCGGTCTCAGTGTTCTGTAAACGATCACTGAGTTACGCAACTTTCACTATGGCTGGTCCTCGGATGGGTGACCACTTTGTGGCATTTACATTTGCGAGCGTTTCCGTGCTTCGGAAGGCACGTTAAGCCGTTGGTCCCGGTTGCCAGTAAAATGGCAGTCGTTAAGCCTGGTTGAAGGCCTTATGGGCGGCTTGAAAACTTCAGCAGCAGGTAGCCACAACTTGCGTCTGTCTATTTCAACACGGCAATGGGCTCACCACCTATTACGTGGGACAGGAATCCACACGGTGAAAAGTGGGCATATAATATGCCTCTGCCACCCCTTCGGGGATAAGGCGTGATGGATATTTATTTATTATATAAAACAAGACAACACCCATGACCGCTGATAAGTCCACATCACTGCACTGAAGTAGAGTCTATTATGTGTCACTTATGTGTAGTGGGTCGTTTTCTTGAACCACTTGTCTATTTTGTTTTTACTTGTCTATTTTGCACTTCAAACTAGTTAACTGATTTAGTAGTCAATATGCTTTCTGAAAGTTTGTTCCATATAGAAATAACCCAATTGTTTAGAGTGTGATAGGCAGTTAACAAGTTAGAGGGTGTGCGAAAGAGTGTGAGGTAAGCTTATATAAATTCAGTACACACACAATTAATAACTTTGACATAATAATATACATTGACATAAGTTAGTGAAGTTCACTAACTATACTGTCCAAGTTGAAAACATAATCTTCTGAACATACAAATCTAAAATACAAAGTAATAATATTTAATTACTCTGTTTTATTTCAGCTCCAACTAAAGGGAAGCCACTTTCCAAGCAGAAGTACTTGGTGAAGCAAATTTTAACCATTTCACGTAATAGTGTGACAAATTCGACCAGAGAAAACCTGCAACAAGCTCAGCAAATTTTACCAAGTCCAGCAAGTTACCGAAACATGCCCGAGCTTTTATAGAAATGCAGTTAAAGCATGTTAATCGAAAAAATGGGTCGACATTTAACATTAGATAAAAAATTGATTGCCTTATCTATAATGAAACAAAGTCCTGTGGTCTTCTTACAATAAAAG
The DNA here is from genome assembly GCA_948477245.1 of Thumatha senex. Classification (NCBI taxonomy): domain Eukaryota; kingdom Metazoa; phylum Arthropoda; class Insecta; order Lepidoptera; family Erebidae; genus Thumatha; species Thumatha senex. The sequence goes on from OX419743.1 coordinate 10,898,664, forward strand.
TTCTAGACTTCTCAGACTCGATTGTATATTTATAAATAAAAACTTCTTTTAATAAAACAATGTAGAATTAGGTAAATAGTAATTTGGTATTATCTAGTGGGTCGTTGTATGTCGAATGCAGAAGTAACGAATGCAGCGGTCGTCGAGGTGTCGACCCGGGAACCGGTTTCCACTTCATACATTAGTGGCCGCTTAAGGTCCGTTGCAAGCCTCTGTAAGGCTTGGCGCAAACATTTTTTTTTTTTTTTTAATTTATATCCTTTACAAATACGACACATATAACATTTAATTAATATCGAAAAACCATAGGGTTTGTCTCGATATTAAAACATCCGTATCGCGTACTAATATTTAATGAATACAATTAATATAATAATAACTACCCAGAACTATGCGAACTCTAAAGCAAGCACCTATTTATTTGTTTCACTGTTAGAAGCGCGCGTGGACCGAGCCGTAAACAGGTTCTGGTGAGCCTTCCGTCCCAATCCCTCAATACAGGCTGATGTCTTTCTTTTGAAGTTTAAATATAAATTTATCATAACATATATTTACAAAAAAAATAGTGTAACAGAATGTTATTTTATTATTTGTATTAAATTTAGGTGGTGTGCCTTAGTTTCATTTTCTCATAGAAATATTTCTTATATATTTGTTTGTAATTCGTGTTGTTGATATTAAGCTTTATTTTTTGGGGTAAACTATTCATAAGGATAGGAATTATATATGCAACTGTTCTTCTTCCGTAGTAATTATTTTGTCTTGGTATTTTTAGCATATTTTGTGTAATTCTACGTGTAACAATTTTATGTTTTATAGGTATTTGTATTTTTGTGTTGTTATTTTGTTCAATTAGGATGGACATATGCACTTTATCATGTACTGGCAGAATGTTACAATATTCAAAAATATCGATGACATTTTCTTTGTATTGCTTTTTGACCTTACTTGGGACTATAAGTTTTAAAAATCTTACTTGTAAGTGCAGTATTTTATCAATATATGTTTTGAAAGTTCGTCCGTAACTTGTGATACCATACGATATAATAGATTCCACCATTGCCACATACATATTCAGTAGAACCGTGAACGGTACTTTTGGTTTAATTATATAAAATTTTGCTAGTATTGTTCTAAGTTTGTCGCAGATTGAGTCTATGTGATTACTCCAGTTAAATCTGTAGTCTACTATCAACCCAAGGTACGTATGATGGGTTACTTGTTCTATCTGATCACAAGTACAGCTGTTTAGATTTGTCTGCAATGTGTGTAAGCAATTGTGATTATGTGCAATTATTGACAAAGCTTCTTTAGAATAAATGTGACTTGACCTAATATGTATTATTTTTGTTTTGGACGCATTCAAAATCAGACCTGCGTCATGCGACCATTTTGCAACCTGTGGGAAATCTTCCTGCAGGTAGTTTGCAGCTGTTTGGAGATCTTTACTAGTAGCCATAAGGCAGGTATCATCTGCATACTGGTAGATGGAACAGTGATTAATAACATGTTCCATATCATTCACATATGCCAGATAGTGTAACGGGCCAAGTACCGAACCTTGGGCCGTACCCTCATTAACGTTGACAGTTTTGCTATAACCATCCCCCACCTTAACGCAAAATTTACGATTTCTAAGGTATTCTTCACACCATTTTAGAATAGGGCCTCTGACACCAGAGTTATCTAGCTTCTGCAACAAAATTTTATGTCTGAGAGTATCAAATGCTTTACTAAAATCAATAAACAATAGTAGGTATAACATGTTGTTTATCATTTAAACATTGATTAACATCATCGGTAAGTTTTGAAAGCAATTGTGTGGTTGATTTATTTCGCTGAAATCCATACTGTACGTCTGAAAGTATGTCATGTTTAACATAAAATTCCTGTATTTGATGACATATGAATTTTTCTATTACTTTATCAATAACAGGTAGTATTGTAATAGGCCTATATTTACCATATTCTTTATGGCTACCTTTTTTATATATAGGTCTAACAATGCCGGTTTTCAAATCCTGTGGATATTTACCCGTAGTTATACTAGTATTAATGAGCTTAACTATGACACATAACATTTTTCTACAAATAGATTTGATAGCAACACATCTAATGTGGTCTATTCCCGGTGCTTTATTAGAATTTAAGCTACGAATAACTTTGTGTACGCTTTCTAAAGATGCCTTCTTAACATATATCGACTTATTTTGTGGATACATATATTCAGATTCATTTAATAAGAATTTAGTACATTTTGGCATGATTTTCTTGACAGATTCCCTAAATTCCCGTGCGAAGTTATCAGCTATATTTTTAACGCAAATCTTGTTTATATCAAATGCTTTTAAAATTGTTTCATCGACTGATGGTTTATTTCGACCTTGTATAGTATTTAGTATATGCCATAATTTACGTAAATTAAATTTATTTTCGTTAATTGAATTTAAAAAGTAATTGTTTTTTGAAGTTTTTATTACTTTATGTGTTTTGTTTCTGAACGTGTTGTACTCTTTTCTCAATATAGAATTTGTAGGATCGCTTTTCCACTTTGTAAATAGATTGTAGACGACGCAAGTAATAATAAAATTAATTTTTTGTTAAGTTTAAATTTAAGGTAATTTTATATTGAGTATTGGTATCACCGCCTGCGTGCGGTTCAAAAGTTTAGAGCGAGAGCGATATATGTAGTGGGGCGTCGATCAAATTTTGAATTCGTATTTTGAAAAATGAACAGTCGCAACCGTCCGCTCGCCGCTCGATCCGCGTCTATGCTACCTATATGTATTTTTGTAAAACATCGATTAAATTCTGTGATTTATCGTAAACCAGTGTTTATCTTCTACAAAAGTGGTCTTCGGCCGGATCTGTAACGTTAAATCGATGTCGATGTTTTTCACTCCACCCAACAACAAAATGTCTTTACGAAACACCGCCGTACGAAAATCTCGCTCCCAAAAGGAAGTTCCAGTAAACGCTGATTGTGATCCCTGCAGCAAAGACAGTATTAAGAAAGAAAGTGTGCCGTTGGATTTGCCTTCTACATCACGGATACCCAAGTCCAAAGCGTCATCATCTTCGTCACGGGCACGCAGGTTACAGCTCGAGCTTAAAGCGGCAGAAGAAAAGGCACGTATTGACAAGGAGTTGATAGACAAACGACTAGCGGTGGAAATAGCGGAAGCTGGAAGTCAATACAGTTCACGCTCAAGATCCAGGTGCACAAGGAGTATGGTTGGTGAGTGGATTGATCGCAGTCAAAGTGAATTAAAACAACAGGTTACCCACGAGGATGGTCTTAACAAAGGGGTGAACTTGTACCCGTCGGAAGCGGCCGCGCAAGGTATCGCGCGCCCGACCGCACCCGGCAACGAAACTAATTCACCAGTTAGCTGCTGCACTGAAGGACCTCGCCACCACATCAGCTGCAAACCCGAGCACCGACCTATTAAGTCGACTCAGCACTCCAAAGGATTTACCCACGTTTGCCGGAGACCCCATGGAATGGCTCCAATTCAAACAAGCTTTCGTCGAGTCTACTTTATTGTGTAAGTACAGTTCCAAGGAGAACCTATGGCGGTTAAGAAAGTGCCTTCGTGGAGCTGCTAGGGAAGCAGTCGCTGCCCTATTGGTGACCTGTCCATCGGCGGAAGAAGTGATGTCCACGCTCGAGTTACAATACGGAAACCCGGATGTCATTATATCCCGTATAGGATGGGAAATAAGTAAATTACATTCATTACCTAACGATTACCACACTCAGATAGTGCAATTTTCAATAAAAATAAAGAACTACGTTGCAGCTGTGAACGCGCTTAACCGCAGTGAGTACCTTCAAGATATAAATTTAACAAAAAATATTTTATCTAAGATGCCTACAGTTCTGTTATCTAAATGGATGGATTATTTTCATATGAACTACAATAGTTCTCAGCCGAAACTCGTGTTGCTATCCGAGTTTTTAAGCAGCGAAGCCGAGAAAACTACTACATCTAACGTCAATTTAGTAAACATTCGTCACGAGTCGTACAAGCGCAGTCAGTTCGTAAATAAAAATAACACAGTGCAGTCGGAAGTAGCTTTAGTGCAAGTGCAAAGTGAAAAAAGTTTTAACGAAAAGTGTAAATACTGTCGTGTGTCTGCTCATACCCTACCGAACTGTAATAAGTTTAAAAAATCTTTACGTAAGGACAGATGGTCATTTGTTAAACGTGTAGGTATTTGTTACAAATGTTTAGCCCACCGCCACGATCGCAATACCTGCTCTGCGCCTTTGTGTGATAAGAATGAATGTGGTCAGCCACACCACCGATTGTTGCATTACGAGAGTATATCTATAAAACCTAAATTATTTAATGTTAGTGAGCCCGTAAAGCAAGGTTCAAACGTTGCGTTTGAGCCGCCGTCGGACACACAACGGGAGACTGTTACTAATTTACACATTAAATCGTTTCAAGTCTTATTGAAAGTAGTACCTGTTACTATCCGAGGGCCCAAAGGTGCCTTACAGACTACAGCCCTTTTAGACGATGGCTCAAGCGTATCGCTCATATCTGCGTCCCTCGCGCAGAAGTTAGGTGTGGCCGGCGAAAAAGAAACGTTGCGTGTGAGCGGGGCGTGGAATAACAGCGAGGTCGTTTGCGACTCGCAAGTAGTAAACATAGAAGTGAGTGGTACTTCAATGAATTGTAAACCTTATCACATTAAAGTTAGGAGTGTTAATCAACTTGACCTACCTTGTCAAGATTTATCAGCTGTTAACTGTGATGATTTTGTGCATTTACAGAAATTTAAAAATTGTTTTTCTACAAGATATTGTAAACCCGAGGTATTGATTGGGCAAGACAATAATCATTTACTTTTACCTATAGATGTTATCGTGGGGAAACCGACTGAACCATGTGCTACTCGGACACCGTTAGGATGGTGCGTCCACGGTAGGGTTCCTCATTGTACCTCAGGGCCAGCAAATCCCTGCACCATGCTGATATGTTCCAGTGAGGAGTGCCAGCGAGCTCTGCGGGAAGTTCATGATAACGTACGTAATTTTTATTCTTTTGAGTCTATGGGTATTAATGGTAAACCTAGACAAAACTCAGATCACGTTCGTGCCGTTACTCATTTAGATCGAACATCATCTCTTATCGAAGGTCGGTGGCATGTAGGTTTACCCTGGATAAATCCTGATGTCGTGATGCCTGACTCCTATTCGCACGCCTTGTCACGGTTACGTAACGTCGAAAAGAAAATGAAGTTGGATAATAGTTATGCGCTAAGATATGCAGACCGTATAAGACACTTAATTGATAATGACTTTGCCGAGGAGTTACTTGATACTAGTACATCAGCAAAAACGTGGTATTTACCACATTTCGGGGTAGACAATCCTAACAAAAAAAAGTTACGTTTAGTTTTTGATGCGGCTGCTAAGTCTAGTGGCATCTCTCTTAACGAGTGTTTATTAACAGGTCCGGACCTTCTAGTGTCTCTGTTTGGCATCATGTTGCGGTTCCGTGAGTATCCCATAGCCGTAACGGGTGATATAAAAGACATGTTTTTGCGAATTAAGATCCGACCTGAGGACCAAGATGCCTTTAGATTTCTTTGGAAAGACACATCCGATGAATCACTGAAAACATTTGTTATGACTTCATTGATTTTCGGTGCGAATTGTTCACCTTTTATAGCACAATATATAAAAAATAAAAACGCGCAGCCGTATGTGTCAACCATGCCTTCTGCTGTTGAAGCTATAACAAAACAACATTACATGGACGATTATATCGATAGTTTACCTGATATCAGTTTTGCAACCACTTTGGTAAAAGAAATTACTTTTATCCATGAAGAAGGTGGCTTTCATTTATGTAATTTTAATAGTAATAATAGTGCTGTATTAGACAGTATTCCAAAAGAATCTCTCGGAAATGCTGCGGTAAGGTTCAAATTCGATCAGCAGAATAATACTGAACGTACGCTAGGCTTGTTGTGGGAACCTGTGAGCGACAATTTAATGTTCGACTTATCTTTTAAAAATATACCTAAACAACTTATCGACGGCTCTCAACGGCCTACTAAGAGAGAAGTCTTACGTATTGTGATGTCTATATTTGATGTTTTCGGTTTTTTAACACCGTTTACACTAAAAGGAAAACTTATATTACAAGAAACATGGAAATGTAATATTAAGTGGGATGATGAATTAAATGATAATTTGTTTAATAAATGGTGCTTGTGGATAAATCAATTACGTTACGCTGGTCAAATTCGTATACCGCGTTATTACAATACCTGCAGTAGTATACCGCATTGGGAGGTTTCGACGGCGGCGCCCGCGTCCGCGCCTGTAAATCCGGAACTCGGTGTGGTCACGCCCCCTGTTCCGATTTGTTCTACACCAGGTTCTACGGATTATAGAAACCTGCAGTTGCATGTGTTTAGCGACGCGTCTACCAAAGCTATGTGTGCGGTAGCATACTGGCGATGGAATAGCGACGATGGTGTTCAAGTTGCCTTTGTGGCCGCTAGATGTCGTCTTGCTCCCGTTAAACATGTGTCAGTACCTAGACTGGAGCTTCAAGCTAGTCTATTAGCAGCACGGCTGGCAGATTCGGTTACGAAAGAGCATAGGCTAACTGCAAAAGGTAGATATTTTTGGTGCGATTCGACAACCGTGTTGCACTGGATAAGGGATGACGCGCGTAATTATAAAGTGTTTGTTGCACACCGCTTAGGCGAAATCGACGAATTGACCCGCGCGTCTGAATGGCGGTACGTACCTACCTATATGAACGCCGCTGATATAGGTACTAGGGATTCGTATGACGGCCCGTTCATGGCTACCGAATGGCTCAGTGGGCCTTCTTTCCTTCGCGAGAGTGAGGGTTCATGGCCTGAAAATATTTTGGTATCTGAAATAGATAAAAATAATATAGAAATTGTTTCAATAATTCAATTTAAAGGTTTAAACTTACCTGTGCCGGAAGTTATTCGTTTTTCGAGTTGGTTACGCCTTCTAAAATCTACATACACAGTGCTTAACTTTATAAATAAATGTAGGAAACAAATAGTCGATAGCATTGTTTTGATGGAACAAGCGGAAATTTTGTTATTGCGTCACGCACAGGGGCAATCCTTCAGTACAGAAGTGACGGCGTTGATTAATGGTAAATGTCTAGATAAAAAGAGTAAGTTACTTACCTTGTCGCCATTTCTAGATGATCAGGGTGTAGTGCGCCTGGGCGGCCGCGTCGATGCTGCTGTAGGAATTTCATATGACGTTAAAAATCCTATAATATTAGATGGCCATCATCATTTGTCAAAATTGATTATTAAGCATTTTCATATAAGATTTGCTCACTCCAATCAGGAAACTATAGTTAATGAGTTGAAGCAGAAATATTGGATAGTTCGATTACGACCTACTGTAAAAAATGTTATTTCCAAATGCATGTATTGTAGAATCAGAAAGTTAAATCCAAGTATACCTAGGATGGGTGACTTACCAGAGTCTCGTGTCGCTCATGGCCAGCGACCTTTTACCTTTTGCGGCTTAGACCTTTTTGGTCCGATGGAGGTGACTATAGGTAGACGTAGGGAGAAGAGATACGGTGTGTTATTTACATGCCTCACCGTAAGAGCGGTGCATGTGGAAGTGGTTAATACGCTTACCTCTAGCTCACTTATAATGGCTTTACGACGTATGGCCTCCAGACGTGGATGGCCCCGCTTCTTGTATTCAGATAACGGAACCAATCTTAGAGGAGCCGATATCGAACTCAGAAAATCCATTCAAAGTCTTGACCAGAGTGTATTAGCGTCGGAAGCTTTAAATTACGGCACGAAATGGTCTTTCACACCACCTGCAAGCCCACACTGGGGCGGGGCTTGGGAACGCCTTATTCGCTCGGTTAAGGTGGCTCTTGGGGTTACTCTTAGGGAACGAGCTCCTAGAGACGAAGTATTAAATACCCTTTTAGCAGAAGTGGAGGGAATGATTAACAGTAGACCCCTCACACATGTATCCGTTGAACCGGGTAGTACAGAGTCGCTCACACCGAACCATTTTCTTCTCGGCTCGACCTCTAACCTTCCCACTATAGGTGTCTTCGATGATTCTGACTTGGCTTTGCGTAAGCAGTGGCGGATCTCTCAACGTTTAGCTGATATGTTTTGGAGGCGTTGGATACGAGAGGTGTTACCGACGTTGCTTCCCAGGCAAAAGTGGAATAAAGAGTCGGCGCCGCTGCGTGTAGGAGATTTGGTTCTAATGGTTGACCCTAACAACCCTAGAAATATGTGGCCGAGAGGCGTGGTACAGTCGGTTTACCCCGGAAAGGATGGTCGTATAAGAATGGTTGAGGTAAGAACAAGAACTGGCAAGGTTTTTAAAAGGTCAGTTGCACGCGTCGTCTTTATACCGACAGTAGGTGAGTGCTGGTAGCCCAGCACTAGGGTGGGGCGTGTAGACGACGCAAGTAATAATAAAATTAATTTTTTGTTAAGTTTAAATTTAAGGTAATTTTATATTGAGTATTGGTATCACCGCCTGCGTGCGGTTCAAAAGTTTAGAGCGAGAGCGATATATGTAGTGGGGCGTCGATCAAATTTTGAATTCGTATTTTGAAAAATGAACAGTCGCAACCGTCCGCTCGCCGCTCGATCCGCGTCTATGCTACCTATATGTATTTTTGTAAAACATCGATTAAATTCTGTGATTTATCGTAAACCAGTGTTTATCTTCTACATAGATAATCTTTTCTCTCTCACATGCTATTAATTGTACTATTTATCCAAGGGTCACGACTCCTTTTACTATTTATATTTATTTTCTTCGTATAAATACATTTATCATAACAATTTTTAAGATTATTTTTAATGTAATCATATATTTTTAAAGGACACTCTGTATGTTCGATTGCACCCCAATCTATTTCGTCTAGTAAGGATTTAATTTTTAAAACTGTCCAATACTTGTATGTTTTTTATACCACCTGTATTTGTGACTTACCACTTCCAATACACGACACAACAATCATACGGTGGTCAGCCAGAACAGTTCCCAGCGCGGCCGAGTAAACGTCTAACAAGTGCGATCTTACAAATATGTGATCTATACATGTTCGCGTTATTTTATTACCGAAATTTTCGATTCTAGTATAGTCTGATATCGCACTTGTCAGGCCACACTCAGACATACAGCTGATATAATGCTCCCGAATGCCACTGCTGACCCTTAAATCAATATTTATATCCCCTAATAGATATGTGTCGTGTTTTAAGAGAGATGTGTTTATAAATAGATTTTTAACTTCTTTCAAGAATAGGTGCTTGCTACCGCTCGGCGGTCTATACACTGCACATACATATGCGGAATAGTTATATGGTGTAGTTATCAGTCCGAAAATGGACTCACAGTGACTCAAGTTGTGATTAACTGTGTTAAATGTGTGAGTGTCCCTAACGTAAACAGTAATACCTCCGCCTTTACGATTTTCACGCAGATGACTGTGCAATGTATAGCCATGTAGTTTGAACATAGAAACAACCTGTTTGCATATATTTACCTCGGTTAATATTGTTACATCAATGTTTAGATTTGATTGGGTAATAATTTGAGTTAGGTAGCAGAAATTTTTCTTTATCGATCTTATATTGATATGTACGACATTAAAAATAAATTGATGCGGAAACAAGGTAGGCATTAGCTTACTAAAATCATTTATATCAGAACAGTCAAAGATCTCTTGGTGGTCAGATGATATATCTTGGCTGCCTGATTCTGGGGTCACCTATTACCGATTCATGTTGTCTCTGAACGTTTGAGTAGCTATATTTTCAATATCTTCTTCAGTTCTGGCCACCATCGGTTTTATATTTTCTTCCTTACGCGCTAGCACCTTACCGTCTTGAAACCATACATATTTAAATTCTGGTTTTAGTTTCTGTTGTGCTTGCCAAAGCAGGGCTTTATTAGCTTTCGTAAGTGCACGACGCAGTATAACTTTGGAATTCGCGACATTCACCAAATCTCCACTGATAAGATTTTCCACAGTAATCGTTACCTTCCTTGCGGCTCGCACCCATTGCTCGGCCTGTTGAAACTGATAAAGGCCTATCTGTACCACTCCATCCTGTCCTTTGCGACCATCCATACGCTTTGTAAATAAGATTTCCTTTTGTTCCATGTTCAAAAAGTTGGCCAGCTTACATGAGATGTCATTTAGATCTTCGTCAGGCCGTTTTGGCACACCATACATCTCCAAGACACTGTCTAGACGCTGTTGATCAATGCTGCGAACGAACTGCTTAAGTGAATTTATTTCAAGAAGCAGATGCGTCTGTTCATTTTTAAGATGGGTACATTTCCTACCTAGATCATTTATCTCTTTATTATGAGATTCGACGGTTTTTGTAAGGTCATCAATCTTACGACAGCAAGCACCCACTGACGTTTCAATAGGCTGTAATTCTTTTTTAAGTATCTTTTTCATTTCCGAGGTAATATCCTTAAGAAACTTGCCAGTGTCAATGCTGCAGTTTCCCTTATTGCCGCCGGATAATAACTCGTCTTCTTCTTCTTCGTCCTCGTCCGGAATAATGAAGGAGGACTTCCTAAGTGGCGAAGCTTGCTTACATTCCTCACAAGTCCACTCCAAATTATCCGTATTACGCAAAGCAGATATTTGCTTCCCAGTTAGACCTGTGCAGGTCTGGGTGGCATGCACCAATTTATCACAGCTTCTGCACTCCAATCCAGGCGATCTCTTAGTAACAGTTTTAGCACAATTATCACTCTTTGATAAACTCGTCATTTTTTTTTTTTTTTTTTTTTTATCACAACAACATGTTAGAGGGTGGATGTAGAAGGTTTACGCCCTCAGTACGAGAACAACTTTACCGCACGGCGGCGCGAAAACGTACATACATATTACAGATAAATAACACCCAGACACAGAATAAACCATCGTGCTCATCACAAAAAGTTTTATCCTGGGTGGGAATCGAACCCACAACCTCTTGCGTAGCAGTCGGATACACTCCCGCCGCGCCACAGAGACAGTCAAAAGTTTGTATTATTAGTAGTAAGAGGCTCAAGCGATTTCGCCTACTAGGCGGTGCACCTGCTGACCAACGGTTGAACAGCACAGATGCAGGTCAGACCGTAGTAGCTTCCAACAGTGCCGAAAGTAAAAAGTAACATCATACCCACTCCTAGGAGCTAATAAAAATGGTTTCTAGTCTAGGCCGCATCAAGGTAGGGTATGGAAGGACCCGGAAATAGTCATATGTGTGCAGGTTTATCTTTGTGAATTTGGACAGGCTGTGGACAGGATTTTTAGAAATAAATACAAACCTTATAAGTGAAATGTGAAATTACATTTCTGATGTCAATCTTTTTACAGGTAAGTCTCCTTCGTCTACCATGAAAACCACAGCAGAGTTTGTGGAGTTCGCAGACAACTTATTTGACAGTGTAAATGGCTGTCAAATAACCTATGACTAGAGGTGGTCAAAAGGGAAAAATTCGAAAAGCTGTAAAACGCAATCAGCCTATGAAAATTTTTGGAGCTGTGCTGTAAAAACTTTAAAAGCCACTCAATTAATTGACCATTATAGTAAAGCAGCCACACAAAGTGGACAACCTCGTTTCATCAGAGTACCGTGCCTGGAAGGCTGGATCACAACCCTGGAAAGTTTCATGAGGATTTCCAAACTATTATTTGATACGTAATGATGTAATTTAATGTAATAATGTACATTTTTATTATCCGAGATATATAAACCAAGACCCATTATAAAATTTCTTTGGACGGTTGAGGGCTCTGAATTATAGAAATGTTAATTCAAATGCTATATATATAGTTTTAAGTCATTGATACTTTCCAGTATGTTGCGCCCTCATTCTCGTTTTGCAAACTGTGAGCAGGATGAAAGGGAGACATTAATGAATTTGTGTCATATTTTCAATGTAAAGCGTAAAATTATAGACAATAAGGAAAATGTCTGCCCTAACTTCAGTAACATAACATCCTGTTCATCGAATATTAAAAGTGATCTGATGGGTCAGGTAATTGAAGAAAAAATCAGAGTCTACTGTTCTGCTTATACTGCAGGTTACATCTGCAGTAAAATGACAAAGTATATGAATTGTAGACTATGTATAAAGACATACAAATGAGAAGAAACATACAAGCTACACCGAAAATGCAATCACAGAAAAAATTTATATGTAAAATACAATAAATATTTCAAAATGAATCACTGAAAAATATTATAGAAACAAAATAAATAAATATCCATCACGCCTTATCCCCGAAAGGGTGGCAGAGGCATATTATATGCCCACTTTTCACCGTGTGGATTCCTGTCCCACGTAATAGGTGGTGAGCCCATTGCCGTGTTGCAATAGACAGACGCAGGTTGTGGCTACCTGCTGTTGAAATTTTTTAAGCCATAAGGCCTTCAACCAGGCTTAACGACTGCCATTTTACTGGCAACCGGGACCAACGGCTTAACGTGGCTTCCGAAGCACGGAAACGCTCGCAAATGTAAATGCCACAAAGTGGTCACCCACCCGACGACCAGCCATAATGAAAGTTGCGTACCTCAGTAATCGTTTACCGAACACAGACCGCGGGGCAACGAGCGCTTCAGAATATTATAGAATTTGTAAATGTCTGCAGGATTTACAATAATCTATCTTTTTACCGAACTTTACGATTAAATGAGGGCATAGAAATCAATCTAACCTATTTATAAATATAATAGATTACATCATTGAGTTAATATTGTACCACGTACATGGAGCAGACATCGCGAACAAAATGTGTGCGCCACGCGCGGCGCTGCGGAGTTTGGGGGAGGAGGCGCCCGAGCAGGCCCGAGCCATACGACTTACGAGCTCAAGAGCGAGAAAGCAACAGTGAACTGTGGCTCATGCACCACAGTTGAACGGAGCACTGGCGATATAAGGCGGTGGCTTCTCTATGTACGTAGTACAATATTAACTCAATGGATTACATAAGCTTTTTTTTGATACCAATATGTCAGAATTAATTAATTTTCTGTATACGACAAGAAATGAAAACAAATAACGCCTTCGTAGTTTTATTTCGAGGTCGCCTCCAACAACGATACCAGGGAAGATGGCCGCCATACAAGGTTTTGTTCACACATTATTTTCATCGATATAAAACATCGTCTAACCAAAATTTTTTTTGGGTACTTATTTACATACATATAATCACGCCCACTGCAGAGGTGTGCTATAAATTGTAAACACTTAACTATCTTCACGCTGTATCCCTGACAGGGTAGTCAGAGAGGACAGATCGCCAGGCTTCGCGATCCATGCATACTTCTTTCGCTTCTTCAAGATTCATCAATCGCTTCATACACGCACGTCTGGGTACCCGAGTACATTTGACCTTTCCGTTTTTGAGCAATCTACTCACGTGGTCTTCATATGTAAGTCTCGGCCTACCCTGACTTTTTCTACCCTCTGCTTTCGCACAATATATATTCTTCGTCAATCATTCCTCACTCATTCGTTGGACGTGTCCAAACCAACGGAGCACGCCCTTTTCCAGCTTAACGCGGACACTTTCATTCAAACCTGCCATATTGCGTATCACTTCGTTACGTATTCGGTCGGCTAAAGTAACGCCGCACAATTTTCGAAGTGATCGCATCTCCACAGCATTCAATTTACTTTCATGCATCTGCTGACATACCCAGGTTTCGCTACCGTAAAGCAAAGTTGGCACTAGCACTGCGTTATAAATCGCCAGTCGTGCTTCTTTTACGATGCTTTGTCGCTTTACTAATTGGGACAAAGCACCGTTAACTCTGTTTCCGGCAGCTACTCGCCGATCTACATCCGAGTCACATCTTCCATCAGCGCTAAACATACTCCCTAAATACACAATTTCATTCACTTGCTCTAGACGTTCATGGTTTACCCTAATCACGCATTTAGCTCTTACGTCATCTCTTTCAAATACTATTACCTTAGTCTTACTTGCATTCAAGCGAAGACCCTTACTTTCACACTCCTCTTTCATATTAGTGACTAATGCCTGAAGGTCGGCTTCTGATGAGGCCATGAGCACCGCATCATCAGCGTACAGCAGACAGTTTACTGAAAAGTCACAGTTTAGTGTAAACACAGTAAATATAAATGCATCAGCTCATTTTGTTTTCATCAAAATGTATTTCCAGTTGTTTTCAAGCCCTACATAGATTTAATGCCAGGAGTCAACTTTTATTTTGGTGCTAGGAGCAACTATTGTTTACCTTTATTTTCAGCATGAGTGCTGAGTCGCCTCGTTCGTAAGTCTGTAGGTGCACCACTAGCAGGTAAGGTCACTTGGGTCTCGGAGATATTGAGCGGGGCCCCTTCACCCAACACATTAAATTATAATGCATTATCATCCAGACGTTAATCCCGGTTGCATGCAAAGTTTCAGTTCCCGTTTTTAATGGTGTGGTAACTGATGAAATGAAACAAAATTCAATGTTAAATATTTTAATAAAAATTAAAAATAGTACTAATCCTACTTATATATATTTTTTTTTTTGTTTTGGCGATGTCCGGCTTGGACTTAGCCACGACGCAGTAAAAGGTTAGGAAGCGGTTAATATATAAAAAGGATTACGGAATTTCGGGAAAGGATCAAAATGGTTTGAAACAAGATTCTTAAAGTAATATTTAGATTTTTAAATGATTAACAGTTATAAATAAAGATATGGTTTTATAAATATTAATATCAAGATTATGATGTAATAGGGTGTTAATACAAGATGGAAGAGGAACATGGAGGGATATTAAGGATTCGAAAAATTCTGTATGGTTAAATAGAGGGCAAGCGAAAAAAATATGGTTTAAGTCGCCTATATCTGAACCACATTCACAAATGTCACTGTTAATAATTCTAAATTTAGCAAGGTGCACTGGAGCACATGTGTGACCCAATCTCATTCTAGTTATTATTGAAGTTGTCGTTTTACCAAATTTGAATTTTGAAAACCAAGGTTTAACAGGTATTGTAGGCTGAATTTGACTGAAATGTTTACCTTTCACTTGGCTGCTAGTGTGCCAGTCTTTTCCCCAGGATTCAAATAGATCCTTTTTAGAAAGAGACATTAAGTCAGAGCAGTAGTTTTTATACGGGAACAAATCCCCACATGAAACTGCCTCATTAGCAAGTCTATCCGCATAGTCGTTGCCAAAAATACCTTGATGACTAGGTATCCATAAAAACTTTATGTCTAAACCGTTAGATAAACATTTCTGTAACAGATTTCGACATTCAAAAACAACAGTCAAATGCTTTGTTTTAAATGGGAATCGCTGTAGAGCTTGTAAAGCACTTTTGGAGTCTGTGATGATTGCGGTCTTTGAGAGTTTTAATAATAATATGTATTCCAAAGACTTCAGTAATCCGAAGCATTCACCGGTAAATACTGATGTCTCTGGTGGGAGTCTAACTTTCTGGACTATCTTGAACTGGTGGTGATATACTCCTATTCCGACACAATCCAAATTACTATGCTTAGAAGCATCACTGTATATATGATGCCAATCTGGAAATTCGTGATTGAGATAGTAGTTGAAGTTGGAATTAGCATTAATGTCATTTTGAAGATCACAGTTTAGAATAATACAAGGTGAAATAGTTAAGGAATCATAAGATGAAGAAAAAAGGGGGAGACGAGAAGATCTGTGAGTAGGGGATTGTAGAGATAAAAATTTACGAAAGCTGCTAATAAGGCAAGGAACCTTCTTGTGAGACCAGTAACTGGAGGTTTCTATTACGTCTGAGAGTAATTGGAGTTTATGATGTAAGGGGTGGTTTGTGATTTGTAAAGATTGAAACACAAATCGGT
The DNA here is from genome assembly GCA_948477245.1 of Thumatha senex. Lineage (NCBI taxonomy): Eukaryota > Metazoa > Arthropoda > Insecta > Lepidoptera > Erebidae > Thumatha > Thumatha senex. Next base: position 10,914,555 of record OX419743.1, read on the forward strand.
CACAAAGATATTGTCTACGATGTATCAGTGGAGGTTCAACACATTCAACTTGAAGAGCGTTGATGGGGCTGGATTTCATACAACCTGATATAATTCGAAGAGCTTTATATTGAACACTGTCAAGTTTATTTAGGCCAACTATACCACAGGGTTCTAAAAGAAATGACCCGTAATCTAGAAGACTTCTAATCAAAGCGTTATAAAGAAGTTTTTGGGAAGTTGGATGAGCTCCCCACCAAACACCCAACAAGCATCTCAAGATATTTAAATTACGTTCACATTTTGCAGTAATATGGTAACAATGTTGGAGCCCAGATAATTTAGCGTCTAAAATAATTCCTAAGAACTTTGCATGCTCATAAACTGGAAGTCGTGAGTTTTCATAAAAAACTGATACGGTAGGAGGACACCGCATTCGGGAAAATAATACAACAGAACTTTTGGGCACTGATAGAGTTAGGCCATTAGTATCCAGCCACGTTTTAAGGGAATCAAGAGCTGATGATAACCTATCAGCTGATCTCTCAATCGATTGCCCCGAAGTATAAATGAGTAAATCGTCTGCATATTGTAAGATATTTATGTTGCTTTTCACTAATGTACTTTCTAGGTCATAGGTATATAAATTATAAAGGAGAGGACTTAATACTGATCCCTGTGGTAAACCTCTCGAAGCTATTCTAGTAATTGTGAGGGAGTCCGGAAGGATAACCTTAACACATCTCTCAGACAGAAAATTTATGATAAAATTTTGTAATAATATAGGGACATCCAATTTAAAAAGCTTTTTTTGCAGTATATGTAGCTGGACACTATCGTACGCAGAAGCTATGTCTAGAAAACAGGCCAGAAGTGAGTGATTATTTGAAAAAGCTAGACGAATATCAGAGGTAAATATGGCTACACTGTCTATGGTACTTTTACCCTTTCTAAATCCATACTGACTATTGGATAATAGACCTTTATTTTCAATAAACCATTCTAGTCTATTTTTGACGAGGTGTTCAGCCAGTTCAGCAACCACAGGGGAAAGGGCTATTGGACGGTAAGATGACGCTTCAGCAGAAGGTTTGTTAGTTTTACGAATTGGAATCACTTCTTGCACTTTCCAAGCTGTGGGGATGTTGCCTGATAGCACTACAGAATTAATTAAAGATAAATAATAAGAAAGACTAGTATCATCCATGTGAGTGAAAAATGAATAAGGGATATTATCCAAGCCAGGGGTTGAATCTTTAACATAAGTTAGAATGCCTTTTAATTCATTAAGAGTAAAAGGCTTGTTGAGACTCGAAGACTGCATTTCCAATTTACACTGGGTTTGCAAGGGGCAAGGAGTAATATTAAGAGGAACAAAAGGAGGAATCAGGAAATCCAGAAAATTTTCAACAACAGTTCTGTGTAGAAGTGGAGGGTTTGATTCTTTAAAAGCAGATCTGTAGCGTTTGATATTTTTCCAAACTATAGTTGGGTGAAAATTAGGGGATACAGAATTACAGAATGTTTGCCAGCTTTCCCATTTCTTTCGCTTAAATAATTTACGGGTGCTAGTTATAATTTCCGAAAGAGAATTAAAATTTTCCATCGAAGAATAATGTTTATAAATATTTTCTGCTGTTTTTCTTTTTTTAATCTGTTCCCGACATTCTGAATCCCACCAAGGAGGAGCGGGGATCTTCGTTACTTTTGTTTGACGTTTACTTGGAAACAATGAATCAGCTGTTTCAATTAAAGCCTTACTAATTAAATTATTACATTCGTCTACATTATTGTCGTTAATGTTTGGAAGTTGTGAAAATCTATTTTTAACCTTTTGTTGAAACGCATCCCAGTTAGCGTTAGATAATTTATGTTTGAGTCGAGGTTGACGTTTTTGTATTTGGATGCCGGAAAAGTTATTAGGAAATGAAATGACAATAGGGAAGTGATCACTACCGTAGGTAGACTCCAAAGTGTACCAGGACAAAGAAGATGCGAGATTGGGAGAACACAGAGTTAAATCCGGTGCGCTAATTAGCTCATTAGGAGTAGTTCGCCGAGTAAGGGAACCATTATTTAGCAAACACATTTCAAAGGTACTAGATACCTTTGAAATGTGTTTGCTAAATAATGGTTTCCAAAACTCGAGCTCCATAGTAGTTAGATTTAGAACTTCCCCAACATCGATGTTGTGCATTAAAGTCACCCATTATCACTAGAGGCTTTGGTAGTGTAGAAAACATATTATTTACTTCATCATAAATCTCAGATGACGGGTGAGGGATGTAAACGGAAACAAAGCATATGTTATTTATTTTTACAGATATTATCGAGAAGCCGGTACCATGGCTAGGTAGCTCTACATGAGAAAAAAGAAGAGAATTTTTCACAAGCAAAGCAACACCACCATAGCCATCACTTCTATCTTCTCTCAAGCAAGAGAAGCCTGAAAGTTTAAAATTATGTTCTGGCTTAAGCCAGGTTTCTTGTATAGCTATTAAAGATGGTTCATATTTATTAATCAAGTAAATTAGTTCACTTTTTCTGCGGCTTATGCTGCAGCAGTTCCATTGCATTAGGGAGAACTGATCCATTATTAATTGTGTTATTTACTTCTGTATCTGATAGTATAGCAGCGTTGGGCGGTAATTTAATCATATTACATTGTTGTAAAGAGTTGATAAGAGTTAAAATTAATTGTTTAATGGGAATTTCAGATAGAGAATCATTATTACAGTTATTGAGAGTGCCAATAGAGGGTAAAGGAATTGTATAATCTTTTGTTAAGTTAGAATGGGCTAATTGATCATATCCATATCTTTCAAATTTTTGAGGTTGCTTCGGTTTTAAGAATACTGTTTTCTTGTACGAGTTATTATGATGAGTATGATCTGGAATATTTTGTATTGACCTAAGTTGAGGAGCAGACATGAGAGTATCAGAATAAGGTTTGCTAACAGGAGGGTGTAACTTCAAGGCTTCAGCATAAGAAATACAACTTTTGGCCATTGATTCCTTAATCCCCTTTAGCCTAGAGAATTCAGGACATATTTTATTAGTTGCAAGATGAGAACCTGTACAGAGACAGCACTTAAACTCCTCAACTTTGCATGTCTCTCCTGTATGGCCTAGACCACATTTAAAACATCTTGGAGATGATCTGCATTGGCTGCGAATATGTCCATATCGACAACAATTAAAGCATTGTATTGTGGGATAAATGTATAAATCAACAGGAAGTGAGTTATAACACATAAAAATACGTTTGGGTAAAACTTGCCCATCAAATGTTAGGACTAGTTTCTATGGGAACAAACTCTGACTTTTCATTGCTAATGACTTTTCTTTTTAGCCTCCTTATTTTTATGATTTGGCCGCAACCTATGGGAACTGATATATTACTTAGAATATCCTCATCGCTCCAGTCAGTAGGAACACCTCTCACTATACCCATGCGTGTAACATTAACAGAAGGAATAAAAGCTTTGTAATTATTAGATTTTAATGCATCATCATCTACAAAATTGTTAGCACTATCATGTGACGAAAAAGATAAAGAAATACGGTTGCGCCCTATTTTTTTAAGACTGCCATTGACAATGTTCTTGAATGAGTTTTTTTTTAAGAAAAAAGCCAAATGCTACAGGATGAATGGAACAGTTTTCATTGGGAGATGAAGGAAGTTTCTGAATATGAACTGCATATGGGGCAGCGTCAGATGAGTTGTAAACATTTCGGCCAGTAGGAATACGCGATGAATTCTCGTTAGCATTAGTCTTGGTAGTTTGTGAGGTGACAATTTGGAGTGTGTATAATTGCCGTCCATGGAAAACCCGGCCCGTGATTTGCCGTCCCGCGATTACGCAGCCCGATACTTCATGTACATGTACATGAATTCCAGGGGTGGTTTTTCCATGGATGCGAAATACGTGGCTGCGTAATCCACCGCGTTACAAAATGTATCGCTCCGTATTTGTCGACCCAGGAATACCCAGCCCGAGAAAACCCACCCATGGAATTCATGTACACCATCGACGTACATGAATTCCAGGGGTGGCAATTCGCGGGCGTCGTTTTCCCGGCCGGTTATTTTGTTATCGGGCAGTAAAACGCGGCCCGAGATTTGTCAGCCACGGATTCACCGGCCAAGGAAAACGCGTCCATCGTCCTATTGGCTGAATTCCTTTCTTCTTATTGGTCATATAGCAGACTACGATCTTTACTATTGGTGGATTTAAATTGACATTTGTACTGAAATGTAAAGCTGTGTTCACTATGAAATGGTAAACAGAGGCCATAGACTATTTTCTTAGCCATAGAACATGGTAAATAAATAAAAATATATAAACAAACAGCAATTTGATGCAAAAGAACATCGCCTTCGTTATACATATTCCTGTTTGTTCTCTGATCTAGAAATAGCTGTTGGTGAACCTCGTAATGCTGGTAAGTGTTATTCGCGATCTGCTTATTAAAATCTGTATCATCAAAAACCATCGTAAGCGGAAATCCATCGTAGAGTAGCTTCATCGTAAAGAGCTTTCACATGTATAATATTATCCGGATTTGAGATTTCTAAAGAAAATGTGACTCTAATGTTAATGTAATGATGTTAAGATAGACAAGTGTTTGATACTAGAATGCTAGGTATGGGTAGCACTTTATTTAGTATAAACACTTCTAGCATAAAGTAGTCATATCCTTCTGTCTTTTTTACTAAATGTTTTTTTTTTATCAACTTATGTGACATGGAAATCAAATATCTCGATGATTAAATTATAATTACATTTAAATACTATTTTCAGATTGGAATATTCTAAGTGAACATAATTATTTCAAAAGTCAAGGTGATATTCTGATTACAGAAGAAGGCAACATTGAAAGTAACCATATTGCAGGTAAGTCAAGTCGCCATACTAGTACTATGCCGAATATTTTATTTCTCCACCTGCATGCAATTGGATTAATGCCCTAAAAGTGTTTCCTGTGGAAATGACAATATCTTTACTATTATTTTTCTGTACAAAATAGTTCTTCATTCTTTGAAATGTAACTTGCTAAAATTAAGATTTCCTTCATGCTACTTTTAATGCTGTTGTAAACAATATGTTTTGTCTTTTTCAGTTGACATTGTCCTTGAGCAACCCTCTTGTTCGTTAACCATAAATGTAAAAGAAGCTCAAACTTGCAATGATAATCATGAAGCAGCAATAAATGTTCAAACATCAGGTACCTATATAATTGTTTTTTACCATTTGAGTCTTTACTTATATAAAACAAGACAACACCCATGACCGCTGATAAGTCCACATCACTGCACTGAAGTAGAGTCTATTATGTGTCACTTATGTGTAGTGGGTCGTTTTCTTGAACCACTTGTCTATTTTGTTTTTACTTGTCTATTTTGCACTTCAAACTAGTTAACTGATTTAGTAGTCAATATGCTTTCTGAAAGTTTGTTCCATATAGAAATAACCCAATTGTTTAGAGTGTGATAGGCAGTTAACAAGTTAGAGGGTGTGCGAAAGAGTGTGAGGTAAGCTTATATAAATTCAGTACACACACAATTAATAACTTTGACATAATAATATACATTGACATAAGTTAGTGAAGTTCACTAACTATACTGTCCAAGTTGAAAACATAATCTTCTGAACATACAAATCTAAAATACAAAGTAATAATATTTAATTACTCTGTTTTATATCAGCTCCAACTAAAAGGAAGCCACTTTCCAAGCAGAAGTACTTGGTGAAGCAAATTTTAACCATTTCACATAATAGTGTGACAAATTCGACCAGAGAAAACCTGCAACAAGCTCAGCAAATTTTACCAAGTCCAGCAAGTTACCGAAACATACATGCCCGAGCTTTTATAGAAATGCAGTTAAAGCATGTTAATCGAAAAAATGGGTCGACATTTAACATTAGATAAAAAATTGATTGCCTTATCTATAATGAAACAAAGTCCTGTGGTCTTACAATAAAAGTTCTAGACTTCTCAGACTCGATTGTATATTTATAAATAAAAACTTCTTTTAATTGGTATTATCTAGTGGGTCGTTGTATGTCGAATGCAGAAGTAACTAATGCAGCGGTCGTCGAGGTGTCGACCCGGGAATCGGTTTCCACTTCATACATTAGTGGCCGCTTAAGGTCCGTTGCAAGCCTCTGTAAGGCTTGGCGCAAACATACATACATATTATAGATAAATAACACCCAGACACAGAATAAACCATCGTGCTCATCACAAAAAGTTTTATCCTGGGTGGGAATCGAACCCACAACCTCTTGCGTAGCAGTCGGATACACTCCCGCCGCGCCACAGAGGCAGTCAAAAGTTTGTATTATTAGTAGTAAGAGGCTCAAGCGATTTCGCCTACTAGGCGGTGCACCTGCTGACCAACGGATGAGCAGCACAGATGCAGGTCAGACCGTAGTAGCTTCCAACAGTGCCGAAAGTAAAAAGTAACATCATACCCACTCCTAGGAGCTAATAAAAATGGTTTCTAGTCTAGGCCGCATCAAGGTAGGGTATGGAAGGACCCGGAAATAGTCATAAATGTGCAGGTTTATCTTTGTGAATTTGGACAGGCTGTGGACAGGATTTTTAGAAATAAATACAATCCTTATAAGTGAAATGTGAAATTACATTTCTGATGTCAATCTTTTTACAGGTAAGTCTCCTTCGTCTACCATGAAAACCACAGCAGAGTTTGTGGAGTTCGCAGACAACTTATTTGACAGTGTAAATGGCTGTCAAATAACCTATGACTAGAGGTGGTCAAAAGGGAAAAATTCGAAAAGCTGTAAAACGCAATCAGCCTATGAAAATTTTTGGAGCTGTGCTGTAAAAACTTTAAAAGCCACTCAATTAATTGACCATTATAGTAAAGCAGCCACACAAAGTGGACAACCTCGTTTCATCAGAGTACCGTGCCTGGAAGGCTGGATCACAACCCTGGAAAGTTTCATGAGGATTTCCAAACTATTATTTGATACGTAATGATGTAATTTAATGTAATAATGTACATTTTTTTTCATTACAACCAAGACCCATTATAAAATTTCTTTGGACAGTTGAGGGCTCTGAATTATAGAAATTTTAATTCAAATGCTAAATATATAGTTTTAAGTCATTGATACTTTCCAGTGTGTTGCGCCCTCATTCTCGTTTTGCAAACTGTGAGCAGGATGAAAGGGAGACATTAATGAATTTGTGTCATATTTTCAATGTAAAGCTTAAAATTATAGACAATAAGGAAAATGTCTGCCCTAACTTCAGTAACATAACATCCTGTTCATCGAATATTAAAAGTGATCTGATGGGTCAGGTAATTGAAGAAAAAATCAGAGTCTATTGTTCTGCTTATACTGCAGGTTACATCTGCAGTAAAATGACAAAGTATATGAATTGTAGACTATGTATAAAGACATACAAATGAGAAGAAACATACAAGCTACACCGAAAATGCAATCCAGAAAAAATGCCAGTAATCTGCAGATGAAATTTATATGTAAAATACAATAAATATTTCAAAATGAATCACTGAAAAATATTATAGAAATAAAATAAATAAATATCCATCACGCCTTATCCCCGAAGGGGTGGCAGAGGCATATTATACGCCCACTTTTCACCGTGTGGATTCCTGTCCCACGTAATAGGTGGTGAGCCCATTGCCGTGTTGCAATAGACAGACGCAGGTTGTGGCTACCTGCTGTTGAAATTTTTTAAGCCATAAGGCCTTCAACCAGTCTTAACGACTGCCATTTTACTGGCAACCGGGACCAACGGCTTAACGTGGCTTCCGAAGCACGGAAACGCTCGCAAATGTAAATGCCACAAAGTGGTCACCCATCCGACGACCAGCCATAGTGAAAGTTGCGTACCTCAGTAATCGTTTACCGAACACTGAGAACGCGGGGCAACGAGCGCTTCAGAATATTATAGAATTTGTAAATGTCTGCAGGATTTACAATAATCTATCTTTTTACCGAACTTTACTATTAAATGAGTGCATAGAAATCAATCTAACCTATTTATAAATATAATAGATTACATCATTGAGTTAATATTGTACCACGTACATGGAGACAGAGACATCGCGAACAAAATCTGTGCGGGGTTTGGGGGAGGAGGCGCCCGAGCAGGCCCGAGCCATACGACTTACGCGCTCAAGAGCGAGAAAGCAACAGTGAACTGTGGCTCATGCACCACAGTTGAACGGAGCACTGGCGATATAGGGCGGTGGCTTCTCTATGTACGTAGTACAATATTAACTCAATGGATTACATAAGCTTTTTTTTGATACCAATATGTCAGAATTAATTAATTTTCTGTATACGACAATAAATGAAAACAAATAACGCCTTCGTAGTTTTATTTCGAGGTCGCCTCCGACAACGATACCAGGGTAGATGGCCGCCATACAAGGTTTTGGTTCACACATTATTTTCATCGATATTACACATCGTCTAACCTAAATTTTTTTTGGGTACTTATTTACATACATATAATCACGCCCACATCCCCGAAGGGGCCTGCAGAGGTGTGCTATAAATTGTAAACACTTAACTATCTTCACGCTGTATCCCTGACAGGGTATTCAGAGAGGACAGATCGCCAGGCTTCGCGATCCATGCATACTTCTTTCGCTTCTTCAAGATTCATCAATCGCTTCATACACGCACGTCTGGGTACCCGAGTACATTTGACCTTTCCGTTTTTGAGCAATCTACTCACGTGGTCTTCATATGTAAGTCTCGGCCTACCCTGACTTTTTCTACCCTCTGCTTTCGCACAATATATATTCTTCGTCAATCGTTCCTCACTCATTCGTTGGACGTGTCCAAACCAACGGAGCACGCCCTTTTCCAGCTTAACGCTGACACTTACATTCAAACCTGCCATATTGCGTATCACTTCGTTACGTATTCGGTCGGCTAAAGTAACGCCGCACAATTTTCGAAGTGATCGCATCTCCACAGCATTCAATTTACTTTCATGCATCTGCTGACATACCCAGGTTTCGCTACCGTAAAGCAAAGGTCGCACTAGCACTGCGTTATAAATCGCCAGTCGTGCTTCTTTTACGATGCTTTGTCGCTTTACTATGTGGGACAAAGCACCGTTAACTCTGTTTCCGGCAGCTACTCGCCGATCTACATCCGAATCACATCTTCCATCAGCGCTAAACATACTCCCTAAATACACAATTTCATTCACTTGCTCTAGACGTTCCTGGTTTACCCTAATCACGCATTTAGCTCTTACGTCATCTCTTTCAAATACTAGAACCTTAGTCTTACTTGCATTCAAGCGAAGACCCTTACTTTCACACTCCTCTTTCATATTAGTGACTAATGCCTGAAGGTCGGCTTCTGATGAGGCCATGAGCACCGCATCATCAGCGTACAGCAGACAGTTTACTGAAAAGTCACAGTTTAGTGTAAACACAGTAAATATAAATGCATCAGCTCATCTTGTTTTCATCAAAATGTATTTCCAGTTGTTTTCAAGCCCTACATAGATTTAATGCCAGGAGTCAACTTTTATTTTGGTGCTAGGAGCAGCTATTGTTTACCTTTATTTTCAGCATGAGTGCTGAGTCGCTTCGTTCGTAAGTCTGTAGGTGCACCACTAGCAGGTAAGGTCACTTGGGTCTCGGAGATATTGAGCGGGGCCCCTTCACCCAACACATTAAATTATAATGCATTATCATCCAGACGTTAATCCCGGTTGCATCCAAAGTTTCAGTTCCCGTTCTTAATGGTGTGGTAACTGATGAAATGAAACAAAATTCAATGTTAAATATTTTAATAAAAATTAAAAATAGGACTAATCCTACTTATATTATAAACTAAAAAACTATAAACTAAAAAAAAATATATCTTACAGTAATAATTTATAATAATGCAGTAAAAATTGTTACTCTTTCACGTGAAACTCCAGAATGGATTTTAATGAAACTACAATAATATAGCTTATACATCAGAATAACACAGGCTATTTTTTATCCAGCGAAAAAGTTTCTTTGGGCAAACGGGAAAACTTCTTTTTGCGGGCAAAGCCGCGGGCTTCAACTAGTACAAAATAAAATCAGATCAACACGTTTACATCACAACATCAAACAATACATGAATGCATACAGTGAAACGTGGGCGTCTAATGTGCCTCTGCCACCCCTTCGGAGATAAGGGGTGATTGATAAGCATAAACAATGTTTTCACCCACATTTTGAATCTTCTGTGAGCTTAGTTATACTTTTTGGGATTTTATTGTAAAAACGTACACAATTGCCCATGAAGGACTTATTTGTTTTAGCCAATCAAACCCCAGGTACATTAACTCTATCCTTATTTCTGGTATCTAGATATTGGTGATCACTGTTTAATTTGAAATTGTGTTGTGCAAATTTTTACGGACATGCATGTTATTTTATATATATACAACGAAGGCAAAGTTAAATATTAATTTCCTTAAATATTCCACTTAACGATTCGCAACTCGTAAATAGCGCGATCTGCCTGTTTTTGCAAAATAAAAATGTCCTCAACATCCGCGGCTGAGCCATACAGCAAAATGCCATACGACATTAAGCTGTGGAAGTATGCAAAGTAAACTAGCCGAGTCGATGTGCCCATACTGCCGAGCCGTCGCTATATCTGTTAATTTCTTAATTTTAGCGTTATAATTGACTTTACGTATCTAACGTTAGGCAATGAAAATATTATGCATTTAATAAGAGATTGTTTTTGCAGCAAACAATAAGAAACCACATCTAACACTATTTACCTACGTGAACTAATTCACTATCCTTTCTATTTACTTTAAAGATCATTGAGGTATCATCAGCGAACAGTACTGTATCTGCTAGGGCCTTCACCATGAAAGGGAGCTCATTTATGTACGTCAAAAACAAAAACGGCCCCAGGATCGATCCCTGTGGAACTTCCATTTTGACTAGAGATATGAATACTTATGAACCTAGGTATAACCGACTTTATGAAGTTTTTAAAATATTACAGACGTTAACCTTATGAAGACGTACTTAAAATATTAGCCAGAACCTGTCGCTAATTAATTTAAATAAAGGGGATTCGTTCTAGCCACAAAGGCCCGGCAAAAAGGGCATTGAAATTGCTGCTCATGTTTAAGGGCGAACACACATTGTGTACTTACACATAACGTGTTCACACGGTATCAATACCACGGTAGGCTCGCTATCGTGGCAGATTCTACAGTGTTCTTCGTGTGTGATTCTACTTGTTAGCTGGCTTCAGTGTTACCAACTCTCTAAATTATTTACCCCTACAGCTTATTATAATTTTTTTTTAAATCACATTTTAAGATGCTTAAATGATTATTATAAAATTCATTTACATCATAATAAAAATATATTTAAATACTTGATTATGTCATAAATTCGTAAATAAATTAATTCTAAACTAAAAATGCGTGATAAAATTTCTCCGCATGGGCAAAACCGATTTGGAGAGACTGAAATTCCTCAGCGAAATTCTCTTTATAAAAATTACAACACATTTTTGCTGCCATACGCCAATAAGTACAACAAACATCCATCCATCCAAACTTTCACATTTATGTTTATCAATCACGCCTTATCCCCGAAGGCAGGCAGAGGCATATTATACGCTCAATTTACACCGTATATACTCCTGTGTCACGTAATAGGTGGTGAGCCCATTGCCGTGATGAAAGGTTAAGGCTACCTGCTGTTGATATTATAAAGTCGCCCACAAGGCCTTCATACTACTTAACGACGGCCCGGTTGCCAGTAACATGGCAGTCGTTAAGCCAACCTACGGTTTAAGATGCCTTCCAAAGCACGGAAACACTCGCAAATATAAATGACACAAAATGCACACCCATCCGTGACCAGCCATAGCGAAAGTTGCTTAAAATCAACAGTTAGTACATTGTACAAAATCCAGAAGTAAGTAATTCATACCGCGACGCAGTCGGATAAAATAGAATGTTTCCATAGACCCAATACTTTTACACTACTTATTATTGGTTAGTATATTTGGTGGTAGTATATTTGGTTTTTATAAAAAATAATGAGAAATATAAATATTGAGAATAAATATTATTAAAGAAGAAAAATACCCCAAAAAAATCCTATCTCGCCTATTTACCCCCCTAAATTTGGGGGAAAAACCCCTAAGTTGGGAACACTAAAACGTACTGCCAACCGCTAAAAACGTGTAAATAAATGGTAGTAAGTACTTATTTACATTATGTATTATACAAAATATTTTAGGGATAAAGCAATGTAAATCATTCACTTCTATTTGCATTATTATTATGATAAAGTTTAGGACTACATAGGTTTACAGAAGTGGTGAAAATACTTATTCCAATTAATAAGACTCAATTAAACTACTTTTTTTTTATTATATAAGCTACGGTGTGATTTGGATTTTATAGAGTGTCCCTGTATGTAACGTAACACTAGTTTCGTGTGAAACTAAATACAAGAGGATAGGTTTAGAGATACTGGCTAAAAAAGAGGTATGAAAATAAGGAGTATAATGGGTGGGTATTAAGGTAATTGTATTAGAGGGATCAATGTGTTTCTTTCGGTTTCCGGGTAAGTAAGAGTTTGAAGTAAATCAGATACTTACTACTTTTTGCAACAATTTGAAGGAAGAGGGTAGATGGTGAGTTTGGCATGGCACCATGGCACCATACTGGTGGGTGCAAATTTCCATTTCCATGCACCCACTGCATCATCATCAGCCTATCGCAATCCACTGCTGGACGTAGGGCTCTCCAACCGCACGCCACTGAGCACGATCCTCGGCTAGTCTACTCTCATCCAGTTACTACCTTGCGAAGATAGTCTCTCCATTAGCCTGAGGTCTACACTCCAGAACACGTCTACCCCAGCGGTTATTGGTTCTGCGACTAATATTGTCAGCCCACTGCCACTTCCGCTGACTAATCTTATGAGGTATATCGTTGACTCTAATTAACTAAATAGTCCACCTACTATGCTAGAGCTTAAATGAAAATTAAAAAAATGACGATTTTTACATATTTTAGCTTATTACGTTACCTATTTTGGTACCCAGTATTTCAACCCAACAGGTCCACGAATAAATTCATTGGAACTAAACGTTTTTGTTTTGTAATACACAGACATCGTTTAATATATTATGGTAACAATTAGCGTAATTTTCATCTGGTTCAAGGTTTCAAATTTAGGGAAATTAGGGGGTGGACTAGTCGCAACCTCTACTATAGCTTGCATCTTTTCCAGGGACAAATAATAAGGTGTCAGCATTGTAAGATTATCTCGCTATATATATACCACACGGTCACGGGGTCCATTCTTTCTTTACTCCTTCTATGCCTATTTATTTTAAAGGCCTGCGCAGACGAGCACCAATACGAGATTTTTTATCCGACCGCGCTATATACTTTCTAAATATGAAGAATCTATATGCCAATATTCCAAAATATTAGAAATTGAATATCTTAACAATAAAATAAATCATTAGATAGAGTCTATGGTGGTGCGTACACTGCACACCACCAATTTTTTGAAGGAGTAGGGGTATATATGGGGTATAAATGATGCGTAAAAATAGAAGCGCTCGTGGCCCCGAGGTCTCAGTATTCTATAAAACGATCACTGAGTTACGCAACTTTCACTACGGCTGGTCCTCGGATGGGTGACCACTTTGTGGCATATACATTTGCGAGCGTGTCCGTGCTTCGGAAGGCACGTTAAGCTGTTGGTCCCGGTTGCCAGTAAAACGGCATTCGTTAAGCCTGGTTGAAGGCCTTACGGGCGGCTTGAAAAATATTCAACAGCAGGTAGCTACAACCTGCGTCTGTCTATTTCACAACACGGCAATGGGCTCACCACCTATTACGTGGAACAGGAATACACACGGCGAAAAGTGGGCATATAATATGCCTATAAGGCTTGGGCAATTTTTGATTGATTTTATATGAGGTTGAAACTTAGCATAATTTTGGGTAGTTATGTAGGTTTATCGAGGTATGTGATGTGAATATTTCGCGATTTGGACCCATGTACCTAGTATTGGAAAAAGGGCTCTTGCGGTGTTGGTGACAATACTAATTTAATCTACGGTTTATCGTACGCAAGCATCTCCTATACTTACCCAACCAACTTTTAGACATTTTTTGCCATATCTCTAAAACGGTGCGTCTAAGCTTGAAAATGATGTGATTTTCGGTCCCCTTTGTAACAACCAAACACCTCCTTCACTACTAATTAAAAGATATATATGATAGAAATTTCATGTTCTTTTTTTCTAGATTTTTTCGTTATTATTTTTAATATTACAATAGCAAGTCGTCTTTCTTATGCCTGTCTTTTGCGATTACTATATTACCATTGTCAAAAACAAATATCGTCAATATCATAATACAAAAAATATGAACATTGAAACGACAAGTACCTTAATACCTGACTTTTTATAATTCGGACCCTTCCTCTTCTGCATCAAATTTTCCTCTACAGAAATCTTGATACCATTAAACTAAAATTGCTTATAAAATAATTTACTGACATTATAATATTCAATGAATAGTAGAAAACAAAAAATACAATAGCTTTCGGATGCCAAACATTTAACAAGGTTTTCAAATTTGCCGCAAATAACCTACATTTCATAAATTCTCGGTGTATATCAACTATAAACCGGTTACATTATAATGTTTGTGAACTCTACAAAGATAACGGCAAAATAGTTGTATTTAACATGGCCGCGTAATGTCGATAAAATGATAGAAATATCAAAAGGTTTGCTGAAAGCCACTGTGCCTCGGTCGCTTTGAATTGTAATAACATACATATACATACTTTCACGCCTTTATCCCCGAAGGGGTAGGCAGAGGCGTACAATACGCCCACGTTTCACCGTATGCTTTGCTTTTTGTCCCACGTAACAGGTGGTGAGCCCATTGCCGTGTTGAAATGGACAGGTGGAGGTAGTGGCGACCTGCTGTTAAAATTTTTCAAGCCACCCTTAAGGCATTCAACTGGCTTAACGACTACCATGTTACTGGAAACCGGGACCAACGGCTTAACGTGCCTTCCGAAGCACGGAAACGCTCCCAAATATAAATGCCACAAAGTGGTCACCCATCCGAGGACCAGCCATAGTGAAAGTTGCTTAACGCAGTGATCGTATACAGAACACTATCTACGCGGGGCCACGAGCATTACTTGAATTGTAATACGTAATACCAATTTCACGCAACATGCTAGTTGCTTTCAAAGCGTGGTGGCTATCGAACAAACCAAAAGCGACATGAACTGTCAAAGTAACATAATAGCATTTTAGGACTCTAAGATAAAGAATATACTCTTTATCTTAGGTAGGACTAAATATTAGAATATAAAATTGAAGAAATGTGATATAAAAACAAGATTTGGCTAAAAGGTATTCGTAATCAGGCCATTAAATAATTATAAAATTGGCAAAAGGATTTTCTCGGTCTAAGATTCAATACAACCAAAAGACCACAATTTATAATGTAAAAATGATCTTGTACGAAATAATTTGAACGCATCTATTACTTCTTAATAATGTTGATGATCAACCATAGATAAACTAAAATGTTAAAACTTAAATATCACATGGTGAACTAGACCTTATAAAAAAAGAACGAAATGGATTCCAATTCCTGGCCGGTTATTCCTGGGCCGGTTAATCTCGGTACGGTACGAGAATGCGCAGCCAGTGATTATCCGTCCGTGTACTTACCGCCCCTGGAATTCATGTACATGTACTTATGCAAATGGCTTCCAAATCTCGGGCCGGTGAATCACGGGATGGGTAATCGCGGATGGGTATTCACTGGCTGTGTTTTCCTGCCCGGTAAAAAATGTAACAGGCAGGAATTGCCGTCCCGAGATTTGCCGTACCGATACTTCGTGTACACTGTACATGAAATCCCGGGGCGGGTATTCCGCGGCTGGGTTTTATCGGGCGTCCAATTCTCGGGCCGGGTAATACAGTTTCCCACAATTTGTGAGGGTGATGCAGATACAGTGAAAGTGTTTGTTATTGATCTACATTGGCAATCAATCTCGGAATTAGTAGAAGATTTATGGTGATATCTGCGTTTTTTATTGCAGTGCTTGCAAATCTTAGACGAAACCGATGCTCTCTTTCGCTTATGGGACCGAGAGTTGGTCTCGGAGCCATCTGTGTCTATTACCGATCCTTCCGTATCCATTCCTGATCCATCTATCGTAACAGTATTATACACTGAGGGGACAATTGTCCCCCCAGGGTCTTCTGGATCACCAATGTACTACAATATAAATACAAAAAACTTACCTACTATACAGGAACTATACTATTTACAATAATAAATTAATATATTTACACTATTAAACCTATTTGATCCTTAAATTATAGTTGAATAATTAATAAATAATAAAAAACTCAAAAACAGTCGCCCGCCTAGTTTGCCGTTTCCCGCGCTTTCGCCAGACCCCTACTTATATTATAAACTAAAAAACTATAAACTAAAAAAAAATATATCTTACAGTAATAATTTATAATAATGCAGTAAAAATTGTTACTCTTTCACGTAAAACTCCAGAATTGATTTTAATGAAACTACAATAATATAGCTTATACATCAGAATAATACAGGCTACTTTTTATCCTGGGAAAAAGTTTCTTTGGGCAAACGGGAAAACTTCTTTTTGCGGGCAAAGCCGCGGGCTTCAACTAGTACAAAATAAAATCAGATCAACACGTTTACATCACAACATCAAACAATACATGAATGCATACAGTGAAACGTGGGCGTCTAATGTGCCTCTGCCACCCCTTCGGAAATAAGGGGTGATTGATAAGCATAAACAATGTTTTCACACACATTTTAAATCTTCTGTGAGCTTAGTTATACTTTTTGGGATTTTATTGTAAAAACGTACACAATTGCCCATGAAGGACTTATTTGTTTTAGCCAATCAAACCCCAGGTACATTAACTCTATCCTTATTTCTGGTATCTAGATATTGGTGATCATTGTTTAATTTGAAATTGTGTTGTGCAAATTTTTACGGACATGCATGTTATTTTATATATATACAACGAAGGCAAAGTTAAATATTAATTTCCTTAAATATTCCACTTAACGATTCGCAACTCGTAAATAGCGCGATCTGCCTGTTTTTGCAAAATAAAAATGTCCTCAACATCCGCGGCTGAGCCATACAGCAAAATGCCATACGACATTAAGCTGTGGAAGTATGCAAAGTAAACTAGCCGAGTCGATGTGCCCATACTGCCGAGCCGTCGCTATATCTGTTAATTTCTTAATTTTAGCGTTATAATTGACTTTACGTATCTAACGTTAGGCAATGAAAATATTATGCATTTAATAAGAGATTGTTTTTGCAGCAAACAATAAGAAACCACATCTAACACTATTTACCTACGTGAACTAATTCACTATCCTTTCTATTTACTTTAAAGATCATTGAGGTATCATCAGCGAACAGTACTGTATCTGCTAGGGCCTTCACCATGAAAGGGAGCTCATTTATGTACGTCAAAAACAAAAACGGCCCCAGGATCGATCCCTGTGGAACTTCCATTTTGACTAGAGATATGAATACTTATGAACCTAGGTATAACCGACTTTATGAAGTTTTTAAAATATTACAGACGTTAACCTTATGAAGACGTACTTAAAATATTAGCCAGAACCTGTCGCTAATTAATTTAAATAAAGGGGATTCGTTCTAGCCACAAAGGCCCGGCAAAAAGGGCATTGAAATTGCTGCTCATGTTTAAGGGCGAACACACATTGTGTACTTACACATAACGTGTTCACACGGTATCAATACCACGGTAGGCTCGCTATCGTGGCAGATTCTACAGTGTTCTTCGTGTGTGATTCTACTTGTTAGCTGGCTTCAGTGTTACCAACTCTCTAAATTATTTACCCCTACAGCTTATTATAATTTTTTTTTAAATCACATTTTAAGATGCTTAAATGATTATTATAAAATTCATTTACATCATAATAAAAATATATTTAAATACTTGATTATGTCATAAGTTCGTAAAAAAATAATTCTACTTTCATGCATCTGCTGACATACCCAGGTTTCGCTACCGTAAAGCAAAGTTGGCACTAGCACTGCGTTATAAATCGCCAGTCGTGCTTCTTTTACGATGCTTTGTCGCTTTACTAATTGGGACAAAGCACCGTTAACTCTGTTTCCGGCAGCTACTCGCCGATCTACATCCGAGTCACATCTTCCATCAGCGCTAAACATACTCCCTAAATACACAATTTCATTCACTTGCTCTAGACGTTCATGGTTTACCCTAATCACGCATTTAGCTCTTACGTCATCTCTTTCAAATACTATTACCTTAGTCTTACTTGCATTCAAGCGAAGACCCTTACTTTCACACTCCTCTTTCATATTAGTGACTAATGCCTAAAACTAAAAATGCGTGATAAAATTTCTCCGCATGGGCAAAACCGATTTGGAGAGACTGAAATTCCTCAACGAAATTCTCTTTATAAAAATTACAACACATTTTTGCTGCCATACGCCAATAAGTACAACAAACATCCATCCATCCAAACTTTCACATTTATGTTTATCAATCACGCCTTATCCCGGAAGGCAGGCAGAGGCATATTATACGCTCAATTTACACCGTATATACTCCTGTGTCACGTAATAGGTGGTGAGCCCATTGCCATGATGAAAGGTTAAGGCTACCTGCTGTTGATATTATAAAGTCGCCCACAAGGCCTTCATACTACTTAACGACGGCCCCGGTTGCCAGTAACATGGCAGTCGTTAAGCCAACCAACGGTTTAAGATGCCTTCCAAAGCACGGAAACACTCGCAAATATAAATGACACAAAATGCACACCCATCCGTGACCAGCCATAGCGAAAGTTGCTTAAAATCAACAGTTAGTACATTGTACAAAATCCAGAAGTAAGTAATTCATACCGCGACGCAGTCGGATAAAATAGAATGTTTCCATAGACCCAATACTTTTACACTACTTATTATTGGTTAGTATATTTGGTTTTTATAAAAAATAATGAGAAATATAGATATAGAGAATAAATATTATTAAAGAAGAAAAATACCCCAAAAAAAATCCTATCTCGCCTATTTACCCCCTAAATTTGGGGGAAAAACCCCTAAGTTGAGAACACTAAAACGTACTGCCAACCGCTAAAAACGTGTAAATAAATGGTAGTACTTATTTACATTATGTATTATACAAAATATTTTAGGGATAAAGCAATGTAAATCATTCACTTCTATTTGCATTATTATTATGAAAAAGTTTAGGACTACATAGGTTTACAGAAGTGGTGAAAATACTTATTCCAATTAATAAGACTCAATTAAACTACTTTTTTTTTATTATATAAGCTACGGTGTGATTTGGATTTTATAGAGTGTCCCTGTATGTAACGTAACACTAGTTTCGTGTGAAACTAAATACAAGAGGATAGGTTAAGAGATACTGGCTAAAAAAGAGGTATGAAAATAAGGAGTATAATGGGTGGGTATTAAGGTAATTGTATTAGAGGGATCAGTGTGTTTCTTTCGGTTTCCGGGTAAGTAAGAGTTTGAAGTAAATCAGATACTCACTACTTTTTGCAACAATATGAAGGAAGAGGGTAGATGGTGAGTTTGGCATGGCACCATGGCACCATACTGGTGGCTGCAAATTTCCATTTCCATGCACCCACTACATCATCATCAGCCTATCGCAATCCACTGCTGGACGTAGGGCTCTCCAACCGCACGCCACTGAGCACGATCCTCTGCTAGTCTACTCTCATCCAGTTACTACCTTGCGAAGATAGTCGCTCCATTAGCCTGAGGTCTACAATCCAGAACACGTCTACCCCAGCGGTTATTGGTTCTGCGACTAATATTGTCAGCCCACTGCCACTTCCGCTGACTAATCTTATGAGGTATATCGTTGACTCTAGTTAACTAAATAGTCCACCTACTATGCTAGAGCTTAAATGAAAATTAAAAAAATGACGATTTTGACATATTTTAGCTTATTACGTTACCTATTTTGGTACCCAGTATTTCAACCCAACAGGTCCACGAATAAATTCATTGGAACTAAACGTTTTTGTTTTGTAATACACAGACATCGTTTAATATATTATGGTAACAATTAGCGTAATTTTCATCTGGTTCAAGGTTTCAAATTTAGGGAAATTAGGGGGTGGACTAGTCGCAACCTCTACTATAGCTTGCATCTTTTCCAGGGACAAATAATAAGGCGTCAGCATTGTAAGATTATCTCGCTATATATATACCACACGGTCACGGGGTCCATTCTTTCTTTACTCCTTCTATGCCTATTTATTTTAAAGGCCTGCGCAGACGAGCACCAATACGAGATTGTTTATCCGACCGCGCTATATACTTTCTAAATATGAAGAATCTATATGCTTTCCAAAATATTAGAAATTGAATATCTTAACAATAAAATAAATCATTAGATAGAGTCTATGGTGGTGCGTACACTGCACACCACCAATTTTTTGAAGGAGTAGGGGTATATATGGGGTATAAATGATGCGTAAAAATAGAAGCGCTCGTGGCCCCGAGGTCTCAGTATTCTGTAAAACGATCACTGATTTACGCAACTTTCACTACGGCTGATCCTCGGATGGGTGACCACTTTGTGGCATATACATTTGCGAGCGTGTCCGTGCTTCGGAAGGCACGTTAAGCTGTTGGTCCCGGTTGCCAGTAAAACGACATTCGTTAAGCCTGGTTGAAGGCCTTACGGGCGGCTTGAAAAATATTCAACAGCAGGTAGCTACAACCTGCGTCTGTCTATTTCACAACACGGCAATGGGCTCACCACCTATTACGTGGAACAGGAATACACACGGTGAAAAGTGGGCATATAATATGCCTATAAGGCTTGGGCAATTTTTGATTGATTTTATATGAGGTTGAAACTTAGCATAATTTTAGGTAGTTATGTAGGTTTATCGAGGTATGTGATGTGAATATTTTGCGATTTGGACCCATGTACCTAGTATTGGTAAAAGGGCTCTTGCGGTGTTGGTGACAATACTAATTTAATCTACGGTTTATCGTACGCAAGCATCTCCTATACTTACCTAACCAACTTTTAGACATTTTTTGCCATATCTCTAAAACGGTGCGTCTAAGCTTGAAAATGATGTGATTTTCGGTCCCCTTTGTAACAACCAAACACCTCCTTCACTACTAATTAAAAGATATATATGATAGAAATTTCATGTTTTTTTTTTCTAGATTTTTTCGTTATTATTTTTAATATTACAATGCCAAGTCGCCTTTCTTATGCCTGTCTTTTTCGATAACTATATTACCATTGTCAAAAACAAATATCGTCAATATCATAATACAAAAAATATGAACATTGAAACGACAAGTACCTTAATACCTGACTTTTTATAATTCGGACCCTTCCTCTTCTGCATCAAATTTTCCTCTACAGAAATCTTGATACCATTAAACTAAAATTGCTTATAAAATAATTTACTCACATTATAATATTCAATGAATAGTAGAAAACAAAAAATACAATAGCTTTCGGATGCCAAACATTTAACAAGGTTTTCAAATTTGCCGCAAATAACCTACATTTCATAAATTCTCGGTGTATATCAACTATAAACCGGTTACATTAAAATGTTTGTGAACTCTACAAAGATAACGGCAAAATAGTTGTATTTAACATGGCCGCGTAATGTCGATAAAATGATAGAAATATCAAAAGGTGTGCTGAAAGCCACTGTGCCTCGGTCGCTTTGAATTGTAATAACATACATATACATACTTTCACGCCTTTATCCCCGAAGGGGTAGGCAGAGGCGTACAATACGCCAACGTTTCACCGTATGCTTTGCTTTTTGTCCCACGTAACAGGTGGTGAGCCCATTGCCGTGTTGAAATGGACAGGTTGAGGTAGTGGCGACCTGCTGTTAAAATTTTTCAAGCCACCCTTAAGGCATTCAACTGGCTTAACGACTACCATGTTACTGGAAACCGGGACCAACGGCTTAACGTGCCTTCCGAAGCACGAAAACGCTCGCAAATATAAATGCCACAAAGTGGTCACCCATCCGAGGACCAGCCATAGTGATAGTTGCTTAACGCAGTGATCGTATACAGAACATTATCTACGCGGGGCCACGAGCGTTACT
Organism: Thumatha senex; assembly: GCA_948477245.1. NCBI lineage: Eukaryota > Metazoa > Arthropoda > Insecta > Lepidoptera > Erebidae > Thumatha > Thumatha senex. Next base: position 10,936,782 of record OX419743.1, read on the forward strand.
TGAATTGTAATACGTAATACCAATTTCACGCAACATGCTAGTTGCTTTCAAAGCGTGGTGGCTATCGAACAAACCAAAAGCGACATGAACTGTCAAAGTAACATAATAGCATTTTAGGACTCTAAAATAAAGAATATACTCTTTATCTTAGGTAGGACTAAATATTAGAATATAAAATTGAAGAAATGTGATATAAAAACAAGATTTGGCTAAAAGGTATTCGTAATCAGGCCATTAAATAATTATAAAATTGGCAAAAGGATTTTCTCGGTCTAAGATTCAATACAACCAAAAGACCACAATTTATAATGTAAAAATGATCTTGTACGAAATAATTTGAACGCATCTATTACTTCTTAATAATGTTGATGATCAACCATAGATAAACTAAAATGTTAAAACTTAAATATCACATGGTGAACTAGACCTTATAAAAAAAGAACGAAATGGATTCCAATTCCTGGCCGGTTATTCCTGGGCCGGTTAATCTCGGTACGGTACGAGAATGCGCAGCCAGTGATTATCCGTCCGTGTACTTACCGCCCCTGGAATTCATGTACATGTACTTATGCAAATGGCTTCCAAATCTCGGGCCGGTGAATCACGGGATGGGTAATCGCGGATGGGTATTCACTGGCTGTGTTTTCCTGCCCGGTAAAAAATGTAACAGGCAGGAATTGCCGTCCCGAGATTTGCCGTACCGATACTTCGTGTACACTGTACATGAAATCCCGGGGCGGGTTTTCCGCGGCTGGGTTTTATCGGGCGTCCAATTCTCGGGCCGGGTAATACAGATTCCCGAAACCTTTGCTGAAAACAACAATCTTTTTTTTTTCTTTCTTGCGCTTTCTCAATTAGAGTATTTTGCCAAACTCATGTTAAAATAAAATAGTAAATTTATTTATTTATTTATAAGTAATTAAGGATTCAAAATTGAGAAAAATAACAAGGAATTCAGAAACGTAGGAAATGAAATTATTATGGATGGGACATGGAATTATTGTTTATTTTGTTAGTAAATAAATATATAAATAGCTATATATCATATAGACTAAACGAATATTTTACATTTTAATATTGTTAGAAGATATAAATAAGGAAATAGATTTATAAATATCACTATTATTTGATGCTAGTAAAATAGGAACAGATGTAGGTAGTGGGATAGAGGTTAAAATTAAGGTAGAAAATATAAAGAATGATCATACTTGGGACAGGAAAGTATTATATGATTTATGTCACCCACTTCCCCGCATTCACATCTATCAGTTTGAGCAATATTTAATTTGGCTAGGTGGTAAGGGGTACATACGTGACCAAGTCTCATTCTAGTTAAGATGGTTGTAGACTGCTTCCCGAGTTTGAATCTTGAGAACCAGGGTTTGTAAGAGATAGTTGACTGTATTAAAGAATAGTGTTTACCTGTAGACTTACAGCTAATCGACCATAACTTTTCCCAGGACTGCTTTAAATATTATGCTGGCAAAGCTGCCAGGTCGTGGTAATAATTTTTGTAGGGATAGATGTCACCGGTTTCCACAGCATCATTAGCAAGGCCGTCTGCTCTAATATTGTCAGGAATACCGGAGTGGCTTGGTATCCAGACAAACAAAATATTTAATTTGTGTAAAACACATTTATAAATAAGTTTTCTGATATCAATTATTAGAGGAAAAACAGTTTTACTAGTGAATGGAAATTTCTCCAAAGCTTGGAGAGCACTTTTAGCGTCTGAATAAATAACTGTATTTTGAAGTTTCATCAAAAAGACATATTCAATCGCTTTAATAATCCCAAAACGTTCTCCTGTAAAAACAGATGATTCCGGGGGTAATTTTACTTTTTCAACAATATTAAATTCATGGTGGTAAACCCCTACATCGACATATCCTGATGTTTGGGATTTGGAAGCGTCTGTATAGATATGGTGCCAATTAATCCGGTTCGATTTTATAGCATTAGTGAAAGAGTATGGTGTTAAAGGGTCAGATTTAAGGATACCTAAATCAAGTCTAATGTCTAGTGGTATTAGTAAGGATTCAAAAGGAGCAGAATATAGGGGATAAAGGGGTGAATGATGAGATGGTGCTTCAAGTGAAGTGTATTTTTGGAGGCTCTTAATAAGACATGGGTGATTTTTATAAGTCCAATAATTAGAAGTTTCAACCAAATTCTGGAGTAAATGGAGTTTATAACGTAATGGGTGATTAGAGAACTGAAGATATCGCGATAAAAAATTGTCAGACAAATTTTGGCGACGTAAGTGCAATGGGGGTTCACATAATTCAACCTGTAATGCGTTGTTTGGTGAGAACCTCATTGCGCCCGCTATAATCTTTAATGCTTGCGATTGAACACCATCAAGTCGTTTCAAAGCGGCATCATTGCTAGGTTCTAGCAGAAATGAGCCATAGTCAAGTTGAATTCGGATAATAGCATTGTATAGCAATTTAAGGAATAAGGGTGAGCACCCCACCAAACACCAGAGAGACATCTAAGAATATTAAGAGATTTTTCACACTTTTGTACAATATAATTACAATGATCAATACCAGTGAGTTTAGAGTCCAAGATAATGTCTAGGAATTTAACACTATCTTGTGTTTTGATTAATTTGTTGTCATAATAGACGTTAAAAGGAGGTAGAAGGCGCATCCTAGAAAATAGAATAATTGAACTCTTTTCAGTGGAGATTTCCAAACCATTAGAATCCATCCAACATTTAAGAAGTTTAAGGGAATTGGAATAAAGAAGGCCAATGCAGGCTTGACTGATAGAGTGGTGTGGATAGTATAAAAGCAAATCATCTGCATATTGAAGAACTTTAATGACTGGATCTAGAGAAGGTTCCAAATCATAAGTATAAATATTATACAAAATGGGACTTAACACCGACCCTTGGGGAAGACCCTTCTGAGCCACCCGTGGACCGGTCGATCCTTCTAGATGAATATGTCTATCTACTAATGATCTCATTATAAAATTTGTAAGAAGGATAGGAACATTTAGAGCAACCAATTTCCTATACAATAAGGGCAAAATAACGTTATCATATGCCGCTGCAATGTCTAGAAATGCAGCGACCACATGTTCATTAGTAGAAAATGCCAGGCGGATATCAGTTATAAGTATACTGATATTATCTAATGTGCTCCTACCCCGTCTAAAGCCGAATTGGCTATTACTTAATAAGTTATTGCTTTCTATAAACCATTCCAGACATATTTTCACTTGGTGTTCAGTGACTTTCATCAAAACTGAAGAAAGAGCTATAGGGCGATATGATGAGGCTGTGGATGAACTTTTGCCAGATTTGAGGATTGGTAACATCAACTGTGATTTCCATAAGGGAGGAATCTTACCTGTAATCATGATAGAATTTTTAATATTGAGGTAATATGAAAGATATTCTTCAGGAGCATGTGTTATAAATGAGTATGGAATACCGTCCAAGCCAGGATCAGAATCTTTTAAATTAGTTAGTACGCCTTTAAGTTCAGAATGTGAGAAAGGAGCATTGAGGTCAGAAAGATTATGAGAAATTTCAGTATGGTTAGGAAGAAAAAGTTTATCCGGGACTGTTGGAGGGGTCAGTATTTGTAAAAAGTCATTTTGTAATGAGGTAGGCATTGATGTAGAAGTAATTTCCTTGAAAGCTGATATGAATCTTCTAATGTTTTGCCAAATCATATGAGGTTTGGTATCAGGAGAGATAGTCGAGCAAAATGATTGCCAACTTTCAAACTTTTTCTTTTTAAATAGTTTGCGCGTTTCAGTAATAACACTTGTTAGTGCTTCAAAGTTTTGAGTAGAAGAGAATTGGGAGTAAACTAATTCTGCCTTTTTCCTTTTCTTAATCATTTGGGAACATTCTTTGTCCCACCATGGAGGAGAGGGTATAAAACCTTTAGCTCCATTTGCTGTTTCTATGAATGTTTGAGAAAGGACTTCGGCACATTCAGATGTATTATCTTGTGTTATTACTGGAAGGCGTGATATTTTATCTATTAAATTGATTTTAAAGGTGCTCCAATCAGCATCCTTTAATCTATTCTTAAGACGAGGGTTTGAATGAGAGGAATATATAGTCTTAAAAATAGGGAAATGTAGAATTATTGGAAAATGATCACTACCATGGGTAGAGGCGAGACAGGTCCATGTAATCCTGGAAGCCAAATTAGATGAAGACATAGATAAATCAGGAGGAGAGAGAAAAAAAGTAAGTAAATTAGTTACTAAGTTGGATGATACTACTTTCCGCCTTGCCACTTGTCTCCGTTTGGGTGCTCCGTGTGTTTCTCCGCATCATTGCCACTGTGGAGAAGTTGTCGATAGTCTTGGACGCCATGACCTCTCGTGCAGCAGAAGCGCAGGTCGTATATCTCGCCACGCCAATCTCAACGACATTATCCGTCGCGCTCTTGCCAGCGCGGGCGTACCAGCCGTACTAGAACCAAATGGGCTGGTGCGTGACGATGGTAAGAGACCTGACCGTTGGTGTGGGACGCCACATGCATCGACACTCTGGCGCCATCACATCTTCCAAGCACAGCAGGTTGTGCGGGTGCCGCAGCTTCTTCTGCTGAAAACCTCAAGCGGCGCAAATATTGTAATCTAGTAGGGGATTATATGTTTGAGCCGTTTGGAGTTGAGACTTTGGGACCTTGGGGTCCAAGTGCCCGCTTTTTATTTAAAGACATGGCAAAGCGGCTAATCGACGTTTCGCGCGACCAGAAGGCTGGTTATTTCCTTGCACAAAGGATTAGTATTGCCATTCAACGTGGCAATGCTGCCAGTCTTCTGGGAACGTTTCCGGTCAGCGATGATGCGGAGGAATTTTTTGACGCTTTGTAGGTAATGTATATTTATTTAAGTTTAGTTAGTTGTTTTTTTATATTTAGTGTTAGATTATGCTTTTAATTTTATTTGTATCTATATATAATTTAAAAACAAAAGGTTAAAAAAGTGCCTTTTTTGTTTACACTATTAAATGTTTAATTAGGAGAACTTTCTTCTGTATTAGGGTCATTGCGACGTGTACAAGAACCTGTATTGAGTAAACAAAGATTGTGAGTATTTAGTAAATCTAAGACTACATTTCCATGCGGTTTCTGGAACTACCCCAAAACGGATGATGGCAATTAAAATTCCCAAGTATTATAAAAGGTTTAGGAAGATTAGAAAAAATGTTACTCACTTCACTGAGTATCGAAGAAGAAGGATGAGGTATATAAATTGAAACGAAACAAATTTTATTTAAAACGGCAGCAATTACAGACAAATTATTAATATGAGTAGCAATTGGTACATGTGAAAATGATAAATTACGTTTAATGAGTATGGCAACACCGCCATACCCATCAAAACGATCCTCTCTGAGACTGAGATCACCAGTTATCTCTGTGTATTAACTTAATCAGGGACTGTCAATTTAACGTTTGTCTGGACAGCCCGTGTGATTTAAAATTTTTTTGGTTTCTTTTAATATTCTAGTCTAATTTGTGTTTCTTATTGTACATATTGTTAGTATTGTGTTTTTAACCGGTATAAGGTATTGTGCTGTGCCTTTATTGCTTATATCTTCATGAAATTCTATGTGGTTATTAAAAATGGATAGAACCAAACCTCCGGATCCCCCAGATGATCGTCCCGTTACTCCCACTTTCTTCCCTCTCCAGTTTAGGAACGCACCCTGTACCACAGTAAATACACAGTTTCAAACTGCCGAAACGGTCGGTAGCTTTTCGGAAACCCATACTCGAAAACGACACGTCAATGAAGACTCCCCAGTAAGCCCTCTCAAGCCACGCTCTCGTGTCCCTCTCACACCGTCCTACGACAAAACCGCCCATAGTAATCTAACAAGTTTACCTCAATCAACACAGCCAAATGGTTGTGTTCTATCTAACCCCAACATTCAATCTTTCTCCTCTTTCTCAGCTATTTTTGAAATTGTAATCCAAGTAATAAAATCCGTTCTATCTTCTACCTCTCCCTCTTCACCGACCAACGTTGCAGATAAACTTATTTCAATTTTATTAGACCTTCAAAATGGCTTCACAACTTGTGTTTCTCCAGTGGAATGTGAGGAGCGTGCTTCATAAGAAGCATGATCTCACTTTCCTCCTGAACAAGTATAACCCAATTGCCTGCTGTATTGCAGAGACTTAGTTAGAACCAGGTCTCAGCTTCCGTATCCCTCGCTACAACACCTTTAGGTGTGACAGAGAGGACGGCTATGGAGGGTCAGCTCTCCTCATTAAAAATACGGTTTCACAAGTTCCTGTACCTATTCATCCGTTTTCGGAGGATATATGTATTGTTGCGCGTAAAATAGAAGACATCACACTGATGTCTATTTATATTGCGTATCCTCATCAAAGCCACATACCAGTACTGAGACAAATATTCATGAGCCTCATTGGGCCTATTATTGTAATGGGTGATTTTAATGGGCACCATTTCAGATGGGGTTCGGAAAGATGTGATGCATTTGGAGAAAGCCTGATAGAGGTACTGGATGAACTCACCTCGTCATCTTGAACGATGGTAGTCCTACCCGTCGGCCAAATCTCGGACAGCGCAAAAGTTGTGTTGATCTCACATTTTGTTCGGCGGATCTAGCTGCATCTGTACAATGGCATTGTACAAATTTGTCACATGGTAGCGACCACTATCCAATAATTATTACTATCACAGACAAAACATACATGGAAAAGACTTCTCTCCCTCTGCAAAAATTTAATTTAAATAATCCAGACTGGAACATGTATTCTTCCCTTTTGGAAAACAAAATTAATACCCTTCCAAATTTAGCTTGCCAAAACCTGGGTACGTCTGGTTACTGCCATGTACAGAATTGTTTGGACAATCTTGTACGTGCTATCAACTCATGTGCAGAAATGAGTTTTCCATTAAAAAACTCTGCACGGGGCAAAATCCCATCTCCACCCTGGTGGGATCAGGATTGCACTAAAGCTGTAAGAGAAAGAAAGGAGGCGGAGAAGAGATATAACAGAGACATGACTATGGATAATTTAATTAACTATAAACATATATCAGCTAAATGTCGAAGATTGCTGCGCAAAAAGAAACGGGCAGGTTGGTCTAGTTTTTGCTGTTCCTTATCACCATCTAAGCCAGCATCAGTTGTGTGGAGAAAAATTAACAGGTTTAGGTCAGGTTGCGTTCCCACCATCTCGTCCCCAATGACTAGGGAGACGGCTGAACAGTTTTTTGACAAAATAGCACCACCCTATGTCCCTTCTTTACAGGAGAGCGAGTTTCGGGTTATGGATCAAGACCTTGACCCTATGGACAAACCATTTACCCCACAGGAACTAACTATGGTGCTCGGCCATGTCCGAGACTCAGCGCCTGGACTTGACGGAATACCATATTCCTTCCTTACCCATTTAGGCGGCGACGCTAGAGAATATTTCTTAAATATTCTCAATTTCTGTTACCAAAATAGTTGGATTCCCGAGCAATGGAAGGTCCAAATTATACTTCCCATCTTAAAACCAGGTAAACAGTCTGATGACCCAAATGGATATAGACCGATTGCTTTGTCGTCTGTTCTACTAAAAATACTGGAACACCTATTAAAAATAGACTGGAATGGATTGTCGAATCTAGAGATTTATTACCTCCAACACAGTATGGGTTTAGGAAAGGAATAGGCACCAAGGACAGCGTGGCTCTTTCTAGTAATTTATCAGTGGTTGTGTCATTCCTCGACATAGCTTCTGCTTATGATAATGTGATGCTTCCCATTCTCATGCAAAAATTGCAAAAGCTAAAAATACCGGCGAAGATCATCAAGTGCATAAGCAATATAACTATGACCCGCTCACTTTTTTTAAGAGTACAGGGAGAGGAGTTTGGGCAGCGAAGGACTTGGAAAGGCTTGCCTCAAGGTTCCGTTCTGAGTCCTTTGCTGTACAATTTATATACTGCAGACATTGGCTCCTGTCTTAATGTAAACTGCCACTTACTCCAATATGCCGACGATCTAGCTTTATATGTGAGTGACCTTTCTATTTTAGACGCAGCCACATCTCTTACTGTTTCTCTGTCCTCGTTAAATGAATGGCTACTAGACCATGGTATGTCGCTGTCAGCATCAAAGAGTACAGCAGTAATTTTCTCCAGAAAGAAATCAATCCCCACAATCCAAATCTATGTTCAAGACCAAAGTATTTCACTGGCTTCAAATGCTAAATTTTTGGGTGTATATTTAGATCAAAAATTGACAGGGCGCCACCACATTAATTACCTAGTAAAGAGATGTGAACGAGTCATCCCTATCTTAAAAGCTCTTACAGGTGTCTGGTGGGGTGCCCATCCAAACACTATTAAATTGGTCTATAATGCACTAGTTCGCAGTATGATGGATTATGGTACTTTTCTATTAGTTCCTTGTAACAAAGGTGCTTTAATCGGACTAGATAAAATCCAATCAAAATGCCTTAGACTTATCACAGGAGGGATGAAATCCTCTTCAGTGAATGCATTGCAGGTTGAGTGCGCGGAGGCCCCTTTGGAACTTCGGAGACAATATTTAGCAAATCGGTTTATATTTCGCTTAATAGGTAAAAATACCCATCCACTTATTCAAAAATTATCTGAATTAAACTCCCTAACCAATACCGTTCAATATTGGCAACATAAGCAGATTCCCTTAATACTAAAAGCTTTGCGGAATACTCTAAATCTAGAATACCCCTTAATAGCCTATAATAGACTCCCTCTATTCAACTATAAATTCGAAGTGTTGTGTTTTAAACCGGACATTCTGTTGGATATTGGGATTACCAAGGGGAGTGCCTTTGCGGGGGCAATCTTTAATTCAATGGTAATGTCTCAATGGCATGATTTCCATCGATTTTTTACAGATGCCTCAAAATTATCCCAGGACAGTGAAACTGGGGTGGCAGTGTACTACCAAAACTCTAGGATAATCTTAAAATTCAAATGCCCCAGAGAGTCATCAGTATTTACGGGTGAATGTATCGCCATTCTAGAGTCATGTATATATATAGACTCCCATAATATCAATAAAGCGGTCATTTTCACTGACTCTTTAAGTTCTCTTAAAGCCCTAGAACAAAACCCGTACACGGATAAGCTGCGTAGCTCCATAATACTGGAAATAAAACAACATCTGTTTAACTGTAGCATAAAACAAAAAACTGTTCAGTTAGTATGGATTCCCAGTCACTCTGGTATCAGGGGCAATGAGTTGGTGGATGAGCTAGCCAGAGGGGCTGTCTCTTCACCGTCTACTGACCTTAGACATCATAATTGCCAGGGATATGATTTATTAAATCTTCCAAGTAAAATGCTACTGGCATCATGGCAAGCTCAGTGGTCTGAAACGGGCAAAATTAAAGGGAAAAATTATTACTCAATAAATTCGAACGTTACACTAAAACCATGGTTTTACCGTTTTAAAAAAATACTTAAGTCTGTAATATCTGTCATCTGCCGTCTTCGCTTGGGCCATTGCTGCTCTCCTGTGTTTTTACATAAAATCCGAGTAAGAGACTCATCACTGTGTGAATGTGGCTTTGATGAAGGATCTTTAGAGCATATCTTCTTCTCTTGTCCTCAAAACAATTCTGACTTATATAGCGAACTTGTTAGGCTAAAAATTTCTCTTCCAGTTAATGTTAAGTCTCTTTTAGCCCATCCTTCCCGACAATTACTTTTTACCCTGATGGCGTTCATCCGTCACAATGATATTAGGCTTTGAATAGTCTCCTTCGGAACTTGCAAATACTATGTACCTTACCATAGTATCTAAATTATTCATTGGTACCTACGTACCTTTATGTATATTTTTCAGTGAAATTTTAATTTAATAACACAATCAAGATACACAATTAGTCAATACAAAATTGTTAATGTTGCTTATCAATAGTATACACATGGAAAACTCCATTGCACGTTAGACAGTGGCGGAATTGCCGGTACCCGCTATAGGGCCCATAAGAAAAAGAAAAAAAAACTTAATCAGGAAGATACACAATATCATTTAATTTGAGAATTATCAAAATTCTTTCTTTTTACTATCTTTATACACACGAGTGTCTATAACACATCTGATTTTGGCAGTAGTCGTCGGTGGACATCACTACCGATAACGTTTGCTATTCAAGAAAAATTTAATTGAATTGAACCTAAAAGGTAAATCTGGTTTAAGTCAAGTCTCCTGGAGGCTAATAATGTATGGATTATATTTATTAATTAAATAGATGAGGTCAGATTTATTAGAAGGGGCGCTGCAACAATTCCATTGCAGTATTGTTTGATCCATAATTAGTGGACAATTGGGGGTGCGACATATCATTATTTTCAGAAGCAGCGTTGGTCAGTTGAATGTATTTTGATTGTGAAAGTGTTTTCATTAAAGATAAAATTAATTCCTTAGTGGAGGGGTCGGACAACTCCTCGTTACCCAAAGGTTTAAGGGCACAGCCATTTGAGGGTGACGGTATATCGTAAATTGTTGTTAGAGATCGATGAGCATCAACATCGTAGCCTGCAGAAGTTTTCATTTTAGGCTTTGGCCTTAGAAATACTGTTTTTCTATGTGCGTGTGTGCTTGGGTTTGTATTGAAGATTTTGGGACATACGATGTCATTTGGGGCTGGGAATTAGAAGAGAGTACAGCATCAGCATAAGATATTCTGGAGATGGGTGCATGTTGTTTTGAGGCCTCTGCATAATTCTGGAGATGGGTGCATGTTGTTTTGAGGCCTCTGCATAAGAAATGCAGCGTATTTGGCGGAGCTATTCCAGAGATGTGAGCAGTATTCCACGCACGGACGAATCTGACAGCGGTAGGGTTGTGCTCTGAAGAGTTGTAAGGGGAAGGAAAGGGGATAATTTTGCAGTAAATGCACACGCCTGCGTTTTCCTGGCATTGAACTCGACCAGATTATCGAAACCCCACCGAGAGATGCGGTCCAGACTCCGATCGAGTTCCGCCACAACTTGTCCCCTCATAGCCTCAACATCCGTCCGCTTTACCGCCGGGTGACTAATATATCCCCCATGTAGTGTACTATCGTCTGCATAGCAATGTTTATTGCCTAGGGACAAGATATCATTGATTTGCAGAAGAAAGAGAGTGGGCGACAAAACGGACCCCTGCGGCATGCCAGCATTTATCTGCAAGTAGTCGGAAGCCTGACCGTCGCATTGGACCCGAATACGGCGCTCTTGCAGAAAGCTGGCGAGCCATGTGCTAGTTGAGGTGGCAGGCCATATGCCGGAAGCTTGGAAAGAAGTGATGCGTGCCAGACTTTATCGAAAGCCTTGGCGATGTCCAGGCTGATAGCCAAGGATTCGCCATGCTTATCCATAGCCTCACTCCAAAGTTGTGTAACATATGCTAGAAGATCACCCGTTGACCGTTTCGGCCTAAATCCATATTGCCGATCGTTTATTAAGGAGTGATCTTCCAGATAACGCATGAGCTGCGTGTTTATGATGAGCTCAAAAACCTTACAGATGACTGAGGTGACGGCTATGGGGCGATAGTTGCCTGGGTCTGACCTATCCCCTTTCTTGGGGATCGGTTGCACGTTAGTCTCCCTCCATACATCCGGCACACTACCCGTAGAGTAGGACAGGCGAAACAGGCGTGTTAGCACTGGAGTCAACTCCGCTGCACACCTCTTAAGAACCACCGCAGGAATACCATCGGGGGCACTGGACTTACGGACGTCGAGCGACCGCAAGGACCTTCCGGACGTCGCACTGCCTGATAATTATGTCTGGCATTGCACTGCCACAACTAGCGACTGTTGGAGGCTGCTTGCCACGGTCGTCGATCCGGGAATTGGCCGCAAAGAGGTTGGCTAACAAGTCAGCCTTCTCTTGGGCCTTGTGAGCCAGGGTTCCGTTAGGGTAGCGCAGCGGTGGTATCCGTGGCTACCCGTGGGATCTGAGGCAAGCTCCTGGCTAAGCCGCGCTATGCGCTGGGTATCCGCTCTTATGAAGGCCTTTTTGCTGGCCTTCGTCGCTCTGTTGTATGCGGCTCTGAGTTTGGCCACATTCGGGTCACCTGATACTCTAGCCCTGGTCCAAGCGCGATACGCCGACTGCTTATGTCGAACTGCATCAGCGCATTCACGCCCGAACCAGGGACGGGCTTTGCGTATGCTGGCGACATCAGTGTAGGGGATGTAGTATTCCATCCCCAGACTGATCTCCCCAGCAACAGCGGCGGCGCTCTCCAAAGGGGCCTTTCCTCTAAAGCAACGCTGACCACATGGGACGGACGCAAAAAAATCACGTAAGCCGTCCCAATCTGCTGACAGCTGAGATAACACCTGCATTTCGGCGCGCACGATATAGTGATCGGAAGTATCCAACGGAGCACCTACCGATACACTATACTGGGCTGGGCTGTTGGTCAGCAGAAGGTCCAACAGAGCGGGCGCATGACTTGCCACATCCGGTATCCTGGTGGTCTGGCGTACTAACTGTGTCAAGTCATGCGAAAGAGCGAATGCATGGGCGGTTCGTCCCGTATGGTCGGTTTTGAGGGAGCCCACCATTCTGTATGGTGTGCATTGAAGTCCCCCAAAAACACCAATTCCGCGTTCGGGAACCGCACCTGCGCATCATCTGCCGCCCTTCCGAGGTATTCAAAGAGCCGAGTTGTCTCCATATCCCCTTTATGGGAACAGTAAAGGCACACGTAGATCTGGCTAATATAACCATGATCCACGTGAAGCCAGAGGACAGAGAAGAATGGGTCTTCCAGGTAGCGCAGACGGCGAACACAAACATCCGCCCTAACAAACACGCACACCTCGGCCCTTTTATCGAAGCAGTCCTCGACAAAATAGCCGGGGTAGCTCAAATACGAGATATCGTCAGGGCGGCATATTTGCTTCTCCGTAAGGAACAGCAATTCGGGCCGCGCCGCCTCAAGATGGTGGTGGACGGCATTGAGGTTTGTATGGAGTCCACGGATGTTTGTGAACTCCACCTCAAAAAGCGTATGTGTGGGATTTGTTTCGGCCGCTGTACAGATTTGCCTTTTATTTTGTATCATCCATCATGGGAAGAGGGCAAATCTGTACAGCGGCCGAAACAAATCCCACACATACGCTTTTTGAGGCGGTAGGTGCTCCGTTGGATACTTCCGATCACTATATCGTGCGCGCCGAAATGCAGGTGTTATCTCAGCTGTCAGCAGATTGGGACGGCTTACGTGATTTTTTTGCGTCCGTCCCATGGGGTCAGCGTTGCTTTAGAGGAAAGGCCCCTTTGGAGAGCGCCGCCGCTGTTGCTGGGGAGATCATTCTGGGGATGGAATACTACATCCCCTACACTGATGTCGCCAGCATCCGCAAAGCCCGTCCCTGGTTCGGGCGTGAATGCGCTGATGCAGTTCGACATAAGCAGTTGGCGTATCGCGCTTGGACCAGGGCTAGGGTATCAGGTGACCCGAATGTGGCCAAACTCAGAGCCGCATACAACAGAGCGACGAAGGCCAGCAAAAAGGCCTTCATAAGAGCGGATACCCAGCGCATAGCGCGGCTTGGCCAGGAGCTTGCCTCAGATCCCACGGGTAGCCACGGATACCACCGCTGCGCTACCCTAACGGAACCCTGGCTCACAAGGCCCAAGAGAAGGCTGACTTGTTAGCCAACCTCTTTGCGGCCAATTCCCGGATCGACGACCGTGGCAAGCAGCCTCCAACAGTCGCTAGTTGTGGCAGTGCAATGCCAGACATAATTATCAGGCAGTGCGACGTCCGGAAGGTCCTTGCGGTCGCTCGACGTCCGTAAGTCCAGTGCCCCCGATGGTATTCCTGCGGTGGTTCTTAAGAGGTGTGCAGCGTAGTTGACTCCAGTGCTAACACGCCTGTTTCGCCTGTCCTACTCTACGGGTAGTGTGCCGGATGTATGGAGGGAGACTAACGTGCAACCGATCCCCAAGAAAGGGGATAGGTCAGACCCAGGCAACTATCGCCCCATAGCCGTCACCTCAGTCATCTGTAAGGTTTTTGAGCTCATCATAAACACGCAGCTCATGCGTTATCTGGAAGATCACTCCTTAATAAACGATCGGCAATATGGATTTAGGCCGAAACGGTCAACGGGTGATCTTCTAGCATATGTTACACAACTTTGGAGTGAGGCTATGGATAAGCATGGCGAATCCTTGGCTATCAGCCTGGACATCGCCAAGGCTTTCGATAAAGTCTGGCACGCATCACTTCTTTCCAAGCTTCCGGCATATGGCCTGCCACCTCAACTAGCACATGGCTCGCCAGCTTTCTGCAAGAGCGCCGTATTCGGGTCCAATGCGACGGTCAGGCTTCCGACTACTTGCAGATAAATGCTGGCATGCCGCAGGGGTCCGTTTTGTCGCCCACTCTCTTTCTTCTGCAAATCAATGATATCTTGTCCCTAGGCAATAAACATTGCTATGCAGACGATAGTACACTACATGGGGGATATATTAGTCACCCGGCGGTAAAGCGGACGGATGTTGAGGCTATGAGGGGACAAGTTGTGGCGGAACTCGATCGGAGTCTGGACCGCATCTCTCGGTGGGGTTTCGATAATCTGGTCGAGTTCAATGCCAGGAAAACGCAGGCGTGTGCATTTACTGCAAAATTATCCCCTTTCCTTCCCCTTACAACTCTTCAGAGCACAACCCTACCGCTGCAAAACTACCTCAGCATTCTGGGGTTGGACGTTCGTCGAGAGCACAACAATAAAAATTATATCGAGGGGTGCATCAGCTTGGCCTCTCGCAAGCTCGGAATCCTGAACAGGGTGAGGCGGTTTTTCACGCCGGAACAGAGATGCTTATTATATAAGTGTCAGATTCGTCCGTGCGTGGAATACTGCTCACATCTCTGGAATAGCTCCGCCAAATAGATGCTTGAAGCTCTCGACGCGTTGCAGCGACGTGCCATCCGCATCATAGATTGTCCAGATATTACTGGCAATCACACTCGGGCTGGCGCTTGACCGTTGTGCACAATGATAATATAATGTGCATTGTTAAATTGTTTTTAAGTGTAGACTGCCTCGATGGCGTAAGTGGTGGTATATGAGACTGCCGCGGTGAGGTCTCGGGTTCGATTCCCGGGTTGAAAAAAATATTGGTGTGATCCGCTAATGTTTGTTTCAGGGTTTGGGTGTTACCTATGTATAATACGTAAATATGTTTAAAGAAATTTATAAGAATGTTTAGGAGTTGTCTTGATCCCATACCACAATTGTATATTAGTTTACTTTGAGCCAGACGGGACTGTGTAAAAAATAGCAACATTAGGGATCATTGAACTGTTTCAAGGGTAAGTGATAATACGGAATCCGAAGCACGAATATGACAAAAATTATAAAAAAGTTAACGATTGACGGTTTTGTAAATAACTTGCGTAGTAGTAGTAAAAGCTCACAAATCTCAAAAGTCGATGCTGTTAATAAGATATCGGACCGACATCCGCCATCGTTGAAAAGTCACTAACAAATGAGCACGCCGCGAGAGTGTAAACATGAGCTCGTGTCGTGGCCGGCGCGCGCGAGCCAGGAGCCGAGCCACGAGATGAGACGCGAGTGTAATTTTTTTTAAATTATTTTATTGCCTGGTTACGAAGGTCTTTTAGCCAAATCTTATTTCTTATATCATATTTCTTCAATCTTATCGTCTAAGTCATTTATTATTTATTGCTTCAAATATGGTCGCTTACATAGATGTCATATCATAATACAATTGAATCACATATTTTGCTTAAAAATAGGATGCGATATTGTTTTTTAACATAATTGTACTGGATGTTAAGAAGAAAATATTTAATTCAACAATAAAAACACATCAGATACACAACATTTTCCCTACTTAAGCTATATTATATGTCAACACAGTTATAAAATTTACAGGGATTTTTATTTAAGAACCTTCAATTGAGTAAAAACACTCTTCTAGTAACCACTGCCGCAACACAATGCAGAATCTCTTTCGCGATAAGGTCGTTATTGATAAAGGTAATGAATTGTATGTAAGAGGAGCCATATAAACGCAGCTTTGGCGGAACAGTTCCAGTTTTGGAGCAATTATCTTAAAATCAAAATGCTTTGATTTTATTTGTATTGTCTTTGGCTTCATATAGTGATGGATTATATTTGACAAATTTGGAGATTTCCAATATGTAAATACAAGGAACCTGTACGGGACGACTTGAAGATCGCATAGTACAATGATACCTACGTATCTATAGACTAGTACGTACAGTACTTGTGGTTTCGATTTGTTTTGTTTACATGTTTTATTATATAGTCTTTTTGTTGATTTTATATTTTTTATAGATGTGTAATAACGTAGTAAATAAGAAAATACATAGTTTATATACCTTTAATTAGATTTTAAGGTAGAAATTGACAAAAATGTGCCGCGGCTCTCGTTACGGTAAAGTTTCGAAGAAGCTTAGTAAAAATTTGTAAATATTGCGTAATTACTATTGGTTAAAATGTAGACATTCTGATTGGACTTGTATTTTTGTCCGATAATAAATAATGCGAAAATTTAATAAATACACGACCCATTTTGGGTATCGACACAGAAGGCTGAGTACCGCCTAGTGCACCGTCTGCACCAGTGCTCGGGCCCTTCAAAGTTTCGGTTTTGGTGGTACGCCCCGTACCACCCGGTGACTGCTTTTCACCGAACTTGCGTCCAGTTGTGATCTTGGATCACGCGTCGTGCGACTCGGCTTTGGTTCCCGGTCTGCCACCAGCGGCAAGCCCCGGGAACCGGGTCGGGTAGTATCGGCGTGCCGAGATCACATCTAGGGCCGCACTAAACGGTACTTTCACCCCACCTGAGTACCATTTCGCGTTCGCGCATCAAGTCCGCGGAAAATGCCGCAGACCCCCCACCCTCCACCCGCCCCGTAACGCCCGCCGGATGGGCACGCCCGCCGACTTTGCCAGAGCGGCTGCCGCCGCTGGCCTTGTCAGGGTCACGCCCGCCACCCTACTATCAAGACCCGCAGTTGGAGCAGGCGATGAGCTGTTCACGGCCAGCCCGCTTACGCGCACGCCGTCTCCGACTTGCACATTCGAAGCGCCTAGCACCTCGGCACCAGCGCCACTGGACCCGAGGACAAGACGCCCGCCACCACCACCACCTACACCATCCCTACCACCCTTACCACCCTTAAAAGCCTTAAAACCTTGGGGCGAGAAGGGCCCCACCAGTACTAGTACTAGAACAGTACGTTTCCAGTCCCCTCCGGGACCGATCACTCCCATGGAGACGGCCGGCCCAAGTGGAGCGACTGACGACGCCCAACCTCGCCTAACCTTCGCAGAGCTGGTGGCACTCAACACCACGCCCACCGCGAATCCTACGAAGCCTACGACAGCCGCAGACCAAGCTGTCCCACCCGCTACCACCACGGAAACCCCGAAACCCACCAGCAGCCGCTACCCTCCACTTGTGGTAGAAGTACTGCCCGACTGGACAACGCACTTCAGGGAGCTGAAAAAAGTGCTTGGCCACTCTCCCAACGGTCGTCCCTTTGGGAAGGGTGTATGCTTCATCCCCAAGTCGGAAAAAGAATTTCGCACGATCCAGGCATACCTATCCCAGCTGGAGAAGAACAGCGGAATCGCCTGGTTCTGTTATTCGCTTCCAGCTGAGCGAAGCGTAAAGGTCGCAATACGAGGCCTCCCTTCAAACACGGACCCAAAAGAGGTGGAACGGGAACTGCAAGAGCTGGGCTACATGCCGGAGCACGTGCGGACCATTCCTGCCCGACCAGAAAGACCAGGATGTCTCATGTTCGCCCAACTGAGACGAACACCAAATGTCGTCCCAGGCATATACGAGGTGCACGAGCTCCTATGTATGCCTGGGATAACCATAGAAGCCTGGCGGGGCAGGAAGGGCCCCGCCCAATGTCATCGCTGCCAACTCTTCAGGCACTCCTCCCACAACTGCCACAGGCCCATTGCCTGTGTGCGGTGTGGGGAAAATCATGCCGCAAAAGAATGCCCGCGCCCGTTGGAGGAAAAGCCCACATGTGCGAACTGCGGTGGAGACCACACCGCCAATAATGCCAATTGCCCGGTGTTTAGAAAGGAGGCCAGAAACAAGCGAGCCGGTACAACCAGCCGCACCACAACCCATGCCACCCCCCTCCAGAGAGAGAAGGACGCTCCCGGCTCACTCATGGCTGCCGCCAACCAGCCACAGAAGAAGCCGGGACCGAAGAAACGCCGTGGGGGAAAAAGAAACCGGCAAAAACAGACACGCCAGGAGCAGCCAGCGGCAGCTTCTGCGCCCAACGAAGCCGCACCACCAAAGGTGCAGAAGAGCAGAGGGACCCGATCCAGAGGGATCGGGTCCCTCTGCTCTTCAATCGCCACCAGGACCTGTTGTAGGGTGCCGATGATGGTGGCGATCTTATGAGTTGGCTTTTCACTGGCCTGAGGTTGGGTCTTCGCACCTCGGGAGGGGGCAGCGACCGCTTGTGTTTTGGGTTCATGCACCTTTGGTGGTGCGGCTTCGTTGGGCGCAGAAGCTGCCGCTGGCTGCTCCTGGCGTGTCTGTTTTTGCCGGTTTCTTTTTCCCCCACGGCGTTTCTTCGGTCCCGGCTTCTTCTGTGGTCTCCACCGCAGTTCGCACATGTGGGCTTTTCCTCCAACGGGCGCGGGCATTCTTTTGCGGCATGATTTTCCCCACACCGCACACAGGCAATGGGCCTGTGGCAGTTGTGGGAGGAGTGCCTGAAGAGTTGGCAGCGATGACATTGGGCGGGGCCCTTCCTGCCCCTCCAGGTTTCTATGGTTATCCCAGGCATACATAGGAGCTCGTGCACCTCGTATATGCCTGGGACGACATTGGGTGTTCGTCTCAGTTGGGCGAACATGAGACATCCTGGTCTTTCTGGTCGGGCAGGAATGGTCCGCACGTGCTCCGGCATGTAGCCCAGCTCTTGCAGTTCCCGTTCCACCTCTTTCGGGTCCGTGTTTGAAGGGAGGCCTCGTATTGCGACCTTTACGCTTCGCTCAGCTGGAAGCGAATAACAGAACCAGGCGATTCCGCTGTTCTTCTCCAGCTGGGATAGGTATGCCTGGATCGTGCGAAATTCTTTTTCCGACTTGGGGATGAAGCATACACCCTTCCCAAAGGGACGACCGTTGGGAGAGTGGCCAAGCACTTTTTTCAGCTCCCTGAAGTGCGTTGTCCAGTCGGGCAGTACTTCTACCACAAGTGGAGGGTAGCGGCTGCTGGTGGGTTTCGGGGTTTCCGTGGTGGTAGCGGGTGGGACAGCTTGGTCTGCGGCTGTCGTAGGCTTCGTAGGATTCGCGGTGGGCGTGGTGTTGAGTGCCACCAGCTCTGCGAAGGTTAGGCGAGGTTGGGCGTCGTCAGTCGCTCCACTTGGGCCGGCCGTCTCCATGGGAGTGATCGGTCCCGGAGGGGACTGGAAACGTACTGTTCTAGTACTAGTACTGGTGGGGCCCTTCTCGCCCCAAGGTTTTAAGGCTTTTAAGGGTGGTAAGGGTGGTAGGGATGGTGTAGGTGGTGGTGGTGGCGGGCGTCTTGTCCTCGGGTCCAGTGGCGCTGGTGCCGAGGTGCTAGGCGCTTCGAATGTGCAAGTCGGAGACGGCGTGCGCGTAAGCGGGCTGGCCGTGAACAGCTCATCGCCTGCTCCAACTGCGGGTCTTGATAGTAGGGTGGCGGGCGTGACCCCGACAAGGCCAGCGGCGGCAGCCGCTCTGGCAAAGTCGGCGGGCGTGCCCATCCGGCGGGCGTTACGGGGCGGGTGGAGGGTGGGGGGTCTGCGGCATTTTCCGCGGACTTGATGCGCGAACGCGAAATGGTACTCAGGTGGGGTGAAAGTACCGTTTAGTGCGGCCCTAGATGTGATCTCGGCACGCCGATACTACCCGACCCGGTTCCCGGGGCTTGCCGCTGGTGGCAGACCGGGAACCAAAGCCGAGTCGCACGACGCGTGATCCAAGATCACAACTGGACGCAAGTTCGGTGAAAAGCAGTCACCGGGTGGTACGGGGCGTACCACCAGAACCGAAACTTTGAAGGGCCCGAGCACTGGTGCAGACGGTGCACTAGGCGGTACTCAGCCTTCTGTGTCGATACCCAAAATGGGTCGTGAATTTATTAAATTTTCGCATTATTTATTATTGGACAAAAATACAAGTCCAATCAGAATGTCTACATTTTAACCAATAGTAATTACGCAATATTTACAAATTTTTACTAAGTTACTTCGAAACTTTACCGTAACGAGAGCCGCGGCACATTTTTGTCGATTTCTACCTTAAAATCTAATTAAAGGTATATAAACTATGTATTTTCTTATTTACTACGTTATTACACATCTATAAAAAATATAAAATCAACAAAAAGACTATATAATAAAACATGTAAACAAAACAACTCGAAACCACAAGTACTGTACGTACTAGTCTATAGATACGTAGGTATCATTGTACTATGCGATCTTCAAGTCGTCCCGTACAGGTTCCTTGTATTTACATATTGGAAATCTCCAAATTTGTCAAATATAATCCATCACTATATGAAGCCAAAGACAATACAAATAAAATCAAAGCATTTTGATTTTAAGATAATTGCTCCTAAACTGGAACTGTTCCGCCAAACCTGCGTTTATATGGCTCCTCTTACATACAATTCATTACCTTTATCAATAACGACCTTATCGCGAAAGAGATTCTGCATTGTGTTGCGGCAGTGGTTACTAGAAGAGTGTTTTTACTCAATTGAAGGTTCTTAAATAAAAATCCCTGTAAATTTTATAACTGTGTTGACATATAATATAGCTTAAGTAGGGAAAATGTTGTGTATCTGATGTGTTTTTATTGTTGAATTAAATATTTTCTTCTTAACATCCAGCACAATTATGTTAAAAAACAATATCGCATCCTATTTTTAAGCAAAATATGTGATTCAATTGTATTATGATATGACATCTATGTAAGCGACCATATTTGAAGCAATAAATAATAAATGACTTAGAAGATAAGATTGAAGAAATATGATATAAGAAATAAGATTTGGCTAAAAGACCTTCGTAACCAGGCAATAAAATAATTAAAAAAAAATTACACTCGCGTCTCATCTCGTGGCTCGGCTCCTGACTCGCGCGCGCCGGCCACGACACGAGCTCATGTTTACACTCTCGCGGCGTGCTCATTTGTTAGTGACTTTTCAACGATGGCGGATGTCGGTCCGATATCTTATTAACAGCATCGACTTTTGAGATTTGTGAGCTTTTACTACTACTACGCTAGTTATTTACAAAACCGTCAATCGTTAACTTTTTTATAATTTTTGTCATATTCGTGCTTCGGATTCCGTATTATCACTTACCCTTGAAACAGTTCAATGATCCCTAATGTTGCTATTTTTTACACAGTCCCGTCTGGCTCGTGGCGATCTTATGAGTTGGCTGATCAGAGGATCACAAGATGTATGTTGGAGCTGTGCCAAATTCTTGCCTGAGCTCCACATCATTTTCTGGAATGCCGACGGACTTTCTAAGGACAAGTGCCGTCTCTTAAAATTCCTTCTGGCCCAAAGACGAGTGGACGTCGGACTCATCAGTGAGACTCACCTCCGACCGGTGGACAAGTTGAAGGTTTCCGGATACTATGTCTACCGGGAGGACCAAATCTCACCACGAGGATTCGCATACAGGGGCCTAGCAGTCCTGGTGCGTCGGAACATCGTTCATCAAGTGCTGCCGGTACCAACATTGCAGTCGTCGTACGCCCTCGGTGTGGAGGTCTGCATTGACCGTCAACCCACCCGTGTGTTCGCCTTTTACAAGCCGCCGCAGAATCGGCTGGCGATGGCCGATATACATTGTCTGCTGGACTCGCCACTACCTACAGTCATCGCCGGCGACTTTAATGCAAAACACACGGCGTGGAATTCCAACATCATCTGCCCAGACGGCAGACGCCTCCTGGCCGATGCAGATCGCCACAACTACGAGGTGCTAGGACCAGAGGTCCCGACACATTACCCGTACCGTGCAGCCGACACTCCGGACGTCATCGACATCGTCGTAGTCCGCGGTATCGCAACGGCGATAGCGTTAGACGTCCTGGACGATCACCTGATTTCCGACCACCAGGCAGTACTGATGTCCCTCAAGACTCCCCCGAAGACGACAACTGCGCCTTCTCCGCGTACCTGTCATGACTGGCGCATTTTCGCCGAGCACATGCAAACACAGACGCCAAGCAGGAGAATCGACAAACCAGCAGACGTGGAAAAACTTGAAGAAGAGCTCAGCGCAGCCATGACTGCCGCGCTTCGAGCCTCCGAAATCGACGCTGCCAGCAAAAGAAGGCCCCCCGAACTTCCCAGGGAGATAACCGAGATGCTCGAGGAGAAAAGGAAGCTGCGTAGGATCTGGCAACATACCAGATGCCCGCTCATGAAGACCCGGCTCAACTCATTGGCTGCCAAAATCTCGAGCGCGCTGGAAACAGCAGCGACCGAGTCCTGGCAACGCACCATAGAGCGGGCCGGCGATGACTGGACGGGTATACACCGTCTCTGCCACCGCCTCTCCAAAAAGACACCTCCGATCAGGCCTCTCCTAGCCAGCGACGGAACTCCGCGCTACCGTGCGGTAGACCGCGCGGAGATCTTCGCAGATTCCCTGGAAGCCCAATTTACGTCAAACCCAACTGAAGACGTCCAACACGTAGCAGAAATCCAGCAGCACTTGAAGACATACTTCGAGGTGCCGATAGCCCCAGCAGAGGACCCTGTGGTGTTCTCCCCAGGTCAAGTCCAGAGGATGATTCGCCAAACTAAGCTGAGAAAAGCCCCCGGCCCAGACCGTGTCACAAACGAAGCTCTCCGCCATCTGCCACCGCGAGCTATTGCCTCGCTCACTCGTCTGTTCAACGGCATACTTCGCACCGGCCACTTCCCCACAACGTGGAAACTTGGCCGAGTCATCCTCTTGCCCAAACCGGGAAAGAACATTCTACTGCCTGAGAGCTACAGACCCATCACCCTGCTGTCGACCACCTCGAAGGTCTTCGAAAAGCTGTTGCTGCCTCACATGGTACCACACCTGACACCACACGACGAACAGTTCGGCTTCCGTGCCGAGCACTCCACAACGCTGCAGGTTGCGAGGGTGACGCATCTCCTTGCTGTCACTCGCAACAAGCACGAGCGAGCCGTCATGGTGCTGCTTGACATGGAGAAGGCGTTCGATCGCGTGTGGCACGCTGGTCTGCTGTACAAACTGTCCACGTCTACTATTCCTCGCCGAATAGTTAAGACTGTGGGCAGTTTCCTGCAAGACAGACGTTTTCAAGTGGCGGTTAAAGACGCCCTGTCTACGGAACGACCCATCCGTGCCGGCGTGCCTCAAGGTAGCTGCCTCTCTCCGATTTGCTACAGCCGCTACACCGACGATATTCCAGTCGCAGATGGAGCTACACTGGCGCTGTACGCCGACGATGCCGCATACATTATAACTGTCAAATAATCGCTGTCTACGGATCACGCGGCGTTGAAGATGCAACGAGCACTGGACTTGCTACCTACTTGGCTCCAAGCCTGGAGGCTGAGAGTCAATGTAGCCAAAACCCAGGCCCTCTCAACAGGCAGACATCTCATCCCTCCTTTGATGCTGTACGGAGAACCGGTCAGCTGGTCCCCCAGAGTGAAATACCTGGGAGTGACCCTCGACCGTAACCTATCCATGACGCCACACATAGACGATGTGATAGCCAAGACGCGTGCCGCTCGCGCCCTCTTGCGACCAGTCCTAACATCTACCATGCCGCTCCGCGCAAAGCTCGGAGTGTACAAAATGTACATCCGGCCGCGGCTCACGTACGCAGCTCCAGCGTGGTACGCGCTGACCAACGAGTCCGGCGACCAACGACCTTTTACCTCACTGACTGGACAACACCGAACAAGACAACCGCTCCTCGTCGCTGGCTGACGGGCGCTTACTGGAACCTCATCCAGTAAGCTCGACCTCGCTAAGCGACGGGTTGTAGCCAAACCACTGGACTACACTCACCATGGCTGGCTGCTGGACGCCCACACAAATGAATTGTCCGCGCCGCCAAAACGACACCACGGACCACCCTGGTCCAACCCAGTGACCCGCCTGTAGTCGCAGGCGGCGTTGCCACCACTGAAATGGCCCAACGGCCAGATCACAGTTACCCCGGGACCACACAGGTTCAAGTGGATGAACTACGATAGGTATCGACACAGTCAACCGGCAACAGTAACCAGGAGCAGTCCTCAGGAACAGAACAGTCCACTACAGAAGAAATCCTCAAGAATCCTGAAGAAATCCTGGACCAGAAGAATAGTTCTAGCAAGAATTTACTGTGGCAGATTGTGTGGCAAGAATAAACGGTCAAGCACGATCTGGCATTGCGGTTTTCATTTAGTACTTCACCAACCCCAGTCCCCCGAACACTACGGCGGGGTAAATAGTCCTCCTCACGGTGCCCTGCTGTACAGAACCGTTAATATTTCGCGTGATTTAAATACTGGTTTACATGATTGACACCAGCCCATGTTGAACATGGCTCGGATACATTTCTTTTGCGCTAAGAAGATTCTAGTTTATGAAAATAATATACGTCAAACGAGCGTCACCACTCCCGTTGGCGCCAAGTCCTTTTTTTTTTTGTTCTTGTGGTGATACCATTGCTCCGCCGATAACTCGGTGTGGATTTGGTAGGGGTTTAGTAAGTCGGTCCACACTTAGGTACGATCCAAGTTTTGTGAGTGTACAAGGTAAAAGATAAAAATTTTGTAACGAAGGCCGAAATGTTCAACAGTCAAGTTTTGTGTTGAAGTACATGTAACAAGAAAAAAAAGAAAACATTAAAGCACACGAGTTATGTTAGTTATTTAGAGCAAACACACAATGTTCTAGAGCTTTATGTTATTGGAATCAATGTAGTCACATAT
The DNA here is from genome assembly GCA_948477245.1 of Thumatha senex. Taxonomy (NCBI): domain Eukaryota; kingdom Metazoa; phylum Arthropoda; class Insecta; order Lepidoptera; family Erebidae; genus Thumatha; species Thumatha senex. The sequence goes on from OX419743.1 coordinate 10,961,787, forward strand.
AAGGTATATATGAGGAGAATCAACATAGGTCAGGAGAGAGTTAAAATTAATCTATAGTTCAATTCAATTCTTGGCTTCTGTAACTATAGTACGTACCTACCTATTCTATTTTATAGTGACAGATACCTATTTTCTCAGGACAGTGAACATAGCGAAAGCGAAACTATTATACTGCGTATACATTACACTCCCGGGACTTTCGGCGGGAAGAGTGACAAGTGCGGACGCTTGATGTATATTATTTTCTAAAACTAGTGCATGTATCTTGTTTTATGTGCGGGAGTGGTGGTTTCTTGGACATAAAAGTTGTGTTAACGTGCTATAGTGATAGATAATGATGTATAAGCAGTGAAATGCTATTTTCTATCTTGCAACCTAAAGTCCACTGAAAACCTCAGTATAAGAACTACTATTATACTGAGGGCAAGGACCAGGACCTAGGACTGAGGACTCGACTTCGACAATGACTGGAGAATAAATGACTCCAAATTACTAAAAACTTGTATGAATAGTCTAAAGTATTTATGTAACCAAAGATTTATTGCAAAATCGCATAATAAGTCTAAGGCCACCTGGGATATAGCGAAACGCAAAATGGGCAATGCGCCACAAATGCAATTTGTGGGCAATATTATTGTCAACTTTAAAGTATTGACATCTGGACCTGATATTTCAAATTTATTTAATGATTATTTTATTAATGTTACTAATAAAACTGCCTCTCCTGAGATAATTAATAATAACACTGACATTCGTATTATAAAATCAAATAATAACAGTATTTTTCTAGAACCGACATCTGCCTATGAAGTATTCCATGTAATACAATCATTAAAAATACAAAGGCTGCTGGCTATGATAATATATCAACAGCTAATTTGAAAAGTATATCTCAGCATATATCGATGCCTTTAGCTCATATTATTAACCTTTCGTTGGAACAGAGTACTTTCCCGGATAGGTTAAAGTTATCGGTAATCAAACCACTATTTAAAATGGGAGTAAAAAGTAATGTACGTAATTATAGGCCAATATCTTTGACACAAATTCTGTCAAAGGTATTTGAAAAAAATATGTACGGACGCTTGCTTAAATTCTTAGATAAACATAATATCTTGGTCGAACAGCAATATGGGTTTAGGCAAAATAAATCAACTACTTTATCCATTTTTTCATTATTTCAAGAAATGATCTCAAATATTAATAACAGGAAGTATTCTTTTGCATTATTTTTGGATTTAAGCAAGGCATTTGATTTAGTAGATCATTGTCGCCTTCTGGAAAAACTCGAAAGATATGGCATAAGGGGGTCAGCTAAGGAGTGGTTTCGGTCATATTTGGGTAATAGAAAACAAGTCACAAGGATAAAAAAGCTTGATAAATCTACGAGTACAGTTGTGGATTATAGTTCTGAACCTCGAAGTAATAATTGTGGCGTACCACAAAGTAGTATTTTGGGACCGCGAAATAAGAATTTCTAATTTATACAAACGATCTACCTCAGGCTGTGAAAAACAAAAAAAAAAACTATAGAAATAGGTATCAGAAAGCGCGGGAAACAGCAAACTAGGCGGGCGACTGTTTTATAGTTTTATATTATTTATTAATTATTCAACTATAATTTAAGGATCAAATAGGTTTAATAGTGTAAATATATTAATTTATTATTGTAAATAGTATAGTTCCTGTATAGTAGGTAAGTTTTTTGTATTTATATTGTAGTACATGGGTGATCCAGAAGACCCTGGGGGGACAATTGTCCTCCCAGTGTATAATACTGTTACGATAGATGGATCAGGAATGGATACAGAAGGATCGGTAACAGACACAGATGGCTCCGAGACAAACTCTCGATCCCATAAGCGAAAGAGAGCATCGGTTTCGTCTAAGATTTGCAAGCACTGCAATAAAAAACGCAGATATCACCATAAATCTTCTACTAATACCGAGATTGATTGCCAATGTAGATCAATAACAAACACTTTCACTGTATCTGCATCACCCTCACAAATTGAAACCTCACAAACTACCAAGACTAATGCTAACGAGAATTCATCGCGTATTCCTACTGGCCGAAATGTTTACAACTCATCTGACGCTGCCCCATATGCAGTTCATATTCAGAAACTTCCTTCATCTCCCAATGAAAACTGTTCCATTCATCCTGTAGCATTTGGCTTTTTTCTTAAAAAAAACTCATTCAAGAACATTGTCAATGGCAGTCTTAAAAAAATAGGGCGCAACCGTATTTCTTTATCTTTTTCGTCACATGAAAGTGCTAACAATTTTGTAGATGATGATGCATTAAAATCTAATAATTACAAAGCTTTTATTCCTTCTGTTAATGTTACACGCATAGGTATAGTGAGAGCTGTTCCTACCGACTGGAGCGATGAGGATATTCTAAGTAATATATTAGTTCCCATAGGTTGAGGCCAAATTATAAAAATAAGGAGGCTAAAAAGAAAAGTCATTAGCAATGAAAAGTCAGAGTTTGTTCCCATAGAAACTGTAGTGCTAACATTTGATGGGCAAGTTTTACCCAAACGTATTTTTATGTGTTATAACTCACTTCCCGTTGATTTATACATATATCCCACCGTACAATGCTTTAGCTGCTGCAGATATGGACATATTCACAGCCAATGCAGATCATCTCCAAGATGTTTTAAATGTGGTCAAGGCCATACAGGGGAGACATGCAAAGTTGAGGAGTTTAGTTTTGCCATACAAATACTACTCTCAAGTGTTTCTTGAGTATTGAGTAACGTTTTAAAATACGGCCCTAAGTGCTGTCTCTGTACAGGATCTCATCTTGCAACTAACAAAATATGCCCTGAATTCTCTAGGCAAAAGGGGATTAAGGAAACAATGGCCAAAAGTTGTATTTCTTATGCTGAAGCCTTGAAGTTACACCCTCCTGTTAGCAAACCCTATTCTGATACTCTCATGTCTGCTCCTCAACATAGGTCAGTACAAAATATTCCAAATCATACTCATCATAATAACTCATACAAGAAAACAGTATTCTTGAAACCGAAGCAACCTCAAAAATTTTAAAGATATGGATATGATCAATTAGCCCATTCTAACTTAACAAAAGATTATACAATTCCATTACCCTCTATTGGCACTATCAATAACTGTAATAATGATTCTCTATCTGAAATTCCTATTTGTTAGATCTGGGGCTTGTGAATACGAAACCAAATTCTAACAATTAAAAATAAATATATTTGATAGCTTCAGTACAATATAAGTAATGTATGTCTTAAGCGAGTGCTGTAGAACGGCCAAGTGGGCCCGCGTCGACACGGTGGTGGAGGGCGGTGAAGAACCGGTTCTGCGCTGGCTAGTTGCGTTCCGGGTCCTAATGTGTATTTGTTTGCTTAAACAATCTCCGCCTCCTTGAAAAATGAAAATTGTTGCTGCAACTATCATGGAAGATCGATAAGAGGGCATATCCTGTCAATTGCCCGTCTGACGATTCCCTTGGTGCTTGTCTTGATATCTGCTAAACGGCAGGCGCCATCAGATCCTTTGAAGACAGTAACAATTCTTCCCAATGGCCACTTCATAGGCGGACTGCTTTCATCTCTGATGAGAACCAGTTGGTTGGGCTTAACATCAGGATATCTATTCTGCCACTTTGTACGTTGTTGAAGCTCACAGATGTATTCACGGCTCCATCTGCTCCAAAAATGCTGCCTTGCCTGTTCCATAAGGCATATCTGTGGAGACGGCTAGGATTTGCGTCTTGTAGATCAGGAGCAGGTAATGACGTCAGAGATCTGCCTATAAGGAAGTGCCCGGGAGTCAAAGGGACCTCCAAGTCGGAGGATAAAGGAACAAGAGGCCTCGAGTTCAAAATAGCCTCAACCTGACAAAATAAGGTGGCAAGCTCTTCAAAGGTGAAGTGAGCGTTGCCAGCTACTCTTTTTAAGTGAAATTTTGCTGACTTTACAGCTGCCTCGTAGATGCCACCAAAATGTGGAGAATATACCGGAGAAAACTTGAATTTTATGCCTTCGTCACTTAGTTTAGACACAGCGTTAGAGCAATTATTGACAAGAGCAGCGATTTCCCGACTTGCCCCAACGAAATTGGTGCCATTATCGCAAAAAATCTCACGAAGCTTTCCTCGCCTCGATATAAAGCGCCGCAAAGCTAATATAAAGGCTTCTGTGGTCAAGTCACTCACTAATTCAAGATGAACTGCCTTGACCTTAAAACATATAAAAACACACAAATAGCATTTGATGAGCCTTGCGCCGCGTCCCTTTCTATTTAAAATCATAAATGGACCTGCATAGTCAGTGCCTGTTATTTCAAAAATAGATCCAGGTGACACTCTGACAGTTGGTAAGTTACCCATAATCTGCTTCGCAACTGCTCCTTTCATTCGTTTGCACCTTAAACAGTCATTGCATATTCGCCTAGCTAAACATCGACCTCCGATTGGCCAGTATTGCTCCCTGACGACTGAAAGAAGCAATTGCGGTCCTGCGTGCATTAATTTTGTATGAAAATAGTTCATAATTAATTCTGTATATTTATGTTTGCTACACAATACAATAGGATGACGTTTATCAAAACAATAATCTGAATTGTCCAACCTTCCGCCAACTCGAATCAAACCTGTCTCACTGTCTACGAATGGCGATAGATTGTACAATGCAGGTAACGATTTAAAATTATTTTTATAAATAGTGAAACTTTCTATTTGTGAATAATGGGCTAGTTTTAACTCGCTATGCTCTAACTCTTGTACAGTCAAAGGCCCAGTGTACTTTTCCTTTTTCCTGGCAATGTTAATAAATCGGAAAACATACGCAAGCATACGACGTAATTTTTTAAAACTAGAAAAACGATTAAAATTAATGATTGATTTCGGGTTTGTATCAATGTTTGAAACGTGAGCTTGAACTTCTGGTAATTTCGAGTGCGCGTCAATGCCACTCTGTTGAACCGGCCATGATTCCTGTGAGCTATGTAGATATGTAGGCCCATCCCACCACAACGAAAGGTTCGGCACCTCTTGGGGGTTTATGCCACGAGATGCAAGATCCGCGGGGTTCAACGAGGACGGTACGTATTTCCACTCACTATTAGGAGCGCGTAAATCACTAATTTCTGCTACACGATGAGATACAAACGTGCTTTATTTGTGTGGAGGAGTATTCAACCAGCCCAGTACAACATTTGAGTCGCACCAAAAATAGTGAAAATCAAGTTTACAGCGCAGTGAATCTGTCACTGCTTTACAAAGGCGGGCAGCTAAAAGAGCTGCACACAATTCCAGTCTAGGTATAGTGGACGTCTTTAGGGGAGCTACCTTAGACTTCGCACATAGAAGGCGAACTGATAAGTGTCCCAGCACATCAATAGAGCGTACATACACACAAGCAGCAAACGCGCTCATTGATGCGTCCGAGAAGGTATGTATTTCGATTTTAATAGGGTTTGAGCATATAGCTTGACGTGGGATAGCTAAGTTCTCGATATGTTTGAAATTATTGACAACCTTATGCCAGATTTCTGAGATGTCCCGAGGAACCTCTTCATCCCAACCAAGTTTCAGCAACCAAAGCTTCTGTAAAATTATTTTGCATGATATAATGCATATACATAATAATCCTAGTGGGTCAAAAAGACGACACTGATAAGATTATACGTTTTGTAACAAATCGGTTACGTTGCTTAAATAGATTTGATGATTTGTTTACACCAATAATAATAGAATCCTTGTTGGGATCCCACTCGATACCTAATGTATTTGTTACATTTGAAATTTGTAAATTTTCTTGTTCCTTTTCAGTACAGCTATCCGAAACAAGACTTAATAATTTCTCTGAATTACTTTTTATTTTTCCTAAATTAAAACCTGCTGATTTCAGTTGGGTTGTGAGGTTTGTGTAAATAGTCTTTAGGTCATTTTCACTAGAAAATCCAGTTATTACATCGTCTATATATATATCATGACGCAAAATGTCGCTAACCGAGGAATCGTTGCATTCCATAGCTAGTTGTAGAATACATCTTGTACTTAGGAAAGACGCGGCGGCAGTTCCATAGGTCACAGTATTCAACTGTAGGTAAGTAATAGGTTCGTGTTCATTATTACGCCATAAAATCGTTTGTAATTTTCTTTGCGATTCATCTACCATTATGCATCTAAAAAATTTTTCTATGTCTCCCGTAAATATGTATGTATGTTGTCTTAACCTAATTAAAATAGAAAATATATTGTCTTGAAGACTAGGCCCTACCATCATTATATCATTAAGCGACAGCCCTGTTGTCGTCTTGCACGACGCATCGAAGACAACACGACATTTTGTGCTTTCACTCTTTTCTTTAAACACAGGGTGATGTGGAAGAAATACTGCGCCTTCACATTTGTTAGTTTCCGATAAATGACCGAGAGACTTGTACGTATTAATGAAGTCCACATATTGGGCTTTTACGTCCGGTTGCCTTTGAATACGTCCTTCTAAAGATTGAAATCGCTTGCGCGCTATGTAATACGAATCACCTAGTGTGTTCGGGTCTGATTTCAAAGGCAGCGTGACGCAAAACCTTCCATCCTTTAGACGCCGGTGTGCTGCTCGAAATGTCGCTCGCACTCTCTCTCTTCCTCAGACATAACCGGCCTTTGAGGTACTTCCTCCAGTTCCCAGAACTTATTTAGTTGAGACCTAATTTCTTGACTAAAATTACAAAAAGTGTTGTTTTATTCGTAGTTTGATTGTTACACTTGAACGGACCGGATACCAACCAACCCAATAAGGAGTTTTGTAAAATAGGTAAATTGGTACCTAATTTGATTTGTTCGGAACATAATATATCCCAGAACAAATCCGCTCCTATTAATAGATCAATGTTCGATGGAGTGTGGTAATTAGAATCCGCTAGCGTAATATTTTGGGGCAGTTTAATAAGAGAAATATCGACTTGACGACTCGGGAGTGAACCAGTTACATTTTTGATAACAAACGCATTGACCGAAGTGCTAAATGTGTTTGTACGTGACTGTACTTTGATGTTACAGTGTTCTAACGCATCGAATGACATGCTATTAATACCTGTCACACAAACTGAGTGAATTGTGTCTGTTTGAACACCAGTTTATTTTTTAAATCCTCGCTAATAAAAGACGACTGGCTTCCGCAATCTAGCAGGCAGCGTGCTTCTACAAAATTATTAGAATTCATATTTGAAACCTTTACAATAGCAGTTGATAATAAAACTTGATTGGAGTGGGTCGATGAGGAAGTTGGAGTAGAAACCACGTACTTGTTTTCTACCATAGGTTTATCAAAATGTAACAGTGAATTATGTTTGTGATTACATTTTCTACACATTTTAGCTTTACATTGTGGGGCTAAGTGCCCGATGCGAAGACAGTTAATACAATACTTGTTTTTTACTATAAAATTAAATCTGTCGGTTGGTGACATTGCCAAAAAGGTATCGCAATAATATATTTGATGTCCACCATTGCATACTAAACAACTTGTTGTAAATTTATTTGAATCAATAGAAGTAGCAACAAATGATTTTTGCATTTTATTTATGCGCTTATTTTGATGCGACTGTGACTGGTGCAGAGATGGCTCCTGTGCTTACCGCCGCTCGCGGCCGTCGTCGCCTCAAGGACGTCCGCTCGCATACGTAAAAATGCAAAAAAATTGTCTAGCTTAGGAACATCAGTCAAAGAACCTTTGTATTCCTCCCATTTTGTACACGTAATACTATCTAATTTAGCTGAAAATAAGTATAATAGTGTCCCAATTGTCAGTTTTTTCACCTAACGTATTTAAGGCTCTTAAATGTTTTGCTATGTGATCAGCGAGATAGCGAAGATAACTTTCCGTCGTACCGCTACTACTGTCTATGGACGATTCTAATAAGGACTTAAGGTGAGTGTACATTAACTTACGCTTATCAAATCGTTCACACAAAATATTCCATGCAACCTCATAATTACTGCTCGAGAGCTCTAAAGATGCGATCACGGAGGCAGCGGACCCGGTAAGTGCACTTTTCAAATATTGATACTTGTTTATGCTTGCGATAGAATCATTGCCATGAATCAAGGAAGTAAATGTATCACGAAATTCGAGCCATTTTGTGACGTCACCGTCAAAATTAGGAATTTTAATTTGAGGTAACTTAATATTCGTTTTAGGAACAATGCAATTTGAAGATGAACTCATTACGTCAGTTTCGACACTATTTTTTTCTATAAGTTGCTGGGCCAATGCAAATACCTCATAAAATCTATTTTCGGTAGATTCGCTCTCAACCACATTTTCCGGGTTTTCTATCTTTATTTCTATGCTAGTTTGGATCGAGTCATACTCATCAAAGAGACACTTTAACTTTTCTAATCGTATTTTTGTTTCATGACACTTTGATAAGCTAATATGTTTTAATAATATCAAGTCCGATATATATTTTTCAAATGTTGTTAACCTACCCTTTATGGAAGCTCTTTTAGCTTTAATGTCTTTTAAATCATCTACGCTGGTCATTGTAACGAAGACAAAATTTCAAGTGTGTAAATACCTTTACTCGCAGCAAATCACCTGCGAAGCATCAAGCAGCTATGAGTCACTATGCGCTCGGAACGGCTCACCGAGTAGATAGGTACGAATGCACTGTTTTTATTGTAAACAACTTGTATTTGCGTTATTGCATATCCTGGAATTGATATAAGTTTATGATTAATTTTACTGGTTAAATAAGTGTTTTTATTTTGGATCACTGATTATTAATTACTATATTTTGTGTTTTGATTGTTACTTTAGGGTAGATAGGGTATAGGCAGGTACGGGTAATAGGTACCTATTTATTGCTATGTGATGTTTATAGAAAAAGCTTATTGAACAGCTATCATTGAACGCTAGAAGCAGATAGTATCCAGTTATTATAGCTGTGAAGAAATAAGAATAAGTTAGCATAGAAAAATGTGCGAAATATAAATGTGAGATTATTGTTAGCTATCTAGGCTCAATTATACTAAATTAGACACAGTACTTCAACCGTTAATTGGGAATCAGTACTCTTAATTTACGATTTAGCAAAGTTTTAGCATTAGATTATAGATTAAGTAGGTAGATTTTTAACGAAAAAATACGTGTATATTAGAATACGTATAATAATGTTTAAATGTTGTGAGATGATTTTTGACTTTAGCCGTATAATTAAGGCACAAAGCACTGTGATTATGAAATGAAAAAATGAGAATTTAGTAAATTAACTTAGAACTCGAGCACGCTAGACCGAAAATGATAGGGAAAATAGCAAATAGGATAAGGAACGAGTACTTCCCTGTTGGTATCACTCTTTGCCACACTGCAAACCTGTTAATCCTTTTTGTTTTCGCTTCAAATCAAATTTCGTCGTTGCCGATTTCAAACGATGAGTTGCAATATTATTCAAACAAGATGTCCGTCTCGTAGATTGCAAGTTCGAGATTTGTTCTTGATTTTATTATCACGGTCGCCAACTTGTTAGATCTGGGGCTTGTGAATACGAAACCAAATTCTAACAATTAAAAATAAATATATTTGATAGCTTCAGTACAATATAAGTTGTCTTAAGCGAGTGCTGTAGAACGGCCAAGTGGGCCCGCGTCGACACGGTGGTGGAGGGCGGTGAAGAACCGGTTCTGCGCTGGCTAGTTGCGTTCCGGGTCCTAATGTGTATTTGTTTGCTTAAACACTATTAAACAATTAATTTTAACTCTTATCAATTCTTTACAACCATGTAATATGATTAAATTACCGTCCAACGCTGCTATACTATTAGATACAGAAGTAAATAACACAATTAATAATGGATCAGTTCTCCCTAATGCAATGGAACTGCTGCAGCATAGGCCGCAGAAAAAGTGAACTAATTTACTTGATTAATAAATATGAACCATCTTTAATAGCTATACAAGAAACCTGGCTTAAGCCAGAACATTATTTTAATCTTTCAGGCTTCACTTGCTTGAGAGAAGATAGAAGTGATGGCTATGGTGGAGTTGCTTTACTTGTGAAAAATTCTCTTCTTTTTTCTCATGTAGAGCTACCTAGCCATGGTACCGGCTTCTCGATAATATCTGTAAAAATAAATAACATATGCTTTGTTTCCGTTTACATACCTCACCCGTCATCTGAGATTTATGATGAAGTAAATAATATCTTTTCTATACTACCAAAGCCTCTAGTGATAATGGGGGATTTTAATGCACAACATCGATGTTGGGGGAGTTCTAAATCTAACTACTATGGAGCTCGAGTTTTGGAAATGTTAGATACCTTTGAAATGTGTTTGCTAAATAATGGTTCCCTTACTCGGCGAACTACTCCTAATGAGCTAATTAGCGCACCGGATTTAACTCTGTGTTCTCCCAATCTCGCATCTTCTTTGTCCTGGTACACTCTGGAGTCTACCTACGGTAGTGATCACTTCCCTATTGTCATTTCATTTCCTAATAACTTTTCCGGCATCCAATTACAAAAACGTCAACTTCGACTCAAACATACATTATCTAACGTTAACTGGGATGCGTTTCAACAACAGGTTAAAAATAGATTTTCACAACTTCCAAACATTAACGACAGTAATGTAGACGAATGTAATAATTGAATTAGTAAGGTACACGTAAACAGCTGATTCATTGTTTCCAAGTAAACATCAAACAAAAGTAACGAAGATCCCCGCTCCTCCATGGTGGGATTCAGAATGTCGGGAACAGATTAAAAAAAGAAAAACAGCAGTAAATATTTATAAACATTATTCTTCGATGGAAAATTTTAATTCTCTTTCGGAAATTATAACTAGCACCCGTAAATTATTTAAGAGAAAGAAATGGGAAAGCTGGCAAACATTCTGTAATTCTGTATCCCCTAATGTTCACCCAACTTTAGTTTGGAACAATATCAAACGCTTCAGATCTGCTTTTAAAGAATCAAACCCTCCACTTATACACAGAACTGTTGTTGAAAATTTTCTGGATTCCCTGATTCCTCCTTTTGTTCCTCTTAATATTACTCCTTGTCCCTTGCAAACCCAGTGTAAATTGGAAATGCAGTCTTCGAGTCTCAACAAGCCTTTTACTCTTAATGAATTAAAAGGCATTCTAACTTATGTTAAAGATTCAAGCCCTGGCTTGGATAATATCCCCTATTCATTTTTCACTCACATGGATGATACTAGTCTTTCTTATTATTTATCTTTAATTAATTCTGTAATGCTATCAGGCACCATCCCCACAGCTTGGAAAGTGCAAGAAGTGATTCCAATTCGTAAAACTAACAAACCTTCTGCTGAAGCGTCATCGTACCGTCCAATAGCCCTTTCCCCTGTGGTTGCTAAACTGGCTGAACACCTCGTCAAAAATAGACTAGAATGGTTTATTGAAAATAAAGGTCTGTTATCCAATAGTCAGTATGGGTTTAGAAAGGGTAAGAGTACCATAGACAGTGTAGCCATATTTACCACTGATATTCGTCTAGCTTTTTCAAATAATCACTCACTTGTGGCCTGTTTTCTAGACATAGCTGCTGCGTACGATAGTGTCCAGCTACATAAACTGCAAAAAAGCTTTTTAAATTGGATGTCCCTATATTATTACAAAATTTTGTCATAAATTTTCTATCTGAGAGATGTGTTAAGGTTATCCTTCCGGACTCCCTCACAATTACTAGAATAGCTTCGAGAGGTTTACCACAGGGATCAGTATTAAGTCCTCTCCTTTATAATTTATATACCTATGACCTAAAAAGTACAGTAGTGAAAAGCAACATAAATATCTTACAATATGCAGACGATTTACTCATTTATACTTCGGGGCTATCGATTGAGAGATCAGCTGATAGGTTATCATCAGCTCTTGATTCCCTTAAAACGTGGCTGGATACTAATGGCCTAACTCTATCAGTGCCCAAAAGTTCTGTCGTATTATTTTCCCGAATGCGGTGTCCTCCTACTGTATCAGTTTTTTATGAAAACTCACGACTTCCAGTTTATGAGCATGCAAAGTTCTTAGGAATTATTTTAGACGCTAAATTATCTGGGCTCCAACATTGTTACCATATTACTGCAAAATGTGAACGTAATTTAAATATGTTGAGATGCTTGTCGGGTGTTTGGTGGGGAGCTCATCCAACTTCCCAAAAACTTCTTTATAACGCTTTGATTAGAAGTCTTCTAGATTACGGGTCATTTCTTTTAGAACCCTGTGGTATAGTTGGCCTAAATAAACTTGACAGTGTTCAATATAAAGCTCTTCGAATTATATCAGGTTGTATGAAATCCAGCCCCATCATCGCTCTTCAAGTTGAATGTGTTGAACCTCCACTGATACATCGTAGACAACATCTTTGTGACCGATTTGTGTTTCAATCTTTACAAATCACGAACCACCCGTTACATCATAAACTCCAATTACTCTCAGACGTAATAGAAACCTCCAGTTACTGGTCTCACAAAAAGGTTCCTTGCCTTATTAGCAGCTTACGTAAATTTTTATCTCTACAATCCCCTACTCACAGATCGTCTCGTCTCCCCCTTTTTTCTACATCTTATGATTCCTTAACTATTTCACCTTGTATTATTCTAAACTGTGATCTTCAAAATGACATTAATGCTAATTCCAACTTCAACTACTATCTCAATCACGAATTTCCAGATTGGCATCATATATACAGTGATGCTTCTAAGCATAGTAATTTGGATTGTGTCGGAATAGGAGTATATCACCACCAGTTCAAGATAGTCCAGAAAGTTAGACTCCCACCAGAGACATCAGTATTTACCGGTGAATGCTTCGGATTACTGAAGTCTTTGGAATACATATTATTATTAAAACTCTCAAAAACCGCAATCATCACAGACTCCAAAAGCGCTTTACAAGCTCTACAGCGATTCCCATTTAAAACAAACCATTTGACTGTTGTTTTTGAATGTCGAAATCTGTTACAGAAATGTTTATCTAACGGTTTAGACATAAAGTTTTTATGGATACCTAGTCATCAAGGTATATTTGGCAACGACTATGCGGATAGACTTGCTAATGAGGCAGTTTCATGTGGGGATTTGTTCCCGTATAAAAACTACTGCTCTGACTTAATGTCTCTTTCTAAAAAGGATCTACTTGAATCCTGGGGAAAAGACTGGCACACTAGCAGCCAAGTGAAAGGTAAACATTTCAGTCAAATTCAGCCTACAATACCTGTTAAACCTTGGTTTTCAAAATTCAAATTTGATAAAACGACAACTTCAATAATAACTAGAATGAGATTGGGTCACACATGTGCTCCAGTGCACCTTGCTAAATTTAGAATTATTAACAGTGACATTTGTGAATGTGGTTCAGATATAGGCGACTTAAACCATATTTTTTTCGCTTGCCCTCTATATAACCATACAGAATTTTTCGAATCCATAATATCCCTCCATGTTCCTCTTCCATCTTGTATTAACACCCTATTACATAAACTTGATATTAATATTTATAAAACCATATCTTTATTTATAACTGTTAATCATTTAAAAATCTAAATATTACTTTAAGAATGTATTGTTTCAAACCATTTTGATCCTTTCCCGAAATTCCGTAATCCTTTTTACATATTAACCGCTTCCTAACCTTTTACTGCGTCGTGGCTAAGTCCAAGCCGGACATCGCCAAAACAAAAAAAAAGAAATAGGTATGTTTGTCAGTAATGACAGTGTTTGTAAAACTATAGACCAATAAAATCACTTTTAATGAAATCGCTTAAATATTTTTTATATGTAGTAAATGAATAGTTCAGTGACAATTACATGCACATACTATTAGCAACTACCATTACAAATTATATTATATGTCATACATTCTTGGCACTCGGCGGTCTATTACACCTATATGATGAAGATCGTCTTTATTTAGAATCTGCAAGTTATAAGTACTGATTTTAATTATTATAAGAAGAGCTCTTTATTCGTCTTAGCATACAGAGAGTAATAATGGACAACAGGATCAGGTGTTTTCAGGATATAGCTGCTGAGGTCTATAATTCTGAAAATTTAGAGACTGATACATCATCTGAGCAGGTAAAAAACAGTCAATTTTTTAGTATACTTCAGTAAATTCAAACAATTCACTATTTTTTAGAATTATATTTTGTTTGATTATTGATACTAAGTAAGGAATATTTTTTCAGGTGGATGTGGAGACAATGATCTTGAAATTATATAAGCAGTTTGAGAAATCTGCTTCTATTGAACCAGAATTTCCAATAATTAGAAAACAAGTTCACAGTCGTTTACTTAAAGATTGTTTGAGAAAGTTACCAAATAGTTATGAATGTCTGGACGCAAGCAGAACGTGGTTAGTATATTGGATCTTGCACTCACTGTGGTTACTCAATGAAATGCCAGATGCTGAAACATTGTCCGATGTTGTACATTTCTTATCTTTATGCCAGCATGAAGAAGGTGGCTATGGAGGTGGCCCATACCAACATCCTCATCTTGGAACTACTTATGCAGCAGTTAATGCCCTAAGTATTATTGGCACAGAGGAAGCCTACAACTCACTAGACAGAAGTAGCTTACAAAAGTTTTTGTGGACAGTAAGAGATGTAGATGGTTCATTTGCACTTCACAAGGGTGGGGAACATGATATTAGGGGAGCTTATTGTGCAATCAGCATAGCCAAGATGACAAACACATATACAGAAGCATTATTTGATAAGACAGCTGAGTGGATAGTAGGCTGTCAGACTTATGAAGGAGGTTTTGCTGGTTGTCCTGGTATGGAAGCACATGGAGGTTATGCATTCTGTGGGATTGCATCACTTGCACTATTGAACAAGACAAATTTGTGTGATATAGATGGATTACTAAGATGGTGTGTAAACCGTCAAATGCGTTTGGAAGGTGGATTTCAAGGTCGAACTAATAAATTGGTGGATGGATGTTACTCTTTTTGGCAAGGAGCTGCACTTCCAATAATTAGTGCTATTCTTTCCCAAGGTAAACATTTGTTTGATGATTTTCATGCTTAATTGTCTTAAAAACTCATTATTAATTTTAAGACAGGACTCCTGTGGCATACAATACATATGCCTCTGCCACCCCCTCGGGGATAAGGCGTGATAGATAAATAAATATATATAATATATAGACTCCTGTGGCAGTATCTTAAATATAGTATAATAGAAATAGAGGATTTTGAAGTGTAACATAGCAAATAGTAGGTAGACCCTACTCTCTACTTTTTACAATTTTACATTTATGGAGGTACCCTAAAACATTTATGGCTACTTGATCATTAAAGAATTTCCGTAGGTACTGAAATCACACTTGATGTGTCGAAGTTAGCAAAGCTATTGATTCGCAAAAATCTGTAATTGTGTTAATTCTAAGGCTTGGTATAATATAACATAAATAACGTACATATAATTCCTCATTACAGAACCAGATAATAAGGAATTAATTGAGACTGTGCTATTTGACCAAGGCGCATTACAAGAGTATGTGATTATTTGCTGTCAAGCACTACCTGGTGGTGGATTTATTGATAAGCCTGGCAAGTAAGTAATACTTACACTACTTATCTTTTATATCAGCAGTTGCTCACTTGTAACGAAAGTCTGAATTTGTCACTTTTTAAAATGTGTTTTAGAGCAAAAACTATCTAAGGAATGTGTTACTGATTACTACTTATGACTTGAAAACGGATAATAAAGAAGGATTATTAGTATTTCATTTCCATTAAAATTTTTACATTAACGTTTTCCGCCGGCCAGGGAGACCTGTAGAAACGGTGGTGCTGCTGGCCGCCCGCGGCATAGTATAAGGGCCCAACTGGGATTTAGTCATATCGGAAGGCTGCCCCACCAGGTCGTGTATAATCCCGATGTGGTTCGTCGTGTGACCGGATGTGTGATCCCGGTGACTACACTCGGGGGGGGATACGGGGGCCCTTGCGTCCGGCGGATTGGCTTCCGCCTAGCCACACGTCCCTGGACTAAACGAGCACCTACGCTTTGTCACTCACTGCTGCATCAAATACCGCTCCGTTTTCACGCTTCCCTCTTTCCCCATCAACATTGCAGCGCAAAATAAAAGGCAAATCTCTACAGCAGCCGCTTTTTGAGGTGGAGTTCACAAACATCCGTGGACTCCATAAAAACCTCAACGCCGTCCACCACCATCTTGAGACGGCGCGGCCCGGATTGCTGTTCCTTACGGAGACGCAAACGGTCCTTAACATGGTGAGGCGGTTTTTCACGCCGGAACAGAGATGCTTATTATGTAAGTGTCAGAATCGTTCGTGCGTGTAATACTGCTTACATCTCTGAAATGGCTCCATCAAATACCTGCTTGAAGCTCTCGACGCGTTGCAGCGATGTGCTATCCGCATCATGATTGTCCAGATGTTACTGGCAATCTTGAGCCGATGAAGATGCGCAGAACGGTCGCCAGCCATAACAACATGGAACTCACTGCCGGCGCACGTGTTTCCCTCCTCTTACAATCCTGGGTCCTTTAAGAGAAGCGTGAAAAGGCATATTTTTGGGCCGTCAAGTTGAGTGTCGCTATCCTAGCCCTGTAGGTTGAGATAGCGGCTCTAAATCCCGGGTCGTCGTCTTTGCTTACCATCAGACGGGCGACGCCATATTGACGTGCCAAATATAAAAAAATGAAAAAAATATCCACCCAATATTTCAAATCCAGCTTAGCATGTTCTCGGCTGCAGCAACTTATTAAATAATATTTTACCTTGTTACAGACATAGAGATATATATCATACCTGTTATGCGCTCAGCGGATTGTCAGTGGCACAACATGGCACTGGCGCTGGAGATCCATATGTTGTGGGCCGTTCTAGCAACGAACTTAACAGGATACACCCTTTGTACAATGTGGCACCTCACCTTGCCTACAACGCTCTACATTATTTTATACGACATCCGCCTCCAGTCAAAGACATAAAGTAATATTATTCACTCAATTTTCAAAATACCATAAATTGCACATGATGGTTTATAATTGTCCTGTTAAAATAATTGAACCTAATATTTCTTCATATTCTTACCTTGTTTGTGTCTACTAGTAAAAATCATACCTATTAAGAAAACTATACCTAAGCTCCTAAGTTGGAAATACATGAGCGTCAACCTCGACATATAATGCGACTGGGCAATCAAATCGTATTACATAATGATAATATACAACCTTTTATGCAAAGTATTTATGTGTCTTCATTATTTTGATTTTAAATTGCGACAACTTGGAGGGTCGATCACCTATTATTACCTGCCCTACATCTCTTTCCTTGAGAAGTGCTTTTTTGTTGTTGTTTAATCTACAATCAGTCCTTAACTATAAGCGGATTTATTGTGTCCAGTGTCAAGCCAAAGGTTCTGTCTTAAATATCACATCGCTTACGGCGTTTGTGGTAGCTAATATTAATTAGCTCAGACGCTAGATCGTTACAATGATTACTTAACCGGTTCTTATACTTTTAAGCAAAGAGCCTTATTTCCTCCTTTACTGTGTTGACCATGGCTAAGTTTCTGAGGATAGCACTCTTTGCATGTCGGTTAGGATAGAGTTGCATGCACTTCCTCAGAGTTGGAGTCCATTGGTCCGTTATTGGCTTTAAGATGGTTTTATAGATGAGTGGTTTGTTGTCTATGGACAAGACCGAGTTACGCGCCGTCAGCCAGTACATGTTCCTGTGCCGCAGGTTGAATTCATCACTCGTTTTTATGTGAAAAAATATAAGTAGGTTCAGCGTAAAAAGTTGGGGGTCCCCCCAAAACCGAGGGCATGGGCGGGCCGCCCCTTCCGCCCCTCCCCGTCCGCCACTGATTTTTTGTTTCATACCGCATCTCTTAGAGAATGTCTAGTAGGTACTGTAGTGATTTTTCAACTTTATTTTCCCCACTTTCTTTTGTATCTCCTTCTTCTGGCAGTCTACGCAAACCTTGCATCAATAGGTTTGATTTCTGTCTTTATAAAATTGGATTTGAGAAAAATACAAGAATGCAAGAAAAGTGAAAGGTATTTGTGGGAGGCTCAATGCGGATTCCGACGTAAAGTAGAGGTTGCTGCATAGATCAAGTGTTTTCTCTACGCATGATCGTGAAGAAGTTTTCTGGCCGTTAGCCAGAAGGTTTTCTGCGCTTTTGTGGATATGGAGAAAGCATTTGTTAACGTTGTGAGAGAAACTCTGTGAGACTTGCTGCCCGGATATGGTGTGGACGCCTCGCTACTGCAGGCAATACAGTCGCTTAATAGGGACTGTAAGGCTTGCGTGAGAGTAGGGGGCGGGATGTGTCACCTTTTTACGACATATGTACAGGCGTCAAACAGGGTTGTCATTTCCGCCTAGCTGTTCATAGTTTATCTGGGAGGCAATTCTCGTTTTCTTCGAAATAATCTCGAATTCGAGTTCACTCTTCGAATCCTTTTTCGACCATGAAATCTCGTAAATCGAGATGGCTTTTCGAATGTCTTATTCTCACCACTATTCGAACTAAAGTTCGAGATTATTATGTGAAATGTTGCCAATAAAGAACCATGTCACGTTACGATGCGTTCCGTTCGACACGTTTCATCCGGTTTTAAAACTGTTACAACAAGACTGTTACAAAATGTTCTAAAAGTGTTTTAAGCTTATTTTACACGTTATAAACAATAATTACGTATTCTATAGTAATTATTAAAGGAAAAAAAAATTGTAAACTGCATAATATATGTTACTAAATGTATATTTTTAAAATTGCTTATACCGTCCCGTAAAATGAAAAAATCTGAATGTGTCTCTGTCACTGTCACTGTGTGTTGTCTGTATTATTGAAGACTGTGTTATTTGTAATCAAAAATTGCTGAAATTTCCACATTGACGAAACATCGGCGACGACGTGTTTGAAATTGAAGCGAGTTGCAATATGATTTGCACGTATTTCACTATTAATTCATCACTTATTTTGATATTTATTAAATGTAAAATGTAATATAATGCTAATTTTTAGGGTCGGTCACTGAAGAAATGTCCAAAGACTATAGTGATTCGTCTCGACTGCTACAAACCATTCGAAGCAACTCGAGTGGTTTCCTTTCAAGAAAAGTCGAGTTCGAGATTTGTAGAATAGCTAAACGTCAATAAAACTCGAATTAAGTTCGAATTCGAGATTTATTTCGAAATCGAGACTGTTTCGAAGGCATGAGAATTGCAGCCCTGGACAGTTTCCTGAATAAGTTGAAAAGTTGTGATATGGGTGTGAATTTGGGTGACTTCGCAGCCCTTGGGTACGTTTGGGAGCTCTGTATTTTTTTTAAATTTAAGGAGGATGTTACGCCAGGACATCTTAGTCGGACGAAAGAAGGCAACATTCAATGGCGAGGTTAGATGATACTATTAGGCCTATAAGCAGGTAGAAAGATGAAGTATTAGCCTTGTTCATGACATAATTTTATTACGTCTAAAGACAAGAGTGTTGAAAAATTGTCCTGATCTTTTTTCCTTGTTTGTCCCTAAAACAAGACAAGATAAATAAAAATAAATAATGTGGAACACTTTCACACAGCGCCATCTAGCCCAAACTAAGCTATAAATTTGTGTTATGGGATCTACACAACTGATATACATACTTATATATTCCTAAATACATACATATTATACATAGGAAACACCCAAACTCCGAAACCAACATTTGTGGATCACACAAATATTTGTTCGGAACCGGAAATCGAACCTGGGACCTCATGCGCTGCAGTCGCATACACAACCACCGCCACTGAGGCAGTCATAAATATACATAGAAGATAGTAGATTTAATCCGATCTTCAACTATAGGTAAATATAACAAAAATTATTTAAAAAAAAAAAAAACCGTTTCTATCTACACATTCTCGTCTCTCAAATTGATTTGATCTATATTTGAGCTTAGGTGGCCGCCCTCTATATGATCAGGTAAGGATCTGAATCTGAACTTACTAAGGTCGGACGCCTAAACTCCGAAACTGTAACCAAAGCGATGTAACGTAGTTAAAACGTCAGACATCCTTAAATGTGCCAGCTAATTCCCGGTAATAGGTTTATAACAGTTTATTTAAAAAATATACGATTTGTTTGGATCAATGCGCAATGTGTCGCGATTGTTTCTAGCTGATATTATGTTCCCGACTTTTTGTGGTTTGTATAGAAATAGTTATAAAATTGTGAAAGTGAAATCCAAATAATATGAATTTCTAATAGGGAATGTTAATTCAATATTCCGGAAAATAATATTGTCCGTGTGTTGAAAATACATAAATACTATTTATTATGATAATATTGTATTTATTTTTGTTTTACCATTTTTGAATATCGGTATATCCAGTTGATGTACCAAAAGACGTCTCTACACTCAGGCTTTGCAGGATAGCCTGAGTTATAATACCTATTTCAGTTCTCTTCACAATTTCGCCAGCTGTACTTGGAAACGGACCTTTTTAGCGAGTTGTCTTAAACGCCAGATGCCAAGAGAGCACATTATAAAGCTGTTTACACTGAAAATACAAAACCAGTCAAGCACGAGTCGAACTCGTGCGCCGAGGGTTCCGTAAAAAATTAATACCTTATTTGAATTACAGCCAATTAAGCTAGACCTTCAAATTGTATGATAGCCCATACAACTCCGAGGTGATATGTATGTATCCCTTAATTTTCAACTTTTTTCTTTTATTTTGGAAATTTTCCTTTATTTGTGCTGTAAGACGTTGCTTCGTACCAAATTTCAAGATTCTGAGTTGACAGGAAGTACCCTGTAGGTTTTGATTTCCTTATAAATTTCAGCTTGATACTTCCTCGCGTGCCTGAGAAAAAGGTTCTTGATAGACAGAAGCACGGACGGACGGACAACATTGTTCAGATCCGGGATTTTGGGTCTCGTTTTTTCCCTTAGGTACGGAACCCTATAAATATGCTTAATAAAACAATAACCAACAGAAAATATTTGTTTCTAAAGTGCCTTGCCTTCTTTCGGCGAATTAAACCGACACACGGTCCTTACAACCATTTAGCGACGGGCGCCACGGGTATCTCCTCGGATAAAGTAAAATATAGGTTCAATGCTAAAAACTAAATTGGTACTTAATCAAATATTAAACCGACGACGATTCAACGACGAAGAACAGTATCATAGCGATACTGTTCTTTGACGTTCATTTCATTTTATTTCGTAATAGTAAGAGCTAAACTCCAGTTTGTGCGGAAAGAAACACAGCATCTATCTTGTTGGCTTGCCTTTGATGTCTTTATTAAACGCACCAGATAATAATTTTCTGCGCTGTCATACTGAAGCGAACTCGGTGAAGTTGCATCACCGACGAACCTTTTTAGGTGTGGTAAGAGGGATTTTGCGTGTTCTCGAAGGACTTGGGCACAGTTACGATAGGAAACTAGAATTCCGGTGTGTGGTAGATTACCTGGCTAGCGTGAGCGTGACACATCATCTGTAGGAGTGGAGGACGTGATCTAATCGATTTCAACTCATTAAGAGACACCACATCAATAAGGTAGCCAACTGTCTGGAGAGTTGCACCTTACAACCATGGACCTTATAGCTAAACCCAAAAGAAAATATGCCCGCGCCGTATCAAGTGGCTGCTGCATCCAAGTTCACCTTCTATATCGGCGATAAACGCACCGTCACTGAATGAAGTTATCCAAACAGCTAAATCTCTCGGACCTCATAGCTAAACCCAAAAGAAAAATTCGAGCGGTGACCGCCGCTGCATGGAATTGCATCGAAGTTTGCCTTCTATATCCGCGATAAATGCACCGTCACTGAAGGTGTCCGAGCTAAATCTCACGAAGATGGTAATACATATAGTGCTGGGAGTCGCCACAGACCTTTTGCAACCATTGTAGGAGAAGCTGGAATAGTCAAAGGGCAAGAAATTCATTTATAAGTTGGTGCGCTGCAAGGTTGAAGCGGCTCAAGACATCGCTATATGTCGCTGCATTAAGAACCCTGAGCGCGCATTTTTCTTCGAGGTACACGCAGTAATGGAGATGGTGTTCGTAGTAGAACAATAAAGCACAGCCACAGGACCTTCTTCCAAGCTAGTGCCACTAACAACGCCTGAGTATTTAGGGATGCTCTCCTCCGTATGAAAACCCAGAATATATTCTATAAGGCATTTAGTCATCGCGACGTGGTCATACTTGTGAACAACTTCAACCACATTCTCCTCACCGCGCTAATCCCGAGCCATGAGAGGCCAAGTATTATTATCAAGGTTCGGTACAGAAATGCAGAATTAAAGGAAAGGATTTACCATAAAGCGTTGATGAGATTTGTCGGCCCTCAAATCCAATACAGGGATCCGCCCTGGTCAAGTATCCGTGGGCCTACACTAAGGACTTCCATGGGAAAATACAGGACTGCATTATCTGTTTCAAGACATAAACATTTGGTCTAAGAAAATAAAATAATGCTCAGAGGATCCACAGTAAACAAAAATTATCCAACTGCTGTCCATGGAAAGTACCTAATCCTTAAGTGTGCGTAATGATATACTTATTTCCACAAATTGCCATTCAGTGTGTAAAGGGAAGAACCTAAAATGATGTGTAAGAATAAGAATCTGAACTGATCTGTTGTCACACTAATTTTATTTATAGATCCTCTTTTATTTTTATGTATATGTTACAGTGAAAAGCCAAAGTGCGGTTACATGTAGCTTTAGCTGGCTAGATATACCTATATTTTATTGTACATTTTTGCATATCTAGTTAAGGTTACTACTGTGACCATTACGCGCGAGTGAGTGAAACAAGCGTGTCGCGGTCGTGGCCGCCGAGCACTAGATCTCTCTTACCAAAATGGATGAAATGCTCACCAAATATTGTTTCAATTAAACACGAAAATTTTTACTGCACCTAGTTTTAGCTTGTTATAACTAGATGAAACAGCACTTCGGCTTTTAGCCGTAACTTATAAAATTGAGCCACTAATAGCAAATGATGTGGGAGGAAGGTATAACCTATATATTGCTATAGGCAAGTGTTGACCATCAACAAAAAATAAGTAGATTGACTTAGAGCTTGTTGAGACGGGATACTGATACAATTAGCACATGCCAAATGTTGAGACACAGTTCATCAATTAATTATAATTATGTGTGGTTGACTTTATAATTCTTGATTGAGTGTATAATATTATAAATCTGGACAAATTCCACTAGTCCATTAGACTATTATAATTTACTTTACACACTAAGTACGTAACTAAGCAACATGGTATTTGGTATAGTTGAAATCATTATTTCATACTAAGACAAATTCTTCTGATTCAATATCTGTATCACTATTTTGTATGTTTGGTGTCACCCAGTTTTGCTCCGTTTCATAAATAGAACTCCTAATGTTTGGAAAGTTCATAACTGTACTACAAGATCCATTGTTTAAACTGAATATAGGGTACTCAAAATTAGGAGATCCACCTTGTGGCACTAAGAATGGTGTAATAATGTTAATGAATGTCTCGAAGTCATGTTGTGTTGCTAAATAGAAACCTACACAACATGATGGATCCATTTTACTTAATGGCATTTTTCTAGGTGACCTACAATGAAATGTTTGCAAAGAAAAGTTTGGTTGCCATACATCAACCATTTCTTGACAATAGTGTGGATCTAAATGAATTAATCTGTCATCTTGGTAACCTACGAAATACAATGAATGCTTAGGTCTTCCTCCAATGATTCCTATGCAAAAATCTATAGTAAGTAGAGATGTGAGACAAGGTCCATAAATAGGATTAAATTTATCAGTTCCCAATTTGACAGGAACTAGAAGTACAAGTGATTTCCATCTGGAATTAGGCAATCTACATAGTGAATACACATCTTGAATATACACAGTGGAGTCTTGAGCAACATAAACTTCTAAATTATCAAATTCATAATTTTCTTTGGAAGCAGCAGCCATAACAGCTTTTAAGCAGTGAGCTACAGATGCTGGACCATACCAATCTCCTGGTTTCTTTCCTAAGGCTTCACCCAACTTCACCATCTGATGGATGGACAGTGGACTATTAACTGAAAACTTGTCACCAAACCATTTAATTATCATGCGATGGAGGCAATCTTCCTGAAATTCTCTTGCATTTTGGATAGCTTTCTCTGGTGTCCATCTCCAAGAACGTCCAAGAAAATGACATACTAGTGCTTGGGCAAGTAACATCTGTCCACTTCTAAGCATGCAGCCCCAACCACAGTCTGTTGTAAATGATGAACCTAACATTGTAGGGAACTCTCTTCTGTAAGTCATCCATATTTTACTAATAAAATCTGATTTAAACCCTTCAATGCCCTCTCCGTAGATCTGTTCAATTGGCTGGTGTGCAGTAGCCTCAGTTCCAATTTCTGTTGAAGACTCCAATGATCCAGTTGGACTCAATTTGCGATGGTAGCATCGACCAAGAAGCCATACAGGAGACTCCTTAGAGAAAGTAGTTTTCAATTTCACTGTCCATCCAAATTTCACGTTATTCCACATAGAGAGAAGTCGTGACTCCATTTTACCTTTGAGATCGGGTATATCATCTGAGCTTTCACGTATACTGGGCCCTGCGGCTTTGTTATTGTCATTTTTTGAAGCGGACGCATTTTGTGTGTTTTGAATATCAGAAACTTTAAGATCAGAGCTATGGACAGCAAAGGTACCAGAGTCGTTCATTATATCCTACGTTTCATACCTGATGTAGGAAAAACAATCCCGTCTTAATTCACTGCCCAGTAAACTGTTTTAAAAATCCACAAAATAAGTAGTTGACGTCGACACAGCATGAAAGAACAACAGTAAATCGCACTTTAAAAATATACAGTTGTGTGTAACAGAACACTTTCTGAAGAAATTCCATTAGAATGAACCAACAATCTGCTCATTTAACAAAGTGGAAAACGAATGAAAGAAAAATTTTCATTTATAAATTGATACACAATGAAATGAAAACAAATTTGTTTGACAAATATGACATTGACATATTGATCATTTTTTAAGCCCTAATCTGGGCAGGCAAAGAAATAAAATTTTTGAGTTAGATAAACTAACGGACACAATTTTTTTTGGACTTGAACATAGAACTTACGAACCCGAACCATACTTATACGAAGATGCGAACCGAAATCACTAATATTAATTTTGTTAGTTGGATTCGCCATGGCAAAGAAAAGGAAAATTCGAAACAAAACCCGTCTGGCCAGCGTGTTATAGAGAGGCCCAAACCTACCAACATGAAGACACAAACTACAAAACGGCCCCCAGTTCCCGGCACTTCCGTAGTTTCCGATTACGGTAGCTGTTGGGGTCACGGCGGAAGAGGGCGTGCTAAGAAGCTACCATACAAAACTGACCTTGGCAATCTACAACGGTAATACCCTAAGGCTGGACGAGTGCCTCAATGGATTCGAGGTAGAACTGGGTGGCATTAACTGGCTTTCAGCGAGATCTACCATCGAGAAGATGATGGCAGGCACTCCTCCGAGGGCGTTATCGGTTTTATAGTGAAAAAGAACTTGTAAGCAGCATTGTTGAAGTCAGTAGTGTCTCGGCTCGGGTAGCATACTTAATACTGCCCACCGACAGGTACTCCCTGAAGGTGATTCACGTATATGCCCCGACCTCGAGCGGGACTGACGAGGCAGTGTACGAGGACATAGCGACAGCATTACACAGTACTGCTAAGGCTCACAATAACGTTGTTATGGGGGACTTTAACGCCAAAGTGGGCGTACAGGAACGCGGCGATACGATAATCGGTCCTCATGGTGCGCAGAAATTACCGAGGTCAGTATCAAATGTCTGGAGTCGCAGGGGCTCTTCTTAATAAACTCTTTTTATAAGAAAATGTCCTACAGAATGTGGACTTTGCGACGCCCCGACAAGGTCACTAGGAAGCACATCAAAACGAACAAGAAGTGTATATTTAAAGATGTCTCTGTGATAAACAGGTTTAATACTAGAAGTGATCACCGACTTGTCCGAGCATCTTTGAATTTATTCTACCGTGCCGAAAGGGCCTAATGATGAAGCCTACTCTCCGACCTACTGCGCTCCAAATGGCCATAGGGTCTGAAAAGTTCTAACTGGCACTTCAAAACCATTTCGATCTGCTGGAAACCACTGACAACGTTCACGAAAAAACCGATACATTGGTCAAAACGCTACAAGTCGTCGCATGGAAACAACAAGGTTCCATCTAACACTTTTAGGTAAAATTTGTATTCTATTTCCCAGGCATCACAACAAAATTTTGGTTCTATCTACATTTTAAATATACAAAATACTTCAATAAATTCTGATATATGACCTGTGCAACTAAGCTCTAACCAAAGACCTTAAACTTATAAGTATAAGGTCTTTGGTTCTGAGTATTAAAACATAAAACATCGCTTGCGGCAACACCGTTCTATTTGCACATGGAAGTGGAACTATGTTGCATGAATCCTTATGAATCGGGATGAATTGGTTGTCAAAGAGAAATGTTAAAATCAGATCTATTCACTGATATAGAAGAGTAAGCAGATCAAACATTTGCGAAAAATGGCGTAGCCTATTTCACACATATAATCCAGGGTCGCATTCAGCTATCATTTAATAAATAACCGTGTTGATAGGTTATTAGTAATGAAATGAATCGGCAATAAAGGAGTTTCAAATCGAACCAACAAGATGCTTTTTGACACATTATGACATAGATTTCGGAACCCGATTTTGAACAGCAATTTAATAAATAAATATTCAGGGACACTTGTGCTATGGAATCTCGACAACTGAATATGTATAAATATTATACATAAGAACACCCAAACTCCAAAATAAATATTTGTGGATCACACAACTATTTGTACTGACCCGGGTATCGATCCCGGGACCTCTGCTCAGCAATCGCATACACCACCACTGTGATAGACGATAATCGATGCAGTGAATAGCGGCATAGGTTTTAGTAGGTATATACAAAGTAGACCATTTGTAAAACTCCAGCAAAATGTCAAGAACGGGTAGCTGACAGCATAATCAATGACGATAATGTTATTCCATTCTTAGGGTATTTTTATATTAGGGTAGATACCTACTGCTTAAATTATAATACTATGCACCTCGTAAAAATCATAGGCGATGGGGGTGGGCTGGTGCTAGCTCCTTTGATCTTGACCTTCCCAATCGCATTAATGCGCACACGTACTATGTCCATTGAGACATGCTATACTTGACGAAGAAGAGACCTAGGAGTCCTGTGGCGTTTCTGAACGCACCTTACTTTGTCTATCTGTCAGTGCTTTTGACATGGACACTGCTTCGCGCCTTTACGAGAGATTAGAATATACTGTGAACGGTCATAACGAGTCTATGAGTTTGCTACTGATAATCTGTAAATAATATTCTTGATAGTAGTCTGTGAAGTTTAAACAGTATACTGCTTGTTTATCTCAGTACCTTTGCACTACTTTGTATTCTTGCAATTTATGTACATAAAGCAAACCCCACCAAGACCGGACATTTCATTTACCAACCCACTTGCCCCATAAGAAGACTCGCGGTTTGGCGCTAGCTGGAGCGTGACACAAGAACAAAACGGGAGGAAGGAAGGAGCCAAGGTCCTTCCCCCAAACTGGTGACCACCGACGCTGCATAAACAAGAATACGCTTATTTCAACTTGCCCTGTCAAAGTTGTCGCGGCACACAACAAGAAGCAATCTTTGTCAAGTTTTGTCATACTAAACGTGCCGTACCTACCGACAAGAGTTACACGTGCCGCCTAGTAGTGCTATCCTTCTGTCTTCCCTGCGAGTCAACGCACAGCTCACAGCTACAAGGAAAGTGCAAGTACCATCTTCACAATCTATTTTCTCTCTGTTTCATTAAAACTTTTTTGTGTTTACCTCTACTAACTTCAGTGTGCATCCCAAGTTTGGACAAAGAACATTTCTTGAAAACTTCAAACACCTATTTTGTACTTTATTCTTACAAACCTGTTATACTATTAACTTACAATAATAACAAATAACTTATAGATGATAAGCACTAATAGATTTGCATGTAATTGTATGTTTTTTATTATTATTGTATTGTGTTTTGTGTTTTATCTGTTTGTCATTGTCTTGTGTCTTGTGTTTTATCAGTAATTTTGGTTTGGGTTGGTGTTTGCATGTGGCATACTATAGGTACATCTTGCATAATTTTTGCCTGCATTGTTTTCTATACCTACTAACAATCGTTATCTGCTTTATTAAATAACTAATATGGATGAGGCACTAAAAGCCAACTTAGCTACCCTTGCGGCAGAAAATACTGCACTGCGTGCTCTGCAAGAATCTAAACCACCCAGAGAGTCAGCTGTGTGTCGGGTGGCTGTCAAGCTACCTCCACTATGGCCGGACAGGGTTACAGTATGGTTCGCTCAAGCCGAGGCACAATTTCTTTTAGCAGGTATAAACACAACAAAAAAGTTAAAAAAAGTTTTTTTTTTTTTTTTTCATTGCGAAATAGAAATGAAAATATCTGGCTTGCTTTCTATAAGAGAGAGAGACAGACAGAAAATCATGCGACGCCGCACAGCTTACAATAGCTTACTATAGCAAAAAGTGTCGTGACAACTTTTCGTAAGAATTTTTTCCGTCTAGCCCCCTTTCACAACGCGCGATAAGGAACTTCGTTCCAATATCAATGGTGATGGAGTAAAAGCACAGCTTCTGAAGTACCTACCTTAAGGAAAATAAGTGCTCACTAACCGGTCTAGAGATCAACTCAAGCAAGACCAAAATAATGACATACTCAATATCTGTAGACATAACTATCAACAAACAGAAATTAGAATATGTAGAGGAATATGTATATCTAGGCCAGATAATTTCGCCAAATGATCAAATGTCCAAAGAGATTGACAAAAGAATCGCGAGTGGGCGGAAAAAGTAGAGGGTCTTGAAAGAAAATAATTATGAAAAGCAAGGAACTGGGCAATAAGATCAAGAATGAAACTTTTGATACCTGCCTACCCTGTATCACATACGGGTGCGAAACCTGGGCTTTGACAAAACGTCTAAGGGATAAACTAGCAAGATGTCAGAGAAGTATGGAGAGGAGTTTGCTAGGTCTGAAACTAAGAGACTAAGTTAGAAATATAGAGATTCGGCGTAAAACAAAATTAACAGACATCCTGTCACATATTGATCGTCTAAAATGGAGGTGGACTGGTCAAATGCCCTGTTGCAAGAAGAAGAAATGGAGCAAACTGGTGACATGTTGGTAGCCAAGAGATGGCGTTTGAAGCCGAGGTCGCAAAGCGAGAAGATGGGAGGATGAATTCAAAATGACCGCAGGACCCCTTTGGACAAGAATAGCGACAGAAGTCAGTGGAAAGAGTTGGAGGAGGTCTATGCCGAAAGGCACACCGAAATAAGAGACATTTTGTGAAAAGTGCAGATTTATATTATATTTTCTTATTTTTACGCTATAATCATTTTTACATTGTTACTTTAAGTGTATTGTTACAAATGTATGTCGAAAATAAAGGCATTATTTATTTATTTAGAAATCTATAAGTGATTCGTCAGGCAGTCTAGCGAGAACACGTACACACGGTAAACCCGTTTTCAAAATTATAAAAGAGATCACCAACCTTTTGTTAGTGCTTATAGTGTGATTATTATTCATAATCCTTATCAAACATAAGAATGAAGACCTGCGCAGCATGTAACTCCCACTTCAGTGATGGTGTTCAATGTTCGAGCTGCAAAGATGAGCTCGATTTCAGATGTGCAAGCATATCTGAATCAGGATGGAGAAAGCTGGGAGCTGAAAGGCGCGTTCAGTGGAAGTGCCCTAAGTGTAGAATATCGTCGCCAGCCGTTTCCAAAACGGAGTCGTCAACTACGTTGGAGACAATTCTATTGGAAATCCGTGCAATGAAACGTCAGTTGGAAAGCCTACCCACTTTGGTTGAAGATATTCAGACGATTAAGACTGAGCTTGTTGAGTTGAAGGATGTCTACACCAATTGCAATGAAAAAATTGATGATTATGGCAATAGAATCATTAGCCTAGAAGCAAGAGTTGCTGATTATGACAGGATTCTGGAGGCGTTCGACACAATGCAGGTGGACTTTCAAAAATACAAGTATGATCTTTTATCATATGAACAGCGATCCCGGTTGAACAACATCGAGATCAAGGGGGTCCCCGTAAAAAAAGAAGAAAACCTTTTTTCAATCTTGGATGCCATAGGGCATAAAATAGGTCACGTGTGTCCGAAAAGCCAAGTTAATTATATCACAAGGGTTCCGATACACAACTCCAATGAAAAGCTGATCATAGTGAGCTTCGTCAACCGCTATGTAAAGGAAGATTTTATAGCGGCAGCGCGCCTGGTAAGGGACCTGTCGGGCATTCAAGGAGGTCACCGTATTTATGTCAATGACCATTTAAGTGTGGAGTCTAAAAAACTATTAACGAGGACCAAGATTGTCAGCAAAGAGAAGAATTATTAATTTGTATGGGTGAAACACGGCAAAATCCATGTACGTAAATCGAACACTTCTAAATCCTTTGTTATTCGTAATGAAAAAGATTTAAACAAAATAATTTAATATGTAATTTAATCTTACTTTTATCGCTACCACTTACAATATTTTACTATAAAATGTTTGCTACCTGTGCCGCTTTGTATATCTGGATACTCTTTCATTGTTTGCTTGATGTAGTGTATTATACTCACTATCGCGCTGTCAATTTTCGAGTACAAGCGCTTATAAATATACTTAACCCACTCGCACTTAGGAGCGCGTCAGAGGCGCGCGCGCCTACAGCGATATATTGCTTTCTTACTTCTTTCACTGTTTATTTCGAAACCATAAGTACCTGGGGGGCGTCTGCTAATGTTACCGATTACTACCCCATATCATGTTATTATTGTCTACTTTTTAATTATTGTAGTTTTCAGTTGATAATGGTATTATTTACTAACACCATTGTATTTGTTTTCCCTGGTATCAAATCAGTGGTTACCGTGCATTTTTTCATTGTATATGATCTGAATGTTCGTACTCGTAGATTAAAATCGAGGGCTGAAGCCCGTTACCATCGAATTATAAATTGTAACCTATTTATTATTGCGTGGCGCTGCGCTGGACATAATAGTATAACTAGCTTGTGTATTTATGTTGGCGTTCGTGGTGTTTTCTTGATTGGCCTAAGACATTGTAATTGTGTTTGCGGCTCGCTAGCGGTCATGGATGCGGCGTTTGCTTTATGTTTTGTTGACAAGCGTAGTTTGCCTTACTTTGCGTTACTATATTCATTTATTGTAATGTGTATTTATTGCTATTTTTTGAAATGTTTTTATACTGTTTTTGAAAGCTTAAATAATGATTGACTCAAACAAACAAAGTTTAAGTATATACTACCAAAACGTTCGCGGACTACGAACCAAGACAAATGCATTCCATAGGCAAATGCTAATGTGCTCGTATGACATTATTATTATTACAGAGACATGGTTACTGGAGGGTATTCAAAGCTCTGAGCTCTTTGATGATCGTTATGTTGTTTGGAGGCGTGACCGTGATTATGACCTAACTAAACAAACTAAGGGTGGTGGCGTACTCATAGCAACTGGTAGGGAGTTATCAGTTATTTCTCAACCCTCTTTCAACACCACTGCAGAGGACCTGTGGATTAGCGTACGTCTTAAGAAAGTACACTCACATTCGTGGACGAATCTATTCATCTGTGTACTTTACCTGTGCAAACAGAATAAAGGCTTAACCTTTTCATCACAACTGTCAAACTTTCTGACTCAGTTGAACCAATCAGTCATATCTCATCCTTCCACTGAGTTCCTGGTCGTTGGTGACTTCAACATGAGTGACGTCAGGTGGTTACCCTCTGTTAACAATACCTTTACGCCAAGCAATTACACCTCGAGAAATGAATTTTCTTTGATAGATGAGCTGTGTGTCTCCAATTTAGGTCAATATAATGGAATAGTCAATAATCAAAATAAAATATTGGACTTAGTTATCTCAAGCATAGCCGTCAAAGTAAATAAATGTTTAGAGCCTTTAGTTCCTATAGACCCCCTTCATCCGGGATTATTAATTGATATGAGTTTTGTAGAGATATCATGGCTTATCCTAAAACAGCAAGCTCAGTATAGATTTGATGGAGGAGATTATGATTCTATCAACAGGGATATCAATTTGATAGACAGGGAAGGTGAATTTTCAGGCCGGTCCTTGGATGATGCTGTCGAATTCTTTAATAGGTCAATGGCAGGTTTGCACGGTATATATATTCCCCTTAAAACGTTGAAAAGTAAAGGTTACCCACCTTGGTACAGTTCGGCGCTTATCAAAGCTATTAAGGAAAAACATAAGTATTTTAAGTAAATGAAAAAGTATGGCAATACTTCCGATATCGTGGCATTTAAGCTACTTCGAGAAAGGGTTAAAACCCTTGAATCGACCTGCTATAATAAATATATAGAACTTACTGAAAATTCTATTAGAAATAATCCTAGATGTTTTTGCCTTTTGTAAAGAAGCGAAACAACACAAATGCTATACCCAGCGCGTTAACATACAATGATAAAATCATATCAACAGGTGGGAGCATTTGTGAGGCCTTCTCTTCATATTTTCACACCACTTTTCTTGACCCCATTTCCTCGACTACAACTCTTGACTCTAACTTCAGCGCACATATTGATACGGACCAGATTGCCAACATTTCTCGGATTGAGATTGATACCAATGAGGTCATAAATTTGTTGAGACAGCTGGATTCGACTAAAGCGGCAGGCCCTGATTCTTTATCGGCAATATTTCTAATACGCTGTGCATCCTCTATATCTCAACCAATCTCATTGCTTTATAAGAAATCTTTAAACTTATGCGTGGTGCCTAGGATCTGGAAAGCAGCTTTTATCACCCCGATTCACAAAAAAGGCCCTAAAACTGAAATCACCAACTACCGACCCATCTCCAAGCTATGCATAATAGCTAAAGTTTTTGAAAAGGTCGTTTATAGACAAGTTTATGCCGCTCTGAAACATTCTCTCAGTCCTTATCAACACGGTTTTCTTAAAGGAAGATCTACAGTCACGAACCTTGTCTTGTTTAATGACTACATAACAAAAGCAATGGACAATGGTAACCAAGTGGATGTTATATACACCGATTATAGTAAGGCTTTCGATCGCATAGACCATAATCGACTTATCCTGAAACTGGATAACATTGGAGTGTGTGGTGACCTATTGAGATGGTTCTCATCCTATATTGAAAATAGGTCGCAAGCAGTAGTGCTCAGCAATTACATGTCAGGTTGGGTCCCTGTACCAAGTGGTGTTCCACAGGGTTCTTTGCTTGGGCCACTACTGTTTATTGTTTATATAAATGACATAGACCAGTGCTTTAGGTCGTCTGGTTTATTAAGTTTTTCGGATGATATGAAGATTTATGCTACGATATCTTCACATAAAGATATAATGTCATTGCAGACTGACCTAGATCGTCTGGAAGTTTATTGCAGTGTAAATAAACTAGATCTGAATGCTAGCAAATGCTCAGTGGTAACATTCACTCGTAAACGAAGAATTATTCCCACTAGTTATACTCTGGGAGGCCGAAATTTGGCTAGGGTCAATTCAGTTCGTGATCTGGGTGTGCATATTGACTCGAAATTAATGTTCGATGAGCATATTGACAACATTTTAAAGAGAGCGTCCAGAGCTTTGGGTTTCATAATGCGGTTGTCCAACAGTTTCAGACAGGCGAAAACTTTAAAGATCCTATACTGTTGATTTGTACGGCCTCATTTAGAATATGCATCGCAGGTATGGAGCCCCTGTTATACTAAATACATAGATAGAATTGAATCTTTACAGAGAAGATTCATGAAATACTTATGCTACCATCAAAACATTCCATATAGCTCTCAAAGTTATCTTAACCTATGTAAACGGTTTCATATCTTGCCTCTGTCAATTCGCCGCGAGATTGCTGATTATTTGTTTTTGCTAAAAATAATAAACCATGATGCCGATTGCTCAGAACTCCTATCTAAATTCTCCTTTGTTCCAATCAAGGTAATCAGATACAATCCTCAGCTGCATATTCCATCCGCATCAACAACCTACAGACAGAATACTTACATTATTAGGGCGAGCCGTAATTTCAATAAATTATCCAAACAACATGATTTTGATGTCTTCTCCACCAAACCTGTATTAAGAAAACGCTAAGTGTAGGGTTTTTTGGTACTCCTGACTAAATGGGTAATTGGGTTTTTGTTTTTGTATTCTTTTTATTTATTGTCTACTGCGTGATGTCCGCTGTTTCTGTCTGCATTTAATTTATCAAGAAAACTAAAAGTGAAAACTTGTTATTGGCTTTCTGTAACTTATGAGTTAGATATTTAGGTTTATAAGCTGTAAGTTTTCTATAAATAAATAAATAAATGTTTATCAGTCTTCTAGATCCAAATGACGCACGGTTGCCGTATTTTATTTTCCAAAACTAGTGTATTATTCGTAATTTTGTGTTTAATAATGGTGGATTATGATACATAAAGTGTTCGAAAATGTGCATGAGTTATGAAAAGTGAAATGTTGCAGTAAACAGCGGTGTTCTATGTGTTAGTGCCAAATCTGCATAGAAAGCTCTAGTAAAGGACCCACTGCTTTACTAGGACGAGGACCAGAACCTAGGACTGAGGACCTAAAATCGACAAAGGACTAGCCATGACTAAATGTTATGAAAATATAAATTCTAACACAAGAGTGTATGGACCAAGTTTCCTTTACTTTGCCCGCCAAAGATTGGCCAGAACCAAAGACCTTATACTTGGCGGAAAACCCATTAAAAAATTATGGTAACTATTTAAAAAAAAAGGGACTTTGCGCGGGATCAATGATAAGTGCGAACGCTTGCTATATATTATTAGCTGTATACCCGCTATCTACTAGAAGGCTGAGTACCGCCGAGTGCACCGTCTGCACCAGTGCTCGGGCCCTTCAAGTTTTTCGGTTCTGGTGGTACGCCCCGTACCACCCGGTGAAACCTTACTCACCGAACTTGCGTCCAGCGGTGATCTTGAATCACACGTCGTACGACTCGGCTTTGGTTCCCGGTCTGCCACCAGCGGCAAGCCCCGGGAACCGGGACGGGAAGTATCGGCGTGCCGAGGTCACAGCTAGGGCCGCACTAAACGGTACATCACCCACCTGAGTACGAACGGAACGAACGTAGGTAGGTGTGAAAAAGTTAACACATAAAATTTTATGGAATTTAATTTAATCTGTAATATAAGTGATTTTATCTATTTAATATATTTATTAGTGAGCTACAGTTAGCAAATAGAGTGTACTCACGTTTGTGACACTATATGTGATAAAGAGAAGTATACTTGAACACCACCTGCCAGCATATAAACTTCACATTTTTGGCAATATCACTAATTAAAAATAAAATAGTTTGCTCTTAAAATAGACACTATGTCACAGCTTGAAGAGATCCAGACAGTCCAGAAGAGTCTCGAGGAGAGTTTCATCAGAAGAATGGATGAGCTGCAAGCACAATTGCATGTTGGTGGTTCCGCAAAGGACACAGTGGCCAAGGTAGCAGAAGAGTTCCGCACTTTCCGGGAACTTATATTTAACATCCTTGGACTACTACGGAAGCAGATTGCTGAATGCATTAAGTCTGTGGATATGGTGGATACTTGGCAGCGCCGAAAAGCTCTTGTGTTCTGTGGGATCCCGGAAGTAGAGAGAGAGAACTGCGTGGGCACGGTTGTAGGAATTCTTCAGACTAAGATGGCCTTGAAGGAGATCACAGCTGAGTCTATACAATCCTGTTTTCCAAATCCGTTTTTTTTTTAAGTTGCTGCTTTTGTTTGCGTTTTGTTATTATTATTCTATAGCAACCAACTTTAAACCAGACATAAATGTAATATGTTTTGTTATTTTTTTGTTTTGTGAGAGTTTGCTGGCGGGTGGTGCAGAGATAATTAGCATAAATTTAGTGTTGCATTGTAGTATATTTCTTTGTATAAAATTATTATTTACATTATTATTTATATATTTATAATTTTAACTTTATATTTAATTTATTACTATAATGACGAGTAGCTTATCAGATGATTCCTTTTATCATTCTGTCTGCGACTCTGATATATTATCAGAGAATGATAGTTTTTCCTCAGTAACTAATACACTCGGTGATGTACTTCGAAGTAAATTTGAACACGAACAGGGACTCAACGTGTGTCACATTAATGCAGAAAGTGAGGCTTGTCATTACAGCGATCTTGTTGAAGCGTTTGCTGATTCGAATATTCATGCAGTCTTGATTTCTGAGACATTTCTAAAACCAAATCTTCTC
The DNA here is from genome assembly GCA_948477245.1 of Thumatha senex. Taxonomy (NCBI): domain Eukaryota; kingdom Metazoa; phylum Arthropoda; class Insecta; order Lepidoptera; family Erebidae; genus Thumatha; species Thumatha senex. The sequence continues at coordinate 10,998,223 of OX419743.1, forward strand.
TCCACTTCATATCCACTTCCTGGCTTCATTCTTGTTCGGATTGATAGAATCGGTAAGGAGAGAGGTGGGGTTGCAATATATCTGCGCAGCGATTTTCCCTATAAAAAAATTGCTTCATCCCCCTCTCAATATTCTTCTCTGTAAAAGGTGTCAAAGTTGTACTCGGCGTTGTGTATTGCCCCCCCACTGTCAATTATTTCACTGATATCGAATCGGTCGATTTTAATACTAACCTTCTCGCTAGAGACTCCTGGCGAGCTGTTAAACTTCTACACTTAGTTGAATCAGCCTGTTTACATGTTTTGCCACTCCAGGCGACACACCATAATGTGGATGTGACAGACACTTTGCTTGATTTAATTCTTACGTCTTCTCTATCTCTTGTTTCCTCACATGGTCAATGCCTTGCTCCAGCTTTCTCTCATCATGATTTAATCTTTGTCTCTTACATCCTCAAGCCACCTAAACATAAGCCTAAAATAATTTATAAGCGTTGCTTTGGACGAATGGACGTTACTAAATTCCGTAATGATGCATCTGTAATTGATTGGGATCCGCTACTTGAGGCAAATACAATTGATGACAAAGTACTAATTTTTAATGACATAATTCATAAGCTGTACGATATTCACGCCCCAGTTATGAAAGTTAAATTAAAACGTCCCTCAGCTCCATGGATAACGGAAGAGGTTCGTATGGCTATGAGGCGTAGAGATAAAGCGTTTCGAGTTTTCAAAAAACACCGTAAGGAGTTAGACTGGTGCGCTTATAAAACTGCTAGGAACCGCTGTAACCAGGTGATACGCAATGCTAAACGCCGACATATCTTCACTAATATACCTTCCTCATCATCTGCTGATATCTGGAAGTTTCTCAGGTCGTTGGGTATTGGTAGGCCAAGGAACATGGAGCTGCCTAAGACGCTTGAGTTAGACGTTATTAATGATCATTTCTCCACTTCTTATCAAATCGATAACATAACCAGGCGTCAGACAGTTAGCTTTGTGGCTGGGCTTGCTAGTCCCAACTATGATATTTTTCAATTTTCTCCAGTCACGTCGGATGAGGTCAAAAAGGTGGTGATGTCTATAACATCAAAGGCGGTAGGTTGCGACAATATTAGTCGTCGGATGATTACAACCATTCTTGACCAACTCCTTCCTGCAATTTCCTATATCATTAACTTTTCCCTTGATTCTGGTCAATTTCCTACCACATGGCGTAAAGCCTATGTCCTTCCCCTCCCAAAAATTTCCAATCCATCCTTGCCTAGTCACTATCGTCCAATCTCCATCCTCCCGTTTCTATCGAAGGTGCTGGAATCCTGCGTACATAGTCAATTGACTAAATTCATACGACTTAATAACATACTGAGTCCACTACAATCTGGTTTTAGGACAGGTCATAGTACAACGACAGCTCTCCTAAAAGTTACGGGTGATATCGGGGCGGGAATGGAGAGGGGTGAAGTTACAGTGCTGGTCTTAGTGGATTTTTCCAACGCGTTTAATTGTGTCAATCATGATATCCTCTTATCTATCCTGGTCCACCTAAAGATTTCATCTGACGAGTTGGATTGGTTCTCATCTTATCTTCGTGGTCGTCAGCAGTCAGTTCGCGTTGATGAGAAGTCATCGACCTGGCGCGATCTGGTCGCTGGTGTTCCTCAGGGCGGTATACTATCTCCTCTTCTATTTACTATGTTTATTAACCTCCTTACCCGAGAGCTTCAGTGTGCGTATCACCTGTATGCAGATGACCTGCAGTTGTATAGTCAGGCAAGGGTGGAGAATCTTCCGGAAGCCATTGCTAAAATATACACTGACTTAAATGCAATGGGACACTGGTGTGACCGCTTTGGACTTACTATTAACCCTGAGAAATGCCAAGGTATCATAATTGGGAGCAGTCGTATGATGAGTAGACTGGACGGAGTAAATTTGCCGTCAATTACCTTCAACACAAGAACTATTCCAGTTACTCTTAGTGTTAAAAACTTAGGCCTGCACCTTGATAATACCTTTAATTGGAGAGTCCAAGTCACTAACGTGTGCCAGAAGGTTACTGGAACGCTACGTGCCTTTTATCGACTTAGGAACTTTCTACCGCCCAAAACAAAAGTTAAGCTTGTTCAAACCCTTTTATTTCCCATCATAGACTATGGTGATGTGTGCTATCTCGACCTGAATGCAGATCTTCTCAATAAGCTTGATCGGCTTCTCAATAATTGCATTCGATTCGTTTACAATCTTCGAAAATACGATCATGTCTATGTTTATCGTTCCTAGTTGGGTTGGTTGCCCATACGTCAGCGTCGTAGTATGCGTGCCGTATCGATGCTTTTTTCAAAAATTAACTAATCTAATGCTCCTTCTTACTTGAAATCTCATTTTCAATTACTCTGTTCTAATCACGATAAAAATTTGCGCTCTTCGAATAATCGCCTTCTTCTCTGTCCCACTCACACTTCAAGTTTGATTCATTCATCATTCTTCGTGCAATCAACTCTCCTCTGGAATGCGCTTCCGTCTGAAGTTAGGACATGCACCAACCGTTTGTCATTCAAAAATAAAGTACGGGAACTTTACAATCCTTAGGAAAACATTCTCTATTTAATGAATTATGTATATATTTATAAATATTTATGTATATGTATATTATATAATATGTATTGTAATGTGTATTTGTATATTATGTATTTGTATTTACCAATGTATTTACCAATTTATGTCTCAACATCAACTTTGAGCACCTTCCTTCACTTACCTATCTCTGCATCACCCTAAGGTTGACTGCAAGAAAATGCCTACGGCATTAAGTCCACCTCTGTACATATTTTGTGCATAAAGTTTTTAAATAAATAAATAAAATAAATAAATTTCGCGTTCGCGCATCAGGTCCGCGGAAAATGCCGCAGACCCCCCACCCTCCACCCAGGAGGCCCACCCGCCCCGTAACCCACGGGGGCAGGGTCTTCTCCAGAACCCGGACGATGGGCACGCCCGCCGACTTTGCCAGAGCGGCTGCCGCCGCTGGCCTTGTCGGGGTCACGCCCGCCACCCTACTATCAAGACCTGCAGTTGGAGCAGGCGACGAGCTGTTCACGGCTAGCCCGCTTACGCGCACGCGGTCTCCGACTTGCACATTCGAAGCGCCTAGCACCTCGGCACCAGCGCCACTGGACCCGAGGACAAGACGCCCGCCACCACCACCACCATCCCTACCACCCTTAACAGGGATCGTAGCGGAGCGTTTCCCGTCTCCCCCAAAACCTTGGGGCGTCAAGGGCCCCACCAGTACTAGTACTAGAACAGTACGTTTCCAGTCCCCTCCGGGACCGATCACTCCCATGGGGACGGCCGGCCCAAGTGGAGCGACTGACGACACCCAACCTCGCCTAACCTTCGCAGAGCTGGTGGCACTCAACACCACGCCCACCGCGAAGCCTACGACAGCCGCAGACCAAGCTGTCCCACCCGCTACCACCACGGAAACCCACCAGTAGCCGCTACCCTCCACTTGTAGTAGAAGTACTGCCCGACTGGACAACGCACTTCAAGGAGTTGAAAAAAGCGCTTGGCCACTCTCCCAACGGTCGTCCCTTTGGGAAGGGTGTACGCTTCATCCCCAAGTCGGAGAAAGAGTTTCTCACAATTCAAGCATACCTCTCTCGGCTGAAGAAGAATAGCGTAATCGCCTGGTTCTGCTATTCGCTTCCAGCCGAGCGAAGCGTAAAGGTCGCAATACGAGGCCTCCCATCCAACACGGACCCGAAAGAGGTGGAACGGGAGCTGCAACAGCTGGGCTACGTGCCGGAGCACGTGCGGACCATTCCTGCCCGACCAGGAAGACCAGGATGTCTCATGTTCGCCCAACCTAGACGAACACCAAATGTCGTCCCAGGCATATACGAGGTGCACGAGCTCCTTTGTATGCCTGGGATAACCATAGAAGCCTGGCGGGGCAGGAAGGGCCCCGCCCAATGTCATCGCTGCCAACTTTTCAGACACTCCTCCCACAACTGCCACAGGCCCATTGCCTGTGTGCGATGTGGGGAGAACCACGCCGCAAAAGAATGTCCTCGCCCATTGGAGGAAAAGTCCACATGTGCGAACTGCGGTGGAGACCACACCGCCAACAACGCTAATTGCCCGGTGTTCAGAAAGGAGGCCAGGAATAAGCGAAGAAACGCCGTGGTGGAAAAAGAAACCGGCATAAACAGGCACGCCAGGAGCAGTCAGCGGCAGCTCCTGTGCCTAACGAAGCCGCACCACCAAAGGTGCAAGAACAGAAACCACAAGCGGTCGCTGCCCCCTCCCGAGGAGCGAAGGCCCAACCTCAGGCCAGTGAAAGGCCAACTCACAAGATCGCCACCATCATCGGTACCTTACAGCAGGTCCTGGTGGCGATTGAAGAACAGAGGGATCCGATCCCTCTGATCACGAGATGTATGTTGGAGCTCTGCACCATTCTCGCCTGAGCTCCACATCGCATATTGCAATGCCGACGGGCTTTCTAAGGAGAAGTGCCGTCTCTTAAAACTCCTTCTGGCCCAACGACGAGTGGACGTCGGACTCATCAGCGAGACTCACCTCCGACCGGTGGACAATTTGAAGGTTTCCGGATACTATGTCTACCGGGAGGACCAAAACTCGCCACGTGGATTCGCATACAGGGGCCTAGCAGTCCTGGTGCGTCGGAACATCGTTCATCAAGTGCTGCCGGTACCAACATTGCAGTCGTCGTACGCCCTCGGCGTGGAGGTCTGCATTGACCGTCAACCCATCCGTGTGTTCGCCTTTTACAAGCCGCCGCAGAATCGGCTGGCGATGGCAGACATACACTGCCAGCTGGACTCGCCACTACCTACGGTCATCGCTGGCGACTTCAATGCAAAACACACGGCGTGGAATTCCAACATCATCTGCCCAGATGGCAGACGCCTCCTGGCCGATGCAGATCGCCACAACTACGAGGTGCTAGGAGCAGAGGTCCCGACGCATTACCCGTACCGTGCAGCCGACACTCCAGACGTCATCGACATCGTCGTCGTCCAGATTATATATTATCCAGTTAATCCAGGACGTCTAACGTTATCGCAACGGCGATAACGTTAGACGTCCTGGACGATCACCTGATTTCCGACCACCAGGCAGTACTGATATCCCTCAAGACTCCCCCGAAGACGACAACTGCGCCTTCTCCGCGTACCTGTCATGACTGGCGCATTTTCGCCGTTTACATGCACACACAGACGCCAAGCAGGAGAATCGACAAACCAGCAGACATAGAAAAACTAGAAGAAGAGCTCAGCGCAGACATGACTGCCGCGCTTCGAGCCTCCGAAATCGACGCTGCTCGCAAAAGAAGGCCTCCCGAACTTCCCAGGGAGATAACCGAGAGGCTCAAGGAGAAAAGGAAGCTGCGTAGGATCTGGCAACATACCAGATGCCCGCTTATGTAGACCCGGCTCAACTCACTGGCTGCCAGGATCTCGAGCGCGCTGGAAACAGCAGCGACCGAGTCCTGGCAACGCACCATAGAGCAGGCCGGCGATGACTGGACGGGCATACACCGTCTCTGCCACCACCTCTCCAAAAAGACACCTCCGACCAGGCCTCTCCTAGCCAGCGACGGAACTCCGCGCTGTTCTCCGGTGTTCTCCCCAGGACAGGTCCAGAGGATGATTCGCCAAACTAAGCTGAGAAAATCCCCCGGCCCAGACCGTGTAACAAACGAAGCTCTCCGCCATCTGCCGCTGCGAGCTATTGCTTCGCTCACTCGTCTTTTTAACGGCATACTTCGCACCGGCCACTTCCCTACAACGTGGAAACTTGGCCGAGTCATCCTCTTGCCCAAACCGGGAAAGAACATTCTACTACCTGGGAGCTACAGACCCATCACCCTGCTGTCGACCACCTCGAAGGTCTTCGAAAAGCTGTTGCTGCCTCACATGGTACCACACCTGACACCACGCGACGAACAGTTCGGCTTCCGTGCCGAGCACTCCCCAACGCTGCAGGTTGCGAGGGTGACGCATCTCCTTGCTGTCACTCGCAACAAGCACGAGCGAGCCGTCATGGTGCTGCTCGACATGGAGAAGGCGTTCGATCGCGTGTGGCACGCCGGTCTGCTATATAAACTGTCCACGTCTACTATTCCTCGCCGAATAGTTAAGACTGTAGGCAGTTTCCTGCAAGACAGGCGTTTTCAAGTGGCGGTTGAAGACGCCCTGTCTACGGAGCGACCCATCCGTGCCGGCGTGCCTCAAGGTAGCTGCCTCTCTCCAATCTGCTACAGCCGCTACACCGACGATATTCCAATTGCAGATGGAGCTACACTAGCGCTGTACGCCGACGATGCCGCATACATTACAACGTCGCTGTTACTGACCACGCGGCGTTGAAAATGCAACGAGCACTGGACTTGCTACCTACTTGGCTCCAAGCCTGGAGGCTGAGAGTCAATGTAGCCAAAACCCAGGCCCTCTCAACAGGCAGACACCTCATCCCTCCTTTGATGCTGTACGGAGAACCGGTCAGTTGGTCCCCCAGAGTGAAATACCTGGGAGTGACCCTCTACCGTAACCTATCCATGACGCCGCACATAGATGATGTGATAGCCAAGACGCGTGCCGCTCGCGCCCTCTTGCGACCAGTCTTAACATCCACCATGCCGCTCCGCGCAAAGCTCGGAGTGTACAAAATGTACATCCGGCCGCGGCTCACGTACGCAGCTCCAGCGTGGTACGCGCTGACCAACGAGTCCGGCCGCAAGCGATTGCAAGCGCAACAATCGCTAGCGCTACGCCAACTCGCTGACGCTCCGCGCTTTGTGCGGAATACTACAATCGCAAGAGACATGCACATGGAAAGCATCCATGACCATATCGGCCATCTCAGTGCCCGAATGTTCGAGCGGGCCGACGGAGCGCACTCCTAGCACCTGCGGGACATAGCGCCATACCATCGGCGACCGCCGGACAAAAAGGGCCTACCAAGAGACCTTTTACCTCATTGACTGGACAACACCGGACAAGACAACCGGTTCTCGTCGCTGGCTGACGGGCGCTTACTGGAACCTCATCCAGTAAGCTCGACCTCGCTAAGCGACGGGTTGTAGCCAAACCACTGGACTATACTCACTATGGCTGGCTGCTGGACGCCCACACAAATGGGTTGACCGCACCGCCAAAATGACACCACGGACCGCCCTGGTCCAACCCAGCGACCCGCCTGTAGTCGCAGGCGGCGTTGCCACCACTGAAATGGCCCAACGGCCAGATCACAGTTACCCCGGGACCACACAGGTTCAAGTGTATGAACTACGATAGCTATCTACTGTGTATGGCGGTGCGCTCTATATAAAGGCGCGCCAATTCGAGCAAAGTCCTTTTTTGGTTGCTGGTCGCCGAGACGTCAATACCAAGGATACGTGAGTCATTTCTTTTGTGATCATTTGTACGTGCGATTTAGTGAATTTGTGTGAGTTGAATCGTTGCTAAAGTGCTGGAGATTTGTTCCAATTTTAGTAATAACTTTTCGACATAATTAAATAATTAATTTAAAGCTGTAAAATAGAAAATTAAATTGTTTGTGAGTATATTTCTTTATTAAATCCACTCATGTTCGTAACATCAGAAGTGGGATAAGACAACTTACATTGGAGCTCACTAAAGACCGAACAAATCTACCCTCACTTAATTAATATTTGTGTTTCGGTATTGTGTAACCTAACTACGTTTTCTATCAACTTACCCAAATTCAATTTTCTCACAAATGAGATAGAATGCCTAGGGAGAGTAATTAATGAGGGTCAGGTGAAGCCGAGCCCAAGATTAGTGAAGGCTTTGTCAACAGTCTACAGGAAAGTTGGACCCAGGATTGCGTGGTCCCTTTAGGGTGCTCAACATCTTGCCAGGAGGCTGCTACTTACTTAAGCTATTGAGTGATATTGACTTAAGCTATTAAGCGATAGCTACAGCATGAACGCGCAGGCACAATACATGTAGCCATGACGTGGCGAATGGTGTCCAGAGTTGTGCGCAAGTTCTTCGACAGTAAGTGTCTGAACATTACAATTTTTTATTTATTTATTCTTTTATTTATTTTGTTTTCCTCTTGATCATACAAGTGTCACTAATTTCTCTGTCGATAACTACCCTTTCTTTCATTTAATTAATGCCACCAATTGTGAGCGATGAATGTGTCCTTGACACGTGAGACCCGGCCCTGTGGGATCTAACCCTGTGGGATCCGGCCCTGTGGGATTTAGCCCTATGGGATCTGGCTTGGAGGTCATGTTTTACACGACCGATGATACTACTGGAGTGATATCACTGCGTGGGCTGCACTGGAGTGAATATCACTGCGTGGGCTGCACTGGAGTGAATATCACTGCGTAGGTAGATGGTGAGACCGTCTGTGGGGAAACCTCTGAGAGTGTGTCTACCCAAAATTCAAACTGCTGATATCGTGAGCCGAGGTGAGCTGCTAAAGGTGACGCTGACAGCGCCGCTGAAGTCTCAAGATACCTCATGGATTACAAAGCGTACAAGGGCTCATTTCTTTATTTTGAGACGTCTCTAGAGTGAAATATGTGAGCTTGAGATCTGATTTTAGATGACGTACGAGTACAAGTTATATGAATTAAATGAAAGCGATATAGTGAAACGGGGATGCTTAACTGCAAAACGGATTATTTGTGTGACAGCGATCGCCTGTATTAATATTGGTAACTCTATTTTCCAGATAACGAATCTGTGTCACAAGCATCAGGTGCGCAGCGCTCTATGCCACAGCTCGATCCCGAGCGTGGGCCATCGACGGATGCTGCTGCTGGTCACAGCGACACCACGAGTTCCCGGGTCGGGGACAGCCCGATGTCAGGAGAGGCCGTATTAGCTGTATACCCGCTATCTACTGTGTATGGCGGTGCGCTCTATATAAAGGCGCGCCAATTCGAGCAAAGTCCTTTTTTGGTTGCTGGTCGCCGAGAGTTCAATACCAAGGATACGTGAGTCATTTCTTTTGTGATCATTTGTACGTGCGATTTAGTGAATTTGTGTGAGTTGAATCGTTGCTAAAGTGCTGGAGATCTGTTCCAATTTTAGTAATAACTTTTCGACATAATTAAATAATTAATTAAAAGCTGTAAAATAGATAATTAAGTTGTTTGTGAGTATATTTCTTTATGAAATCCACTCATGTTCGTAACAATATATTATTTTCTAAAACTAACTAGTTTTACTAAACCACCACACGCGCCATAAAACAAGGTAATTGCACTCAATTACCTTGTTTTATGGCGGGTGTGGTGGTTTCTTGAACATAAAAGTTGTGTTAACGTGCTATAGTGAAAGACAAGCGATTTCTATCTTGCCGCGTCAAGTCCACTGAAAACCTAAGTATAAGAACCATCAGTATACTGAGGGCAAGGACCAGGACCTAGGACAGAGGACTCAACATCTACAAAGACTGGAGGACTAAATTAGAAGATAAGATTGAAGAAATCTATATTTATAAAAACGAATCCCTATTTCCCTTGGTCACGCCATCACGCGTGAACGGCTGGACCGATTTGAAAAATTATTTTTGTATTGGATAACCTATTTATTAAGGAAGGTTCTAAGCTATATATCACCACGCCACTAAACAGTAGAGCGGAGCAGTAATCATAAATGTCAACAAATCGGGGAAACTTTCGTACATTTTTGGAAAAGTAATAAGCGACGGGATTAAATGGGTGCCACGGGATTGGAAGTATGTCACGGACGAAGCCGGGTAGGTCAGCTTGTATGATATAAAAAATAAGATTTGGCTAAAAGGTCTTCGTTACCAGGCCGTAAAATAAATAAAAAACTTGAGAGGTGTCAAGGGACACCCGGATGGAACGAAGTTATATTGTCCACAAGGAATTATAATATTGAAAAAAAGAACTATAAAAAAAAACAACAGATGTAAAAAGATGATGTTAATGTATTAAAAAATAAAATAAAAGTATATAATTAAAACCATTTTATTATCAAAACGATTTAATAAAAGAGCTGGTACTGACATCTATCAATCGTATTAGGAACTGATAAAATATAGTGATAGTACATTGTTATAAGAATTGCCTCTAGGTGGCACTTTACAACGACGAACAGACTAATATAGTCCCTTTTAGTTCAAGCTTATAATCATAGATGGCGCTATAATATAGTATGTGGAGACTTGAATGGATGGGTGGGTACCGCTCGCGATGGTTTTGAGTCGGTACTCGGGAAGCATGGGGATAAAAGGGTGAACGACGCACATAGGTAGACTTCGACGATTTAGGCGGCCAAAAGTCATTTTTTCAAAGTCAATTTAGCCATAAAACTTTGACCGGTACCGTTACAAGACACTTCCATGAATCTATCCTCACTATCCCCACCCTTGGGCCATGTGCCATGAATTATTTACACATAGTCGAAACTTGACCTCCGTTCCCGGTGTACGTTACAGTTCTCGACTCTCACTGTGCAACTTCTCTTACAAAGTCCATATTTTTTTTGTGAAGGTAATTACCTTAGTGAAAGTGATGGATTCGCATAATTCAGGTATGAATCTTTGAAACTATATATAATAATGGTGTTTTATTACAGATTGTCATTTTTTTTTTCACTTGTAAGACAAGATGTTTTTTGTACAAATTTATCATTGATTTTCGATTTCTCAAGAGTTTTAATTATACTTCAGGGTCCATCCCACCTGTTTTCTTCTCTTTTACGGTATAAACAGGGTCTTAGTATTATAGTAAACAAAAAATTTGCCGCTAGAAACCGCAAATCTCGGAAAAATCCTTAATCAAAGATTTTTTGTAAAAAAACAAGAAAAAAAAATATTTTTTCTAACGCTTCTAAAATATAGTTGTCTTCGTTTTAGGGTCATCAAATACCTCTGGCGTGAAGGTAGTGACGAAAAAATATTTATTTGACTTAATGCAGGGACAAAACTTACCTTCTTTTGATGAGAAATTGGATTATTTAGAGAATTACTTGCTGGTGCGCTATGGTGATACAGAAGACAATAAAAAAACTCTTAAGCATAAATTTTCATACGTTAGATCGCAAATGAAACAAAGATGGTTGAAAGCACATAAAAATAAAGAGTTTTTCGAAAAAAATAATAGTTCTTGGTTAGGTGGAACCTTTGAGATTCCGATTGAAACAACTCATCGCCAGGGTCGTCCAAGTAAATCGTTTGCCGATTTGAGTGAGCGAAGCAAGAGAAGGAAAACAGAAGAAATACGTTCTTCCGTGGACCCTGAAGTAATAGTCCATGCTGCGCAAGTACTTTTACAATCAGATGGAAAAAGAAATGCGTCCAAAGTCCTGAAGGACGTAACCAATTCGCCAACAAAAGCCAGTCAATACAAAAAGGCTTATTCTAAGGTTGATGAAGCTATCCCTCCGTTGACCCCCTTCGAAGCACTTAAGATGTTTGTTGAGGCTGATCTCACACGTAGGCAATATGAAATAATAAGAGCAACAAACAAAAGACATTTCCCTTGTTATGACCTTTTGTTGAAAGCGAAGCAAGAGTGTTACCCGCCGAAATCGGCTTTACGGGTAACGGCTACCTGCGCGGAAATGGACCTTCAAAGCCTAATTGATCACACCGTTACGCGCTTATCGAAATTCCTGGAAGAAGTTTTGATAACACTTAATTCTAATGAAAGACAATCATTAACTATTATATTGAAATGGGGTTGTGACGGCTCACAACAAACGCGGTATAAGCAGAAATTTACAGAAGATGCCGACTCTGATGCAAATATATTCTTGAGTTCTTTTGTTCCAATCCAAATTGTCTGTGGAGAACAGGGCAAAAAGGTTGTATGGCAGAATCCTACACCTTCGTCACCACGATTTTGCCGACCGATTAGATTTCGCTTCGTGAAAGAATCAACAAATATCACTAGAGAAGAAATAGCATATGTAGAAAATGCACAAAAGCGCCTGACCGCAACAAAAGTTGATATTAATTCTAACGAATATACGTTTCGGCATATTATGAAAATGACGATGATTGACGGCAAAGTATGCAACGCAGCTACAAACACTTCTTCAACAAGTCGGTGTTTTATATGTGGAGCGACATCAAAAGACTTCAATGATCTTATAAATTTTTATTAAGGTTACGGTTCGAGTAGTTCAGGTGGCTAGAACATTGCCCTGGTTAGGCAAAGGTCACAGGTTCATTCCCTGTCTCGAATCGGATTGTCTTTTTCCACTTTAATAAAAAAAAATTTATGAGAAATTTAGCAAATAATTGCTTTAAAAAAATTTATTCAATGATCTTAGTAAAAATAAAGTAGTAAAATGTCCCGAAGCTCTCGAGTTTGGAATCTCTAATTTACACGCCAGGATACGGCTTTTTGAAAGCATTTTGCATTTAGCATATAAATTACCCGTAAAAAAGTACAGAGAAAGGAGGACCCCAGAGGAAAAGTTGTTAGAAGAACAAAGAAAAAGGGAAATTCAAGAAAGATTCAGAACAGAAACTGGCCTTTTAGTTGATATGCCTAAAGCTAACTTTGGTAACACAAATGATGGGAATACCAGTAGACGCTTTTTTGATGACACTGAATTGGCTGCTGAGATTACAGGCATTAACCATGAAGTTATCCATAGGTTGAAGGTTATATTAGAGGTGATTATTAGTGGCCATAAAATTGATGTTTCTAAATATAATAACTAAGCTTTGGATACAGCAAAGTTATATGTTGATCTTTATGGATGGCACCCCATGACGCCAACAATGCATAAGATTTTAATCCACGGTGAAAGCATCATCGAACATGCATTGCTGCCGATAGGACAGCTGTCAGAAGAAGCGGCAGAGGCACGCAACAAACACTTTCGCACCTACAGGCTTAATTACGCGAGAAAGTTTTCGCGCGAAGAGTGCAACTTAGATATTTTTCATAGATTATTATTATCATCAGATCCATTGTTAAGTAGTTTGAGGCCAATCAGGAAAACCTCACATAAATCTTTTTTAAGCGAAACTATTGCAATGTTGTTGCCTGGGGATCCAAATGAGACCGAAAATGAAATATAGGACTCCGACACATCTTTTTCTGAAGATTAATAACTTTTTATAAAATGTTTTATTTTTTTTGTTTTTTATGATATACAATGGAATAAAATTATTTTGTAAATATCAAATGTCTTATTTTTTTTTCATATTAGTATACTTATTTAGATTTTTTTATATATATTTAGTTATATAGGTAAATATATATATTTATATAAATATATATATATATATATATATTTTATACAGTTAAAAGTCTCAAAGGGCCTCTACATGTTGGACCCATGCCCCCATGCAAGCCTCTCAAAGGACCGGGCATCGTCCCGTGAATTACTCCGCTGAGACAACATAATAATATAAATTTTTATTAAAATCTTAATATTTATATATATTTTTAGTAAATAATTTATTAAAAATTTTTGTTTTACTCCATACAGTGTTTCATTTTATAATAACCTCTTTTAATTACTAAAACCCCATTTAAAAGCTGTTAACACAGTAAAATGTTTTTGGCCGCCTAAAACGCGAAATCTACCTATGTGCGACGCTGGCAAGCTAATACTGGCATTTTGTAAGGAAAAGGATTTGTTTGTGGCGAACACAATGTTCAACCACAAACAAATTCATATGTATACGAGGAGATGTAAGTCAAAGAGAAGCATGATAGATCTATTCCTAATGGATAGTCGGCTCCGTAAACAGGTGATGGACACAAGGGTTTATCGAGGCGCTGAGCTGGGATCAGACCACTACCTAGTCATAACTAGGATTAGGGGTCTGTTCGCGGGTTGGCGTCATCGTACCGAGTGTCCTGAACCTGGGCCGACTTATAGCATCAAAAGCTGGAAGCTGCAGGGTGCATCCATTAGGGATAAATTTAATGAAAGGGTAGCCGAAAAGCTTGGCGACGTCAATGTAAGTAGTGAGAATGTGGAAAGTGTATGGCAGAACCTTAGGGATAGTATGATAAATGCCGCTTTGGAAGTGTGTGGAGAAACGAAAAGAGGCAGTAGTAATAAGCGTGATGCATGGTGGAATGAGGAAGTGAAAGAAGCAGTTCGAATGAAGAAGAAAGCATGGCTAGACTACTTAGCCTCGCGGAATGATTTTAATACGAAAGAGAGATACAAGCTGCAGAAAGTTAACACGAAGGCACTGATAGAAGAAGCTCGTGAAAGGTGCAGAATGAAAGCGGATGAAAGGTTGTCGTCCAATTTCCGGGATAATGCCAAGCTCTTCTGGAAAGAGGTAGGCAAGACCCGGAGTTGTTCGGCAATCTGCAGTATGAATAAAGTGCTTAGTGTTAGCAATGACGTCCTAACAGACCAAACTGACGTCCTGCAGAGATGGAGTGAATATTATGGAAAGATGTATGCAAGAAAAGACAGAGATGCCACATCGGGAAGTGGAGCTCACTTTGATGCTCCGGATCCCGATGTCATTGAAGTCATTAATATGAAAGAAATAGAACAAGCGATAAGAAGTATGAAATGTGGCAAGGCTGCGGGAAAGGACAGAGTTACTGCTGAGATGATCAAGTACGGTGGGTCGCGTGTCTGGGACACACTATGTCTGTAATGCAACTTGTGCTGGCGGACGGGTGAAGTCCCAGATGACTGGCGAGTAGCAGTTGTAGTACCTATTTACAAAGGGAAAGGCTCGCGCCTAAACTGCTCCAGCTACAGGGCGATCAGCTTGGTCAGCTTAGCTAGTAAGGTGTATGCAAAGGTTATAACGGCACGAATGCAAGAAAAGTCTGAAAGGTATTTATGGGAGGCTCAATGCGGATTCCGACGTGGAAGAAGTTGCATGGATCAAGTGTTTTCTCTCCGCATGATCGCGGAAAAGTTTCTGGCTCTTAGCCAGAAGGTTTTCTGCGCTTTTGTAGATCTAGAGAAAGCATTTGATAACGTTGTGAGAGAAACGCTGTGGGACTTGCTGCCCGAATATGGTGTGGACGGCTCGCTACTGCGGGCAATACAGTCGCTTTATAGGGACTGTAAGGCTTGCGTGCGAGTAGGGGGGGATGTGTCACCTCTTTTTGATGTCTGTACAGGCGTCAAACAGGGATGTGTCATGTCCGCCTGGCTGTTCATAGTGTATCTGGACAGTTGCCTGCAGAAGTTGAAAGATTTTAATATGGGTGTGAATTTGGGTGACTTTACAGTAAACTGTCTGCTGTACGCTGATGATGCGGTGCTCATGGCCTCATCAGAAGCCGACCTTCAGGCATTAGTCACTAATATGAAAGAGGGGTGTCAAAGTAAGGGTCTCCGCTTGAATGCAAGTAAAACTAAGGTTCTAGTATTTGAAAAAGGTGACGTAAGAACTAAATGCGAGATTAGGGTAAACCAGGAACGTCTAGAGCAAGTGAATGAAATTGTGTATTTAGGAAGTATGATTAGCGCGGATGGAAGATGTGATTCGGATGTAGAACGGCGAGTAGCTGCCGGAAACAAAGTTAACGGTGCTTTGTCCCAGTTAGTAAGGCGACAAAGCATCGTAAAAGAAGCATGAATGGCGATTCATAACGCAGTGCTAGTGCCAACTTTGCTTTACGGTAGTGAAACCTGGGTATGTCAGCAGATGCATGAAAGTAAATTGAATGCTGTGGAGATGCGATCACTTCGAAGATTGTGCGGCGTTACCTTGGCCGACCGAATACGTAACGAAGTGATACGCAATATGGCAGGTTTGAATGATAGTGTCAGCGTTAAGCTGGAAAAGGGCGTGCTCCGTTGGTTTGGACACGTCCAACGAATGAGTGAGGAACGATTGACGAAGAATATATATTGTTCAAAAGTAGAGGGTAGAAAGAGTCAGGGTAGGCCGAGACATACATATGAAGACCACGTGAGCAGATTGCTCAAAAACGGAAAGGTCAAAAGTACTCGGATACCCAGACGTGCGTGTATGAAGCGATTGATGAATCTCGAAGAAGCGAAAGAAGTATGCATGGATCGCGAAGCCTGGCGATCTGTCCTCTCTGACTACCCCGTCAGGGATACAGCGTGAAGATAGTTAGTTAGTTAGTTATAATATATTTATGTTAATATTGAAACTGATGAAAAATGTGGCTTATGTTTATAGCATTTAATAAATTTATAGGCAATTTCAATTGGTGGAATTGCTTTCTTGTGGAGGCATTTGTCTATTTCTTGCACATAGTCTATATCTGAAATGGAAAGAGCATAATTAATAATAATATAAAAAAATATAAAATAAAAAAAGCAAATAGCAAAAAGTGTCGTGACAACTTTTCGTAAGAATTTTTTCCGTCTAGCCCCCTTTCACAACGCGCGATAAGGAACTTCGTTCCAAAAATATAAAAAAGGCTACATAAATAAACAAGACAGTTGTACAGTGCGCGGCGCGTAAGTTGAACTATGCGCAGTAACAGATTTTTAGGTGTCAATCGAAGTGCGCTATGAGGCGGGCGATGAGGAGCCACGCGTAACCACGGCAACGTAGCGACGCTCGGTGGCAAAAACTATCTTTGTTGAAAATGGATCATTTGTATCTGGATCAGTTCAAGACTCGAATCAGTAAAGTGCTTCAGTGCTTCATTTGTATCAGTGACTCAACTTGTATCTAAGCTCGATTTATTAGCGCAAATAAATTAAACAAAATCGTTTTTATTGACCTTTGTTTGAAAAGATATGTAAAGTATACATTATGTTAGTATTATGTTAAATTGAATTTCATTTGCCTAATGTGTACCATAAAAATCGATTTTCCTTCATACTTTCTTCAGGCTTAGGACTGACAGACTTACTCTTTCACTAAACTGTCTTTAGTTCTTTACTTATTGTAACACTTATGTAATTGAAAATCACAGACCCATCGTAAACAAACCGGTGTTTTCTTCCACAAACAAAGGTCAACTCAAACAAACAAATAAAATAAAAACAACGCGTACCTAATGCGTCATAGGTGAGCTAGTGTTGCTGTTTCTATCAATCACCCACTAGTAGCAAATCAGTGAGAGAGACGGAGTCGGCGCTCTCCGACGCGACGGCGACTACGCGACCCGAAGCGCTCCGAACAGTGTATCTCAATCTCACTAAATCGCGTCAGCGAGCGCCGCGAGCCGATTCAAACCGAGAATCATTAGAGCAAAAGAGCAAAAGATTCATTTCAAACGGTGTAAAAGATTTAAATCAGTGACTCACTTTAAAGAAACGACTCCCAGAGTCGTTTCAGTAAAGAGCGACTCACCTCTGGACGCTAGTCGCACTTCGCCCCTCGCGGCCCGCGCACGTACCGGTCGCTCGGTTCTGGAGTATAATCGTGCATAGTGTTCTTTATATATAAAGTTTAAAAGTTACACAACATATATTTAAAGTTTTTTCAGATTTTCATTATTGTTAAAAAGTTCAACCTTAAACCAAATTTAAGAAGCCAGGCGAGAAGGATGGTGTTTGATGTTTACAATTTTTTTTTTTAAATAATAATATTACTGAGTCTCTAAATAAAACTGAGGAGGCTACGAAAAAATCTTTGTCCACAGTCAAAAGGATTGTAAAAGAAAGCAAAAGTTCTGAATTTTTAGTGAGATTCAGGACGCCCGGTAAAAAGGGGCAACGAATAAAAACAGTTACGGGCATAGACGATTTTGACAAAGAGGTAATAAAACGATGCATTCACAATTTTCATTTAACTGAAAATGAATTACTGACCCTTGGTAAGCTTCGTTCTAAATTACGTGCAGATATAAATTTTAAAGGTTCTGAAAAAAGTCTTCACCGAATAATTAAGGAACTCGGTTATGAATGGAAAGCAACAGAGAATAACAGGAAAAATTTAATAGAAACATCTGATATCCGATTATTGAGAATAAATTATTTACAAAAATTAAGACCGACAACAAAACAGACCAATTGTGTACACAGACGAGTCGTATGTTCACGCTAGTCATACAAAATCAAAAGGTTGGACAGATGGATCTACAAATGGATTAAAAAAACCCATATCTAAAGGGCAACGTGTCGTGATTTGTGCCTAACGCTTTGTTAACATTCAAGTCCGGTATGAAGACCGGTGACTATCACGATGACATGAATTTTGATAATTACGAGAAGTGGATCCGCACTCAGTTGATACCGAATCTATGCCCTAATTCAGTAATAGTCGTAGACAACGCCCCATACCACAATAAAGAATATAATTTAGCGCCAAACTCTAACTCTAGAAAAGCTGATATGCAGGCTTGGCTTACAGAAAATCAAATCACATTTACGCCTGAAATGTTGAAGTCCCAATTATATCGTTTAGTAAAAAATAACAAAGATCGCTTCTAAACATTTAGCATAGACAAGATTTTCAACGAACATGGGCATGAAGTAATTCGCCTGCCGCCCTATCATCCGGATCTAAATCCAATTAAAAAGGTATGGGCAGCTATAAAGGGCTACGTTAGTAGCAAGAATATACGATGGAATGTACCCCGTGTTATAGAGTTGGTAACTGAAAAAGTTAATGCAATGGGACCATGTGATTGCAAGAAGTTATGCGATAAAGTCAAGACCATCGAAGAAGCTTATGTTAAAAGCGACTCTGTAATTGATGAAATGACGGAAAAATTCATAATACGAGTCGGCGATACTGATAGCAGTAATTCTGAAATGGATTCCGCAACTGACATTGAAGACGAAGTCGCAACAGCTGGACCCAGTTCCGCCGCCATACTTCTTGAAAATTATATAGAAGGTGTCATGCCGATGAGTGACAGTGATTGATTAAAAATATCTTATAGCCTGGAATACACATGCTACTAGGTAGTATGAATCGTGTATAACGAGCATACTACCTAGTGGCATGTGTATTCCAGGCTATAAGATATTTTTAATCAATCACTGTCACTCATCGGCATGACACCTTCTATATAATTTTCTCGTTATACACGAGCATACTACCTAGTGGCATGTGTATTCCAGGCTATAAGATATTTTTAATCAATCGAATCAAATCGTTTTATTACCCCTTTGTCAAAATCGTCTATGCCCGTAACTGTTTTTATTCGTTGCCCCTTTTTACCGGGCGTCCTGAATCTCACTAAAAATTCAGAACTTTTGCTTTCTTTTACAATCCTTTTGACTGTGGACAAAGATTTTTTCGTAGCCTCCTCAGTTTTATTTAGAGACTCAGTAATATTATTATTTTTAAAAAAATAATTGTAAACATCAAATACCATCCTTCTCGCCTGGCTTCTTAAAGTTGGTTTAAGGTTGAACTTTTTAACAATAATAAAATCTGAAAAAACTTTAAATATATGTTGTGTAACTTTTAAACTTTATATATAAAGAACACTATGCGCGATTATACTCCAGAACCGAGCGACCGGTACGTGCGCGGGCCGCGAGGGTCGAAGTGCGACTAGCGTCCAGAGGTGAGTCGCTCTTTACTGAAACGACTCTGGGAGTCGTTTCTTTAAAGTGAGTCACTGATTTAAATCTTTTACACCGTTTGAAATGAATCTTTTGCTCTTTTGCTCTAATGATTCTCGGTTTGAATCGGCTCGCGGCGCTCGCTGACATGTAATTCTGTAATGGATTCCGCAACTGACATTGAAGACGAAGTCGCAACAGCTGGACCCAGTTCCGCCGCCATACTTCTTGAAAATTATATAGAAGGTGTCATGCCGATGAGTGACAGTGATTGATTAAAAATATCTTACAGCCTGGAATACACATGCCACTAGGTAGTATGCTCGTTATACACGAGCATACTACCTAGTGGCATGCTTATCTCTTTTTGTAAATAAACTTGTAATGCTTGATATCTGTGTATCTTTGAATTAAACTCCACTGGTACGGGAATAATGCTATTGATGTCCGTCCGTCAGTCTACAGGTCTCATTTTCAACGGATTGGCATGCAAATTGGCATGGACAATCCATCCTTAATGTAGACAACAGCTTTTAGCGACGGGGTTTTTCGGTCTCGGAGGCAGGGGAGGGGAAATGGAGACAGGGGAGGGGAAACGGTTCCGTAGTGGTTGGCAAGAGCGCTCAAAACGAAAAAAATGTAGAATTTTTTTATTGATAAAAAAATTAACTCCGAAGTCTACGGTTCACAGAACCACTAGTATTAGTGTTTCTTTAACTATTTTATTTAGCCCCCGTTCGCACGAGCTTTTAAAATACCTCACGTTAAAACCTGACGTTGACGTTTTATAACAAGTTCTATTGGATTTTCGACGTAGAGTCCAACGCTCAACGTCGAAAACCCAACAGTGCGCGATAAAAGAATGCTGCGTTATAAAATCGCTGTCTTGTGAACACATATTAGTGAATGCTTATGTTCTATTTCAACTATTTATTAACGCCCGTTAAAAAATCGCCCATGCGAATAAGGGTCTAACGATCACTTCTCACGCCGCTGTTGTTCGAAATAAAATAATCCTAGAATATATTCATTTGATTTCGTTTCATTAAATTGCCTTAGCCATCTCATCATCTTACGCATTCTCGTACCGTACCGAGATTAACCGGCCCAGTAATAACCGGCCAGGAATTGGAATCCATTTTGTACTTTTTTTATAAGGTCTAGTTTACCGTGTGATATAAAAATTTCAACATTTTAGTTTATCTATGGTTGATCATCAACATTATGAAGAAGTAATAGATGCGTTCAAATTATTTCGTACAAGATCAATTTTTACATTATAAAATTTGTTGTTACGGCCCTGAGAAAAGTATTTTCTCGGTCTAAGATTCAATACAACCAAAAGACCAAGTCCATACAGCCTAGTCTTCAGTATTTATTATTTTCTTGTTATTATATTTTAGTCCTGTATAGTCGTTTGTCGATGTCAAGTCCTCAGTCCTAGTCCGTGCCCCAATAAGGCAGTGGATCCCTTATTGAAGCTCTCTATGGA
Organism: Thumatha senex; assembly: GCA_948477245.1. Lineage (NCBI taxonomy): Eukaryota > Metazoa > Arthropoda > Insecta > Lepidoptera > Erebidae > Thumatha > Thumatha senex. The sequence continues at coordinate 11,019,165 of OX419743.1, forward strand.
AATTTGACACTAACACAAACAACACCGCTATTCATTGCAATATATCACTTTCTTTAACTAATGCACTTCCGAACTCTTTATGTATAATATTCCACCATTATTAAACACAAAAACACGAATTTTACACTAGTTTTTGAAAATAATATACGACAAACGTGCGTCACTGCTCATATTCGCGCCAAAAGTCTTTTAGAATTCATACCAAATTACAATTCGCGGCAAATAGGTTGAACCAAAATGGTGCTCGTCTGCGCAGGTAAAATTATAAAGTAAAGTGTTAGACAGATTTAAATAAATAATAAGATCTAAAAGAAGAACTGAGTTTATCGTATTCAAATATGTTTATATTTTATGAATTGTGAATCTGAGATGGCTAAGGCAATTTAATGAAACGAAATCAAATGTAATATATTCTAGGATTATTTTATTTCTCGAACAACAGCGGCGTGAGAAGTGTTCGTTAGACCCTTATTCGCATGGGCGATTTTTTAACGGGCGTTAATAAATAGTTGAAATAGAACATAAGCATTCACTAATATGTGTTCACAAGACAGCGATTTTATAACGCAGCATTCTTTGGTACGCTGAGTACGAATTTCGTGTTAATTTTGCAATCCAATATGGCCGCCGCGCCGTGGATATAAGGTTAATGAGGACGAATTTTCAATAATGGCCGCAGTGCCGTTATAAAAAAATCAAGGGAATGGGTGCATGAACCAGGAATGGGAATTGCGGATAAGAACTATGCATGAAAAATGAGAACTGGGAGCTTGAGATGGGAACTGGGAATTCAAACAAGGGTAAATCGTCATTTGTGATCTCTTATTTGTTGAATTTGTCTCCGTCCTAAAAACAGTCTAAGAAAAAAAAGAAATACCAAACTCTATAGCGATACGAAGTTCGCCGGGTATATTAGGTATATTATTTCTAGAAAATGAGTTATTGACAAATATTTTTGGTACATGTCTAACTGGTCTTAAAATTACTGTTGTTTTTCAACAAAAGAATGATTGGATACGCTTTGAACAAGTTAATTTATTATTTAGTTATTTATTTATCACGTTTATATCTAGTTTAAATATTAATTATGACAAAAAACTTGCATACACTTTACACAGGATAACACAGTATAGAGTATGGTTATAATCCCACATGCTCCGCACACCATTTTTTTTATACCACTGAGGTGGCAGACAAGCGTACGGCCCACCTGATGGAAAGTGGTCACCCTAGTCTATGAACGTTTGCAACACCAGAGGTTATATTACTCTTATGCGATACCCAACATGAAATTTCTTCTGCTTGGAAAGTGGCTTCCTTTTAGTTGAAGCTAAAATAAAACAGAGTAATTGAATATTATTACTGTGTATTTTAGATTTGTATGTTCAGAAGATTATGTTTTCAACTTGGACAGTATAGTTAGTGAACATCACTAACTTTTTGTCCAAATTGTGTCCAAGTTATGTCGAAGTTATTAATTGTGTGTGTACTGAATTTATATAAGCTTGCCTCACACTCTTTCGCACACCCTCACACTTGTTAACTGCCTATCACACTCTAAACAATTGGGTTATTTCTATATGGAACAAACTTTCAGAAAGCATATTGACTACTAAATCAGCTAACTAGTTTGAAGTGCACAATAGACAAGTAGTTCTAAGAAAATAACCCACTACACATAAGTGACACATAATACTTCAGTGCAGTGATGACTTATCAGCAGTCACGGGTGTTGTCTTGTTTTACATAAGTAAAGACTCAAATGGTAAAAAACAATTTTATAGGTACCTGATACCTGTTTGAACATTTATTGCTACTTCATGATTATCATTGCAAGTTTGAGCTTCTTTTACATTTATGGTTAACGAACAATAGGGGCCGTTCAAGTATTACGTGAGCAGATTTCTTACCATTTTTTACCCCCCCGCCCCCCTTGTCATCAAAAGTAAGCAAAGCACTTACCCCCTCCCCCTATGCTTACGTAAACATTTTTAGTAATAAATGTTTTTTTATATTGTTATTTTTAAAATAGGAAAATTCATGAAAATATTAGGTTTAACTGATACACATAGAGTAAATGACAAAAAAATATAATCAGAAATAAAGAACATAACTAACATAAAGAATATTTTCGGAACACATTAACAGTCTTCAGTCCATGAAACCTGAATCCATGATTCTAAGTTATCGATGACATTGGATTGCTGCTCAGTGTTGTGAGTCTGCTCACTTTCATCCGATTTTGGAATGTCTACGTCACTCTCATCGAGCCATTCAACATCTTGGTGCTCTAAATTTTGAATAATGCACATCAGTTCATTAGCACGACGAGCAGCGACTCTTACAGGTCTAACTTTTCCCTCTGTGGGCGTGTTTACTTTTTTATGGATCTTCTCGATGTGACGATTTAATGATTTGACGGAAGCATGATAAAGACCACACGTTTTGCATGTTCGGCTTGAGAGCCTCAATTTTACCGTCGGACAAAAATAATCGTAGGGCATTTGCAAAAAATCTTTGAGGGTAGTACTCAAGCGTAGAGCTAAATTGACTGGAAGATCAAGAAATTGTCCTCCTTCATCCAAAACCAAGTCATCAACTGTTTGTTTTACTTTTGCAGGTGGTGGAAGAAACCTGTTGTCTAGTAATCTGAATAGGCCACTTCTTGGACGACAGCATTCTGTATTTTTACATTTTACAATTTGAAGCAAGTATTGGCTTTCACGCACATGTTCTGAGTACCATTTAATGTCTGGAAATTCAGGAACATCTTGTTCATCAGCCTCAACATATTTTGCAGTAACATTATAGCCATCAATTTCCATTGAACTCCATACTTCAGCTAATACATTTCCTGCAAATTCGAAATTATATCTTTCTAATTGCTCATCAATTGTAATGCCACGTTCATCCAAATGAGACCCAAAATGGTCATGAGGCAGTATTAAACCAGCCAGTTCCCGACTCAGAGGAGCCATTCTTCGCTCTACTCTGTTATACGCACTCCTTCCAGGAGCATTGGTAGCTATAAACAATGCATCGAGATCATGTCGTTTAAAATGTTGTATAGCAAACCCTATGACTTTTTGATAACGCGGATTTTCATCTGGCCCTCCATCAACCGTCATAATTACTACTGGTTTTACTAGTCCATGGTCAGTTTTTGCTAATGGTCGAAACTCTTCAAGTTCGAGAAGCGTCTCGAAATCCTGAGCATGAGTATTAGCAGTAGATGAACTATGCTTTCCACTTCGAATAGCGATGAATGTTGGCCCAGAACATCCGACGGCTTGCGGTTGTCCTAGCATATTGGAAGTAACTTTGATACCAGCATAAACAGATGGTATTAATTTATGACGCTCAGCGATTACCCAATCGTGGTCAGGTAATTTGATTCTATATTCCATATGCATTAAAAGAGGTGCTTGCTTATTTGCCGCAGTGACGCCAATAGGGACTCGAGCTTTGTCATCTTGAGATAAGAAAAATACTTGATCTGGTCCAAGTATGGATGCTATGTTCTCTAAATAATGGATTGATGTTTCAGCGAACTTGCTATCTAAGTGGCTCTTGTGGTGATCAGTTTGAGCACGAATGAGCCTAACAGGGACTGTCGATACATGTCTTCGTCCCTCTGTAGAATTCGATTTTCTGGGAATCAAACGAAGATATGTCGCACTGCGACTAATGTCAAATCCTAGTTTACGCAGTTCTTGTGTGAGTTCGTCAAGAGTTTTTACGCTGCGAATAGATTCCGTTCGTCTCCTGTCATCACATGCACTCCCAAATAAAGCTATATCCGCAATTGTTTTCAATAGTAATGGTTGATCGCTTTCAAGTTTAGGATATCCTACTGAATCCCTCAGAGATAGTCTTCTTTTTATTTCAGGATTTTCCTGACAAATATCTTCTAACTTTCTTTTCATACCATCCCTGTGTTTCTTCTGGGCAACTGCGTTTTGAATCTTCCTGTTTAAAGTATTTTTTGCTGTTTTTAGTTCCTCGCGCAACTTAATGATCTGTTTATCAACTTCAGCGCAATTTGGCATAGTATCTCTGGCAGAATACAAAGCGTTCAGATTTTTTTCGAGTAGAGTAATCTTATTTTTCAAAGCTTCTTGAGAAGGTTTTGCTCTTTGTTTATCTGCGTTATTATTATTTTCGCATTGCTCTTGTGATTCATTGCCGGTTTTAATTTTATCTTCTTTCTGTTTTTCAATGTTAGAAAATGGCTGTATAATTTGTGTTTTTTCTGCAGGTTTAAGACGTTGCCTAAAATGAAAAATTTCCAAGAGTTCTGCTGGATATTCTCTTATTAAGCTACATAAATTCACCGTATTTAATAAAACCAGCGTTTAAATATTATTGAAAGCTTTTCCCCACAGAAACCCTTCACATACAGATATTGAAAACATCGTGTATTTTGTGACCAATTGCCGGAGTCGATCTTAAGAAATAAAATATCAATCATTTACCCTTTTACTTTGAGATAGGCCATCATATTTTACTCATAAATCGTTTTAATTGTTACAGAACGTAAAGAGAAACTTTGTACTTATATTTACTCACCTTGGAAAAAAAATGAAGCAGATTGGATTTATTTTTAGTCGCCGCTTGCAATTCTTCTTCAATTCTCTTAGATACAATAATATCTAGTTCCTTATCTGACTTTGCTTGTAAGTTATAATTTCGCCAAACTTCGTTAACTAGCTTTTGTACATTTTGCACTTTCCGTCCCAGTATGAGATTTTTTAAAACTTTCGAACAGTTTTTGGTATAACTTGGATTTGTCTATATGATATGACATTCTAATAAGATATTTAAATTTAAATAATTAAAACGTTAAACTTTGGCTAATTGCATCAACATAAACACAAATGATAACTTTCAATGCTTACAATACGTTTAGAATCCAAACAAAACAATACTGATAGATGCGCACTTGCAGCCGGCCGGCACGAGAGTGAATTATTAGACAAGTGAATAGCGCACGGTAATTTCCCTAATGCGCGGTAATTCCCCTAATCAGTTCTCAAAGCGAGTGCCTACGCATATGTATTATTTGCGGGAATCCCCGAAAAAACTTAAATAACTAACGATGACGTAATCATCATCTAGACCCCCCCACCCCCCATGTCATCCAAAATAAGCAAAACAGAGACCCCCCCACCCCCCCTTGGTGCTTACGTAATACTTGAACGGCCCCATAGGGTTGCTCAAGGACAACGTCAACTGATAAAGAGAAGACATATTGTTTACAACAGCATTAAAAGTAGATTGCAGGAAAGCTTAATTTTAAGAATGAAGAACAATTTTGTACCAAAAAATAATAATAATGATGTTGTCACTTCCACAGGTAACACTTTTAGTGAATTAATCCAATTGCATGCAGGTGGAGAAATAAAATATTCGGCATAGTACTAGTATGGCGACTTGACTTACCTGCAATATGGTTACTTTCAATGTTGCCTTCTTCTGTAATCAGAATATCACCTTGACTTTTGAAATAATTATGCTCACTTAGAATATTCCAATCTGAAAATAGTATTTAAATGTAATTATAATTTAATCATCGGGATATTTGATTTCCATGTCACATAAGTTGATAAAAAAAAACAATTTGGTAAAAAAGACAGAAGGATATGACTACTTTATGCTAGAAATGTTAATACTAAATAGAGTGCTACACATACCTAACATTCTAGTATCAAACACTTGTTTGGACATTTGGTGGGAAGAGTGACAAGTGCGGACGCTTGCTTTATATTATTTTCTAAAACTAGTGCATTTATCTTGTTTTATGTGCGGGAGTGGTGTTTTCTTGGACATAAAGGTTGTGTTAACGTGCTATAGTGAAAGACAATGATATATATGCAGTGAAATGCTATTTTCTCTCTTGCCGCGAAACGTCCACTGACAACCTTAGTATAAGAATCACCATTATACTGAGGGCAAGGACCAGGACGTTTTATTAAAAGTTTCAATGCTTAATGAAGTTCATAAAGTGTACAGCCTCAATAAAGAATGAGAATTCTTTGCCTTCGACTTCTACAATGGAAGTAGACAATGATAGTTCTGAATCCGTAGTACTTGTAAGTTTTACCTTTTAGTTTTGACATTTAGTTAATAGCTGTGAATGTATACCTTGAGTTGTTGCACGCCCAAGTCAACCACATATGCTAGTTTGTTCATCAATCACACCTTATTCCTGAAGGGGTGGCAGAGGCATATTACACGCCTACTTTTCACCGTGTGTATTTCTGTCCCACGTAATAGGTGGTGAGTCAATTGCCGTGTTGAAATAGACAGACGCAGGTTGTGGCTACCTGCTGTTGAAATTTTTCAAGCCACCCATAAGGCCTTCAACTTGGCTTAACGACTGCCATGTTACTGGCAACCGGGACACGTTTGTCCCGGTTGCTAGTAACATTAAGCCGTCGCTTAACGTGCCTTCCAAAACACGGAAACGCTCGATAATGTAAATGCACAACACCCATCCGTGACCAGCCCTAGCGAAAGTTGTTTTACAGAACTTTAAGTCAGCGGGGCCACGAGCGCTTCAATGCTGGTTTGTACACTTGCTAAACAGTGAAGTAGCCGGTTATCTGGGTTGGGTGCTTCATAGTATCAACAGCAATCGAAAAATTGCTATGATGATGAGGCATATATATGCTCAGCTGCGGAACTGCTGAGAATTTTCATATCTAATAATATTAATTGAATTTTCTTGCGCATTTGAACTATATTTAACTGCCAATTCGACCGACCATTCGCGTCAGATTTGGATAACAGCTACAGGACGATCCAATTGGTCACAAACGCCAACTACAAGAATTTGTAGCAAACATTTTGAACAAAAGTTTTTATTTAACAAGAAGAAAATGACTCAATTACTCGAGAAGATCCTTAAGACCCGTTGGCAATAATCGTAAACAATTTAAGAGATAATTTTTCTTTGGGAATAATTTTGTTTTATAAGAGTCTCTGCTTGCTTACAAATGTTTATTATGACAATTAACTGCAAATTAAATAAACATAAAAAAATAATAATACTGTATTATTTACTACGAAAACTAGAACCTATCATGCCTCTGTGGCGCAGTTGGTAGTGTATGCAACAGTGGGGACAAATATTTGTTTGATACGCAAATGTTTGTCAAGGAGTTCAGGTATTTTCCCTGTGAGTGTAAGGTGTTTCCATGTTTCCATTTGACCTGCTAGCGGTGTAACTACTGACTAATGGATAAGACAACTACGCAGGCTTACGGGATTGGGAGGTCAGACGGCAGTCGCTCACAACAATTCCGAAAATTAAAAGTCAAATGATAGCCGCACTTAGCAATAAAATAATAGTGGACCCTGAAATATTACTAGACTAAGTTTCTTCTTCTTCTTCCAGTGCCTCTTCAATCCTGAAGGTTGGCCGTTAGCTTCCTGTATTCCTGCCTGTATCAGCAGCCAGCCGGAACAGCTGTTCGACGGAGGCAATACCGGTCCACTCCCGGATATTCCGCAGCCATGACTTCTTTCTTCGCCCAGCACGTCTCTTTCCGTCCACTTTGCCCATCATTATCAACTGCAGCAGTATGTATCTATTGTTCCTGAGCACGTGGCCGAGATATTCTATCTTGCGCTTTTTGATAGAAGGCAACATTTTTCGGGACATATGAACGCGCTGAAGCACGGTTTCGTTCCTGACCCTTTGCGTCCAACTAATGCGTAACATGCGACGGTAGCACCACATCTCGAATGCCTGTAGGCGTCTTGCAGTGTCCTCTTTCAGGGTCCACGTTTCGCAACCATACATGACGATAGGCCAGACATAGCACATGAGTAGCCTGACTCGGAGCTTTATTTTCAGTTGACGACAGCAAAGAACTTTCCTCATTTTATTAAAAGAGGCTCGAGCAATTTCTATCCGGGTCTTGATTTCTTGATCAGATTCCCATGCTTCATTTACCCAAGCCCCCAAATACTTGTACTGTCGTACCCGCTCTAGTTGTTTCCCAGCTACAGATACGCTTGAACTCAAATTCGGGTTTCTTGAGACTACCATGAACTTGGTCTTGCTTATGTTTATCGACAAACCGGCCTCCTCGCTGTACTCATTAACCTTATTTACAATTGCTTGCAAATCGGCTTCCGATGCTGCAATAAGGACAGTGTCGTCCGCATAACGCAAGTTGTTAACGACCCTACCGTTGATTCCTATTCCCACATCAAGGTTTTCAAGAGCTTTTGACATCACAGCCTCTGAGTAGACATTAAAAAGCAACGGAGATAAGATACACCCCTGCCGGACCCCACAACAGATCTCAACTTGGTCGGTTTCCTCATTTTCGACCCTTATGGTAGCCACCTGCTTCTCGTACAGGTTGCGGATGATTCTGACATCCTTACCATCAAGACCAATGTCACATAAAAGGCTGAAAGTTGATGATGTTTAACTCGGTCAAATGCCTTTTCGTAGTCTATGAAGCACAAAAAGACATCAGTTTGCATGTCTCTGCATTTCTGTACGAGAACGTTGAGAGCGAAAAGAGCCTCTCTGGTGCCAACACCAGATCGAAATCCAAATCGGCTATCGCCCAGTTGTTCATCACATTTTGGCCGTATTCTATTCTGTATAATGTTCAAGAATACTTTTAGGGCATGGCTCATCAGACTAATCATACGATACTCTCCACATTTTTTTGCGTTTTGCTTCTTGGGTATCGTGATGAATGTGGATTTTAGCCAGTCACTAGGAAAATTGCCAGTTTCGTATATGTTATTGAAGAACTGTGTGAGAACGTCCAGTTGGTCTTCTTCCAGTAACTTTAGTATTTCGATCGGTATATTATCAGGACCCGGTGATTTACCTGTTTTAGCAGCTTTCAAGGCCCGCAAAACCTCAGATTTCAACATAGCTGGACCAGTCCTATCAGTGATCCTTGGAATGTTCCTCGATGAGTCCGCAAACATCTCTGCAACATAATCACACCACACTCTCTTTTTGCCATCGGTGTCAAGAATGAGATTCCCATCTGCATCGGTCAGGGTATTCATTGATTTCCGTCTATGACCAACAATTTCCTTGATGTGCTTGTGCACATTGAAGCTGTCATGTTTACGAAGGAGATCTTCCAAGTGCGCGCACTTATTGCTGTAGTAATCATTCTTGGCTTTCGCAATCTCTTTTCGAATGGTAACATCGACTTGCTTATACCGTACTGGATTTGTACTCTTAAATTGCCTCCTGTCTTCCATAAGCTGCAAAATTGAATCTGTTATCCAATCTTGTTTTTTGACCAGTTGTGGTAGTTGGAGATATTGGTGACATATATCTTTTACACGTCGCTTTAGACTAGTCCACGTGTCGAGGTCATAGGCATTGGTTTCAGTGCGACGATCGTTGGCCCATTGATTAATGGCGGTGTGGGCCTTCGCTCGTGTGTCGGGCTCCGCAAGTTTCCGTACGTTTGGCCTTCTATCCATTCTCTTTGGCTGCAACTTCTTCAGCTTGCATACTACATCTACCACCACTGGATTATGATCTGACCCAATGTCTGCACCGGGGTAGGTTTGCGCCTTCTTGATACAATTTCTGTTGATCATAACATAGTCAATTTGGTTTTCTACTACGCGGTCTACTGTGTGCATTGGTGATGTCCATGTGTACAGCCGACGTGGAGGTAGCTTAAATAAGGTGTTCGTAATTATAAAGTCCTTATCTTGGCAAAATTCAATAAGCGTATCACCTCTATCGTTTCTGTTTCCAAGGCCATAAGCACCAGTCACTCCAGGAGTAATGGTCGAACCCACCTTCGCATTCATGTCACCCATAACGATCACTTTATAAAGCTTCCGCAGAAAGGGACAGGTAGTGTTATATATATGGTAACCCAGTTATAACACTACCTGTCCCTTTCTGCGGCACGCTGACTGTGTGTCTATAGTATTTCATCCTATTTGGATTGTGTCGGAATAGGAGTATATCACCATCCATCAGTTCAAGATTGTCCAGAAAGTTAGACTCCCACCAGAGACATCAGTATTTACCGGTGAATGCTTCGGATTACTGAAGTCTTTGGAATACATATTATTATTAAAACTCTCAAAGACCCAATCATCACGGACTCTAAAAGTGCTTTACAAGCTCTACAGCGATTCCCATTTAAATCACACCATTTGACTGTTGTTTTTGAATGTCGAAATTTGTTACAGAAATGTTCATCTATCGATTTACACGTAAAGTTTGTATGGATACCAAGTCATCAAGGTATTTTTGGCAACGACTATGCGGATAGACTTGCCAATGAGGCAGTTTCATGTGGGGATTTGTTCCCATATAAAAACTACTGCTCCGACTTAATGTCTCTTTCTAAAAAGGATCTTCTCGAATCCTGGGGAAAAGAATGGCACACTAGCAGCCAAGTGAAAGGTAAACATTTCAGTCAAATTCAGCCTACAATACCTGTTAAACCTTGGTTTTCAAAATTAAAATTTGGTAAAACGACAACTTCTATAATAACTAGAATGAGATTGGGTCACACATGTGCTCCAGTGCACCTTGCAAAATTTAGAATTATTAACAGTGACATTTGTGAATGTGGTACAGATATAGGTGATTTAAACCATATTTTTTTCGCTTGCCCTCTATATAACTATACAGAATTTTTAGAATCCTTAATATCCCTTCATGTTCCTCTTCCATCTTGTATTAACTCCTTATTACTTAAACTTGATATTAATATTTATAAAACCATATCTTTATTTATAACTGTTAATCATTTAAAAATCTAAATAGTACTTTAAGAATGTATTGTTTCAAACCATTTTGATCCTTTCCCGAAATTCCGTAATCCTTTCTATATACTAACGTTTCCTAACCTTTTACTGCGTCGTGGCTAAGTCCAAGCAGGACATCGCCAAAAAAAAAATGACGGAAATACGCCTTGAAAACATAATAAAAATCGAAGAATATAATGCTATTGTAGAAGACTTTAATAAATTACCATCATTTAGCCGTAAATGTGAAAATGAATTGAAGAAAAAATATGCACAGTTAGTATCCAGAAATGGCCAATAGATTATAGTTTAAATATTTCTAAATATTGTTCCATATTCTGTTACTGTGGATTTAATTTATTTCCAGTTTAGCTTCAACTACGCTTGGTAGCATAATATCATTATTAGTGCAGCGGTCAATGAGACATTGCTATAGAAAATCTCCACTGATTTCAAGTAAATATTATGAATTTTATGAAGGACTTATGCAAGACAAGAACCCAAACAATGTCATAATTCAGTAAGTGAACATATTTATAATATTTGGCATGTTTTCTTATGGTATGCATAAGTCTTCCCAAACATCCACTGTATGGGGTTCCTCAAAAGGCATCTTAGAAGGTTTTCCTCAAGAGTTAAGACAATTTTTTAATGTGTATAAAATTTTATGTTATGAATCGTTATGAAGATCTGTAAAATATGAATCTTCTCCTATCCCCTTCCCAGATGTTTCCAAACCCTACCTATTTTTTCTTGTTGGGGACGCCGGCACCGCCAGGCGACAATCCGACCGCATATCTTGCCGCCCACTTCATTCAAACCCTACCTAGATTCGAAGCCCGAGGTCCACTTATTATGCTACTGGGAGCAAATGCCGTCTGACCTCCCAATGCCATATAGGCGCCTGCGTTGTTGCCTCGTCTGTTAAGCAGTGGGTGCACGGGTTGCAGATTGATTGTTACCTGACCTGTTAAATATAAATAAATGGCATCATTTCTTATATTGTTTTCTAGCCACCTTAGATGGTGGAACTTAAAAAGTGAAAATAGGAAATAAAATTTGAAATAGAATGGAATATTGCAATAATATAGAGGCTAATGTTTCAAAAAGACTTTCACTCACAAACCTCACTTGTACCTATGTAATGTACTAGCACAAGATTTATGTATGAGGTTTTATTTTTATAAGATCATACTCTCCAAAGCCCCAATTCATTCCAAAAATTAGAACACTATTACCTTTTTAAATAATCTGATGGAATTCTATGCTGGTTTTATTAATTTTGAATTTACTTGGTCTTAAAAAGAGTATATTTAGGTGGATTTTTTCCTCAGCTTACAATTTTAACCACAGCTTGAGTCACAGTAGTGAATGTTGGTTGTTAGTCACATCACTAAAACTTCTGCCGCTGAAGTCACTCTCATCTACAGGGTAGTTCTCTGCTTATGGATAACTGAACTGAACTGAACCAGTTTTAATTCAATGGGTTCGGAAGGTAAACAACAGCCATTACCAAGGAAACTGTCTGAACTCGTTGAGTTAAAAGTATCAACAGGCATCTCCTCGGCTTTAGGTTTCATACTAAGATTACAAAGTGTGAATTTCACTAATAGCAATTTTTTTTTAGGCTTTCTGACAGCCAAGGTATAAGTCCAGCTTTGTTTGCTAGGTCATTACTACAAAATGTGTATACTGACTCAACTGTAGCAAAGAAGTACATTAAAGACACAACATTAATTGAAGAGAAAGATTTGGCTTATCAAATGTTTCTGGTAAGTTCAACCTTTATTTATACTTATTTTAAAATGCCTGCGTGAAAATATCAATGTGTTGTATGAGAATGTCCCAAATTATTTTTTTAAATGTGTATTCTCATAGTAAATAGAGATCACAGAAACTTATAACTCTTTATTGCCACACCTGTTACACTTCTCTGAAAACTGTGTGTCAACTTGTAAATATAAAATATAAATAAAATAAATTAATATCCATCACGCCTTATCCCCGAAGGGGTGGCAAAGGCATATTATATGCCTACTCTTCACCGTATGGATTCCTGTCCCACGTAATAGGTGGTGAGCCCATTGCCGTGTTGGAATAGACAGACGCAGGTTGTAGCAACACGATGTTGAATTTTTTCAAGCCGCCTATAAGGCCTTCAGCCAGGCTTAACAACTGCCATTTAACTGGCAACCGGGACCAACGGCTTAACGTGCCTTCCGAAGCACGGAAACGCTCGCAATATAAATGCCACAAAGTGGTCACCCATCCGAGGTCCAGCCATAGTGAAAGTTGCGTAACTCAGTGATCGTTTACAGAACACAGACCGCGGGGCCACGAGCGCTTCTAACTTGTAAACCATTACTAATATTCCTTGCTTGCTTCAACTGGGGCACTTGCATCTGGGTGGCGCATGGCGCCGTAATATAGCAAAACGTCTCCTTGAGACCTGGGAACAAGGACCTTGCTGCTATATAAAAAAAGTTATATACTGAAATATGTTCAATGCAGATTAAACAAAATTATTTTAAAAAGACAAGACTTTTTCAAATTTTATTTCACAGGAGTAATAGATACAATAATAATAATAATAACTCTGACTTGCCTTAATTGGCCGGTCAGAGGAAGGGAGCCAGAGCTATATGCTCGGGGGTGGAAGTGTCATTTTCAAGGGCATAACTACGGGGAAGCCCGCTCCGGGCCTGTCCCGCGAAGGTGAAACCGGCGCCGCACCGCTCGACACCACAAGCCGCTCACACCGGTGTTGCCCTCTGTCGCCTCAGGCTTATCATGCCTATGGTGATTGTATAGGTGGCCCATCTAGTGAGTTAGCGAGTCACCGTCTGCCAATAGTTTAATAATAATATATTAAAATGGCAGACGTCGTTTTCATCAATAGCTTAAATCATCATGGGGTAACTATGAAATGGACTATTGGGTTGGGGGTTAAATGGATGGCCATTTAACCCCCAACCCAATAGCCCATTTCATAGTTAGCACATTTTACAATAGTTTAACTCCCATTGGAGGTGATCCATTACCATTCTTCTACATAAGGCGGGCGTGGACTATCTGCAGTGGGGGTCCCATTACCTATTAGATTAAAATTCTCAAAGGGCCTCTACGTGTTGGACCTATGTTCCCATGTAAGCCTACCAAAAGTCCAGGTATCTTCATGAGAAAAAAAAAAGAAGATACCCGTGTAAAGAAGTGACAATAATAATAAGATAGATAGTACTTGCTCCTGTAAAATAAATTTTGATCTGTAATGTAGCATAGAATGTACATACACGAAGTACCCATTGATCCATTAATAGTACCATGGGAATATACGTACCCCTTTATTGTTATGTAATGTAAATCTTGGTTACGACCAGTGCTACCAAAAATTATTCACTTTTTTTATTTTTCACTAGCTCTCCTGCCCGGCTTCGTCCGTGACATACTTCCAACTCGTGGCACCCATTTAATACCGTCGCTTATTACTTTCCAAAAATGTATGAAAGTTTCCCCGATTTGTTGACATTTATGATTACTGCTCCGCTCTCCTGTGTAGCGGCGTGATGATATATAGCTAAGAACCTTCCTCAATAAATGGGCTATCCAATACAAAAAGAATTTTTCAAATCGGCCTAGCCGTACACGCGTGATGGCGTGACAACGGAAAACGGGTTTCATTTTTATATATATAGATTACCATTTAATTTTCATTTTATATTACAGGGTATTATGGGCGACAACCAATATGGTCCTTTTGCTGATATCATTAAGCAGTAAGTTTCTTATTAAGGATAATACTCTAAGGTTACACTACCTGCCTCGGTGGCACAGTATTACTGTATGAGATTGCTGATGATTAGGTCTCGTTTCGGATCTCGAGTACCAACAAATATTTTATGAAACGAAATAAAGGTTTGTTTCGGGGTTTGGTTGTTTTTATGTATAATATGTAGGTATACCCAGGCAACTCTATATCCCAAACTTTTTGATCAGATTGCGATATCGGCGTCGTTGGGTATTAGCGTTAAAACTTAACTTTATAAATTATATGACCCTGCTTTTGGTGTGCTGTAGTTGATAAATTCGTTTCTAGACAAAGGCTTTCCTTCCTAATTGCCAAAGATGACGTGATTTAAAGATCGTTGATAATTTGTCTGAAATTTTAGTATTTCAAATTGTCCCTAATTATTTTCTATTTCTATAGCATCCAGTTCGAGACTACCAGGACTTTAATTGGTCGTGTTAATTAGTGTCTAGCACATAAGACCTTTTAGTCTTTTTGTTACCACTTCACTAAAAAGGCATCGGGTTTAAAATTTCTTCCAAATTTAACATCTAAAATAGACACTTACTTATTTTATTAATTTTTTTTTAAATTAATTTACACGCATGATAACGCTTACCTACTATATTTTCAATTTGATGAAACTAAACCTAGTGTGGTAGCCATTCGGCACCAACAACTGTATAAATATAAATACACTAGTAATAGATTTCAGAAAGACTGCATGAGTTGTAGATTTTTTGACCATCATCTAGAACCGTGTGCGTTTAGATTGCTCCGCCACGGTGTCCTATCAAAAAAGCACTCCGTCAAAAATTTGACAACATTTGTCAAAACCGAAAGCATCAAACCAAAAATTTGTCAAAGTAAAAATAAAAAAGATATTATTTAATAAAGGGTTTAAAGTTGGCCACGCGAACGAAACGTGGAGGATTGCGCGGCCACGGAGATCTCAGCAACTACATGGGTTAGAGACCTAATTTTTTTTGTCAATTAAAGATTGAATTTGTCAAAAATTGTCAAAAAAAAGAATTATAAGCTTTACAGCAATATTTTACGAAATATTCGCCTTTGAAGTTATGGCCGCGCAATCCTCCACTCGTTGTTTCTTTAATGTTGATTATTTTTTAAATCGTAAGATTTCTTATAGTAAAATTTAATAACATCTAGGTCATTCTGAAAAAAATATTACGTTTAAATAAAAAACTTGGATATTTCAATAATTAAATTATTTATTCATTAAAAATTATTAAAATGTAGGTAATAATGTAAAAATTGTAAATCTCAACAGTAACATCAACAAAAAACAAAAATCAACAAATATAATAAATGCTATCTTTAATAGATTCGTGGTCTTGGCGTTTGTAACAGAACCGAAATGTCTGCTACTCGCTGAAAAAATAATTAGTACATGGTAAATATCACAGTAGTAGTAGTAGTACAAAGCGGCGTATCGACTTTGCGCGGCATGCCATTAAACATTGGCTCCGCAGGCAGGTACCGCGCGCGGCAGCTTGAACATTGGCGCGTTAGACGAAGCCGCGTGACGTACCAGTCCCGTGTCGATTTTTGAGAGTGCAACAAAGAAATGTCAGGAGTTGTGCTCGCGCAATATCGTACTCTAGTTACGCGCGCGGCGAAAACATGGAGAAAGACAGATGTCGTGCCTACTTTAATTAGATTGTATGGTACTAACCAATTTACATGGAACAGTAAATGTAGTGATTATCGGAACATATTTCACAATAATTATTTATTAGTGAAAAAAGCAGCAGCTGCACGTCTTCGATGTAAAATGTCCACGCGGTGTAACAATAACATGTCATGAATTAAAAATCTTTGCAGATCTGTACAGAATCTGTTTTGGAAAATAAATAATAATTGTAAAATTAATTTCAAAAATCAAATATCAGTCTCGCCTATAGCCACAAAAAGGTAGGCAGACACATACTGTACGCGCCTGTTTCACTGTCAGCATTTTGTCCGTATTTATCTAATCTTCTAATATATAAAATTCTCGTGTCGCTGTGATTCAACCCTAAATTTTACACACAATAAGCCTATTACTCCCTTACACTGTTTTCGACCGTTATTATTGTTTGTACACAACAATAATAACGTGGCAATAGCGTAGCCAATAGTGGCGTTTACAATTATCATTTTACTTTCTCTGTGAAATTCTCATTTAGATTATATTCTCAAGTAAATTTATTATTAACTAGCTTATGCTCGTGACTCCGCCCGTATGAGATTTGATTATTGCACAAAAAGTGTTTATCGTGGGAATACGATGATTCCCGGTATAAAAGTTCCCTATGTGATATTTCACGACATGGTTAATCTATATTCCGATTTCTACCTAAATGTGATTAATAAAATATATAAAAAATCTGATATATAAAATCCTTTACAAACTTTCACGTTTATAATATTAATAAGATTTAATTGCACTGGAAATACCAGGAATTCCTTTCTTGCTGCTTTTATCAATTCACCGAATTTCAGGTATTTATTTTTTAATAGTTTGGGTTGTTTTGGTTTCACTCGCGTAGTTCCCTTTCCCGTGCGAATGTTAGGATTTCCTTTATTATCGCTTCAATGAGATACTACCTAAAGAATATCACAAAATTATACGTTTCTATTGAAAGGTTAACTACGCGGGTGAAACCACACACAGGATAAAGTATTCTATAGTTTTTACAACTGTTTATTGTATCACCCGCGTGTCTCTTAGCCTAGATGACTCATTCAAGGTACTTAAAGAATACATTTACAAAATTTTACGTTTCTATGTTTAGTAATCTAGGCTAAGAGACACGCGGGTGATACAATAAAAAGGAATCTTGTCTGGAATGTTTGTTTTATAATAATAATTTTGGGTACCTAGGTAATTAAGGGAAAAAAGATGTATGATTTCAATTAGATTGTGAGTTTCGATTGTTACTATTAAATATAGATACCAGTTATCATTAGGTATGATATAAAATGCCGTGACTTGAACTTTGCTGCCGATAATAGATCTTAAAAACTTTGTGAAAAATGTGCTATCCAATAATTCTGGTTACATTTCTACAAAACCATATGTGAGAAAATGTATGAAAACTGGATTTATTGTGCTCTTAGTTACTTTGCTGTTGTTGTCGTCATAGCAAAGCATCCCAGCATTTCTTATAAAATGACATTTATAGTGACCTATTGTTCCAATGGTAGGAACAATATACTCAATAGCACCTATCAATTTATAAACATTTTCTTTAACTATAATAGTTTGGGGTATATCTTGCAATAACATCATTTGTGTGCCATTTAAATCAAAAGTTACTATTTTTGATAAAGTACAAGTATAATCAACTAATTCATTGCATTTTCTGCATGGTTTATTCTCCCAATCTTGAATTAAAATTGCATCTTTTAAGTTATTAATTGTAAAAATGTTTATTATATCTAAATTTAACGGTAAAAATACGTGTTTTCTTTCTGATGGGTCCGAATTCGAGCACATACTATTAGAGCAACTAGTAATGGAACTAGCACTGAAAATAATATTATTTAAAATGTGTTCGTAAATAAATGCAGCGTTGCAGTCACAACTGTAGTTGTTATTATTTTTCGGAAAATATTTTGACATAATTTTTATCCGTACTTTGTTTAATTCTTTATTATTGCAATTGTCAACGGTATCGCGGATGTATTTTCTTTATAGCCAAGGGCGAGCAAAAAAATAACGGAATCAAATGCACATCTCTTTGTCAATGTTATATTACGAAAAGAATCTGTTAGATTGCCATTTTTTAACAACATAATATTAATGTGGTCATCTTTTTTAATGGACACACCTTCGCCTCTCCAGTTTTCCACATACGAAGGTAGTTCTAAGAATACCGAGTCATTAGAAAACGTTTTATTTGCAGTACTAGTTTTTAGTTTTTTACAAAGTTTATTTCTTGTTGTTACTATTTTTCTTTTCTTTGTTTTGTCCTGCTTTTTATTTCCTTTTTTGCAGTCAATTTCAAAGGTATTATTCAAAGAGGTGAAAGTAAGTTTCATTTCACCTAATAAATATTCAAAATGAATTCTAATATATTCATCAATGCTGTATTTTTTTATTCTAGTCCCAAATAAAAAGTTTTTCAATGTTTTGAAATAACTCTCTATTGCTAAGGATGTTGGAGTTTTATTTTATGAGTTATATAGTGGGCACATAACATTGCCCCAAAGAGGTAACTTAAGTAATAATCGTTTGAGTGTTGTTATAAAATGAGGCATATAAAAAGAGTTTGGCGATTCTGAAGCAGTATTTTTTATTTTATTCATGATTCGTTTCCTCTCAACGATTTCATCAAACCACGAAAGATAACCATCATCATCATCTAAGAACGTATTTTCAAAAATAGTATCCTTTTCATTGGCTTCGTGGTTTAGATCATTAAATTCGCTATTACCAGTAAACATCTTAATTTCTTTATATAAACTTCACAAACAGGATTTTCTGTACTATCGTATTCAGTTAGACATACTTTTATAACATCAGTAATTATCATTTTAATTTGTAGAAAACATTCACATTTTTTTATAAATAAAATGCAACGAACGTAAAACATTTTAACGTTAATAGCAATATTTTCAAAGCAACGTAAGTTATAAAGAGTTTTGATAAAATGACTTGTGTCAAGTCCTATGAATACTTCCGGTAATGCGTAGTTGTTGTTTCCCAAAATCAAAAACGATCGTTTAATGTAATCTTTTACGCTTTTAAACGTTGTGAACGCAGAAATGTTAGCTGCAATTAGCGCTGAAGAGTCATCTGTAATAATTTCATGTGGTGCTCTTCGTACTTCAACTAACCATTTTTTTAACCACGCCGTAATTGAGTCTTTGTTGTGGGAATCAGTAATCATTTGAAAAATAGGAGTAGATTTAAGAGAATCCGAGGCAATCATGGCAATATATACAAATAATCGTTTTGTCACTATAGATCCACCTGGAAGCGTTACAGTCCGAAAAATAGACCCTGTTGCATCTACGGTAATAATCACTTTAGTGAAATTATGATGATACATATCATAGTACTCGATTTGCTGTTCTGACCAATAATACAAATGGAAATATGGTATCAATTTCATTTCACGAATAAAGTTTCTGTGAACATTTTGTGTCATCATAAGTATAGAAAAAATTGGATGGAGTCTTTGGCTTTGTCTTTTTTCATACTTGATCTTTCGGAGAGCTCCTAAACTTGGCAGCACCGGCGGGCAGACCTTGTTGGGATCTTTAATTAATTTTACCGCTAGTTCTTTATGCACAGTAACAGCAGGCCTATATTGTAAAACTTTTGCTAACTGACCTCTTCTGTATGGTGTTAGTTTAGATTTTTTCTTAGGGTTATGTGGTATATTCACTTTATTAAAAGAAAGTATA
Organism: Thumatha senex; assembly: GCA_948477245.1. Classification (NCBI taxonomy): domain Eukaryota; kingdom Metazoa; phylum Arthropoda; class Insecta; order Lepidoptera; family Erebidae; genus Thumatha; species Thumatha senex. Next base: position 11,039,137 of record OX419743.1, read on the forward strand.
TCGCATGTCATGGTTACAGTTTTCTCTGTAACTGCTTCCGTTTTGATTATAGCTTGTCTTTCACATTGTGAGCACTTTCCTTTGAAGCAAATGTTATTTGTACTGTCAATTATTTTATTTTTAAAGTTCCAAGTACATGGTAGCCTAGAGAATTCCCAGAGCTTTTCTCTGAGCATAGTCGCCCACTTGAACTTTGGCAAACTTTTGTATTTTTGGTGCGTTGATATGGTCCTTATGTCTCGTCTAGTATAATGTACTGGTACAGGCTGTATTTTTTTCCATTCATGCTCATCCATTACAAAAGTAAAACTTTTAATTGTGTTTCCCTTTTCTTGACATATCAACGGTGATGAAGTCATACTATGGCGCGACGGTGAAAATGAACTGCTCTGTACTGGTTTGCTGGTTTCCTCGTGGTTTTTATCTTCATCATTATGGAAATATTCGCCGTAGTGTCTTTTCAATGTTTTATATATTGCGTATGGAGACATCATATTATCTAATTCTGTGGATATAGTTTTAAATATTGGATCCTTGTAATTAATTTTATGATTTTTGCATATATCTGCATATTTAATGAATACTTTTTTTTAAATTTTCACCATCGACTTTTGATTTACGGCCTCTTGTTTTAATCTGAAAAAGAAACATGAACAAAATGTAATGTAGTTAACAGAGTGTCTGACTGGGGTAGTCCAGTAGTCATCTTAATCATAGTGTGTTCTTAGTGGCTCAAACCCTACCTAGATTTGGAGCCTAGGGTCTTAATCTAGGTAAGACCTCTTATATCTAGACTAAATATGTACAATGTAACCCGAGCTTTCACCATTGTTAAAACATACTGAAGCATCGCCATTCCGTCGTGGCCGTCTCAGACAGTATCTTGTTGTCGAGGAGTCATTGTCTCTTGAAAGAAAAGTCTATATAGGCTACGGTGACCAAATTAGATCAGGTGAGCCCTACTTTTGTCTGCACCCTTAATATTATTAAAAAAGTATCGATTACATTTAGTGTGAGTGTAAACTCCTGGCGAGACTAGTTGTCTATTTTTTATTATTTATACTAGCTGATGCCCACAGCTTCGCCCGCGCGGCGAAGATTTCCTGTACTCAATTGATAATTTATACTGATAACAATAATACTGAAACGCGTGGAAGTTTTATCTTTATTTAATAACCATAATCCTCGGCAAGTCCATACCTATCAGGACCAGCCATAGTGAAAGTTACTGTACACAGAAGCAATAATCTTGACGTTCATAAGTGTTACTTTGTGACCTACATGAATAAAGATTTTTCATTTCCGAAATGAATTATAAATTGTTTATTAAATATTTACATCAGAGAAAGGAGTAGTTGATGTAGGTAATTGTTGCCTCTGCGGCGCGGTGGGAGTGTATCCTACGCACGCTACGCAAGAGGTCGTGAGTTCGATTCCCACTCAGGATAAAACTTTGTGTGATGAGCACGATGGTTTATTCTGTGTCTGGGTGTTATTTATCTATAATATGTAAGTTATTTGGAAATATATATTATTATTATCTCTCTTCTTCTCGGGTATCTTCTCTATTTTTTCTTACGAAGATACCCGGTCCTTATTGATAGTGGTCCAACACGCAGAGGCCCTTTGAGAATTTTAATCAAATAGGAAATAGGACCCTGCAGACAATCTACGCCCGCCTTATGTAGAAGAAAAGTAATGGACTACCTCCTATGGGAGTTAAACTTTTTGAAGTATGCTAACTACGAGTTGGGCTATTGGGTTGGGGGTTAGGTGTACTGGTTGTTATTATTATTATTAATAAGAACAACGAAAACCTTGAAATGGCGTTGGATGGATGGTCATAGGATGAGATCCAGAACCAAGAAATGGACGAAAGATATTGTACCCTAGAAGCGGTACGTGAAGTAGAGGTAGGCAGATAAGGAGATGGGAAAGATGACCTACCTAAGCAATGGAGAAGGATAACCAAGAAAAGAAAGTATAGCCTATGTCAACAGACAGCTTGACCTAATAACGAAGGACGATGTCACACAAGCATTGTAAATAAGATGTAATAAAATATTTAAGCTATATTAGGTACTATATAGTGATGAAACTTTACAATAATATAGCTTACACATTAGAATAACACATAGGCTACTTTTTATCCCGGGAACAGGTAGAAAACTTCACCACGCGTGCGAAGCCGCGGGCGTTAATTAAATAAATAAATATCCATCACGCCTTATCCCCGAAGGGGTGGCAGAGGCATATTATATGCCCACTTTTGACCGTGTGGATTCCTGTCCCACGTAATAGGTGGTGAGCCCATTGCCGTGTTGAAATAGACAGACGCAGGTTGTGGCTACCTGCTGTTGAAATTTTCAAGCCGCCCATAAGGCCTTCAACCAGGCTTAACGACTGCCATTTTACTGGCAACCGGGACCAATGGCTTAACGTGCCTTCCGAAGCACGGAAACGCTCGCAAATGTAAATATTACAAAGTGGTCACCCATCCGAGGACCAGCCATAGTGAAAGTTGCGTAACTCAGTGATCGTTTACAGAACACTGAGACCGCAGGGCCACGAGCGCTTCAAGTAGCGTTAATTAGTAAGTAATAGTAACTACTACGTACAGAAGTTTCACTCCACAAAAATCAGTCTTATACGGTTAACACACGACCAGATCGCGGATTTGATTTGCCGCCCGACCAAATCTTAACGTCTGTAAAGCAGTCCATGTCACTGATTGAAGCTGTAGTCCCCTGTTGGAGTGTCTATCTATGAACTATGTATGAACTAATACTTCATACATATTTGAATATACCGTCCAACAGGGATACTGTTTGAAGATAGTTAATTAAACTAACTATATTCACACAGTATTCCTCATGAGGTTGTCATATTTGAATATACCGTCCAACAGGGATACTGTTTGAAGATAGTTAATTAAACTAACTATATTCACACAGTATTCCTCATGAGGTTGTCATATTTGAATATACCGTCCAACAGGGATACTGTTTGAAGATAGTTAGTTAAACTAACTATATTCACACAGTATCCCTCATGAGGTTGTCATAGGACAGATCGCAAGGCTCCGCGATCCATGCATATCTCTTTCGCTTCCTGCAGATCCATTAATCGCTTCATACAAGCACGTCTGTGTTTAAAACTTGACCTTTTCGTTTTAGAACAATCTGCTCACGTGGCCGCGTGGTCTTTATTGTAAGTGTGGGTCTACTCCGACTTCTTGTACCCTCATACTTAATTTTTTGTTTGTTTTAGGTCAATAGGGCTAGAATATGAACTAAGACTAGAGAGAGAATTAAGATTAATGAATATCACATTTTCCGACGAAAATGTTCTTCGATCCCGAGGATATGACAAAACACCTGATTTCAAATTAGATGTTCCCATTGCAGTAGATGGGTTTATTGTGAATTGGGTTGAGAGTAAAGCTCTCTTTGGTGATGAAGAAAATCACTCAGGATATTTGAAAGAACAGCTCCTTTGTTATTGGAACCGATTTGGACCTGGCTTGGTCATATATTGGTTTGGTTATTTAGAAACTTTGAATTCTACACCGGAGATAAATAACATGTTCATATTGCGAACTAAGTTCCCAGACAAAGCAAGTATTACCCAATACAAAATGGACATATAGATAATGTACATTATAATAATCTATGTTCAAATTATCTTGAAACTGATTTGTAAAGTAATGAAAAGTTTCCATCCTTCCTACATATAGATCTCAAGAATGGGTTAAACTACTAGGTTCCTAACTGAACTGCAACTGTAGTCATGAAATCGAAATAAAATGATCTAAATATGGTACAAATGAATTTTATTTAACCCTTGGCGAATGTAATAAATAAGTAGATCAGGATAGACCGGATTTGAAAGTGACCTTTATCTGAACCAGGTCACTATTACAGAGCTACAGAATCGATCATACCTATACAAGCTGAAATTCTTCATAATACTGTAAAAGCCATTTAAGAGTATGTATAGTAGAATCGGTTATCGATCTACTTGGAAATTGTGATTTCAATACACGGTGTTACGATTTTTAGGGTTTCGTGCTTCAAAGGCAAAAACGAGACCCTTACAGGATCACTGTTGTTCGTCCTTCTGCCAGGACTTTTTATTTCGGGAAGGTATCTCATCTTCCCGAGTTGGTATGAAGTTAAAATGAAAACCATTTACCTAAATTTGTCCATTGAAGCTGAGTAAAAATGAAACTTGTAAGTTAACGTAACAAAGATACGGCCATTTATGACGCAAGAAACATACAACTCCAGTGAGAGTATAGCTCGACGCTTCCATTCCGTAGTCCCATTATAAAATAAAAAAAAATAAAATAATCTTTATTTTGCATAGACCATTTTAACGGCGCTTACAAAATGTCATACACTATTTAAAATATTTAAAGCGACCACCGGTCGGAACGCGGCCCACCTGAGAAGAACCGGCAAGAAACTTAGGAAGGCTTTTTTTTTGATGGCCTATTTACAATTTAATATTATTTCACTTTGCCAGCAGATCATTTCCAGGCGTCCCTGTCCTGCAAATAGTCTGTAACGGAGTAAAAACCTTTTTCACAAAGCTTGTTTTTAATAAACTTTTTAAATTTATTTAAAGGTAAATTTCTCAGGTCACAGGGAAGCTTGTTGTAAAAGCGTATACAGTTACCCTGGAAAGAATCGCCAATCTTATGTAGTCGACTGTGGTGGACTGAAAGATTATTTTTATTTCTAGTGTTTATATTATGTTTATCACAGAGTTTAGAAAACTGTGATAGATTTTTCTGGACATACATAAGATTGGCAAAAATGTATTGTGATGGTACGGTTAGAATATTTACTTCTTTGAATTTTTCTCGGAGAGAAACTCTGGGGCCCAAATTATAAATAGCGCGTACAGCCCGCTTTTGTAGAACAAAAATAATATTTAAATCTGCAGCACTCCCCCAAAGGAGAATACCGTAAGACATAATACTATGAAAATAGCTGAAGTAAACCATTCTAGCCGTATCCACATCTGTTAGAGTCCTGATCTTTTTTACAGCGTATGCAGCCGAACTTAATCTAGAGGCTGTCTTTTCTATTTGTGGGCCCCACTGCAAAATGGCATCAATAGTTATACCTAGGAACACAGTTGATTCTACAAACTCTAACACTTGTCCATTCAGTTGAACATTGGCCGCAACTTGTTTTACATTTGGTAGAGTAAATTTTATACATTTAGTTTTATTTTCATTAAGGCAAAGATTATTTGAGCTGAACCAATGAACTACTCTTGCAATTGCATTGTTTACATCGTCATAGTTATCTAATTGTCTTTTAATTTTAAAAATTAATGAGGTGTCATCTGCAAACAAAACAATCCTATTCCTGTCTCCTACATAAAATGGTAAATCATTAATATAAATGAGGAACAAGAATGGCCCAAGTATCGAGTAATCATTGTAACCATGGATCCTACAGAACGTGTACCATTAATATCGACCCTATGTATTCTATTGTTCAAATATGAAGACAGAAGGTCGAGAGCTTTGCCTCTTATTCCATAGTGGTGTAATTTTTTGCACAGCGTTTCATGTTGAACGCAATCAAAAGCCTTTGATAGATCGCAAAATATACCTAATGCATCGTGCTTGTCTTCCTAAGCTTCATGAATACATTTCAATAACTCAACACCAGCATCGGAAGTTGAGCGACCTTTCGTAACCCAAATTGATTCGCATTATGACTACATATTAAAATGGGATAGCATTTGATTCAAGATTATTTTTTCAAATAATTTGCTCAAAGTTGGCAGCACTGACACTGGTCGGAAATTAGACGGCTCTGTAGCGCTGCCAGCCTTGAACAAGGGAACGACTTTGCTGTGTTTCATTAAATCAGGAAATGTACCACTAGAAACACAGTCATTAAACACAGTTACTAGATGGGGCGCAATTACCTCAATTATACATGATGCAGTTTTGACCGATATTCCCAAATGTCCGCGGTTTTCTTAATTTCGATACATTTAAATGTTTTTACAATGTCCTGAGCACAAATATCTGTGAATACAAATGCATCCCTGCAACAAAGAACAGATTCTTCTAAAAAAAGTTCATCGGAACTGGAAGATGCTTGGAGAGATTTTGTTGTCAATATAGGTACATTTTTGAAAAAATGTTCAAAGTCCGTAGCCACTTCCAGGTCCCCTGTATCATGGCAACCATTTACTTTTAAGTGGAAATCCCTTTCAGTCACTAAAGATCTACCGCATTCAGAGTTAATGATGTTCCAAGTCATTTTTATTTTATTTACAGAATTATAAATTTTATTTTTAATGATGTTTGACTTAGCAAGATGACACGTTTGTTTAAATATCTTTGAATAATTTTTAACATATTCCTGAAAGGTTTGCCTAAAATTATATGATTTTTCTGAATATAATTCAAATAATTTATTTCTACTTTTAAAGATACCTGGTGTTGCCCAGTCACTGAAAACAGGACGACCACCAATCTGTAGAGTTTTTGAGGTAAAAACTTTGCCAAACTCATCATTAATCAAATTAAATAAGTGTTTATATGACTGGTCTACACAAGTGAAGTTAGGTAGATATGGTAATCTCTTTAATACATTTTCTTTAAAATTATTCAAACTACTTTGGTTAATTGGTACATATTTAATTTGTTTTTTGCTGACTTTGTTACTACTTTTAGGAAATTTTATCCATTGGCCACGATGATCTGACTCCACAGGATCCACAATACCTTTATCTATAGGTTTAATATCAGTAAAAATATTATCAATACATTTTGCACTGGTGGCTGTAATACGAGTGGGTTCTAAGAATGTACTATGCAGATTAAAGGATTTAAATAAATTTTTCATTTTATTTCTCTCTGATGGAGTTAATGATGTATCTAATATATCAACATTAAAATCTCCACAAACTATTATAGATTTCTTAGAACATTGGCATTTGAACAGTGCTTCTTCAAGCTTTTCTTCAAATTTAATGTACGGAGCTTTAGGGGGACTGTATACGCTTAACAAGATGAAAAGCTCAAACTCAATACTGGCAATCTCAATAACTCGCTCAATGGAGAGGGCTACTAAATCCTTACGTTCTTTAAATTTTACGTTTTTATTAATTAATATTAAAGAGCCTCCACGTTTAGAATGTTTTCTAATTGAACGAGCTGGCAACCTGGTGATTTACGAAGTTCAACAATGTGATTTGATGATCTTTTAACCAGTGCTCTGTAGCACAAAAAATATTAATAGAATTTGCATTAATGTATAGCTCTAACTCTTAATCTTTACCATTTATTAAACCTCTAACATTATGGTGCACCAGGTTTATAATAACAATATTTTTACTAAGATTATTCTCAGGGGCCAAAGTCAACTGGCCAGATTTATTATCTGTTGTCCTATAAACTAGTTTTTTGGAATTTCATTTTCCAAATGTGAAGTATCAAAACTATCCTGCTCAATAAAAGCAGTTGTACTTGCCAATAATTTGGCTTGAAAAATTAAAAAATTAGATAGCAACAGAGCTACCTTTCGTTGTAAAAATTTTGATAGAAAATATCTATCTAATGTCAACAAACTATTATTATTGAAAATTATGTTCCAATCGAACAATTCAATTTTTTTGGAATACCATGGATTACATGGATACCATGGTATGTAGATTCATATTTAATTTGTATCTTAAGTGATTTTCCTTGTGGCTCATAGCAGTGCTGTATGGCAAGGTGGACAAAATTACTTGTTTTACTTGCAGACTTGATAACTTATCAAAAAATTTTAAAAGTTTGTCACTATTAATATTGCCTCTTCTGCCAACCAGCACCGCTATAGTAGACTGCATGCAGTGTGTACCAGTCAATATAAAATCTATAATTTGAGAGTATGAAGCTCCTGGATATGTATGATTTATTACAGAATGACTTAACTGTGAATGGCATGGAACTGGCATGCTTAGTGATTGGACTTCCCATCGACAATCTCGAGGGAATAATAATTCATAGTTTATCCTATTTGTAGTGTATGCGACCTACAAGCTCGCTCACAATCACTCGCCACAGACAAGCACTGACATGACACTGTCTCGTTCGCACCACGTCAAATATATAATACGAGAGTTATTAGGGCTAACACACGACCGGATTTGATCCGACCAGACCGCGGATTAGATTTGCAGCCCGACCAAATCTTACCGTCTGTAGAGCAGTCCGGCGGACATAATTATTATTAATTGAGTCCACCTCGATCCGCATCGGATATGATCAATGTTGTCGTTCTAGCTACATTGTCGTAAATTTCCCCAGATTTAATTTAAGTTTTCTCTAAATAGACACTTTTTCATAATTTTTTTCCCAATGTTAGTTACTTTGTCAAAAATGTCCCCAGTACCGATTTTACCTTTCCCCAAAAATTACTTTTTCGTACATTTTTTGCCAGAAAGAAAAAAGAGCTACGTTAATACATAACGTAGTGTTTATTTACTCTATGTAGAGGAATACTAAGCATGCCAGTTATCTACATAGATAAGTAAAATTGAATGGGTGTGTGTGTAATTTCAAATTTGCAGCTTTTCACTAAATGCATATAAAATAATATACTTTATTAGAAACTTTTCATTTTCACTAAAGTTCCTTAAAAAAAGTAATTTTACCCTAGAATAGGGAAAAAGCCCTTAATCTGAACACCCTGTCTGGTCGTCTGGTCGTCCGGTGCGGTCTGATCCGGTCGTCTGTTGCGACAACAAATTTGGTCGACAGACTCGACGGATGAAATCTGTCGAGGTCCGGCAGACCAAATTTGGTCGTGTGTTAGCTCTTTAAGTAATGTAGACGTGTTGGGAGTGCCATTAAGTGCGTGTACGAGCCTGTGTGATACTCCACCATAGGATTGGTTTTACACTATTTATTAAAAAAATTAAAGTTCATTTTCTATTATTATTAGAGTTATATTTGTCTGTCCAATATAACAAATTCCAAGTATATTGACTAGAACTATGAAATTTGGCAAATAAAACCGTTGTGGCAGTTGTGGCGACGAGTGCCACATACCAAAAAACTTTCGAATCACATCGATACTAAGAATCGGGCTATGAGAGGTCTCGCGCTGTAGAATGATATACAACAGTCCAAAATGCACCGTTGGGCCGCGGCCTGCTAGGCGTGATCACCTGTCTGTTTGGAAGATCATCTTCACATATTCCTTAACACCGTTCAGTTCAGATTTTTCCATTTAATGCCACCAATTTTTACGTTAGGAAGTGTGTTTATCTACTACTCGTCTATGATAACTGATGGCGCCTTGGGTACGTATACTTGTAACGCCGCGGCGTTACATGTATACGTACCACCGACTCCGTCAGCTCTGTAATTAAGTTTTGCTGCAGATTGGTCACCAACCTGCATCTATTCTAATATAATATTTAGGAGTCACCATTGTTCTAATTTACATACGTACATATATATTGTCACGCCTTTATCCCCGAAAGGGTAGGCAGAGGCATATTAAATGCCCACATTTCACCGTATACATTTTTGTCCCACGTAACAGGTGGGGAGCCCCTTGCCGTGTGGAAATGGACAGGCGCAGGCTGCGGCGCCCTGCTGTTGAATTTTCTTAAGCCTTCAACTTGGCTTAACGACTGCCATTTTATTGGCAACCGGGACCGACGGCCTAACGTGCCTTCCGAAGCACGGAACTGGGGTGGGTCTAAAGTGCCGAATAATTTAATAAAATGTGTCTATTTTAGATGTTAAATATGGAAAAAATTTTAAACCCGTTGCCTTTTTAGTGAGGTGGTAACATAAATGCCAAATGGTCTTATGGATACTGACTTATCTTATAGGATACTGACTGAAACTCGGATAAGATTGTTCTAATTTAAGAAGTTTATTTAATTGCGTTATCAGCACATTGTCAGAACATTAAGGTTTGTTGAGAAATTGTACAGAAGGTAGCCAGCTGTACACATGCTTACCAGTGCAATTAATTTAACAAGTATATTTAATTGCGTCATCAACACATTATCAGAACATTAAGAAGTTGTGGAGAAGGTAGCCAGCTGTACACATGCCACATGCTTACCAGTGCAACAAATACAACGGTCACGATCTTGTACGGAAGAATGTCATTTGGGAAACTGAAGATATTTAGAGCTTAGAGATGTCAAACAGGTAGAACAAGGGATATCGATTATTTCCAACTAATGGGCACTAACTTGTCTGTGTTCTCTTTATGATCATTTTGCACATTATTATCAAATTCAGCGTGGCCGGCCGGGACACTGACATAGCCTCTCCTCAACTATCAACCTCCATTCGTTTTTGACGTTGACACTTGACTTAACGAGACCTCACCTGTCATGTGAAATCCAATCCATCTACATTTTTTGATGGTTTCATAATATTTGGTGTTAATAATCCAAAAATGATGTATTAACCTTCATTTCAAGATATTTCAATTCGACATTGAAGATAATTGCCGATAACAATGGTTGTGGGAGCATTCCCTATTGCAAAATTAGGTGGTTTATTAATAAGACAGATTAGCAAACCTATAGCTAATGCTGCCAAAGAACGAGCCAAAAATCACCCTTTTTTTAGGACCTATGTTTGTATGCCTCCAGCTCAATGTGAGTAATTTTTGTCACATAATGAATACGTTTACATTTTTTTATAACATAATAAATGCTTTGAATATTGTTTTAGTTTACAACTGGTGTGAAGTCAAAGCCAAAATGTGGATTTTAAACTTGGGTAAACCTGTTAATATTCCGGTACTTAGTCAAGAAATGGCTATTGAACTTGGGGCGAATTTACTTGGCGAAACTTTGGTTTTTACTATAGCTGCTGGTGTATTATTATTAGAATACAATAGGTAACACTCAATATGATATTCATTAATACTTTGTTATTAAACTGCGATTGTTTATAAACCAATTCATTTTAGACAGGCGAAAAAGGAAGCTGCTAAAGAACTTAAAAGAGAAAATGAAATGAATCACATTACAACCACCATTACTGATATGTATTTTACTGTTCAACAACAGCAGACACAGCTTAAAGAAATGGAGAGAATTATTCATTCAATTAGTAAGTATAATTGAGTGAATTTTCTAATTTCAATCATCAACTTCTAACAACTTAATAAGCATTATTTAATTTCAGGTGGAAAGAAACCCACTGTACCTGCACCTGTATTAAAAGAACCATCATTGCCAAATCCACTGACACATACTGGAACAGACTCATCGTCACCACTGACACCATCTTCTGGCAAGGTTGATGATGTAATCTGTCATGGAAATGATAAATCTGTTGTCACTCCTACACCATATCCTAATAATGGTATAATTTTACAATCTTTAAATTTTATACAGATGGATGCATTTAGCTCCTTGTTCCCTAATGGCAAAGAGATTTTAAATGAAAATAAAGTGACCGAGGAGACACCAGCCGCCAAACGGGAGTCTGCTATTTTGACATCAGCTTTGGTTAACATTGAAAATAATTTCAGAAGTTTATTTTGAAATCTGTGATAACTGTACAAATGGTATTTATTTTTAGAAGTTAAATGTTGTTTTGAATAAGCTTTTATTAATTATTATACACTGTAGACAGACTCTACAGTGCATGGATGTTTATTGTTTTTTATTAGCATTAAATTATTTTACAGAGCAGTATGTAACATTAACAATCCAGTTTAATCCCAATAACAGAGGTTTTAAGCTGATTATTTTAAGTGTTATGAGCTTGTCTGTCATGTGAAAAAATGGTAGCACAATAAATCAGCATACACTGTCATAATGTAATTTTTTACAGTACTCTTTTTCTATTTATATGGATATTAGTTTGAAGATGAAGTTATAACATAAATACATTCTCTTGTATGGGGCTGGTTTACTGCATTTACATATAATTGTGTTTTGTTTTTCGAATATTTAATAGAATTAAGAATTGAAACTGTTTAAAAACATAGCCCTTGGAAAATAAGTAAACAAATGAATTAATCTTCTGTATTTTATTTAGTTATTCAAGCCATTCAGTCATATATGTGCAGTCTTGTGGTGTTACCAATCCTGTGGAAGTACACTTCTGTATGAGAGGGCAGACTCCACATGGCACTTGAACAAGTCCTGGTGGTGGAATGAGAGGTTCTATAGACCGATAGACTTTACTACCATCTGCATATATGCTGCTTTCTGCTTTACCATCATAAACTAAAGTATTTAATATAGTGATTACATCTTCTACATCTAGCTGTACCTGCAAATAAAAAACAACCAATGAGACACTAAATTACATGAAACTAAGCACCGATAGCAAATGATGAATGTACTGCAACTCTCAATGAGCAATGTTCAAAGACTAAATGCTATTAAGTCAAAGGTTATTGACAAGGGAAGGTTAAGTTCATTACAGTGATCATATTGTCCAAATGATTTCTATCGAAAGACAATGGCATTTGACAAGACTATACCTGGCATTAAAGAGCATAGAAAATTCAAAGTCTACCTTGCTAATTCCTAGATCAGTTATGTATTTGTGAACTTCAGCAGCAGTGGCATAAGATTGTGTTCTGCCAAAGATTGGTCCACGTGAATTATTTTTAATCTTATCCGCTCGTTGGTTTAAGAATCGTAGGCACTGCACATTGAGTATATCCACAAATTCAGACTCAAAGTCTTGATCTTGGTACCATGCTCCTCCAGATATAGATCTGTCCGGTTCTAAATTGTAGAGCATGTAGACTTTTTTCTTTGATGCCTAGAACATTATTTAACAATATTTAGAATATTTAAATGTTAAAGACACTCAAAAGGAGGTTCAGGTATCTTAAATGCAAATCAAATTCTCCTCCTTGTAAATCAATTTTTCATAGCAAATAAATTATTTTTAATTAACTTACATTAACACATTTCACAGCTTTGATTAATTTTTTGCTCTCCAAACTTTTCAATACCTTAGTAAGTTGTGTGTTAGCCAAGTTAGATCGGACTCTGATATCACGAATCCATATACCCTTATTTCCAGCCTCCTCTATTAGATTGAATACAACTTTTTCTTCATTATCGGCACCCTTGACAGCTTGTTTGCTTGTTTGTGTTTTTAATCTGAATTTAAAAAAGATTAATGATATTCATTACAATCCTTTCAAACCTTTCTACAAACTATCTAAAATAACTAGATGAAAGCTTCTCCCGTGAAATATTTCGACCTTCCGTCGCATCTATTTAATCCCGTCGCTTTTAAATTCTACAATGATGCATAAAAATTTGCCCGATTTGTCGACATTTATGATTACTGCTCTGCCCCCCAGTGTAGTAGCGTAATAATATATAGCTTATAGCCTTCCTCGATAAATGGGCTATCTAACACGATACTTAGATATCTTTTCAAATACGACCAGTAGTTCCTGAGATTAGCGCGTTCAACCAAACAAACAAACAAACAAACTCTTCAGCTTTATAATATTAGTATAGATAGAGACGTTATATTGCGGACGTTATATCATTGGCTACAATAAAAGTTAGGTCTTGTGTAGTGTACAAAATTATAAAATGATTCATTATTGTTTAAAACACTAATGTGTATGTATACCGAATTCTTAGCTGCTAGTAACAAACAATTGAAACAAATCATTAAAATAATAACCTATATATAAGGACACCATTTTGATTAAATAAATCAAAATATTCTTGCTGCAATAACTCATTGATTGCTACCACTAGCTCAGCAGATGATATTTCAGGTATTGCTGCTGTTATATCTTTGTGGGATATTCCTTTAAGATTTTTCTTAGCTACACTCAAGATTTTCTCTTTTAATGGATCTTCTTGTTTAACGGAATTCATGTTAATAAACGTATTTTATGTATTCCATAAAAGTACAACAAAATTTTTACTACTTCAGTAAAACATTTATGTTTATAAGTTTCATAACCTAAAAATTGTTGTAATAATTGTTGTTATTTATCTTCACCAATCTTGGGCCGGCAAAGGAAACTCCATACAGCCTTGTCTTAAGTATTTATGCCAAGTATATTATAATGTCTTATTATTTAGTTTTAGTCATCAAGATGGACGTCCAGATTTTAATTTTATCCCTGGACTTGTGCCAATATTAAGTTTCTTAAAAAAATATAGTTAGTAGAGACCAGTCGTGGCCATCCTAGCTCGTCGTTTCACTCCTTCAGTATCCGTTTCAACTGGGGTTTTTTATTTCCTTGTGACGGTGTGCACATTATCCGAGAGTTTATAAGCTTGATTCATCTTGATTTATCGTCAAACCGAAATGCGCCCTGCGCCGTCGTTATGAGTTATCACATTATCTCGTTCGGCTTGAAGAATAGGATCCTTTAAGACTGAGCCCTTAAGGCAAGCTACTCACTGTTACCGTTTTCAACTTCAAGAGGATAAAGATGCCTTATTGAACGGGTATATGTCTCCTGTTATCAATTTCACTTTTGCTACTCTGATCTGTCCATCTAAACCTTTCATAAGCTCTATAATTTTGCCCACTTTCCAATGGGCTTTATCGTTATCGGCTTCTAACTGAACTGTTTCTTGGCGTTCGATCATCTACCATTCGTGGCTGTCGGTGTTTGGCATGAAAGATAACGTTGGGTTAGGTTAGGTTAGCTTATTTACGTGCTTAACAATAAGAGCAATACATTTAGAAGTTGTAAACTTTCTTACCGACTGTTTTAAATTGGAGATGTACCGATACGTCCTGCGCTTCTGCCGCGTGAAAGATCTTGGCAATGCTGCAATGATGTGGAAACTCACATGGCACACCCACTCGATAGGTACACGGTATTGTACCAAACGGTAGGTCAGATGATATATACCTATTATAAAAGCAGTAAAAAAAGTACTTCCGATACGTAACTCACGCGTAGGGTATGTGATGTTTTGGTTATTTTTTTTATTTTTTACTCACAATTAATTCAGAAGGTTCCATCAATCGTTCAAGGAATTTGTTCCGTGTTCTGTTTGGTCATGGTTACTCATTTAGAAACGGATACACTACCGCCGAGAGCCGTCGCACGCGTACCGATATTTTCGCCGTAGTGCACAGTCTAGTTATAACTTTATAAGTATTATGTCTTTGATCTTGAAAGAATGAGTGAGGAACGATTGACGAAGAATATATATTTTGCGAAAGTAGAGGGTAGAAGAAGGCAGGGTAGGCCGATACTTACATATGAAGACCACGTGAGCAGATTGCTCAAAAACGGAAAGGTCAAAAGTACTCGGCCTCGGATACCCAGACGTGCGTGTATGAAGCGATTGATGAATCTTCAAGAAGCGAAATAAGTATGCATGGATCGCGAAGCCTGGCGATCTGTCCTCTCTGACTACCCTGTCAGGGATACAGCGTGAAGATAGTTAATTAACTATCACAACAACAAACAAGATCAAAGACTAACTAATTAGTTAGTCTTTGATCTTCTCGAATAGCTTAAATGCTTGCTCTATATTATTTTCCAAAAAAATTACATATACCTTTTTTGATGTGTAAAAATTGTAGTTTCTTAGACATAAAAGATGTAAACGTGCTATAGTGAAAGACTGTGATATATTGCAGTAAAATGCAATTTTTCACCTTTTCGCGCTAATTCCACTGAAGTATCTATATGTATAAGTATCTATAATATTCCTCGTTGATGGGGTACGACGAGTACGACTAACTTTGACTTGAGACTATACTTGACTGAACGGAGACATTTTATATAGGTAAATGATGAAAGATATACGTAATAAATAAGATTTGGCTACAAGATCTTATTAAAATAATTGTAAATAATTGACCTGGAGCAACCTGGAGATCCTAAACATTATGGAAGAAGGTTTATTTTAAAGGTATTTAAGATTTCGATATCGCCTATCAAATGAAAAACATCTCAATTCAAAAATTATTATCTGTCATAGAGAAAAAAAAAATTACAAGAAATTTCGCTGAAAAAGGGCCTTCAACTGCGATTAACGACTGCCATTTTACTGGTAACCCAGGACCAACGGCTTAACGTGCCTTCCGATTGAACGAAGTAGGCGGCAAACCAAGCGGCCGGATCGTTCGCCCCCGGCGGTGCCGGCCGCGGCGTCCCCAACAAGAAAATAAAAAAAAACGTCCCTTCCGAAGCAAAGTAAATGCCCCAAAGTGGTCACCCACCCGAGGACCAGCCAAAGTGAAACTTGCTGAACGCAGTGATCGTTCATAGTACACTGAGTTAGTGGGGTCAAATATACACATTACAATTTAAATTACAAAGGAGAATATCCTGTTTCTATCTATTATATCTATAGAGAATATATAATTTCTATAATATTTAAATTCATTCGTATGTAGATGCATTTTTTTTTATTCCGTAAAACTTCACAATGTTCGAAATAAAATATTCACCCAAGTAATATAGATATTTTACATTATCAGTAATGTAAAATATCTTTATTACTTGTGGGGTGGGGTGTATGGGGTCTAATTACATCTTAGAGATCCAAGCCAACCTTACCTACAAGCGGTGCACCCTGCTGACCAACGGACGAGGCTCTGGCGAAACTGGTTTCCCTCTTGTAGGGGGTGGGGGTCGGACGGCTGGTCGCCCCACTTAAAACCAACTTCAGTCAAATACAGATATGGATAGGGACAAGTTAAGAAAGGGTACTCGGGCTAGGGCGTCGCCGCATAACGACGCGCAGGCACATCGCCCTAAACCTGCGACAAGTGGGTTAGGGCTACCGTGTCAAGTACGGGCACGGATAAAGAAGTTAGTACCCAAAAGAAAGTTCCGCTTTGCCACCTGGAACATTGACTCCCTAACCGGACGTTGCAGAGAACTCGCGGACGTACTTGCGAAGCGTCGGGTTTAGTGCGCCTTTCTTCAGGAGACGCGCTGGAAGGGGAATAAGTCCCGTGACATCGGACAGGGGTACCGGCTAGTGTACGCCGGATCACCGTCGGGCAAGAATGGAGTGGCCGTAGTGCTGTCGGGGGACCTTCATGATGGACTCCTTGAAGTAGACCGATGCAGCGACCGGTTGATGCGAGTGAGGGTGTTGATCGAGGGCTCGGTAACGAACCTTATCAGCGCCTATGCTCCTCAAAGTGGTTGCTGTGAGTCTGAAAAGGAGGCCTTTTGGGAGGAGTTCGAGGACGCGCGCTATTCCAAATTCCGAAGGTGTTTTGGTTGGGGGGATCTCAACGGCCACGTGGGTCAGTTTGCTGGAGAGCACGGACGTGTCCACGGTGGTTTTGGTTATGGCGAACAAAATGCAGAGGGAGTCCGTATACTCAGGACCTGCGCTGTGTCTGACCTAGCCATCGCGAACACATTCTTTCAGAAGAAGCCCCAGCATCTTGTTACGTTCCTTGGGGGTGCCTACTCAAGTGGAGGAAGCTCAGTCGGAAGGCGGACCCTGGCCAAAGCCGGGACTAACGCCAGGTAGAAGAAGAAGATGAAGTAATCAGATTATGTAAAATAAGTTTATTTTGCAAAAAAAAAATTAAATAAATATACATTATATAGAGGATTTGTACTAGAATTAAGTGAAAGTATGTACTCTTATAAAACTTTGGGTTACATATATTTACTTGAAACTTAATATTACCTAATTAAAAAGAAACTTTAAAAAACTATAATTATTTTGTTTTTAAATGTTATTTTTGCAATATTCTGCTTTTTTAGAATGTCGTGCGATGTCGACACGTGTTTCGCCTACACACGAGGCATTATCAAGACTGTTTGGCAGCAAAAATACTTACGCGTTCACCTCAACCTTTTGTAGTTCGAACGCAACCAAACGAAAGCGCGATGTAGACTTCTAGTTGTTTTGTCTATTTTTGAATAAACTAAGCAAAACCGAAGTGTGGAAGTCTGTTTGTTCGTTCAGCAAAGTACACCCGTCCCGTTTCGTAATTTCTAACTGCTCTAATACGGACATTTTTAAACTTCAAAACTGTTGTTATCATTCAAAATATGCCCGGTGTCCAGCAAATGCTTCGCGAAATGTGATTTATCTGTGTGACCGTTTCGGAATGCTTCCAATAAGCCAAAACCTTATATCTGGTATCAAATGAACGACCTGTTTGGCCTATATAAACATTGCTACAACCATCACATTTCAACTTATAAATACCGGATTTTTTGCTATTACTAATACTATCTTTACCATTACATAATGTTTTTAAGGTATTTTGAGGTCTATAGGCCGAGAAAACATTATTTTCCGTAAGTACCCTCGCCACACGATGTGTGATACGCCCAAAGTATGGGAGACTAGAAGTATACTTTTAAGTTTCTTTAGTTGATGGGTACAAAAGGAGTTTAACCATATTATTTTGCTTTTTTAATAAAAGTGAGTGTATTAATTTTGAGCTATAGCCGTTAGATTGTGCAATGCAACAAATAATATTCAATTCCTTGTCAAATGCCTCTTCGCTTGATGGAACATTTAATAGCCTATGAATCATACTATGGAAAGCCGCCATTTTGTGCAGCCATGGGTGGCAAGAATTAAAAGGAATTGTAGTATCTGTATAAGTTGGTTTACGGAATATTTCAAAACTATGCTTTGTGCCATTTTTTGAAATTGAGAGGTCTAGGAAGTTCAATAAATTATTTTGTTCTATCTCTAATTTAAATTTAATTTTAGGGTGAATGTCATTTAAGTTACTGAGAAATATACTTAGTTGTCTATGGGTACCCGTCCAATTCATTATTATATCATCTACATATCTATAATAATATGAAATATGACTGTTATTGATTATATTTCTATTTTCAAAATAGTCCATAAATATGTCTGCCCTTAGGGGGCCTAGAGGCGAGCCCATTGCTAGAACTTCTTTTTGTACATAATATTCATAGTTAAATTGAAAGGAATTTTGCTTTATACAAATATCATTAATTTGTTCTGGATGTAATCTTTTAATTTGCAACATATTTTTTATGATTTTTAAGCATTCCTTATAAGAAACGTTTGTAAACAAACTATCTACGTCCAACGATACCAATATTGAATTACGTGGCAACTCGATGTCTGTTATGTTTTGAATCAAATCATAAGTGTTACGTAAGCAATATTTTGGATTGAAACCGGTCTTTTCCTTAATAAGTGAATTGAGGTACTTGGCTAATTTATAAGTGGGCGCGTTTATATACGAGACTACAGGTCGGACAGGTACATTGTCTCTAATGTTGCTATAAAAAAGGTGCAAATAATTTAGTTAAGCGAGGAGACAAGGCGTTGCTTTCAAATTAAAGATAATTTAAAACTCCATTTAAAAATATTGTATTCTGAGTTGTCATTTAAATTACATAACGTTGAATTTGACTTGTTGGATCAAAAAGCCCGCGACCTGGCATTCCAAGTAGCTCATATAAAATTTCTAAACCAACGTAATAAATTACAAACATTGAGAAATAGTGCTTCGCGATTTCAAAATAATGAGGAGGTACAACGTTGCTGTCACTCCTTTTACCCTAGAGTTAAAATCTTTCAAATATTCAGTTTTCTACTAACGAAATGTCACTCCTGGAAAAGGGTTTAAAATATAGTATACCTAAACCGGTTGCTACAAGGTCCAAAGAGACACTGCCAGTGGATACCGAGGTAGCAATCGTTAGGAATAAAAAGGACAATATAGTTAAAAGTCTGGCGGCTCACCAGATAAAATCATATAAGTCCACAGATTTTCATAGCTCGGAAACAACAATCTTTAAATCAATACACCAAAAACTTGTCACCAATAATTTAGTCATTAATAAAGCTGATAAAGGTAACAGTATAGTGATTATGCCCAGAGCTGAATACACCAGCAAAGTGAATGACAATGTCATTCTGACAGATGAGTTTCAGCGCCTGTGTTCCGATCCAACTTTGAAGTTTCACGCAGAGGTACTTGGTACATAGGGTATGGTATGGTAGCATAGGGCTCGCCTTTAAGCCCCATAATGGCAGACATATTTATGGACTATTTTGAAAATAGAAATATAATCAATAACAGTCATATTTCATATTATTATAGATATGTAGATGATATAATAATGAATTGGACAGGTACCCATAAACAACTACATAAGTATATTTCTCAGTAACTTAAATGACATTCACCCTAAAATTTAATTTAAATTAGAGATAGAACAAAATAAATTAATGAACTTCCTAGACCTCTCAAATTCTAAAAATGGCACAAAGCATAGTTTTGAAATATTCCGTACACCAACTTATATAGATACTGCAATTCCTTTTAATTCTTGCCACCCATGGCTTCACAAAATGGCGGCTTTCCATAGTATGATTCATAGGCTATTAAATGTTCCATTAAGCGGAGAGGCATTTGACAAGGAATTGAATATTATTTGTTGCATTGCACAATCTAACGGCTATAGCTCAAAATTAATACACTCACTTTTATTAAAAAGGCAAAATAATATGGTTAAACTCCTTTTGTACCCATCAATTAAAGAAACTAAAAAGTATACTTCTAGTCTCCCATACTTTGGGCGTATCACACATCGTGTGGCGAGTATACTTACGGAAAATAATGTTTTCTCGGCCTATAGACCTCAAAATACCTTAAAAACATTATGTAATGGTAAAGATAGTATTAGTAATAGCAAAAAATCCGTTATTTATAAGTTGAAATGTGATGGTTGTAGCAATGTTTATATAGGCCAAACAGGTCGTTCATTTGATAACAGATATAAGGAACACTGGAGCATTCCGAAACGGTCACACAGCTATCACATTTCGCGAAGCATTTGCTGGACACCGAGCATATTTTGAATGATAACAACAGTTTTGAAATTTTACATTTATGTGAAAAGGGTCTAAAAATGTCCGTATTAGAGCAGTTAGAAATTACGAAACGGGACGGGTGTACTTTGCTGAACGAACAAACAGACTTCCACACTTCGGTTTTGCTTAGTTTATTCAAAAATAGACAAAGCAACTAGAAGTCTACATCGCGCTATCGTTTGGTTGCGTTCGAACTACAAAAGGTTGAGATGAACGCATAAGTACTTTTGCTGCCAAACAGTCTTGATAATGCCTCGTGTGTAGGCGAAACACGTGTCGACATCGTACGACATTCTAAAAAAGCGGAATATTGCAAAAATAACATTTAAAAACAAAATAATTATAGTTTTTTAAAATGGATTTCCGCCATGTAACGCCTGATTCAATTAGTTATTTAAAAGGAAACTTTCAATCCCTATGATGCAATAAAAGAGGCAAAGTATCTACATGTTCGTGATGGTACGGTATCGTCTCGTAATCTCGTAATATTTTGAGTTCGATTAAAAAATGATTCTTCTAAATGAAGACAGTAAATAAAAATAGATATTATATGAGTTTTTAACTTTCTAATTCCTATTACTTATATCGTCATATTTTTTTTCTTATACTGTAATTTTTAAGTAACCTTAAATAAAAAAGCCCGTTTTAAAATTATTACATAATAATTCACACTTGAAAAATCTATATAGATAATGATTTGAAGAGCAACTCTATAGACTAAAAGTTTACGGTGAGAAACTAAAATGGCGAACGGCCACGATCATGCACTGCTATGACGTCACGTTTTTATGTTGCCAAAACTAAGTCGAATATTGTTTTTTTTCAAACATAAATCTGTCAAACACCTACGATCGCGCTCCGCGATTTATTTTGTATTTTGTAGGAAAAAGCGTTTAAATTTTCATATAAATATTGTTAGAGTGTTGAGCAATTTTAGTGTGTGCTCTACTATTGTTATCTTTTCATTGATCCACCAATAAATTCAACAAAAGTGCAATTGAAAGAACGGATCAATAAGAAATAATTTGCTGTCAACATAATATCAAGCAATGCTAAGGCCGCCATCGGTTGTCTTAGCGACGACATGCATCGCTAGGTCTTTCCACCTTCCACTGCAAGACCATCCTGTGACGCACCTACGTAACGACGTTGTTTCCAAAACAAGCAGCCTTCATATTTAGACATTGACTTTATTATGTTTTCAGTATACATTTTAAGTGATTTTAAGTTACTTAATTGTTTTTTTAAATTTGTTTTAAGTTATTCTTTTTTGTGAATGTATTTATCTGTTATGAATGCAGTCCGTGACCCAATCTTGTGATGGCACGTTGAACGCGACCCATACGTGTACACAGTGCAACAAGTCTTTCAAATATTTGAAAGGTCTCAATGTACACACTACAAAAACACACAGGAAATGTATTAGCCAAATCAGTTCACCTTTAGACATCTGTCCCATTATTCCGAATGCTCCTACTTCTGTACCTACCCAACGATCAAACTCCTTTTCACACATATCTAAGACATTTGAAAAATAGTATACCCATAGTTAAAAGAATCACTCGAGGAGCTCGAATAACAGTTACAAAAGCAATAGTACTCAAGACTGGCAGAACCTATTTTTATTTTCATACAGCACACTACATATAATAAAAACTGATAAACCGAATTTAACCTTGACACAAAAGATTAAAAATAACTGTGCTGTAAGTACCTCGCCTTCTCCCGCACCTCTAATCAAATATGATGCTCCTCATAATCGCAACAAACTCATTGAAAAGAAAATCTGTGACGGAGATCTCAAAGGTGCCTAACCTTTTGTTCTCCAATGACGTGCTATTACCAGATACTCCTGACACCCTTCAGGCCTTACGGATAAAACATCCTCCAGCTCCCAGGGCATGCATGCCTTAAAATTCAAAACAAAGATGTAACGTATGCCATTTTATCTTTTAAACCAAGTTTAAACTTTATGTATTCCGGTAATGTCAATCCAGAAATTGTTCTCATTCTTTTCGGCGCGAACCTCATTGCCCTCACCAAAAAGGACGGAGGGGTGAGACCAATTGCTGTTGGATCAACACTACTACGTCTGTCCTCCAAAATTGCTGTTCGACACATTTTACCAAAATTGAACTCGGAATTTAAACCAGTACAGTTAGGCTTCGGTGTAAAAGGAGGGTGTGAGGCAGTAGTCCATGCCCTACGCTCTTTCTTAACTTACGGACAGCCTGACGTGTTGTTCAAAATTAATGTCAAAAATGCATTCAAATCGGTAAATAGGGATTACACTGCTAACGGAAATAAAACAACATATACCGGAAATTTACAATTATCTTCTTCTCAGTTACGCTGACCCAACTAAATTGTTATATCGTTCTAATGAACTGTCCTCGGAAATTAGGTTGTCAACAGGGTGATCCCCTTGGGCCTGCAATTTTTAGTTTGGCTATAAATCCGATAATCAAAAAATTTAATTCTAAATTCAACGTTTGGTATTTGGACGACGGAACCCTAGGAGGTGATGTGGATACTGTGTTTTCGGACTGTTTTTTACTCATTGATAAATTTGAAGCCATTGGTTTGGAGCTTAATTTTAGCAAATGCGAACTTTTTATAACTAACTGCGACTTAAATTTAAATGACGTTAAACAAAACTTTAATATTTTGGCTCAAATATTACAATAGTTAACAGTAATTCCCTTTACCTTTGAGGCTCTCCAATTTTTGATGAATCTATTTCTGAATATATTAATAATTCAATTACTAAATTTCAAAATTCTGCTGACCATCTCCTTGAAATTAGTCCACACTTTGAAAAAATATCCATCACGCCTTATCCCCGAAGGGGTGGCAGAGGCATATTATATGCCCAGTTTTCACCGTGTGGATTCCTGTCCCACGTAATAGGTGGTGAGCCCATTGCCGTGTTGAAATAGACAGACGCAGGTTGTGGCTACCTGCTGTTGAAATTGATTAAGCCGCCTATAAGGCCTTCAACCAGGCTTAACGACTGCCATTTTACTGGCAACCGGGACCAACGGCTTAACGTGCCTTCCGAAGCACGGAAACGCTCGCAAATGTAAATGCCACAAAGTGGTCACCCATCCGACGACCAGCCATAGTGAAAGTTGCTTACCTCAGTGATCGTTTACCGAACACTGAGACCGCGGGGCCACGAGCGCTTCTATAAACTCACTTCAATACACTTTGCGTCTAAAAATTCTGTCTTTACGTCCCAAAATTTACGTATGTGCTCCGTTGCTGCTCTTTTTGGAATCACCCAGATCTTTTGACACAAGTAGACGACTTAATCAAAATTAGCTTAGAATCGATTCTCAATATGCAGCTGAACGAGCATTCTTGGACCCAAGCATCCCTACCCATCCGTTATGGTGGTTTAGGGATTCGCAAAATCTCTAGTGTCGCTTTGCCATCCTTTCTATCTTCTGTCCATAGTTCAACAAATCTTATAAGTAAAATTTTAAGGGCATCCACTTCAAACTTTCAGATTGCTGGCTTGGAAGAAGCTAGAAATGCTTTCTTAATTGCATGCCCAGGTCAAAATTTTCCAGTTTCTCCAAATTTGCAGAAAAGCTGGGACGACATAAATGGTAAATTGACTTAAAACAATCTTTTGAGCTGTAGTACAGGTTCGGCGCGTGCTAGGCTTTTAGCCGTGGGTACGCGAAGAGTTTGAAAATCTGCACATATAATGTCAAATCATTGTTATCAATAGAAAAATATCTGGAACTGTCTTATGCATTAGAAAACATTCATTACGATATACTGGGACTCTCAGAGGTTAGAAGAATGGACTGTAATATTGAGGAGTATGATTAAAAAATTAAAAAAAACATTTCTAAGCCAACGACTATCCATTATTCAAGCATATGCACCTACAGATCGATGCAGTGATGAAGAGATTCAAAACTTCTACAATGTCCTCAAAAAGGCGCACCAGCTATCTGACGAAAATATTTTAGTAATTGGTGATTTCAATGCCAAAAGAGGTAAGCCTAAACCAGATGAACACCTCATAATGGGAAAATACGGATATGGAACCAGAAATGATCTGGGTTTACGACTGATAGAGTATGCATTTGAATACAGGCTGTCCATAATTAACACTTATTTCAAAAAGAAAGCAAAGAGGAAATGGACTTGAGATTCGCCTGGTTCAAGGTACAAAAATGAAATTGACTTCATAATGACGAACACTCCAGCTCTGGTGACTGACTGCGAAGTACTAAATAACATCGATTTTCCCTCAGACCACAGAATGCTACGGGCTACAATCAGGCTAACACAAGGAAAAAGCCGAAAGAACTTCTAATCGACGCCGTATACCTTATCAACCGATGACGATATAAGCGCCTTCATTAGCAGTCTTAAATCTCAAAATCTTGTAAGCCCAGTACAAGAACCAAGACACTTAGAACAAGCATTAATTTCCAGTTCTACATTAAAATGCAGAACAAAAAACAAAAATGTAATATAATAAGTGAGTATACTGAATCACTTATTCGAAGGCGAACCAATCTCATACGCACAAAGCCCAAAACTAAAGATATAAAAAGAGAACTAACTCAGCTATTTAAACAAACCAAGAAAGAGACGAAGAAGGACTACAAGGAACACAGACAAGCTATAATATAAAACAAACCCAAATTAAGTTCAGAAGCATGAAAAGAGCGTTCAAAGAACTAAGCTTACACAAAACATGTGTTATGGACGCAACGACGATCGCAACAGAAATGATCCTGGCGCGCGGTGATTGGCCGAGCGCGAACAAGGGTCTTTCTGAGAGTCCCACTAGTTGCGAGCCGTCACCGAGCGCCACCGAACCTAGCGCGCTCTAATTGGCCGATTGGATTAGAAGGCTGAGTACCGCCGAGTGCACCGTCTGCACCAGTGCTCGAATCCCCTTCAAGTTTTTCGGTTCTGGTGGTACGCCCCGTACCACCCGGTGAAACCTTACTCACCTGATCTTGGATCACACGTCGTACGACTCGGCTTTGGTTCCCGGTCTGCCACCAGCGGCAAGCCCCGGGAACCGGGTTGGGAAGTATCGGCGTGCCGAGGTCACAGCTAGGGCCGCACTAAACGGTACATCACCCACCTGAGTACCATTTCGCGTTCGCGCATCAGGTCCGCGGAAAATGCCGCAGACCCCCCACCCTCCACCTAGGAGGCCCACCCGCCCCGTAACCCACGGGGGCAGGGTCTTCTCCAGAACCCGGACGATGGGCACGCCCGCCGACTTTGCCAGAGCGGCTGCCGCCGCTGGCCTTATCGGGGTCACGCCCGCCACCCTACTATCAAGACCTGCAGCTGGAGCAGGCGACGAGCTGTTCACGGCTAGCCCGCTTACGCGCACGCCGTCTCCGACTTGCACATTTGAAGCGCCTAGCACCTCGGCACCAGCGCCACTGGACCCGAGGACAAGACGCCCGCCACCACCACCACCTCCACCATCCCTACCACCCTTAACAGGGATCGTAGCGGAGGGTTTCCCATCTCCCCCAAAACCTTGGGGCGAGAAGGGCCCCACCAGTACTAGTACTAGAACAGCACGTTTCCAGTGCCCTCCGGGACCGATCACTCCCATGGAGACGGCCGGCCCAAGTGGAGCGACTGACGACACCCAACCTCGCCTAACCTTCGCAGAGCTGGTGGCACTCAACACCACGCCCACCGCGAAGCCTACGACAGCCGCAGACTGTCCCACCCGCTACCACCACGGAAACCCCGAAACCCACCAGTAGCCGCTACCCTCCACTTGTGGTAGAAGTACTGCCCGACTGGACAACGCACTTCAAGGAGTTGAAAAAAGCGCTTGGCCACTCTCCCAACGGTCGTCCCTTTGGGAAGGGTGTACGCTTCGTCCCCAAATCGGAAAAAGAGTTTTGCACAATTCAAGCATACCTCTCTCGGCTGGAGAAGAATAGCGGTATCGCCTGGTTCTGCTATTCGCTTCCAGCCGAGCGAAGCGTAAAGGTCGCAATACGAGGCCTCCCATCCAACACGGACCCGAAAGAGGTGGAACGGGAGCTGCAAGAGCTGGGCTAAGTGCCGGAGCACGTGCGGACCATTCCTGCCCGACCAGGAAGACCAGGATGTCTCATGTTCGCCCAACTTAGACGAACACCAAATGTCATCTCAGGCATATACGAGGTGCACGAGCTCCTTTGTATGCCTGGGATAACCATAGAAGCCTGGCGGGGCAGGAAGGGCCCCGCCCAATGTCATCGCTGCCAACTTTTCAGGCACTCCTCCCACAACTGCCACAGGCCCATTGCCTGTGTGCGATGTGGGGAGAACCACGCCGTAAAAGAACGAAGCCGCACCACCAAAGGTGCAAGAACAGAAACCACAAGCGGTCGCTGCCCCCTCCCGGGGAGCGAAGGCCCACCCTCAGGCCAGTGAAAGGCCAACTCACAAGATCGCCACCATCATCGGTACCTTACAGCAGGTCCTGGTGGCTATTGAAGAACAGAGGGATCCGATCCCTCTGATCACGAGATGCATGTTGGAGCTCTGCACCATTCTCGCTTGAGCTCCACATCGCATATTGGAATGCCGACGGGCTTTCTAAGGAGAAGTGCCGTCTCTTAAAACTCCTTCTGGCCCAACGTTGCAGTCGTCGTACGCCCTCGGCGTGGAGGTATTGATATTGACCGTCAACCTTCCCGTGTGTTCACCTTTTACAAGCCGCCGCAGAATCGGCTGGCGATAGCAGATATACACTGCCTGCTGGACTCGCCACTAGCTACGGTCATCGCTGGCGACTTTAATGCAAAACACATGGCGTGGAATTCCAACATCATCTGCCCAGATGGCAGACGCCTCCTAGCCGATGCAGATCGCCACAACTACGAGGTGCTAGGACCAGAGGTCCCGACGCATTACCCGTACCGTGCAGCCGACACTCCAGACGTCATCGACATCGTCGTCGTCCGCGGTATCGCAACGGCGATAACGTTAGACGTCCTGGACGATCACCTGATTTCCGACCACCGGGCAGTACTGATGTCCCTCAAGACTCCCCCGAAAACGACAACTGCGCCTTCTCCGCGTACCTGTCATGACTGGCGCATTTTCGCACAAACACAGCAAAGTCGTTCCCTTGTTCAAGGCTGGCAGCGCTACAGAGCCGTCTAATTTCCGACCAGTGTCAGTGCTGCCAACTTTGAGCAAAGTATTTGAAAAAATAATCTTAAATCAAATGCTATCCCATTTTAATAGTCATAAAATACTCCATGCGAATCAATTTGGGTTTACGAAAGGGCGCTCAACTTCCGATGCTGGTGTTGAGTTATTAAAATGTATTCATGAAGGATGGGAAGACAAGCACGATGCATTAGGTATATTTTGCGATCTTTCAAAGGCTTTTGATTGCGTTCAACATGAAACGCTGTGCAAAAAATTACACCACTATGGAATAAGAGGCAAAGCTCTCGACCTTCTGTCTTCATATTTGAACAATAGAATACAGAGGGTCGATATTAATGGTACACGTTCTGTAGGATCCATGGTTACAATGGGTGTGCCGCAAGGCTCGATACTTGGGCCATTCTTGTTCCTCATTTATATTAATGATTTACCATTTTATGTAGGGGACAGGAATAGGATTGTTTTGTTTGCAGATGACACCTCATTAATTTTTAAAAATAAAAGACAATTAGATACCTATGACGATGTAAACAATGCAATTGCAAGAGTAGATCATTGGTTCAGCTCAAATAATCTTTGCCTTAATGAAAATAAAACTAAATGTATAAAATTTACTCTACCAAATGTAAAACAAGTTGCGGCCAATGTTCGACTGAATGGGCAAGTGTTAGAGTTTGTAGAATCAACTGTGTTCCTAGGTATAACTATTGATGCCAATTTGCAGTGGGGCCCACACATAGAAAAGACAGCCTCTAGATTAAGTTCGGCTGCATACGCTGTAAAAAAGATCAGGACTCTAACAGATGTGGATACGGCTAGAATGGTTTACTTCAGCTATTTTCATAGTATTATGTCTTACGGTATTCTCCTTTGGGGGAGTGCTGCAGATTTAAATATTATTTGTGTTCTACAAAAGCGGGCTGTACGCGCTATTTATAATTTGGGCCCCAGAGTTTCTCTCCGAGAAAAATTCAAAGAAGTAAATATTCTAACCGTACCATCACAATACATTTTTGCCAATCTTATGTATGTCCAGAAAAATCTATCACAGTTTTCTAAACTCTGTGATAAACATAATATAAACACTAGAAATAAAAATAATCTTTCAGTCCACCACAGTCGACTACATAAGATTGGCGATTCTTTCCAGGGTAACTGTATACGCTTTTACAACAAGCTTCCCTGTGACCTGAGAAATTTACCTTTAAATAAATTTAAAAAGTTTATTAAAAACAAGCTTTGTGAAAAAGGTTTTTACTCCGTTACAGACTATTTGCAGGACAGGGACGCCTGGAAATGATCTGCTGGCAAAGTGAAATAATATTAAATTGTAAATAGGCCATCAAAAAAAAAAGCCTTCCTAAGTTTCTTGCCGGTTCTTCTCAGGTGGGCCGCGTTCCGAACCGGTGGTCGCTTTAAATATTTTAAATAGTGTATGACATTTTGTAAGCGCCGTTAAAATGGTCTATGCAAAATAAAGATATTTTTATTTTATTTTTTATTTTATTACATGCACACACAGACGCCAAGCAGGAGAATCGATAAACCAGCAGACATAGAAAAACTAGAAGAAGAGCTCAGCGCAGCCATGACTGCCGCGCTTCGAGCCTCCGAAATCGACGCTGCCAGCAAAAGAAGGCTCTAGGAGAAAAGGAAGCTGCGTAGGATCTGGCAACATACCAGATGCCCGCTTATGAAGACCCGGCTCAACTCACTGGCTGCCAGGATCTCGAGCGCGCTGGAAACAGTAGCGACCGAGTCCTGGCAACGCACCATAGAGCAGGCCGGTGACGACTGGACGGGCATACACCGTCTCTGCCACCGCCTCTCCTAGCCAGCGACGGAACTCCGCGCTACCGCGCGGAAGATCGCGCGGAGATCTTCGCAGATTCCTTGGAATCCCAATTTACGCCAAACCCGACTGAAGACGTCCAACACGTAGCAGAAATCCAGCAGCACTTGAAGACATACTTCGAGGTGCCGATAGCCCCGACAGAGGACCCTGTGGTGTTCTCCCCAGGACAGGTCCAGAGGATGATTCGCCAAACTAAGCTGAGAAAAGCCCCCAGCCCAGACCGTGTAACAAACGAAGCTCTCCGCCGTCTGCCACCGCGAGCTATTGCTTCGCTCACCCGTCTGTTCAACGGCATACTTCGCACCGGCCACTTCCCCACAACGTGGAAACTTGGCCGAGTCATTCTCTTGCCCAAACCGGGAAAGAACATTCTACTACCTGGGAGCTACAGACCCATCACCCTGCTGTCGACCACCTCGAAGGTCTTCGAAAAGCTGTTGCTGCCTCACATGGTACCACACCTGACACCACGCGACGAACAGTTTGGCTTCCGTGCCGAGCACTCCACAACGCTGCAGGTTGCGAGGGTGACGCATCTCCTTGCCGTAACTCGCAACAAGCACGAGCGAGCCGTCATGGTGCTGCTCGACATGGAGAAGGCGTTCGATCGCGTGTGGCACGCCGGTCTGCTATATAAACTGTCCACGTCTACTATTCCTCGCCGAATAGTTAAGACTGTGGGCAGTTTCCTGCAAGACAGACGTTTTCAAGTAGCGGTTGAAGACGCCCTGTCTACGGAGCGACCCATCCGTGCCGGCGTGCCTCAAGGTAGCTGCCTCTCTCCGATCTGCTACAGCCGCTACACCGACGATATTCCAGTCTGGCGCTGTACGCTGACGATGCCGCATACATAACAACGTCGCTATCTACTGATCACGCGGCGTTGAAAATGCAACGAGCACTGGACTTGCTACCTACTTGGCTCCAAGCCTGGAGGCTGAGAGTCAATGTAGCCAAAACCCAGGCCCTCTCAACAGGCAGACACCTCATCGCTCCTTTGATGCTGTACGGAGAACCGGTCAGTTGGTCCCCCAGAGTGAAATACCTGGGAGTGACCCGAGGGTCGAGACCGTAACCTATCCACGACGCCGCACATAGATGATGTGATAGCCAAGACGCGTGCCGCTCGCGCCCTCTTGCGACCAGTCTTAACATCCACCATGCCGCTCCGCGCAAAGCTCGGAGTGTACAAAATATACATCCGGCCGCGGCTCACGTACGCAGCTCCAGCGTGATACGCGCTGACCAACGAGTCCGGCCGCAAGCGATTGCAAGCGCAACAATCGCTAGCGCTACACCAACTCGCAGACGCTCCGCGCTTTGTGCGGAATACTACTATCGCAAGAGACCTGCACATGGAAAGCATCCATGACCATATCGGCCATCTCAGTGCCCGAATGTTCGAGCGGGCCGACGGAGCGCAGTCCCAGTACCTGCGGGACATAGCGCCATACCATCGGCGATCGTCGGACAAAAAGGGCCTACCAAGAGACCTTTTACCCCATTGACTGGACAACACCGGACAAGACAACCGCTCCTCGTCGCTGGCTGACGGGCGCTTACTGGAACCTCATCCAGTAAGCTCGACCTCGCTAAGCGACGGGTTGTAGCCAACCCACTGGACTATACTCACCATGGATGTTTTTTACTCACATTGGATCGCCTTGTACCGTTGTGTGCACGGGCCCTCCTAAGTTTCTCTCTGTGGTACGCCCCGTACCACCGTCCGATACCTTAAGCAAGTTGCGTCCAGCTTCCGACCTCGGATCACGCGTCGTGCCGCCTGGCTTTGGTTTCCCGGTCGGCCACCAGCGGCAAGCCCCGGGGACCGGGTCAGGAGGTATCGGCGTGCCGAGGCCGGGGTTAGGGCCGCACACGGGTATCCATCCCCCTCGCGTTTTCCATCTTTTCGCCCGCAGCGGCCGCAATGCCGCCGCTGCAACCGCACCCACCTACGCGCCGTGCGACGCGCCCCCTCGCCCCTCGCGGGGGGAAGCGAACGATCGTCCGTTCCCGCGGACCTGCGCACGCCGCCATCACGCATCTAACAAGGATGGCGACCGAGAGCCAGCCCAGCCTGACCTTCGGCCGCCCAGCAACAGCCCGCCCCAGCACATCCGGGGGTGAAGAATTCTTCCCGGGCAGCCCGCTGCCCAAGACGCCCACTCCAACCGCACCGTCGATGCCAAAAATCGACGGCACTGACGCCGTGCAGAAGCGCATAGCATCGGCCGCCTCCAGTGCCCGGCCGGCCCGCCCGGCCCATGTTTCTGGCCAAGACGCAGCCGTCGCCTCCACTTCTGCCACCACCGCGCCCTCTGCAGCTACAACTGGTCGAACTCCTACTCGACCAACGGCACCAACCCTAGGCCACAGATGGCCAACACCTGGAGGTAGCACCTCCATTCCAGCGGAAAGGTTTCCCTCACCGCCGCACAGGACGCTCGGGCAGGTGACATTTACACCGCCACCAAACACGCAGCGCCCGTTGCCCGGGACATCCCCATCGTCACCGATGGAGATGTCATACGCCGCTGCGCTTAGCAGCCCACCGCCACCTCCGAAGCCTCCAACCCCTCAGCCGAGGAGATTGACGCCGCGTACATCGCAGGCAACCGACGACGCGCCTCCAACCACAGCGCCGGCAGCCCCGATGTCCACAACCGCTACCACAAACGCTAACCCCCAGACAGCGAAGTACCCTCCGCTTATTGTGGAATCGCTCCCGGACTGGCCAAACCACTTCCGGGAGCTGAAGAAGCTCCTGGGTCACACGCCGAACGGCCGTGCCTTCGGGAAAGGGGTCCGGTTTATCCCTAAATCGGACTCTGAGTACCGAATTATTCAAAGGTACCTGTACGACCTGAGAAGGAGACCAAGATCTCATGGTTCTCCTACTCACTACCAAAGGAACGCAGCTTGAAGGTAGTCATCAGGGGGCTGCCACAAAACACAAAGACCAAGGACATCGAGCAGGAGCTAAAGGAACTGGGCTACATCCCCGAATTCGTGCGCGCAATACGCGCACGCTCGGGCCGCCCAGGCTGTCTGTTCCTGGCGCAGCTCCAACGTACCAAAGACGCCGTCCCGGGCATATATGACATCACAGAGATGCTCTGTATGCCCGGAATCAAAATAGATGCTTGGCGCGGGAAAAAGGGCCCGGCACAGTGCCACAGGTGCCAGCAGTTCCGGCACTCATCGCACCACTGCCACAGGGCTCCCGCCTGCGTACGCTGCGGCGGTGAACACGCCGCAAAAGAATGTCCACGGCCACTCGAAGACCCACCAACGTGCGCAAACTGCGGAGGCCCTCACACGGCGAACCACGTGGCCTGCCCCGTGTTCCGCAGGGAGGCGCGGAACAAAAAGGCTGGCACCGTGGCGCGCACCGTACCCTCAAAGCCTGCTTCTTCTGGTGCTACCGCACCGGAATCAGACGCCCCTGGATCCCTGATGGCAGATGCCAACCCTGCCCCGGGAGTTATACCCAAATCCAGGAAGAAACACAAACGAGGACCCCGCAAGAAGGCTGCAGCGACAGAGCAGCCAACGCAAGTGTCAGCCAAACCCGTGGTCGCTGCCCCCGTGGGGGGGATGAAGGCGAAGCGGGACCCGAAACCGACACCCAGCGTGCCGGCCGAAGGGACTAAGGCTGATCCTTTGATCACCATGGTGATCGGAGTGCTGACCGAGGTGCTCCAAGCCATCCAGGAGGTACGGGACCCCGTCCAGCTCATCCTGCAATGCGTAGGGAAAATCTGTGCCTATGGCAGATAACTCCCTACGCATCATCTTCTGGAACGCCGACGGGATGTCCCCCATGAAGACCAGGCTCCTGAGGCAGCTGCTCGCACAGCGGCAGGTCCATATTGCCCTCATCTGTGAGACACGCCTCAGGAAGAGCTCAGCACTCCGAGCACCAGGGTACCATGTGTACCAAGAGGAGCAAATCTCCCAGACCGGGACTGCTTTCAGGGGATTGGCAGTCCTGGTGAAGAGAAATGTCGTCCACCAACCGCTGCCAACTGTTTTGCTGCAGACGTCGTACGCCCTGGGCGTAGAAGTCTGCGTCGATCGCCACCCCATCCGTGTGTTTGCGTTCTACAAGCCGCCGGACGCGCGACTGGCAACGACTGATGTCCACACCCTGATGGACTCACCGGACCCGGTCATAGTCGCGGGCGACTTCAACGCCAAGCACACGGCCTGGAACTCCACGCGCATCTGTTCCAACGGGCGCCGACTCTTCAGCATTGCGGAACAGCATGGATATGAGGTGCTGGGGCCAGAGGTCCCGACTCATTATCCATACCAGGCAGCGTTCCTGCCGGACGTCATCGACCTGTCGCTGGTACGCAACCTACCAGCTGCGCCATCGATTGACGTCCTGGACGACCACCTCCTCTCGGACCACCAGCCAGTCTTCCTGACCCTAACGTGCAACCCTACTCGGTCATCGCCACCATCGCCTCGCTTTCGCCAAGATTGGCAAGCATTTGCCGATCTTATGGCGCAGCACTCGCCGCACCGCCGCATTGAGTCCGAGTCAGACATCGACGCGCTCGCCGAAGATCTCGGCGCTGTTATTAACACAGCGCTACGAGACTCCAGGTTAGAAGCCCCGTCGACCCGGAAACCTCCTCAACTGCCGGCCTTCATCTTGGCGATGATCGAGAAGAAGCGGAAGCTGAGAAGACTGTGGCAGCGCAACCGATGCCCGACCCTGAAGTGCCAGCTCAACGCGCTGGCTGCAAGGGTCTCGAGCGCCCTGGAAACAGAAGCGACCGAGTCCTGGCAGCGCACCATTGAGCGCGCCGGGGACGACTGGTCGGGCATCCACCGCCTGTGCCGCCAACTCTCCGGGAAACCGCCTCCGATTAGACCCCTCATGGCCGGTGATGGTACCCCACGTTACCGAGCCGAGGATCGAGCGGAGATCTTTGCGGAACACCTGGAGAAACAGTTCCAGCCGAATCCAGCTTCCGACGCAGTTCGAGTAGAAGCTATCCAGCAGCATCTGAAGTTTTACTTCGAGGCGCCGATAACCCCCACGGAAGACCCAGTCGTGTTTTCCCCGGGCCAAGTGCAGCGTATGATTCGCCGCACCCAACTGCGGAAAGCCCCAGGCCCCGACCGGATCCCGAACGAGGCCCTGCGTCACCTGCCCCCGCGAGCTATCGCATCGGTGACGCAACTATTCAATGGCATCCTCCGCACCAGCCACTTTCCCGCAGCATGGAGACTCGGCCGAGTCATTATGCTGCCGAAGCCCGGGAAAAACGTACTGAAGCCCGAAAGTTATCGGCCCATTACGCTGCTGTCGACACTCTCGAAAGTCTTCGAGAAGCTTCTACTCCTGCATCTGATACCACACATCCAGCCACGCGACGAGCAATTCGGCTTTCGAGCCGAACACTCCACCACGCTGCAGCTCGCGAGGGTACTGCACCATCTCACCGTCGCTCTCAACAAGAGAGAGCACGGTGTTGCAGTACTCCTCGATATGGAGAAGGCCTTTGATCGCGTCTGGCACGACGGCCTGATCTACAAGCTGACCACGTCTACTACTCCGCGACGAATAGTCAAGACTGTGGCCACCTTCCTCCAGGACAGACGTTTCCAGGTCATCGTGGACGGCGTCCTGTCCGGAGAGCGCAGCATCAGAGCCGGCGTGCCCCAGGGGAGCTGCCTGTCGCCAGTGTGCTACGCCAAGTACACTGACGACATCCCAGTCCCAGGCGGCGCGATGTTGGCGCTATACGCCGACGACGCCGCCTATATTACGACCTCCCTGACCGCTACACATGCGGCGGTCAAAATGCAGCGTGCCCTGGATGTGCTCCCGCCTTGGCTGGATGAATGGAGACTGACGGTCAACGTGGCAAAGACCCAAGCGCTTGTTGTAGGGGGTGCGTGGCAACCCGCGCCCCTTACCCTGCTCGGAAAAACCGTCGACTGTTCCCCGACGGTGAAGTACCTTGGAGTGACCATTGACCGTCGTCTCACCATGCGACACCACGTGCAGAACATTGTTGGACAAGCTCGCGCCGCTCGAGCTCTCCTGCGTCCGGTGATCTCATCGTGCCTCCCGCTCCGCGCGAAGCTGGGCGTTTACAAAACTTACATTCGCAGCCGCCTCACCTATGCCGCCCCTGCATGGTACGCTCTGGCCGCAGACTCGTACCGTGCACGGCTGCGTGCGCAGCAGTCGCTGTCGCTGCGACACGCCGTAGGCGCCCCTCGCTTCGTGAGGAACGAAACGATCACCCGAGACCTACGCATGGAGAGCCTCGACGACTACATCGGTCGCTTGAGCGCCAACATGTTCGCACGCGCCAGGGAGTCGAACTTCCGCCACTTGCGGGAGATCGCTCCGTACCACCGGTGCCCCCCGGACAGACCTCTGCCGCGGGACTTGATCCCTGCTGCAGCAAGACCGGACTAGACAACGTCACCCTGAGGCCGGCTGATGGGCGCCTGCCGGGAACCCTTCCCGCCAGGCTCGACCTCGCCGACGCCTTCAGGGTGACCCCCAGATGACGACCTCAGCTGCCGCTGGCTTGTAGACCGCCCATCGGAATCATCCGGTGGGGTCAGGGCTCGCTAGTGGCACGCTCCACTACCGGACTTGACGCCCGGATTTGACCCCACGGCTTTTTACAGCCAATCCAACGACCCGCCTGTATCGACAGGCGGCGCTGAACCTCACTGTAAGAGGCCAATGCCTCGATCAGTCTCCCCCCAACTCCCCTAGGGGAGTTGTGAGATGGCCAGTCAGTCAGACTCACCATGGCTGGCTGCTGGACGCCCACACAAATGGGTTGACCGCACCGCCAAAATGACACCACGGACCGCCCTGGTCCAACCCAGTAAACCGCCTGTAGTCGCAGGCGGCGTTGCCACCACTGAAATGGCCCAACGGCCAGATCACAGTTACCCCGGGACCACACAGGTTCAAGTGGATGAACTACGATAGTCTGCTTGGCCGAGCGCGCACGAGAACTCTCTGTACGACCCGCTAGTTGCGAGCCGTGCGATTACATAAAAAGCGGCCGCTTAGCGGGTTACAGGGTAGACATCGTGACATCGTGAACATCAAGACCGCTCTCTAAAGAAATCTTCAAGAACACGCAAAAGATCAAGAACTATAATCAAGCCTATTCCCATCGCCTCAAGATTGTCAATAATATCATAAGGACCAATATACATCTGAACTATCTACGATCTTTCATTGAACCCACTACAATCCACAACAACATGGATACAAAAGTTAGAAAACAAGTCGAAGGAAACTATGTCTAGAAAATATATAATAGATGAGGCAACACTCTTTTATACTGGACTATACAAAAAAAGAGACAATAATAGCGATGACATTATAAACTCCACTCTCAACTCTGAAATTATTGCCCCAATAACGGAAAATTAAGTACACAACCATATCAAAAGTTTAAAGACTGCTAAAAGCCCTGGACCTGATGGGTTAAGCAATGAAATGCTCAAGTACTCTGCACCTATTCTTCTTAGTCACTACACGCAACTATTTAATTTGATTATACAAACGGAAAAAGTGCCTAAACAATGGTGTTCATCTGATATTATACTAATGTATAAAAAAGGAAACCCTCTTGATATTGGTAACTACAGGCCTATAAGTCTACTGAATTCCATGTATAAGCTCTTTGCATCAATAATTTTAAAGAGCATAACTGCAGAGATTGAGTTAGCACAACCGATAGATCAGGCTGGATTTCGATCAGGCTTTAGTACAACTGACCATTTACACTCACTGGAACAAGTAAAGAAGAAACATTGTGTATATAAACATTTTAAAATACATATACACTCCCGGACACCTAAATCGAACCACCTTGATTTTTTTGGTTTGGAGTACTGTAACTTATAAAAGATGTATGTAGAAGGAAAATGTTTTGATGCAGTTTTGGAGCTGGTATACTCATAATTCATTTAGAGTGCCACTGTTCCAAATTTGAACTGCAGTTTATTAAAAAAGTCGAGTCACGTTGAAACAAGTCCATATTTGTTTTTTTCAAGGAAAAAAATCTAATCGATTTAAAATAAAGACATGTTTTACATGAAAAGAAATGTTTATTTAGTAACTTGTATTGCCTCTCAGTGCATTTATGACATTTATCTCATACGGTTTGGCATAGAACTAATCAATGTCGTTATGACATGTTGAGGAATGTCCTCCCATTCTTCCAAAATTACAATTTTAAGCTCCTGCATGGTTTGCGGGGCAGGATGATGAGCTCGAACACGCCTCTTCAGCTCATCCCATAGGCATCTATGGGATGAGCTGAAGAGGCGTGTTCGAGGATTCATATCAGGACTTCGCGCTGGCCATCTCATAACAGTGATACAATGTCATTTAAGTACTCCCTGACGATTCCCGCAGTATGGGCCCTTGCATTATCATGCATTAAAACGAAATCTTGGCCAATAAATCCAGCATATGGCATCACGTGGTTCTCTAAACATTGGCGAATGTATCTATTGCCATCTAGGGGCGGCAGTCGTGGTCCCGTCACTACTTCTAGCTCAGTTTTGCCTTCCATAGAGATTCCTCCCCAGACTGTCCATGATCCTCCACCATAACTCACTTTCTCGTCAATACAGCATTGCGCGAAACGCTCGTTCTGTCTTCGGTACACCTTACTCCTTCCGTCATTACCGTATAGCATTATCTTGGACTCATCTGTGAAGAGAACCTGGCTCCATTGATGTCGACTCCAATTTAGATGTTCGCGCGCAAACTCTAGACGGGCTATTCGGTGTGCTCGTGTCAATTTGGGTCCACTGGCTGGCTTATAGGGCTTTAAACCACGTTCATTGAGTCGCCTTCTAACGGTCCGAGCACTTACAGCCACTCCGTGAAAGTCCCTGAGCTGATCTTGTATCTGAACAGAGTTAAGGCGTCGATTTCGTAAGCTAGTAGTGACAATGTATTGATCTTGTCTCGCCGTTGTCACTCGGTAACGAGGTCCTCCTGTTCGCCGAACGAAGCCACCAGTCTCCAGGTATCGGTACACTCTTTGAACAGCGGAACGACTTACGTGAAGTTGTGAACTCACATCTCGCTGACTTAGCCCAGATTGAAGAAGTGCTACAGCTTGCGCGGCTACTTCAGGTGAAGTATCCATAGTTTTATAGCCAAAAATGGTTCAAATTTTAGAATAATAACTAAACTAAACTTTGGTTAACAACAATTGCGAAAATTCAAACCAAATCGACATTAAATTGCTTCAAAAGCAACTTTCAACAGTCATTATTTTTTTCAAATCAGTGACCAAGCTCGTCTTATGTTCTTTATTTTAAATTCTATAATTCAATTTTGGAATTATACATACGAGAAAGACGATGAAATATGCCAGCATTAAAAATGCATAAAAACTTTTTTGTTATATTGTATATTTTTTGTGTATTGGGCTTTTAGGCCCGAGAATGTAAGGTGACTCGATTCAAGAGGCCGGGAGTGTATAATAATGCAACAAGCAGAGTTAAACTTGAAACAAGAGGAAATGTAATCAGGATTGAGAGAGGGGTAAGACAGGGTGACCCTCTGTCACCAAAATTATTTATTACTGTACTGGAAACAATATTAAAAAAACTTGACTGGAAGACTAAAGGTTTGTCAAAAAATAACAGATGCTTGAGCAATTTGAGGTTTGCATATGATATAGTTGTACTTGCGGAAACTTCCATAGATCTAGAATTAATGATAAACTCACTTGACCGAGAAAGTACAAAAGTTGGACTAGAGATGAATGCACTTAAAACAAAAATAATGACCAATAGCCAAAAGAGTCCTATTAGATAAAGGGTAACATCAAAAAATCTGAGAACTTCCAATAACTCTCAACAATCAATTAACAATATTTGTAATTTCTTCACTACTATTGTTAAAAACTTGACTGAAAGAATTGCTCTCACTGCTACTCCCCATCCAATATCACCATTGCCAACAAACCACTGTCCAACTCATTTGCTGAATTCCATGGCTATACTGGAAGTGGCTATACTGGAAGTGAATAGACAAGATGCTATTGGTGTATTCTGCGATCTCTTCAAAGCATTTGATTGCGTTGACCATAAAACACTATTGGGAAAACTCTTTTATTATGGTATCAAAGACTCTGCACTGAACCTAGTTGCCTCCTACCTAAATGATCGAATACAACATGTTGATGTCAATGGAATTCGCTCCCCTGGAGCATCTGTTGCTATGGGCGTACCGCAGGGATCAATTCTGGGTCCGTTTCAATTTTTTATTTATATTAACGATCTGCCATTCTATATACAGAACTTGTGCGACATTGTTCTATTTGCTGATGATACGTCACTTATTTTTAAAGTTGATCGCACGCTTAGTAATTTTAACGGCGTAAATAGTTCACTTACCCAAGTTGTAGATTGGTTTACGACCAATAATTTGCTACTAAACGCTAAGAAGACAAAATGTATCAGATTCAGCATGCCTAATGTCAGGAATTGCGGTACAAATATAACATTGAACAGTGATACCCTTAATCTTGTAGAATCAACTGTATTCTTGGGGATCACTTTAGATAGCAAACTGCAGTGGAATGCCCAAATAACGTATCTTGCAGGTAAACTCAGCTCGGCAGCCTTTGCCGTTAGTAAAGTCAGGCAGCTTACTGATGTGGCAACTGCCAGGCTGGTATACTTTAGTTATTTTCATAGTGTCATGTCGTACGGCATTTTGCTGTGGGGCAAAGCAGCTGACCTACAAGTAATTTTTGTACTCCAGAAGAGAGCTATACGTGCAATATATAAATTGAGTGCTAGAGTGTCTCTTAGAGAAAAATTTTAAGAAATTGGCATTTTAACGGTTGCATCACAGTATGTATTTGCAAATATTATGTTAGTTAAACAGAACATACATTTATACAATAGACACAGTGACATACATTCGATAAATACTAGAAATAAGCATAAATTAATTGGAACGCATCATCGTTTACAAAAGGTTCACGACTCTTTTGCAGGAATTGGCGTACGACTATATAATAGAATTCCTTTAAACATTATGAACCTGCCGTTACATAAATTTAAGGGGGAAATTAAGACGCACCTCTTGAAAAGGGCCTATTACACAACTAATGATTATTTGAACGATAAAAATAAATGGAAATGAGTTGCTTGCTCTTCGCTTGAGCTATTTAGGACTCGAATGAATCTTGTGATATGCCTTGAATCTGCATATATATGTTGTATTTTTACATCTCTACAGTATTAATAATTTGAAACGTCTGACAACTAAAGGTTTCTAAATTGGCTGCGTTTAGTCCCGGTATACAATGTAATATGAGTTTGTTATTGTGTGAGCACCATGTAGACTTATTTATTTCTTTGAAATTGACTTGATAGTTGCTGTGCAGTTTTTGAGTATGTCATGCTCGCCTAAGTGTACTGGCAGTGGTGGCGTATGTATCGGGTCGCCTTATTCCCTATAATACGGTTGAGTAGGGCGATGGCTGATATAATGCGTCATACCCGTGAACGGGTGCCGTCTGTTGGGACTGGTCAGCTCATAGCTGTTATAGCAATTATTACAAATAATCTTATTTATATTTAAGGTAAACTTAAGTTTAGTCGACTGTTCTCACATAAATCCAAAGGAACAATGTAAGTGTAACTTTAATGTTGTAAGCCATTCCTACATTTTAAAATGGCATCCATTGACTTTCTTGCCAGATTCTTCTTCAAGGGTAGGCTGCCCTTGGAACCGGCAACTATAATCGCTCTAATTTTGATATTATTTAAACACAACATTGATTTTGTTTTTTTGTTTGTATAAATTCATTGCTATATAATTGGTCAAATATCATGTTAATCAAACTAATTTAATTACTGGCGTTTAGAAAAGAGTGGCCATGAGTTTTATTGCCAGGTTCTTCCTCAGGCTCTACCTATTGCTTTGCGAATCTGGCAGTAAATGTAAATGTAGAAGCAATATTCTTGACGTTCATAAGCGTTACTTTGTGACCTAAATGAATAAAGATTTATTATTATTATTTGTTTCTTCTTCACGGGTATCTTCTTTTTTTTTTCTTAAGAAGATACCCGGTCTTTTGGGAGGCTTACATAGGGACATAGAGGTCCAACACGCAGAGGCCTTTTGAGAATTTTAATGTAACAGGGAATGGGACTCCCACTGCAGACAATCCACGTCCGCCTTATGTAGAAGAACGGTAATGGACCATCTCCAATGGGAGTTAAACTATTGCACAATATGCTAACTACTATTGGGCTATTAAGTTGGAGGTTAAATGAACTGAGTGATTAGAACTATGGATGAAGACGGCGTCTGCCATTTTAATATATTATAATCAAAATACTGGCAGACGGTGACATGCCAACTCACTAGATGGGCCCCCTATACAATCACCGTAGGCATGATAAGCCTGTAAGGCGACAGAGGGCAACACCGGTGTGAGCGGCTTGGGGTGTCGAGCGGTGCGGCGCCGGTTTCACCTTCGCGGGCCAGGCCCGGAGCGGGCTTCCCCGTAGTTATGCCCTTGAAAATGACACTTCCACCCCCGAGCATATAGCTCTGGCTCCCTCCCTCTGACCGGCCAATTAAGGCAAGCCAGAGTTGAGATTTGCTGCACTCCCGGGAGTAGCACTCTCACTGCTCTCCCATTAGGCCATTAAATCCTAACCGGTGCAGAAGAGCAACAAAACTCTGAGGAATCGGGACCGATGTGTAGCCACACACATTCAGCTCGCCACAAGCTGCCCTGTATTATTATTATTATTACTGAAGCTGAGGTAGAGGCTATTATCATGAATCTACGCTCAGACTGTGCCATGGGATGGGACGGCATCTCACCTAAGTTTAAATAAAAAGAATAAAAATTTACACAATTGCAAATCGAACCACGAGCATACAATGACCTTATAACGGTAC
Source organism: Thumatha senex (assembly GCA_948477245.1). Classification (NCBI taxonomy): domain Eukaryota; kingdom Metazoa; phylum Arthropoda; class Insecta; order Lepidoptera; family Erebidae; genus Thumatha; species Thumatha senex. The sequence continues at coordinate 11,081,949 of OX419743.1, forward strand.
ATCTCCAATTTAAAACAATCTATACGTAAGTATATACTTACCTACTATTATGAGATTGTAAAAATATTTGATCAATAAAATTTATGGTGACCCTACACTTTAAGCAAGATGGCGGGTCCAGGCGGATCTTGCATTTAGTATTACCAAACTCAAACATTTAAGTAAATAATAAATACTCATTAATACTTAGTAAGAGTAAAGTATTAATGAGTATTTTTTTTAATACTATGATGTTCTTATTAATAATTATAGGAAATGTAGAAATATTTAGATAAGTTCCAAAGTTTATGAATAATAAATTTTACTAAATCATAAAAAAAGAAATGTATAAAATTTTGCGCTCGTGGCCCCGCGGTCTCAGTGTTCTGTAAACGATCACTGAGTTACGTAACTTTCACTATGGCTGGTACTCGGATGGGTGACCACTTTGTAGCATTTACATTTGCGAGCGTTTCCGTGCTTCGGAAGGCACGTTAAGCCGTTGGTCCCGGTTGCCAGTAAAATGGCAGTCGTTAAGCCTGGTTGAAGGCCTTATGGGCGGCTTGAAAAATTTCAACAGCAGGTAGCCACAACCTGCATTTGTCTATTTCAACACGGCAATGGGCTCACCACCTATTACGTGGGACAGGAATCCACACGGTGAAAAGTGGGCATATAATATGCCTCTGCCACCACTTCGGGGATAAGGCGTGATGGATATTTATTTATTTATTTTTTAAAATTTTCTACCATTTCTACCAAATCCAATGGTTATTTGAGCTGGCAGCGCGTTAGACAAGGACACAGCACCTTTCGTAGCTCTCTCGCCGGGACTGTTTTTAGCTATCTACCGCTTATAAGGAAATAGCTACCCTACTTGTAAAAAAATTGATGTCATTTTAGCTCAGCAAAATTTTTTGGTAATCAGTCTAGTTATAAGTGTAAAATCTTTGAGCTATTCAAAGGAGAAACGCTGCCAGTATCTTCGGAACCTTGCCTAAAGGGACCTCTTTTAATAATATATTTTGGTTATGTATCATATTTTTATATCATTTCAAAAATGCATACGGTGAAATGTGGGCGTTTATTACGTCTCTGCCTACCCCTTCGGGGATAAAGGCTCATATGTGTATCATATTTTTAAGGTTACATTTAATTTAATGTTAATATTGAGTTAAGTTGATATGTAAACATTTAGTCGAATAAATATAGTTATCGTTAGAATCAACAATACATTGTTGTCTCTTTTTACATGGGGTATAACTAACGTGACCATTTTTTTCCGTACCCAAAACGGGACATTGATTTGACTTCAATTATAATAGACTAGCTGATGCCCGCATCTCCATTCGCGTGACATTTGGTTACATACATACATACTAACTAACCGAAAGCCCACTTACAATTTTATTGTATATTATTTTAAAATTGACTGATTTACACCCACAAGTGATAAAATAGGGTCTGAAAGTTAGTTTCAGACCCTATTTTATCACTTAAAGGTGGAATTTAAAAAAAACGTTTTTTTAATTGTCCCTTCTTAATAGAATTTATGATGATTCAAGTTTCTCACGGCTGGGCGTTTGGTATCACCAGTGAGTCAGGACTTTTCATTATAAACATTAAGATAAAATAATCATGAGGAAAAAAAATTTCACAATAAGCGGGCTTGACTTTATCGTAAGTTCCGTATTCAATTACACTACGGAACTGGACGTCACTAGAGGTGTCAACACCAAGGATCACGATCGATACTATTGGATATTTAGAGATAAACCCTGGAATTCTGGACATAAGGACTTTCTTAAAGGTAAATACACAAACTTGAGTCTTGGTAGGGTTAAATTGGACAAGATTTAGTCTACCCCAATCGGACACACTTGCGAGAGTAACCTCGATTTTAGACAAGAAGTAATTCAAGACTTTTTCCACCAGGTACAGACCGGGGTAGTACCGGCGCGACCTACGTTATAAGTGTCATCTGTACTTAATCCGCATAGCAATGGATGCCTTTAATGATAATAATTTTGATATAATAACTGTTTTTTTCTCAAAATTTTACACTTCTAATTCCAACTAGGTAAGAACCTGTAGTTTGGAATTCAGTGAAAAAATCATGTCATCGATCTGCAGCTAAAGTACAACAACGTGCCTTGTGAGACTCCAGCATTTAAGGCCATGTAGTCTGAACAGGCGCCATAGACGACAGCCCTAATGCTTCTATTGGACAGAAAGCTTGGTACCCATCCCCAAAACTTCTCCGACAGTCCTTCGGGGGTAATTTAGATAGAAGATGACGATGACAGACACGGTCAAAGGACTTAGAAATATCGAGTCTTACTGCCAGAGCTCTCCTTTACTCTCGCTAGCCGTCGCCCAGCATTTTGTGAGGTACTCATGAAGACCGCTAGTCGTATTACTAGAGCTGGTCGTATCGTAAAGGTACCTCAAGAGCTATACCTTGATTACAAACTCCATTGCCTATAATAGCACGGAGCTGACGACTTTAGGCCTGTAATTGAACACGACCCGACCTTCACTCTTTTTGGAAACAGAATAATCGTGTGCGGTCTTCCATAAAGTCGGGACTTGTTTCACGGCATATGAACGCCGGAAAAGACGTAGAAGTATCGGACACAACTCTGGACCATACTACTTCAGTACTACCGCAAGTATTCCGAATGGCCCATTCGACTTATAAATGTCGAGGATGAAGCTGAAGCTCCCGGCGTACCTCTGGCTGAGAGAAATAAATTTCCGGGGTGGAGGTTCCACACCATAGGATACCAGGCGGCAAAGCACCACCGTTGTTAATGCTTAAGTTAAAAGCAAAGACAATTCCTCCAAACTACCGTCGGGCTTATGTAGGGGTGGTAAGCCAGAGTGACGGAAGTTTTTAACGGTAGCTTTGATCGGAATTCACGATTTCCAGAAGATCTTGGTTTTTTACTTAATGTATTAATTGTCATTTTTGATAACCAAAAGTGTACGGGAATTTGACTTGTCGATTGTTAGTGTTAAGTGATTAACTATGTAAATCGCTCGCGCTCCGTCCAATTATCGGGATCTGTAACTTTGTTCATGCCAATTTCACTCAGCTTGGGAAAACGGGACAATTTAGCGTCCCGAGGATTGTTCCGGGGACACCGGGACGGAGACCCGGAAAACGGGACGGTCCCGTTCAAAACGGGGCGGTCCTGTTCAAAAAGGGACGTATGGTCACGTTAGGTATAACAACTAAGTTAAAGCAATATGGCTATAAGTTTATGAGTACAATGCCAATTTATATCATATTTGTATAACCGATAGTTCATATAGATAGAACAACATGCCCCTCCATATTTTATTCCAATATTACGAAAGAAGATTGAAGAAAAATGATTAAGATATGGCTAAAAGGTCATAGTTACCAGGACATAAAATAATTCCAAAAAAAAATCGATAATTGAATTGGCATTGCCTCTGTTTATTTACAAAGTTCTCTGAAACTATTTGGATAACTTTCCTGAAGCTGTCTGTCTAAAAATGAGAAAAACACAAGTTAAAATTGTAATTTTACTGATGTTGAGTAGTTTCACCGTACTCTATTTATTTTCAAAAGTTAGTCACACTAATTCGAAATTAGTTGAAACGAGGCAGCCGAAATCACCAATGTAATGCATAATAAACATGTATTATCAATATTTAAGTCTATACCAAAATATAGTAAATATTATTTAATAAAAAAATATATTACAGGATTTTCAAGAAGTTGAAGGAATCATATAAAGTAGTAGTGTCATTTGTTGTTTGTGATTCAAGATTTAATGAGTCTTTAAATGTAGTCAAATCTGCATTATTATTTACACGAGCTCCTGTACACTTCGTGATATTTGCAGACAATAAGTTGAAACCATTATTTAATGAGACATTAACTAGATGGAGAGGATTAACAAATAATCAATTAGATTTTGAACTACATGAAGTGAACTTTCCAGCAGATCATGCAGCACATTGGATGAATTTATTTAGTAAATGTGCTGCTCAAAGATTATTTATACCTGTAAGTTGACTTGCTTTACTATCCCTCTGTTATGTATACCAATCCCATTGCAGTGTCCTGTTTATCAGTCACGCCTTATCCCCAAAGGGGCGGCAGCGGTATAATATATGCTCACTTTTCACCGTGTGTATTCCTGTCTCACATAACAGGTGGTAAGCCCATTGCCGTGTAGAAATAGACAGACGCAGGTTGTGGGTACCTGGTGTTGAAATTTTTCAAGTGCCCATAAGGCCTTGTGTATGGTATGGCAGGCTGTTTTCCACAACACCATGTCAAGGAGTTGTTTTCGGCAATATCAAGTCAAGGCGCAGTTGATCCACTCCAACTCATCGAAGATTGCCAGCAAGCTATTCACACTGCTGGTTATTTCTTGGACGCTATCTTATCTTATCTTTTTCGGGGTCGGTAGATACCGCGGCACTGCGTCCCTTCCGAAACTATTGTACCACACCCCATCGCTTCACCCATCCCCCCAGCGCCTGTGCAGCGCCTCCATGTACCTCAATATGTTTCCAAGGGGGATGTGCCTGTAATCCTCCGGAGTCGGGTATGCTTGACCCAGAAGACTAATTCTTCTTGCACCGAGTGCCACACATTCGCACAGCAGGTGGTACATGGTTTCGCCAGCGTCCTCACAGGACCTGCACGTCGGGTCTTCCGTGAGCTTCATCCTGTGGAGGTGCTGCCTCGTTGCGTAATGCCCTGTGAGCGCTCCAGTGATTCTTCGCAGCTGCTCCCTGGTATGTGTCCACAGTTTCTTGGACCATCCCTCTCTGATGCTTCCCAGAAACATCTTTGCGTGTCTTAGACCTGTTGTCGACTGCCACTGGGTTTCATGTGCCTTAGTGGCTGCCTCCTTTATTGTTCGTCTTATTACTCCATAATCGAGTCCGACGAACGGCTCCGGTCCAATGAACCCTTCCTCCGAGCCCTTCCTTGCGAGGGCATCCGCCCTCTCATTACCCTCGATGCCCTTATGTCCTGGCACCCAGACCAATAGGATCGTATTGCGTCTTCCCAGCCTATTTAGGCTTTCAATGCACTGCAATATCAATCCGGATTTCACTTCACATGATGTGAGCGCCTTGAGTGTAGCTTGGCTGTCACTCATAATATAGACTGTCTCATCAGTGACCCGTCTATCTAACATTTCTTGCACGCATGTCAGTATAGCATAGGTCTCCGCCTGGAAGACCGTTGCATACTTGCCCATGCTTTGACTAATGTTGCAGTTGTCGCTGTGAACCCCTGCACCTGAGCCGGTTTCCATCTTGGATCCGTCCGTGAACCATATCTGGACATTTCTGTCCTGTGTCCGCATTCCACATTCCCACTCCTCTCTCGTGGGGATGTGTACACTATAGTTCTTTTTGAAGTTATAGACCGTCTGTATTTTGTCTAGATTCATAGTCATAACCCCTTGCTCCTGTGTTGCCTCTAGCGCCATATGCCCGTAGTTCCGGCTTTGGCCTTCAGCTCCGAGCCTGTGAACGGCTTTCCTTGCCTCCAGCTCCACTCTGATGTGCAGCGGAGTAAGGTTTAGAAGTATTTCCATCGCCGCCGTAGGAGTGCTTTTGAAGGCTCCTGTCATAGCCATGCATGCCATCCGCTGTAGCTTGTACAGGGTTCGTCTGCAGCTCTCCTGTTTAGTCTTGGGCCACCATACTATACTCCCGTATGTTATTAGTGGCCGCACCATCATTGTGTAAATCCATTGGACCACTTTTGGTTGTAGTCCCCATGTCTTACCGTACGTGGAACGGCACATACCAAAGACTCTCATTGCCTTGGTGGTTGCTGTTTCCACATGTCGATTCCATGTTAGCTTATTATCTAGGATGACTCCTAGATACTTCGCTTCCGTGGACAAGCAAAGCTCTTCGTCATATAGTCTTAGCGTCTCCATTCCTGTTAGGGTTCGCCTCTTCGTGAAATTTACTATCACCGTTTTTTTGGGGTTAATTGATAGGTGGTTTTGTCCACACCATCCCTCGACTGTATCCAGTGCTTTTTGCATGATGTTTGAAACGACACTTGGTACTTTTCCGTTGATTAGTATCACGAGGTCGTCCGCGTAGCCAACTGTATGTAGTGGTCCTCTGTTAAGTCTCCCCAGCAGGTCATCTATCACCAGACACCATAATGTTGGGGATAGAACACCGCCCTGTGGGCAACCTTTTGTGACTTGAACTTCCACTCGCTCCCCCAGTAACTCCGCGAGTATTGTTCTTCCTTTGAGCATCTTATCCATCCATACACAGATTGTGGATTCGATACCATGCCTTTCCGCCGCTGCCTTTATGGTTCCGAATGTGGTCCTGTCGAACGCTCCTTCCACATCCAGAAATGCAGCTAAGCATATTTCTTGATTACCCAGTGCCAACTCCGCCCTACTCACCATGTGGTGAAGTGCTGTTTCAGTTGACTTCCCTGGTTGGTATGCGCATTGCATTTTGTGAAGAGGATATTTCTTCAGTGCTTTCCCTCTAATGTGCTTATTAACTAGCTTTTCTAGTGTTTTGAGGAAAAACGATGTTAGACTAATCGGTCTGTACGATTTTGGATCTCCATAGTCTGCTTTGCCTGGTTTCGGCAAAAATATGACTTTTGCACGTCTCCAGCATTCTGGTGTGTAGCCAAAGGCTATACACGCCCTGTATAACCTACATAAGTGTGGGTTTAGTATTGTTTCCGCTTTCTGTAGTAGTATCGGATATACGCCGTCTGGTCCTGGCGCTTTAAATGGTTGGAAGCTATTTATTGCCCATTTAACCCCGTTATGTTCTACTACTTTCTTGGCGGTCACTTCTTTCCTTTTCACCACTAAAGCCTGTTTCATTTGCTTGTGCGGTTATTGCCATTGAATCTGGAAAGTGTGTCCTGAGCATCACTCTCAGTGTTTCACTCCCAGTTTCCGTATATCTACCATTACAGTCCTTAATCGTAGTTAAATGGTTAGACCTTGTTATTGCCATTGCCTTGGTGAGACGCATGCTTTCCGGGATGCTGCTTATGTTTGAGCAGTGTTCCCTCCATGCCTTCCTTTTTGCCTTCCGTATGGCCTTGTTATACTCAGTGAGTTTCTTCGCATAGTCCTCGAAGTTGTTCGATTTCTTTGCACGATTGAAGGCTGCCCTTGTAGCCTTCCGTAGTTTCGTCAGCTCGGTATTCCACCAAGGTGATTGTTTAACACCGATCTCTTTTTCGGGGCAGTTTTCAGTCCACGAGTTGGCAACTGCTTTTGCAACATGTTCCGCTACCATCTCGATGTCCAGTGTCGAACTTAAGTTCTCTTTGGGGTCCCCTAGCTCGGCTTTCAAATTGCTCTTGAAGGCCGGCCAATCGGTGTTCCTAGGGTTCCTCCTTTTGACTTTTGCCTGTTTGTACATCGTCCTGTAATTGTAACATATGTACCTGTGGTCCGAACTGGAGATTATATCCGGCACGTGCCAGTCCACTATGCGTTTACTGGCCTGGTTTGTTGCTAGCGTGATGTCGATGACCTCCGCCCGTGTTTTCGTCACAAACGTTGGTTTGTTACCTGTATTTATGATTTGTAGGGATGAACTTACCAGATAATCCAGTAGAAGCTCACCTCTGTCATTGCAGTCCGTGCTTCCCCATGTTACATGGTGAGCGTTGGCATCGCAGCCTATGATGAGATTTTTCATCTCCCGGCTGCAGTGTTCCACCAGGACCCTGAGTTCCCTAGAGATAGGGTCCTTGGCCTCGTAGGGGAGGTAGGCCGATGCTATTACTAGCGCTCCACCCCCCCTCCCTTGATGTAAGACCTGCATGGTTGTCAGGTCCCTGAAACAGTAATTATACATAGGTATTGCATCAATACCATTTCTGACATAGATGCATGTCCTAGCATTGTTGTCGCGACAGTGATAGTATATGTTACCCCCCGTCGCGCCTAAGCCCCTAATCATCCCTTCATATAAGTAAGGTGGACGCTAGCAACACCATCCACATTTTATTTGAAAATCATGTAAACAAATTTTCCTGTAGAACAATTATAATGGATGTCCTAGAAAGATGTCCTTTCTCAAAGAATGTGACCCACGCTAAAATGCTGTATAATGATCAATTTGGATATGTCCCTGGGGGCCAAATGCTAGAAATGCTTATGTTGAAGCATGAATTATACAAAAAGTTACGTGGAAATGTTTTTTTTCTTCCAGAAGCTACTACCTCATGTAGATGCAATGATATATGTGGATACAGATACATTGTTTCTAGGTCCTGTGGAAGAGCTGTGGCAGTTTTTCTCACAGTTCAATATTTCTCAGATATCTGCAATGGCATCAGAAGATAATAATCCTAATATATCTTGGTATCCTAGATTTGCAAAACATCCATTTTATGGAAAATATGGTTAGTAAAATGAAATTGAATAACTATTTTGATTGAATTTTTGTGCTCTTTTCACTACTCTAGTATTTATAAAAGAGAGGGCACACAGTACTCCCACGTATCATCTCACCCAGCTTCTCAGAGGTCATGGCTGTTTTGTCAAATACCTGTGTGAGCTGCTGGACTCCTTGTGCCGTCACTACCCTTGCGGCGCTGAGGACACAACTGAGCATATGCTTGTTGGTTGGGCTTGGGATGGGTTTCTGAAGTGCCCTCACAGGCAGCCTTTTGGCTGGATCTGTCGCTGCCGGTCGTGATAAGAGCCATGACAATGCAGGGCCACCGTCGCCTCCTTCGCGAGGTGATGGCGGCAAAAGGAGAGGATTTGTGAGTGCAGGAGCGAGCAGGATGTACTCCTATCCCGCCCGCAATCTTGGGGGCGATGCCGGGCTGTGCTCCGGTCCCGACTAGTTTACGGCCGTGGGCGGAAGGTTGGGGGACCCGCTCACATTGACCTCGTGGCGGCTGGCACTCTTGTGTTCTGGGGTGCCTTCTAGTGCCCGTTCAATTGCTCTGTTCTCAGAACGACGACGGCTCGAACCTCGATTGTCGCTCGAAGCTCGATGTAGCCCCCCGTGGAAAGCCATCATATTGGGGCATTCCCTTAGTCGGGTCGCGGTAAATAGTCTTCAGGCCTATCCTGCGACCCTGTTGGTAAGGAGGCGGGACACCAGGTTTATTGGGTAGCATAGCCTCCAAAGGCCGGGAGTCCCACCTACGAAATGTCTGCGGGTAAACGCAAACCGTCTGAAAAAAAAACAGGATTTTCTGTAACCTGGGATGAAGCTCTTCCTAAGGTCCAGAGCGACACACCCCACAAGCGCTCTAGTGCCCTGTGAAAGTAGATGGGGTAGAGAATTGGAGAGTGAGCACTGGGAAGCGCTTCCGGAACACGGGGACTTACCCGATCCAATAGTGCCTGACAAGCAATCTTCAACAATAAGGGTGCCATGTGCAGTGAAGTGTCATTCATATAGACGTTTAGGCATAGTGACGCGGTGGACTAGCTACGGGACACTGGCAAGTTGCTGCAAAGAGCACAGAAAGCCAAAATAAGAATTGAATTGACTCTGTAGACATTCTGAACTGATGCCACTTTTTAAGACTTCAACTCACAAAGAACATAGGACACGAATTACATGAGAATCAATAGCGCAAAGTACTGCTTGGCAGTGTTCCTGTTACCTGTGTGAACCTGGCACCCTACTTGCAAAAATCGATTTTTTTTGCGTATTCTTGATAAGGTTGGTATGTAGTTGATTGTAGTAAAAAAAAAATTTGTTTGTAGTTGAACCGAAAAAATATTATGGATAAACCAAAAATAGCCAACCCCCGGATTTATAAAAATTCAATTGTAACGGTTGATTTGTATGAAGAATCGTTAGTAGTTGATTGTAGTGAACGAATTTTCGTTTGTAGTTAATTATAAAAAAAAAAAAATTTTTACAATAGTTACTTGTTATTAACTCATTCACTGCTGGATCCCGTACCATATGCGTTTTCTTTATTTATCGCGTTTGCGTATTTCCGCAAACGGTGTGTGATTTGGACAAACTAGCAGCGTGTGTGTCTTTTGGGGAGAAAGACGCATCGGGGATGGACATCATCAGTGATAATAACCTAAACTTAAACATTTTTTTTATTAGATAACAATATAAAGCTTTGTTTGTTGTAACATGTGTCAAAACAATAGGGCGGCACCTTTTAAAAAAATATGTAGCTGATTTGTAACAAAGACATACGATCTTTTCAAGAAAAAAAATTGTAAAAAAAATAGTGGCCGCCAAATTATCTATTGTTCTAAAGAAAAGGGTTTTAAAGTTATAAATCTTTTTTATATAAAAAAGGCCCGAGTGACGTGGTGGCCACATGTTCATATCAATTTTAGGATAAGGAAAATTATAAATATTTTTGAAATCCTGTTGTTATATAAAAAAAAAACAATTGAGTCACAGATATACTTCTTACTAATTTTATGAATGCGAAACTTTGAAAGAATGTATGGTTTTAGGTTTGTTACTCTTTCTCATTTAGAATAAATTATTATAAATATTGTGGGACACTTTTCGCACAGCGCCATCTAGCCCAAAGTAAGCTAATATTAGCTTGTGTTATGGGATCTAGATAACTGATAAACATACTTATATATTTCTAAATACATACATATTATATATATAGGAAACACACAAACTCCGAAACACATTTGTGGATCACACAAATATTTGCTCTGACCCGGAATAATATAGCTTATGCATCAGAATAACGCATGAAACAAGTTCCTGTGGAAAACGGGAAAGCTTCTCCACGCGAGTGGAGCTGCGGGCGTCAACTAGCAAATATATATGTAGGTATATCGGTAAACTTCGACTCATGTAACAAAGTGAAAAAGTAAATACTTTTGGACTAAAATGACTAAATAGTAAAAATGGGTAAATATAAGTCGAGGTTTTTGAATTGCAAATAGTAGAGACACCCTACTATGACTACTAATATCCACTCACAATCTACCTACGGGTATTAATAAATACCCGTAGGCACTGAAATCTCTGCTGGTGTGCCGATGTTAGCATAGCTATTGATTCGCAAAAATGTTCGGCAGCAGCCAAAGTGTTAAACCTTTTGCCTGATTTGAGGTTTTGTAGTAAAAGAACTTTTAAGTCTGTTAGAAGAGAAATTCATTAGAATCGATGAAGTTGAGTAAAACTCGTTTTCGAGCGATCTTCACTGAATTACTCCGGTTGTGAAGATTGGTCGACTACTACAAACATCAACTATGACTCAAACATGCTCGTAGATGTTTGTAGTGGAGGAATTTTCGATAGTAGTAGGACGAAAATTGATTGAGATCGATAAAGTTGAGTAAAACTCGTTTTCGAACTATCTTCACTGAATTACTCCGGTTGTGAAGATTGGACGACTACTACAAACGTCAAAAATGACTCAAACATGCTCGTAGAGGTTTGTAGTGGAGGAATTTTCGATTGTAGTAGGACGAAAATTTATTGAGATCAATCAAATTGAGTAAAACTCGTTTTCTCGGAATTTGGACTGAATTACTCAGGTTGCGAAGATTGGACGACTACTACAAACGTCTAAAATGACTAAAACATGCTCATAGAGGTTTGTAGTGGGGGAATTTTCGATTGTAGTAGAACGAAAATTGATTGAGATCGATCAAATTGAGTAAAACTCGTTTTCGAGCGATCTTCACTGAATTACTCCAGTTGTGAAGATTGGACGACTACTACAAACGTCAAAAATGACTCAAAAATGCTCGTAGAGGTTAGTAGTGAAAGAATTTTATTTTCGATTGTAGTAGAACGAAAATTGATTGAGATCGATCAAGTTGAGTAAAACTCGTTTTCGAGCGATCTTCACTGAATTACTCCGGTTGTGAAGAGAGGTCGACTACTGCAAACGTCAACTATGACTCAAACATGCTCGTAGATGTTTGTAGTGGAGGAATATTCGATTGTAGTAGGACGAAAATTGATTGAGATCGATAAAGTTGAGTAAAACTCGTTTTCGAACTATCTTCACTGAATTACTCCGGTTGCGAAGATTGGGCGACTACTACAAACGTCAACTATGACTCAAACATGCTCGTAGATGTTTGTAGTGGAGGAATTTTCGATTGTAGTAGGACGAAAATTGATTGAGATTGATAAAGTTGAGTAAAACTCGTTTTCGAACGATCTTCACTGAATTACTCCGGTTGTGAAGATTGGACGACTACTACAAACGTCAAAAATGACTCAAACATGCTCGTAGAGGTTTGTAGTGGAGGAATTTTCGATTGTAGTAGAACGAAAATTGATTGAGATCGATAAAGTTGAGTAAAACTCGTTTTTTTAGAATCTGGACCGAATTACTCCGGTTGCGAAGATTGGACGACTACTACAAACGTCAAAAATGACTCAAAGATGCTCGTAGAGGTTTGTAGTGGGGGAATTTTCGATTGTAGTAGAACGAAAATTGATTGAGATCGATCAAATTGAGTAAAACTCGTTTTCGAGCGATCTTCACTGAATTACTCCAGTTGTGAAGATTGGACGACTACTACAAACGTCAAAAATGACTCAAAAATGCTCGTAGAGGTTAGTAGTGAAAGAATTTTATTTTCGATTGTAGTAGAACGAAAATTGATTGAGATCGATCAAGTTGAGTAAAACTCGTTTTCGAGCGATCTTCACTGAATTACTCCGGTTGTGAAGAGAGGTCGACTACTGCAAACGTCAACTATGACTCAAACATGCTCGTAGATGTTTGTAGTGGAGGAATATTCGATTGTAGTAGGACGAAAATTGATTGAGATCGATAAAGTTGAGTAAAACTCGTTTTCGAACTATCTTCACTGAATTACTCCGGTTGCGAAGATTGGGCGACTACTACAAACGTCAACTATGACTCAAACATGCTCGTAGATGTTTGTAGTGGAGGAATTTTCGATTGTAGTAGGACGAAAATTGATTGAGATTGATAAAGTTGAGTAAAACTCGTTTTCGAACGATCTTCACTGAATTACTCCAGTTGTGAAGATTGGACGACTACTACAAACGTCAAAAATACATGCTCATGCTCATAGAGGTATGTAGTGGAGGAATTTTCGATTGTAGTAGAACGAAAATTGATTGAGATCGATCAAGTTGAGTAAAACTCGTTTTCGAGCGATCTTCACTGAATTACTCCGGTTGTGAAGAGAGGTCGACTACTACAAACGTCAACTATGACTCAAACATGCTCGTAGATGTTTGTAGTGGAGGAAAATTCGATTGTAGTAGGACGAAAATTGATTGAGATCGATAAAGTTGAGTAAAACTCGTTTTCTCAGAATCTGGACTGAATTACTCCGGTTGCGAAGATTGGACGACTTCTACAAACGTCAAAAATGACTCAAAGATGCTCGTAGAGGTTTGTAGTGGAGGAATTTTCGATTGTAGTAGAACGAAAATTGATTGAGATCGATCAAGATAAATAAAACTCGTTTTCGAGCGATCTCGACTGAATTACTCCAGTTGTGAAGATTGAACGACTACTACAAACGTCAAAAAGACTCAAACATGCTCGTAGAGGTTTGTAGTGGAGGAATTTTCGATTGTAGTAGGACAAAAATTGATTGAATTCGATCAAATTGAGTAAAACTCGTTTTCTCGAAATCTGGACTGAATTACTCCGGTTGCGAAGATTGGACGACTACTACAAACGTCAAAAATGACTCAAAGATGCTCGTAGAGGTTTGTAGTAGAGGAATTTTCTATTGTAGTAGAACGAAAATTGATTGAGATTTTTGACGTTTGTAGTAGTCGACCAATCTTCACAACCTGAGTAATTCAGTGAAGATCGCTCGAAAACGAGTTTTACTCAACTTCATTGATTCTAATGAATTTCTCTTCTAACAGACTTAAAAGTTCTTTTACTACAAAACGTCAAATCAGGCAAAAGGTTTAATAACAAGTAACTATTGTAAAAAAATTTTTTTTTTTTTATATGTAACTACAAACGAAAATTCGTTCACTACAATCAACTACTAACGATTCTTCATACAAATCAACCGTTACAATTGAATTTTTATAAATCCGGGGGTTGGCTATTTTTGGTTTATCCATAACATTTTTTCGGTTCAACTACAAACAAAATTGTTTTTACTACAATCAACTACATACCAACCTTATCAAGAATACGCAAAAAAAAAAAACGATTTTTGCAAGTAGGGTGCCAGGTTCACACAGGTGTTCCTGTTTCCTAGCCTAGCCGTTTGACCTCGCCTCCCTATGTCGAACACATTTATATTTTTTACGAAATGAAATTCTGTGATGATGATGAGAATTATACGAAATCCTTGCCTTTATACATAAAAGAAACATGAATGAGTACCTATTTGTTTTTTTTATACCACCAGTGGCAGACGGCCCACCTGATGAAAAGTGGTCACCATACTGCTGCCGACGGTTTATAAACCTTCTAAAACCCCTTTTAAAGAACCCCATACAAAGTGTGAGGATGAATACCCTGTCTATGGCGAGCGGTGCGATGATAGAAGGTAGCTGTGGGCATCTTATCAAACAACTCCTCAGAGCACAGACCGTCGTACAGTTCTACCGAGTTGAAAGGTCGAAGCTGGTATTCAGGTGCACCAGCCCAAAGGTGACAGCAGTACTCCATGTGTGTCCGCACTTGCGAAATATAGCGGAGCATAGTTTGCTTTGCAGTGAAGTACTGCCGCGTCCTGTTGAGCACTCCGAGCTTATTGATGCCAGCTTCGCCTTGTTCTCTAAATGACTACGATATTAGACGTCTCTGGAGACCTCAATACCAAGGATCCCAATACTATTACGTATGGAGTAAGGAGATGGAAAGACATGTGCCCTGGTATTGCGGCGCTTTTTTTAGCGGTGAATGCACAAACTTGAGTCCTGGTAGGGTTAAATTGGATAAGATTTTGTCTATTCCAATAGGGCACACTTGCAAGAGTAGCCTCGATTTTAGATACAAGTTGTTCACGACTTTCTTCACTGCAGACCAGCGGATATTGTAGCGACCCGTGTTATAACTGTCAATGGACAGCATGTCATTGATATGCAGATTATGCAGCAAAAACACGGTGGGTGACATCACAGAACCCTGCGAGACCCCAGCATTTATGGCCATGTAGTCCGAACAGCAACCGTCAACGATGGCTCTAATAGTTCTACCGGTCAAAAAGCTGGATAGTCAAGTTAGAGGCAAGGGAGAACCCAAACGGTCGAATTTCTCCCTGGCACAGCCAAACTACCGTTAGGTTTAAGTAGGGGTGGTAAACCAGTTGACAAAAGTTTCTCTCGGCAGCTTTGGCAAGCGACCAGAATTCACGACTCCCAGAAGGTAGTCGCCCTAGTCTTTTACCAATTCTGCCGATGAAATCTATAATGTGAAAATAAAACCTAACCTAACTTATAACGCGAATGCCGACACCTTCGATAAATATTGACAAAACAACTTAATACTCGTACAAGTAGTGATGGATGATTTTATGTCAATAAGCATTAACACGCATTGATCTAATATAAGAGTCAGTTTGGAGGTGCGATAGGCATCCCGTTCACACACATTTATGCGTTGTTTTATAAAAAAAAGCCAGTGATGTAATCGGTCTGACAAACGTTTTTTACTATAGGTAAATGCCAAATAAATAAATAAAATACGAGAAAACCCGTGTTTTTACTTTTTTTAATTGTAAAAAATGGCTGAAATCAAAACTGATACGATCAAAATGCGTATTTCTGGCCAAATTTTTTTAGAAACGCGGGCGACACTATTCGGTGACGTCACAACCCAGCTCATTCGACAATCGCGCTCTCGTTCGTACACCGCCGCCGGATAGAACGACGCGCCGGCCGCGCCTTGTCGCAGTCTGTACGAGGTTGTTGATTTTGATTTCATTTAATGGGAGCTCATAATCTCGGAAATTCAAAAAAAGGATAAAACTTCTCGTCTTGTAACTTCGGAAATACTGCATGTATAGACGTGAAATAAAATCTAATGTAATGGACATGAGCTGCGCTCCAATTTTAGCTGTATTCGATAGTAATATTTTGACCTTTTGTGTTCTCCATTGTTTGCTTATTTCAGGTTTAAATTCAGGTGTAATGCTGATGAACCTAACAAGAATGCGTACATTTGGCTGGGTAGACTATGTCACACCTATCATGTTAAAGTGGAAACTTAACATTCCATGGGGCGATCAGGTATATAAATATTTGTAGTTTTGTTGAACACTTCGAAATCCTTCTCAGATATGACATAATGCAATTCTTCAAAATGTAGTATTATTAGTCGCTATGCATTTATTTTGTAAATCTTGACTGCTCAGGCAATGCTTATTAAATTATAGATAAGTACTAGTAATTGAATTATTGTAAAGTTGATAATCATTTTTTATACCACAGAGGTGGTCGACAAGCATACGGCCCACTTGATAGAAACCTGCCTGATGTGACACTCGCGTGGCTACCATGTAAATACCTTCTAAGACCCCTTTTCTTTTTTGTGCAGGATATAATCAACATTATATTCCACTACCACGAACGCGCGGTATATTTGCTGCCGTGTCGGTATAATTACCGTTCGGACCAGTGCATGTACGGAGACTCATGTTCAGATGCTACGACACATGGCATTTTCTTGCTTCACGGCAGTCGCGGAGCTTTCCATAATGACAAACAGCCTGCGTTTCAGGTAGGAACTTCGTGCTTATAGTTTAACTAGCTGACTCCCGCTTCTTTGCATGTGACTCTTCATCCCATCGTTTATTAACTTTACAAAAACTAAAAAAAATACCACTTCTGTATGAAAATGTGTCCAATTTGTTGACATTTACGATTACGCTCCGCTCTCTTGGATGTAGCGTAATAAAATACATTAGCCTATAGCTTTACTCAATAACTGGCATAACACAAAAAGATTTTTTCATTTCGAACCTGTAGTTCGTGAGGTTAAAGATTCAACCAAACAAACAAACAAATATACAAGCAAACTCGTCAGCTGTAGGTATGTATTAGTAGGTTTAGATTACCCAGACCGCGCACGGGTCCAATTTATTATTAGCACACAAAATTCTTTAATGAAACTGGTACTTTATATCACTACACATATAATACCGTCAAGTCTTTCACCCAAAGTAGTAGACAAAGGCATAATAAACTCCCTCAGTTCACAAATCTGCCCAGATTACTTCCATACATTTATTTTTCGTGAAAGATCGCCGTGTTGAAATGGACAGGACTGACCGAAGAGCGACCTGCTGTTGAAAATTTTCAAGCCACCCATAAGGCCTTCAACTAGGCTCAACAACTGCCATTTTGCTGGCAACCGGGACCAACGGCTAAACGTGCCTTCCGAAGCACGGAAACGCTCGCAAATGTAAATTCCAAAAAGTGGTCACCCATCCAAGGACCACCTATAGCGGATGTTGCTTAATGCAGTGATCCTTTACTGAACACTGAGTCAGCGGGGCAACGAGCGCTTTAAAATACAAAAGCTAAGTTAATAATAAATGTCATTGTTTCAGGCAATATATCGCGCGATCGACGAATATATTATTGGAACGGATCCCTCCAAGTCTTTACTGCAAAGTATGAGCAAGTACTTCGATGAGGCAGAACTGTCTAACTGCGGCAATTCGAAAGACGCTTTCATGAACATGCCCGTTAAAACATTAAGTAACTTGTACCCGGTGCCTGATAGATAAAATCACGGTGTGTGAAAAGTGTTGAGACTTTAATTAAGGTATTGATTAATAAGGTGATCTTTTCTTAATAGACCCAAGAATGGGGTCTGACAAACGTTTTTTTACTTTTAATGCCAAATAAATCTATAAAAAAATAAGAGAAAAGCGGTGTTTTTACTTTTTTATATTTCAAAAAATGATATATTTACGATCAATGTGCGTATAAAGAAGGGGGGAGTCATACGTTACAACCCTGCTCATTCAACAGTCGCGCGCCGCGCCGCGCCTTGTCGCAGTCTGTGACGTCATAATGGGCGCGTCTAATCTCGGAAATTCAAAAAAGGACTAAAACTTCTCGTCGTTATAACTTCGAAAATACTGCATGGAAGTGGCAGACAAGCATAGAACTGTGAAAAATGGTCACCGTAGCCTGGAAGTTTACAACACCAGGGGTGATACACCCGCGGTGTCGACCTTGTAAAAACCTTCCAAGTCCCTTTTAGCATTTAGAGGTTTTTGGACACCAGTTTGGCCGTATTTTTTAAATGACTTGTAATGGGGAAGGGTTTCGTGTCGCCAACAGCAGTCCGAACCACGGAATCGGAGTCACGGTACATGTTCCGCATAGTGTCAACATAAACCTCAGGAACCCCCTTGGGCCGCAGAACCCACCACATCGCTCGAGGAACATAGTCGAAGGCCTTCTGCATGTCTAGGAACAGATAGTGTAGAGGCGTGTTCTTCATCCTGTATTTATTCGAGACAACCCTCAAGGCAAAAACAAGGTTCGTGGTCCCATGACCAGGGCAAAACCCATATTAACCCTCCGAGAGAGTACACTCTTGCCGGATCCAGGAATTTATAATCGTCTCGAAGATCTTCATGGTGTAGGACATCCTTGATACCGCGGTAGCTCCCGCACTTCCGCACTGATCCCTTCCCTTTGAAAAAATGGAGTAATAATACTCGGCCTCCATAAGCTTGGGATCTGCCCGTCGAGGAGTACGCGGTTTAAAATGTTTACTAAGATTAACCGCGAGAATAACCTATCGACTTCCGGGCTTTGATGGCTCCGATAGCTTTCCGATACATCATGCGGCGAAGAGCAATCTGGATTTCTGCAGGCGTTACCGGTGGGACTAATCCCTGGTTTGGAGGGAGGTCCAGAGGCTGCACCTCTTTATGCTGCTTATTTAGCAACTCGTGGAAGTACGAGCGCCATCTCCCCTTCAGCGCCAGGTCTTCGGATAACAGCAATAGCAGGGTGCCGTCAGGATCTTTTACACAGCGGCACTTGAAAATGTCCTGTACCGCTTTGACCCTGGAGCTCGCCAAGATTACCGCTCAGACGATTCCAACTTCTGATATAGAGGTTGTACAATTTTATAGGAACCGAAACAATTTTTTTAGATGAATATACTTTATAACCGGACCGGTTTCACCTTATAGCATTTTCAAAGGTTGACAATATATTCGTATTCTATGAATCTGAGATAAATATATAATATATTTTACATAATCTGAGCTGAAGCGCTCGAGGCTCCGCTGACTCAGTGTTCTTTAAACGATCATTGCACTTTGTAGTATTTACATTTGCGAGCGTTCCCGTGCTTCGGAAACTACGTTAAGCCGTTGGTCCCGGTTGCCAATAATATGGCAGTCGTTAAGCCTGGTTGATGGCCACATGGGCGGCTTTAAAAATTTCAACACCAGATCGCCACAGCCTGCGCCTGTCCATTTCAACACGGCAATGGGCTCATATCACCTGTTACGTGGGACAAAAATGCATACGGTGAAATGTAGGCGCATACGGTGAAATGTAGGCGTATAGTATGCCTCTGCCCAAACCTTCGGGGATAAATTCGTGACAATATGTATGTAGTTATCTATGTATGTCAAACTTCAACGATGCGACGCATCACCATTTGGCTGGTATGAGGAAAGTGTGACTCCCCTACAGCCTACACGCTTGTTTGTATAAAATGTATTAAGTAAGGCGCCTCTAGGCCCTCTAGTAGGGGGCCGCGTGTGACATAGATTATTTGCTCTGCGGAGGTGCCTTATAGCGCCTGTTGAACCGCTTTTGTCACCCTTTGTTTTTAGAGGGACATTCGAGAGCAGCTCGACCCTAGCGTAGGCTGAACTACTTAGGGAGATCGTGGGGGTTAGATGTGCGGCCCACAACGATTTCACGAAGTATCCCGGGGCAAAGTCGGGACGGTCTCACTAGACACGGCGGACTGACTGACTCTGCGACGAATTAATATTGGGAAAATACAACAATTTTTAATAAAAAAAAATTATAATTTAATTACGTATTTTACTGTAAACGCAACATTAACAATATTTGTTTACTATCCATGCAACACATATCAAGATATCATATCATTGTATATCGAAAATCACACACAAACTTAAATAGTTGTAAAACAAGTAACTTGTTATATAAAACTAATTCCTACCGGTTTATTCCCATTTACTCACACCCAGATATGTAACAATGAGACTCGTTAGGAATTAAAGTCCTGTTGAGTAACATGTGTGACATAATGCGACTTTTTTTCCCAATGAGTCTTTTAGCCATTTGTCATTGTTGTAAATTAGCGTAAAATTCGCTAATTTACAACAATGACAAATGGCTAAAAGACTCATTGGGAAAAAAAGTCGTAACATTGTGACTATATATATATATATATATTTATAAGTTGTCATGGAAACACTTATCAAGGTGTCCGTTTTTAGTGACGGTCTGCGCGCGCATCGTAAAAAAATACTCTCATCATTTTTTCCTAACGCGCCAAAAGAAGTAGGTATAACTTCAAAAAATATTTTTACACTTACAAAAAATCTGTGTGTGGGTGAACGGGAATAAATCTTCCTAACTACTAAAGTTGTTCAAGATATCAGTCATCTATGACGTAACAATATCGTATTCTACTTACATTTTGCATCTTTGACAACTATAAATAATAATTGTTCTTACTTATTTGTGATTTTAGCACCCACCTCGAAACAGGCAAGGCTAATATTTTCTTTATCAAGCAACTCCCAATGCACTGTGACTTTGAGTTCGGGATAGATCGCGTATATAGGGAATGAATCTTTGTACCAGTATTTCGTGCCGGCCTTAAGAGGGCAACCGGTAGCTTTACCGTCTTCTGTGTAGATCTTGTCGCAGATGTTCACTCCGTCCACTCCAACAAATGGCAAGGGAAGATTAAATACCTCGGCAGTCACACGGTTAGTGACAGATTCTACCTCCTTTTCTGTAAATAAATAAAATGATGTTATGTCAATGATATTATATGAATGTAATGTATAACATCTGACATCCAAATCTAAAATCCATAAGCACCTAAAGAGTTACGCTACTAAAATAAAAAGGAATAGTAAAAAACCAAATCAAACACCGCTCGCGGTTCCCTGGCTTCCGATACCGTCACTTTTCCACGAAATCACTGCCAGAGACTGCAGGAATGCGGGATCAAAAATTTTACACATTTATCTCTAAATTTTATATCACAATTATCTATAGGGAAATGTATGGAAAATCTATATCTATAAATGTTATTAAGCTCTTTTTTTTATTACTTTTAAGCTACGAATAAGTAATGTACTTATTCGTAGCTTTTAAGTTTATTATATCGTCTATCCTATCTTGATATGTTTACCTAATAAGTTTATTTATCCATCACGTTTTATCCCCGAAGGAGTCGCAGAGGCAAATTATATGCCCACTTTTCATCGTGTGTATTCCTGTCCCACGTAATAGGTGGTGAGCCCATTGCCTCACCCAATATGTATTTATTTATTTATAAATATAAAGGGACATTTGTAAAACAAACCAGCAACGACTAGGTAGCTAGCAGAGATACGTAGACTATTATTTTTGAAAAAAAAAAAAAAAGAATAAACATTAGTTTTGTGTTTTATTTATTAAACTTTAATGATTGAATTACAATACTAATTAACTCGTGAAAGTCACGGGATGGGGGTGGGCCGGTGATAGCTCCTTTGACCTTTTTAACCGCATTGATGCGCGCGCGTATATCGTGCATCTAGGCATGCAGTAGGTACGTGACGAAAAAGGACCCGGGAGTTCTGTTAAGCGCATCCAAGAGCAAAAACCTATGAGGCAGCTCGACGGTTCAGTATATGATAGTACTCGTTTCCTAACGAATTTTCAAAAGTCGTAAAACAAACGTTGTTGGTTATGACCTTGGCTATCCACTCGTAGCAGGTTGCTGGTGTTTTACAAATGACCCTGTATACATAAGTTCTATCAGTTGTCTAGATCCTATACCACAAGCGTATATTAGATTACTTTGGGCAATTTGGTGCTGTGTAAAAAAATGTTTTACAATATTCATTTATTTGTAAAATATTTTTAAATGACCAATGAATTATGTAGAGATGAGAAAAAATAACGTATCAATAATTTCTGGATCACTATTTTATTTTACTACTTTGCTGACGTATTACATATATGTTGTTGACGTATATATGCCAGATTACAGCTTTTTTATACATATGAGTATGAGCTTAGATGCAGCCAGACCAATTTGGATAAAAGGTAATATGGCGAAAATATAACAATTGCAACAAAATTAACTTCAAAATCGTTTTAGTTAGCTCCTAAAGCGACAGATTATTGGCAAAAGTTACTCAAATAGATTTATTAGTATCAGTCGGACGATAAGAAGGACAAACCGTAAGAGGTTTCCTAGTACATGATAAATAAATAGTTTATCAATCACGCCATATACCTGAAGGGGTGGCAGAGGCATATTATACGCCCACTTTTCACCGTGTGTAGGTATTCGGTATTCCTGTCCCGTGTAAATAGGTGAGCCCATTGCAGTGTTGAAATAGACCGACGCAGGTTGTGGCTACCTGCTGTAGACATTTTTCAAGCCCATAAGGTTTTCGACGTGGCTTAACGACTGCCATGTTACTGGCAACCAGAAGGAACGGCTTAACGTTCGTTCGTTAGGCCTTCCAATGCACGGAAACACTCGCAAATGTAACTGCCACAAAGTGGTCACCCATCCGTGATCAGTCATAGCGAAAGTTGCTAAACGCAGTGATCGTTTACAGAACACTAAATCAGCGGGGCCACGAGCGCTTCAAGAAAAAGAAATAGATGAAGAATTTAGTGAAAAATTTGTAATTTCGTAATATTTCGTAGGTGTGGCCATTATTTAACATAGAGTATTAAAGTAAATTGAATGCTGTGGAGATGCTATCACTTCAAAAATTGTGCGGCGTTATGTTGGCCGACCGAATACGTAACGAAGTGATACGCAATATGGCAGGTTTGAATGAAAGTGTCAGCGTTAAGCTGGAAAAGGGCGTGCTCTGATGGTTTAGACACGTCCAACGAATGAATAAGGAACGATTGAAGAATAATATATATTGTGCGAAAGTAGAGGGTAAGAAGGAGTCAGGGTAGGCCTGACTCCTTTTTACCCTCTGACCTCTGACTCTTCTGCCCTACATATGAAGACCACGTGAGCAGATTGCTCAATAACGGAAAAGTCAAATGTACTCGGATACCCAGACGTGCGTGTATGAAGCGATTGATGAATCTACAAGAAGCGAAAGAAGTATGCATGGATCGCGAAGCCTGGCGACCTGTCCTCTCTAACTACCCCGTCAGGTATACAGCTTGAAGATAGATAGTATTTTCTTACCTGGTGTGAAACCGATGCTAACTTTTTCCTCGGTGCCCTTTTTCAATTTGCACGGGACCTTACTACACGGAATCAGTTCTACATTGTCGCTCAGATTTTGTAAATTTCGGCCTGCAAAGAAAAGGAACATTATATAATTATGCAAGTACCTATATTATTGTTAAGTTATTATTAAACTTTCGCGGTGTATAAAGTATGAGACTTTATACTTATAGGAACTAGGGTAGACAGTACGGTTGAAATCGTGGAATGAAACAAAAGCGAATATATATCGGGAACTGTTGTTAGCATTTAAACTAATAGATAATTATTTTCATACAGCTTAGTCTAATTTTTCATATACATTTTGATCCTAGAGTAAGTTAATAGTTTATTGTGAGTAAATTATTATTAATATAGGAATGTAATAACAGTATATTATAACCGCAAATAGAGCTCTGAAAGTATTTCTTGAAATATGACTGTCGGTACATTTTATATTAATGAGGGTGGTTTTACTTTTGCTGATTATTCAGTAAATTTATAAAAGAGGCATTTTGGGGCAGGACACGGCATTTAGTCGGCATCATTTAAAAAATATAGACATGTAAGGTTAGCGTTAGTGTAATCAAGATGCAATATACGGCTATACTGCTAACAAGTATTTTATTTTTAACGTGTAAGTCAATACTGTGTGTATTGGGGTTAGGGGTTCGAGGTGGGAGCGAAGCGGTAGGCAAGCTTCCCTTTTTGAAGCCAAATTGGTGAGAAAATAACGAGTTGGTGTTGGTTTGGACCTATTGTGTCAGACGTGTGTTGATTAGTCGTTCAATTATAGGCAAGGATGTTAAAACCGAGATGGGTCTATAATTAGAGCGATTCTTTTCATTCATACTCGTATGAATAGGGGTAATTACCTACGGCTAGTTTCAGGGATGGTAAGATGAGTTAAGACTAATTATCGGTTTAGAAATTGCTAATTGTATCAGCATCTGTTTATGATTCCATCGGAAAATCTAAACCCTCCCTTCGGGGTCCGATTTCCTACACTTAGGTATCCGATCTTTACTACATACGTAGAAAAATATTTTTTCTCTGTCTGTTTGATCCGGGTAGGTAATCTCAGAATTGGCGGGATCGATTTTAACGGGCCTTTCATTGGAAGATAGCTGAAGTTATAATGAGTAACGTAGGTTACATTTCATCCCAGTATTCCCGCGGGGATGGGAACTACGAGGGTGAAACAACTGGGCGTCCGTTAGTGTTAAAATAATGAACTATTCAAAAAATTTGGTTAATCTGTTTGAAGCTGAGGTTGACCCATTGTTTTTACAAGTGATGACTGTTCTGTGATTATTGTTTTGAAGAATATGTTGAATTAGCTGAAGGTCGTTTTTTGTCGGCGAATTCAAGTTTCAAAGCGAACTTGTAATTGAGTTTAGTATGTATAGTAGCACACTTTTTGTCTATTACTAAGTAGACAAAAAGTGTGTTAAAATCAGCCAAGTGCATGTCGGGTCAGGCACAATGTATGGTCTCCGTAGATACTAATTTGTAGGAAGATACTGCAAATAACTTTTTACTTAGACATGTTTTGACTCAGTACTATTTTTCTCCTTAATTCAAATTACTTAAAATTTGATAAACCTAATAGTAAATTTTCTTTTGAATTCAGTATAGGGGTAGGGCACCATTTGCAACCCCATATCCAACTCCAATCCGTTATTTTTAAGACCGTATTCTGTGCTTTCCTTACAACAAAATAATATATTGTCCTTCACGTATATGTATGTATGTATGTTTGTAAATGAATAGCATTAACAGAAATAGCAGCGCTAGATAGGCTTTTGAGCGTGACGTTTGATGTCCATCAGTGGCCGTCTGATGGCTAAAAAAATGATGATGAAGAAAGTAAAAATATAAATAAATAAACTTGTGGGACATTTTTTTACCCATCGCCGTCTAGCACAAGATAAGCTAATATAGGCTTGTGTTATGGGATCTAGACGACTTATAAACATACTTATATATTTCTATATAGGTACATACATTTTATAAATAGCGAACACCAAACTTCTAAAAAAACATTAGTGGATCACACAAATATTTGTTCCGACCCGAGACCTCAGTCGCGACAGTCGCATACACTACCACTGCCGGCACCCAGGCAGTATAGATAGGCAGGGGTGGCATTTTTCAGCTTTTGCCCCGCCTCGATAACCCTCAAGATCCGCGGCTGGAATTTAGAAGCCTTGGTGGCGTAAGTGATTGGGCAAGCGACTGCGTGTGCTGAGGTCTTGGATTTGAAAAGAATAAATAATTGTGTTTGGGTATTTACTGTGTATAATATATATGTATTTAGATTAATATTATAGAATTAAATATATAAGTATGTTGATCAGTTATCGAGATCCCATAGTACAAACTTATTATCCCATAGTAAAATTTTGTTTTGTAAATATACCTACTAGCTGTCCCGCCCGGCTTCGCCCGTGACATACTCCCAACCCCATGGCACCTATTTAATCCCGTCGTTTATTAATTTCACAATAATGTATGAAGATTGATGAGGATGAAGAGTAGAAGCGTGCACGTCGCCATCCCTGCCAGCTACGGCTGCAATTCTACTCCAACATGAGTGCCACCAGGGCGAATACTGCTAGGGCGTGCCCCCGAGGCGACGCGCACCAGTTCGTCCCCGCTGGTGCGAAAATTGTGTGCCAGAGCGGCATAGGGGACCGCCACCCTACACGCGCGGCCCGACACGGCGGGAAGTGGAGGATGGAGTGCAGGGTAGCTGCGTGGAATGTTAGGGGAGGAATGACAGATAAGATGAATGAGTTGATGGATGTTATGAATGAGAGAAAGTTAGACGCAGTGTGCTTGACAGAGACCAAGCGCAAGGGCAGCGAAGTCTAGGAGCTCCCGGGTGGGATGCTCGCGCTTTGGTCTGGAGTACCAGAGAGCGAGCATGGCAGTCGGGGTTTGAATTTTGTTGTCCTCGCGATTGGCCTCCGGTATGTATGAGTACAAACTGGTCGGTCCTAGAATCCTCTGGATCCGTGTAAAACAGGGTTTGAATCCCTCACTTCGCTCTGGACTTAAAAAAAGCGTCCTTGCCGTAAAAACATTATTTAACTCCCTTATGATACAATCTACTATTTGGCTACCTGCTGTTAAAAATTGGTATAGGTTCGAATTATTTTAATTGGATGGATAAGTTAAGGGTCTAAGTCTAACTCTAACTTTCTGGCAATGAATAAAATCCTAAATATTTATTAAGGATTTTCATTTTGACTTATATTATTATATATCTTTATTATCTTTTTTATACTATTATATATCTTTTAATATACTTATCTTTTAATAAAAACTTTTGGTACAAATAATCAGAATAATTAGAAGTATTTGCCCACTTTTTCGCGTTTTATAAAAGGCAGTAATTTACCTATTTCGGTGTAGTTACCGAGTCACCTTTGTGAGTCCGTGATAGGCAGTCGATTTTTTATAATCGCATACAACTTTAAGGTAAAAAATAGTAAAAAAATTATAAAATAATTGTATAATTAATTCCAAACTAAGCTAACAAAAAATAATCAATAAAGATATCCACTAACGTAACATGCATCATATTATAATAATTATAATTATATTCTATACGTTCGTACTAGATGATGCCTGCAACTATGCCCGAGAGCAAAGTTTTCCCGTACCCGTGAACGTCTAAGTATATAAGATACACAATTCCACCATACATTATTTTGTTATATCTCAAAGGGTTTAGGCAGCGTTTTCCTTGACAGCTCCCAAACGGCATTATTTTTTTCGACACCCCATCAAATTTCGTTATATTTTAGCTAATGGACACAAAAGCTTTACAAATTGTATACTTCAACATTCCTCGAGTACCACTCTATCCATTTGTGAAAACAGCTTTAAATCGGTTAAGTAAGTTTTGAGTTTATCGCGAACAGACAGACAGACGCAGTGAAGGACTTAGTTTTATAATGTGTAGTGAGTTGTGTAAGTTATATCATTCAATATATTCCTTATAACTTATGGCCTTAAATCGTTGTAATTAAATTCAACCTGTGCCTTCTTTCCACACGTTTAATATTAAAAATTACGATTTACAAAAACGGGTCTCTGCGTAAAACACACTTAACGTGGTCGATTATCGATCGACAATTGTTTCGGCTTCATTCGCAAGCCTTCATCAGGATTTTTTTATAAAATTATATCAAATCTTTTAAGTTTACAAATATTATATAGAATTATCATCGGTATTAACTAACAAAGTTGTACTCGAAATTATTCTGTTTGGTTAGACCTGCGAAACCTGACGATCTGTCCTTATCGACTACCCCGTCAAGGATACAGCGTGAAGATAGTTAGTTAGTTATGTTAGACCGTAAGGAATTAAAATATAATCATAATATCTCCCTTTTATATGACTATTATGAGTGTATAGTTCACATGGCAATAAAGAATATCAGTCTGATTTATCTTCTTTGGTATAACAATCAGCACACATAAAAACAACTGTCTTTACGTCATTACTTCGACTGTGTGTTTTGGCAATATTAACAAGAGACCTAGTCAGCACCATTTTTGAAAATAGAACCATTGGAACAATTTAAACCTCCGTATATTTACATATCCAGTCTTCATGGTCTGCAATCTTATTCCTCTTAGATTTGTTCTTCTGCTTTCTTTTAAGTCGTTTATATAAAGAGTTCATTTGATGTGGTTCTATAGGAGTTGCAATTTGTTAAAATATGATATGTATTGTTGATAAATGATGAACGGTGTTACATGACAAGTTGGTTTAAAATATCCTTTTTAAAATGTCGTGCTTCTGTGTAGAAATGGTCGGTAGGTATAGAAATATTGCGTTTAAATATACGGATTGTTTATTAGGAATCGTAACTTCTCTTAACATGATTGTATAATGTTCTTTCTACATCGAGCGTTTTTTATTTTCTCTTAATCTCGTTGCTGGCGTCGCCTTATTATTTTTAGATTTAACGGCTGAACTGTTACTTCTATTTTATATTATATGCTTCAACACACATGTCAAAATCTGTAAACTGACAATCGTTTTCAGATTCTATCAGGTACGAGTATTACTGGAATGACTGTGTTGAGATTCAGCGTGCAATATTATTTTATTGTCTCATTGATCAGTTAAATTATATGTACCAAAATTACGAGAGCTAATCATCCGAAAACTAGCTGACTGTACAGGATCACATGTAAAGTCATTAGATAGTCGAGTCTGGTCTCCAATGTCACATACACAATACGAATGCTTCTAAATTGTTATTGAAGTGTGTGCTCTCTTGTTCATTAAGCGCCTAAACTTTTTCTAATTTCATGGTTCTGGTTATGTTAACTTTGAAGTTGCAATGCAAGTGGACTTACTGAAATTCTATAAAATTATTATATATCCGCTTTCTTGCAACCTGCGCGAATGCTTGATAGCGTAAAACTTTTTTCGAATGCTGTTGTAATAAGATGTGAAAATCATACCTAATGGGTAAAGCGTGAAAGCGTGTGGATTTCTGATTTTATAACCTCGTATTTCATTTAGGCAAGTTTTAACGGTCGATGAACACTAATATTGGTATCGTAGACAGTCAGAAAACTTAAAATACGTAATCAGAAACAGAAATAAGACAGAAAAATAACACTTTTTGTACACAGCTTAGTAATTAGATTTTATTATTAAATGACCTAAGTGCTCTTGAAATATTTTTTCTAACAGGAAATCCAAACACTACACATATGTAAATACATTTTAGATTAAAAAAATAAGCAGATACATAAATTATTTTTTAGTTATAAAATTTTTTATTCCACTTTAAATTTAAGTAGATTCCTAGTTAAACATTGCTTTAGTACCTACTTGTTTAGAAATAAAATCCCAACGTGTGAGTTGAACTGTGTATTAAAAGTTTCCATCCCCTATAATTTATATTTATTCTAATATTTCATCCCCAGTCTCAAAATCCGATTATAACCCAATGCAATAGTAAACTATAAATTGTGTTTAAGAATTGCGAAGAGTGATGAAAATGTGTGAAGAATTGTAGTTAAGATAATTTATTTTATCTACATATTATATACATTTTTTTATATAAAACAAAGGCAACAGTTTTTTTGCTCACAAATCACGTACGCTCGTGGACAGAATATGATATTTAGGTATAGTTGTTTGAGATATAACATGAATTATTTAATATTTCTAAAGTACACTAACCTCAAAGGGAAGTTATAATACAAGGTTAGCAAGTAGATATCTATGTATGGCATGAATAGCGCGTAGCTATTTATTGTGATAAACATAAGTTCAATTATAAGAAAAATCCTACAGAACAAAACTTGACAAGTTCTACGAGAGAAATTGTGGGTATATTTTCTTTTCGTTTCGAGGTTACTACAACATTGAAAAGTATGGGCTACATTTATAACAGTGTGTAATTGGAAACTGTGTAAACAGGGAAACAAAAGAAATTAGCCATCGCAAGGTTTCGCGATCCATGCATACTGCCTTCGGTTCTTAAAGATTCATCAATCGCTTCAAACACGCACAACTGGGTATCCGAGTACTTTTGACTTTTGCGTTTTTGAGCAATCTGCTCACGTGGTCTTCATATGTAACTCTCGGCCTACTCTACTACCAAAGAAACTAGGTCCAAAAAGGACTAAAACAAAACCATTTACCTGCCCATTGCTGTGTACCAAACTCAATGTACAGGCGCAGGTTGCGGTATCTCCTATGTTATTTGGAATGGAATAGAATGTAGGTACCTACGGTACCTATTGACGTTATTTTACGTTATGTTACAAAAAAATACCCCACAATAGACGATAAACTAACACTTAGGTCCGTATTCCAAAATGTTTCTCAAAACTCAATCAACGCTCGAGGCTAGATTTTGCCTTATATAAGTGACTAAGGGCCGTATTCCAGAACGTTTCTCAGTACTCAATCGACGCTTGAGAGTGGATTTTATAAGGCAAAAACTAGCCTCAAGCGTTGATTGAGTATTGAGAAATGTGCTGGAATACGGACCTAAGTGTTAGTTTAAAGATAGGAATACGGACCTTAGTTCGTTAATTACCGCAACCCTTCACCTGTCGCAATAAGTGATTTTTCGTCTCAATGTAGCTACAGTAGTTCGTATACTATTTACTCACAGAAGGAGTAATTAGCGTCTACTGTTTTTTTTTCGCTGTTGTCGCTTAATTTCAGATTATCGCCGAGGTAGGTACCAAGAAAAAAAATTATAAGTTGCACTCCGGGAGCGCCGACAGAAGTGAAAACTAAATTTAATAATAATTTATTTATGAGTCCAGAGATTTTATCTCATCTACAAATATGCGTACCGCGCTAAATAAGTTTTGTCTTTAAATATTGACCGGGATCGACATTAAAGATGATAATGATTATATTATTTCGACCTCTCCGGGCAATAAGTCGGTAATCGCAAAAAGCAAATTTTACAGGAAAAATGATTTACTGTTTTTGTTGAATTACTTTCCAACCAGTGGGACTATTGACATCATTGATACATGAAATGAAAGCTAATTTTTTTCGAAATAGTATTTAGCTATCAGTTTCAAACTACATGCTTCTAATAAGCTACAATTTGAGAAGAAAGATCTTACAGTTTTTAAAAAAGTTCTATTGTCCTGTAATAGTAAGTTACCGGATTATTGTGGTAATTTTTTGAAGAGTGTTGATAGGTGCTAGCATACTGCGGACTTTTATAACGTTATTTTGTATAGCAACAAGTGATCATAATATATCATAACCAAGTTATTGTAGTAATATTAAAGGGCAAAAAATACTGTACAAATAAATTACAGGGTTGTTTCCGGAAATACGACAACAACATTTTTCAGTAACCATTCAATCCCAAAAATAATTTGAGTATTTTTAATAAAATAATTCAAAATAAATTGATTAATCGTTTTTATTGCACAAAACAATATTTCAGTAAATATTACACATATTTTAAACATAACCTGCTTAACAAATTAAGAATAACAGTCACATAATTTAATCTATACGAAGAAGAAGTCGGAGCGAGATCTATGCCAGCAAAATTGCTCTATAGCCCCTAAGGCTAGACCTAGACCCTAAGATATACGGGTGAATTTCAGCTAAATCAATTTTTACCTAATTGCAGTGGCGAAATTTTATTTCTGTATTTAAGGATTTATTTGATGCATAAAATATGACTAATTAGATGTACTATAACATGGTATAATAGGAATCAAAAATATTTATTGGTTATTAAAAATTTCAAACACTACCGAAATTGCGTTTTACCCATCGTAATTAAAAACCACTCCATGGGAATTGACTAATGGTACCACAATTAGAAATATTAACAAAACGTGGTCCTTCAATAGACATTACTGAAATAATACCAATTAATTTTAGGAATACACATGGTGAAAAGTGGGCATACAATATGTATGCCTCTGCCACCCCTTCGGGGATAAGGCGTGATAGATAAATAAATAATTTTAGTCAATCATAAAATTATTTTTTACGTTTCTACGTCCAGTTCCATCATCATCATCCGTGACGCTTCTCATGATACCTAAAGTCTACTTTTCTACTTCTTTTTATAAAAAAAATTATTCATACATTTTATTGCTGAACATGTCCACTTTGCACGATCTTCGGCATCCCATGCAGAGACTATTTTCTCACATACCAACCTTACGATATCAAGCCAGTGCTTCTTGGGTGTTCCTCTCTTACCGGGGCACGGAGAGGACGGCATGGCCAAAAACTTGTTCCCCACAATGCCCAGCGCTTGTCGTAAGACCTATCTGCATTGTTACGGACATGAAGACTGCGGTTGAGGTAGTTCTTACGCGGTCCAGCCGCATGATTCCACACATACTCCCCAGCATTTTCATTCCGTAATTCGCAGCTCCTGCTTCTGTTGCTTCAATAATGATTTCACCCCACTGGCATGGCAATGTAACATGCCTAATGATGCTTTATTAGACCTGTCCCTTCAACCTCAATGGCATTTTAGGGTTCCAAATGACATCAGCCCTCAACCGCCACCCCATGAGAAACCAATGCGTGACGTGACGTGTGAAATACAGATAGTAAGTACCTGGGTACTTAACCTGGTCCATGCCCTAGACCAGATGGAGTCTATGGAGGTTGAATCTGTAGAGTTTAACGCCATACTTAAGTTAAATTTGATTGGGAGACTGCACCTCTTAATATTGCTTATTCAGCAGGTCGTGGAAGACCGAGTGCCATCGCTCTTTCATCACGAGTTCTTAGCATAGCTGGTTACCATTAGGATTGTTTACACAACAGCACTTGAAGATATTCGACTTATCCGGATACTGGTTATTCTGTACGCTACCGCGACCTGAACGTTGCAATAAATTGAGGAAAAGAAAATAGAATGAAAATGAGGTGCTGGAGGAAAATACTTGAAGTGACGTGCATATTACAGATATTATGTTAATGATTTTCTACCTGAAAATGTTTGTTACTTTCTATTACCGATTTATGTTCTATAAATTTAATACGAAATATTTATCACATATCGTTTACCGGCAATCACTATACAATTTTCACCACAATAAACTGGTAATAGCAACTTACAGAATATCAAAAAAGAAAACCACTTTTGTATCAATGTATAATGAAGTTTTTCTGGTTATTCCTGTGTTGACATGTTTCCGTACAATAAAGCCGTAATTGCAAATATCTTCGTTAATATCAGTAGGAAAATTCTGAAAAAAATTACAGACATGTGTCCCGACCCATAGATGCCACATTTCGCAAAACAATAAAATCTCGGCAAATAGCACATTACCATCTTATTGTTCGGGGGGGGGGGGGGGGGGGGTCGATATGTTCTGTGGTGCATTACTTGTATACGGTCTTTAGCTACCAGATAATAATCACATTAGCTTATGTTACACACAAGTGACCAACTGTACTATGCATTTTTCCCATATTACAGGCGCTTGGTGAAGAGGAATGCAGAATCAGATTTTTTAGCATTCACTAACCGTATACAGGACAACATTAAGCGAGACCCCAAAACATTCTGGAATTACGTTAGGAGCAATAGGGAAAATAATGAACGCGCTGCCTTTGGGGAACTGTCACCCACTCAAGTGGCTACGGCATTCTCAAAATATTTCAGCAGCGTGTTTTTAGTTAAAACCCCAGCGCTGGATGTAGACGAAGCCTGTCTTTCGTCGAACATATACGCAAATAATAATATTCACGTCAATATAGCACACATTACCGAATTGGAAATACTTAAAACCATGTGGCGACTAGCTCCAAAAAACACTCAGGGTCCTGATGGTATACCACAATTCATAGTTAAAGATGGCACCAGAATATTTGCAAAGCCTCTTCAACATATCTTTAATCTCTCTATCAAGACAAACATATATCCAACAGTATGGAAGATCTCCAAAGTACTTCCAGTTCATAAAAATGGTCCTAAATCTGATGTTAAGAACTATAGACCTATAGCTGTCCTATCCATTTTTGGTAAAATTTTGGAGTCCATATTATATAAAAAAATTCGTAACGACATGCCTGGGTGGTTTGCTGAAGAACAACATGGATTCCTACCTAATCGTTCTACGACATCGAATCTTCTTAATGTATCTACTTTTATCGCGGAAAACTTAGGCAATAAAAGTCAGGTTGACATAGCTTATTTTGATTTCCAAAAGGCGTTCGATATGGTGGATAATGATATGCTACTATATAAAATGGCAACGGCTGGTTTTTCTAGATCCTTACTGCAATACTTTGCTAACTATTTAATGGGCCGTGAACAGTATGTTAAATACAAAAGCGCACAGTCGGACCGCTATCGTATCACTTCAGGCATTGGACAAGGCAGTAGACTGGGACCGTTATTGTTCTTGATATTTATAAATGACCTTCCAAAATACATAAAATATTTCAATGTCCTAATGTATGCAGATGACGTTAAAATTCAGGTCAGTCAGGAGGAAATTAACATAATTCACACCTGGAGTACAAATAATAGTCTCAATCTCAATGTCGAAAAATGTGCGGTCATGTCTTATTCCAGAGCAACTCAACCGATACACAACATTTACACATTAAACTCAGTGGCCCTAAACCGTGTTTCTACAATACGGGATCTGGGGACACACTTTGATCCACACCTTACGTTCAACCAACACATAATCCAAACCTATAACAGATCTCGAAAGAACTTAGGGTATGTAATCCGACAAGCCAAACATTTTAACATCCACCAATCCATAACCACTCTCTATAATTCTTATGTTCGAAGTGTACTGGAGACAAACTGCGCAATCTGGAATCCACATGAAAAATCATATACGCTGCTAGTGGAAAGAGTGCAAAAATCATTCACTCGTTATTTATACCTGAGGGTGTACGGATACTATCCCTACATGTACCCCACACCTTTTGTGCTTGGAATGGTTTCCTATCAAAGCCTGGAAGTTAGGAGAAATCTCACGCTTATTAGATACTTCTTCCGTCTAATCCGTGGATCTATAAGTAATCCCTCACTCCTGCAGTATATTTCAATAAATGTACCGCTACCGGCTAGGCGCACCTTACGTCCTCGACAGCGTCCACTGTTTTTAGTACCTAAGACCACTGTGGCACTTGCGACTAGTCCATTATACCTTGGGCTAACCCAAATGAATGATATTCTGCTGAGTGATGGGATGATAGATATATTTGCGTACACTGAGTTGAGATTTCTGTCCGCAGCTAGTTGCTAGCAGTACTATTACCTAGTCACCCCTACATTTACCTAAATAGATGATAAGCATATTTATATTTGATTTTGTTATTATTGTAAATATTTTAATTTTATTAATTGTATTAATGCTGTAAATGATTTAATTTTTTTTTTATTACTTAGCAATTTATTATTATTTTATATCTATTCTATTTTTATTTTGTTATTTGACTTCTTTATTTTAACATTGTATAAATATAATGAATATTACTAGGATAATGAATGAATGAATTAGTTAAGTATGATAATAATAATGTTTGTAACCTGTAACTTATATGTATGGGTATCTGTTAATATAAGTTGGTTAAATGATTAATGAAAAAAAAATGAAATGAAATTAACATTAACCAAGATTGAAGAAAATATACAAAAGTAAATACAAATAATCATTATGTTTCTTTGGCAAACAATGCACTTGTGTTATTTTATTAAGTGTGCAATAGGAATGTGCTTTATGCTGCAATATCCTATGTAAAATATTACGGAATATTGAAGAGACCAATGTCTCAACTTATTAGTTGTATTTGCGTCATATGCTGAGAACCATCAATAAATTACCACTACTATTTGCTGTGTTTAGAGTAAATAAGATTCGATACACTCATACATTGTACTTATGTTTACCCTTTGCCCGTCGTACAGTTGGCTAGTCCAGTTAACACGTAATTTGAAGTGAAATAGTATATTTCGATACAAGTGCGGAATGCCTGTCATGTCAACAAGTTGCAATGACGGTTCTGCACGCGTATTGAACGACTATTTTTAATACAGTTGCGAAAAAATGAAGCTATTTAATAAAATAATAAAAACACAATAAACTCAAGTAACTAATCATTTATTTCTTGTAAAAGTTATAGTTCACATATACATTGAAATTGGTACAGTTTATATATTAACTGGGGAAGTTTTCGGTTGCATATTAATTTGATATGATTGTTCATGTATATTTTCTCTTCTCTCCACACAATGAATTCGTCATATATAGATATGTAGCGACTTTTAGACTTTTCAGGTAAAATGTTCTCCGAAGCATTTTTTGCAATTAAAGTGAGTTCCGGTGGCGTTAATTAAAATAATTTGTCGTCAAAATTACTCATTTTGTGCAACAAGCAACAAAACTAGAGAAGAAAATTTTTGGAAAATGGCGCCAACAGTAAAAGAATATATAGCAGAGGCCATATAGCCAACTTTTTTATTTTTATTAATTTAATTTGGCCTATACATATATGTACTAATATTAAATTAATGTTTAAATTTGTACTTAATATTACTTTTAAATCGGATATTGAAATAAATTAGTAGCTTTTTATAGAAATATTTGCATGAATCATGAAAACTTCTATGATTTTTTTCGAGGAAAAACTTCGTGGTTGGTTTTTTCTTTTTAATAGTCATTATTATGTCAGTTGGGAAAGAAAAAACACTAGTTCGGGAATAGCAAAGAAAAAACACGCGTGTGTTATATAGCCCACATACCGAACGCTATACGTCCCTGCAATATGCCACTTTTTGAGCAACTGTATTAAAAACTTCTTTTACCGCGGTACGCATATTTTTAGATGAGATAAAATTACGAGACGCAGCTATAGTATGTGCATATACCTATGCTTGTACATATAACAGACCGCGAACGCGTCTAGATATTATTTTTTGATGGTTAATTGGTAGATTCAATACCTTGCATATAGGTATATGTATATTTATCTTAAAAAATATTTATTCTTGTGGTGCAGATATCTTTGCAGCATTCGATTCTACACTCATAAATATCACTGTCATAAACAATTATATTTTATCCTTATTTTGCATAGCTCGTTAATTATGATTTACCCACATAATTATATTGCTAGTATCATTTAAATTCCATTAATATCATAATTACTTGGTAATGTTCGCAGAACGAGCTGCACATAGGTTAGAGTTCAAATTCAATTATCTGATAAGTAGATATTTAATAATGAAACTTGTAGTTGTGTGAAACCAGTCCAACTACACAATTACTGGTAATGTTTCAATTCCATCTATTGTGTACAGCGTGAAACCTGAGATAATTGTGTAGATGAATGCATAAGCATGAATGCATGAATATAGATGAAGCTTACATACATAGTTTCAATTCAACCAGTATCAAACGCGTCGAACCCTTTTTTTTTTTATAAAATTGGTTTTACCGCTGTTTCTACCTGAGTCTTAAGGCGTATATATTTAAATTGTGTCAACTTTTATTTTTTCAATTATTGCTATGAGATATAGGAAGATCTGGGCAAACGGTTTGATTTGAAGGATAACTGTCAATGTTTTCAATATTAGATACTTTTCACACTCGTAGAATTGTTAATTGTGTTATGTTTTATACAAGTTATCTGTCTATCTGAAAATATAAAACTGCTATTATACTTATAGGCTAAGTTTGTACCTTTGTAGTTTGTTTGTGTCTGGTTTAAATCTATATGGTATGAATCAGAATGAGTGCCGGTATAGACCTAGGCCATGATGCCCTGCTCTTTCATTCTCTCGACCTAAGTAATTGTTAACCAAATTATTGTATCGAATTATAAGTTTCGGTTTTATTTATTTTTAGTTATATAATTAATTTGTAGACTAAATTTTTCGTTATAGCTAAAGCTGTAATACTTATAGACAAATCAATTTTATAAGAAGATAATTTGTATTAACTGTGTCTAAAAACGAACTCAGTTTAAGTACCTATTCTATTTAGTATAAATTGTGTACAAATCGTGTGTACAATGACCCAAATCATACTTTCTTGACCTAAGATTGTAAATTAAGAAAATAGATTATGTAATCCCATATGAAAGTACTGTTCATTTAATCCAAGTGTTATAGTCAGTACAATGGTATAGTCAGTAAATATTATGTCTGGCTCTAACTTTTTACGCGCGGTATTGCAATAATGCACTGCATATAATTAGCAAAATAAATGTTTAAAACGAGACGAAAGCAGGTCGTATTCTAACGGGGTTTAGTTTCTTACGTAAAGTGTTGAGATTCTCACCTTTACATTGCTCCACGTTGGTGGCGGCGGTGACCGTAAGCACGACGAAACACACAACTACACTGAATGAAACCATTGTTGCTTCTGAGTTCTTACCGAACTGTTACTACTCAACAATGATGAACACACGAATACGAAAGCGCGGGCTGTCTGTCTGGGTTATCGCAAACCTGCGTCTTTACGAACGAAGTTATAAACTAAAATAAACAAGCTATGTCTGTGCTTGCCAATATATACTTAGATACGGTCGTGGCGCGTTTCAATGCCTGTTTCCGCAAACCTGCATCGGATTTGTAGCGATGATGCACCAAAGTGATCTGTATGCGCCTACCTACTCTAATATAGTACCTCTAACTGGTTGGTAAAACCTGTTGTACTTAGCAAACGCAGGACGTAGAATTTTTTTACGTTTTTGTTTTCATGCTAATAAAATTCCATTCGTTCTACATGGTCGACCACTACGAATGTTGTTATGTCAACTCATTTTACCAAGAACTGTTGTTGGGTTGTTTTCTACCACTGGAAAGATTGTTTTAATAAGCTCTATATTTTTGGAACGAGTGTCACCTGAGAATTCGTAGAAATATATAAAAAGAAAGAGAACACCAGTCAAGTGGTACCGTTGCCAAATTGTTATTAAAAAAAATTCTACCAAATCTATCAACAGATTCTTTTACTATAAAATATTCTTTTTTATCGTAAAAGAATCTGTTGACTAACTATTAGGAAAAAAGTTTCACCGTTTTTCGAAATGCCACCCCTAAAGTGTTGGTGAATAATTTACAACCTAAGAAAGAAAAAAGCGCGGGAAACGGCAAACTAGGCGGGCGACTGTTTTTGAGTTTTTTATTATTTATTAATTATTCAACTATAATTTAAGGATCAAATAGGTTTAATAGTGTAAATATATTAATTTATTATTGTAAATAGTATAGTTCCTGTATAGTAGGTAAGTTTTTTGTATTTATATTGTAGTACATGGGTGATCCAGAAGACCCTGGGGGGACAATTGTCCCCTCAGTGTATAATACTGTTACGATAGATGGATCAGGAATGGATACGGAAGGATCGGTAATAGACACAGATGGCTCCGAGACCAACTCTCGGTCCCATAAGCGAAAGAGAGCATCGGTTTCGTCTAAGATTTGCAAGCACTGCAATAAAAAACGCAGATATCACCATAAATCTTCTACTAATTCCTTTTTTTTACTTGATTGCCAATGTAGATCAATAACAAACATTTTTACTGTATCTGCATCACCCTCACAAATTGTCACCTCACAAACTACCAAGACTAATGCTAACGAGAATTCATCGCGTATTCCTATTGGCCGAAATGTTTACAACTCATCTGACGCTGCCCCATATGCAGTTCATATTCAGAAACTTCCTTCATCTCCCAATGAAAACTGTTCCATTCATCCTGTAGCATTTGGCTTTTTTCTTAAAAAAAACTCATTCAAGAACATTGTCAATGGCAGTCTTAAAAAAATAGGGCGCAACCGTATTTCTTTATCTTTTTCGTCACATGATACTGCTAACAATTTTGTAGATGATGATGCATTAAAATCTAATAATTACAAAGCTTTTATTCCTTCTGTTAATGTTACACGCATGGGTATAGTGAAAGGTGTTCCTACTGACTGGAGCGATGAGGATATTCTAAGTAATATATCAGTTCCCATAGGTTGCGGCCAAATTATAAAAATAAGGAGGCTGAAAAGAAAAGTCATTAGCAATGAAAAGTCAGAGTTTGTTCCCATAGAAACTGTAGTCCTAACATTTGATGGGCAAGTTTTACCCAAACGTATTTTTATGTGTTATAACTCACTTCCTGTTGATTTATACATTTATCCCACAATACAATGCTTTAATTGTTGTCGATATGGACATATTCGCAGCCAATGCAGATCATCTCCAAGATGTTTTAAATGTGGTCTAGGCCATACAGGAGAGACATGCAAAGTTGAGGAGTTTAAGTGCTGTCTCTGTACAGGTTCTCATCTTGCAACTAATAAAATATGTTCTGAATTCTCTAGGCAAAAGGGGATTAAGGAATCAATGGCCAAAAGTTGTATTTCTTATGCTGAAGCCTTGAAGTTACACCCTCCTGTTAGCAAACCTTATTCTGATACTCTCATGTCTGCTCCTCAACATAGGTCAATACAAAATATTCCAGATCATACTCATCATAATAACTCGTACAAGAAAACAGTATTCTTAAAACCGAAGCAACCTCAAAAATTTGAAAGATATGGATATGATCAATTAGCCCATTCTAACTTAACAAAACATTATACAATTCCTTTACCCTCTATTGGCACTCTCAATAACTGTAATAATGATTCTCTATCTGAAATTCCCATTAAACAATTAATTTTAACTCTTATCAACTCTTTACAACAATGTAATATGATTAAATTACCGCCCAACGCTGCTATACTATCAGATACAGAAGTAAATAACACAATTAATAATGGATCAGTTCTCCCTAATGCAATGGAACTGCTGCAGCATAAGCCGCAGAAAAAGTGAACTAATTTACTTGATTAATAAATATGAACCATCTTTAATAGCTATACAAGAAACCTGGCTTAAGCCAGAACATAATTTTAAACTTTCAGGCTTCTCTTGCTTGAGAGAAGATAGAAGTGATGGCTATGGTGGTGTTGCTTTGCTTGTGAAAAATTCTCTTCTTTTTTCTCACGTAGAGCTACCTAGCCATGGTACCGGCTTCTCGATAATATCTGTAAAAATAAATAACATATGCTTTGTTTCCGTTTACATCCCTCACCCATCATCTGAGATTTATGATGAAGTAAATAATATGTTTTCTACACTACCAAAGCCTCTAGTGATAATGGGTGACTTTAATGCACAACATCGATGTTGGGGAAGTTCTAACTCTAACTACTATGGAGCTCGAGTTTTGGAAATGCTAGATACCTTTGAAATGTGTTTGCTAAATAATGGTTCCCTTACTCGGCGAACTACTCCTAATGAGCTAATTAGCGCACCAGATTTAACTCTGTGTTCTCCCAATCTCGCATCTTCTTTGTCCTGGTACACTTTGGAGTCTACCTACGGTAGTGATCACTTCCCTATTGTCATTTCATTTCCTAATAACTTTTCCGGCATCCAAATACAAAAACGTCAACCTCGACTCAAACATAAATTATCTAACGCTAACTGGGATGCGTTTCAACAAAAGGTTAAAAATAAATTTTCACAACTTCCAAACATTAACGACAATAATGTAGACGAATATAATAATTTAATTAGTAAGGCTTTAATTGAAACAGCTGATTCATTGTTTCCAAGTAAACGTCAAACAAAAGTAACGAAGATCCCCGCTCCTCCTTGGTGGGATTCAGAATGTCGGGAACAGATTAAAAAAAAAAAAACAGCAGAAAATATTAATAAACATTATTCTTCGATGGAAAATTAAATTCTCTTTCGGAAATTATAACTAGCACCCGTAAATTAT
The DNA here is from genome assembly GCA_948477245.1 of Thumatha senex. Taxonomy (NCBI): domain Eukaryota; kingdom Metazoa; phylum Arthropoda; class Insecta; order Lepidoptera; family Erebidae; genus Thumatha; species Thumatha senex. The sequence goes on from OX419743.1 coordinate 11,123,600, forward strand.
TTAAGCGAAAGAAATGGGAAAGCTGGCAAACATTCTGTAATTCTGTATCCCCTAATGTTCACCCAACTTTAGTTTGAAAAAATATCAAACGCTACAGATCTGCTTTTAAAGAATCAAACCCTCCACTTGTACACAGAACTGTAAATTGGAAATGCAGTCTTTGAGTCTCAACAAGCCTTTTACTCTTAATGAATTAAAAGGCATTCTAACTTATGTTAAAGATTCAACTCCTGGCTTGGATAATATCCCCTATTCATGTTTCACTCACATGGATGATACTAGTCTTTCTTATTATTTATCTTTAATTAATTCTGTAGTGCTTTCAGGCAACATCCCCACAGCTTGGAAAGTGCAAGAAGTGATTCCAATTCGTAAAACTAACAAACCTTCTGCTGAAGCGTCATCTTACCGTCCAATAGCCCTTTCCCCTGTGGTTGCTAAACTGGCTGAACACCTCGTCAAAAATAGACTAGAATGGTTTATTGAAAATAAAGGTCTATCTATTATCCAATAGTCAGTATGGATTTAGAAAGGGTAAAAGTACCATAGACAGTGTAGCCATATTTACCACTGATATTCGTCTAGCTTTTTCAAATAATCACTCACTTCTGGCCTGTTTTCTAGACATAGCTGCTGCGTACGATAGTGTCCAGCTACATATACTGCAAAAAAAGCTTTTAAAATTGGATGTCCCTATATTATTACAAAATTTTATCATAAATTTTCTGTCTGAGAGATGTGTTAAGGTTATCCTTCCGGACTCCCTCACAATTACTAGAATAGCTTCGAGAGGTTTACCACAGGGATCAGTATTAAGTCCTCTCCTTTATAATTTATATACCTATGACCTAGAAAGTACATTAGTGAAAAGCAACATAAATATCTTACAATATGCAGACGATTTACTCATTTATACTTCGGGGCAATCGATTGAGAGATCGGCTGATAGGTTATCATCAGCTCTTGATTCCCTTAAAACGTGGCTGGATACTAATGGCCTAACTCTATCAGTGCCCAAAAGTTCTGTTGTATTATTTTCCCGAATGCGGTGTCCTCCTACCGATACGGTATTTCCGGCATCCAAATACAAAAACGTCAACCTCGACTCAAACATAAATTATCTAACGCTAACTGGGATGCGTTTCAACAAAAGGTTAAAAATAGATTTTCACAACTTCCAAACATTAACGACAATAATGTAGACGAATGTAATAATTTAATTAGTAAGGCTTTAATTGAAACAGCTGATTCATTGTTTCCAAGTAAACGTCAAACAAAAGTAACGAAGATCCCCGCTCCTCCTTGGTGGGATTCAGAATGTCGGGAACAGATTAAAAAAAGAAAAACAGCAGAAAATATTTATAAACATTATTCTTCGATGGAAAATTTTAATTCTCTTTCGGAAATTATAACTAGCACCCGTAAATTATTTAAGCGAAAGAAATGGGAAAGCTGGCAAACATTCTGTAATTCTGTATCCCCTAATGTTCACCCAACTTTAGTTTGGAAAAATATCAAACGCTACAGATCTGCTTTTAAAGAATCAAACCCTCCACTTCTACACAGAACTGTTGTTGAAAATTTTCTGGATTCCCAGATTCCTCCTTTTGTTCCTCTTAATATTACTCCTTGCCCCTTGCAAACCCAGTGTAAATTGGAAATGCAGTCTTTGAGTCTCAACAAGCCTTTTACTCTTAATGAATTAAAAGGCATTCTAACTTATGTTAAAGATTCAACCCCTGGCTTGGATAATATCCCCTATTCATGTTTCACTCACATGGATGATACTAGTCTTTCTTATTATTTATCTTTAATTAATTCTGTAGTGCTTTCAGGCAACATCCCCACAGCTTGGAAAGTGCAAGAAGTGATTCCAATTCGTAAAACTAACAAACCTTCTGCTGAAGCGTCATCTTACCGTCCAATAGCCCTTTCCCCTGTGGTTGCTAAACTGGCTGAACACCTCGTCAAAAATAGACTAGAATGGTTTATTGAAAATAAAGGTCCATCTATTATCCAATAGTCAGTATGGATTTAGAAAGGGTAAAAGTACCATAGACAGTGTAGCCATATTTACCACTGATATTCGTCTAGCTTTTTCAAATAATCACTCACTTCTGGCCTGTTTTCTAGACATAGCTGCTGCGTACGATAGTGTCCAGCTACATATACTGCAAAAAAAGCTTTTAAAATTGGATGTCCCTATATTATTACAAAATTTTATCATAAATTTTCTGTCTGAGAGATGTGTTAAGGTTATCCTTCCGGACTCCCTCACAATTACTAGAATAGCTTCGAGAGGTTTACCACAGGGATCAGTATTAAGTCCTCTCCTTTATAATTTATATACCTATGACCTAGAAAGTACATTAGTGAAAAGCAACATAAATATCTTACAATATGCAGACGATTTACTCATTTATACTTCGGGGCAATCGATTGAGAGATCAGCTGATAGGTTATCATCAGCTCTTGATTCCCTTAAAACGTGGCTGGATACTAATGGCCTAACTCTATCAGTGCCCAAAAGTTCTGTTGTATTATTTTCCCGAATGCGGTGTCCTCCTACCGTATCAGTTGTTTATGAAAACTCACGACTTCCAGTTTATGAGCATGCAAAGTTCTTGGGAATTATTTTAGACGCTAAATTATCTGGGCTCCAACATTGTTACCATATTACTGCAAAATGTGAACGTAATTTAAATATCTTGAGATGCTTGTCGGGTGTTTGGTGGGGAGCTCATCCAACTTCCCAAAAACTTCTTTATAACGCTTTGATTAGAAGTCTTCTAGATTACGGGTCATTTCTTTTAGAACCCTGTGGTAAAGTTGGCCTAAATAAACTTGACAGTGTTCAATATAAAGCTCTTCGAATTATATCAGGTTGTATGAAATCCAGCCCCATCAACGCTCTTCAAGTTGAATGTGTTGAACCTCCACTGATACATCGTAGACAATATCTTTGTGACCGATTTGTGTTTCAATCTTTACAAATCACAAACCACCCCTTACATCATAAACTCCAATTACTCTCAGACGTAATAGAAACCTCCAGTTACTGGTCTCACAAAAAGGTTCCTTGCTTTGTTAGCAGCTTTCGTAAATTTTTATCTCTACAATCCCCTACTCACGGATCTTCTCGTCTCCCCCTTTTTTCTACATCTTATGATTCCTTAACTATTTCACCTTGTATTATTCTAAACTGTGATCTTCAAAATGACATTAATGCTAATTCCAACTTCAACTACTATCTCAATCACGAATTTCCAGATTGGCATCATATATACAGTGATGCTTCTAAGCATAGTAATTTGGATTGTGTCGGAATAGGAGTATATCACCACCAGTTCAAGATAGTCCAGAAAGTTAGACTCCCACCAGAGACATCAGTATTTACCGGTGAATGCTTCGGATTACTGAAGTCTTTGGAATACATATTATTATTAAAACTCTCAAAGACCGCAATCATCACAGACTCCAAAAGTGCTTTACAAGCTCTACAGCGATTCCCATTTAAAACAAAGCATTTGACTGTTGTTTTTGAATGTCGAAATCTGTTACAGAAATGTTTATCTAACGGTTTAGATATAAAGTTTTTATGGATACCTAGTCATCAAGGTATTTTTGGCAACGACTATGCGGATAGACTTGCTAATGAGGCAGTTTCATGTGGGGATTTGTTCCCGTATAAAAACTACTGCTCTGACTTAATGTCTCTTTCTAAAAAGGATCTACTTGAATCCTGGGGAAAAGACTGGCACACTAGCAGCCAAGTGAAAGGTAAACATTTCAGTCAAATTCAGCCTACAATACCTGTTAAACCTTGGTTTTCAAAATTCAAATTTGGTAAAACGACAACTTCAATAATAACTAGAATGAGATTGGGTCACACATGTGCTCCAGTGCACCTTCCTAAATTTAGAATTATTAACAGTGACATTTGTGAATGTGGTTCAGATATAGGCGACTTAAACCATATTTTTTTCGCTTACCCTCTATTTAACCATACAGAATTTTTCGAATCCTTAATATCCCTCCATGTTCCTCTTCCATCTTGTATTAACACCCTATTACATAATCTTGATATTAATATTTATAAAACCATATCTTTATTTATAACTGTTAATCATTTAAAAATCTAAATATTTCTTTAAGAATCTTGTTTTAAACCATTTTGATCCTTTCCCGAAATTCCGTAATCCTTTTTATATATTAACCGCTTCCTAACCTTTTACTGCGTCGTGGCTAAGTCCAAGCCGGACATCGCCAAAACAAAAAATAAAAAAAAAAAACCTAAGAAAAAAAAAGAAAAAGTACAATCGATTTCCGAAATTGTTTTTAGGGCTAAGTCATAAAATCCGATATGAGCGTTGATTTAAAAAATCTAAGTAAATGAGTTTTACCGTTTTTATATCACCATATTTTATCGTAAAAGAATCTGTTTAGGCACCAATCATTAGAAATCTGAGTGAAAAATTGCAATTATATCTAATAGCGTGGATAGTGTTTTACAAACCGTACGCTTAGATAACGTGAAATATTTTTTTTAATCCCACCCCTAAGGGGGATAAAATACAGGGTTTAAGTTTTTAGAGATTTTGGAAAACGCTTAGAGCTACGGTCATTAAATGCGATATGAGTGTAGTTTGCTACTAATTATTAGGAAAAAGACCGTTTTTTCGAAATTCTACCCTTAAAGTGTAATAATAAGTTAAATATTTTTTATAGAACCTAAGAAAAACAGTATCGATTAGGAATTCGGAATTTTTTTTAGGGCTAATTATTGAAACCCGGATGCGCGTTGATTGTAAAAATCTAAGTGCCTAAATCAGTTTTACCGTTTTTAGCATTTACCCCAAAGATAATGTAACAGTAGATTGTGTTTTCGGAAAAGATTTCAAAAATGATTTTGACATGGTATTAATATTGTTTATGCTGTTGATGGATGGAACTTGATGGAACTTGCTAAACCAACGTTGTTTGCTACTATCAAGAAAAGATAGTTATACCAGCGGACGCAAAGCGTCGCGAGACGCAACTATGACAGACGCTCGGATGATGATGATTAAACGTATTTATACCGTTTTTATTTGTTATCTCAGTCGAATAAGATCTGTTTCGCGATCTAACCGTTGCCTCGTAGGAGTTAGCGTCGATATTGGACAGGTAGGTACCTACCTACTACTCAACAAAAGCCTTCCGGCCCATAATGTTGAATTCCCAAAGGCGTAAATTGAACAACAATAACAACATTAACAGCTGGTTATTTAGAACTTAATGTACATACCAAATCTTACGAAACCCTTGGCGCTTGTGGTCCCGCGGACTCAGTGTTCTGTAAACAATCACTGTGTCAAGCAACTTTCGCGATGACTGGTGACGGACCACTTTGTGGTATGTATTTACATTTGCGAGCGTTTCGTGCTTCGGAAGGCACGTTAAGCCGTTGGTCCCGGTTGCCAGTAACATGGCAGTCGTTAAGTCAAGTTAAAGGCTTGGACATTTTCAACAGCAGGTAGTTACAACCTGCGCCTGTCTACTTCAACACGGTAATGGGCTCACCACATATTACGTTGGGCAGGAATACACATGGTGAACAGTGGGCATATATTATGCGTATGCCCCTTCGGGGGTAAGGCGTGATATATAAATAAAAAAAATAACAAACAGACACTTAAATTTTATTTATCTGTATAGATGTATAGATGGTGATAAATAAGTAGTTACTATATAGTTGAACGTAAATAGTGCTTTTTTTTTCACAAATGTCATTGCAACAGGATCACGTGAGAATCAGTGACAGCCACCAGGTCACGCCATCTAGCCCAAGCGGAATTATGCATGATACGTCACGCTATGTGCATGGATGTTCAATTGTATTGTATGTTTTAGAGATATTGCCTTATCATCATCATCATCCGAGCGTCTGTCCCAGTTGCGTCACGCGACGCCCGGGGTCCGCTGTCCTACATTTTGACCTCAACTTTGCATGGTCGTCGGCATCCCCTGTAGTGAGACCATTAGCACGCATGTCATCCCTTACGACGTCAAGCCAGCACTTCTTGGTCTTCCCCTCTTACCGGGACCCGGCGGGGCTGACATGGTCATACTAACGATGGCGACACTCTTGCAACTTGTCTGCAATGTCACGGACGTGAAGACTGCTGCGGTGCTAGAGTTCCTCACGCGGTCCAACCGCGTGACTCCACACATCCACCGCAGCATCTTCATTTCCGTGACCGGCAGCTCCTGCTTGTGTCGCTCCAATATTGGCCAAGTCTCACTGCCATGTAAAAGGACAGGTCTAATGATGGTTTTGTAGACCTGTCCCTTCAACCGGATCGGCATTTTTGGATCACAAATGACACCGGTCATCTCCCGTCATTTGGCCCACGCGGCAGTAATGCGTGACTTGACATCGCAATCGTATATCGGATCTGTAGAGTTTAGTGCCAAGTACTCGGTCTTACCGCTTTCACACGTCGCACCAATCTGCTCCTGTCCGCGTCTGCCCGCGCGATATCGTCAGCATACATGAGCAACCATGGAGGCTGCTCATGCGAGTTCCTGATGCTGTCCGCCAATTCGTCTAATATCACACTGAACAGAAGCGGACTAAGGGTCGAACTCTGGTGTAGGTACCTCGACGGTGATGGGGAGGGTTTCATGTCGCCAACAGCAGTCCGAAACCATGGAATAGGAGTCGCGGTACATGTCCCGGTTAGTCTCAATATAGACCTCTGGAACCCTTTTGGACCGCAGTGCCCACCAGCTCATCGCTCGAGGAACACAGTGGAAAGCCTTCAGCATGTCTAGGAACATACAGTGCAGAGGCGTATTCTTCGTCCGGTATTTCTCCGCGACAACCCGCAGGGCAAATCAGGCCCAACAAACAAAATGACCTTATAAAGTTGATTCTATATGGTCTTAACCATTATAATAGTAGTTTTAAAATGGCATCGATTACGACAATGTGCCTTATAATGACATATTAAAAGAGGATTTGGCTAATATTACCTTAATTCTTATAATTAGGTTGGTTAAACGTTTATAAACCCAATTGATATGACTACAATAGGAATTCAAAAAGTATTCTTCTTATAGAGCCTAGTTACATTGCTTTTTAACCGTATAATAATCATAGTCATATAAAGGTTTTGAATATGGCCATTTCTTTTTATTAAGTTAATGCACAAGATAACTATGATACTTTTTAACTTATAGCAGCGATGTATATGATGTTTATCCAACAAACGAATAATAGCATTTTTCATGATCTTTACAAGAATGCTAGCAATCCAATTTTACTTATATACTAATTATAAAGGCATAGTGCTTTATGTAGTTATATTTCAATGTTTTACATAACAATATTCGCCATGTTGAAAGTTCAGCAGATGTGAATTGATTACTGAGTTTTTAAAGTTAAACCAAAAATAAGGAGGAATAGGAGTAGTGGTTATAAAAGAAAAGTAAAAAAATATACGAAAACATTGTTGTGACTAATCCCGCAAGTTTCACTACCCGAAAAGGTCAACTGTTACTGTTGTTTTCTGCGGAACCATCCAGTGGTTCCGCAGAAAATACCACATAATGTACCATACAAAAGTCATTTGACGCGTGTACATTGCTCGAAAAAAAAAAGTAGAAATAGCAATCAATCAAATCAGCCTATGGCATTCCACTACTGGATGTGAGCCTCTCCCAATTCACGCCACATAGTCCTGCACCTTCCGCATCCAGTCCGTCCTAGCGACATTTTCCAGGTCATCGCTCCATCTGGCTGGGGTCGTCCTACAGTACGTTGGCCGAGTCGCGGTCTCCACTCCAGAACTTGTTTGCTCTATTGGCCATCGGTTTTTCTACATATGTGGCCAGCCTATTGCCACTTTAATGTACTTACCCTGCGAGCTATATCGACCACTTTGGTCCTCTGACGGATACGCTCTTTCCGAAGTTTAAGTAGATATGCATTAAAGAAATTGATACTGGACATTCCTGGCATAATTGATTACTTGTAAAATTTCTTGTGCTGACATTTAATGTTAATTATTAAATATAATTCAGTATTGTACTTTATAACATTACTCCAAATTTTCTGTAAAATAAAACAACGAATTTAAAAATCAAGTATTTGTATTAGTCATCATTTTTATTTTATTTCTGGCTGTCGAATTTCAAAATTCCTATTCACGTAGAAGGAGGCTGGTTTTCAAATCAGGCATTATCTAAAGAAATTTTGTTAGAAATTTGCCAACGTTATACTACCGTTGTGAAATCTGCGAACAAAGAAAATATTATCTATATAATAGTAATACCTATGGTACGGATACGGGATTTTACTTGTGAGAAAGGATCCCTAACTAAATGTAAAATGGCAGAATCTTATGCCACAAATGGAACCATTACAAAGTTTTAAATCTCTTAGTCTCCTTGTAAACGATGTACGAATTGCTTTTTCTATTACAGTAGACTTATATAAAACGTGGCTCGATAAATTAACCATATTTATAACAAAAAACCGCTTAAATCAAGGGCGCGTTGATAAAAAAAGATTCCGAGTATCACATTTTGTCATGCATTTAATTTCCCACACAGTTTTCACTACAACCAAGAACATAATTGACCTAAATTCATAAAATAAATTATATCTACCGTTTTACTTTTATTAAAATGGTTGACGATTATCCTTTTTTAAAAGTTTTGTTTGTGTGTTAAACACACAGTTTTAGACTGAACAGGTTTTTAAAAGCCTTTGTTTTGAGGTTAAAAGTTTTATACTCTTATTGTTGACCATAATAAAATACATATATGAGTGATCACCCTTATTAACGTTATTAATATATTTCTTATAAGTACATTGACCTCTTATTTGCATTTTTGTGGCCATTATAAGTTTAACTATCCTGTTACTTGCCATAATAAAACACGTATAAGAAATAAAAGCTAAAACTAAAGCAACTATAAGGGGAATATAAGATTACTGTGCTTATAAATTGTGCCCAAACGCACTCTTATTAGCGATAATACGGCTCTTAAAAGAGTATTATTTTTGGCTTTATTAGCCACTACAAGGAAATATTTTGTTAGTTGGGGGGTCCCTGGTCCCATGACCAGTTCGAAACCCATATTGACACACCGAAAGAGAACACTCCTGCCGGATCCGGGAGTCTATAATCCTCTCTAAGATCTTCATTGTGTGGGACATAACCTTTATACCGCGGTAGCTCCTGCACTCCTGCACTGACCCCTTTGGAGACTGGAGTAATAATACTCAGCCTCCATTGGTTTGGGATCTACCCGCTGAGAATTACGCGGTTGAAAAGGTTTACTAAGATGTCCACACCGCGAGGACCCATCGCCTTCCCGGCTGCGATGGGGACTTCATCGGCTCCGACAGCTTTCCGATTCATCATGCGGCGAAGAGCAATCTGGACTTCCGCAGGCGTTACCGGTGGCACCAGTCCCTGATTCGGAGGGAGGTCCGGAGGCTGCACCTCTTTATGCTGCTTATTCAGCAGATCGTGGAAGTACGAGCGTCATCTTTCCGTCACCACGAGGTCTTCGCATAACAGGGTGCCTTCAGAATCTTTTACACAGCGGGACTTGGAAATATCGTGTACTGCTTTGATCCTGGGACGCGCCAACTTATAGATAAGCTTATATGCCCCTCAGACGATTCTAACTTCTCATTTAGAGGTTGTAAGTTGTCACGTCTGGCCCTGGCTACAGTTCTCTTAATGGCGCACTTTGCAGCCCTGTATGCGTCGCGATCTTCAGGAGTTCCTGACGCTTGCCACTTTTTAAGGAGGGCTTTCTTCTTCCTAGTCTCTCTCTGGACTGTGTAGTTCCACCACCAGGTTCCTTGTCACATTTGCGTCCACCTTCAGACCGACCACCACCTTCGCCGCTCCAAGGATAGCCGCCTGAATTCTGTACCAGTAATCTTGAACTGGTTCGCCTTCAGTGTCGATGCACTTGTCACCGACCGCTGAGACGAACTCCTGGGACCTAGTTTCATCAAGCAACCACCATCTGATGAGGCGCTGGCAACGCTCGATGCGTTTGCTTTTGGACTTTACGCAGAGGTCCATGACTAGGAGACGGTGTTGTGCAGTAAGACTCTTTCCTTAGTATCACGATTTTATTGTCACAGATATAGCGTCCAAGTATAGAGCAAGATATGTTGCTCGATCCCTCTCGCTCGCGCTGTAATAGAGATGAAAGTAATAATTATACCGCGTGCCAAATTTGTTTAGATAAAATGTCAAATATTATCTTTATGTGAGCGTATATGCCTATGTCAACCTTTCGGGGATAAAGTCGTGATTGAAATAAACAATTTTATGTCCGACTGTATGGAACATTGTATTGTAGTCGTATGAGAAAAGGGTGACGCCCAACACTTGATAGCATGAAATATAAACAGTAAGGCGTCTATGGTAGAGCGCGCACGAATGACATTGATTTCTTGCTTTGTATGCCGAAGCGTTTATATAAACTAGTTTTATGATGAAACGGATAACGCAATTAGTAAAGCAATAATGGTCGTCATTAGGTATGTCGATGCACCTACCTATTCATTTACATATTATCATATACATTTAGTCAATAAATCTTTATAAATAAAAATGAGGTCGAAATTATGATGCTAAGCTCAAAACTCGCAGACGGCTGGACCAATTCGACTAATTTTATTTTTATTTATTCCTATAGCTCCAAGGAAAGTTTTAATGAAGAGAAAAATTGGGAAAATTGAACGGATGGGAAACGGGAACAATAAAGTTTCATTACGCCGGCAGAGCCGCGGGTATCATCTAGTATTATATTTTTTACAAAGCAAGGGATATTGCTCGCTCCCTTTCGCTCACAAAAATCTATGATTCCTTGTTCAGTAGTGTACGATTTTAGGAATGTTGGCACAATTTGACAATATTTTTCTTATTCACTTCCACGCCATCCGGATACCATAATTCACTTTTTTATAGCCTGCTGATCTCTGGAGTCTAGTAATCTAGTAGTCTAGTAATATCCACACACGAGGACTAAATACTAAGAGGCAACAAAATGCCCTAAGGAATGTAGGCCTAAGCGCTACTTTGATTGTGGAGACAGTATTCAGCTCACAACATCATCTGTTTTCTGACGTTAGATGAGGCGTGAAGACGTGATTTACCATATCTATACTAGCGGCACGCTATGATGGCCGTTTTGACGTTAGTCCTTTTATGAAGTTTCCTATTAATTTTAATTACATTTTATTTGTAGAAATATGTGAATAGTCGATCACATTAGAGGATATTTATACTACGCTAGAAAACAGAGTACTTATGTTAAACAAGTAAAATATCATCACTATGGTAATAGGTATGTCAAAACGGTCATCATAGCGTGCCGCTAGTATACTTATTATCCAGGCTATTCATAGGACGGCGAGGGTTATACTTACTTTGGCATAATTATTTACCTATTGGTAGACACATGTGTGACAAGGTCATAGTGTGATAGTGTACTTGTAAAAAAAACGTGTGTGTACCAGAGTACACAGGTTAGACTTCTTCTTTACGATATTTTTTTTAACAGCTTTAAAATTTCTCTCACACGTCATAAAGAAGTTTCACTTCAAAACAACATAGTGCGTAACCTAAAGACGTTACTTTTTTTAGACTATAAAATTTTTCTTAACGTCGATAATGAAGTTATTATTGAATTTTGAACCTACTTTGACGATTTTATTAAAACATATTACTTAATTTCCATTAAAATTCAAAATTATTATAGCTATAGGTATATATTTTACTATTTTGAAGTAGTTAAAATTTTTTTTCTAGCTGTTATAGTTTCCAAGATATCTCGATTTTAATTAATAAGGTCACAGGAATTAAGGTTAATTACGAAAAACTATTGTAGGTCATCAAAAAATCGGGACGTTTAAGTGGATAAGGATGGCGTCTTGATTTCAACAGCAGGCCGAAAGAAACAACAGCTATTATATGATTTTTTTTATAATTTATTTAGCGTAAGTATAATTGGCGCTCTTTACATACACTTTAGAGTTAACGTATAACAACTCTTTAGAGTTAACGTAGAGAAATTGGATTCATGCATGGATCTAAAATTATAGTTATCTATAAGTGTGGTTTATCCTGCCTCTGTGGATGACTGCCTCTGTGGCGCGGTGGGAGTGCATCCGACTGTTACGCAAGAGGTCGTGGGTTCGATTCCCACCCAGGATAAAACTTTGTGTGATGAGCACGATGGTTTATTCTGTGTCTGGGTGTTATTTGTCTATTATATGTATCTATTTAAAAATATATAAGTATGTTTATCAGTTATCTAGATCCCATAACACAAGCTAATATTAGCTTACTTTGGGCTAGATGGCGCTGTGTGAAAAGTGTTCCACAATACTTATTTATTTATCCGGTTTATCCCTTAAATAATTTAGTGATTTAATGTATTGTACGTGCATAATAATAGATTATAGCCAAACGCTAATATTTCCAATTCATTATCTGTAATACAATATGTTAAGAAAACCCTGTACGATCCGTGAAGGTATTGGTAGGTATCGAGATGTGATTTTATTCGTGTAATCCTTTTTAGAAATTACCCAAAAAAAATAGCCCTAAAAATTTAAGCCAATAATATGCCCCGAATAAAATTAATTTAAAAATGAATTTAATGAGGTAGCTTACATGGCAACACAGAGAAAGGGCTATTCTTAAATGCAAGGTCAAAAGGTCAGCTTACACCTGCCGGCGGCTTCTTTTGATATCACAGACACTCGTCGCCGCATTCCAAAAAAGGTGTTGTCAGTTTTTGAAAATTTGCTATATTTTAAGGAAATTGGACTATTTCTGATTCTAAAAACACGCATTAAAAAAACTGATAACTATTTTATACTTATAAATAATATGATTTTTATTTATTTTTTGGTTTTGTTATTGAAGTGCCTATTTGCCCCTTTCGGGTCGGACAGGGTTTTCTTAACACATGTATTGTATATATAAAAGGCAAAGTCCGACTCACTGGTGACTATCAACGTACAGCTCATACCCTTAGACCTAGATACCTGAAATTTTGCACAGAGTTTTCTTTTATGATGTAGGCAAGGAATAAGGAAGGAATTTTTAGAAATTCTACTCCTAAGGTAGTAAAATAGCTGAAATGGAAATCCGCCATTTTTCAACAAATGTGCATAGTAAATTGTATGTGGATTTTCGATTATTATTTAAGATAGACGTGTGTTTGAGGCATAAATTGTTCACCTGCCTCACCTGCGCTGTCGCATTTTGTTACATCGCACTATAAGTTATTTCCTATACATTATATACCGGTTGCCGGTTAATGCGTTTGTGTGAGGATTTGAGTAAACATATAGATATTAGTTTGGTATCATTGTAATAAGTAATAACCCGATATTGTGGGTTTAAATATACAGTGAATTTAGAAAGTCTAGTGTTTCATTTGAATCAACTGGGGCAGGCGCTACCAGTAATAGAGGAACTTCGTTCATGGTCCTATCGAGACGGAGTCTTCGGTGGTGGTACGGCATTATACCACCCGCCCCTGTTAGGATTACTAGGCAGTGGATTGCTACCCAGAGCAGAGCCTACACACTAGGCGAGGCGCCAAGTCACACAAGATGCGTGTGGTATTAGAGGTGTCTTCAGCGTGTGTGGGCCGCCGTCAGGTTGAACAGATCCGGCAAAAACAGCGGTCATCCGGAGGTGCATACGGAAGGCGGCCGCTGGATGCCGATCTGCAAGCACTAGTTGCGGCTGAGTCGACGGGTTCTGCGGTGGATATACGGCAGGTACAAGAAGCGGACCATATCAGTAAGTGCTGTAATCAAACGTGAGTACAATTTGATATATTCAAAGTTAGAAAAAAATATTGCTTATGATAAGCAGTGGTGAAATAAAAACTTGAACTTAGAATATTTTAGAGTAAATTGTAGAATAATTTCATAGTTAAGTTTGTATTAATAGTTTTAGGCTAAAAGTGGTTGAGATGGAGAATCCACGCCCGATTTAACTTAGAAATTTCTTGTATACACTTGTAAATTTTTTCGGATTCTTGAGGACCTAGAATTTTTGTGAAAGTTTGTCATTTGGCCATTAATAATTTTTAATAACTAGTTCTTAGTTTTTGGTTGAGTTAGAAATTTGTGTTAAGCTCTTTTAATAGTAATTTCTGATAAATTATCCTAAGTTGGAAGCGCTCGTGGCCCCGCGGTCTCAGTGTTCTGTAAACGATCACTGAGTTACGCAACTTTCACTATGGCTGGTCCTCGGATGGGTGACCACTTTGTGGCATTTACATTTGCGAGCGTTTCCGTGCTTCGGAAGGCACGTTAAGCCGTTGGTCCCGGTTGCCAGTAAAATGGCAGTCGTTAAGCCTGGTTGAATGCCTTATGGGCGGCATGAAAAATTTCAACAGCAGGTAGCCACAACCTGCGTCTGTCTATTTCAACATGGCAATGGGCTCACCACCTATTACGTGGGACAGGTAAATCCACACGGTGAAAAGTGGGCATATAATATGCCTCTGCCACCCCTTCGGGGATAAGGCGTGATGGATATTTATTTATTTTATTTTTATTTAAGTTGATAAATTCTTAATTAGTAACAAACTTTTAGTATAATGCAGCATATAATCTGATTTGTGTATAATATTTACATTGATTTTTTCCTTAAGTTTATTTTATATATTTAAAATGGAAACGTTTATAATTTACAAGAGGACACAAGGACTAGGATACTAAAGGCTAAGAGACTTTAAAAAATCTCCTAAAGACCGGTTGACGGCGCCATATATAGAAACTAGGCTCGAAACTTTGGAGCAACAATGGCGGTTGTTTTCAGACACTCACATTAAAATAATATCGTATGTAAATAGAGTTGAACTAAAGACTTCAGATTATGAAAAAAACGGTGTGTACGATGAAGTTGAAGAATTGTATATACAGTTTAAAACGTCGCTTAAAGAAATGTTATATAAGTTACAAACTGCTGAAATAGCAACCAAAATTAATGTTCTGATATACATACTTATATATTTTGAAATATATAAGTATGCATATCAGTTGTCTAGATCCCATAGTACAAGTTTATAACGTAGTTACCGCTAGATGGAGCTGTGTAAAACGTCGCACATGGTTATTTATTTTCAGTCGTACTTATAGTACCCGCTAGACTACTATTCAATCTTCTCTGATTCGAGACCGGTGAGACGCGGGCAAGTTTTTGAGCTCGAGAAGGCCTGGGTCATTGGCCCCCACGATTAACCTCCTGCCTAACCTGCAACCCAGATAGGACGAGGACAGTTTGGTGGCTCCGGGATCGGAAGTCTCATTAAGAATTCGTTATGATACCCGCGCGTAGGCTAGTGACATGTGTAATAAAGTACGAGTGCTACCGGTTCAACGTTTTTCGATGAACAGTCTTTCGAGGAAAAGGTTTTCGATGACTGTCTTTCGACGAAAAGTCTTTTCGATAAAATGTTTTTGAGAAAGTGTTTTTCGATACTATTAACTTTTTTCGACGAAGTGTTTTCGTAGAAATGTCGTTCTTTGAATTGTATTTCGGCGAAGTGTTTTCGAAGATCTGTAATGTTGCGGTGTAATTACGTGTTTTGGTATAAGCATTGCCGGATGGTCGTGCATCACAGAAGCCGGTAGTGCTCCGTTGAGGCCAAGGCTTGTATAAAGCAATAAATTAGTTTTAGCCAACATTAACATATCTCTAAGGACATAATATTTAAATGTACCGCGTTCAAATATTAATTTCATTTATATATTTGTTCAAAATTGTATCCAAATCAATGTAAATAAATCAAACTTTTTGAGTCACCTCTTTAGTGTTTGAGTATAAAAAGTTAATTCCATTTTTATTGGTGTTATTGTATTTAATAATGTTTATTAATCACGCCTTATACCCGAAGTAGTGGCACAAGAAAATTATACGCCCATCTTTCACCATGTGCATTAATCCTGTCACAAAAGTGGTGAGCCCATTGCCTAGTTGAAATAAACAAACGCAGGTTGTGGCTACCGGTTGTTGAAAATTTTTAAGACGCCCATAAGGCCTTTAACTTGGCTTAATGACTGCCATAATAGTACTGGCAACCAGTACCAACGGCTTAACGATCCTTCCGAAGCACGAAAACGCTCGCGAATGGAAATACCACAAAGCGGTCACCAACCCGCAACAAGCCATATTGAATAACTAATTGAATCAGGCGTTATATGGCGGAAATCCATTCTAAAATACTATAATTATTTTGTTTTTAAATGTTATTTTTGCAATATTCCGCTTTTTTAGAATGTCGTACGATGTCGACACGTGTTTCGCCTACACACGAGGCATTATCAAGACTGTTTGGCAGCCAAAAATAATTATAGTATTTTAAGCCATATTGAGATTTGTTTAACGCAGTGATCCTTTACAGAACACTGAGTCAGCGGAGCCACGAACTTTTTATTAAAAACACCTTTTTCATTCCACACAAAAACATAGAAGCAATCTTATATATAAAAAAGAATTGCGTGCGTTAGTCTCGCTAAAACTCGACAATGGCAGGACCGATTTGGCTGATTTTCATATTGAAAGGTTTGTAAAGGTTCAGGGTAGGTTTAAACGGTTAGAAACGAACATTATAAATAAAGCATAAACTAAAAATGAC
Source organism: Thumatha senex (assembly GCA_948477245.1). Lineage (NCBI taxonomy): Eukaryota > Metazoa > Arthropoda > Insecta > Lepidoptera > Erebidae > Thumatha > Thumatha senex. The sequence continues at coordinate 11,140,289 of OX419743.1, forward strand.
GATTAAATTTTTCAATACAAAATGTTCCTTCATGTGAAATTTAGATGTTCTTTGAGTCTCTTTTGTTTTTGTTCAGAAATTTAAAAATAGATTTACTTGGTTGTCAAACATTTAACGATGTGTTTTATAGCTATAGTATGAGGTCCCGATCTAAATAAATAAATAAATATCCATCACACCTTATCCCCGAAGGGGTGGCAGAGGCATATAATATGCCCACTTTTCACCGTGTGGATTTTACCTGTCCCACGTAATAGCTGGTGAGCCCATTGCCGTGTTGAAATAGACAGACGCAGGTTGTGGCTACCTGCTGTTGAATTGATGAACCGATCTCTTTGGTTTATTTGGTTGGAATACAAAGTAGTTCTGTTTCAGAAATAAAAAGTTTGAAGAAATAAAAAATATTGTGTCAGTTTGAGTTTGATTGAGTCAAACTCCTATACGACGGGACCGATTGAGATGAAATTTTGTGTGTAATTTTTAATGGATTACTGGATTGTTTTAAAAAAGTGGAGGATGGAGTGCAGGGTAGCTGCGTGGAATGTTAGGGGAGGAATGACAGATAAGATGAATGAGTTGATGGATGTTATGAATGAGAGAAAGTTAGATGCAGTGTGCTTGACAGAGACCAAGCGCAAGGGCAGCGAAGTCTTGGAGCTCCCGGGTGGGATGCTCGCGCTTTGGTCTGGAGTACCAGAGAGCGAGCATGGCAGTCGGGGGGTTGGAATTTTGCTGTCCTCGCGATTGGCCTCCGGTATGTATGAGTACAAACTGGTAGAATCCTCTGGATCCGTGTAAAACTTGGTTTGATGAAGATTTTTTTGGTAGCTGCTTACGCGCCAGTATCTTCGTCGAACGCGAGTGAGCTAGAGGACTTCTGGGAGAGTATGAGAGAAGCTCTAAATGTGATGGAAGGAAATGAAAGACTTATAGTATGTGGAGACTTGAATGGATGGGTGGGTACCGCTCGCGATGGTTTTGAGTCGGTACTCGGGAAGTATGGGGATAAAAGGGTGAACGACGCTGGCAAGCTAATACTGGCATTTTGTAAGGAAAAGAATTTGTTTGTGGCGAACACAAAGTTCAACCACAAACAAATTCACATGTATACGAGGAGATGTAAGTCAAAGAGAAGCATGATAGATCTATTCCTAATGGATAGTCGGCTCCGTAAACAGGTGATGGACACAAGGGTTTATCGAGGCGCTGAGCTGGGATCAGACCACTACCTAGTCATAACTAGGATTAGGGGTCTGTTCGCGGGTTGGCGTCATCGTACCGCGTGTCCTGAACCTGAGCCGACTTATAGCATCAAAAGCTGGAAGCTGCAGGATGCATCCATTAGGGATAAATATAATGAAAGGGTAGCCGAAAAGCTTGGCGACGTCAATGTAAGCAGTGAGAATGTGGAAAGTGTATGGCAGAACCTTAGGGACAGTATGATAAATGCCGCTGTGGAAGTGTGTGGAGAAACGAAAAGAGGCAGTAGTAATAAGCGTGATGCATGGTGGAATGAAGAAGTGAAAGAAGCAGTTCGAATGAAGAAGAAAGCATGGCTAGACTACTTAGCCTCGCGGAATGATTTTAATATGAAAGAGAGATACAAGCTGCAGAAAGTTAACACGAAGGCACTGATAGAAGAAGCTCGTGAAAGGTGCAGAATGAAAGCGGATGAAAGGTTGTCGTCCAATTTCCGGGATAATGCCAAGCTCTTCTGGAAAGAGGTAGGCAAGACCCGGAGTTGTTCGGCAATCTGCAGTATGAATAAAGTGCTTAGTGTTAACAATGACGTCCTAACAGAACAAAGTGACGTCCTGCAGAGATGGAGTGAATATTATGGAAAGATGTATGCAAGAAAAGACAGAGATGCCACATCGGGAAGTGGAGCTCACTTCGATGCTCCGGATCCCGATGTCATTGAAGTCATTAGTATGAAAGAAATAGAACAAGCGATAAGAAGTATGAAATGTGGTAAGGCTGCGGGAAAAGACAGAGTTACTGCTGAGATGATCAAGTACGGTGGGTCGCGTGTCTGGGACACACTATGTCTGTTATGCAACTTGTGCTGGCGGACAGGTGAGGTCCCGGATGACTGGCGAGTAGCAGTTGTAGTACCTATTTACAAAGGGAAAGGCTCGCGCCTAAACTGCTCCAGCTACAGGGCGATCAGCTTGGTCAGCTTAGCTAGCAAGGTGTATGCAAAGGTTATAACGGCACGAATGCAAGAAAAGTCTGAAAGGTATTTATGGGAGGCTCAATGCGGATTCCGACGTGGAAGAGGTTGCATGGATCAAGTGTTTTCTCTCCGCATGATCGCGGAAAAGTTTCTGGCTCTTAGCCAGAAGGTTTTCTGCGCTTTTGTGGATCTAGAGAAAGCATTTGATAACGTTGTGAGAGAAATGCTGTGGGACTTGCTGCCAGGATATGGTGTGGACGGCTCGCTACTGCGGGCAATACAGTCGCTTTATAGGGCCTGTAAGGCTTGCGTGCGAGTAGTACACCTCTTTTTGATGTCTGTACAGGCGTCAAACAGGGTTGTGTCATGTCCGCCTGGCTGTTCATAGTGTATCTGGACAGTTGCCTGCAGAAGTTGAAAGATTTTAATCTGGGTGTGAATTTGGGTGACTTTACAGTAAACTGTCTGCTGTACGCTGATGATGCGGTGCTCATGGCCTCATCAGAAGCCGACCTACAGACATTAGTCACTAATATGAAAGAGGGGTGTGAAAGTAAGGGTCTCCGCTTGAATGCAAGTAAAACTAAGGTTCTAGTATTTGAAAGAGGTGACGTAAGAACTAAATGCGAGATTAGGGTAAACCAGGAACGTCTACAGCAAGTGAATGAAATTGTGTATTTAGGAAGTATGTTTAGCGCGGATGGAAGATGTGATTCGGATGTAGAACGGCGAGTAGCTGCCGGAAACAGAGTTAACGGTGCTTTGTCCCAGTTAGTAATGCGACAAAGCATCGTAAAAGAAGCACGACTGGCGATTCATAACGCAGTGCTAGTGCCAACTTTGCTTTACGGTAGTGAAACCTGGGTATGTCAGCAGATGCATGAAAGTAAATTGAATGCTGTGGAGATGCGATCACTTCGAAAATTGTGCGGCGTTACCTTGGCCGACCGAATACGTAACGAAGTGATACGCAATATGGCAGGTTTGAATGAAAGTGTCAGCGTTAAGCTGGAAAAGGGCGTGCTCCGTTGGTTTGGACACGTCCAACGAATAAGTGAGGAACAGTTGACGAAGAATATATATTGTTCAAAAGTAGAGTGTAGAAGGAGTCAGGGAAGGCCGAGACTTACATATGAAGACCACGTGAGCAGATTGCTCAAAAACGGAAAGGTCAAAAGTACTCGGATACCCAGACGTGCGTGTATGAAGCGATTGATGAATCTCGAAGAAGCGAAAGAAGTATGCATGGATCGCGAAGCCTGGCGATCTGTCCTCTCTGACTACCCCGTCAGGGATACAGCGTGAAGATAGATAGATAGATAGATAAAATACAATGACATGCACGAGAAACAAGCGAAAAAAAAAACAATAATAATTCACATCTCCAAATCCAAATTATTACGAGTGGTGAAGTTCTCACGTTGCCGTTTCCCACAAGAACTTGTTCCCGAGATAAAAAGTAGCCTATATGTTATTCTGATGTGTAAGCTATATTATTGTAAAGTTTCATCAAAATCCATTCAGTAGATTTTGCGTGAAAGAGTAACAAACATCTATCCATACTTACAAACTTTCGCATTTATAATATTAGTAGTACCTTTTTTCCTTACTTCCTTACCTTAGTCCGAGGCGGCGTAGTAGTGGCGCCATTTCATGCACGCCATCGTTAACTACCTCTGAAAATCAGCGCTGAAACTGGTACTCCATTGGAGACAGCATTACGCTGAGAGGAGGCTAAATTCCGCACAGTCCTAGTATTTTAAGATACCTATAATATATGATGTTGCTTGTGTACCAAATAAATATGAAATTATGAAGATTCATAAATACTTGCATAATAGAAATTTACTTAAAAGGCTCGAACAACATTGGCAACACTTCCGCGTATTAGGCCGGACGGTAGCCGCATGCTCATGATTTATATTCCGTCAAACATTGTGTTACATTCTCTTTATCATTAAATCTATATCTATACTAATATTTAAAACTAAGGAGTTTGTTTGGTATGTTTGGTTGAACGCGCTAATTAGGATGAGATTTTTTTTTGTGTTGTATAGCCCATTTATCGAGCAAGGCGGGATTGGATAGCCCATTTATCATAACGCTACTAACCTGGAGAGCGCAGCAGTAATCATAAATGAAGATTAAATAGGTGCGACGGGAGTTCGAAGTATGTCACAGGCGAAGCCGTGGGGGTCACCTAGTAATTAATAAAATTGACAGAATGGACATGGAGTTAGTGTACCAAACTGTTCCACCATAAGCATCCTTCTCAGATGGATAAGATATATTTGGTTTTTAGGCTGAGAATTGGTGGAGATAGAACGTTCGAAGAATGAGTGGCGGCATGCCTGAAATATCCCCAGACAGCTGCCTTACATGTCATCAATAAGGGACTGGATACGACCAAGTATTAAGATTTTTTATACTATAGCCAAGGCTGATTGGACTGAGTTTGCTTTGCCTGCCCAAAATGGGCTCGGGCAAATTAAAAAAAAAAGACTTTACGACATTTTTTTAAAGCTATAAAATTTCTCTCATACGTCTATAAAGAAGTTTCACTTATGATAAAGAAGTTTCCCTTCGAAACAACATGGTGCAAAAAACGTATCGATTTTTTTTACAGCTACAAAATTTCTCTCAACGTCGATAAAGAAGTTTCACTTCAAACATTATTGGCTGTTTGAGTACGCCAGATAAGAATATGTTCGTATAAAACATGTTTGTGAAAACGTAACATCCTCTATTACAAATTGGCATGATCGTATATTACACAACCTTGTTCAAATCTTTTTTTAAAACAAGTAACGCGCCCTTCACTCTAGTAAACGACTTCTAATCCGAAACCAGTTTCAAAACCGGATGTGGCAGAAACTTTAAAATCGCCAATATTCATGGTGTCCTCAATCTTATGGTTCCTGAGAAATAGATGCGTACAGACTGACGAATAGACGGACGTACTCAGCTGGTTTATAAGACTTTTCTAAACGTTTTGGCTGAGATATCTATAAGTTACAAAAAGAAGAATCGGAAAGCGAAAAAAAAAAGAAAAAAAAAAAGAAATCGAAAGATTTGGATCGCGAAGCCTGGCGATCTGTCCTCTCTGACTACCCCGTCAGGGATACAGCGTGAAGATAGTTAAGTTTTTTTTACAAAAAGAAACATACAGATTAATTATACTTGTAATGGTAAAATGATCCGCTGCTTAGCGTTAATAATAATATAATATTCATCGCTTTCGAAGGTAATCTCCATGAATTTCATTAAATTTAATACCTTTAATTCAGTTTACATTAAATTGTTCTACGTCACAATAGGCTGATGCAGTGCAGTATAGAATAAAAGCAATTTCATTATTATGTGTTCTGTGTTTCGCATAATAACCATTATTTGTCAATTGTTCCTCACTCATTCGTTGGACGTGACAAACCAAAGGAGTACACCCTGTTCCAGCTAAATTACTTATTTATGTAATTTAAATAGTTTAATGAGCCATAAAATTTTATAAGTACAAAGTCTTTATAAATTCTAAGTACCTATTCTAAAACATTATTTACAAATGAGTAAACTAGAAAAGGTTTTAAAAGACTACAATGATTTTTAGATTATGACAAAATTACTTATATTCGATGTAGGATTTAAAATTTAAACCGCTGTGTTCTTCAATCTTGACAATAATCCTTGGTATTGTCGAATTGCTACCTGGGTCCGACTTTGAGTTTGGACGAGAACCGAGAAGCACAGCAACAGTCTGCCGTACTCGTTCGTAACCCGCCATCTTAGATGACCACGTCGATTCTGTAATTAAAAATTAATATTTTAAATTCAAGTTTTAATAAGTATTTCAAGGTATTTCATTTCACAAGTGGGGTCCATTCGTATTGTCACGGGAACTCAACATTTGTGCAAAGATACTTTGCACGCGTTTTAACAGAATAATTATAGTGCAATATTATGCAATATTAGCATTGCATAATTTGAAGCATATAATATACCTACTCGTTCTTTTTTTATACTACAGAGGTATCAGATTAGCATACGGCCCACCTGAGCGAAAAAGTTCACTGTGCTTTCCAAAGGCTAGGCATTTTCACTCAGGTGAGCCGCATTTGCAGCAAAATAATTGTTTTGCAATGCCAAAGGCCTCTTTTGAAAACCCCACGTAGGATATTTTCATCTATAGTGTGTACAGTGTTAGGGAAAACCGAAGCAGGGAGCTTTTCAACAAGTAACCTTACCCATCACGTTCTTACACCTGAACCAAATTAAAACTGAAATTGGATTTTACATAGGCGTTTTATTCCGGAACAAGTTGCTGTTGGTAAAGGGTACGGGAAAACATCAGCAGGCAAACACAGCCGCAGCCTGTACAAAATATCCATATGGATAATTAACCTAAGTATACCATTATTGCCACGGGGGAATTCGAAGTTCATTCGCATCTAGTTTCATATTAACTAAATAATACTTACCAATGCGATTCTGGACGGCACGGTCATGACACTGACGAAGGAAGTATAGGAGCCTGTGTTTTGCACCGGGCAATGGACGTCACATCGTTCTGGAACATCCAACAAAGGCGTTACCTATTTCTGTCATCTTAATCGGCCAATCCTCTCTTGCACTAATCAACTAGCTCATGTTGCAATGTTGTAATCAACTACGGCGACTAAGTGAATTGCTACCGTGATAAAAGTTTCGAATGAAAATGTTAGATGCGGCGTGTAAACGACCGGTCAATAACATGTGAGAGGCCGATACAACCCAACAGTGCGCTTATGAACCGTTCATAAATGCAAATGCCACAAAAGGGGACGCATCTCAGGACTAACCGTAGCGTAAGATGCTTAACGCAGTGACCACTTCAACCTTAGCAGTATCAATTGAATCTACGTATTCGAACGTTAGCAGTGTCAAGAAAATAAGAAGAAGAGTCAGTAGAGAAGAGTCTATGATGCCAAACTAAGAGCTTTTCACTATGCTTAATTATTTAGGTTTTTTTTTTCGTCTTATTTTTCTGGCTAATAGTTGAAAAACCTGAACAAATTTTAACAGGACTTTTACTAGCAGATCGAGATAGCTGATGTTATAAGGAGAAACTTAAGCAAAATCTTAAATATTGTGGAACATTTCTTTTTGTACACACCGCCGTTTAGCCAAAAGTTAGCTAATATAAGCTTGTATTATGGGATCTAGACGACTTATAAACCATACTTATATATTTCTAAATACATACATAGGAAACACCCAAACTCCGAAACAAACATTAGTGGATCACACAAATATTATTTCTGATCCGGGAATCGAACCCGGGACCTCAGTCACGGCAGATGCAGATGCATGCATTCAGTTTTATCCCAGTATTAACATGGAAACGGAATCTACGCGGATGAAACCGGGCTTCCATTAGTATCAAATAAATGTAATTCAAACCTTAACAATATGAATTAACTCTAATTCAAACTTTCAAGAAACTACTAGATGCGGCGGGCACAAAACCGGAAAATGCATCGATCTTTGGGAGAGGCACACAGTATATATATAATAAGTGTTCTGTCGCTCACCTGGTGTTACAGTAGCAGAAAGGTGTATCTGATTTATATCTATCACCACATTCTGATCTAAGTTGCGTGCCCTGAAATCTGTTTAAAAAATGTAGTTTAGCGGTACAAAGATAATATGTACATCGAAATTAGTATACGAAATGCTTGCAGACAAGCTCCGGCGCAGAGTTTCTTTACAGCTTTTAGACTCAGATTAGAACAATGCGGTTGAAGGGGAACGTTTGCTAGCCGTTCTGAAGTGAAAACTTCGTTAGACGCATCGAGAGGTCTCTGGTTCAAATCCCGGGCCAAGACAAATATTTGGGATACCAAATATTCCTCCAAGACCTCATTCCTTGGTTTTAAAAAATGATCTGGTGCCCGTTAGACCCAACATAAAACAATATGTTCCGTTGGACTTCATCTAATAGGTACATCTATGTATGAAAAGTTGAAAAACAGTCGTGTACAGTAGTAAAAATAAAACATTATAAAATGAATCATTATTTTTAATCAATAATATAAAAACAACATCGTTACTACTCGGCTTAGGAGGCTACTCACACACTAAAAATCTCACACATTGGTGAGTTGACAACGGCCTGGATTCATAATGGTCAATTCACATACTTGCTGAGCCGGAATATGTGAGTATACTCACACGATTCTGATGGGGTTAAATCACACAGTTTAAAAGAAATAAAATGAGACAGGTCAAAATTATTGTTTTATTTGCTAATTGCTTTTTAAGTGACTTACAATGGTACCACCTAAATAATTAATGCATGTATTACGGAAAACTTGTCGTAAAAAAACGCAAATTACTATTTAGCTTTATGAGATAAGAATAAGTATATCACAAGGCGAACAAATGAGGTGATAAGACAGCAGCTAATTGAAAACGCAATCTAAGAGTTGCTTGATGGCGAAATTTCTTTCGGACACTGTATAGAAAAACTGAAAAGCTAAAGGAATTCATAATAGTTTTTCTACATCTTTAAATTCTTAAGACTGTCTGTGATAAATTTGTGTTGAAATGATAAAAAAACTATGTTTTTGTGTTTCTCTATATTTAAAACTGTTAGAAATTCATCATTTTGTATATTACATATTTTATTAATTATTTCAATTCACGTCAAAGAATAATGAAAAAGAATAGTCTAGTCAGTTAAATTAGTAGTCAATAAAATAAGTATTTTTAATTTTCTTTATTGTTTTTTTACGGCAAGTTTTCCGTAATAATTAATTAATTAATATCCATCACGCCTTATCCCCAAAGGGGTGGCAGAGGCATATTATATGCCCCCAACAAATCGGGGAAACTTTCATACATTTTGGAAAAGTAATAAGCGACGGGATTAAATAGGTGCCACGGGGTTGGAAGTACGTCACGGACGAGGCCGGGCAGGTCAGCTAGTATAAAATGAATTTAACAATTAAAAACAAATTAAATTTGCGAAAACTAAGACAAATTTTACAAATACCAGACATATAAATACGTACCAGACATAACTGGTCTTACTTATTACAAAAGTCCTTTTTTTAGTTTGCTGGCCTGTGATCCAGCTTGTATTTACTAAGAGCGTGTTGCAACCTCCCCCCCCCCCTTGGTACCTCTTGTTTTGCTGGCCAGTGATACCTCTCGTGCTAGCCCCGCACGGCACCCCTCAATCCTCCAATGTAATGAAATTTAAATATTTCACTATTTCTTGTATTTTCTTCAATACCCATCTTCTATTAACTACGGAGTAACAATATGTGTCGCCAGTGGGCCAGTACTTTTTAATGCTTATTACAATTCAGACTAACAATTTTAAACATAACTGTACTTTATTTTAAACAAAATAACATCGAATGTATACGTTATGAACATAACTTTCTTATAGGTCCAAAGGTCCAACGGGTACTGAGAAAGAGGTCCAACGGGCACATTTATTATTTTATTTTGAAGAGGGTCCAAAGCGCCTTACAATGAGGTCGAACGGGCAATTTTTCCAATAGGGTCCAAACTTGTTCAACGTAGGTCCAACGGGTGCGTAGCCAATATTTTGTGACCCGCAAATGTTTGTATTGGAGTGTTTTCCATGTAAATTATGTAAAAATTTATATATATACTTGTTTAAGTATAATCGGATGTAAAGGACGTTACCTAGATCTACGGGGCCCTAGCAACATCACCGGCTGTTAGTTATGCAGTTGTTGGAACATGACTGGATAAGTATTACTTACAGGCGCCTGCATCGAACTGTATATTAACATTGACATCATCCCCCGCCGTGATGTAACATGGCAGCTGTTTCGTGGAGCAGCCCTCAATGTCGACAGATTTAATTTCATAAAGGGAACCTGAAACAAGCAAATTAGCATTTAAAAATTTAATCAGAAGAGAATAACAGTACTTACAACTTTCACTGAAGGCAGAAGCTCATCTATAAGCTGGCGCGCTCCAGGGTAAAAGCGGCACAGGATATATCCAAGTGTCGCTGTGTAAAAGACCTTGAGTGCAACCTGTTAAGCAAAGACCTCGCGGTAAAGGAGAGATGGCGCTCGTACTTCCACGAGCTGCTTAATAAACAGCACAAAGAGGTGCAGCCTCCGGACCTCCCTCCGAATCAGGGACTAGTGCCACCGGTAACGCCTGGAGAAGTCCTGACTGCGCTTCGCCGCATGAAGAATCGGAAAGCTGTCGGACCCGATGGAGTCCCCATCGAAGCCTGGAAGGCGATGGGTCCTCGCGGTGTGGGCATCTTAGTAAACCTTTTTAACCGCATACTCCTCAGCGGGCAGATCCCAAACCAATGGAGACTGAGTATTATTACTCCAGTCTTCAAAGGTAAGGGGTCAGTGCAGGAGTGCGGGAGCTACCGCGGAATTAAGGTGATGTCCCACACCATGAAGATCTTCGAGAGGATTATAGACTCTCGGATCCGGCAGGAGTGCACTCTCTCGGAGTGTCAATATGGGTTTCGCCCTGGTTATGGGACCACGGACCCTGTTTTTGCCCTGAGGGTTGTCGCAGAGAAATACAGGTCGAAGAACACGCCTCTGCACTGTTTGTTTCTAGACATGCAGAAGGCCTTCGACTGTGTTCTTCGTGCGATGATCTGGTGGGAACTGCGGTCCAAAGGGGTTCCAGAGGTCTATATTGACACTATCCGGGACATGTACTGTGACTCCGATTCAATGGCCGAACCATTGAATCGGTTGCTGCTGTTGGCGACACGAAACCCTCCCCCATCACCGTCGGGGTACACCAGGGTTCGGTCCTTAGTCCGCTTCTGTTCAGTGTAATATTAGACGAATTGTCGGACAGCATCAGAAACCCACATGAGCAGCCTCCATGGTTGCTCATGTATGCTGACGATATTGCGCTGGCAGACGCGGACAGGGGCAGATTGGTGCGACGTGTAAAGGCGTGGAAGGAGACGCTTGAGAACGGCGGTCTGAAACTAAATGTGGCGAAGACCGAGTACTTGGCTCTAAACTCGACAGATCCCACATCCGTCCGCATAGGCGGTGATTTGGTCGAGCGCACGGACCAGGTTAAATACCTGGGATCTGTTTTTCACACGTCAGTGACATCGATTGCGATGTCAAGTCACGCATTGCTGCCGCGTGGGCCAAATGGCGGGAGATGACCGGTGTCATTTGTGACCCTAAAATGCCGATCCGGTTGAAGGGACAGGTCTACAAATCCAATATTAAACCTGTCCTTTTACATGGCAGTGAGACGTGGCCGATATTGGAGCGACACAAGCAGGAGCTGCGTGTCACGGAAATGAAGATGCTGCGGTGGATGTGTGGGGTCACGCGGATGGACCGCGTGAGAAACTCTCGCATCCGCGGCAGCCTTCACGTCCGTGACATTGCACACAAGTTGCAAGAGTGTCGCCTTCGTTGGTATGGTCACATCTTGCGGCAACCGCCGGGCTACGTAGGTAACAAATGTCTGGCCATGTCAGCCCCGCCGGGTCCCGGTAAGAGGGGAAGACCCAAGAAGGGCTGGCTTGACGTCGTAAGGGATGACATGCGTGCCAATGGTCTCACTACAGGGGATGCCGAAGACCGTGCGAAGTGGAGGAGAAAATGTAGGAAAGCGGACCCCGGGCGTCGCGAGACGCAACTGGGACAGACGCTCGGATGATGATGACAACTTTCACTTGTGTCTGTTGGAAGAAATTTCTATTTAAAAATAAGCAGACCCTTTGTACTTCTTTTCTTTTACTTTATCACTGTGTTAGATTGTATGTGCACAATAAATAAATAAATAAGTATTATATTCCGCAGTCGATTGACCGGACAACTGAACCGTGCAATGGATAAAAAGTCTAGAAAAGCTCAACTACTTCTAAAACAATACTTTTTATTTTTTACATACATACATATGGTCACTCCGTTATCCCCTAAGGGGCGGGCAGAGGCATGCTATACGTACGCGCAATTTACACCATATGCTTTTTTCTCACGTAACAGACGGGACAGGTTTGTGGCGACCTGCTGTTGAAATTTTCAAGCCACCCATAGGGCTAACATTATTTAATAAAACTTTTATTTTTTAGTATATATAATATTGTAAAATAAAATAAAATATTGTGGGACACTTTTTCACACAGCGCCATCTAGCCCAAAGTAAGCTTATATTAGCTTGTGTTATGGAATCTAGATAACTGTTTTAAACATACTAATATATTTCTAAATACATACATATTATACATAGGAAACACCCTAACTCCGAAACACACATTTGTGGATCACACAAATATTTGTTCTGACCCGGGAATCGAACCCGGGACCTCTTGCGTAGCAGTCGGATACACTCCCACCGCACTACAGAGGCAGTCAAATAATAGATATGTATTTAGACATATATAAGTATGTTTATCAGTTATCTGGTTACCATAGAACAAGCTCTGCTTAGTTTGGAATCAGGTGGCGTTTTGTGAGTTGTAACAACGATATTTATTATTACCTATCATTTATTTAATTTTTTAGTTACCGATTGACGAGTGCATAAAAAGTTGAGCGCACCTTTACTTTGGAGTAAATTATTCCTATGTAAGAAGCAGATTCTAACATTTACCATCGCTATACCGGAATTATAAGAATATCATTATCATAATCCGAATCATGGAAACCTCCTATTAAATAATCATAATAACATTTACATAAGCGATTGTAAATGTGATGATTAATATTGTAATGATAAAAAGTACTTTGTTTTATTGGTTTTGAGTAAGTGGCTACGTATTAGTTGGTTACTTCATAACGTGAAAGAGCTACCAGTCTTAGATAATAAATATTCTTAGATAATAAATGAAATTAAGTGATTTATGAAGCGCTCGTGGCCCCGCGGTCTCAGTGTTCGGTAAACGATCACTGAGTTAAGCAACTTTCACTATGGCTGGTCGTCGGATGGGTGACCACTTTGTGGCATTTACATTTGCGAGCGTTTCCGTGCTTCGGAAGGCACGTTAAGCCGTTGGTCCCGGTTGCCAGTAAAATGGCAGTCGTTAAGCCTGGTTGAAGGCCTTGTAGGCGGTTTAAAAATTTCAACAGCAGGTAGCCACAACCTGCGTCTGTCTATTTCAACACGGCAATGGGCTCACCACCTATTACGTGGGACAGGAATCCACACGGTGAAAAGTGGGCATATAATATGCCTCTGCCACCCCTTCGGGGATAAGGCGTGACGGATATTTATTTATTTATTTTAAGTGATTTATTTCGCACCACCTTTACGGGAAAATGACCACACTCTTTTCCATCCGATTCTTTTAGTCTTTAACATCCCTTCTAATGAGGATGTCAGCACGGATGCGGCATGTCATACTATTATCTGATTTGTGGCCATATGTTTAGGGTGTACGGTTGGAAACCTCCACCAACCGAGGTGGGTATTTAATTATGGGCTGCTAGTCATAGAGCACTAGATTATCTGTGGCCGGAAGTTTCCACCGATGCATAGCTAAATAGTGGTTGGCACGGTTAGCACAACTCGCGTTCCGTTGTTCCTTCTACCGCTCGCGCGCTCTTCACTCCCAGAGGTAAAACAAACAAACTCTTCAGCTTTTTAGATTAGTACGGATATGAGTGGGCTACTGGATTATTTGTAAATAACGACAGAATGAACTGGGAAGTGCTGCTGGTATCGGTATGTCACATAATTTGCTATACAAGAGAAACGTAGGTACATAATTTCTTACATATTTCCTACATAAGTTTTTAACCGTAGATTGAGGTGGCAGACTGTAGATATACGACCCACCTGATGGAAAGTGGTCTCCGTTGCCTATTAACGTTTATAACCCTAAAGGTACTGCACGCTGTTGTTGTTGAAGAACCACATACTGTAGACATTCAGAAATATAGAGGCAGGGAGTTTATTGCACAATTCAAGCGTACGCTGAAAAATACCTCTATCAGACCAAACCGGGAGCGCTCCGGGCGCAGTGTTAGGATCAACACCCTGTCTGTGGCGAGCGGTGCGTATCATATCAAACAATTTCTCATATGCAGCACAAACATTTGTACAGGAGATATAACACAATCTTTGATAACCCTCATAACTTCTCTTAGTGCAGAGTGAAAATGTCGAAGCTTTCATTCAAGTGTACCAACACAAAGGTGACAATGGTACTCCAGGTGTGGCCGCGGTTGCTACTTTTTGACAGTGGTTGCACCGCAGTAAAGTACAGCCGCGCCCTGTTGAACACTCCGAGTTTTTTTAAAGGCCAGTTTGGCCAATTAGTACGATATCGTACGGCAGTAGAGATCTCAACACCAAGGATCCCTGCCATGTTTGCCCTAGAATTACGGCAAAGCGAAAAAGAAATAATTTATGAATTCCAAAATGTAAAATAATAAAACTTAAAATATCATACTTGTGAGCCGTTTTTCTCGGCATTTGTCTGTTCTCATTATCAAGATTTAGTTTAAAGTAACAAAAAGTTATTTACTCGGCTAGTAACATAACCCAAGACTAAAAAATTTGAAGGCGATACAATGTGCGCCGGGTCAGCTAGTTGTTGATATAATTTGTTTTTCTTGCATTATTGGTATATTTCGAACACAATGTACGAGTATTAAGATATAAGTGTTTTCGTAGAGACAGAGATGTCGGGAAGTTGCGCCCAGCTCACAATCACAGGCTTACTGCGTAAAACCGGAACACCAACCACGGACAGGAATACACATGATGAAATGTGGGCATATAATAAACCTCTGCCACCCCTTCGGTGATAAGGCGTGATAGATATAGAAAAACCACCTACGCCAAAAAAATACTTTTAGTTTAAGGAACAACCCTTAAAAAGTAGGTATAAATAAATAAATAAATAAATATCCATCACGCCTTATCCCCGAAGGGGTGGCAGTAGCATCATACCCATCAGCATACCCACTTTTCACCGTGTGGATTTAGCTGTCCCACGTAATAGGTGGTGAGCCCATTGCCGTGTTGAAATAGACAGACACAGATTGTGGCTACCTGCTGTTGAAATTTTTCATGCCGCCCATAAGGCATTCAACCAGGCTTAACGACTGCCATTTTACTGGCAACCGGGACCAACGGCTTAACGTGCCTTCCGAAGCACGGAAACGCTCGCAAATGTAAATGCCACAAAGTGGTCACCCATCCGAGGACCAGCCATAGTGAAAATTGCGTAACTCAGTGTTCTTTTACAGAACACTGAGACCGCGGGGCCACGAGCGCTTCTAAAAAAGTAGGTATTGTACTATTAAACCTAAACAGGATATGTCTGCTGTGAGTTTTCGAAGAGGACGGGTTCTCTGGAGACCATCCTGGTTGCAGCATCAGGTCGAAGTTAACAATTAATTGCCATTTAACGATTATTCTGGCACGCGTTAAGCACTTAATTGAGTAACCATAGGCTATAAATGCCTTACATGATTTTGGAAAAGCTGATGCGATGCTCTTACACTGGTAGACTGATATTTACCAAACATAGCTAAGAAACACCGTCAGGAAACTAGATTACAAATTAAAGAAAACGGCCTCGAAATTGGTCCATCCCTTTGAGAGCTATGATGAAACAGACAGGCAGACACACACACACACTCACCGACATCGACATCAAACTTAAAACAACCCTCTTTTTGCGTTGGGAGTTAACAAATATAAAGCACAATTTAATTTCAGATAATTATGTAAACCAGGGAACCGTCTACCCTCAATACAAATAATAAATACCTACGTATAAAAATGATATCATACTTACAATACAATACAAATCATAGATGTGAGTAAGATTAATTTAAAGTAATTAAAAAGAAATGTTTCTTTCTTAATAGATAAATGGTATTCATTATAAGATATGATAAGATTATGGCTTTGTTTACTGGATAAAAGTCTATTTTTAGCAACTAGCTCATATAGAAATTTTCTACTACGTTGATCTGATAGTAGATATCTGTTTTGTATTACTACATTACTACTCACAATTACAACATAATTATTATTGAACGTCATAAACATCACAATAACAAAGCGGTCAAACTTGTGTTGTCGTAAGATAAAATCGGACATTATAGAGCCTGCTCCAATTGGACACTCTTGCGTGAGAGTAATCTCGATTTTAGACGTAAAATGCTGAAGACTTCCCTCTACTGGGGACCAAGGGAACTTAAGGCGTCTAATTAGGGTGATGTGTTGACATTTGTTCTCTATCCCATCACCACTCGTGATACCTAATTAATTCTAAATATATTCTTTCTGATACTGGAATCTAAATAGGCAGTGCTTAATTCAGAAATCGCAGAATTTTAACTTAACTATCTCCACGCTAAATCCCTGACGGGGTAGTCAGAAAGGAAAGATCGGCCTGGCTTCGCGATCCTTGCATACTTCTTTAGCTTCCTGCAGATTCCATCGTAGATAAGTCATTACTTAGTTGCTGTGACGTTACCTAAGCCTTTCTGAGGTGTAACTCATTTTAGCCTTTAAAATCACACTATTACACAATATTAGCCCGTAGGGTGTAAGGGGCCCCATCAAAAACTCCGATGTTTTAGTCGTCATCACCTTCTAGCGGTGGACCTGCTGACTAACGACTCAGGCACCCCTACGGGGGTTGGCAGCACAGGTGGCAGTCGCTCCAACAATGCGAAAATCAAGTCTAACGATAGCTGTTCCTAGCAGACCAATAAAAGTAGATCCCAGGCTCCGAATCCAGTTAGGGCTCGAAAGCATCTGGGAATACATTAAGATGAAGAGACACACTGCTAGCGTAACTCGTCAGCCAGGTATTTAAATAAACACTTATTTGACTAAATGCAATTCACGCCATTTTATTACGCTTCATGACGTTCAATACCTACGTGACTTTTCAATTTAGAGATTAGGAATTCTAATAGGTAGGTAGGGACATATTTGTCACGCACACACGCGGGATATTCGTAAAATAATTAATGATTTGAGAATTTGGGATCTGATGTGCCATCTTGCCCGAATTACGAAGATATACAACTTGTGCAAAATAGAAATGAAACTTTAATCTTTGATCGAAGTTGCGGGGTCATAAAATACGAGTATCATTATACGATCGGCAGTATTTAGAAAGAAGAAATAATAATTTATAGGGGCAACACGGCAGTAAAAGAGATATGGTAGAGGTTTCAGTATCAGTATTTATTGTCACATACATTATATGACCGTGTAAATGTACACACATTACACACATTTAAACACTAGCAAGTGCCTATTAAAGTTTATGTGATCTATTGCTGCTATATGGGGGAACAGCTAAGCATGATACCAGGCGCGGGTTTTCAGCAGCAATCCATCTTTTAAATGTATTTGCTTTTATTACTGGCCTAGGGCAAAGTAATATGTGCTGTGCTAGAGGTAAGAGGGTGCTGGATTCAATTCCCATTTAGGACAAATTTCTGTGTGATGTGCACATTGATTTATTCTTTGTCTGGCTGTAGTTTATCTATAAAGTAGGTATTTAGAAACTAGCTTAGCACAGTGGCTTCGCTCTTGACAATTTCCAACTCCCGTGGCAGTGATAAGTGACAGACAAAAAATGCATGAGAATTTAGCCAATTTGAAGAGTGCTCCGCTCTTTTCGGTGAGATGACCAAAGATCTGCCTCAATAAATGGGCTATCCAACACTGCAATACTTTATTACCCCCGATACGTTCATAAAGTTCCACCTTGATTTGGTGTCCTGCCGTGTGGATTATTAAACTGTGAAATTTAAAAGTCCCATGCGCTACTCCCTTCTCCCTAACGAAGGGATAGGGTGCATAACAGTATTTCCACGGGTAAAAAATTACTACTACAACTGTTGACCACATTAATATAACTAGAATGGAAGTATGGGTCTATAAATAGATTAAAGGCCAAGGCATAAAATGCATTTTTTTCTAGGCTCTTCCGTGTTGTATGCTGATTCTGGTCACGTGATCGCAATGATTCCTCGTTGTGTGTACAATCGACTATTATAGTACGAGTACATAGTGTAGAAAGATGTACAACATGGACAGTAATGGAACAGTACAGCAACGGTACTGAGGCGGAACTACAGAGCAAGGAATGTTGATCGCTCGCTCTCGAAGTTCCTCACCTATTTAATCCCGTCGTTTATAAATTCTACAATAAATAATGTATCATAATGTTCCCGATTTGTTTTCATTACTACATTTATGATTACTGCTACCAAGGGGGTGTCACTCCGTAGTTTAGGTATATACGGGCAGCGCAACGCTCGGAGCGGCTAATGACAGTGGACTGTCGCTGCAGCTCGGCTTGCACGACAGTCGCACTCTTACCTATAAATCTACAAAAACTTCACAAGTGACAACCCCGCGCGAACTTCGCAACTCGGTTATAAAACTGGGGCGCGCAAAGAAAACTTAACGTTCGCGCGCAGTTATAAGTTTCAATTTTGCTTGCAGGCGGCGAGTTTAGGTATGTTTTCATACCTAAAACTGACTTTTATTAGGGAGTGAAACTTCTGTACGTAGTACTATTACTGCGCTGCTACGCCTTCCTCGAAAAACGGATTAATATATAAAAAGATTTTTTCAAATCCACCCAGTAGTTCCTTCCTGAGATTAGCGCATTTAACCAAACTAACAAACCCTTCAGCTTTACATTTAAGGTAGTATAGATATAGATTAAGGCATCTCTCTCTAATAGAGACCGCGCGAGTGACACTGGTTCCTTGTTCTGTGGGCGGAACTTACGTGTGCGGATACGTATTACCGTGGATATTGGTAATCTTAAATGATTAAGATCATAAGGCGATATTCGTACCTTGAGCCTTTGAGTCATATATTACCAATTAAAACGTAGATAAACTGTAACCAATACCTAAGTAATAAATAGATTGTGTTAAGATAGTTATTTACGGCTGAAATAGCTTTGATTTGAAATCCGAATAGATAATATTACGATTACACGATATAATTTTCCGGGAACCCTTCTTCACAAGTACACAGACGAACCCCCTTGACGTTTACAAGGTCTCGAGTTCAATTCCCGAGTCGGAACAAATATTTGTACCTATAGGAGTTAGGGTACTTTTCTATGTACATATGATTACCAATATGTAAATTAGTTGTTGATTAAGTTGAAGCGCTCGTGGCCCCGCGGTCTCAGTGTTCTGTAAACGATCACTGAGTTACGCAACTTTCACTATGGCTGGTCCTCGGATGGGTGACCACTTTGTGGCATTTACATTTGCGAGCGTTTCTGTGCTTCGGAAGGCACGTTAAGCCGTTGGTCCCGGTTGCCAGTAAAATGGCAGTCGTTAAGCCTAGTTGAATGCCTTATGGGCGGCATGAAAAATTTCAATAGCCACAACCTGCGTCTGTCTATTTCAACACGGCAATTGGCTCACCACCTATTACGTGGGACAGGAATCCACACGGTGAAAAGTGGGCATATAATATGCCTCTGCCACCCCTTCGGGGATAAGGCGTGATGGATATAAATTAGTTGTGTAAATCAAATAACACAAGCTCTTATTAGCTTGTCTGATTTGGTCTTAATAGTGCTGTGTATAACTAGCTTTTTGTTGTAAGGCATAAGCTTGAATACTTATCGAGTTAAATAGTTCGCATTTGTTTCGAGTTCTTTGTCGATTAAAATCAATTTTCATTTCCTACGAGTATTCGGCGTAAGATTGTCAAAACTATGTAATTATCTTAACATTGCGCAGACAGAGAAAATGGGCGTACAATATGTCTCTGACACTCCTTTGGGGATAAAGACGTGACTGATATACACAGAAAATCTCGTAAAGCCATTTATGATTTTTCAAATCTATAACTACCTTCGTTTTAATTTTCATTGGAGATATTTTAGTAATTACATTCAAAATGTAACAACTTTAAGGAGTTCTTAAAAAGAACTCAAAGAAAACGTATATCTATAATGATAATGCACATATTTAATTTGTTTATCAATTTCTGTAAACAGAAAGGGCTTTTAAAATAAACTTACCACAGTCTTGAATCGGTACAGACACACACACCGTTACAAATACAAGTTGCAACAATAAACACACTAAAAACATGATGACACTGTTTTACATAAGCCCGTAAAATATTTGGAGTGAATGCAAGTTTTGCTACAAATTATTAATTTTATATACAGGTACGAATCGGCAACTGGACGATCAAAAGATTTTTATCGATTCTGATAACACCGAAACGCACCTATATGAATATAGCTGACAAGAGATGATTATAATGATGATTACCAGTAATTAATTAAGTATAACGAGTATTGATGGACATGATTTACCTATTATGCATTTTCCAGCTAAATTTTACTGTCCAACATTGCTGTAGGTATGTCAGAATTTGAGTGTCTGTATAATAACCTAATAGGCACCCTAAAAGTTCATCTACTCACGGGCATAGTCAGGAGAGGGGTTTATGGGGTTCAAATGTTAACGATATTAACAATCATCATCATCCGAGCGCCTGTCTGAGTTGTGTTTACGGCGCCCGGGGTCTGCTTTCCTTCTTCTTTTCCTCCACTTCGCAAGGTCTTCGGAAGTAGTCCCTAGTAGCGCGACCGCGAGAGTTCCTCCACACAACCACCGCAGTATCTCCATTGCCGGAACACGCAGCACCTGCTTGTATGGCTGTAACAGGGACCAAAGGTGTATAGACCTGTTCCTTCTGACCGGCATTTACAAATTACACTAGGCATCTCTCGCAAATTGGCTTACGCAGCAACAATGTGTCTCTTGACGTCACAAACGATATCACGGGACGTAATACAAATCCCAGGCATTTAACCTGGTTCGTGCGCTTGACTAAATCATCGCCTACCTGTAGCGTTAAGTGCCAAGTAGGTACTCGGTCTTGGCCACAATAAGTAACTATGGAGGCTGCTCATGTGAGTCCCTGATTCTGAACTGAACAAAAACAGATTAAGGACCAATTAGGGTACACCAGCAGATCGAAACGATTTTGAAGTTCCGATTAAAACTTTTCGGACCCAAAATCTATTTTAGGCGCAGTAGGTCAGAAAGTATGCTTCATAATTTGGGCCCTTTCGGCGCGGATATTAAAATTTAGAGATGCTCAAGTCGTTGATCACTTCCGGTATTAAACCTGTTTATCATACAAATGTCTCTAAATATACACTTTCTGTTCGTTATGAAGAAGTCTCTCACAAGGAACTTGCCGGGGTTT
Organism: Thumatha senex; assembly: GCA_948477245.1. Lineage (NCBI taxonomy): Eukaryota > Metazoa > Arthropoda > Insecta > Lepidoptera > Erebidae > Thumatha > Thumatha senex. The sequence continues at coordinate 11,161,683 of OX419743.1, forward strand.
CGCCAAGTCCATTTTCTGTGAGGCTTTATTATAATAAGAATTCCTTAAGAAGAGCCTCTGCAATTTTGAAAAAAATAATAAGCTCTATAGTTATCTCTATATCTATCTAAGTATGCTTCCCGAGCCGACACTCTACTGCTTCCACAGCGCTGCTAACAAGGTCATTCATCATAAAACCGATACCGCCCTCAAAGGAATGCCTACCATCACCTTTCCAAAAGTAGAAAAGGTCGCTGAGCGCAAGGGTTAGTGTGTACTTCCCCTTTCTTCGCGTTTGCATAAACTCAATATGGTCCAATTTATGCTACCCAGTTCTACCTCAAGTTCGGTAATCAACTGTGTATGGTACCCTCCTGTAGCCCGCAGATACTTGGCATCCCCTCTTCCGCCGTCACCCCGATCGCTATCGTAATCGAGAATAGCGGAAGTGCCGGGAACTGCCTGTTTCTTGTTTATTGTATATTACCTAGGAGATTTTGGCCACACTGACCAGACGGGTTAGTACAGGGTTTTGTCTCGAATTTTTCTTATCTCCGCCATGACCTCGTCTGTTAGACAGCAGGTGCACTACTCAAAGGTGAGGCTGTTTTGGACCCTGAATATGTAGGCTCCTATCGCATCCAAAATCTGCTTTAGAATGCTTAAAATATTGTGCGAACTAGCCAAAAATTTACACATTATTACAAGTATTGGAAAACCACGCCTCCAACCTAAACCTGGCTACGCCCGTGCTTCTACTTATTGTAGTTTGTCACTCTCACCTTGCATTAATCTAAGAATTATAAATATTTAATATTACGCAAACTATGTATTAGTTCACATACAACAGCAGTTCAGTTCATTAAAATGTGCAGTTCATATATTGCTTTTATATTACAGGTACTAAGGAAAGCCTGCAAAGCCACCCGCTTGGCATTTACCCATTTCACCCCCTCATGGGCGTACCCAGGTTCTGGGCCAGGGGGGGGGCAAATCCGATTTTCCTAAGAGCATAAAGCGCTCGTAGCCCTAACTCAGTATTTTGTAAACGATCACTGCGTTAAGCAACTGTCGCTTTGTGGTATTTCCATTTACTAGCATTTCCGTGCTTCAGAAGATACGTTAAGCCGTTGGTCCTGGTTCCCAGTAACAAGGCAGTCGTCAGCAAAGTTAAAAAAAAATTGTCTGCCACAAAATCTGGGACATCCTTCCGAGGAGTTACCCGGGGCGCCTAACAAACATCACATACAACATCAACTAAAAGTTAAGATCTCTATGGATAGATATATATATACATTTTTTTATGTAGGCGACCATTAATCTTTCAAATCAGCCTATGGCAGTCCACTGCTAGACGTAGACAGTAGGCCCTATTCACACCACAACACACCAACCAACTTGTGCACCCTGGCTCCTTTTCATCTTCCTAGCACGGCGGGTTGCGCTTGTGCTGCTACTGCATCCACCATCCAACTCTCAAGCGGCGCAAATATAATGATTTAATAGGTAATTATATTTTTGAGCCGTTTTAGGTCGAGACACTGGGCTCGTGGAGCCCAAATGCTCGTTCGCTACTTGGTCGACTCTTCTCAATGCGACCAGATTTATGGTAACCTTACCGGTTGATTTTGATGGGGAGGAATTCTTCGACACCTAGTCGGGACATCATTGTCAGTCTTGTATTAATTCCCACCACCCTCCCCCTTCTTTTTGTATTGTTTTTTTGTTAATATGTTAAATTTTAATTTGTTAAAAATATGTTAATTTAATGTTAATAGATAATCAGTTGAAAAAGTAAAACTGCATAATTCACTATAGCTACATAACCCCAACTTTTACGTTTAACATGCAAACAGACCTTTGAGTTTATGGGCGCTGGGCGCTTATACAATTTGGAGGTATAGCCTAATTGGCTTTTTTTAACTTTTGGTTCCACCAATACCAGACTGACTGACGGTCAAATCTGTTATGTATTGTTGGGAGTAAATGGCTTATAAAAAACATCCACCCGCCTTTTCTATAAAAGACAGGCGCGCGCCGAGCCTCGTGCATTTGTCGGTTGTAATTCGTGGTGGTAACATCGCTCAAGGCTTGTGAAATATAGTGTTCTTATAAATCATCTGTTTAGTACCGGTGTGATAGTTAAATTAGTGATTGTTATTCTGTTCCATGCTAAGTTAAAAGCGTAGTTACGTTAATTGTAAAGAATCTGATTATAAAGGTGTTTCCTATCATTGTGTATTTTTTTTTAAATAATTGTGATACAGCTTCCTAACATCAGAAGTGGGATAAAGTCCCGAAGATTAAGGCCTACTAACATTCAGGTACGCAAGGAACAAAATAGCAATTTATTTTTCTACCCTCTATTTTACCGTTATTCTTGCTCATTTATATTATACTCTCTGTCATTCGTGTGCACACTTTAGTGCAGACGTAAGTGGTATCAATGCCTAGAGAATCCGATGATCGAAGTTACCGAAGTAGGAGGAGCGAGCGCGACGGATCTCGCACTAATCCGCGGGACACGTCACGCAAATCGCGCAGCCATCACCGTCGCGAACGTAACTCGAGGGATAGCTCATATCCACCCCCTAAGCGCTATTGTCCGGCATCCAGGGCGATATCACCAGCTACGCGTAGAACTCCTCCGCGATCTAATCACCTATCCGATACGCCTATTGAAAATAACCAGTTGCACGGTACTCTGAATAGCTTTTTAATGAGACTCAGCGCCATTGAGCGCAACGTGACAAATCCTCACAGTTCTGATATACAAGGGGATTCGACGCGTAGCAGTAACTGCACCTTCCTTGGAGCAGCCAGTAAGTGACATTACATCACATCTCTGTAACCGAGCGGACTTGAGCGATGTTCCACAGGGGGTTGGCGAGACCAACTCCGAGGGCATTTTAACAGCTTCTCACACCCGCGCTCCAGTTGCCTGCTTTTCTGACGATTCGTCCATGGTCAACGCACTTACGGAAGCTATCAAGTCGTTGCGTCCTACTAAATCGCAAAAATATTATGTCTCTAATTTTGACCCAAACATTAATGATATCGATGTGTGGTGCGAAGAAGTAGATCGCGCTCTAGACGTTAACGGTTGGAACGATTCAGAGTGTCTATCGCGGGTAGCTACGTGCCTTAAAGGCGATGCCAGGGTATGGTTAAATGAGTGGGTTACGAATGACCGTTCCTGGTCTAATTTTAAACTAGAATTCAAACCTCTATGCCCTCGGAGGTTGGACTACGCCAATATACTGTTCGAAACGATGAACACGACATCCGACAGATACGCAACTTATGCCGAGTACGCCCGGCGTACTCGGCGGGTGGTCAAGGGTCTTAGCGATGAGTTGCGAACACTCATAGTAATACGCGGTATAGACAGTCCACAAGTTAGGGCCGCGGCTGCAAATGCTAACTTGGCAGCTGAAGACTTAGTCTCGTTTCTCTCGATTTATATGAAATCGAACCACTCTAAGACCCATAATTTACCGAATAAGAAACGACCCTTGTCTAAGCAAAACTTTGATCGCAATAATATTAAGTGTTACGTATGTAATCGACGTGGTCATTTGGGACGAAATTGCACTAAGAAACCTACCACTTCCACACCAAGTAGCTCCACCTCCAGAGATGTCGTTGCTGCTGTGGTCCAAGGCATCCCGATGGACGTGCTGATAGATAGCGGGGCCTAAAACGTGTCTCTGATTTCTTCCAACGTTTTAAAACACCTGTCATGCCATTCGAAACCAACACGTTGCGTTCTTAAAGGCCTAAGTGAACAGGAAATTGTATCCACATCCTTCGTTACAGTCACTATCGAATTAAGTGATATTTCCATAGAGGCAGATTTAGTAGTAGTACCGAAGGCATGCATGAACACATCTATCATCATAATCGGGACTGACGTCCTTAACCGCAACGGTATTATGTACGTACGTACCAAGGATAAACAATTAATTACCCGAACCACTGACAATCGTATTCCAGTCAACAAAGTCCAAACGTTTGACCGTACCCTAGTGACAACTCCTTTGCAGGACACCTGGCGTGATTCTCTGATATCAGTGATTAGCAGCTTCTCTGATTTCTTTATTTCCGGCACTGCAACTACTACTGTCACCACTGGTGAGATCTCCATCTCACCAGTGGTGACAGTAGTAGTTGCAGTCATCAGGCTCACCAGCACTTGTCCTGTAGTATACAGACTCTATAAACTTTCTTACGGAGAAAAGCTTAAGGTCCGTGAAATAATTAAAGATCTGTTAAGTAAAGGCATCATCAGAGAATCACGATCTGAGTACGCAAGCCCTATCCTTTTAGTTAAAAGAAAGACGGAACTGACCGAATGTGCGTCGATTTTAGATCACTTAATCGCATCACCGAGAAAGAAAGATATCCACTGCCTCTAATAGATGACCACATTGACCGACTAGGAAGTTATATTTACTTCACTAGCCTTGACATGGCAACCGGGTTCCACCAAATTAATATCAAAGAGACTCTGTACATCTGACGGGTTTCGTGACTCCCGAAGCCCATTACGAGTATCTTAAAATGCCATACGGTTTAACTAATTCTCCTATTGTATATGAACGCATCATTAACCAAACCCTTCGAGAATTCATTGAGGCAGGTGATGTGTTGGTCTATATAGATGACACACACACGAAGTAATACCGTGAAGGACGGTATTTCGCTACTTAAAAGAGTACTTACCACCCTCACTAACGCGGGTTTTTCTATAAACCTTAAGAAATGCTCCTTCTTAACAACTGAGGTCGAATATCTAGGGAGAATAATAAGTCATGGCCAGGTACGGCGGAGCTCACGAAAAATAGAGGCTTTAAAAAATTCACCGATTCCCGCAAATGTCACACAAGTCCGACAACTCTTAGGTCTGGCAGGATATTTTCGTAGGTACATAAAGAACTATGCCACAAAGACTATGTGCATTTCCCGTCTGACCAAAAAGGGTGTAGAGTTTAATTGGGGTCCAGAACAAGAACAAGTTAGACAAGACCTAATACAATGTCTGACTAGTGAACCCATCCATACAATTTTTAAACCAGAACTTCCTACGGAGGTCCACACAGACGCAAGTTCCGCAGGTTACGGAGCAGTGCTCTTACAAACCCATGCTGTTGGTGGAAAGCGTACTTTAGCAAAGTCACGCAGGGAGCAGAGAGCAAATATCATAGTTACGAACTGGAAACACTAGCCGTCGTAAAGGCCCTACAACATTTCCGCCATTACCTTGTAGGGCTACAATTCAAGATCATTACGGACTGTAACGCTCTCAAATCAACAGAACGTAAAAAGGACCTGCTCCCCCGCGTCGCTAGTCTATTTACAGGATTTTACCTTTTCTATTGAGTATAGGAAAGGAGTTCTGCTACCACATGCCGACTATCTCAGTCGAAACCCAGTCGGACAGGTTAATCAGATATCAAGGCCTCGGAACTGGGCTCAAATAGCTCAAGCAGCAGACGATGAGACGAAGGAGCTCATACAAAAACTGTCCGAGGGCCAGGTGGATTCTAACCGTTATGTTGTCAGAAACGACCTTCTCTACTACAAGTATTTGCCGGTTGGTGAAGAACCACGGTTTCTTTGCTTCATACCCAAAGGTCATAGAGTCAGTTTGTTGCGGATCTTTCACGACGAACACGAACACATCGGTCCCGACAAGACCCTTCACCTCATACTGAAACACTTCTGGTTTCCATGCCTCCGTCAATTTGTCCGCAAGTACATTGCACATTGTTTAGTTTGCATTTCCAAGAAAAGAGTCCCTAGAGCACCACTGCAGAACATTTCATCCTGGCCAAAGCCAGATACTCCGTTTGACACGGTGCATATTGATGCTTTAGGACCCTTACCGGAAGCGGAGGGCTACAAATTCGTTCTAGTTTTGATAGATAGCTTCACAAAGTTTTGTCTCTTGTACCCAATCTACCGCCAAGATACAAGTGAGTTGAAGCGAGTGATAACACAGGCAATTTCTCTATTTGGCGATTTCATTTCAATGTTAAATTAATATGCTTGTTACCGATAGAGGTAGAATGTTCGAATCAGCCGAAATCGTTCAGTGGATATCCGAACTCGGTTCCAACATGCATTATATCACTCCTGAAATGCATAGTTCAAATGGCCAAGTAGAACGGTACATACGAACCGTACTTAATATGCTTCGTATTGAAGTAGGGCATCACAATGCTTCCTGGTCGAGTACCTTGTGGAAACTCCAGCTAGTTTTAAACATTACTAAGCAGAATACAACCCAATCCTCGGCTATTAACTTGATGATTGGTACTGATGCTACTCCCCCTGTAATACGGTCATTAGTACGAGACCTTGCCGTGGGCAGGCCCGAAAGTAACAGAGAAGCTATGCGTGAACTTTATAGGAGTCGAGCCAGTGAACTGTTAAAAAGGAACCAAGACCACCAGGATGCTTCCGTTAACCGATCTAGGCATCCTCCTCGCCAATACAAAGTTAACGACTTTGCTTTCGTTATAAAGCAGTCACAATCAACTGGTAAACTAGATTCGGGGATGCGAGGGCCATACAGAGTAACTAAAACGTTACCAAATGGCCGCTACGAACTTAAACTACTAAGCGGAAGCTGCGGTAAAACAACTCAAGCAGCTTTACAGTACATGGTGCCTTGGAAAGGGGATGGTGCCCTGAAACGTGCGCTATTCTTTTTGAAAGTAAGTATACTTGCTGTTAGCTAACCCTTGTTGGATTGCAGGAGTGGGCCAACGACACGGTCTACCCGCTCTGGGTATAAGCTGCCCAAAGGTGTGGTGAACCCACGCGTGTGCAGGCACCGTAAGTCGCACAAGGGCGCGGTGCGTGTTGCCCAATGGTGCCGAGGTCTGTTCAAGGACGCGGTGTGTGCTGCCTCAATATGCGATTGCTGCGCAGCGACGCGCCTGTCCGCGCATCAAATGACGCGGTTTGTCCGCCGGTGGTTTATCCACCTAACGGTTAGTCCGCTACGTGGTTTGTCCACACTACGGTTAGTCCGTACTGCGGTTAGTCCGCCGGTGGTTTGTCCACCAAAACGGTTAGTCCGTTTTGCGGTTAGTCCGCTACGTGGTTTGTCCACACTACGGTAAGTCCGTACTGCGGTAAGTCCGCCGGTGGTTTGTCCACCAAAACGGTTAGTCCGTTTTGCGGTTAGTCCGCTACGTGGTCTGTCCACACTACGGTTAGTCCGTACTGCGGTTAGTCCGCCAGTGGTTTGTCCACCAAAACGGTTAGTCCGTTTTGCGGTTAGTCCGCTACGTGGTTTGTCCACACTACGGTTAGTCCGTACTGCGGTTAGTCCGCCGGTGGTTTGTCCACCAAAACGGTTAGTCCGTTTTGCGGTTAGTCCGCTATGTGGTTAGTCCGCTATGTGGTTTGTCTACTATGCGGTCAGACCGCTCATCAAAGGTTAACACGGTTTGTCCGTGACAGCGGCTCATGTACAGCGTGCCCATATCAGGGCCAGTGGTAAAGTTAAAGTAACAATATAGGATGGGTAGGACGCTACCTATGCTATATTCTTCTTTATTAATTACTTTTGCACGAGTGCCTGTTTGTTCCGTCACCTATACTTGTAACAAATATTGGTGCGCCCAAAATAACTATTACACGCTTTCAGATGACGAAACGAACGATACTGCTGACGATAGAGAGCTTTCGAGACCCGGGCCATCCATGCCCGATCTGAATGCCGAAGCAATCCAAAACATACCAGTCGAGGACGACTAGGTGTCAGGAGAGGCCGTGTTGGGAGTAAATGGCTTATGAAAAACATCCACCCGCCTTTTCTATAAAAGATAGGCGCGCGCCGAGCCTCGTGCATTTGTCGGTTGTAATTCGTGGTGGTAACATCGCTCAAGGCTTGTAAAATATAGTGTTGTTATAAATCATCTGTTTAGTACCGGTGTGATAGTTAAATTAGTGATTGTTATTCTGTTCCATGCTAAGTTAAAAGCGTAGTTACGTTAATTGTAAAGAATCTGATTATAAAGGTGTTTCCTATCATTGTGTTTTTTTTTTTAATAATTGTGATACAGCTTCCTAACAGTATTGATAAAGAATTATTAGTGCAATGCATATCAACCGGTATCAAATTCCTTATGAAAATTAACGCTACCTCCCATTTTTTTTTAACGTGTGGAAATCCTCATGGACGCAATGCCGGACTCTTACCGACTAAAACCAACGCGCCCTTCCGTGATTATAACTTCCAAACTATACGGATTAAGCAATCGGGCCGGATAGAGTTTTTGAAAATATTAATTTTGAATTTTAGAATAGAATAGCCTCTTAAATCAGATAATTTATACATTTACAAGTAATACATTTTACTTAAAAATAAAATTCGAGTTGCTGAAAAATATTTTGAACTAAAACACTTGTACTGTTCCACTTATTTATTACTTAAACCTGACCGGTTTCGCCGGTAAGGTTAAGGGTGTTCCTTGTTTACCCTCAGTGAAACCAATGTTATTGTGACTTTTCATATTGTATTCAAAGACATCTGAAATACATACAATATGTGCTAACCTTTGAAAATGCCGTAAGGCGAAACCGGTCAGGTTTAAGTAATAAATAAGTGGAACAGTACAAGTGTTTTAGTTCAAGATGTGTAGCAAGTTCCACCAAGTGCCATCAATCAACAGTGTAAACAGTCTGAAAAATATTTAATTTTCTAATTTCCATGGGTTTTAATAAATTTGAAATGTGGGCGTTTAATATGCCTCTGCCTACCCCTTCGGGGATAAAGGCGTGACAATATGTATGTATGTATGTTTCATAGTTTTTTAGTTGTTTAAATCCTCAAAAGTTCTTCTTCTTTTTGAACTTTCTCGGCTTGAGCATTGCCAGAATCAAGTAATTATTTATTTTTGGTTATGGCTTTTTGCCGAGGCTCAAGTAATTATGATACTTGGTCCTAGAATTTGAATCTTTCTTATTATGTAAATTTCGTTTTCAAATTAATTTTGAAGTAGGTAATGAAAGGCTGTGGTCTCCCAGTGTATACGCCACAGATACTTACCGAAACTCCCGTGCCCGGTAAGTATCTTTGACAACCGATAGGAGAGATTGCCTCGGCTCCTCTCCAGTCACTCATTCATGACCGGTCTGAACGCCCCGATTGTGACGTTTCCCCCCCTTGGTTGCTCAAATCGCACCTTCCATGTCTCCATTAGGTCCTTTCGGAGCTGGGTCCGCTTAGCCTAGATTTATCGGGGCGTGGGCCTATGGCCCCGCTCCCGCGCCTCCTTGCGCCATTTAAACAATGACGCAAGGGTCCTCGCTTCCAGGTCCTATGGAGGTCCCAGCAAGGAAACATGCCGCTTCAACGGAGATCATTTGGTACCCTCTTATCACCCTGACGGCGGTAATATAGCGGCATTGCTGGCCATCAGGTTTTACTCTCATATAGAGCCCCGTATAGGGTTATGCCCGCACGATCCCGAGGTACAGTCGCCTGCAGGAAGCGTTACGGCTCGATGCCAATGCTAACGCCCCCACTGTTATGCTGGATCCTGGGGCCGCTGAATCCGCTTCCTAGGGCAGTGAAAACACAGAGCCTCGGATTTGTGCAAGGCTACCTCCAGTCCCAGCTACCGAATGCGACCAACGACCTGAGCAACACCGCCGTGGCCTTTAGGGCTGCTTGTCAGTTTGCGCTCCTCGCGCTGTTAAATGGGCATCGTCGCCGAATCACACCTAGACACCTTCGACCAACTGTTATTCCACGCCTAGTATAGTAGTTAGAATTATTAGTTACATTTTCATTTACCGTTTTTATATTATTATTATAGGCAAAGGAAACTTAGTCCATACAGTCTTGTCTTCAGTATTAATATTTTCTTATTCATTAGTTTTACCTAGGACCTAGGTCTGAGGACTTGACATAGACAAAGACTAGACAGGACTAAATTCTAGGTAAAATATAAATACCGAGGACCAGCAGGTGTATTATGTAACTAAAATGGATATCAGTTTGATTGCGATTTGCGCCAATCAGCTGTCAAAATTCAATTTTGGTATTATCTAAGTTCAGTGGGCAACTGAAATGACGTCATAGATGCGATATCCATTATGATTTAAATTTGACAGCTACTTTCGTATCGATAGTCCTATAAACGCGTGAAATTGGTATTATCTAAGCATAATAAAAATAAAAAATCCATCGCGCCTTATCTCCGAAGGGGTGGCAGAGGCATATTATTGCCTACTTTTCACCGAGTGGATTCCTGTCCCACGTAATAGGTGGTGAGCCCATTGTCGTGTTGAAATAGACAGACGCAGGTTGTGGCTACCTGCTGTTGAAATTTTTCAAGCCGCCCTCAACCAGGCTTAACGACTGCCATTTTAGCACGGAAACGCTCGCAAATGTTAATGCCACAAAGTGGTCACCCATCCGAGGACCAGCCATAGTGAAAGTTGCGTAACTCGGTGATCGTTTACAGAACACTGAGACCGCGGGGCCACGAGCGCTTCATAACTAAGCATAATGGACTTCAAATTTATAACTATAATCGTTTTCAAAGCAATTCGGTGACTTTGCCGAAAGCAGTTGCTAAAGATATGCGTATATGAAGTTTTGATGAAAGTAACTATTATGCGGTTGATTTAAAAATTGTCAATAGCCTAAAAAAGTAATAAATATACATGTACTTGTAATTTGATGGGATAATATCCTTACACGCTTTGTCGTTCTGGCTTCAGAGATTTACAAGTGTGATAACTGCAAATCTGTACGTTTGTTTAGATTTCAATAAGGCAATGGGCTCACCCCCAATGCATATAGGGAAATGTGGGTGTATAATATGCCATTGGGCTCTTGCGTTGTTGGTGGCAATACTAATTTAACCTATGGTTTATCTTACACAAGCAGGTCCATACTTACCTAACCAACTTTTACACATTTTTTGCCATATCTCCAAAACGGTGCGTCTGAACTTGAAAATAATGAGATTTTTGGTCCCCTTTTTAAACCCAAACACCTCCTTCACTACCAATTAAAAGATAAAAAGGATAGAAATTTGACGTTTTTAATATTTTTTCTTAAATTTTTTAAACATTTCAAATAATGATAAAACTAAGTTGGTTTCTTTGTTTACGACCAAGTCACCAATCTGTGTGCGTTTCGATTGTTCCGCCACGGTGTCCAATCAAAAAAAAATACTCCGTCAAAAATTTGTCGGAATTTGTCAAAATCGAATGCAACAAACCAAAAATTTGTCAAAGTAGAAATAAAGAATATATTAGGGTTTAAAGTTGGCCGCGCGAACGAAACGTGGAGGATTGCGCGGCCACGGAGATCTCAGTAACTATATGGGTTAGAGATCTAATTCTTTTTGTCAATTAAAGATTGAATTTGTCAAAAATTAGCGAAAAAATAAGTATAAGCTCTAGAGCAATATTTTACGAAATATTCGCCTTTAAAGTTATGGCCGCGCAATCCTCCACTCGTTTTTTCTTTAATGTTCATTATTTTTTAAACCTTACGATTTCTTATAGTAAAATTAACACAAGAAGAAGGATCTTAATTTGTCGAAACTAATGATAGCAATAAATACTATAAAAGTTTAGTTAAATAGGAGATATCAAACGCTACTTTGTAGGCTTATATCTCACTACCTATAATTGCTAGGATATTGGTGTGAACTTCCATTTATTCGGCATATTAACCTCGTTTTAATGACGTATTGTTTTGCCCTCAAAACAGTTTACAACTCGTGTTAAATCAAAAATAATGATGTCTCATATGATGTTCTACCAGGGTAACAATAATTTCGATATAATTTGGACATACACCTTTTCTACTACACTAAATGCATCTATTAGGAATAATTAATTTTTATCATAACTTAAAGTTTATTCTTCAGCTTGTAAACATTTTGTTTTGTTGTAATTTGATAGTCATGGAATTTTATAGAATGGTTTAAAACAATCATCACAAGAATCAGTAACCTGAGGCTATCTATGTGGAGACTGCAGACCCAGGTCAATTAGCGGCAGTTTTTGCTTACCATCTTATTTTTTTTATTAAAGCGTAAGCAAATGACGCCACTAAGATATTGTATGATATTACCAAAGCTGGAACTAACTGAACTAGGGGTGTTGCATGCCACACCATCATGATGTCGAGCTTCAGTGTGTCGCACAAGCGTGCGTTCAAACTATGGTGAGTCGCAGTAGTTTAGTCACACCAGCAATAATCGCACTTCCATTTGTCGAGGTCACATTACAGTCTAAATATAAAAATGTCTTTATTTTGCATAGACCATTTTAACGGCATACACTAGAACTAAGGATCCCCAACCCTAATCCGCTTCGCATCTTGGAACATTGGCACGCTGACTGGGCGTGCGGTAGAGTTGGCCGAAGTACTCTCCAGTTGGAGGGTGGACGTGGCGTTCCTGCAGGAGACTCGGTGGAAGGGCAACAGAGCCCGGCCCTTGCAGAACGGCTACAAGCTGTATTATGCGGGTGCGCCTGGTGGGGAGAACGGGGTGGCCGTTGTGCTCTCCGAGGGGCTGCAGAGTGGCATCTTGGAGGTGAAACGCTGTAGCGACCGGCTTATGATCGTGAAGGTGCTTATCGATTGAATCGGAGTCACAGTACATGTCCCGGATAGTGTCAATATAGACCTCTGGAACCCCTTTGGACCGCAGTGCCCACCAGATCATCGCACGAGGAACACAGTCGAAGGCCTTCTGCATGTCTAGAAACAAACAGTGCAGAGGCGTGTTCTTCGACCTGTATTTCTCTGCGACAACCCTCAGGGCAAAAACAGGGTCCGTGGTCCCATAACCAGGGCGAAACCCATATTGACACTCCGAGAGAGTGCACTCCTGCCGGATCCGAGAGTCTATAATCCTCTCGAAGATCTTCATGGTGTGGGACATCACCTTAATACCGCGGTAGCTCCCGCACTCCTGCACTGACCCCTTACCTTTGAAGACTGGAGTAATAATACTCAGTCTCCATTGGTTTGGGATCTGCCCGCTGAGGAGTATGCGGTTAAAAAGGTTTACTAAGATGCCCACACCGCGAGGACCCATCGCCTTCCAGGCTTCGATGGGGACTCCATCGGGTCCGACAGCTTTCCGATTCTTCATGCGGCGAAGCGCAGTCAGGACTTCTCCAGGCGTTACCGGTGGCACTAGTCCCTGATTCGGAGGGAGGACCGGAGGCTGCACCGCTTTGTGCTGTTTATTAAGCAGCTCGTGGAAGTACGAGCGCCATCTCTCCTTTACCGCGAGGTCTTCGCTTAACAGGTTGCCCTCAAGGTCTTTTACACAGCGACACTTGGATATATCCTGTGCCGCTTTGACCCTGGAGCGCGCCAGCTTATAGATGAGCTTCTGCCCCTCAGACGATTCCAGCTTATCATACAGAGGTTGTAAGTGGTCACGTCTGGCTCTGGCTACAGCTCTCTTTGTGGCGCGCTTGGCAGCCCTGTACGCGTCGCGGTCTTCGGGAGATCCGGTCGCTTGCCACTTTTTAAAGAGGGCTTTCTTCTCCCTAGTCTCCCTCTGGACTGCGTCGTTCCACCACCAAGTTTCCTTGTCACATTTGCGTCCACCCTTAGACTCACCGAGCACCACCTTCGCCGCTCCAAGGATGGCCGCCTGAACTTTGTCCCAGCAATCTTGAACTGGTTCGCCTTCAGTGTCAGTGCACTTGTCACCGACAGCTGAGACGAACTCCTGGGACCTAGTTTCATCAAGCAGCCACCATCTGATGCGGCGCTGGCACCGCTCGATGCGTTTGCCTTTGGGCTTCACGCAGAGGTCCATGACAAGGAGACGGTGTTGTGCAGTAAGACTCTCACCGGGTATGACCTTGCAGTTGGCCACCTTGCCGATGCTGTGTCGCCTAGTGAGTAGGAAATCGATCTGAGTTGTACGCCTCCCGCTCTTGTAGGTGATGAGATGTTCGGATTTCTTTTTGAAATACGTGTTCACAATGGCCAGATCGGCAGCCGCACACGTTCTGAGGATAGTTTCTCCTTCAGCGTTGCGGGTGCCGTGTCCAAAACCACCATGAACACGCTCAAACTCCTCAAACCTCTCAACCACATGACCGTTTAGGTCGCCGCCCAAAACGATTCCCTGTGACAACGGAATGCTCCGAAGCACTCCCTCGAGTTGACCCCAAAACGACATCTTATCGGCGTCGCTACAACCGGCCTGTGGCGCGTAGGCACTTATCAGGTGGGTAATAATCCCATCGATAAGCACCCTCACGATCATAAGCCGGTCGCTACAGCGTTTCACCTCCAAGATGCCACTCTGCAGCCCCTCGGAGAGCACAACGGCCACCCCGTTCTCCCCACCAGGCGCCGGACTTTCCGAGTGGCGGTCGAAAAAGAGACTTCCACACTCCACTCAATTAGAGCTGGCGTTCCTCAAGGGAGCTGCTTATCGCCTGTGTTATACTCATTGTACACCGACGACATCCCAGTGTCAAAGGGGGCCCAATTGGCGCTGTACGCAGATGACGCAGCGTACACCACCATAAGCCTCAATATCAAGCACGCTGCGTCTAAAATGCAAGAAACCCTGGAACTACAACCCCTCTGGCTGTCGCTATGGCGACTGTCGGTGAACGTGGGGAAGACACAGGCGATAACCTTCTCCGGTAATAGAAAATTACCACCTCAGCTCACCCTCCACGGTCAGAAAATACAGTGGCAACCTACAGCGAAATACCTCGGCATCACTCTAGACCGCCGCCTCTCTATGAAGAAGCACACTAACGACGTCGTCGCGCGGGTGCGCACAACCCGCGCGCTCCTCCGTCCAGTTCTGTCATCTGAGCTGCCCCTCCGGGTTAAGCTGTGTGTGTACAAATTATACGTGCGCACACAGCTCACCTACGCCGCGCCGGCGTGGTACGTCCTCACCAGTGAAACAAGCCGCAAGCTTCTTCGGGCGCAACAGTCCCTGACCCTCCGGACAATCACCGGGGCACCTTACCTGGTGAGGAACACCACCCTGCAGAGGGACCTCCGCACCGAAAGCCTGGACGACCACATTAAGCAGCTTACGAAGCGGTTGTTCGAGCGAGCCGACGCCTCAGCGTGGGATCACATCCGTGGTCTGGCGCCATGGCACGCTCGACCTCCCGACAAACTCAAGCTTCCGCGCGACCTTATCGCACCACAAATATAGACGCCACAACAAATCGCCTCGCGCCATTGCGCAGGCGCACGCCTGGCGTGAAGGGAGGGGCGCGTTGACGCCCCGCTCACACGCCTACCAAAAAACGAAACGACCTCCCTTAGCCCCCGACATCTACGCGTACTCCACGCGATACGTGTATCATGCGGGGGCGAGGGCCGCTGTCGTTCCACTGAAATCGACCAACTACGCCCCGAAACTGTCTCCTCACATCCCTTGCGGGGTGATGCGAAGACTACGATGGCTAAGTCCTTTTTGCTTGCTGGTCGCCGTGACATCAATACCAAGGATACGTGAGCCATTCCTTTTGTGATCATGTGTACGTGTTATTTAGTGAACTCGTGTGAGTCGTATCGTTGCTAAAGTGCTGGAGATTTGTTCCGATTTTAGTAATAAATTTAAGACATATTTAAATAATTAATTAAAAGCTTTAAAATAAATAATTAAGTTGTTTGTGAGTACATTTCTTTATTAAATCCACTCTTGTTCGTAACAATATATTAAGTTTTTTATTTACACGTAATTTTATTTTCAGATCGATCTAGATGTCATTCAATTTCAAGGCTGTCCTCCAGTTATTGAATGTAAATGTTTATTGCCAGGTTTTTCCTCAGGCTCTACCTATTGCGTTGCGAATCTGGCAGTAAATGTAAATGTAGAAGCAATAATCTTGACGTTTATAAATGTTACTTTGTGACCTACATGAATAAAGATTTTTCACTTTCACTGTCACATTCCCAAATAAAATTAAATTATTGTCACCCTGGTAGAACATCATATGATACATCATTATTTTTTATTTAACACGAGTTGTAAACTGTTTTGAGGGCAAAACAATACGTCATTATAATGAAGTTAATATGCCGAAAAAATGGAAGTTCACACCAAAATCCTCCTACAAAGTAGCGTTTCGTTCGCGCGGCCACGGACTTTTTGTTTTGGACTGATATCTCCTGTTTAACTAAACTTTAGTAGTATTTATTGCTTTCATTAGTTTCGACAAATTAAATTAATTAAATTAATCCTTCTTCTTGTGTTAATTTTACTATAAGAAATCGTAAGGTTTAAAAAATAAACAACATTAAAGAAACAAAGAGTGGAGGATTGCGCGGCCATAACTTCAAAGGTGAATATTTCGTAAAATATTGCTCTAGAGCTTATACTTCTTTTTTCGTCAATTTTTGACAAATTCAATCTTTAATTGACAAAAAGAATTAGATCTCTAACCCATGTAGTTGCTGAGATCTCCGTGGCCGCGCAATCCTCTACGTTTCGTTCGCGCGGCCAACTTTAAACCCTAATATCTTCTTTATTTCTACTTTGACAAATTGTTGGTTTGTTGCATTCGATTTTCACAAATTCCGACAAAATTTTGACGGAGTGCCTTTTTTGATTGGAGACCGTGGCGGAGCAATCGAAACGCACACACCTTTCTTACGCCTGTCTTTTGCGATTATTATATTACCATTGCCATAAGGCAAAATAAAAAAACGATGAAAATTGGAAAGTTCTGTACCTAAATACCTGACTATAATTCGGACCCTTCCTCTTTTGCATTGATTTTTTCTATACAAAAATCTTGTTACTATTAAACTTAAAATTGCCTACGATATACATAAAATAATTTACTCACATTATAATAGTCAATGAACAGTAGAAAACAAAATACAATAGCTTTTGGATGCCAAACATTTCACAAGGTTTTTAAAGTTGCCGCAAATTACCAACATTCCATAAATTCTCGTAAGATTCTCGGTGTCTATCAACTATAAACCGTTCACGTTAAAATTTTTGTGAACTCTACAAAGATAACGGCAAAATAGGTATAGTTTAACATGGCCGCGTAATGTCGATAAAATGGTAGAGTTGTCAAAAGGTATGCTGAAAGTCACTGTTCTTGAATTGTAATACGTAATACCAATTTCACGCAACCTTCTAGTTGCTTTCAAAGCGTGGTTGCTATTTTTATTAAAAACAAACCAAAGCGACATGAACTGTCAAAGTTACATAATAGCAGGGCAGGACTGTATGGACAAAGTTTCCTTTGCCTGTCCAATATGGGGGAAGACTGGCGAAGACTTACTAATGAACCCCTCGACATATGTATCTTTGTATAAATTTGTTTTAGAAACTGTAAATGATATTTAGTTTTAAGGCCCATTATATTTATGTAAAAATGTACGTTTATCTGTTTAAGATGAAATACTTTAGGTTTCAAAGCTACAATTACGATGTAAACATTGACGACTCTGTGACAGTCAGCTGAGACTGACGTCAACCAAGGACATTGACCTCTCTCAAACTCAATGGGGAAAATTAAGTATCTCCGAAATTCAATACTAGCCTTCCTCGTGAATGTGGACTATTATTTATAACAAACACGAATGACATTATAAAAAAATTCACAAAACTAAAGGGTAAAATACTAACTAAAGACAAGGCGGTATGGTCGAAAGACTATAGCCTGCCCGTAATCGTGCGAATGCTTTAAATAAAAAGGGAACGAAGACAACAAATAAAAAAAAATTGTCAGAAAAGGCGGGAGCCTTGAAACGAGAAAGGCGCTTATTTTGAAAATTAATTTTGAAATTCCCTGAAAAACTGTATATTTTGTAAATTCACTTAAATATAGTTATTATTAATAGTTAATTAGTGTAAAGTGAATTCATTAAATCAAATTGAAGATGGGAGGAGTAAAAAAAGACCCACCAGATTTACTGCTGCCTGCTTCTGAAACTTCCTCCGTTGACTCTGATGGTGATGAGGATACGTGCAGGAAGTATCAAATTTATAAAGTTCCAAGATATTCTAGAAAGTACCCGGAAAATAGTCAAAAATCAGAAAATATTGTATACCGGTCTCACCAAGATGAAAAACCTTTCACAGATAAAGATACTTTGCCTTTCCCATGCCATACGAAAGTACTGCGTCACTGGCATGTTACATTTAAAATCAATCAACAGGTTTAAAATTGGCATAACATTTGATTTATCCAATAACGCCAATGTATATATTCAAAATAAAAAAATATTAGAAGAGTTGGGCTGACGTCCTGCAGAGATGGAGTGAATATTATGGAAAGATGTATGCAAGAAAAGACAGAGATGCCACATCGGGAAGTGGAGCTCACTTCGATGCTCCGGATCCCGATTTCATTGAAGTCATTAGTATGAAAGAAATAGAACAAGCGATAAGAAGAATGAAATGTGGTAAGGCTGCGGGAAAAGACAGAGTTACTGCTGAGATGATCAAGTACGGTGGGTCGCGTGTCTGGGACACACTATGTCTGTTATGCAACTTGTGCTGGCGGACGGGTGAGGTCCTGGATGACTGGCGAGTAGCAGTTGTAGTACCTATTTACAAAGGGAAAGGCTCGCGCCTAAACTGCTCCAACTACAGGGCGATCAGCTTGGTGGAAGGTGTATGCAAAGGTTCTAACGGCACGAATACAAGAAAAGTCTTAAAGGTATTTATGGGAGGCTCAATGCGGATTCCGACGGATGGATCAAGTGTTTTCTCTCCGCATGATCGCGGAAAAGTTTCTGGCTGTTAGCCAGAAGGTTTTCTGCGCTTTTGTGAATCTAGAGAAAGCATTTGATAACATTGTGAGAGAAACGATGTGGGACTTGCTGCCCGGATATGGTGTGGGCAATACAATCGCTTTATAGGGACTGTAAGGCTTGTGTGCGAGTAGGGGGGGATGTGTCACCTCTTTTTGATGTCTGTACAGGCGTCAAACAGGGATGTGTCATGTCCGCCTGGCTGTTCATAGTGTATCTGGACAGTTGCCTGCAGAAGTTGAAAGATTATAATATGGGTGTGAATTTGGGTGACTTTACAGTAAACTGTCTGCTGTACGCTGATGATGCGGTGCTCATGGCCTCATCAGAAGCCGACCTTCAGGCATTAGTCACTAATATGAAAGAGGAGTGTGAAAGTAAGGGTCTTCGCTTGAATGCAAGTAAAACTAAGGTTCTAGTATTTAAAGAGGTGACGTAAGAACTAAATGCGAGATTAGGGTAAACCAGGAACGTCTAGAGCAAGTGAATGAAATTGTGTATTTAGGAAGTATGTTTAGCGCGGATGGAAGATGTGATTCGGATGTAAAACGGCGAGTAGCTGCCGGAAAGAAAGTTAACGGTGCTTTGTCCCAGTTAGTAAAGCGACAAAGCATCGTAAAAGAAGCACGAATGGCGATTCATACCGCAGTACTAGTGTCAACTTTGCTTTACGGTAGTGAAACCTGGGTATGTCAGCAGATGCATGAAAGTAAATTGAATGCTGTGGAGATGCGATCACTTCGAAAATTGTGCGGCATTACCTTGGCCGACCGAATACGTAACGATACGCAATATGGCAGGTTTGAATGAAAGTGTCAGCGTTAAGCTGGAAAAGGGCGTGCTCCGTTGGTTTGGAGACGTGCAACGAATGAGTGAGGAACGATTGACGAAGAATATATATTGTTCAAAAGTAGGGGGTAGAAGGAGTCAGGGTAGGCCGAGACTTACATATGAAGACCACGTGAGCAGATTGCTCAAAAACGGAAAGGTCATAAGTACTCGGATACCCAGACGTGCGTGTATGAAGCGATTGATGAATCTCGAAGAAGCGAAAGAAGTATGCATGGATCGCGAAGCCTGGCGATCTGTCCTCTCTGACTACCCCGTCAGGGATACAGCGTGAAGATAGTTAGTTAGTTGGGCTAAAAGCCACTATTCCTGCTGTAGCCACTGAAGTAACTGGGGTACTTACGTCTGTACCTACAGACCTCTCGAATAAGCGTATTTTCTCATTATAGGTAGCTCGCGAAATGTAATGCAAGTAAGACGCTTCATGCGTCGCGTACGAAATGAGTTTGGCTCGGTCACATATCAGCCTACCCAGACAGTCGCTGTAACGTTTGCTTCTATAGAATTGCCTCAGTACGTATACCTTGATTCTTGGAGACATGAGGTGAGAACTTATATTCCCCCTGTCAAACAATGCCTTCATTGTCTAAGATTTCGACACATCGCCAAATATTGTAAAAACTCCGAAGTCTGTTCCATTTGTGCACAGAATCACAATTTTAAAACCTGCAAAGAAGATGTTAAAAATGCTAAATGCTCAAACTGTAAAATAGAAGAAAATAAAATAAAAACCATAACTTCTACATATTCAGATTTATTGGTAATAAACACAATGGCGTAACTATTTTGCTTCACAATAGTATAAATTATACAAAAATTAGTACTTATTCTCATAACTCTCTACAAAACATATGTGTAAAAATTCTCGTACATAACAAAGAAATAAGCATTGTAAGTTTTTACTGTCCAACAAATTGTACACCAGCATTCGACAAACATAAAATGGCAACTTTAATAAACTCAGTGCTGGAACCAATGATATTTGCTGGTGATTTTAATGCTCATCACACATCATGGGGATGCCATTCTAAATTCTAGAGGTAGAGAAATATTGGAGATTGTTGAAGACAGTAATTTGGTTCTTCTAAACAATGGCGAAATGACAACAGTTGGTTCGTTGACTTGGCGTCCAAACGCTTTAGATTTGACTTTGGTTTCTCCATCGTTGGCCCTCTGTTCTGATTGGTCTGTACGTACTGATCCACTTGGCAGTTATCATCTTCCTGTAATTATTAAAATGTTTGTAAATAATGTCAACAGCAGTCATATGAATCAACAGTATCATTCATCTTCCCACCTTTCCTAACTTTAAAATGGTGGATTGGAAAAAGTATTCAGAAAATCTATATTTTGAACTGCTTAATTTTCAGGACCAAAATTTAAGTCCATTGGTAGCATACACAGAATTCTGTAAAATTTTGCAATCTGCAATTAATAAGTCTCTTCAAAGTCATAAATGGACTGTCCATCCTACAATTTGTTCTATCAATAATTTTAATAAGAAATTGTTTAAAAAAGTTCCCCTTCCTTGGTGGAATAATAAATGTTCAAAAGCGGTTTAAAATTCTAAAAATGCTTATGTTAATTTTAAAAATAATCCGTCTGATGAGACATATATAGAGTTCAAAAGATTACAAGAACTTAAAAAACTTACATTAAAAACAGAGAGATCAAAGGGATGGGTTGAACTGTGCAATTCCTTTAACCAGTGTACTCCTTTGTCAGTAATCTGGAAATATATGCGAAAATTTAACAAAACATACAAGAATTTTTACAGAAACATACTCCAGATCATGTAAATAATAAACCATATTTGTCATCTGATTGTGTAACAAATTCTACTAATAACTTTTTAACTAGACCTTTTTCCTTACAAGAGTCGAATGCAGCAATCAATTCTAAAAGGGATACTGCTTTCGGTCTGGATGGTGTACCTTACATTATGTTAAAAAGGCTTAGCTTAAAAGGCATGCAATTATTACTTCAAATATTTAATAAATTGTGGCTAAACAATGATATACCTGTTTCCTGAAAGACTGATTGTTTGGTACCTATCTTAAAACCGGGTAAAGTACATTCAAATCCTGACTCATACCGCCCTATTGCTTTAACATCTTGTGTTGGAAAGGTTTTTGAACAGTTACTTAAGCAAAGACTGGAGTTTTATGTAGAACAAAATAATGTATTACCTGCTAACCAATTAGGATTCCGAAGGGGTATATCTGCACGTGAAAGCATTTGTCAACTGCAGCTTGATATCCACAACAGTGTGAGCAATAAACAACATCTAATCTCAGTATTATTTGATGTAGCTGGAGCATTTAATAATGTAAATATTGATGTGTTTTGCACTGAATTACTTGGTATAGGGATTCCAAATAAACTAGTGTTCATCATCATCCGAGCGTCTGTCCCAGTTGCGTCTCGCGACGCCCGGGGTCCGCTTTCCTACATTTTCTCCTCCACTTCGCACGGTCTTCGGCATCCCCTGTAGTGAGACCATTGGCACGCATGTCATCCCTTACAACGTCAAGCCAGCACTTCTTGGGTCTTCCCTTCTTACCGGGACCCGGCGGGGCTGACATGGCCAGACATTCGTTACCTACGTAGCCCGGCGGTTGCCGCAAGACGTGACCATACCAACGAAGGCGACACTCTTGCAACTTGTCTGCAATGTCACGGACGTGAAGGCTGCCGCGGATGCGAGAGTTTCTCACGCGGTCCATCCGCGTGACCCCACACATCCACCGCAGCATCTTCATTTCCGTGACACGCAGCTCCTGCTTGTGTCGCTCCAATATCGGCCACGTCTCACTGCCATGTAAAAGGACAGGTCTAATAATGGTTTTGTAGACCTGTCCTTCAACCGGATCGGCATTTTAGGGTCACAAATGACACCGGTCATCTCCCGCCATTTGGCCCACGCGGCAGCAATGCGTGACTTGACATCGCAATCGATGTCACTGGACGTGTGAAAAACAGATCCCAGGTATTTAACCTGGTCCGTGCGCTCGACCAAATCACCGCCTATACGGACGGATGTGGGATCTGTCGAGTTTAGTGCCAAGTACTTGGTCCTCGCCACATTTAGTTTCAGACCGCCGTTCTCAAGCGTCTCCTTCCACGCCTTTACACGTCGCACCAATCTGCCCCTGTCCGCGTCTGCCAGCGCAATATCGTCAGCATACATGAGCAACCATGGAGGCTGCTCATGTGGGTTTCTGATGCTGTCCGACAATTCGTCTAATATTACACTGAACAGAAGCGGACTAAGGACCGAACCCTGGTGTACCCCGACGGTGATGGGGAAGGGTTTCGTGTCGCCAACAGCAGTCCGAACCATTGAATCGGAGTCACAGTACATGTCCCGGATAGTGTCAATATAGACCTCTGGAACCCCTTTGGACCGCAGTGCCCACCAGATCATCGCACGAGGAACATAGTCGAAGGCCTTCTGCATGTCTAGAAACAAACAGTGCAGAGGCGTGTTCTTCGACCTGTATTTCTCTGCGACAACCCTCAGGGCAAAAACAGGGTCCGTGGTCCCATAACCAGGGCGAAACCCATATTGACACCCCGAGAGAGTGCACTTCGATCCTGTCGGATCCGAGAGTCTATAATCCTCTCGAAGATCTTCATGGTGTGGGACATCACCTTAATACTGCGGTAGCTAACTAAATAAACTAGTGTTCTGGGTCAGTAAATTTTTGACTGACAGAGAAGTTTTTGTAAAACATAATAGTAAACTATATGGTTCTAGATTTAGTTACATTGGAGTTTGTCAAGGAAAAATTCTTTCTCCACTAATCTTCATCCTGTATTTATGTCGTTTAAACCTGATTTTGGGTTCAGAAGTCAATAATCTGCAATTTGCTGATGATTTGGTTGTTAATGCTTCTGGAAATAAATTAAAAAATATTACAGACAATCTGAATGAGGCCATGAAAAAATTTTATATACATACTTTTCTTATTTAAATCTTGATATAAATGTACTAAAATCGAATTTGATACCATTTGGTAAAGTTTGTACTACAATTCCTGCTGTCTATTACAATAAAGTTCCTATTCCTGAATCTCATTGAGTTAAATTTCTAGGTGTGACTTTTACCTGTAATACCTCTTGGCAAAAACATGTTGAAATAATATGTGTAAGAGCAAATAAGGCTTTTAATATTTTGAAAACCTTGTGTAAAACATCCTGGGGAGCTGACCCTAGGATATTGTTGCTACTATACAAGTCTTTAATCCATAGTCATTTTGAATAAGATTTCTCTGTTTTGCTGGTGATAGTAGACTAATAAGTATCTTGGATTAAATACAAAAGATAAGCTTACAACTTATTACTGGAGCATTTAAAAGTATGCATCAATGCAATGCAAGTAGAGTGTAATCTTTCTCCTTTAGCTATAAGGTTTTCTTATTTAAATGAAAGTTTCTTATTAAAATTGTATAGTAAAAGTAATAATCACCTGTTTCTGAATTTGTTAAACTCCCCTTCACAGCCAATTCGTAAGCCTCTTTATATTCTTCAAGGCTTTACACAATACCTTAAATTTCTTGAAACTCTTCAAATACATAGATCATATTTTCTTTCATGCTATCAAGGAGACTTTGATAGTAAATTTCCTGCAATTAATATTATTATTGATCAAACTCTATCCTCTAAAGAAGAAGTCTATAATAAATTTTCTGAATTTAGTAAAATCAGATTTATTTACACTGATGGATCTAAAACTGAATCTGCAGTCTCATTTGCTATTTTTTACAGTTTGTTAAATTCTAGAATTGGCTACAAAATTAATAGTAACACTAGTATTTTTACAGCCGAAGCTGTAGCTATTTTAACTGCTTTGAAACATATTAAACTAAAAAATTATAGTCAATGTGATTGGATAATAGTTAGTGATAGGATGAGTGTCCTTAAAAATCTTAAAAATAACAAGTATAATAGCTCCAATTACATTGTTTCTTTAATCAAAATGTCGTGGCTTGATTTGCTCATTGTAAATAACATCAATGTTTCTTTTATGTGGGTTCCTTCTCATGTTGGAGTGTTCGGAAATGAGAAGGCAGACTTCTTAGCCAGAACTATAACAAATTTAGCAAACATTATCCCAGATTCCAGCAGTAGACTCAATATTTCTGTGCCATGCACAGATATAGTCCCCATACTAAAGAAAAGATCCATTGAAATGTGGAGAAGGTACTGGAACACAACTGTGCAAATTGAATATAAAGGTTTATGGTATGCATCATATAATGTTCCCATAGGAAGTACCCCTTGGTTCTGCAAACATAGTACTTACATCAACAGAAAAATTTACTCCACCATTTTAAGACTTCGCTTTGGACATTGTCGCCTTAATTATCATCTCTTTCGCCTGAAACTGGTGCAAAGTTCATATTGTGACTGTTGTGATAACTCTCAAGTAGAGCAATCCTTGACTCACATATTTTTTGAATGCTCATCTTTTGGCATTCAGCGCCTTGTGCTAATGGATGATTTGATTGAAATATATGGTAGTTCTAATTTGGTCCGGCGGTCTGTTCAGGTTCTTCTTGTAAATACTGCAACATAATATTCCTTTATTAAATTTTGTCATTAATACAGTTGGTCAGATTTAAGTAGTTTTGTGTAAATATGTATTACATTATTGCTAGTCTGGTTTATTGTGATATTATTCGTCTTTGCAATCTATCCTTTTTTGATTTACGCTGTGGTATGTCTATTAATTTAAAAAATAATTAATTGTATTTACTTTGTAATATGCTTTCAAATTATTCTGAGTTTTTAACCGTTGTGCATTATGCGTTCTGAAGGGAAACCAGAGTTAACCGTTGTGGTTGGGGTCAATCACCCTTCTTTCTTTGTTTTTTTTTTAGATGTCTTCGCCCATCTTCGGCAGGCAAAGGAAACTTAGTCCATACAGCCTACTCTTTAGTATTTATTTTCTTGTTATTTTGTTTTAGTCTTGTCTAGTCGTTTGTCGATGTCAAGTCCTCAGTCCTAGGTCCTAGTCCGTGCCTCAATAAGTCAGTAGATCCCTTATTGCGGCTATCTATGGAAATTTGGCACTAACACAAACAACACTGCTATTCTTTGCAATATATCACTTTCGTTCACGAATGCACTTTTCCGAACTCTATGTATAATATTCCACCATTATTAAACACAAAAACACGAATTTTACACTAGTTTTTGAAAATAATATACGACAAACGTGCGTCACCGCTCGTGTTGGCGCCAAATCTCCTTCTTTCTTTGAATCTTTGATTGATTGTTGACTTGACAATTGATATCTTTGTCAAACAAGGTCAAACGACTAAAAGTGATGTTTGGAAACGATAAACGAGGATATGGACATGGCAATATCACCACATAACATGTTACACGACGTCTATAAAGAAATTACCTGAATTTTATTTTAATCTACTAATTAACGGACGAGCTAACTCACAAACTCATTTGTACAGTGAGTTTCAAGTTTTTACGTTTATAGGAATTGAACATGGACTTGATTGAAAAATACTACCGAAGACGTAATCGAACTTAAAATACTATGACAAATTATTACAAATGACTAGGCAGCATGGTCTCTGAACTTCGCCTGTTCCAGCTGGAACAAAATAAAAAAAAATGAAAATTGACAGGATTGGCGTGTCACTGTCAACTGTCATTGATTAAAACCAAAATATTGGATCCTCAAAAAACAATTGATATTGAATTAATATTAAATTGTCCCTCTTTTAATATTATTTCCTCTTGTTTGACACAGTTAATCTCCATCGCATGTCTGTATTTGGTGGAAAGTCGAGCCCGTTCGGCGCAGTGTGCCAAAAACAAAAATTGAATTGAATTAATATTATGCATGAGTACTTGAATCTTAAAACTAACAAGCATATTATTTCTACTATAAGATGAGGATGTATAAATATTGTTTTCAAAACTCTGCTATGCTAACTGCGAAGATTCATCTGAAAGCTCATTTAAGGTTATGTCATAAAACTAGCAAGAAAATTAAAGAGAACCCTCCAAAGCTAGCTACAGATGTCGTCAATTATTTGGATAGTACACCGGCCTATAGAAATATTAAAGATGCTCTGCCACGATCACTTCTCAGAAAGTATAAAGCACCTGAAAGTATGTATTTAATCAACAAGCAAACCGCCCAGGAAATTGTAACTGCTATTAAGAACCACATTAACAGCAGAGCTCCGATAGTTGAGGTCAATCCAGGACTTGGGTTTTTGACTGAAGAATTACTTAAGTGCCAAAAAAATCATTTATATTTATATGAAACAGCCAATCACTTTTCATCACATTTGACAGTAAGTTTTACTAAACGGTCTGCACCTAAATCAACTGAATTTGAATACTATATTTTAGTTGGGAATAAAAATACTAAAACCTTATTTTACAGAAGTTACTAGAAAAATACCCAGGACGAACTACATTGAAAATAGAAGACTTTTTTGGCATGTGGAAATTGGCTTTTAAAGATAAACTTGACGAAGGACACAGAGTCAACGATATGCTTGGTGATCTTTGTACAAAAGATATAGGTGAGCTTACAAAACACTGATATAATTATGTTGAATTTGATGAGCTTCACGAAGCCAAAGTCTTGTTTGACCTCCTCTAAAGGGAGATACCCTGAGCCTAAGTCACAGACACTGTCCAATGTCAACAACTGTCCTTATGAATTAAATACTCATTTATTTATAAGAACAGTTTCAGTGCAATTAATATTTTTTGTTTTCAGAAAGAGATGTTAAAATCATAGGATCTATGCCAGGACTATCATTTGTTAGGCATTTAATTAACAATATAATATTCCATGGGACCACAAATCAACTCGGAAGGCCTGATCTTTTTATCACTATGCCAGGACATCATTATGAAGTACATAAAGTTTTATACTAAGTAGTATTTTATTATTGTTACTCAACAAAATTAAGTTATACAATAATTTAGTATCTTACAGATAATAAAATACAGGTGACCAAACAAAAATCAATACCAGCACTATTTCAGATGCTATTTGATTTTAAAGTTATTATAAGCGTTCCAAAAGCTCATTTTCTTCCATGGACATATCAATTAGAGAGCGAGAAGGTTACCTTGGTATGTATAATTATACAATGTGTTAAGAAAACCCTGTCGGACCCAAAAGGGGCACATAGGCACTTCATAACACAATAAAAAAAATGAAAAATCATTATTAAATGTCAGTCAATCAGTTTTTTTAAATGCGTGTTTTTTTATATTGAACGGGATTTTGCGCGGCACTATATTACAACTAAAAGGTTAGTATACCTTTTTATTTCGAGGGTACATTAAAAACTCCCGGTGCATAGTGGTCGCTCCAGCCTACGTGCATCAGTTGCCTCGGGACCACGACAGGTGCAACCCTGTCGAAACGTCGAGGAATAAAAAGGTATACTAACCTTTTAGTTGTAATATAGTGCCGCGCGAAATCCCGTTCAATACAAAATTATGTGTTCAACGCGTGTTAGTTTAAAACAAATGCGTGTTTTTAGTATCAGAATTAGTCCAATTTCCTTAAAATATAGCAGATTTTCAAAAACTTACAACAACTTTGTTGGAATGCGGTGACGAGTGCAAGTGATATCAAAAGAAACCGCCGTCAGGAGTAAGCCGACTATTTGACCTTGCATTTCCATTTTCCCTGTGTTGCCATGTAAGCTACCACATTATATTAATTTATAATTTATTTTATTGTGGGTATATTTATTGGGGTAATTTCTACAAAGGATTACACGAATAAAATCACATCTCGATACCTACCAATACCTTCACGGATCGGACAGGGTTTTCTTAACATATTGTAAATACATTTTAATATATTTGTATCTAAAATAAATAAAAAACACAAATTAAAAATAAAAAACAGAAGTCAATAATTTTTATTTTAAATTTATAAACCAACATGGTGTGTTAGACATGCCATACTATTGGTGAGCTGTATCCTTTGTTGCTTTGCTTACACCTGGTTTGAGATCTTTTTGGCTGTCTTGTGTTTATAGGAATACTCAGTCAATAAAATAAGCTTAGCTTATTAGTCAAACAACCTGGCCAGTGTAAGTGTAACTGAGTTAGAAATTCTTTAGTAAGTTTATTTTAATTCCAGATGAATGAACACAGGCTATACTTAGTAAATATCACACAGAAGAAAAAAATACCATGCCCGCCTGAATACCTGCCATTATTGTGGTACTTCTTCAAGCCACAAACATTTTCTAAATCTACAAAGATTATACCAATGTTGGAGTAAGTTAATATATATAAATACTAGATGACCCGCCCGGCTTCGCCCGTGACATACATCGAAACCCGTGGCACCCATTTAATCCCGTCGTTTATTAATTTCACAATAATATATGAACATTTTCGAAATGAGTTTATTACGTCTCCACTCTCAAGTACCTATACGCCCTCATGGCCCGGTCGCATTTGGTTACACGAAATAAATTTCTTTCCACAATTTTTTGATTTCGCCATATCTTCTAAGAGATTCATTTAATTTGCAAGGTGTAAAGGGCCAAAATATTTTTTTTTTTATATATATAAAGTGGATGCTACTTTATGTGATTCACTTTAGCGATTACGATCTAGCTAATGAGCTAATAAGTAATTTTACGTTGACTTAAACTTCTTAAATACTTATTCTAAGAAAAGAATCCACTGATTTTTCTTAAGAGTCTGAAAAATTGATTACACTTTGTTCTTGTGTTCTAAAGTCAAAGCACTAGGCACTTATTGTATTCACTTATCACTACACTAATTCAAAAGGTTTAGTTCTTTTGAGTCTTCTTTTTAGGTCCAACCAATCGAGGAGCTGGATAGCCTCAGGATTGACATGATAATGAAGTCTCTTTTCGTGAGTTTCTGCAAATTGCTGGACAATTTTGTCTACAGGCTCCACTTGTAGGTCCCGGTGGAATTTCATTGTTTCGAATGTACCAAGGTGCATTCACAATACCCCTTAATAATTTATTTTGAAACCGCTGAATTATGTTTTTGTTGGTCCGGTTCGTGCAGCCCCATAGCTGTACACCATACGTCCACACTGGCATGAGGACTTGTTTGTAAATAAGAAGTTTGTTGGATATTGACAAGCTAGATATTTTTCCAAGCAGCCAATACATATCTTTATATCGTATATCTAGCTCTTCTCGCTTTTTCTTAATGTGAGCCTTCCAGTGCAGCTTCGCATCAAGTGTCATACCGAGATATTTTGCTGTGTTTGCATATGGAACAATCTTATCGTTGATATATATGGGGAAGTATTGGGGGAGCTTTGTTGGTAAAATCGATATGAACCGATTTCGATTCATTTAAATAGATACGCCACTTTTGAGCCCATTGAAAAACTTTTGTGACTTATTTTTGCACATTTTGCACCTCTTCCTTGTGAGTGTTTCCCGTTGACATTATGGCGGTGTCATCGGCAAAGCTTGCAATGGTGCTGTTTTCTAATTGTGGAATATCACAAGTGTATAGTAGGTACAGGACCGGCCCTAACACACTTCCTTGCGGAATTTCAGCTTTTATTTCCCTAAGTTCTGAATAAGCATTTTCCTGCCTTATCCTTAACATCCTGGAAGAGATATAAGATTTTAAGATTGTTACAAACGGTGTAGGCAGCATCAAGCTTAGTTTGTGTATAAGGCCTTCATGCCATACTTTGTCAAATGCCTGCGCGACATCCAGGAACACTGTGGAGCATACTTTTTTCTCTCTAATCCATTTTCTATGATATTTGTAATTCTGTGTTACTTGGTCTATTGTAGAGTGTTTCTCTCTAAGCCAAATTGGCGGTTGGGTATAAGAGCTTTTTGATTAAGTATAGGTTTCAATCTGTTAAGCAGAAGCTTTTCGAATAACTTAGATATGATGGGCAGCAGAGAGATCGGCCTATACGATGTTGGTTCCTGGGGAGGCTTTTTCGAAATGAGTTTATTACGTCTCCGCTCTCAAGTACC
The DNA here is from genome assembly GCA_948477245.1 of Thumatha senex. Lineage (NCBI taxonomy): Eukaryota > Metazoa > Arthropoda > Insecta > Lepidoptera > Erebidae > Thumatha > Thumatha senex. The sequence goes on from OX419743.1 coordinate 11,192,295, forward strand.
TATACGCCCGCACGGCCCGGACGAATTTGGTTACACGAAATAAATGTCTTTTTACATTTTTTTTTATTTCGCCATATCCCCTAAGAGATTCATTTAACTTGCAAGGTGTAAAGGGCCAAAATCTTCATAAAATACTGAAGCCAACAAACATATTAAAATGATAAGGATTAATAATGTATTTGTGTAAATTGCCTTCAAATTACCGCTTTATAATAGCCGTTTTTTCTAAAGTATTAAAATGGATATAGTATGTTATCCTTAAGAGATAGACATATACCGTCGCGGACTTTTTTGTAGACCTATATAAGATACACAATTTCATGATACATTATTTTGTTATATCTTAAAGGGTTTAGGCAGCGTTTTCGTTAAAGCTCCCAGACGGCTCATTTTTTCCGACGCCTCCAAAATATATCGTTATAATTAAGTTAATGTATACAAAAACTTAACAAGTTATACATAAAAACCTTCCAAGAAATACTCTAACTATAAAAAAAACTGCATCGAAATTCGTTGCCTAGTTTTAAAGATCTAAGCATACATAGGGACAGACAGCGAAAAACGACTTTGTTTTATAATATGTAGTGATATTGTAAAATATAGTCTGGCCATGTCAGCCCCGCCGGGTCCCGGTAAGAGAAGACCCAAGAAGTGCTGGCTTGACATCGTCAAGTACAGGAGAAAATGCAGGAAAGCGGACCCGGGCGTCGCGAGACGCAACTGGGACAGACGCTCGGATGATGATTGGACATATATACATATTGTCACGCCTTTATCCCCGAAGGGGTAGGCAGAGGCATATTAAACGCCCACATTTCACCGTATGCACCTTTGTCCCACGTAACAGGTGGTGAGCCCATTGCCGCTGATGATGATTGTAAAATATAGTTATTTATTCTGAAAAGCATAAAATTTTATTAGACATAGGAAGTCCCAAATCTACAACTGGCTTAGAAAATTAAATATCATAGAAATGTTTATTCAAAAATTGCGATTGATGAATGGGGATAGTAAGAAGGTGAAAACTGTAAAATAATTTAAGCTATCTTATACCATTAATCAAATCATTTCGAGTCATTTAGGGAGTGTGGTCACAAACACTGTGATACAAGAGTTTTATATATTAGAATAAAATCAAAAATAAGTTCCCATTTCAGTAGCTAACATTCAAAATCTCCACTTTGGGGTCTGCTTTGATTGGCTAATGTAGTTTGGTTTTTGAGTATTATAAATAACTGTACTCAAAAGTTTTTGGGTTTGGTTTTGTTTATTTTCCATTTAACTCAATGTCTAGTGACTGACTGCACATACATCAGCACTGCATGACTCTCTTCCATGTAGATTTATAATATTTTTTATTTTATACACCAAAGTTCCTTAATGTGGCTTACGGATTTTAGGCGGTAAAATGACTGACACCATACGCTTGCTGTATATTATTTTCTAAAACTGGTGCATCTATCTTATTTTTGTGCGGTAGTGGTGATTTAAAAGGTTTTATTAACCAGGCCATAAAATAAATACAAAAGAAAAACGTGGCTTACGGGTAGTGCGATTTAGTAGAAAACTTCGTTCGTGACAGTCACAAATCACCCCCATCCCTTAAGTGATCTATGGTAAAAGTTTTTAAAATAATGGAGTGACATTATATCTAGATAACCAAACTTTCTTTAATGTTTCAGACAATGGATACCTGGATGTGGGGTATGGTTAATCACAGATCAGGACCCACCAGATACAAACATGAACCTAGCGCCTGGACCAGATGATGCTAAACTGCCTCACATGACCATATTCACAGAATTTGGTGATCTAAACCTTAAACAAAAAATCACAGTATTTAAAAAGTTAGTCTCATTACATTATGGTTACAATCATTATTAGCATTAGGGTTGATTCATGCCGAACCAAATCAAAGTTCAGCTGATTTTACAGTAATGTTAGGAGTTATAATTTAACGGGACTGCGCACGAATTAAAATAGCATGGCATACCGGGTCCAATATACGTTGAGGGTTCGAGTCTTGAAGTTGTCCAGGAATATACCTACCTTGAAGACGAAGGTTTTATAACCAGGCGTTGTACCGGCTATGACATACGGTGCCGAGATGTGCACACTTACGGTGGGGCTAGTCCATGCCCTGAAAGTTGCACAACAAAGTTTGCTTGGAGTGGCTTTGAGGGATGTTATATTAGATATGGCATTGAATGCCTCTGTGGCGCGGTGGGAGTGCATCCGACTGCTACGCAAGAGGTCGTGGGTTCGATTCCCACCCAGGATAAAACTTTGTGTGATGAGCACGATGGTTTATTCTGTGTCTGGGTGTTATTTATCTATAATATGTATGTATTTAGAAATATATAAGTATGTTTATCAGTTATCTAGATCCCATAACACAAGCTAATATTAGCTTACTTTGGGCTAGATGGCGATGTGTGAAAAGTGTCCCACAATATAATATATATAAACTCCTAAACGAGGTTATCCGTCAGAGAACCAACGGGCTGGCCTTATCTGTAGAACCGATGGCTGATGGAGCTAACAAGTTCTGGATTAGAGACCGCGACGTAGCAAACCAAAAGGTCGCCAGTTGGACCAATGACCTAGAAAAGGTCGCGAGGCGGGACTGGTTGCGAAAAGCACAGGACCGTGTGTTTTGGTGTGATTTGGGAGAGGCCTACGACTATCAGTGAACTGCCATGCTGATTTGATTGATTGATTGACGCACGAATATGCTAGAGTTTCTAAAGTCGCATCGTTTGTTCGCGTAGTGGCCACGTAGTCGCAATTTCACCCTAATATCCAATGCCACTTGCACCCTTACCTCTACCCCACACTACGGAGTGAATACAAACTCTGGAGCTTGCGTTCAGTTCTCTGCCTCTTCACTGCATCCCACGTCGTCATAGTGGTAACGTAAACCTAATGCCGCTAATAAGATAAGGATTACATTGCTGAGTTTAACTCGTTTGAATTTTTAATGGTTGAAAATGCGTTGTACCTTTGTTTTCTTCAATTGACCCTACACTTTATTTATTGCACCCTTAGTAGAATAGTTTTTTTCTTATCTCGCTGTAAGCCAGGTTGTTTTACGCAACCGACGCTTCAGGATCCTTAATCGTATATTTTTTATTTAATTCATAATTTTGGTGACACCTACAAATTCTATTTGGGTTTAATTTCCTTTTCCACTACGCGTGACTCGGAGAACTTGTTGCACTGCCACCCTTAATGTCCTCATATACATGTCAGCTAGCCCGAGACCCACATGTTCTTCCTCATGTAAGTCAGGTCTGTCTGGACCTCGGCCCATAGGTTTCATATACGGCAAGACATCATTTATAGTCCAAATCATTCAGCCCATTTCGTAGTTAACTTTTATTACCTTAGTTTAACTCCTATTTCAGTGCATTACCGGGCGTGGATTGTCTGGAAGGGGTGCCCCAAATCATTCTAGATTATTATTTTTAAAGGACCTCTGTGGAGTGGATCAGTATGCCCCATGTAACCGTCTACACGCTGTATGATGGGGAAGTCAGAGAGGACAGATCGCCAGGCTTCGCGATCCAGGCACACTTCTTTCGCTTCTTGCAGATTAATTAATTGTTTTATACATGCACGTCGGGTATACGAGTACTTTTTTAGTTTCTGAGCAATCTGCTCACGTGGTCTTCATATGCAAGTCTCGGTCTACCCTCTACTTTCGCACAATATAATATTCTTCGTCAATCATTCCTTCTTATTCGTTGGACGTGCCCAACTAACGGAGCACGGCTTTTTTCAGCTTTGTGCCGTCACTTTTATTCAAACCTGCCATAACGCAATATCGTCATAAATATATTATATGTAAGATTTCCAAAATACCGGTTGTCAACGTAAGAAAAAAACATTATATATATATATATATATATATATATATATATATATTATATTCATTTGTTATCAGGTTCATATCGTGGCCAGAGTTCGAACAATGTCAATTCAGAGTAACAATGGAAAATAATCTGCCTAAATTCGTTACGCAGTTTGATGATGAAGGAAAGGATACCATAGGCACCCACATTGAAGAAGTAGACCAATCGGATACTGAGAGCAGTGAGAGCTCAGATACTGAGAACGATACGTAGTAATAAAACACATTTTAGAAGGATACAAGTGTCATTATTTACATTTCACTAAATAATTTTCGATAGCTAAAACCCACGGACCAAGTAGTATGGATAGAGCGTCACACAATTTTGACATGTAACAACTGTTTATGGCATGGCTACTTTGTATTTAAAAGAACTACACTCGCACAGATAAGTAAACGTGTCACATTGCCGCCATTACACGTTGTGTAAAAGTTCAAAAGACGTTCGTATACAAATTGGGCGCCATTTTCATGCATCACCCCATTCATACCTTTTTTTTAGATCCATGACTAAAACTATTATAAATAAGTATGTTGATAACAGTAAATAGAAACTGGTTTTCTAAATTTGTTATTGACCAATGATATACAATACACTAGCGAAAGAGTATTTTAATTGTATTTAATTACCGGAGAGAAATAAGAAAATAAACATTTGAAGAGTTTCTTTACAACAAGCAATAAATAATTATGCAACGATCATATTTGAATTTCTATATCTGAAGAATATATTTCAATCACCTCTTTATTACAAAGGTAATGTTCGCGCGCATTTCTGCTTCTCTTGTAAACAATACCATTGGTCTTGATACTTAAAATTACCCTATATTATTTAACCTTTAAATTCTGTCAAAAATATACTTTTGCTAATACTCGGAAATTAGTGAAATTCCATCAATAAGATATAAAATATTCTGTTATAAGAGTATTTGTTTTTGTTACGTAATATGTATTTAGTGCCTCACTCAATTAACAACCTAAAATACATACTAGTTTGGTATAAATTAATATAATGCTCTGTGTTATTTTAGTCATCTTACAAAAGTTGTCATAGATAATGTGTGTACAATGCATACTTTTTATTAGCATCGCAATTTTAATTACCTACCTACGTAGCCGGTTATTGACAGCCGTTCAGCTGTTACAATTATTATTTTAGGCATCATTAGCTAGGACCTTTAAAAACGGCCAAATTAAATGTTAAGTAAGTAAAACTTTATTGTACACCAATATGAATTAAATTACATCAAATGAAATCATGAAAAGTTTACAAATGGCGGCCTTATCGCTAAGAGCAATTTCTTACAGGCAACCTTTGAATGGACAAAATGATTGCAAATTGTGAGAAATTGGTAGTTTTCTGTGTGAGAAAGAAGAAAACTAAAATCAGAAAAGTTAAGAATAAAGGAAAGTTTGTTTAATGTTTTAAGTCTTTAAAAAGTACCCAGTTTTTTTTTACAAATTAGTTATTTACACATATTTTAGGTACTAGTGAATAGTAGGCTCTATATACAACAACTCACACTCATTTGTAAGACAACTAATATACATTAATACATAAATACAACTTTAAACATAGTAACGATATTAATTTCGATCTTCTATAAATTTATCATTCTTACTAAATATACAATTTCTACATAATTCACATTATATACAAATACAATACAATCTAATTAATTTATATATTGCTTTTAATGAATTTAATTATAAAATACATTAAGTAAGTTTTAATACGAAATCTTTATATCACACAATAAACAAATGCAAGGACGGGTTTCAAATTACTCTAAGAGCCACACTCAATTCAATTATTTAAGCGTTCCTTTTCTTTCTTGTATCGACCCTAAGAAACATTTAAAGTAATCTTTAAACGTTCTTGAGTGTGGCAGTGAACCAAAGGAACTATCTCTAAACTATGTTAGAACCTATTCAAATATAAGCGGTATCCATTATCATATTATTATAAGTCATTAGGTTCTAAATAAATAATAGCGAATGTGTCAGATTGTTAACAGTAATAAGTATATCACAAGAGTAGCCAATACATTTTTGAAAGAGAAATGGAACAAAATTTGTATATCTCAATAAAGGCCATGCATATAATGCTTGTCAATTTCACACCTGCATAGGGCAAAGACGATATAGCATATTTTAATATTTCATTACAACTTATTAGCGACATTTCAATTTACAACTTTGTTAAAAGTCAACCCTAAAGTGCCTTTATCATAAAAATACTGTCCCGACCAGCTGCGTGTCGCATATTAGAATATATAATCTGTATAACCTGTATACAATCCTTGTCGCAGCAGTCTCGATATTCTTAAAGGGTTTGATATGAATAGTAATGGCTTGCGGAGAAGAAAAAGAAAAACAAGAGTCTGGTTTACATCACCTCCGGAAATCCCTTATATTTGTATAGGTTTTTTTACATACAAATATTCATAGCATGGCGTGTCCTATCTTTTACGTAAAAGGCGCCTGCCCTAAATTGATATTCTGTGCCAGTCCGCGCTCAATTTATAAGAATCACATTTCATTTCTACTCAATATATTAATTATAACAATAAAATTTCGACTTCATATATAATTAAGTAGTATATTTAAAATATTACAATTTTATTCTTAATCCGCCACCCTATTTACATAATATTATACACATTATGTAATACTTAATTCAATTAAGTACAATAATTATAATTTAAAATAAATTATGAGACCATTGTTAGGTTATTGTGTTATAAGTTTTGGAAATGTTTGTCGTTGTATGACATGTGGGTGTTAGATTTGGGAGTAATGTAGTTTAATGTTGGAATATCTAGAGGTGGTTGGTTGCTTTTTTTAGCATACTTATTTTGCACAGATTTTTGTATACTGGAATTTGTATGAACATTCAGACTTATCGTATTTAATCCATTTATAGGTTTAACACTGGGACTTGATATGAAATCTGTCCATTCGTCATCATCTACGAAGACAGATGGTTTCTTAGGTTGAGACTGCTGCTGTTTAGGTTTACTCGAAACGAAGTCTCCCCACATATCGTCCTCAGGTGCTTGGTTGGGATTTGTGGTCTTTGCAGTATGAATAGGTGACGCTGTTTTATTCAGAGTGCCAGCACTTAAATCATTTTTCAACGAGTGTACACTTTCGACAGGGTTGAATCTCGAAAGATCCTGCAAGTCTATACCGGGACTTGGCCAGTTGATTTGTGAATAGCTTTCTAATGATAACGGCTGAAGTATTTGTGTAGATTTTAATTGAGTTTGTATATTACTGAAACTTGCTGGAAAAGGCTGTAGAATATTTGTTTGCATCTGTGTATTATAAGATAGAGGACTTTTATTTGTAAGATCAGATTGATTAGAATTAAAACCTACATTATGAGTTAAAGCTTTGTTTGGTCTAGCTATATTTTCAAATGATATGGCATCAGACTTAATACTTTCAAATTTTGAAGACGTATTATCATATTCAATATTACGACTTGATGGGATTTGAGTGTTTTTTTCTGGAAAACTGGTTTTGAACTTTTGACTAGTTGATCTTGAAGGCTGGGCTGACTGAAAAGTATCAAAATCGACATCTACATCATTGGCATCTGGGTTACCGACTCCAGGTTTTGGATCACCACTAAAGCTACTCAATTTATTTTTGTTAGTATTGTCTTGATACTCTGCAGACCATAATGAATTCCTATCTTGTGTTTCACTAGGTTGCGATGATATTGATACAAAATCGGAAAAATCGTCATATGTTTGCCTAACGTCTCCTGGTTCGGGCCAGTTTAGTGTAGGCATAGCATGTTCCACCTTAATAGGTTGCAATAACTCTGTCTGATATGCTATAATTGGTTTAGGTACAGCATTCACAGTTGTCGCAGTTTCTAAGTTGTTCTCTGTTGGTGTTATTTGTTGATTTTCAGTTATAGTACTAGGCACAGAGGTTATGTCAGAAGTGCTTTTGAAGTTTTGGAATTCCCAATATTCATTATGGTCAATACTTGTTTCTAAGGGGCAATCGTCGTTTGGAATGTTTTTATCTATTTGGTTTTGGTTTTCTGACTGAGGAATGAGAACAGTTGGGCGATCGTAATGAATTGTTTTAGATCTAGGTATTTCGGAATCGGTTGGAGTAAAAATATGTGTGTCAGGCAAACTAATTTGCCGTAGAGGTTGAACTCCTATTGTATTGGAAAATATCTTGTCCAATTTTGTAGGTGCAGCTGCTTCAAATACGTCAAGGTCTGTCGGGCCTGGAGTAATTGGTGCGCTTTCATTTTCTGTATTGCAAGCTGAAATATGAAAATTGAAACTAATTAAATATTAATACATGCTAATCTAATACTAGATTCCGAATTGCTACTCAAAGAGGGGTTCCTCTTTGAGTATATTAAATATTTTATCAGACAGGTTTGTCTGAAAAAAATAATGCTCCTTTTGGTTTTGACCGTGTAGCATTTATATATACAACTAGCTGTGCCCTGCTGCTTCGCCCGTGACATAGTTCGGAACACTGGTACCTATTTAACCCTGACATCCCAGTAATGTATTATTATTATAATAATGTTAATAATGTCAGATATTTGCCTGGTTTGTTGACATTTATCATTACTCCTTCGCTCTCCTGTGTAAGAGTAAGAGCCTATAGAGCCTTCCTCGATAAATGAGTTATTCAACACAAAAAGAACTTTTAAATTCAAACCAGCTTGAGTTACCTTAACATCCAAACTCGCACAACTTTACCTCTTTAATCATGAATAACAAAGTAATGGTGACTGTTTGCCGTCCACATTTAGCCCAAATATAGTTATCATGACGAAGGCATCTTCCACAAAAAGATTTTTGGCAATTAGGTGATATTTGCCAAAATAGAAAGAAGTTTAATATTGTCAAATATGTAGTAGCGGAGCATGGGCTGCTTGAATTAGGTCCGTATTCCAGGACGTTTCTCAATACTCAATCAATGCTTGAGGCTAGTTTTTGCCTTATAAATACTACTCTCGGACCTAACGGAGGTCCATTTTCAAGAGAAGCGTCGAGTCACGTCGGAAGCTGCGCTGGTACTCTAAAAAAGCGACCTCCGTTAGGTTCGCAACTAGTCGGGAAATCCCGAAACTTACACGTGAGTACAACCGTTTACTTAGTAATAGCGAAAGTTGCTTAAAGCTATCATCGATTACCAAACACTGAGTTAGCAGGGCTCCGATAGCTTCAAGCCATGATCAAAATAGGTATTCTTTACAGGTAGTATGATATAACCACTTTTATTACAATGTTTGTTATTTATTAATTGTTGGTTGATTATCATATTAATCCTTATAACTAAATATGAAAATATAACTTACCATGCGAGAGTAATTCTGAAATCTTGAGGGTGGATTGGTTATGAGCCATTTGGTCTAAGGTGGCCATTAGGTGTTCAAGGTCGAGGAGTAGGGTTTCAGCATATGTGACTAAAGGATAAGGATTAAGCAGATATTTTACAGGTGGATGTTTTTTTATCCAAGTGCAAGACATGCAAAAGAATTTTACCATGGTGAGTAAAATCAATGAAAAAAGCTTAATGTAGCTCTCTGAGATTAATGATTACCTAAGCAGTTTTAAAAACAGATTTCCCGTTATATATCACCATTGAAAACCCACTTAATTAATCATCAACCATCTTGCTGGTACAGTAGTTATTGCCATTTCCTTATTCAATAAAATACTTCAAATCGCAGCTAACTGGATGGTGCATATTAATTGTGTATTTGTTTTAGCCGACTTGCATAATGTGCCAGTTTATATCATTGAGGTTAATTAAATCATTTGTTACTAACACAGTAAATGCAAAAACAATTTTAACTCACATTCTCGGTCATCAGTTGTGAAAGGATCATTCCAAGTCGTGGGCTTGCTTGATTGTTTCTCAGTGACTATTTCATTTTGAAGAACAAATGTGGAAGGAACTGAGGCTTGCTTGTGTGGTTGAAGAGGTGCATTGCTCAAGTTTGCTGCATATTTTGGCATGTTGCTACTCCATTTAGGACCAAATAACTAGAACAATGTTATAAATAGATATAATATGGACAAAACTGGGTTCTATCAGAAGACAGTGATAAAAATTCTGTAAGTTTAGAGCCTTTCTCAATACAGAAGAAATATCCAAAGTTACGTCCCGGAGCCACCTCACTAAGATAAGCACTGTGGGTTGTGACTTATCAGTCCACCACAGTGCTACCTCTAAAACTGCATTTTTCTTTTACCAGCATTACCATCCTATAGTAACTAAACTAACGAACTACCTGCTGTATTACTGAACCTTTAGGTAGTTGAATATCTCCAGTCATATAGTCTACAGAAGATAATAATAGTCTGAATAAAGTGTTGTAATACGCAATATAAGAATTATTAAACAATAACTTGCTATATTGAACATACAATACAGTTATACAAGCCAACTTGGCCTACAAACAACCACATCTGCTAACTGACCTATTAGTATTTCTAATTATCTTCGCGCTGTAAGCAACTGCAATCTGAATAGCTTTCAACAATGTCTAAAAAATAATCCACAGCTGACTTTAGCACATAATCAAGGCAGACCAGGCTCTCCACAGTAGAGAATTTGGTTGACTGCAATTGAGATCTGATTTGACTTATTTACGGTATGGTTGTAGCTGACAGCGATGTGGAGTTCTTTGATGCCTAATATTTTATTTTATTTACCCACTCTAAAGTACTGCTGACTTTTTTTTAAGTAAATATTCCTTACCTTCCTTTTTTAATATGTGTAAAGTTTATAGTAGCTGTAAGTTGTAAATATAAATGTAATATAGAACTAAGTTGTTAAGGCATTAAAGATGGCAATACTTACTATATTTCTAGAATCAATACATAGTGCTTTTAGAAGAGTTTTTTGTCCCAATGAGTTATTCCAGTTCACAATGTATGGTTGTCTCTCGTCTGTTTCCATTAAGTGACCCCATGTTTCACTTAATAAAGTCTCTAATTTTCCTTCATACTCAGTTGCAGGTTCTGATATTTCTTCTAAAAACACAGAACTTAATACTTTAGTAATGCTCTCTAATACTTGTTGTTCACTATCTGTGGACTGTAAATTAAATACTGGGAAATCATGACAATCAGATGCTTCTTCCACTATCAGTTCATTTGTTTCACTTTTTATTGAAGATGATTTGAAATCATCAAAATCACCAAAGTCATCTGCTTCTGAGTCATTAACTGTCTCTTTAAATTCACAATTTATTTGCTCTGTGTTAACTTTCCCTAGAAGACCTTTTACAACTACAGATTCTACTGTACAAGATTTATTCTCTTCAAAGTTAGCTGTAAAGTGTCCAAATTCAAAATTATTAGAATCATCACTTCCCCAGGGATCATCACTTTTATCTACAATATTTGTAACATTACTTTTTGCATTTATAGATTGGAAATCATCAAAATCACCAAAATCGTCATCTATGACCTGTTCTTCTGGTTTTGATTCACTATGTTTATATGGCAATGTAGTCTCTGAATTCTCAACACTTTCTTCTAATGTGTAATGTTCATTGGATGCTTGTAAACCACTAATATCTTTATCCTGCAAACTATAATGAGTTTCTTCAACATCAACTTTCGATGCTTCTTGAAATGACTGTGTATTTAACTCTTTTAAGGAATCACTAACATCTTTTACATTGTCATCAAAAGATGACAGATTAATATTATCACAACTTGGACTATCATTATCTGAACTATGTGGAATGTCTAAAGATTTCACATCATGTGATTCACTAGTTTCAATCTGTTCACTATTATTTGCTATAATAATTTCAATTTCTTCATCCAATTTTAAATCCAAATCTTCAATATTCATGTCTTCATCACATTTTAACTTATTTTCAACTATATCATTGGTCTCAAACAAATTATGGACAACGATATTGGATTCTGGTTGTTGCTCATTTTCATATTGTAAGCACTCTTCTTTTATATGTTTGCTGTCTATATTTTCTGCTGTCTCATGTCCTTTGATTTCATGTGCTTTGTTTTCAGGTGTGCTTTGAAAAGTATTGTATGAAGAAAAGTTTCCATAGTTGTAACCATTGTCTTCTTCATCATCATCATCTTCTTGTGATACTGTAAATTGAGGTAAAAATGTATCTATACTAATCTATATAAATAAAAATGAACCACTAAGTATGTCACAAGACGGCTGTATCAATTAGAGTATTTTATTATTTATTCCTTGAGCCCTAAGGAAGGTCTTTATGGTGAGAAAAATTTCAATGGGAACGGGAAAAGCTTCATTATGCAGGCGGAGCTGTGGACTTTATCTAATATGGAATAAAAATATGTTTGTCCTAATTGGTAATGTTTAGGAAAACGGTATCAATTTCAGAATTGATTCCACCAAGAGATTTTAGCCAAACTTAACATAGGCTGTTAATGTATTTAAGTATTAATAAAACTTTAGATTAACATATGAACAAAATTGATACTGATTGATGGGATAAATGTTGTCAGAATATAATGTTATCAATTTGACACAGATCAAGTGTAGAATTGTATTAACTTCTCTTTATATGATAATAACAAAACACTAATACAGTCTACTGAACAAATACCTACCAAGAATATTATGATAGTACATTTGATTTTCCTGCAATTGACCAAGAACCTAGACACAGTCTTCCATGCCAATGGGCCAGCGCTAAAAGTATGCTAAATGATGTGGCCATAGTTATCATAGTTAATAACAATGAAAACACTAAAATTAATACAAAATTATGTCTACCTAATACAATTGTGCATCACAGTACCACACATTTAATAAAATTATTGTATTCTGTATCTACCTACCTACTACAAAAACACAGTGCTTAACATGATCACTAAACATAACTATATGAGGATAAAATGACCTATAAAGTAATGATAAGATTTTCATAAAGGAGCTCGAAAGTTCATAACAATCTAAAATTTCATAGGCGTTCTGCACTTACAATTATATGATAAATCGAAATCTTCATGGTCTTTGTCGTCTTCACATTGGTCTGGTGGTGGAGGAGTACTACAAACAAGTGGTGGTATCGACATACTGAGAAATAAGTTTCGACAACCTTTACTGTAACACCTAAATCACATGAGTAATAATATCGCACCAGTATTTTCTTTTCTATAACAACTATTATGACATACCAAGAAACGTTATATTATGGTTATGGAATTAGGACAGCTGTTTACTAAATTGACAAAATTTTGCTGCAATGAAACTGCAACTGATTTGGAAAAGCTGACAATCACATCACAAGAGAATAACAGATTATTTGACATCTGTCTTATAACTTCTTTTTTTTTTAATAATTATTTAATGGCCTGGTTCCTAAGACCTTTTAGCCAAATCTTATTTTTTATATCATATTTCTTCAATCTTATCTTCTAATTAGTCCTGTCCAGTCGATGTCGTGTCCTCAGGCTACGTCCTGGTCCTTGCCCTCAGTATAATGGTGATTCTTATACTAAGGTTGTCAGTGGACGTTTCGCGGCAAGAGAAAAAATAGCATTTCACTGCATATATATCATTGACTTTCACTATAGCACGTTAAATCAACTTTTATGTACAAGAAATCACCACTCCCGCACATAAAACAAGATAAATGCACTAGTTTTAGAAAATAATATAAAGCAAGCGTCCGCACTTGTCACTCTTCCCGCCAAATGTCCTTATAACTTCTATTTGGTCTTTCGACACGGAACAGACCTTAGTCTCTCAATCAGAGACAATTCAGTCTAGCTCGCTGCTCAACCGACTGGACAAGTTTTCTCATTCACCTTTACAGGTAATATTACTTAATAACTGCGGGACAACTCTCACAACTCCAAACTAAGCAGAGCTTGTACCAAGGTAACCAGATAACTGATAAACATAGGCATATTATCACGCATTTATCCCTGAAGGGGTAGGCAGAAGCATACTTTAAGCCCGCATTTCACCGTATGCACTTTTGTCCCACTTAACAGGGAGTTAACCCATTACCGCGTTGAAATGGACAGACGCAGGATGTGTCGACCTAATGCTGAATTTTTTCAAGCCGCTCATAAGACCTTCAACTGGGCTTAATGACTGCCATGTTACTGGCAACCGGGAACAAAACTTTGTCAAGGAGCTCCTCAGTGGCATCCAGATAGCAAGCATCAGCGTAATCAATGATGGGATGTATAAGCGATAAAGCCAAATAAATTTTAGTTTTCAGGGGCAAGAAACATTGAAGAGTTCTCAGTGTATGAAATTCAAAGTTCACCTTTTTACTGACCTCAACAATTTGTTTACGCCAAGAGAGATTGGAATCCATATAGTTTAATAATTTTTTTGCTGAAACAGCAATATCAAGAAGCACTGGAGTAACCGACGAATTAATGATACCTCCACGAAAGTGTCTACTCCCTATTGTTAAAGCCTGTGACTTAGTTGTGTTAACTAATAAGCCAAAAGGCTTAGCCCAATTATTTAATCGATCCAAATCGCAGTTCATGTCATCGATAGCTATTCTAATATCTGTTGCCGCAAAATGACAGTACAGCTGCAGGTCGTCCGCATAGAGATGGAAGTGAGAAGAAATAAATTTAGTGAGAGTATTGCACAGATATAGAAGAGTAAGCAGATCAAACATTTGTGAAAAATAGTGTAGCCTATTTCACACATATAAACAGGTAGCTTAATCCAGGGTCGCATTCAGCTATCATATCATGTCATTTTAATATCTTTCATAATTTATGTTTATTAACCAAACGTCTTGTTTAATGGTATCCTTAGAAACCCTAAAACAATATTAACATAATTAATTGAATTGGGCACTACATTTAGCTTGACTTTGGATATTGAAATTGCAAACAATTTGCTGAACTGAATTCGTCCCCATGCCGTAACAGTACAAAATGTATGTAAATTAACAAAAATCTTAGATGTAGATGACGATAGCGACCAAACGGTTTATGGAACAGATGCTATGAACCATATATTAACACCTTTTCAAGTGTTCGTCTAGAAGAATCACCATTATTGAATAAAAATCTTAAAAGAGTAAGCTCTTTATTCTCCATAGCCCAGCGAATATCATCAGTAACTTGAAGGAGTGCTGTACTTGTACTATGTCCTGGGCGAAATCCGGATTGAAAATTACTAAGTAAATTATGGCGTGTTAGAAAGCAGGTCAGCTGTCTGTGAACAATATGCTCTAGAACTTTTGAGAGAATTGGTAAGATAGATATAGGCCGGAAATTGGATAATATAGTAGGGTTTGGAATTTTAGGAAGAGGAATAACATGTGCCAACTTCCAATAATTTGGGAAATTAGCTGTGTAAAAGGAGTAATTAAAAATTAAATATAATTACTCCTTTTACTCAGCTAAAAAAGAACATGTAAGATAGCAGGAAGAATAGGAAGAATCATCCTAGAGCTTATACCGTCATTGCCCACAGCTGTAGAGGAGATGGAAAGTAAAGCATTCTGCACGTCAAGTTCCGACACAGGACTAAGATTAAATTAAGGGATATGTGGTATCGATAAATTCAAAAGTGACTCAGATTCAGATTCATTTATTTACAAGAATGTAGGTATTACAATGATGATCTTATAATTATGAAGCCCCATGTACAATCTACCACTGTAGTGTGGTGTGTAAATATTACATTATATACAAAAAAAAAGACAATCATACAGACAAAACAATAATAGGTAAGACATAAACAAAAAAAAAAGAAAGAAAGAATGCAAAGTAAATTCAATTTTTGGTTTAGACGGAAATCATAATAATTTAACTAGAGGTGACCAACAAATTCAATTTATCATTTAAAAATTGCCAAGTGACATACAAATTAAAAATAATGTCAAGTTAATTAAAAAGTCCATAGTAAAAATTGTATTAAAGTAAAAATCCGAATAATGACAAATTTTTGGTGAGTTTTGATGTCGTGTCGCTGTTTACAAATACACCGATAGAGGACGTACTTGAGATAATAGCCGACCTATTAGAATACACTGGCATACCTATCGAGTATATGGAGTTGATACTACATACTGACTAGCGGCTATTTTGTGTGGAAGGGTGAATACTACCTTCAGATCGACGGTGTAGCCATGGGTTCTCCTATAGCTCCAGTTGTAGCCAACATATTTATGGAATGGTTTGAAGATACCTCATTGGCTAACGTTCCATACAAGCCGAGACACTGGTGGCGGTATGTGGATGACGTGTTTGTCATTATTCGGAGGGATAGTGTAGGGCCATTGTTGCAACACCTGAATGGTGTCCATCAGAAGATTGCATTTACCGTGGAATACGAGAAAAACCTTTTCTCGACGTACTGGTGAAGCGAGATTCGAGTGGTCGACTATCTCACGGGATATACAGAAAGCCAACTCACACAGATAGGTATCTGAGAGCGGATTCACATCATCACCCAGCTCATCTCGCTTCAGTTCCACGGACGCTTATTAACAGGGCTTTGAGATTGTGTGACCCGGAATACCTGGATACTGAGCTGGAGCATGTGAAGGGTGTGTTGTGCAGCAACGGATACAACTGGAGACAGAGTTGGCGGGTGGCTAATACGTGTGCACGGACTCGCCCTGCATCGGTGGAGAGAGCGGTGGCTTTCCTCCCATATGTCAAAGGGGTGACGGATGTGGTAGGACACTTGTTACGCCGAAGATACAGCATCAAGACCATCTTCCGTCCCCTTACACAATTTCGACATCTACTGTGCTCTCCAAAGGATAAAGGAGACCCTCTGGGTGTCCCCGGTGTTTATGTGATTCCCTGTGATTGTGGAAAATGTTACGTCGGGGAGACAAAGCGGAACGTTTCTACGAGACTCAGCGAGCACATACGTTCCATGAAGAACCAAGATATCAACGGATCCGCACTGAGCTCTGATACGCGTCACTATATCCGTTTTGATAAGGTGAAGATCTTGTCGCGGGAGAAGCACTTTGTACCCCGGAAAATTCGAGAAGCCATAGAGATAGGGAGGCGGCCGAATTTTAATAGAGATGGGGGCTGGAGTTTACCTCCTACATGGAAGCCGTGCCTTCGAGTTGCTCGTTGTTATGTGGAAAGCGAGTCTGTTGAAGACACAGTGAGCTATGCATGCAGAGACGCTCCAAATAGTTTGGATGGCAGCGATAGTGAAGCGGATCTCACGTGTGCCTCGGCGCAACCCTACGTCCACCGAATACCCAAACAACAAAACGCGGGCAGCGCGCGAGCGGCGAGAGCGGATGCGCGCAGTGTGCGTAAAGAGTGCTCGGCGAACGGTTCGCACCTGTGAAAAAGGCTGTCTAAATACAGCTGGAACCGGTCGGTCTATTACTGGTCGTAAAAACGTGAGTAATCCCGTTTACTTATTTATAATTAGTATTTTCTTTAACTTTGTTTTAAACGTATCCATATTATATATTTTTAATGTTTCTGGTATTTTGTTATACACTTTTGGTGCCATACACAGCAAACTCTTGGACATCAGAGTTGTGTTTGCATTATGTAAGCACAACTTGTTATTATTGTTGAAATTTTCGCGTCTGTTGCGTTTTACTAAATCAGAGTTGCGCGGGAACAAGTGAAGATTATTATGAACAAACAATGCTACCTCGAGAATGTAAAGGGACGGAAGTGTTAAGATATTATACTTTATAAAATATGGCTTACAGCTATCTGTCGACTGCAAGCTAAACATGGCCCGGACACAACGTTTCTGAGCTTTAAACACTACGTCTTAGTTAGTAGAATTGCCCCAAAAAATAACACCATAACGCAGTATTGACTCTGATAGGCCATGGTACGCAATAAGTAGAGCATCAATATTAACTATTGGGGCTAGCTTATATAGAGCGTATGCAGAACTACTGACTCTTTTAAACGTTTGTTCAACATGTTCCTTCCAATTTAGCCGCTTGTCAATAATGACACCCAAGAATTTTGCTGAGGATTTTGCCTCTCGTTTTTTTTGATTATTATAAGCAATTATTAGGTTACACGGTTTTGACCTTTGACTGAAGTGCATAATATGAGTTTTTGTAAGATTAATTTTTAAATTATTGTTGTTAAGCCACTCAACAATCGATGCTAAACAGTCATTAATATTGTCTAAGTAATATTCGGCATTTTGGCATTGAATAGAAACTGTGCTATCATCTGCAAACAGAGACATCGTGTGTATAGTATACTTAGGTAGGTCATTAATATATAGAATGAACAAGAGAGGTCCTAATACACTTCCCTGTGGCACGCCATAAGCCAAAGCCTGCGTCATATCACAAAAGATAGCACATACCGGTGATCGTTTATCAACATTCTTAATTATCTTTTCGTAGAGATCATAGATAGCTTTGTTCGTATTCCTATTTGCCCTAAAGCCATTTTGTTCGTGACATAATAGTTTGTGATGTTCTAAGTACGCATAGATTTTATTATGTACGCATATTTTTTAAAAAAATCGAAAGATACCGACTTTTTAAAAAAATATGGGTACTAGTGTAATTGGCCTATAGAATTCCATTAGTTCTGTATTTTCTTTTTTAAACAGTGGCTTTACAACTGACACTTTAAGTTTATTAGGATATGTTCCATCAATAATACATAAATTTAATATAAAACTTAAATGTCCACTTATAAATAAATTTGCTGCTTTAATTACTTTTGTACAAATGTCATCATATCCCACAGTGTGTGTATTTTTTAGTCCTAAAATAATTTTCTGTATGTCATTTGGTACACTAGGAGATATAAATATAGATTTTTGTGTTCCTATTATTTTAGAAGTTACATTATAGCCTGATCCCGCTATTGGCTTTATTTTATATATAAAATAATTGTTAAATGCGGTGGCTATTTCGTAGGGGTCAGTAACAATATTATTCTCAACTTGAATTTTAGTAATATTATCATGAGGAATATTGTATTTTGAGTTGTTTATTATGTTCCACGTGCTTTTGGATATGTTTGCCGACTGCTTAATTTTATAAATATTTTGTGAACGCTTTGTGAGTCTAATATTTTTTTAAATAATTTAGCATAATTCATGTATGCATTTTTATTTCGAGTACAAGGTTTTTGCCTATATTTCCACAGTAGTTGGCGTTTCTTATTACTACATTTTTTTAGGCCACGTGATATCCATTTCGGTTTCTTATAGATTTTAAATGTCACTGTTTTAAAAGGAAAACATTGGTCATAAAAATATTTAAAATGTTTTATAAAGTAGTCATATGCTATATTAGGATCAGATTCTCTATACATGTCAGGAAAAGTAAAAGTACTGAGACAATCAGTCAATTTTCATATATTATTATTACAAATGTAGTGAATACGTTTTCGCCACACTTTGATTAGGGGTATTCTTTTAGAGGGAAATCGCATAGCCTGCGCAGTATGATCTGATAAAGCAAACTCCAACACCTCCGCCCTACACGGCTTAGAGAAATTATGTGCAAAATTATCTAAGCATGTTTTACTAATTGGTCTAGTCGGTTCATTTATTGCTAATGTCATATTATAATTCATTAAGATACTTAGAAAGTCTCGAGTTTTCCTATTTTGCCTTAAAATATTAATGTTGAAATCTCCCGCCTGTTTAACAACTGTAAAAGAGTTACTAGTTTACAAAAAAAAGTATCTAAGTTACGGTCCTGAGGCACTCTATAAATACATACTATAACAATACTATGTCCAATTAGTTCTATAGCACAACATTCAAAAGCCCCTGGAGTTGATAAAGATTTTATCTCTGGCAATTCCCTCCATTCGTGTTCCTTTTTCACAAGTATGCATGCCCCTCCACGGCTTTTGTTGCATCTACTGTAACATGCAGCTAATGAATAGTTTGGTATATGTAAATAATTTTCATAGCCGGCCATTATGAAGTGCTCCGTAACACAAAGTATATCAAACTGTACGTATCTGTCAACAAGTTCTGCTAGACGGATGGACAATTCGTCTGATTTACTTACCAAAGCAGCGATATTTTGGTGTAGTATATTTAAATACTTATTTTATTTATCTATCACGCCTTATCCCCGAAGGGGTGGCAGAGGCATATATATTATATGCCCACTTTTCACCATGTGTATTCCTGTCCCACGTAATAGCCCATTGCCATGTTGAAATAGACAGACGCAGGTTGTTGCTACCGGCTATAAGGCCTTCAACCTTAATTGGCAACCGGGACCAACGGCCCAACGTGCCTTCCGAAGCACGGAACTGGTATGGGTCTAAAGGGCCGAATGAATTTAATAAAATGCGTCTATTTTAGATGTTAAATTTGGAAGAAATTTTGAACCCGTTGCCTTTTTAGTGAGGTGGTAACAAAAAGGCTAAAAGGTCTTATGTGCTAGACACTCATTAGCACGACCAATTAAAGTCCTGGTAGTCTCGGACTGAATATTTAAATACTTATTCGTGAAAAAACTGTATTTCACTGTTTACAACTTCCGGGTTATATATATAGCCCGACAGTAACCTGTTATTTTGCTGTATTTTGATAGTCAGTTTCGTAATAGAATCAAATATGGCTCTTATGCCAAAATTATTAATTGAACCCGAGTGTTTGCGAAACATTGTATGATCATATTTTAGGACATTATTAGAGTCACAAAAGTACACATTTTTATGGGTTTTGGGACGAAGTTCCTTATCGCGCGTTGTGAAAGGGGGCTAGACGGAAAAAAATCTTACGAAAAGTTGTCACGACACTCAAATTCTTACGAAAAGGTGTCACGACACTTTTTGCTATTTGCTTTTTTTATTTTATATTTTTATTAATTATTTATTAATACATTAACATCATCTTTTTAAATCTTACGAAAAGTTGTCACGACACTTTTAGCTTTTTGCTTTTTTTATTTTATATTTTTATTAATTATTTATTAATACATTAATATCATTTTTTTACATCTGTTGTTAGTTACATATTATATTATCTTTTTTATTTTTTATTTATAAAAAAAAACTTTTTTTAATTTTTTTTTTTTAACTTCGTTCCATCCGGGTGTCCCTGACACCTCTCAAGTTTTTTATTTCTTCATTGAGTTGGTTATTGAAGAGTTGTATTCGTGAGTTGTATATACGTGTATTATATTTATATTTATAAGTGGGCGCGCAAAGCACAACATTTGTATGGTTCGTGTCATTAAGTACCTGACTAATGAATAGAATAATGCTTGAAAAATCTTTTGTGTCCCTGAAGTCATCCTCGCCCATTAATACAATACAGTAGTCCAACATAGTGAAGCCTTTCGTCTTTTCCTGTAACCCATCCAACATTTGTTTTATGCTACAATGTGGTTTTAGATAGTGACATATATCAGACCGACTGCAATGTATTCTGTTTAACACTTGATGTTAGTGATGTAGATGGAAGTGAGAAGCTTTTACTTAAAGCACACAAGTCTGTAAAATGTGTCACACAGTCAGTGGATCTACCAATTCCCACAGATATAAGAAAACGCCAGATGTCGGGAACAGTACGATTTTCAAGATTTTCGTGGAAATGGCGTCTTTCGGCATCTCTACACATTCTACTGCAGCAATTCCGAAGGGTTTTATAGCGATTCAGGTTATATTCCGATGGGTCGCGCTTGTATCTGCTTTTCGCCTTATCCCTACAAGCCATTACATTTTTAATATTGATAGTAAGCCAAGGCGCTGGATTATGTCTAATTTTGACTTTGCGGATGGGAGCATGACAGTCTGACAGAATATACTGACCATAGTATTGACATCATCGGTATTATATATTGAAGACCAGTCTATGAGCGCTACATCACGATGCAAGTCCTCCAAATGTATGCACCTGAAATTTCTCAAAAATCGAAACTGTGGCCTACGCTTAGGAGGGCGATGTGTGTGTTTTTTTACCTGGCAACACTACATAGTAAATTTCGTTAACGTAATCTTAATTTGATGTTTAAAATAATATTACCATAGCCGGAAAGCTTATAAACCGTATTTCCAGTAAAGGAAAAATGATTATAATATATAAAAATCAAGAAATAACATATAAAACCGGTTTAGAAATAACATATAAAACAATTATATACGGAAATATACAAGATTCTATAATTATGGATATGCGTGACATTAGATGTCATGTGACATATCAGAATTAATTTCACAAACATGAAACATGAAACGATATCGTTGCTAAATGCTTACAAGATCCATGGCTAAAAGGAATGCACAAGAACCATCTCCGGATTCGCCGCATTGCTCCGCCTCGCAGTCCACGGTGAGCATATCCGCTACACCGACTGCTGTTGAGGCGCTGAGCTCGAGCTCCAGCGGCGAATATTTCTCTCCGCCGTCGTCACCACCACCAGCGCGGCGGCGTGGGAGAGGCCGGCCACCGACACGCTTGGAGTCCCGAGGCCCACCGGCTTCGAATAGGGCTCCCGCTACCGGGCGTAATGTGCGCCGCATGCGATGGACTGATTCTATGAATGAGAACGTCATGCGGGCATATTTTGTGGCTACAGAGGGGGGAATTAACGAGTTCAATAACGAATTAATGAGTTTCAGGATCTTGAACCAGGTGTCAACGTTACGGCACAACGTCTATCGGATCAAGTGCGTGCTATCCAACGTTGTCATTTGTTGGATAGTACTGCACTTGAGAGGCTACTCTCTGACTTACGGCAAAGAAATGCTATTTCTCCCGCATCACAACCCATAGGGGAATCAAGACCATTACCTCTCACACCTAACGATGTTGGGATGGATAGCGTATATGGCACTGGTGTGTGCCCTGGATTCACAATTACCTAGTTATTTAGATAATAGCGAAAATCTCAGTGATACGCACTCAATTTTGTATTGTGCAGCTGTTGCAGCATGTCGAGTAGCTGGTAGGCGTAGGGGACCGCCACCCTACACGCGAGGCCCGACACGGCGGGAAGTGGAGGATGGAGTGCAGGGTAGCTGCGTGGAATGTTAGGGGAGGAATGACAGATAAGATGAATGAGTTGATGGATGTTATGAATGAGAGAAAGTTAGATGCAGTGTGCTTGACAGAGACCAAGCGCAAGGGCAGCGAAGTCTTGGAGCTCCCGGGTGGGATGCTCGCGCTTTGGTCTGGAGTACCAGAGAGCGAGCATGGCAGTCGAGGGGTTGGAATTTTGCTGTCCTCGCGATTGGCCTCCGGTATGTATGAGTACAAACTGGTAGGTCCTAGAATCCTCTGGATCCGTGTAAAACTTGGTTTGACGAAGATTTTCCTGGTAGCTGCTTACGCGCCAGTATCTTCGTCGAACGCAAGTGAGCTAGAGGACTTCTGGGAGAGTATGAGAGAAGCTCTAAATGTGATAGAAGGAAATGAAAGACTTATAGTATGTGGAGACTTGAATGGATGGGTGGGTACCGCTCGCGATGGTTTTGAGTCGGTACTCGGGAAGGTTGGGGGATAAAAGGGTGAACGACGCTGGCAAGCTAATACTGGCATTTTGTAAGGAAAAGGATTTGTTTGTGGCGAACACAATGTTCAACCACAAACAAATTCATATGTATACGAGGAGATGTAAGTCAAAGAGAAGCATGATAGATCTATTCCTAATGGATAGTCGGCTCCGTAAACAGGTGATGGACACAAGGGTTTATCGAGGCGCTGAGCTGGAATCAGACCACTACCTAGTCATAACTAGGATTAGGGGTCTGTTCGCGGGTTGGCGTCATCGTATCGAGTGTCCTGAACCTGAGCCGACTTATAGCATCAAAAGCTGGAAGCTGCAGGATGCATCCATTAGGGATAAATATAATGAAAGGGTAGCCGAAAAGCTTGGCGACGTCAATGTAAGCAGTGAGAATGTGGAAAGTGTATGGCAGAACCTTAGGGACAGTATGATAAATGCCGTTGTGGAAGTGTGTGGAGAAACGAAAAGAGGCAGTAGTAATAAGCGTGATGCATGGTGGAATGAGGAAGTGAAAGAAGCAGTTAGAATGAAGAAGAAAGCATGGCTAGACTACTTAGCCTCGCGGAATGATTTTAATATGAAAGAGTGATACAAGCTGCAGAAAGTTAACACGAAGGCACTGATAGAAGAAGCTCGTGAAAGGTGCAGAATGAAAGCGGATGAAAGGTTGTCGTCCAATTTCCGGGATAATGCCAAGCTCTTCTGGAAAGAGGTAGGCAAGACCCGGAGTTGTTCGGCAATCTGCATTATGAATAAAGTGCTTAGTGTTAACAATGACGTCCTAACAGACCAAAGTGACGTCCTGCAGAGATGGAGTGAATATTATGGAAAGATGTATGCAAGAAAAGACAGAGATGCCACGTCGGGAAGTGGAGCTCACTTCGATGCTCCGGATCCCGATGTCATTGAAGTCATTAGTATGAAAGAAATAGAACAAGCGATAAGAAGTATGAAATGTGGTAAGGCTGCGGGAAAAGACAGAGTTACTGCTGAGATGATCAAGTACGGTGGGTCGCGTGTCTGGGACACACTGTGCTGGCGGACGGGTGAGGTCCCAGATGACTGGCGAGTAGCAGTTTTAGTACCTATTTACAAAGGGAAAGGCTCGCGCCTAAACTGCTCCAGCTACAGGGCGATCAGCTTGGTCAGCTTAGCTAGTAAGGTGTATGCAAAGGTTATAACGGCACGAATGCAAGAAAAGTCTGAAAGGTATTTATGGGAGGCTCAATGCGGATTCCGACGTGGAAGAGGTTGCATGGATCAAGTGTTTTCTCTCCGCATGATCGCGGAAAAGTTACTGGCTCTTAGCCAGAAGGTTTTCTGCGCTTTTGTGGATCTAGAGAAAGCATTGGATAACGTTGTGAGAGAAACGCTGTGGGACTTGCTGCCAGGATATGGTGTGGACAGCTCGCTACTGCGGGCAATACAGTCGCTTTATAGGGACTGTAAGGCTTGCGTGCGAGTAGGGGGGGATGTGTCACCTCTTTTTGATGTCTGTACAGGCGTCAAACAGGGATGTGTCATGTCCGCCTGGCTGTTCATAGTGTATCTGGACAGCTGCCTACAGAAGTTGAAAGATTTTAATATGGGTGTGAATTTGGGTGACTTTACAGTAAACTGTCTGCTGTACGCTGATGATGCAGTGCTCATGGCCTCATCAGAAGCCGACCTACAGGCATTAGTCACTAATATGAAAGAGGGGTGTGAAAGTAAGGGTCTCCGCTTGAATGCAAGTAAAACTAAGGTTCTAGTATTTGAAAGAGGTGACGTAAGAACTATATGCGAGATTAGGGTAAACCAGGAACGTCTAGAGCAAGAGAATGAAATTGTGTATTTAGGAAGTATGTTTAGCGCGGATGGAAGATGTGATTCGGATGTAGAACGGCGAGTAGCTGCCGGAAACAAAGTTAACGGTCCTTTGTCCCAGTTAGTAAAGCGACAAAGCATCGTAAAAGAAGCACGAATGGCGATTCATAACGCAGTGCTAGTGCCAACTTTGCTTTACGGTAGTGAAACCTGGGTATGTCAGCAGATGCATGAAAGTAAATTGAATGCTGTGGAGATGCGATCACTTCGAAAATTGTGCGGCGTTACCTTGGCCGACCGAATACGTAACGAAGTGATACGCAATATGGCAGGTTTGAATGAAAGTGTCAGCGTTAAGCTGGAAAAGGGCGTGCTCCGTTGGTTTGGACACGTCCAACGAATGAGTGAGGAACGATTGACGAAGAATATATATTGTTAAAAAGTAGAGGGTAGAAGGAGTCAGGGAAGGCCGAGACTTACATATGAAGACCACGTGAGCAGATCGCTCAAAAACGGAAAGGTCAAAAGTACTCGGATACCCAGACGTGCGTGTATGAAGCGATTGATGAATCTCGAAGAAGGGAAAGAAGTATGCATGGATCGCGAAGCCTGGCGATCTGTCCTCTCTGACTACCCCGTCAGGGATACAGCGTGAAGATAGTTAAGTTTTTAAGTCATTTGTTGGATAGTACTGCACTTGAGAGGCTACTCTCTGACTTACGGCAAAGAAATGCTATTGCTCCCGCATCACAACCCATAGGGGAATCAAGACCATTACCTCTCACACCTAACGATGTTGGGATGGATAGCGTATATGGCACTGGTGTGTGCCCTGGATTCACTATTACCTAGTTATTTAGATAATAGCGAAAATCTCAGTGATACGCACTCAATTTTGTATTGTGCAGCTGTCGGCATGTCGAGTAGCTGGTGTTAAGTTCCCAGGCCACAAAACCACTACTCGACTAATTCCTGCTGTACCACTGTGGCAGTACAGGATTGAACGGCGGATTGCTGAGGCCAAAGTACTCATTGGCAAGCTTAGCTGCATTAGATCGGGCAATACTCGCCCGAGAGTTATGCATTTTGTAACTCGGGCTTTTGCAGGAACTGGAATAAGTGATTACGCAAACCGAGTTACAGAACGCATTGACTTCCTAAAGCAGAAAGTTTGTGCAAACCGCATTAGACGATACAAAACTAGAACAAATAGATATGTCCTGAGTCGCACATTTCAAAAAGATGAGCGGCGGGTTTATAGAAATTGGGAGCAACCAGATGCAGTGGGTGACACGCATTTACCAGATAATTCATTTTGGCGTAGTATTTGGTCAGTGCCTGTTACCCATACAGAGAGGTGAACGGATGAGAGGTGTCAAGCGAATGTGTGACTCCATTCATCCAATGGAGCCACTATCAATAACATCTGATGATGTTGCAAATGCAGTCCGTCAACTTCCTAACTGGAAAGCTGCAGGACCAGATGGACTGCACAATTTTTGTCTAAAGTGGCTCCGGAGTTCACACAGTCATCTGGCATCTCAATTTCAATCATCCTTAGAATCTGGGTCTCTTGGAAGCACCAAGTTTTATGACCACTGGTGTAACCTACCTGCTTTATAAGTCAGGTAGTACCACGGACCCCAAAAATTATAGACCCATAACGTGTCTTCCAACTTTATATAAACTACTTACATCTATTCTGAGAGTAAAAATAACTTCTCATGTTACAGAAAATTCAATCTTATCAGGCTCTCAGAATGGATGTAGGACTGAGGCCCGTGGTACTAAAGAGCTCCTTATTATTGATATGACCATTAGCCAACAGGTTCGTCGTAAACGAAGGGATTTGGCGATATCTTGGATAGACTATAAGAAGGCTTATGACTCCGTGCCACATTCATGGCTCATGAGGGTGCTGGAGTTGTATAAGATTGATGCAACTCTATGCACCTTCTTGGAGACATGTATGGGGCAATGGAGTACGGTCCTTCACTATCCGGGATGTCGAGAAATTCTTGGTGACGATGAACCTATAAAGATAAAGAGGGGTATTTTCCAGGGTGTTTGGTGTTGTGAACTTTGTGGTTTTGTCTAGCACTTAACCCTCTCAGTACTATATTAGAGGGTTTAGGGCTGGGCTATCATTTGCAGAGAAGTGGTCAAGTTATATCCCACCTCTTTTACATGGATGATTTGAAACTCTTTGCCTCCAACGATATCCAATTGAAAGACTTACTAAAGGCAACTGAAAACTTTAGTAAATCTATCAAGATGGAGTTTGGTGTAGACAAATGTCCAACCATGCATGTTAAAAGAGGTAAGATTGTGGAATCTGAAGGCATGGAACTTTCAGATTCCACAAAACTTAGATCCCTTTCTGCAAATGATACCTACAAATGTTTGGGTATGTCACAGGCATTAGGAATTGATGACAAGGGTATGAAACAATCGTTAATGGAGCGTTTCCTGGGCCCCCTGAGAAAAGTAGTCTTTTTTCAGGCGGAAACAAGGTGCGCGCTTATAACGATTGGGTCATACCATTGTTAACCTACTCCTTTGGCATACTCAGATGGACTCAAACAGGGCTGGACACCCTGGATAGAAAAGTTCGTACTCTGTTTACTGCAAACCGAATACATCACCCACGTTCGTCTGTCATGAGGTTGCATATCCCGCGGAAGTTTGGGGGTCGAGGCTTCTTAAATGTTAAGACTCTCCACAACCGCGAGATATGCAACATAAGAGAATATTTTCTGTCAGCGGACGTTAGTATGCATCGGGCTGTAGTAGCAGTTGACAATGGACTTACCCCGCTTAATCTGGCTAAAAAGAACTGGTGCAAACCTGTGACACTCACTACTGATGATCGCAGGTAGATATGGAGGAGCAAGGAGCTGCATGGACGATTTTTCCGGGCCCTATATGGGTCAGACGTAGATTTAACAGCATCTGTTTCCTAGCTACGGTTTGGTGACCTCTTTGGAGAAACTGAAGGTTTTGTCTGTGCAATTACAGACGAAGTAGTAATGACGAATAACTATCGGAGTATATTCTGAAGGATGGAACGATTGACATTTGTCGGGCATGTCATCGTCCGGGAGAATCTATTAGACATATTATTTCTGGTTGTTCTCGTCTTGCTAACGGGGAGTATTTGCATAGACACAATCAAGTAGCCAGGATTGTCCATCAGCAACTAGCTCGTAAATATAAATTTGTGGAATTGGAGGTGCCCTATTACATGTATGTACCCGACCCAGTTCTTGAGAATGGTCGTATCACTTTGTACTGGGATCGATCTATCATTACTGACAGGATTATTGATGCCAATAAACCTGATATAGTGGTGATAGATCGATTAGAGCGTCGCGCAATGATTGTTGATATTACCATCCCACATGACGAAAATCTCGTGAAAGCTGAAAAAGAGAATCAATTAAAATATTTGGACTTGGCTCACGAGGTTTTCGACATGTAGGATGTGGATTCGGAAATCATTGTCCCGATAGTCGTATCAGCACATGGGTTTATTGCCAAGAGCCTCGATCAACATCTTACGAGGCTTGCGTTAGGTAGCTGGGTCAACGGCTTGATGCAGAAGACAGTTCTCCTCGATACGGCACGCATTGTGAGGAGGTTCCTGTCTCTGGAACCATAACCACCGGTAGCTTGGTCCCTGTACCCGATACCGGTGTGCTATTATTTTTTAAATTTTTAAATGGTTTTGTTTTTTAGATATATTTAAAAATGTAATTTATATGTTTGTATTGTAAATAAAGAGAATAATAATATTAATTATTTTATTATTACTCAACATCTCAAGAGGCTCGCTTTAGGCAGTTGGGTCAAGGGCTTGATGCAAAAGGCGGTTCTTCTGGGCACGGCACGTATTGTGCGGAAATTTCTGTCTCTGCAGTCCTGACCACCGGTAGCTTGGTCCCTGTACCCGATGCCGGTGGTATACTATTTTTTATATTTTTAAATAGAGAGATTTTTATATTTATATAATGTATTTAAAAATGTAATCGATATGTGTAATTAATGAATAAAGGAAATAATAATAATAATATCTTTATTTGCCAGAAAGTTGGTATAATTTAAGATGGTATAAAAAAAACAGTAGATCTTCACCATTCGCCAGTTTCGGCATACAAATTATAACAATTAATTGATTTTTTTAACAATATTTCCATTGTCAATAAAATTATAGGACAGTTAACACGGGACAGTTTTTCACAGAATTATAATTTATAAGGACAACAGTTAGTTTGATTAATTGTAAAAAACAAAAAAAAAACAAAAATTCAATGTCAATAGATTTAAATTAAGGTAATGTCAATATCATATTAAATTACAATACATATCTAAACTTATATTAAATTTTGTATTAAAAAAAATCTCTGACTGTGTAAAAACGGTGCAGTAACAACCAGTCCTTTAGTCTTTTTAAAAAAGTTTTGGCGGGTGCTGTTTTAAGTTTCCCGGAATGGCATTATAAATACGACCACACATCACAAAACAATTGTCTTGGTATAGCGAAGTTCTTGGAACGCGTGAAAAGACAATTCTATCAGCATTTCTAGTATTTCTTGGGAAAACCTCGTTTGCCCTTGAAAATAGTCCCGGATGTTGTCTTACAAACTTCGCAACCTCATAAATGTACATGCAGGGTAGAGTCAAAACACTAAGCCGCTCGAACAACGGTTTACATGCGATCCATGGGGCAGCGCCACACATGGCTTTCAGGGATCTTTTTTTGGGCAATAAAAGCCTTGTGCACATCTGTAGAGTTTCCCCAAAGTAGTATTCCATAGCCTAACACAGATGCAACGTAACCGTGATACGCCATCAGAACTGATCTAGGATTCGAAGTCTTCCTTAATCTCGCCAAAACATATACAAATTTATTAACTTGGTTGCGCTAATTATCTTTAACGGTGTATTCGCTCATAAGTAAATAGCGACACCTCCACACCTTTTTCCAGTTCTATCATTGCGTATAGTTATTATTTTAGATGGTATCATCATCAATCAATTTGGTTCCGCATTATGCGTTCAGGAGTATGACGAGGCGACGTCCAAGTATACAATCTTCTGGCTGGTAATTGGAAGTATGTGTTCATTATTGTCAATTCTTGTTCTTGACAGAATTGGACAAGTGTATAATCTTGTGTTTCTTATACCAAGACCATATTTTCCAACGATTCCCTGGACTTCACCCTGTCCCACCTTAGCATTCATGTCTCCCATGACTATATTAATGTCCCGCTTCTTTAAAATACTAAGCAAACATTCTGCCTTACTATAAAACTCTTCTATATCCTGGTCTGACCCCTCAGTGGTTGGCGCATACAACTGAACAACATTTATATTCCTAGGCCTGGCCTCAATCGATAAAAGTGTGCATCGGTTAGACTTTGGCACAAAAGTGACCGGGGCTTTCACAGCTTTTGTGTTAACAACTACTCCAACACCATACATGTTCGATGATTCTTCGGATCCCGAGTAATACAATGTGTGGATCGCATCTATTTGGTGTTTTCCGCTGCCCTTCCATCGCACTTCGCTCACACCCAATATGTCAATGTTCAGACGATCCATTTCCTTTGCGACATTATGTATCTTCTCAGGACCGTTAAGACTTCGAATGTTCCATGTACCTATTTTAAGGGTCCGCCCGGAGATTCTTCGCACCCCTGTCCCATCAAAGGGACGCCGGGCACTTGGGGCCGTGACTTTTGTAGACTTTTTCATGCTGATTTGACTAGGGAAAAATAGTGCAGTGGTTTCCCGTTGCCTTCTGCACCAGACTTTTTAGAAGCTATTTAGTCTTCAAGGTCGCTGTCGCCTCTTCCAATTGCTTGGGTATATGGTTATACCGCTATTGCTCGGTCGCCAGAGCCTAGTCAGTTATCTAGCAGGGAGCACCACGACAACATAGTCGTCGCCGTCAATGTGACGCGTGCAGGTGAGGTTGACAGTTGGGTCGGATAAGTTGTTAACTCCGTTCTCCCCTTGCCCCCTTGCTCGACACCAACCTTAACACTTTCAAGGATGAACTCAGAACGAGCCTGGGCCTCGGAACTGCCTTCGTAAGCATGTCGGCGAGCTGGTCTGCAGAACTTGTTTTCATTACTCTGACCAGTCCATCTTGCTCAGTTTCACGAACAAAGAAGTGTCGTACGCGGATGTGCTTCGTCCGCTTATGGAATTCTGGATTATGAGCAAGTCTTATTGCAGCCTCACTGTCCACTTGTAGTATCGGTATGCCATTTGTCTTCGTGAGTTGACTGAAAATCCTTTGCAGCCATATCAGCTTACGAGCTCCCTCACTAGCTGCTACTATTTCAGCTTCAGTGGTTGAAATCGCGACAGAAGCTTGCCTCTGACTTAGCCATGATACAGCTCCTCCGGCGAACAGACAGACAACTCCTGTTGTAGAGCGTCCAGTGAGTTCATCTCCTCCGTGGTCTGCATCACTGTATCCTTGAATGATGGCTTCTTGGTTACAGGACGACCTATACATAATCCCAAATTGTATGGTCCCTATAAGGTATCGAAATATCCTTTTAACTTTAAGCCAATCTTCGTAATTACGCTTCTCCAATTTGCGGGAGGCTACTCCGACAGCATAGGCTATGTCTGGGCGCGTACCGGTCATCAGATAGGCCAGTGCTCCTACTGCCTCACGATAGGGGAGACTCTTCTCTTCAGGGTCATCTCCAACTTTCCCTGATTCAGGAGTCTTCTCTATGGGCGTGGTAACCGGATTGCAATCGCTCATTTGGAAACGTTCCAGGATCTTTTTAGTGTACGCTTGCTGCGAGATCATGACAGAACCGTCATCCGAGCGCTCAATTTCTAGTCCTAAATAGTAGGAATTCGGTTTCGTTGTGATCTTTAGCGACCTTTTAGGAGACCCTAAGGCCTTTAGGAACTTTTGCGCTAGGTCCTTATCAGTTGTTGCTACAATTCCGTCATCCACATACAGGGCAACAAGAATTTTCTTGTTTTCCACCTTCTTTGAAAATAGGCAGGGATCAGCCATATTCTGTTGAAAACCTTTTTGCAGCAGAATTTCTTCAAAACATGAATTCCAACAGCGAGGTGCCTGTTTCAGGCCGTAGAGACTCCGTTGCAGTCGACAGACTTTTGAAGTTCCATCTGAGAAACCATCTGGCTGCTTCATATAAATATCTTCACTCAGTTTTCCGTTTAAGAAGTCTGTGGAAACGTCGAACTGTGTGAGATGTAGCTTCTCCTGGGCACTTACGCTAAGCAAGGCATTAATTGTAGCCATCCGGGTAACAGGGCTAAAAGTCTGTTCATAGTCTAAGCCTTTACGTTGCTTGAATCCTTTTACAACTAGTCTCGCTTTATATTTATTGATAGTGCCACCTGGATTTCTTTTTATCCGAAAGACCCACTTGCATGGCAAAACCTCCTGATAGAAAGACCAGGAGGTAGCTCGCATTTCGTCCAGACCTCGTTACGAACAAGGGATTTTATTTCGCTCGCTATAGCTCTTTGAATTTCGGCACTATCTTCCCTCTTCATGGCTTGTTCCTAAGTTTCTGTTAAGTTTTCTATTCCTGAAGAACTTAAAGTACAAACAAAATCTTCATACTGCTTTGGGTGTGCGATAGTTGATCTGTTTCTCAGATCATATAGTTTTTGAGAACTTCCAATAGGCTCGTTTATTTCTGGCGCTTCGAGTGCTTCAACGAAATCGTTATCTTCAAAATCTATAATCGTTATCTCTCATCAGTAACTGTTTGTTCTTGGTCCGAAGTTTGAACATGGTCTCCATAGGATCTCTCTCCCTCTAGACCTTGTTCATTCCATACCGAGACTTTGGGGAATTCTGGCTCTTGCTCTTGACCTCCCTCTACCTCAGTTGATACTTTGAACTCAACGTCTGACTCAAAGGTTACATCTCTGGACTTTTGTGTCCATCGACTCTTGAAGGTCCAGTCCGATTTAGTACGTAGGCAGCGGTATTGATAAGCCCAGCTCAGCAGGGAAGCTGCCCTCTAGCGTACATCATTGACCTAGCGGCTTTAACTAACGTCCGGTTCTCTCTTTCAGAACAACCATTTTGCTTCGGAGTGTACGGCATTGTCAGCCGGTGCTTTATACAGTTCTGATTCAGTATCTTCCGAACTGCTTCATTATCAAATTCACCACCATTGTCACTTAATATCGTATTGACAAAATGTCCTGCGTTCTTTGTTTCTTGTAGCATTTGTACTAGCTTGTCTTTTACTTCCGATTTCTGTCTCAAAAAATAGACTAAGCGGTAACCAGAGTAATCGTCTTTGAATAGGACGAAGTATCTGTATTTGGTAATGCTATTCCCAAATGGTCCGTAAACTTCGGTGTGTATTAATTCTCCACAGGTTGTAGCTCTTTCCCTTAATTGTTCCAAACGGTTTTCTATGTGACTTCCTATATATGCAGCCTTCACACTTTCTTTAGTCAGGACTTAGCTTAATACCTAACTCACGTTTTACTACGCGAATGATATGACTTTTATCCTGGTGAGCGAATCTCTCATGATACAACTGCCCCATTGGAACGACCGTCTTCATTTCCAACTTATATAGTCCGCCGAATGGAACTCTTCTGCCAACAATTACAGTCGTGCCTTCATTGTCATCTAACTTGCACTCTCTTGTTGTTGACTTGAAAATGCTTTTTTGCATTTTGTCTTGCGCTGCTAGCGGTGAGAAAAGATTTTTCGTTAAATTTGGTACTAGCCACACATCTCGTAGGGATATTTCAACTTTCCTGTCACCAACACGTCGAGTGTTGGTGACAGGAAAGTTGAAAGTTGAAATCTACCACAACGGTGCCTTTCCCTAATGCCGGAATAGTTGTGCCGTCTGCAGTTGTAACTGTGTGGTCTAAATCAAATTCGTGGCATTCCGTGAAAACTTCTCTCCTAATTGTTATATGTGTCGTTGCTCCATTGTCGACAAAACAGCTGTCTCTGTCTTGGATTTGTCCTGTCGAGCAAGCATTTACCATCAACGAAATCTGTTGCACTTGATTGAACTTTGAGCTTGAGCCTGATGTGCCTGAAGTTGGTTTAGGAGGCCTGCCATCGCTAATCCACTTCTTACACTTGCGCACTCTATGTCCC
Source organism: Thumatha senex (assembly GCA_948477245.1). Taxonomy (NCBI): domain Eukaryota; kingdom Metazoa; phylum Arthropoda; class Insecta; order Lepidoptera; family Erebidae; genus Thumatha; species Thumatha senex. The sequence goes on from OX419743.1 coordinate 11,226,615, forward strand.
TTCTGAGAACAGTAGTTGCATTTCAGCTGCTCGTCCTTGTTGCTTTTAAGTTTTCTTTCTGGGGGTGTGTTAGTCACTAGTGCTACCTGTTTGGAGATCTCTTGACTGCCCAGACTTCTCTCAAATGCGCACAAAGGACTTGTCAAACTATTTATTGTAATTTCAGTCTGCTTTAGCATAAGCCAGCTTGATTTGAAATTAAAGAACCTATCATCTAGTGTATCTAGCACCTTGCAAAGTAGGAACATTTCGGGAAGTTTAGCATCAGCGTCTGTCTTAGCAACTTCAACTTTCAACTCGTTCCAGATATTCTTCAGCTTCGACATGTGGGTTGAAATATAATCCGCCATATCATATTTTAGTCCAAAGAATTCTAAACATAAAGAGTATGCTCTCCCGTTTGTCCATCAAATAAACGGTGTAGTTCTTGCCAGACTTCTTTTGTGGTCCTGAATCTCATAACCTTCTTTAATGTGTCTTCTGACATGTTAGTGGTCAACGTGTCAAAGTGGTCATGTTAGCGGTGTCTGTGAGTTTAGGCTTCATTATCAGTGGCGTTATCAGCACCGTCCAGCAATATAGAAATTTGTATTTCCATGTAGACCAATTTTCTTTGCCCGCTTATTTTCCAACATCTATTTTGGTCGTATAATCCATCGTGAATCCTTCCGCTGGCGTCTATGACCTATAAAAAAATAAACTAATTACCTTGGTAGCAGAGAGTGGTTGGAAACGTCCGAAGGTGATGTTATTATCAGCAATAGTAAAAAATTCTGTCACGGTATCGATGCCTACTAAATATAATAACATCAAACCCTGGATTACCCCTGGTCTCGTTCGTTGCATAAGGCATAGAGATAAACTTCACCAAAAACAAAAACAAGCACCTGATAATGAAATACTGGCTTTAACTTATAAAAGATATAGAAATTATTGCAATAACCTTATAAGAAAACTAAAAATACAGTATAATAAAAAGCAGCTCCAAAGGGCAGGGAACAGTACTAAATTAATTTGGAAATTTATAAAAACAAATGCATTTAGGTTAAAGCCCATTCAGTCACCACTTGACCTATTGCCATCCGATGTAAGTCCAACTGAACAGTTTTTTTATAAACGCTGGAAAAAATATGGCAGACAGCACCATAAAATATATTAATGGTTTCCCTGACTTGACCCTCCCTAAAGCAAACACACCACTTCATTCCTTTGTCTTATTCAGTACCGATGCTGAGGAAATAATAAGAATAAAAACCGGGTTGAAGGATGTTTGTGCTACAGGATGGGATAATATTCCTAATTATATACTGAAAAGCTATAAATATCTCTTTGCACCTCATTTAGCTCATATTTTTCAACTTTGTTTTAACACTGGAGTTTTCCCATTATCACTCAAAAGGGCTGTGGTCACACCGGTTTTCAAATCTGGAGACAAAACCAGAGTCGATAACTACAGACCAATATCCGTTTTGACAGGTCTATCAAAAGTCTTAGAAAAAATTATGAATAACAGACTAATAAAATATCTGGAAAATAATAATTTACTTTCGAGAGTGCCAATTTGATTTTAGGCCTAAGAAATCGACTAGTCAAACTGTCTTTACACTAACTGATTACGTCACTACTAATCTGGATAAAGGTATGCACACCATTGGGATCTTTCTGGACCTTGCATTTTAGGCATTCGATACTATATCTTCTTCTATACTATTACGAAAGCTTGAGTCTCTTGGAATTAGAGGAACGCACAGTTGTTCTTATTCTCCGACTATCTCAGTGATCGCCAACAATACGTAAAGATAGGAAAGTATACAAGTGCAGAAGCCAGAAATAGTTGCTATGGAATCCCCTAGTGTGCTGGGAGGAACACTATTTTTAATATATATTAATGAACTATGTAGTCTTCAGCTGAAAAAAGGTATTGTAATTTCATATGCCGATGACACAGCGCTTTTGTTCTCAGCAAATTCTCGGGAAGAGGTTTTCGAACACGCCCAGAAAGGTTTTAATTCTGTTACTAAGTGACTGCAGAATAATCTACTAACATTAAATACTCATAAAACTAAATACATATTGTTTACAATGCGAAACTCTAACAAACCTACTACTGACATAGATTTATACGCACATAACTGTAATTTAGCTGACACTGCATGCCCTTGTCCAATTTTATTGAAAACTGATGATATAAAATACCTAGGTGTTACGATTGACCCACATTTAAATTTTCGTAAACATATTTCCTTGCTTTGTTCCCGAGTGCGCAAATTGATGTATATATTTAAATATCTACGTACTGTAGGAGACCTTAAATTAGTAAGACAGGTGTACCTTGCACTGTGCCAATCCGTTCTTACATACTGTATCACTTCATGGGGTGGGGCTGCGAGCTCAATCTTGCTCCCGCTGGAACGATCCCAAAGAGCAATCCTAAAGGTAGCCACGTCTCGCCCATATAGATTTCCCACTCATGAACTATATAAGGCATGTGAGGTGCTGACGGTGCGCCAACTATTTATATTAAGCGCCATATTAATCCAGCACTCTAAACTACCTATGGCAGCTATGGCTATAACTAAGCCGGAAAAGAGGAGAAAAGATATAGTTTGCTCAAACCCACAAGCTAAACATGCTTTCACAAATAGATTTATTTTATTCATGGGACCATATCTTTATAATAAACTTAACAGAATACTAACCATATATAGTCTAAGATACAGAGAATGTAAGATTAGAGTAACAGAATATTTGCAGACTCTCAACGACGCAGACGCAGAAGGGCCATTGGAAATTCTAAAATGAAGTATCTATTACATGGTATAGGTTTATTATATTTATATTATAGTTGTTACATGTAGTATTTTATATTATACATGTCATTCATCTTCATCCCATCATTCTGATTAGAAAATTTAGACTATTTAAAAATAACAGCGTAGAATTTTAATCTAATAGGGAATGGGACCCCCACTGCAGATAGTCTACGCCCGCCTTATGTAGAAGAACGGTAATGGATCACCTCCAATGGGAGTTAAACTATTGTAAAATGTGCTAACTATGAAATGGGCTATTGGGTTGGGTGTTAAATGGATCGGGTGATTTAAACTATTGATGAAAACGGCGTCTGCTTTTTTAATATATTATTATTAAACTACTGGCAGACGGTGACTCGCCAACTCACTAGATGGGCCCCCTATACAATCACCGTTGGTATGATAAGCCTGTAAGGCGACAGAGGGCAACACCGGCTTGGGGTGTCGAGCGGTGCGGTGCCGGTTTCACCTTCGTGGGACAGGCCCGGAGCGGGCTTCCCCGTAGTTATGCCCTTTAAAATGACACTTCCACCCCCGAGCATATAGCTTGGGCTCCCTCCCTCTGACAATGAAGGCAAGCAAGAGTTGAGATTTGCTGCACTCCCGGGAGTAGCACTCTCACTGCTCTCCCGTTAGGCCATTAAATCCTAACCGGTGCAGAAGGGCAACAAAACTCTGAGGAAAGAAGAAACATAATATATCTTTATTTTCAGGCATCATGAGAAAAGTTACAGTTGTTATAAACTTATTCGACGGCCCATAGATAAATACCTTAAAACTAAAAATACATATAATATAAACTTAATCTATTTTACACGCGAGGTCGACGTGTCGCGGGGCGAGGGGTCGCGTGTTGGCAGACGTCCTATGAAGCGTCGGAACTTCACCCCTGTCGGCCAAAAATCGGAACTCAAGTAGGTGGCGATGCGTAGTGTGGGAACCCTCACCACAAAAGAGTTAAAACTCTCTTTGTGATGTGATTCCAGCTTCTCTACCCTCAAATCCAACCCGGTTTTCTTCTGGAGGTAGTCCACGACGTCTACGACGTTCACATTGTAGTGAACTCGCGATACGTAGATCATCGTAGTCGGTACCTCTGCTCGGAAGTGCTGCTCGATTGGTCTTGTAGCACTACCACATTGGTTCTTGCAGGAGGGCTTCTTCTTCTTCTTCACCACTACCGTGAAACCCTCTGCGTCACAAGGCTCCTTCCGCGAAGCCTTAACGGGTGCAGTGCTGCGCTGAGTGACACTGCTCTGCTTCCTCTCCTTTGTTGCTGGGTTGCTGGCCGTTGCAGCGGCGTAGTCACGTGGCTGAGAAACTGGCAACGTGACAGTAGTCGGTATCTTCACGGGGGAAGAGGCGGCGGCGGGGGCGGCGGGGCGCGGGCTTGTGTTCGAGGCACACGCCACGGTCACCGGAGCGTCGGGCGAGTCAAATTCTGCTGACTCGAAACTGCACAGTGACGCATTTTGCGCGCCTCGCCGTACGTTGACATTATTAGAGGCCACGTTTGGCGACCTACTAACTGAATTACTACTACGAAGTAACAATCATTCCGTTTGTAGCCCACTGATAGTTTTATCAGAGGCCTCTAATTTTGCCATCACACTGGAAAGGCTGGATTTCAGGTACGTGATGTCCTTCAGCAGTCTTGTCACGTCGACATGGTCGAATCCCACCGGTGGGAGCTAGTGCAGCTCCTTTGCAACGAAGTCGGGCACTTCATCAGGATCACTTTTCTTCTGCAGGGTGATGATATCCTGCACACTTCGTTCCCCTCCATCTCTCCTGCGGGACGGCATCTGGGCAGTTTTGCCGACCGATTGGTAAACAATGCCTTACCACTACAGATGTCCTCCTCCTTAAAATTGGACTTGCAGATCTGCATTATGCTAATCTCGGCCATAGTGTCAATTGCATTCTGGATGAACGCCAGTAGCTCGTTCACGATGATCGTCTTGTTGGTAGCCATCGCAAGTGCAACGACGAATTCAATTCAAACAAACAAGATTATTTCAAATGAGTATGTAAGTAATGGTACTACGAAAGTGTTGATCTGTGTTGGAATTGTTGAGTTAGTTTCTGTTTCGTGTCTTTGTGATGTATTTGCTGAGTTTGGTTGTATCCTAAGTATTTGTAGGTATCTAATTCCTCTAAAAATGCAATTTCTGTTCCTTTAAAAAGGGTGTATTGATGTTTGTAGTGCTGACCAGCTCTGACCGAGTTGATTTTGCATTTGTCAATGCCAAACTCCATTTTTATATCTTCTGTAAACTGTTCCGTTATATTAGCTAACTCATTTAACTATTCTTCACTTTCTGCATATATTTTAATGTCATATAAAGCAAATGATTAGTTCTTGTATTTCTGTCGGTCTGTCTGTTAGTTGATGTATCCTTAAGAAGATATCCAGATGAAGTTGCATTCAGTTTATTGGAAAGTGGGTTGAGAGCAAGACAAAACAGAAGCGGACTTAGTGAGTCACCTTGAAATATGCCTCTTTGTATTTTGATTAGGTCGGTTTCTATTGTGTCTGTTGGTGTAGTAAGTCGGAGTACGGTAGTCCTCTGAGTCATTCCAAAAAGTCCAAAAAATTTACTATTATTGGGTTGATTTTATAAATCTCTAGAATTTCTGCTAGCCAAGAGTGGGGTACTGAATCATACGCTTTTTTATAATCTATGTACATGCTAAATAAGTCCGATTTTGTTTTTTGTATTTGCGTTTGAATAACAGAATCTATGATTAACTGCTCTTTGCAGCCTTGACTATATTTTCGGCATCCTTTTTGTTGCTCAGCTACAATATTATTGGAGTCAATGTGTTTGTAAATCAATTCTGCAATACAACTTGTAATTATTTTATACAAGGCAGGTAATTGGTCGATATTTAGCGGGGTTGGAGAGATCAGTTTGGTCCTTTGGTATCATGAAGGTTTTACCTACTGTCAGATAAAGTGGTATTGTTGTAGGGTCATGAATAAATGTATTGATCCAATTATGTATGTAGCTGTGAGTGATCGTAAACTGTTTATACCAGTAACTATGAATGTAATCAGAGCCCGGTGATTTCCAGTTATGTAAGCGTCGTATAACTTTTTGAAATATTTCTAAGGGGATAAACTCGAATGGCATTACCTCTATGTGTGTGTTGCTGTGAGTTACTTCTGTTTGTATCCATTCCACCTCCGTGTTATGTTCAGTGGGATTCTCCCATATTCCAGCCCAGTAATTGCGCAATGCTTCTGTAGTAGGTATGCGTTGTGTATTGTCCAGTGGATTGATGTTTTGACTGTTACTGGTTGTTATTTTGATGTTGCAATAAAATAGTTTTTCAATATTCGTAAATTGTGTGTTTTGTTGCTTTCTGAGAGTGCATGCTTTGTATCTCTTTTATTATCATGTTTTAGTGTGTCTAGTGTGAGTGTGCTTTGTGTGTTTGGTTCTTCGTGTATTGTGTGAATTTTATATTGTTCGATGATTCTTTTAGCATGTTTGGTAATGTTCTTATTCCTATTGCCGTTGATAAACTGCGTTAATCGACCTATGTTGGTTCGTAATGTATCGAGCCTCTTTTCTAAGCGAATTTGCCACTGTTTGTACTCATTTTTTTTTGTAGATGCTGTAGGGTAGTTCCTGTTTCAAGCCGTATTTTTGCCCAATTTATCTTAGCAGTTGTCCAGGCTGCACAATATATAAGGGTTTGTAAGTTACTGTAGTCCATATTTCTGTCAAGGGCTTCGGGTAGAATTGTTTTATTCATGTATTTTATTATAGAAGCAAGTTTTCTAGATGGTTTTTGTTTGGGAATATATGTTCTATTTGTTGGGTCAGTGTCTTTATAAAATTCCATTGCCTGTTGAAAGGTTACATCTATTTGTGTGTTTCTGATTGAATGTCTTCCTTCGTCAGTGGATATTTTTTCGTTAACATCACTTTCCTGAACATTTCTCTTGTAATCATCAAAATTTTCTGTTCTATGTATGCTATGGTCTACTATTTTAGAGTCATTAAATGTGTGTGTATCAATATTATTATTTGTCCCTAATTCTTGTAGTACTTCTTGCTTTAGGATCTATCTTCTAAAGGGTGTCTCATTAAGAACTTGAAATTAAAAAATTAAAAAATATTTATTTATTTAATATTTTATTAACATTTTTTTCTACATATGTATGGAGGTAGTGATGACATTTACACATGAAACAAAATATCTGTTAAATGGCCACCGTTGGTCTGTTGGCAGGTATGCACTCTTTTGACGAAATTTTGCAGTACATTTTGCAGTAAGGGCTGCTGGATTTGACGAATTTGACGTGCGATTTCTTCTTTGAGTTCCTCAGTTGTCTCAGGGTGCTTCGTATGGACCTTACTTTTAAAAAAACCTCAGAAAAAATAGTCCAAACAAGTTAAATCGCAACTTCTTGGCGGCCAGTTTTGGTCTCCATAACGAGAAATTACACGACCTGAAAACTTGGTTTGTAACAAAGTCATTGTTGCCCTTGCGGTGTGACAGGTAGCGCCATCCTGTTGAAACCACATCTCATTTAAGTCAATTCCGTCTAATTCTTGCCAAAAAAAGTCTGTCAACATGGCCCGGTAACGATTGCCGTCGACAGACACGGCGGCTCCTTCACCATTTTCAAAAAAGTACGGTCCAATTATCCCTTCTGCCCACATGGCACACCAAACTGTCACTTTTTGAGGATGTAACGGAAGTTCTTGAATGACATGTGGATTTTCATCGCCCCAGATCCGAGAATTCTGTTTGTTAACGAAGCCGTTGAGGAGGAAATGAGCCTCGTCACTAAAGATGATTTTGTTGTGAAATTCATCGTCAGTTTGCAGTTGTTCCAAGATCCAGTTGGTAAAGTTTCTGCGCTGTCTATGATCGTTAGGCTGCAACTGTTGAGTTATCTGGATTTTGTAAGCATGAAGGTGTAAATCTTTTTTCAAAATCCGTTGAAGAGTGCTGCGATGAATGTTTAGTTCCTGGCAACGATGTCGAATGGAGGTGCTTGGTCGTGCTGCCACACTGTCCTTCACAGCTGCGATATTTTTTGCCGATCTTTTCGGCCGATGACGAGTCTTTCAATGAAAAGTCCGCTCAAATTTTTTGATCATATTCTCAATAGTAGGCCGCGACGGTCGATTATGCACGCCGAAATGATCACGTAACTTGCGAATCGTCACAGTAAAATTTTCGCCTTTTTTATAATGGGTTTTCACTATTAACAAACGTTCTTCCAAGCTATAACGCACCATTTTCGTAAATGTCTAAGTTTTAATTAAACAAACACCAAATATGGCTGACTCAACAATTGACAGTCGAAAATGGCGCGCAATTCGAAATTCAAGTTCTTGCTGAGACACCCTTTATCTATCTATCTTGGCTAATATAGTTATTATTTATAATCGCTCTTCTTTGATCAGCTATTCGTTGCACCGACAAGTGTTCTAGTGAGGGATATCTGTTTATAAAATCCTTATGGATAAGTTCTCTATATGCGGTTTCGTTGCTCCCTAGGTTAGTTATTCTGTAGTAAGACCGCATTATTGTTTCGTTTTGCTCTTGTATCCATTTCATTCGGGTTCGTGTGGCATTTTGTGGAAGTGATGACTGAGCCTGTTGTACAGGTTGTAAGATTGAACTTTGTTGCATTTGATTGAATTTAGTTTGTGTCCGTTGAGTGTAACAATTTAATTGTAGCTGATTTAGTTCGGCTTTAACTTCGTTTCTTAATTCGTCTATTACTTTTTGAGGCAGCAGTTTATTACGCATTATGGCCCTACGTTGGTCCCCTACTCTTTGACGGCTTACTTGCATAAGTGGATATTTTTCTATAAATTTTAAATGAAGAGGTTCCAGATATGTTGTTTTATCAGTTTGTAATGAAGTAATTTGAAAATAGGTGCGCAATATGAACTTGTTCATTTCAAATGTCCATCGTTTGCGCGCTGACTTAAAACTCGGAGTGGGTGCAATATTATCGTCGGAGTGGACGTCTGCAAATGTGTTGTGCACACTTTCGAGTGTACTAGTTGATAAGGTAGGTGTTCGTCTTGTCATATAAGATGGATGAGATGATGGTATAGATGAAAACAATGAGATGGTATCATCATCCGAGCAATCGGCTGTAGCGTCCACGTCGTGGATCCGCCTGTTCAACCCCCGACGACCAGCTGTAATATTTTTATCGGTGAAGATCTGCCTGCTCAACCTCTCACCGCCGATGGATTGTTCACTGTAGCACCCAGCATCGGCTCCAAGTGCGGAAGCGGCCTTAAATTATATACTTTTTTACTCATCTCCATAGAAGGGTTACCCTTGCCTTGTTAGCCGCATATGTTTTAATAGTATGCGTGTCCGTCCCCCACGTAGCCAGAAGTTCGGCTTGGACGTAAGGGCCCTACCTTACGTCCAAGCCGAACTTTAGGGTACTTATTATTATTATTATAGTTTTAACCTAACTAGCTATTTAATGGTTTTTATAATCACTCACTTATTCACTTTTGTCAGTTTTTATATATTACACAATTTACTGAGGTTGGTTATATTTTTACACAAGATAGTCTTTCTAACATAATTGTATTCCCATTTTATTTTGTTTTGACAGTGACAGAAGAAAAAGAAAGAAAATCTCTGTCACAGACGGACAGGCAGGTTGGCATCACAGAGTTCCTGCATCGATATACAAACTCCTTTGCACCGATGCTCGACACCAACCTTAACACAATTAACTTATGCACTATTTTAATAATTGACGCCCTAAAGCATCGTATTACACATGTAAAAATAAAAAAATAATAATTAAACACACAAAATAAACAAATTAAAATTTAGTAGCCTAAAAATCGGCAATTTTCAATAAAATAATTAAAAGTCGCATATCTCGAAAAGGGTTAAGTTTAGGGTAGGGTGTTCACAAGTGAAATAAGTCAGAAATGATGGGTACTCCACGCCCTTAACGGATCTAGCACGACTTTTCCTGTAACCCTGTATACAGGATGGCCCATTTAAAACGGTTAGTATGGGCAACTCTGAAACTATAAGATGTAGAAAGATCTCTTCTAAGGAACTATGTCACCGATTTTGATGAAAAATAAAACTGTATTAATAGACTTAAAATAATACTTGTAATCTAGTCGGGAATCGAACCCGGAATTATCGGAGAATAAAACTTGCATTATTTTTTATTGAATACCGATTGAGTACATCTTAAGCAGTAAATATTACTATGAAACATGCTATCTAAAATGAATAACAGGCATCGTTTTTCATATTTTAATTTAGTAGGTGTTCGAAATTACCATCCCTTTTTTTTTCAGTACAACATTCAACTCGTTTAAGTAATGATTTTACTATTGAATTTTGTATCTTCAGGTTGGTTAATTAGACTTAAAATAGTATCTATGGTGTTCATAGTGTCATAGCCTTGTCACTTCGTCGATAACGTGTCCTCACAAAAAATAATCCAGGGTGGTGAAGGGATAAGTGACGTCGCGCGTGGGTCACTTGACAGGGTCATTTTTATTAATCCATTTTTGAGTAAAGTTATGAATCATAGCTATTTGACTATTGTGAGCCGGTGCTCTATCTCGTTGCTTTGATGTGAAAGCAGCGTATGTTACGACACCGACCATAGGTACAATTTTACGCGCCTAACTGTGATGAGAGGGAGGTTAATTCGAACACCTACTAAATTAAATATAATGAAGAAAGATGCCCTTTTTTCATTTTAGATATCGAGTATCATAGTAATATTTACTGCTTAAGATCTACACAATCGATATTCAAATAAAAATAATTCAAGTTTTATTCTTCGATAATTCCGGGTTTGATTCCCGACTAGATTAAAATAATAAATTAAAATAAAACTTGTAAGTCTTATTTTAGTCTATGAATGCAGTTTTTCTTTTCATCAAAATCGGTGACATGGTTCCTTAGAACAGATATTTCTATGGGTCGTATTATAGAACCTTACTCAAGCCTCAAGTATTACTTAGAACTAGTTTTAAGCTGAGCTTTTATTATAGAACCTTACTCGATTCGTGAAACGTCAATCTAGAATCACCTGAGAGCTGTCACAGTGAAATGACGTTTGATTCATATTATAGAACAGTGCTCAAGTGTCATTTCAGTAATCCTTTATTTTTAAACCATATTCAGCTCAGATTCGCTACTTGATTCGAGATCTGCGAGCAGTTTTCGTAAGTTTAGTCGACACCACGCTCAAGCAGAGATTTTAGTTAACAAAAATAAAAGATGGCCTCCTTTATCTTTCTAAAATTGATATTTTTGAAGATAAATAGACTATTACTTACTTATCATTCACGTGTTTATCCCCGAAAGGGTGGCAGAGCCATATGTACGCCCCTATTTCAGTGCCAGCACATTCTACCAAACAGCAGACCCGTACCAATCAATAACAATTACTTTACAAAGATATTAATTTAGTATTATATTAATACCGAAGACAGTGTGATCTTGTATTGTGTGGCAGTGTGGATCGTATTGCTTCATTCTTTTATTTCAACTACCACACTTTTAATAGAAATGTGATAATAAAATAATACCTATGATAATAATGAGATATGTGGATATTAAAAAATAATGTCATTATTATGGTTGTGTTGTAGAGTCAATGTCGCTTACGAGTAGTGTAGCTATGTACCATAAAACACATAACATTAAACACAAGATAATACCTTAAATGATGGAACATTTGTTAAAGCAATACCAGCGTGGACATCCTTTTTATGCCACAGCATCCTTTCAGGATAGTACTGTAGCTTGTGCTGTACTGCACTATTGTGCCTATTATATTAATATCCCTATTGACTTCCAATACACTTTACCCCCTAAGAGAGTACTCCATATAATAAGAACATGATCATTCAATATGTAGGAGGAATAGGAATAGATAAAGGAGAGGTTTGGATAAATTTTCAAAGCGATTTGTAGATGCTGACTTTCATATAATTTTTATTAAAGTGAAAAACATGACTTGGTTTAGGATGGGGTTTGACCCGTAACCTATGTCTAACCAGGGCAATGTTCTATGCCACTGAGGTATCATAACCATACCAAAATAAGTTGAAATTATTTACTATATTTTCATTGTCACTCGTTCAAGCCCCATCTTGAACCGAGTTATCTTTATCACTGTAATAACATTTATTTGAATGAGAGGTGTGTACACTACAACTTATAACAACCATCATCAATAGATAAAATATTTATTTTAATGATTTTTTTATACTATATTAATTAAATATTCATATTAAACAATACAATTATATTTTATTTTATTTTATTTAAATAAAGAACCTAAAAATAATTAATCATTATTATTATTATTTCTTAAGATAATGATTTGATGACAGATTCTTTGGTACTTTCTTGTGGTGAATATTGTGCATGACAGGCTCGGCAAGTTTTTGGACGCTTGTGTCACAGTCGACTATCTCATTAATAACAAAAGGACAAGAGTTTCAACTTCTGTTCTCTGAGATACTATTATTTCCACAGTATCTGTTTCAGCTTATAATATCACTGTAACAAAAAAAAATCTTCAGGTATCTTACTGGCTCGGTGGTGTAGGTGATAGTGTATGTGACTGCTACTCATGTAAGGGTCCCAGATTGGAATAAATATTTGTGAGATCCCCAAATGTTTGTTTAGAAGTTTGGGTGTTTGCTCTATAACAATGTATATATTTAGATATACATAAGTATGTTTATCAGGTGAGTAGTCTCTATCTTTCTATCCTCTCAAGGTTGTTTATGACAGAGCCCCGAACCCTATGCAACCAATGTTACAAAGTGTACAAAACTCTATAATATTTTCAACAAATAATAGGTAATTACCCGGTATGTGTCAATAGTCTCTGGTATTTAAATTCAGTGCATATGTTACATTAGATATCTGGATCCATATCGGCATCAGGATAAAGACCTCCACAGACAGTGGCTATATGGTACTGCCTTTCACACGTAAGTTCATCACGCTGTCTTGCTGCTCTGCTGATCTGAAACTGCTCTCCGGATGCCTAGAACAAATATAGAATGAATCTTATTAAACAGTTATCATGAATTACTAGATGGTGTATATCTGCACAAATATATAAGACCATAAACATCCAACACTTACTGTTTCGATAGTTTTTGTAGTAAATATACTTTTCTGAAATATTGGCCCAAGACGTTGTATGGCATCGTTTTGTATTTTGTATACCTAATATTCTTGAAAGATTTCAATATTTCTAGTAATAGATTCCTTTGGACGATCGTAAAATACTTCTTTTTTCAGATATGTACAGAATTAGAAGAATTTCAATTAATTTACAATGTAAACATAACACTGGCACCATAATATCAAATGTCAGTCAAGCAAAGTTTATTAAACTCGCGATCCATTTAACGCAGAGAAAAGGTTCATTTTATGAGTCCGGGACTTCCTCTACAGCAGTTTTTTGTTTAGTATTTTGAAGTAAGGATACTTTAAAGCAATCACAGAGGTTATTAAACCATTTCAATGAAAAAAGTAAATCAAAAATAAGCTTTTGAAACATAAATATCAAAAAGTAAGCTGCGTGGAATGAAAACAAAATATGTAAGGAACAAAAATGTAATAGAAAACAGACTGTTTTTAGGCTTGCAACATTCCAATGCGTATTCTGGCGATTGGAGATTTGGATATTTACTCAAGGTTACTTTTCGCCGATCTGAGCATGGGGATAGTTCTATAATAAACCACATGCTTATGTCTAGATTTAGCACTCAAGTGTCAATCTGCTAAATTCCGTTTATGTGTGACTTGAGTTAGTTTCTGTAATACGACCCTTAGTTTCAGAGTTGCCCATACTGACCGTTTTAAATGGGCCATCCTGTATAGTTTTTTTTTAACTGGGGCAGTATGGGAAAATCCAAAACCATAGAAGATACAGGGAAACGCCTTAGGAACCAATTATTGGTTTTTTGTGATAAAAAAAATCTTTTTTTTTTAGTGTAACTTGAATTAATATCAAGAAAAATAAAGGTATGCTATGCAATAGCTTTACCGCTGCAGTCTCCGAGTGCCACACGTCTTTTATTTTTACAAAAAAAGAATAGATGGTTCATATGGCCGTTTCCCTGTATCTTTTATGGTTTTGGATTTCCCTATACTGTCCCATTTAAAAACCCGTATGTGCCCATGAAAACTTCCCAAAATCCCAGGTATCATTGTAACAAAAACAGAAAATAGGTACCAATAAAAAAAGGAAACATATGAAATAAAAATAGTAATTAAATTACAGTGCAGGTTTTCTCACCAACTTATTTATACAAAATAAAAGACAAGCCTATAAAATATTTAAACATGACTGCCTCGGTGGCGTAGTGGTAGTTCATATAAATTATATGTATTTACAATTTGGTGTCAATAGCGTCCTAGTCCTAGCTACAAATATGCAGTTAATATTGTAGTCTTTGCAAATATGTAGCAATAGCGCAAATCAGGTTGTCCGGATTTGGTTTAGTCTGGCATAGACACATCGTAGACCTTCGTCCAAAGAGAATGTAATACTACTTGCTTTTATTAGGCAGGCAATAAGCCTGTTTTCTGTTTTATCTGTGGTAAAAGTCAGCGCCCGGCCCGGTTTGTCGAGTTGTGTTGTCTTGTCTTGTCTTCTAGAAAAAAGAAAAGTTAAAGTAAATTAAATATCATACTTATATTAATAGTGCTATAATTTATTTTAAAATATATCTATGTAATAATAACGAGGACATCTGAAATACTCGCAGCTTAGTCCAATTCATTACAGGTAAATAAATTTTATCTTATCTTTGGGATTAAATGAGATTTGATTGATTAAGTAAGATATAGTATTTCTAGATTTCTATTATCATGTTATTATTGGTTTCTTTCATTAAGAAGTCTGTAGATTTCAGGAAAGCTGGTGTATTTCAGATAGTTAGTAGGTACTACTTGTCGCTTCATCATTACCTTTGAGCGAAAGGACTGTCAATAACCTCTGACATGTGTCATTGCTTACGTGTCAGGCTGTACCTTCATTTTGTGCAATTATTTCCAAGTATTTTTGGACAGGTCCGATTCTTACTATTCAACAACCGGCATACATTCTAAATACGCGGTCCGTAGATCACGGTTTGTACGGTATACAAACCATTTTCTGTAAAGCTCAGAACATGTTTTTATTTCAAGAAACCGCCAGATTATTATGGTCTGCATATAAAAAAATAAATTAATATTAATTAGTACACTATGTATAATACAGTATCTTGCAAATCAATAAGAATAAACTGAAAATGTAATTGAAATCTGATGCTTACTTATTATATTACAGGCAGGAGGTGGGTGCTGCAGATTCGATGGAGCTGCAGGCAGTGCTCGCACTGTGCGGGTTGGGGGTGGCTAGTGTGGCCATGGTAATGCTCATGGGCTTGTTTTCTAAGGCTGGCACCACTTATGAAGAGGCTATAGCTTTCCAACGAAAAGCTACTAAAGATCTGAAAGAGTTAGTAAAAACAAAGACTAAGAAGAAGGAAAAGAAAGCAAGCAAAAAGGTAAACATCTGATGACTTAAAATATAACTAAATAGATTGCCAATCTGCCTGTTTTTTAAATGTTTTTATCACTAAATATGTCTTCCAATGAATCCAATGAAAAATTCAATTTTTTCCTAGGATAAATTAAAAAGTAGCCATGTAACCACACCAGACCTAAAACTTTCCCTAAAAATTGTGTTAATCCATTGATGCCTTTTAATTTTTATTAATTACCGGTGGCAAAGCATATGGCTCACCTGATGAAGACTGGTCACCAAAGCTAAGCAAGCCAAACAAATGGATGTTTGCTACACCAGAGATTAATAAAAATAAAGTAAATAACCTTTTCTGTAAGGAGCTGTTGCTGCAATCTCTTAATAAATTGATATTTTAGCAAGCAAAGAAAGAGAGGACCAGGGAAAGTGCATCAGTAATGACAGGCAGTGAGTTGGAGAGTGAGGCACCAGCTGAAAGTGGAGTTGAAGACGATTCTGTACCTGTGGTTAAAGGTCATGTTGAGTTTAGTTCTGCAGTAGTGGTTGATGTGCCCAGGGATACACCTCCAAATGTGAAGGTAAGTTGTTCCACTTTTGGTTCATCTATAGAGCTGACTAACTAGTTCAGAGACACAGTTTGATGGTGGTTACTTAGTTAACTTCAAACAGCTTGCTTAGTTACAAGAAAGCTTAGGTTACTTATCTAAGACTACCCAAGTGATCAAGATTATTTTACAACCTCAACCTCTTGCAAATGTAAATATGGGGTAGTAAGAAAAAAAACATTCAAATTCAAATGATTTATTGCCATAAATGAGGTACATTGAGTGATGTTATAAACTGTTTAATTGCTCAAGCATTTCTTCAGGCCCATTTAGCCATTATAAAATAGCATGCAATATTATTTTTACAAAGTTAGTGGTTCAAATATTATTTTTACAAAACTTGAACAAAGTTAGGGTTGAATACCCTTTTCTTTTTTTTTACCAAAAATAAAAGTTATTCATGTTATTGACTATGCCGGTATGGAATCAAAATCACAATAATTAAATACAAATAGAACTCTATAATAAAATATGCAGATCTTTGTGAAATATATGTCATATTGCCAACCCACTAAGCGGTTTAGAATCGCAACTAGTACAATCTTAAATCCTAATCATTAATACAAATGTCACCAAAGTTATGCATTATCCTTATCTCCAAGACTTTACTTACTGAGTAAAAAGAGTTCTGAGAGAGCCAGTAACTCAGGGAGTTTATAAACCTGTTGTATGGTAGTTGTTTAATGTGATTTGGTATTTTATTTAATTTGTTTATTGCCATTTGGTAGGTTTTTTTTGTATCCCACTACTTTTATATTTGCTATTGCTCACCAAGGCAATTGTATCTATTATATCATCTATCAGTGCCACAATGCTTATCTGGGATGAACTTCGAAACTATCCAATCAATTTATCCAATTTTTTTTAAATATGTGTGTTTGTAGACTTATATGACAAAACAAAGTTTGCTTGGTCAGCTAGTGATATAATAAAATTCATTGTTTTTTGACTTTACCATTGATTTAAATATCCATCACACCTTATCCCCAAAGGAGTGGCAGAGGCATATTATATTATATTATTATTTAAGTGAAATGAGATTCAGTTACAGGCATTGTTTGACTTGATTTGCTAAACTGCACATGTATAAGATTAATCTACATAGTGCTGGGAGGTATAAGGGAATGTTTAATTGGTATCTGAACTAAGGTGGCTGGCTTGTGGCGTTGGGCAGTGCACATGCACAATTCATCCTGTCTTGTACCTAGGCGATCTTGCATACCATATGGCCCAGGTCATAGAAGAGAGTTATAAAGTAGGTGACATGTCCCACATGGTCAGTTTTGAGTGAATGTATACACTCAGTGTAGTAGTGCTTGAAGTCACTTTCTTGTTAAGACCACCTTGTACTCAACGATTGAAAAGAATCTTACTGCATAAGATAAAAGATAAGGGACAGCAATAACAATAACCCAATTGTACTATTTATCAAGGAATTTTGTTATCTTGAGTAAAGGAATGTGTTGTGAAGATAATGGTAAACAAATAAGATTAAATTTAATTAAAACCTTCATCTTTCTCTTTAAGTTGATTCATCCATTATGCTTTAGGTGTTTGCAGATGGTTGACAGTTTTGATGCAGATAGTTCAACTAAACATAATCTGCAATTTTGCATTACAGTGATGTGTATTAGGAGCTTTAAAACATTACTGAAGTTCTTACTTATTAAAATATCACTTTGCTACGAACTGGGTATAGTACCTAACAAAACTAAAATTATGACTAAGAACGACACTGAGGTTCAATCGAAATTAACCCTAGAACTCAGCATGTCATACAGCTATCAATATGTTAGATAATATATATAGTTTGATGTAAATATCTAACTCATTGTATTGTAAATTGCATGTGGGACAAATAAAATGACACTCTTTGAAATTCGGTTAAGCCTGACATAATATAGTACACAGTAGTATAAATATATAGTAAAACTATATTCTTAGTTATATTTCTGCTTAACACCAAGATATAAAAAAAGAATTGTATTGCCTTATCAGCTAGGTAGCTATGTATAACAATACTGCAGGTCATTTGAAGGCGGCTTATTTATGACTATCTTTAAACATATATGTACCTATATATCTATTGCACTGCCAAATGCTGGTTTGCGTTATATGATACATTATGATTGAAGTTTTAAGCCCACACACACACGTAACTATAATATATAATAATTCGGCGTGCTATAATATATATTATAGAAAGCTACCACACACGGGAGATGATGTTATTATATATATTTTGCCTTCATTCGTTGATGTTCCGCCTAAGGTTTGTAGAGATATATTAATATGTGATAGTATAAATTACGGTATATAGTGGTGACGTCATAGAAATATATATTATAGCTGCGTGTGCAGTCACTAGAATGTTTGCATAGAAAATATATCGTAATAATGCCTTGTTATAATTTAAATTGATATATATTATAGCTACATGTGTGGCTTTAACCACAGTCTTATAATAGTTAACAAAGGGTCAGATGAAAACAAACCAATAACCCATTGGTCCACAGTTTTTAGGTCAGCAACTTGATCAAGCTGAACCCACTAATAACTGACTGATCCTGCTGCTCTTTATTTTTAACTTCTAAATAATGCATTTGTATGTGAAAATTTGTAACACGAGATCAAAAGGAATAGGTTCTGATTCTGAGTTGATTAATCTTGCAGTCACATACTAAAGAGTAAAATTGTATTTTTGTCTTCTACTTTGACTTTCATTATGGGTCTGTGGTTTTACGGATTGTCACTGGGATTAGTTCTTTGAGATATGAAAATAATGGGTGAGAACTGTCGATTGCACTATAAGTCGACAACCTCTGTACAGATTCGCAAACGTGGCAAGGATCCTAAAGTAAAGCCGATTTTGGTAAACAAAGAGGATCCAAGTTGCGTTAGCAATCCGGCATCGGTGCCTGAGACCACAGCCACCACTGCCGCTAACCACTTTGAGGAAATGCATCCCAAAGACGAGTTTGAATTGATGCATTCAACACTCATGGCGGAAAAAGTGAGTTTCTAACACTTATGCATCTATGTATGTATGTAATATGTCAACATAGTTTTGCGTTTTGCTATGCATCTATGTATGTAATATATGTCAATATCTATATTTATGTTTAGCTTACACTTGTTATTGTGTTGGTTGTGGTGATTTATGCTACTTATGTACAGGTCGCGCGGCGAATGATGAGCTCTGACAAAAATTAGTGGGGATAGTTTGCGCATGTATAATCGCGCACAATATTATTACACAAAATATCAAGTTAAATACGACTCTACTTTTAACCATTTAACATTGTTTTTTTAATTTATAACGGAGGTAGGTAGGTACGTAAGTAGGTTTATATTATTTACAACAAGTGCGTTCAAAGTGTTTTGCGTGAAAATATTAAACCATGATAGGTATATTATTTACATAATTATATAATTAGAATGGAAAACTGTATCACTTTAATTAAAATCTGTACATGAATTTTACAAATTACAATTTACAATTTCAAATTCCTTAATATATCACACTTATATTATTTTTCATTGAATAACCCACTCCCTAACAGTACCAGGTGCAAAAGTGCCCATAACCATAACGCTGGCTGCGTTGCCGCGCTGAATCGCAATGGCCATTCTTTGCACCAGGTACGAGCCGGAGTGGGAGTCCTGGTTCTTTTCGCGTATTCTACGCCCTATCTCTGAAATTAGAGATTTAGCCTCATGACTCCAACAACCCATAGTCTCTAC
The DNA here is from genome assembly GCA_948477245.1 of Thumatha senex. Taxonomy (NCBI): domain Eukaryota; kingdom Metazoa; phylum Arthropoda; class Insecta; order Lepidoptera; family Erebidae; genus Thumatha; species Thumatha senex. Next base: position 11,246,324 of record OX419743.1, read on the forward strand.
AGCCTCTGGGACAAGAATTAGTGCGGTTTTATTTAGTTTTCAGTGATCGTATTCTTAGAAAAAACATTTTATTGTAATATTTTAATGCAGAAATAATAAAAGGTATATAATGTTGGTGACATTGACAATAGGTACTTATTAAAGTAAAAGCAGTGGAAGAAGTCTCTGCCTACCCCGGTGAATGAGAGGCGTGATTTTTTTTCTATAAAACATGAGATTGTCGAAAATTTATAACTAAACTAACTATCTTCACGCTGTATCCCTGACGGGGTAGTCAGAGAGGACAGATTGCCAGGCTTCGCGATCCTCATGCATACCGCATGCATTTCCGTTTTTGAGCAATCTGCTCACGTGGTCTTCATATGCAAGTCTCGGCCTACCCTGATTCCTTCTACCCTCTACTACATATATATTCTTCGCATCGCATCTCCACAGCATTCATTTTACTTTCATGCATCTGCTGACATACCCAGGATTCGCTACCGTAAAGCAACGTTAGCACTAGCACTGCGTTATGTATCGTTATTTTCTCGGGGCATTAAAACCTCAATACGCTATTAAAACATTTGCCAAAAAGAGTAGAATATTTTATGTGCGCGACAGTACCGAGACTAGTGACAACACGTGCCGACATATCGCGCAGTAGTGTGCGGCTGTGCACTAGTGTGCGTGTAGGATTTCGACCACTCCTGCGTCCACGCTCCTACACTCCCGCCCTTCAGCCCTCTCACCCCGCCAATTTGACCTAATTTATGAGTTCTGCGCATTCCCCTTCCACTTTCTTACAGAGCTCATCATTCGCCGCGCGACCTATATATTATAGTGAATTTTGGGTAAGAATATGTGCATTATAATTTTGGGTAGTTTTATGTTTAACTAGTGTTCATACTTCATTATTGAATCATATTGCGTTTTTATTGAAATAATGAACAAGAAATGCATATGCCATTTAACCAGTGTCCTAAAAACATCAAAATTGATTTCATTGAAAACGAAAGTGACACTAAAATGCTAACATGTTCATCATTGTTATGGAAGGTAGATTTCCGTGGGAGTATTATATTTTCCTTTATAAAAAGTAGCCATAGCACTCGCAACACCTACAGCTAACCCTGTTTTGAAAGTCGCGTATGTTTTAGGTTTTTAATCCTGCCTTGTCTTAATAAATCAATACATTGTCATCAAATACATAAACAAATACTGTGGGTCATTTTTTTCACAGCGCCATCTAGCCAAAAGTAAGCTAATTTAGGCTTGTGGTATGGGATCTAGACAACTGATAAACATATTTATATATTTCTAAATACATACATATAGGAATAATCCGAACTGCGAAAAAACATTAGTGGATTGGATCACACATTTGTTCCGACCCGGGACTCGAAACTGCGCCACCGAGGCATATCATCGATTCCTTACGACCTGATAGGAGATCTATAGAATAACAGATTTTCTGCCATCTGCAGCAAACCAGATTAGACCATGCAAGCTATGACTATCTTACAAGAATAGGAATTATTTGAAGGATGTTTGAAGAACCTAGCCTATCTTTTAGTGTCTTTAATTTCATTTCAGTCATTTTTATATGTAGCCAATAGCTTTTGTTTGGTTTTATGGAATGACTTGCACGTAAAAGCATGATATTTTTGTACTGATAACTGTTGTAATACAAAGGTATTTAAATAAATCTTGTGTGGTCCCACCTTTAGTTGTGGTGGCAGATATATCTTCTGCTCATCCACGATTGTGTAATGATTATGACTATAATGGCATAAAATATTTTATTGTCTTTAGGCATTATCGGAACAAACTGAAGATGTTGTAGAAAAAAAAGAGAAAACGGTTAAACCAGCGAAGAGTGCTAAATCTCTCGCAAAAACCAGTACACCGCCTGTGGAAGTAGCCAAAGAAGAGGCGCCTCGTGAACGAATCAATGTCGGCGATCTTCCTCCTAAAGAGCAGCGCAAAGGTAGTGTAGTAATGTTATCACATTAATGGAACTGTTATATTATTTTGTCCATTTTATTTAGGACTTTCAACATAATTTACATGAATGTTTTTACTTTGCTTATGGACCAATTTTAATGGTTTTTTTTTATCAATTTTGTTCGGTCAGCAAATCATACAACGTAATTTAAAAATTATTTTTTAATGATTGTCTTTTTAAAGTATGGTATACCATATAAACATTATTTTCTTTCACATAAACAGACATTGGTATTATACAATCAGGTAAGAAAACCGAGAAGAAAGCCCCTGTCGAAGAGGTAATTGAAGTAGTTCGCGAGGAGCTTGTTCCCCCGCTAAATCCTCCACAGCCGAGTGAGCTGACCACTGACAAACTGCTGAAACAAGCTTTTGCCGTTGCCCCACCCCTGCCCACTGCAGTTGCCTCCTCACCATCAGGCAGCAAGAAAAAGAAGAAAATGGAGCCTAATGTTCTATCGCTCATGGGTGGGTACTTTATTGAATTCCTTATTGTATTATACCTCCGATTTATTGCACGGCACTTTCAAATTGTTGTTTTTATTTATTAGCATCGTGATAGGGTGACCGCCTTTTAGAAACGCAGCCTTTAGTTGTGGAGAATTAGATTCTTCTTGCTTTATCTTAGTGCATTCCTCGTTCCTACAAAACCCCGAATGGATTGGAACCTAGGGTTCCAAATCCAGCATCGATGGTAGTGACTGCCATCCGACCTCCCAACCTTATAAGGGCGCGCCAGCGTGGTTGCCTCGTCCGTTAATCTGCAGTCAAACGCAAGTGACATCACTTGGGCTGCTAATCTAGGTAAAGCCTCTTAGACCTCGCTAGATTCTTCCATCTCGCGATTAGTTGATGCTATTTGCAATCATCATTTTCGTGTTAGGTCCTATTCACGTTTGGGTTATTTCGTGGTCTGTTAAAATGGGACAGTGTTGGAACGATACGGTAAGTTGGACTGTAGAGGAATGCGTTGCGGGAACAGATTTTATAAAAATATATTGAGTCAAATATATTTATTGCAGCGGGTGACAGCAGCGGCGTCAACGTAGCAGAGCTAGTGCGAGTGGTTCGCGAGGCCGCACTCAGCCGCAATGAAATACAGATCTTAACTGATGCACTACTCAACAAGCACCATGACCCTTTGCCGGAACACTCCGAATGGTCTGAGGTATGAATATATAGAAGAGTACTGTACTCTTTTTTGTACACATATATTACAGAATTACATAAATTAATATCTATAATCTATACTAATATTATAAAGCTGAAAAGTTTGTTTGTTTGGTTGAATAGCCCATTTATCGAGGAAGGCTATAGGCTATTTATAATTACGCTGCTACAATGGGGAGCAGAGCAGTAGTCATAAATGTCGACAAATCGGGCAAATTTTTATGCATCATTGTAGAATTTATAAGCGACAGGATTAAATAGGTGCGACGGGAGGTCAAAATATTACACAGGTTGTGGGGGTCATCTAGTATATTAATATCTATTGTAGTTTCGCTGAAAAGCTTCTAAATCGATAATGTTATAATGATTCTCTACTCGCGAGGTGTATGTTTTTGTATAGTATATATTTACTGAAGTGCGAGGTTTACACAAGTGTTTAATGAATAACCTAGTGTTTTTCAAAGTCAAAAGTATATCGTGTCTTTTATGCTGTGACTCTACTTAGAGGACAGATAACTAAATAATGCTATTTATGCCTATATCACTTAAGTTTTACAACCTAGCAGTAGTAGCATTGTTGTCAATAACATGGTAGTCGTAGCTTCTCTAAGCCTTAAGTTTCCCCGATGCTGATTTTGATTTGAATGCTGTAGTTGCTGACTAAAAGACGAGACGAAATACTCTAATTTTGTATTTGGCATGCAGTCTAAAGATTTATATGTACAATAATACAATACCAATGTTAATAACATTTTTATAGTCTATTAGGAATCATATTTATAATTCACGACGTTATCCCCGAAGGAGTGACAGAGGCATACTTTACCCCCTTATTTCACAGTGAGCATTTTTGTCCCACGTAACAGTTGGTGAGCCTATTGCTGTGTTGAAATGGGCAGGTGTAGGTTGTGGTGTTTCCGTGCTTCGGAAGACAAAGTTTTCAACAGACCTGCTTATATATTGAATATTTCGCCTCAAACAATAGGAAAGCACGGAAACGCTCGTGAATAGAAATGCCACACAGCGATCACCCATTAGAGAATCAGCCATGCAGTGATCGTTTACAGAATTCTGTATTAGCGTGACTGGGCGAGTGCTTTACAAGTAATCTGAGATCAATAAATATTATGGACGTCATACAATCAATGTAAATGTATTTTGATACAATGACAAAGTTCAAATATTGATGCAGTTGGTTAATGGCAAAGTTTATCTACGTAACTACTGTGAGACTAATATCGGCTCGCTTTACATTGTAATCATGTTTATCAATCATTATGTAACATGTGCCTCTCGGCTTCGCCTTACACCTTAAGACGTGGTAGCGCATGTTCGAAAATCGTTTCTTAGTAGTTGTCTACTTCATAATAATGATCTTATTGTCAATTCCGTTCTGTGATTTAAGTTACTATTGTATGTTGTTTTTATTTCAAAATGATTGCTCCGAATAGTATGGCTCTGCCTACTCCTTCGGGGATAAAGGCGGGACAATATGTAAGTATGTATGAGACCAAGTAATGACGGATATTGGATAAAAAAGTTTTTTATGCTATTTGTTATAGGGTCCCAATAATCCCATGCAAAAACTAAAGAGACAACTTGCTGACAAAGAGAAGGCCCTGGCGGACGAAGTTGAAGCATCCCAAGCTCTTCAAGCAAAGTTAAAGGAGCTCAGGTAAGCACCATTACAACTTTATGAAAAGATCGCGAAGTCAGGTGATCTGAAAGAAAGAAAGAAAGAATAAATTTATTTTTTTATTTATTATCAAAAATGTGATTTCTTTGTTTTTTGATTTATCTGTCCGCTCAGGCTCATACATCAGTCAGAGATACAGTGTGAAGATAGGTACTACCAGTTATTTTGCTGACTTGCAGTTTTGGCATATAAATTACGATTTATTTTAACCTAGCGACCCCACCCCGTTTTCTGATGAGGTTTAGGCCCTCACTGTTCAAATTTTTCTTCGGCGTAGAGTATGGTAAGCGAGGCTAAGCAATTGGTGTTTTTTGTCTTATACTAGCGAGCGATCCCAGTTTCGTACCAATGCAATTCTTTTCATCTTAGTGTATTTCCAGTTGCTTCCAAATCCAAACATTACCTGGATTTGGCGGATAGGGTCCAGTTTTATTTGGCTGCTAGGAACAGCTACCGTTTGACTTTGGATTATTGGGAGAAACTAATGTCTGACCTTCCGACCCTGTAAGGGTGCCTGCGTCATGGCCTCGTCCGTGAATCAGGATTTGGGGTCGCTTGTACCCAGTAGATCTTGCTGAGACCCTTTACACCCAAACATGGCTGTCATTGTTCTTGCAAAATATGTAGGACTTTTGATGCTTTTTTACACCTTTTCATTCCTTCAACGTACTATATTTGTACCTAATTGTGGATCGTTTCATCATCATCATCCGAATGTCCGTCCCAGTTGCGTCTCGCGACGCCCGGGGTCCGCTTACCAACATTTTCACCTCCACTTCGCACGGTCGACGGCATCCCCTATAGTGAGACCATAAGCACGCATGTCATCCCTTACGACGTTAAACCAGCACTTCTTGGGTTTTCCCCTTTTCCCCTCTTACCCGGAGGGGCTGACATGGCCAGACGTTTGTTTCCCACGTAGCCCGGCGGTTGCCGCAAGACCAACGAAAACGACACTCTTGCAACTTGTCTTGCATTTGTGCATTTGTGGATCGTTTATGATTCAAAATATTTCGAATATGCCTTTGTGTTGACACAGGTCGCAACTAAACGCAGAACGAACACGTGCAGGCAGCTCTGTTCGTGCCAGCGAACAAGCAGTGGCCGCCGCGCGGTCGGAACTGCACACGTTGCAGACGCGCCTGCAGCTGATGATGGAGGACAACAAGCAACTCGCGCAGGAGAAAATGATGGTAACTGAAGCGATTGTATTGCCTCTTCTTCCGTGGCAATTAGCTAGTGCTATACTAGTAGCACGCTTTGATGGCCGTTTTAACGTTTGCCCACTCATGAAGTTTCGTATTAATTTTAATTACATTTTATTTGTATAAAATAGTCGACCACATTAGAGGGTATTTATACTACGTTAGAAAACAGAGTACTTATGTAAAACAAGTAAAATATCATTACCATTGTAAAATGTCAAAACGGCCATATCGTGCCGCTAGTATAGTCTATGTAACTGCGGTGTGTGTTAAACAAGAAATATTTTTAAAATTGATACAGATGTAGAAAATTATTCCTATCAGCTGTTATAACCCTCTAAGGGTATTTAAAAATCTTTTTCAAGTCTATAATAAGTATTTAAGCCAAACCTGTTCAGCTATTTGTGCTGTGTCTTGATAAATTAGATGCCTTTTTAGCATACCGATCAATCAATATGTATGAAAGAATGGATTACAAAATCATTCATTAATTTCAAATATGAGATTGTGTTTTCAAAATTTTGTTATATTTAGGTTGCCTGACATTTTGACCATGTTGTACGAGGTGTGGTCACTGGTCAACATGCATTTGTCCTCATAACAATAAATATATGTTTATCTTACCACAGCTGCAATCCAAAGTTGGTGTCGACGGTGAAGCGCAGGCACAAATGGAAATGCATATCCAAAGGTTGACAGAGGTAAGCATTTAAATGTTTATTTACGATTTTCTAAGTAGCTTGGTAGCATGATGTCGTGAAGACATGACATAGCCTAGACTTTCTCAAATAATCGCTTTCTTAGTACGATACGATACGAATTTAGTAAAACCGCCAATATAAAGTTATGGTATTCAATATTGCCAATTCCGGCATTGGAGTCATTGCTGAAGATGACTGTTGTTTTTCCTTATCTACACGCCCCTACGTAAGGGTCTTATCCTTTTACAGCAACATCCTGTTTCCCCATTCAAAAATAAACTCACTTATTTTTTTGTTGGCTTGTGCAGGATAACATTTTATCTTTAATGCATTCATTTTGACACTCGGCAAAATGCAATTTCTATTTGATTATATAAAAATTTGTGAGTTTTTGCATTTTGTAGAGTCAAAATTAATCCAAGACCTCTTGTAGTAAGCCGACAATTTAAAACATTATATGGAAAGATTGAAAAAATCTCTATTAGTGTAATAATAGAAACGCATTAATACATTCACAAGTGTGTATTTTTGGTCAGTCTGAGCAAGCATTGCTCGGTCAGCTGGCAGCATTGCAGGCTGAGTTGGCTGCCCACGCGCTAGAATCAGGCCAACTGCGCATGGAGTCCGCTGCCGTGCGAGATTCGCTCTGCATAGCTCAGGCTCATGCTGCTGAACTAGCTCAGCAGCTCTCGGAAGCCAACCGAGCCTGCGCAGAGATCGAGCAACAGAGGATAGCCACCGTACATGCAGAACAACGAACCGCACAGGAACTGCGACAGACCAATGAACGAGTTGCAGGTACAGTCACACTCAGAAGTAGATTATCACAATCCAAAGTTACGGATTTTTTTTGTTTCCGAATGAATATTGTCATGTTTGTTTTCTGTACCGGTTTCCCACAGAAATTTGATCCCAGAATAACAACGAATTGCCAAATTTGCAACCCGTTTCACTCCCCTCATTGAATCATCAGGTTTAATTTTCAAAAATCCTTTCTTAGTGCACATTTACGTCACTTAAGGAATATTACGAGGGTGGATCCAAAAGTTCGTGGCCTAACATAGATAAAGCATAGCATTTTTTTTAAATCTACCCTCTATCTGTACTATGGTTATTAAGTAGCAAGTGAGCAAAGTTTGGTTCAGTTAGTGCGCGCGAAATTTTTTTTGTGGATATTTGTTTAAGAGTATCGTAAAAGATTTTCAAGAATGAACAAAATCGAACATCGCGCAGTGATTAAGTACCTGCATAAAAAAGGTCTATCACCAAAACATATTCATGAAGATATGGTGAGCACATTAGGAGAATCTGCTCCATCCTATTCCGGTGTAAAAAAAATGGGTAGCTGAGTTTAAGCGAGGTCGGGAGAGTGTTGAAGATGATCCTAGGTGTGGAAGGCCTTCAACGTCTACCACCAAATAAAACATCGATAAAATATGTGATCTTATACTAAATGACCGAAGATTGACCATCAATAAGATAGCTGAGATCACAGGCATCGGTTATGGTTGTGTTCAAAACATCATAACTCAAGAACTGGGGTTCCATAAGGTTTTTGCTCGTTGGGTGCCTAGGTTGCTTTCAGTTGAACAAAAACGCGCTCGCTTCACAATTTCGCGTGACTGTTTGGAGCTTTTTGAGGCAGATCCCGAGGATTTTTTATCCCGGCTTGTTACTATGGATGAAAGCTGGGTTGACCACCATACTCCCGAATCCAAGCAACAATCGAAACAATGGAAAAGATCCGGCTCACCCACTCCGAAGAAAGATAAGGTCGTTTTGTCGAGTAACCAAGTCATGGCTTCGGTATTCTGGGATGCGAAGGGAATCATTTTTTAGTTTATGTTTTTTTTAGTTTGGCCTTTTGGTATTAGCCGTCGTATTATTATTCTAAAATAAATTCAAGTTATTTTAGAATAATAATACGACGGCTTCGCGAAGCAATCAAAGAAAAACGGCCGGGTATGTTGCGTAAGAAAGTTTTGTTCCATCAAGACAACGAGCGGGTTCACACTTCTGCCGAATCAATGGCTGAGATCCATAATTGTGGTTATGAATAATAATTCATGTCAAAATGTTCACACCTTTTTAGCCCCCTCGGATTATCATTTATTTCCGAATTTAAAGAAACATTTAGGTGGTTCGAAATTTTCAACCAAAGAAAAGGTCATAGATGCAGTAAATGGTTATTTTGACGACCTACCGAATTCATTTTTTTTGAAGGTATAAATAAGTTGCAGTTTAGATGGAAGAAGTGCATTGAAATAGATGGTGACTATGTAGAAAAATAAAAAATAATTTAAACCCACGTTTCTTTGATTGTCATGGTCAGGTTACGAACTTTTGGATTTACCCTCGTAAAATTTCATGGTTCTAGACCCAGCTGTGTGTTCATCGATACACCTCCTTCCTCCCACATTCTTCATCACATCTCTTTCTACCGGAACTGAAGTTTAAGTCTTCACAGGCCAAGCTAACAGGTTATCAGCACATAACACATAACAACACAACATGACTATTTGTTAAGGCAGACATTCAACCTGGGTGCCAAGTCTACATATTCAATCGCATCAGAAGAGAATAGAAATCGTCACTCAAATGAAAGCCACCGGTACAAATTTGTCAGTTTTTCATAGTCTACTATTACAATCGTACTTCAATAGACTTCTCTCGGTCGGCCGATAGAATTGTACTAACACGTATCGCGCCAGTGGCCGCTAGTCAGAGACTTTTTTATAGTCTAACATTTTGACAGCGATTCTGGTCCTATCGTATGGCTTGTCAATAGTAGACTCGGCCCCCTGCTGTGAATTGCGCCCCAACAGATATCGGTCCCCTCTACCTAAACCGCTCCATTACATCCATTATAATTAACTTTCTCCGTTTTACTTCACAATAAAATACTTTTCTATAACATAATTATTGACATATACATATTGTCACGCCTTTATTCCCGAAGGGGTAGGCAGAGGCATACTATACGCCCACATTTCACCGTATGCACTTCTGTCCCACGTAACAGGTGGGTGAGCCCATTGCCGTGTAGAAATGGACAGGCGCAGGCGTTAATTAATGTACACAACATTTAGCAAATATATTTCTTTTGCATAAGATCGTAAGCATAAGATACTATACCATACATAATTATTGACTACTTTAAATTAAATTTACTAAATATGTTTTAGCACAATAAAACTGAAATTCGTTTGGGAAAGGTTTAACTACTTGTAGTTAATACTTCCCCATCCATAGCTATACAATAATGAAAGAGGCAAGTTTAGGGAGTGATCTCTAAATTCGTCGCTTTTGTTTTTGTCATAGCTATGGTCGAACTTCAAAATGAAGTCCAGAGATTGGCGAACCGCGCTCAGTCCGCTGAGAGCAACCTCGAGAAAGTGAAGGAAGAATCGGAAAAGAAGAAGCAGCAGGTTAGTTAAGATGTATAAAGCTATCTTATACATAAAATTCTCGTGTCGCGGTGTTTGTTACCAAACTTCTTTGCAACATCTCGACCGATTTTTATTAAATTTTATATGTATATTTGGTAGGTCTGAGAATCGGTCGTAATCTATTTTTTATACCCTCTAAGTAATAAGGGTGGGTTCACCCCAAATTTTTTATATTAATGGTTGGGTTGGTGTGAAGCGTGTGCGATGGAGTGTATTGGGAAAGTATGGTGACGAACGAGTGAATGAAAATGGAGAAAGTTTGCTTGAGGTATGTTTGGAGAGGAACCTTGTGGTAACCAACACCATGTTCAACCACAAGGATATCCATTTGTTTACGAGACAAGAAGGAAGCCAGAGAAGCATGATCGATTATGTGATTGTAGATGCAAGGATGAGAAAGAAAGTGTTAGACACTCGGGCATACCGCGGTGCCGGGATTGACACAGACCACTTCTTGGTTGTTAGTCGAGTAAGAGGTCTGTTTCAGCGGTGGCGGCATCGTGTGCATGCACCTGTTAGTGTACTAGAACGCATAAAAGTTGAGAATTTGCAAGATATAGGCATAAAAGAGGAATTTAAGTGTAAGCTGAGCAAGAAATTTGAAAATTCTGATGACGTATGTGAGGTCGAAGAAGTATGGAAGTCATTTAAGGAAGGTCTAGTGGAAGTTGCGGTGGAAGTGTGTGGGGTAAGTAAGAGAAGCCAAGGATGTAAGAGAAAGAGAATGGGTGCAGAAGTCCGAAAGGCGTTATCTGATAAGAAGAAAGCATGGTTGGACTGGTTGACTACAAAAGTCAATCAAAGAATGCAGAAGGCAACGGATGTGGACCTAAAAATGGCAAAAGAGGAGTACAAAAGGTATAAGTGTGTTGCAAAAGAGGTGATGAAAAGAAAGAAAGAGAATGAAAGAGATGAATTTGATAAAAGGTTATCTGATGACTTCCAACAGAATATGAAATTCTTTTGGAAGTCCATAAGAACAGTGAGGGGTCAACAGACGACCTCGCATCTCAACCATATCAGAAACCATGATGGTAGTCTTGTGAAAGGAGAAGAATGTGTGTTAAAAAGATGGAAGCAATATTTTGAAAGCTTGTTTGAAAAAGAGGATATGCAAGTACAGACTAGTATCTGGGAAATGAACGAAATTGGTATGGAAGAAGTCATAAGTATGGAAGAAATAGCGGAAGCATTGAGTAGCATGAAAGTGGGAAAAGCTGCGGGACTTGATAGGATCTCTGTCGAGATGCTGAAAGCGGGACAAGGCGTGGTAGCTTGCCAGCTGTACTGCCTTTTCAACCTTTGTTGGAGGAATGGTAGCGTACCAAGAGATTGGTGTAAGGCTGTCATCGTGCCGCTTTATAAGGGAAAAGGGTCACAGCAAGAGTGCAAAACCTACCGCGGCATAAGCTTGCTCAGCATCGTCGGCAAATTGTATGCAAAAATCTTGATAAAAAGAGTGATGAATGAAACTGAAGGAAAAATGTGGGATGTACAAGCAGGATTTATGAAAGGAAGAGGATGTTCGGATCAGGTCTTTTCCTTACGATGCGTAGCAGAAAAGCTTTTGGCGAAAAGTAAAAAGGTCTATTGCGTATTTGTAGACTTGGAAAAGGCCTATGATAGAGTGGTGAGGAATAAACTGTGGTCAATACTGGACATGTATGGAGTAAACAGCCACTTGATACGAGCACTGAAATCTCTATGAGGGCTCCAGTGCTTGTGTCAGAATCAACGGAGCATGCACAGACTTTTTTCACATTGAAAAAGGTGTGAGACAGGGTTGTGAAGCGTCGCCGTTGCTGTTTAACCTATACATGGACAGTTGCCTGAAAGAACTGCAAGAGAGTACGTATGGTATAAAAATGGATGAACTGACCGTCAAGTGCCTCCTATACGCCGATGATCAGGTAATACTAGCATCATCGGCGGAAGAGTTGCAGTTGATGGTTAACATTATGTATGATGCGTTAAAAAACAAAGGAATGAAAGTGAATGTAAATAAGTCGAAAGTAATGGTTTTTGAAAGAGAGGCAAATATGACGGATTGCTCAATTGTTGTGGAAGGAGAAAGAGTAGAACAAGTAAAAGAGTTTGTATATCTAGGTACAAAATTTGCGAGACATGGAAAGTATGACTATGACATTGAGCGAAGAGTATTGGCAGGAAATAAAGTGAATGGAGCCATGTACGCCTTTATGAGCAGTCAGAACATTTTGAAGAAGGCACGATTGGCTGTACATAGAGGTGTGCTGGTCCCCACACTTATGTATGGCAGTGAAAGTTGGGTATGGCAGAAAACGCATAAAAGTAAAATAAATGCAGTGGAAATGAGAAGTCTGCGAAGTATAGCTGGAGTGAAGTTGATGGACAAAGAAAGGAACAGCACGATAAGGGAACATTGCATTATGACAGAAGATGTAGTGACTAAGATAGAAAAAGGGATGCTTAGATGGTTCGGACACGTGGAGAGGATGGATGAAAGTAGACTGACGAAGCAGATTTATGTGGCGAGAGTGAATGGGCAAACTGGTAGGGGTAGACGTCGGCGTACGTATTTCAATACAATCGAAGACCTTTTGGAAAAAGGCCAGGTCAAGAGTACCTTTAACCGGCGAGCGTGTACGAAAACACTTATGAAAGTAGAAGAAGCGAAAGTGGTATGTCAGGATCGTAGCAAGTGGAAAACCATAGTCTCTGCCCACCCCGATGGGAAACAGGCGTGATAATATGTATGTATGTATGTATGTTTTTTATGATGCGGTATTAAAAATACCAATCCTAAATTTTCACTTTTAACCATCTACCCCTGTTTTAATAGCAATATTAGTAATTTAACAATTTTTAACTTTGGTCGAAAACTGAACAATTATCACTGATCTCCTGTCTCTCTCACAAAGTACAAAAATAAAATTCTTACAGCCTACCCTACACTGTTTTCGGTCATTATTATTGTTATTGCATCGTTCGTTTACAATTATCATTTTACTATCTCAGTGTAATTCTCACAAAATTCAAAAATAATTTTAAATAATAATAATTTTTAATAATTTTAATTCACTAAATTGTGAGAAAAGGTTGGTGAGAATATTTTTTTCTGATAGCTTTTTCTGTTATTCGATATGGAGAAAAATCGAAACAATCATGGATCATGTAAATCTGTGCACCCATTCTCAGTTTATAAATGGTGTAACTAACTGTAAGGGTCTCCGCTTGAATGCAAGTAAAACTAAGGTTCTAGTATTTGAAAGAGGTGACGTAAGAACTAAATGCGAGATTAGGGTAAACCAGGAACGTCTAGAGCAAGTGTATGAAATTGTGTATTTAGGAAGTATGTTTAGCGCGGATGGAAGATGTGATTCGGATGTGGAACGGCGAGTAGCTGCCGGAAACAAAGTTAACGGTGCTTTGTCCCAGTTAGTAAAGCGACAAAGCATCGTAAAAGAAGCACGACTGGCGATTCATAACGCAGTGCTAGTGCCAACTTTGCTTTACGGTAGTGAAACCTGGGTATGTCAGCAGATGCATGAAAGTAAATTGAATGCTGTGGAGATGCGATCACTTCGAAAGTTGTGCGGCGTTACCTTGGCTGGCCGAATACGTAACGAAGTGATACGCAATTTGGCAGGTTTGAATGAAAGTGTCAGCGTTAAGCTGGAAAAGGGCGTGCTCCGTTGGTTTGGACACGTCCAACGAATGAGTGAGGAACGATTGACGAAGAATATATATTGTTCAAAAGTAGAGGGTAGAAGGAGTCAGGGTAGGCCGAGACTTACATATGAAGACCACGTGAGCAGATTGCTCAAAAACGGAAAGGTCAAAAGTACTCGGATACCCAGACGTGCGTGTATGAAGCGATTGATGAATCTCGAAGAAGCGAAAGAAGTATGCATGGATCGCGAAGCCTGGCGATCTGTCCTCTCTGACTACCCCGTCAGGGATACAGCGTGAAGATAGTTAGTTAGTTAGTTTTAGTTAATTCTCATTTTAATTATATTCTCAACTAAATTGTGAGAAAAGGTTGGTGAGAATATTTTTTTCTGATAGCTTTTTCTGTTATTCGATATGGAGAAAAATCGAAACAATCATGGATCATGTAAATCTGTGCACCCATTCTCAGTTTATAAATGGTGTAACTAACATGACTTTTTATATGTACTTAGATATTTTCTTCGAGTTGTTTACAATCTAGCCTACTCATAAGTGGAAGGTACAAAATAGGTGGCCAATTTTTTCAAATTCTGTTATATAAAATGTTGTTTATAGTTGACCAGCGAGCTGACTAAGCTGAGTGAGCAGTTATCTCGTTGTGAAGCTGAGCTGGCTGAACTTAGACAATTGAAGGCGGTACCAGCACAAAATGGACTGCCTGCAAATGACCAAGTGAAGGTTAGTTGCTGTCATTGTTATCTATATAAATGATAAAAACTTTGTTTGTTTTTTTTTAAGAAAATTGTGATAAAATTAATTGAAAAATTAATGAATTATCGTCCAATGTTCGACTACTTATAGCTGAATTTTATCAATTCAATTCAATTCACTTTATTTGCTTGAAATATGGTTCACAAGATGTTGTAGTTACAAATTTAGCTCAATACATATTTCGCCATTAAATCAAGGCATGCAAATGATAAAACACAACAATTATTTAAGAGACATGGTAAAATTGTATATGCCTAGAAAAACAATCAAGTCAACATGACTAGAATAGATGTAGGTACATTAGCAAATAATATCATATCATATTGGTACATAAAAATTTCGCCTCTATGCTATACTAGCATTGAGGCGAAATTTTTATGTTTTGCAAAGACAATAGTATTTTGTATAAATATAATTGAATTGATTTGTATAAATATAATTAGTAAAATGTATGTTAATTAATAAAACACATTTAGACTCGCCTTCCCGGCGCAATGTTCATAATTCTTTTGAGTTAAAAATGGGCGCTCATTCATTCGGTTGATGTCTTTTAAGTGGAGTTATGGATGAAAATGCTTAGTAGATTGAAATATTCCCTGCGCTTCGACTCACTTTTAGTTTGAATGGACCCTAATTGTGACTGATTGATGTACTCTATTGCAGTCTGCTGAACTTGCGAAAGTGGAAAGCGTGGTTGAATCGTTACGTGGTGAGTTGAGCGGAGCTCAGTCGACGACGAAGGAGCTTCGTGAGAACGTCGCCCAACTGCAGAGCCAGCTAGCGACGTACCAGGAGAAGAATAATGTGAGTGCATCCATACCTAATACCTGCTCAATATCATGTAGTTTGGTGAGCTTACTAATATTTTTAAATAGGAAGATATATGCCGCCTTGCGATTCTGATTAACGACTAGTATTGAAACACGCAAGTGTCTAATATATTACAAGATGGAGTTGCAGGAAAGATACCTTTTTTTTTGTGAAAACTTGCTTTTCTTGAAAATAGCCGATAGAAAGATTTCTAAAACGTAGAAGTCTTTGAAAAAAAACTCTTTCCATTACCAACGTTGAGTCTGTTAGAACCGTTTATGTAACTTGGGCTGAGGAGAACTAAAATACCGCCTATTTTTTAAGAGCATAAAATTAAAAATTTTGAATCTACTTTTTTTTTACTTTTACTAAAACGTGGATTAAGATAAGTTCCTATAAAATCTACGAGATGGTGTTTTAGCAAAGTTTAGTTATATTTTTTTGAGTAAAAAAAAGGTTAGAAAAATTTAATCTGTTATTAATATTTTCAAAACTATTTTCTAAAATAGTTTAGATAAAGTAACGAAAAAAATTCTATTTTATTAATTATTAGATGTCAGAATCGCATGACGCGTGGTTTAACACCTATTACTCGAATGCCCTTTTAGAAAACTTGAAACATGATTAAACCCGTAAAGTTTGACCATACTTATTTAACTTTACTCGTCCCGCTTAGGAGTTGCGAACTAAAAACTGGAAAGTTATGGAGGCGTTACAGTCTGCCGAAAAGGCCCTTCAGACGAAAACAGCAAGTGCGTTGCCGGCCCGAGAGTCCCAGGACTCTTTGCACGTAAGTGCCCGCTTTATGCTTCTGTATATAAATCCGAACATTCTATGTGCACACTGAAAGATGGCCGAAGAGATATGTATGAATAGCTACCGATTAAGGATATGATCATCCTGGAAATCACTTCATGCGAAAAGAAAAGTGTTCGTAACACCATTTGCTGAGAAGTACGTTAGCTTCGTTTGTAGCATTTCCGATTTACAAGCGTTTCTGTACTACGGAAGGCATGTTAACTCGTTTGTCTTCGCTACAGTATTATTAAATATGACAATGAAATTATTATTATTAAATATGACAACAGTAACTCAATTAAAGGCATAATGGGTAACTAGAAAAAAAAATAACGCTAGGTATCTATAATGCTTTTAAACTTTCGCGATTGTCACTCATATTTATGATATTTTGGGTCTTATTCGCGAAGTATATTATTAGATGCAAAGCGTGATGTTGACAACCCGTGACCACGGCTGGTGTAATCCGGTCCAAACGTCGGGAAGTGTAATGAAGGGTTTGTACCGAAATATCATAAATATTAGGTATCTACAACCTGCCTCTCACCGTTTCACACGACAATAAGCTAACCACTTATTAAGTGGTACCAAATGCAACGGTGATATGATAGTATGCCACGACCTACCTAACCGGGTAAAAGGCTTTTTAAAAAAGCACTAAAGAGAAGCTAAACTGCTGGCGCTGTACCAATTTTTTTTGTTTTCCGGTTGTGTATAGGTTGGTAGGTAGGTAGGATGGATCTTAATCAGGAATGTAAACTCTCTGGCCGCCGCCGAGTAAGTCTGCAAAGTCTACTCTTTACTAACTTTACAAACTGAAAAAAATCGAAAACTATTTTCATAGATAAAGTCATCTTACTTATCTCCTTGGCCTACTCTGATTTACACATATCTTTGGCCGGCTTCGCTTTGTTGTTTATATTTTGCTAATAAATTTATCTTTACTACTTACACATTGTCAGATAAGTGATAGAAATGTAACTGATAAAAATAACAACTGTCATATGAATTAAGAGGAATCTTGAATAGTACCGATATGCTAGCTTAATGTTGTCTATGAGAGCATAGATATACGTATGTTTTTTTTTTATAATCTTAACTCTTATCATTTGTATCCTACTAATTTAATACTGAATAAATAAAACAAGCGAGGGTTACAGTCCCCA
The DNA here is from genome assembly GCA_948477245.1 of Thumatha senex. Classification (NCBI taxonomy): domain Eukaryota; kingdom Metazoa; phylum Arthropoda; class Insecta; order Lepidoptera; family Erebidae; genus Thumatha; species Thumatha senex. The sequence continues at coordinate 11,263,727 of OX419743.1, forward strand.
TATAAAATTAAGATAAAATATATGTGAAGTCCATTTATTCCTCATATCATTGGTCGAATATATTTTAAACATGAAATTATATATGTAATTCTATATACAAAATGGGTTGGTAACATCTCTGCAATCGCGCGCTTATTGGTCAAATCAAATAGCACGCGCTTCCGCTTCCCCGGTTGCCTGTAACACATTTCCATCCCTTTTCCAAAATCACTCCCACTCAGAATATCCAACAACCGAGGGGAAAGATGCTACACACCAAAAAATCTAGATTCATAAAATAAAACTTATTTGTATCAGATTGTTAAAATTCAGGTTACATTTATATATCTTTTAAATTACACTAATATCTTTCATCTGTACCTATATTATTTACTTCAAGCTGTTTAGTTTTCGATGTAAAATAGCAATCATATTTTAAACACGGCAATAGGCTTACCACGTTTTACGTGGGACAAAAATGCATACGGTGAAATGTGGGCGTTTATTATACCCCTACCTACCTAATATAAACTTACCCCGGGGATAAAAGCGTGACAATATGTATGTATGTTTATAAAATTATATTATAATAAGCGAGTGGAGCGGGAGCGATGGCGACAGCGCTACGATTTTCATTTGCAAAAGTTTTCATTTATAATGGAAACGTCTTTTACGATAGTTGGAGCGGTCTGGCAAAGATTGTCAGTCGAGTATAAGTGCTCTGCGTACATTGCATTATCACAACGTAGTTGTAGCCATCGCTTCCGTCCCGCTCACCGCTTTGATCAACCATACTGCCAAAGAGCATTTATAGCAACATGACAGACTGTCTAGCTAGGACGATTTAATCAATGGGCGCGTAATGTACTCAATAAAGTATGAAATCACGTTCAACCAACTTTCGTGTGGTGTGGAAACTACACACATATTGTTTTCTTACTCTTGCATGAGATAGCGCGTCCATTGGTTAAATCGTCCTAGCTGTCTAGCATCGGGTACAATTAGAAATCGCTGTAGTATTTGGTCGAGTGGTCCTCCACTAATTCATTTATTTATTTTTTTCAATTTCAATTCGTTGCTTGATCACGACACAGTCCCATAACTTCAGTCGTTTGCCAGCTAGCAATTTAATATATTTCCTAGGAGGCGATAGCAAAGGCACAAGAAGCTCAATACAAGGAAGTGGCGAGCGTACTACGGGAGGCTTATCCTGCCGCTGCACCAAACTCCGTAGCGGACCGCAATTGGGTCCAGGTCTTCGCTGACAAGCTCAAAGAGGAACTTACCAAAGCACACACTGCTACCGAAACCTCGTCAGCCGACACAGCGGCGACACAAGAACGTCTTAAAGAATTGCAGCTCCAGAACGAACAGTCGCAAGCACTTGTCGAGAAGTACAAGACTGTTATCGCTAGTACGGTGAGTTTATCCTTGTAGTTTTCGAAAAAAGAAACTTAGTATTCGCAACATGTAATTTTGTCACTTTTAGACTTCTAAACCCTAACGTTTAGAAATGTCTTAGCTTTGCTTCCACTCCGGTTTTGAAACAGTTTTCGGTTTAGAGATCGTCTGATTCCTTCGCTACGATAGTGAAGGGCGCGTTAATTGTTTTATAAATATCGTTGGGACAACTCACACAACGCCATCTGATTCCAAACTAAGTAGAGCTTGTACTTTGGTAACCAGATAACTGATAAACATACTTATATATTTCAAAATACATCCATATTATAGAGAAATAACACCCAGACACAGAATAAACCATCGTGCTCATCACACAAAGTTTTATCCTGGGTGGGAATCGAACCCACAACCTCTTGCGTAGCAGTCGGCACTCCAACCGCGACACAGCGGCAGACGTTTAATATTTATATTGATACAGTCTTAAAATCACCTGTAGCAGATACTAAAAGTAGCTAATCTGAGGCGGCCATTAGGGTGCAGGTGGAAAAAGACAAATATGGGAGAATAATCGCATCGCCTGTGTACATGACTGTGCATAAAGTTTTAAATAAATAAAACGGGGAAAATTTCGTCCTGGAAGATCATATAGATTTCTAATATCTTACCTCCCATAACAGGAAGAAGCCGTGAACCGCCTACAACAGACAGTGACGTCACAGGAGAAGAAATGGGCACAGCAACTAGCTGACAAACAGCGAGAATTGGACGAGCTTAGACAAAACACTGTTCCGAAGGTGAGGTCGCAACCGCTATTGATTCGTTTCTGAGTATTATGTAGGAACGCTAAGAGGACTTTGCGACTGCCTATTTGACTACATTAACTTGCATTAAGAAATCCAATTCCCCTAAATAATATTGAGTCTGTTTAGTCTCATGTCTATTTATATGGGGGTCCGACCCATAGAAGGCGTGGTGACGCACATCTACAGTTGCGCAAATAAGAGCATTCAATTCAGTGTATCCCTGACGGGGTAGTCAGAGAGTACAGATCGCCAGGTTTCGCGATCCATGCATACTTCTTTCGCTTCTTCAAGATTCATCAATTGCTTCATACAGGCACGTCTGTGGTACCCTTGCTACTTGTTTCAGGTATCGGTCTTTCTCAGATTCTATTATACCTAAGGGAATTTACTGAATGACAACCCTACAGGAAAGAAGTTTTGTGTTCCTGCACCTCAACAAAAACCAATTAAAATCGTAAATTCTTTAGTGATCATGAATAACACCTTCTAAAATTTTTGCTATTGGAAAACGTCGGATACATTCGTGTTGCACTCGTAATTTCGAATGTCAATGTATTAAAATCACTGTGGTACGATTTAAAATCGTACTATCTTCAGCAGATCGCATTCTGACCAACAATTTTGAACATAACTGTACCTGATTCTAAAATAACATCGAACAAATACCTAAAGGACACACGTTTTTGTAAAATATTGATATTCAGGATATTTACATGTTATGTTCTGTTAATGTTATGGGATATTTACCTTGTACACTTTCACTCGCGAGCACATATGGTAAATATCCCGAAAATCAATATTTTACTTATGTGAATGACCATGATAGTTTAAATTCTTATATACTTTTTTGTACTAAGCATTCTAGTTTCATGTTTCAATTTGTTATGTAGGAAGCGATAGAAAAGGCACAAGCAGTTCAGTACGAGCTAACGGCGAGTATACTACGCATCGCATGCCCTGCGGCTACACCCGCGATACCTGTAGGCCAAAACTGGCTTCAGGCTTTTGCAGACAATCTCAAAGAGGAACTGTCCACTAGCGACACAGAGGAGCGAATCGAAGACTTGCAGCTCCAAAATGAACAGTCGCTTGCTCTGGTCGAGAAATACAAGAGTGTTATCCTTAATACAGTAAGTTTATCATATTGTTTCTAAATCGTTTTATTTTTAAGTGAGAATTTCTTCTGCCACACGGCACACAGATTTTTCCGTAGGTAGTAAGTTAGGCTGATCCGTCACGCTCTCGAGGTGAAAGGCTCGATCGGATGAACTCGGGAACGCCGAGTGTACCCGAGTGAGAAAGATACAGTCAGCTGCTCTTCTCTGTTGTGTCGCTGTGTTTAGTATATTCAATTCATACGTAATAATTGATTGCGATTACCAATGAAGTTTTTACTTCTGCCGTGCGGTCTTAGGCACACACTCTCAAATTTTATTTTATTAAGCCTGTTGAAACGCTGCTGCCGAGGTTGTCGTCTTTTTCACGCTTCTCTTAAGAACCCAGAACTGTAAGAGGTTTTATTAAAGGTTTTATAGGCTTGTACACTTGTAATGGTAACGTTGGCCGGCCGACCACGTAACGAAATGATACGCAATATAGCAGGTTTGAATGGAAAGAGTTGCCGGTAAGCTGGAAAAGGGCGTGCTCCGTTGGTTTGGACAAGTCCTACAAATAAAAAGGCAACGATTGACGAAGATTATATATTTTGCGAAAGTAGAGGGTAGAAGGAGTCAGGGTATACCGAGACTTACATATGAGGACCACATGAGCAGATTGCTCATCATCATCATCATCATCATCCGAGCGTCTGTCCCAGTTGCGTCTCGCGACGCCCTGGGTCCGCTTTCCTACATTTTCTCCTCCACTTCACACGATCGTTGGCATCCCCTGTAGTGAGACCATTGGCACGCATGTCATCCCTTACGACGGCAAGCCAGCACTTCTTGGGTCTGCCCCTCTTACCGGGACCCGGCGGGGCTGACATGGCCAGACATTTGTTTCCTACGTAGCCCGGCGGTTGCCGCAAGACGTGACCATACCAACGAAAGCGACACTCTTGCAACTTGTCTGCAATGTCACGGACATGAAGGCTGCCACGGATGCGATCCATCCGCGTGACTCCACACATCCACCGCAGCATCTTCATTTACGTAACACGCAGCTCCTGCTTGTGTCGCTCCAATATTGGCCACGTCTCACTGCCATGTAAAAGGACAGGTCTAATGATGGTTTTGTAGACCTGTCCCTTCAGCCGGATCGGCATTTTAGGATCACAAATGACACCGGTCATCTCCCGCCATTTGGCCTACGCGGCAGCAATGCGTGACTTGACATCGCAATCGATGTCACTGGACATGTGAAAAACAGATCCCAGGTATTTAACCTGGTCCGTCCGCTCGACCAAATCACCGCCAATGCGGACGGATGTGGGATCTGTCTATTTTAGTGCCAAGTACTCGGTCTTCGCCACATTTAGTTTCAGACCGCCGTTCTCAAGCGTCTCCTTCCACACCTTCACACGTCGCAACAATCTGCTCCTGTCCGCGTCTGCCAGCGCAATATCGTCAGCATACATGAGCAACCATGGAGGCTGCTCATGCGAGTTCCTGATGCTGTCCGACAATTCGTCTAATATTACGCTGAACAGAAGCGGACTAAGGACCGAACCCTGGTGTACACCGACGGTGATGGGGAAGGATTTCGTGTCGCCAACAGCAGTCCGAACCATGGAATCGGAGTCACAGTACATGTCCCGGATAGTGTCAATATAGACCTCGGGAACCCCTTTGGACCGCAGTGCCCACCAGATCATCGCGCGAGGAACACAGTCGAAGGCCTTCTGCATGTCTAGAAACATACAGTGCAGAGGCGTTTTCTTCGACCTGTATTTCTCTGCGACAACCCTCAGGGCAAAAACAGGGTCCGTGGTCCCATGACCAGGGCGAAACCCATATTGACACCCCGAGAGTCTATAATCCTCTCGAAGATCTTCATTGCTCAAAAACAGAAATGTCATAAGTACTCGGAATCCGACTACTTTTGACCTTTCCGTTTTTGCATGTATGAATCTGCAGAAAGCGAAAGAAGTATGCATGAATCGCGAAAACGTGTATTGTCTCTTATTTGGCCGTTTCTAAATATGAAACAAATGACATTTCACCAGCAAATTTTCGTCTACGCTTACAAGTCGTATGATCGAGAATTGGGCCCCAGGTATGAAAACACTCATAAAAGTTGAAGAAGCGAAAGGCGTATGTCAGGACCGTAGCAAGTAGAATGCCATAGTCTCTGCCTACTCTGATGGGAGTCAGGCGTGATGATATGTATGTAATGTATATATGTATGTATATAATACTAGCTGTCCCGCCCGGCTTCACCCGTGACATGCTTCCAACCCCATGGCACCCATTTAATCTCATCGTTTATTAATTTCACAATAATGTATGAAGATTTTCCGAATTCGTTGATTACTTCTTCACTCTCCAGTACCTACCTACGCCCGCACGGCCTGGTCTAAAAATATGTAAATATTATCTACATAAACTGTAATTAGTGATGAAATAATTTATTTTGATAAGGATGGTAAAATAAACGCATTTAAATGTAGTCCAAAAAAATTCCATGATTTAAAAAAAATAAATGGTTGTTGTGCCTCACTCGACATAGATAGGCATAGTGTGTCGCGGACATTTTTGTAGATATTTATAAGATCTACAATTAATTAGAACATTTTATGGATCTATCTTTTATAGTTTAGGCAGCGTACGCAAAATAAGTAACTTTTCTGGTTGATTTTTTACACCTTGTGTCCGAAAAAACCAAATATCTTACGGAACCCTATTTTTTTCCAAAATAAAATATAGCCTATGTTACACGTGGATAATGTAGTTTTCAAATGGTGAAAGAATTTTTAAAATCTGTCCAGCTGTTTTTGAGCCTATTCATTACAAACAAAGTTTTCCTCTTTATAATATTAGTGTAGATGCAATTAGGTTAAGTTACTATACACTGCATTGCAAGACTATGCATCATAACATTAGTAATCACGTACTGTGTAACATATCCATATAGTCTGTTGCCTTATGTAAAGTTGTTTATAATAACAGGAAGAAACGTTGAGCCGCCTACAACAGACAGTGACGCTACAAGAGCAGAACTGGGCGCAACAACTAGCTGAGAAACAGCGTGAGTTGGACGAGCTCAGACAACACACAGTCATGCAGGTGAGGAAATATATTAATATCGTTTTTTTTTAGTTTTTCACACACACATTTAAACAAATAAAAAATAAATTAGTTACAACTGAGTTAAAAATCATTGAAATAACTGTTTGATTATCATGTTTTAATTGCCACAAACAGCGCCTGTACATTTTAACACGGCTCACTACTTTGAGACAAATGTTTATAGTGAAATGTGGGCGTATATTATTGTTCTACCACCCCTTTGGGTATAAAGGTGTGAATGATAAGTAAGTAATTATTATGAAGTAGTAACAAGCACACACCTCGATTAAACAGATCGGTTCAGCACTAGTATAAATAGTTTAAATTACCGCAGTCACATTACCGATATTTGTGCAGGAAGCACCCAGTGCAGATGGTATTGTCAATCCAGAAATTAAACGTTTACCCCGAGATGGCTTATTAGTATGATTTTTGTCGTCATGGCTTAATCTATGATTGAATTCAGAAATTTTATAAAAAGGAAATGCTTATTCTAAAATTTACCCAAATAAGCTGAGAGTGAGATTTTGTATCGTTGACCTGCAAGCCAAGGCTTTGTACTCTAATCTGCTACCAAACTTCATAGGTACACGCCTATGTAGCCCTTTTAGACATAGACTACGGTAACTATTCACTGAAATGGATATAATAGGGAAATAAATAATTTGTCTTGATTTATTGCATTATAATATTTTCCATGTAGGAACCTCTGGCGTTTGCATACTCCTGCATAGAAAAAACATTGCCTACGATCATAGAGGAGGTATAAATTATCCTGATAATGTGTTCGCACTTGTGTGCTTATGTGTTTCTCTGTTGACTTAGCTCGCGATTATACTGGTGTATTGCCATACTGAAACAACTGTGTCTTGACATACCGTACACTTAATATCAGCCTACTAGCATTAATTTATAATCTGACATTGAAAAATGTAATAAGTTTCCTTCAGAAATAATTGAATCATGAAAATTTCCATCTCGGTTTTCTAAATACGCACCCTGTTGCGTCATTCAACATTTTAAATTTCAGATTCAGATTAACCAAAGTTGCATCTTTTAAATCAATACAGTTGTATCTTTCGTTTCTCTACTTAAAGATTACAAGGCAAGTTTTAAAAATGAAGGAGATGAAGGGGATGAAGCCTTCTCCCCTTTATTATCGTTCTGAGATGGATTTCCGCTATGTAACGCCTGATTCAATTAGTTAAAAGAATAATTACCCACTATACTAATATATACCTTCCGGGTTTGTAAAGATCCTGTTGACTTGTGACGTTGAGTAAGTTGTCTGCTATGGTCAAACTTCATTTACTATTGGTTTCGAACTTATATTTACTACTTACTACGTTTACAAGTCAAATTTTCATTTCTCCTATCATGGTGTCAAACAATGTTTGGTGAAGGTGGTACATATTTGTCGATGTAAATGTTCTTTGTTGATTTATATTTTGTTGCACACAGATGCAAACCAAAATAGACATGTTACAAGTAGAACTACATCAAGCAAAGGCATCAAATCACAATCACACTTTCGCTGATGCAGAGAGACTGACTGAGGTAAGTATTTTATTCATTTGTAATAATGTCTGCCTGATTTTGATCAGTAGGTGATAATTTCTTGCGATTAAGTTATGATACGTTTTTATTAGGTTTTTTTATGGCTCGGTTACCAAGACCTTTTAGCCAAATCTTCTTAATAACTACGCAATGTCTTTGTCTCGTCTTAGTCAAGTATAGTCTTAAGTCAAAATCAGTGTTACCCCATTATCGTTGTAGAAGAGTTAATGAGGCCTTCAGTGGAATTTGCTCGGCAAAATGAAAATTAGCATTTCACTACAATATATCATTGACTTCCATTATAACACGTTTACACAATATTTATGTCTAAGTAACTACCATTTTTTACACATAAAACTAACCATTAACCTTTAATGCACTAGTTTTGACATATAACATACAGCAAGCGTCTGCCATCTGATAAAATCCCGCGCAAGCTTCTCTAAAACGTTTTATGCCTCGCTGAGGGTTGGGTTGGGTGTAAGGGGCACTATGAAGATCTCTGGGGTCCAAGCGACTTCATCTGCTAGGTGTGCACCTGCTGACTAAAGGATGCGGTTGCCAGGTGCAGTGAAACAAAAGTGAACCGAAGTTCAAGTCCAGGTAGGGTTTGGAAGCAACTGGTTATACTTTAAGATGAGGAGGAGAACGTATCTTGCTTCGTTAAAAGAACTCTGAATTATAAGACAGAACAGATTCTAATAAAAATGGTATTACGGTATAGAATCCTTACCCGAACTAGACGGTTAGTACCTAAAAGCATAGTCCAGAAAGCGAGGGTGCTGTATTCTTGAATAATAAAAAAACACTTTAAAAGAATGGCACTTCTGATTGTTAGGGAAGCGCTCGTGGCCCCGCGGTCTCAGTGTTCGGTAAACGATCACAGAGGTACGCATCTTTCACTATGGCTGGTCGTCGGATGGGTGACCACTTTGTGGCATTTACATTTGCGAGCGTTTCCGTGCTTCGGAAGGCACGTTAAGCCGTTGGTCCCGGTTGCCAGTAAAATGGCAGTCGTTAAGCCTGGTTGAAAGCCTTATGGCGGCTTAAAAAATTTCAACAGCAGGTAGCCACAGCCTGCGTCTGTCTATTTCAACACGGCAATGGGCTCACCACCTATTACGTGGGACAGGAATCCACACGGTGAAAAGTGGGCATATAATATGCCTCTGCCACCCCTTCGGGGATAAGGCGTGATGGATTGTTAGGGAAGCTGAGGTTGGTTTTGAATCAGACTCTAGGGAGAATCGCTTAGGTAGAATTGGTAACATATAACCAAAGAGTTTATTTTTCTATATTAGCTAGGAGCTAGGAGATACCCAATAATAAACTCAGTGCGCTCTTTCTGAAATTATTTTTTTTAATTATTATATTAGTATTATTGACTAAATCTTTTTTCAATGAGTTGGAGGGAGTTATTTTTTTATTAAATTGAATTACATTTTTAAATACTATTACTATATCGTACAAAAGTGTCACATGAATGTCACGAACCCACCTATTTCTACTGAATAAACAACCCCTGAGCATAACCGATGTAAAGGTGCCCAATAAACTCGCGGCATTGCCCCGTTGGATAGCAATGGCTATCCTGCTGACAAAAGGAAAAAGGAGGCTATCCTTTGTTCCAGGTACGACCGGGCGTGGGAGATTTTTAATTATAGTTAATATAGTTATATGTATTTACAAAATGTATGTTTTGTTTTACAGGAGCGGCTCATGGCGGCTAGTATTTCCGACAAACACAATATAGATGTGCGCAATGGACCCCTACAGGTTAACAATTTAGAACTTTCGTGTTATTGAATAAGGAACGTCTAGAGCAAGTGACTGAAATTGTGTATTTAGGAATTATGTTTAGCGCGGATGGAAGATGTGATTCGGATGTAGAACGGCGAGTAGCTGCCGGAAACAGAGTTAACGGTGCTTTGTCCCAGTTAGTAAAGCGACAAAGCATCGTAAAAGAAGCACGAATGGCGATTCATAACGCAGTGCTAGTGCCAACTAGCACTGCGTTATGATGGTCGTTATTTTGCTTTACGGTAGTGAAACCTGGGTATGTCAGCAGATGCATGAAAGTAAATTGAATGCTGTGGAGATGCGATCACTTCGAAAATTGTGCGGCGTTACCTTGGCCGACCGAATACGTAACGAAGTGATACGCAATATGGCAGGTTTGAATGAAAGTGTCAGCGTTAAGCTGGAAAAGGGCGTGCTCCGTTGGTTTGGACACGTCCAACGAATGAGTGAGGAACGATTGACGAAGAATATATATTGTTCAAAAGTAGAGGGTAGAAAGAGTCAGGGTAGGCCGAGACTTACATATGAAGACCACGTGAGCAGATTGCTCAAAAACGGAAAGGTCGAAAGTACTCGGATACCCAGACGTGCGTGTATGAAGCGATTGATGAATCTCGAAGAAGCGAAAGAAGTATGCATGGATCGCGAAGCCTGGCGATGTGTCCTCTCTGACTACCCCGTCAGGGATACAGCGTGAAGATAATTAGTTAGTTAGTGTTATTGAATATACATAAACAACCTATGACATTTAGGGATTGATAGGGATTTTTCACGGTTTATTTATAATTATGTTTTGAGCGTTCCTACAATTTTTTTGCCTTTTGCGTAATTAATTGTACATATTTATTTTACACCTTTAACGGTCAAATCAGGATCTATATTCGTCAATTTTAAGGATTCAGTCGGCCCTTAGATTTATATTTGGAAAAATATCACTCAACCTCTTGAAAAATATTCCTCATTATATTTTGATGTTATTTTCTAGTACGAAATGCTTACACTATGGAACCAAAAAGTCAATCTTACGTACATACGAGGGATTCCCGATACTTTTAGTGCAAAGTATCGGAAATGGAACATTTCCACTGTTCCTGTCACATTAAAATCTTTTTAATTGAAAACTCCTTGGTTTTAAAAATCGAATACCATTTATTTATTTAAAAAAAAAGGATCTCGGTCTTGTCACAAAGTTTTGTCAAACTTATTTAGTCGTTGAGAAAATGGAATTGACTCGAGAAAATTCAAGAGCTATGATTTATTGTTTATATGCGTTACTTGGTGCGTCAGAACTCTCGAAAGATTCCACGCAGGATCCTCAAATGCTGTATACAACATCGTATTAGGTGACGAATCCTGGATATAACGGGTACGAACCCGATACAAAAAACCAGTCACGAGTTTGGGTGTTCGAAAATGAGTTAAAGCCAACAAAAATAGATCGTTCACGGAGTGTTGCAAAAAAAATGGTGGCCACGTTTGTCTCCAAAACCGGCCATGTTGCGACTATTCCTCTTTAGGGACAAAGAACGGTTAATGCAGAATGGTATGCTAGCATTTGTTTGCCACTGGTCGTTTCTGAACTCCGTAAAGAGAACTGCAACCGCCGCATCATCCTCCATCACGACAATGCGAGGTCTCACACCGCGCACAGAACAAAAGAGTTTTTAGAGCAAGAAAACATAGAATTATTAGACCATCCGCCGTACAGCCCCGACCTAAGCCCTAATGATTTCTATACTTTCACTAAAATGAAAAAATAATTGCGTGGTCAGAGATTTTCATCACCTGAAGAAGCTGTGGACGCCTACAAAACGGCCATTTTGGATATCCCAACTTTCGAATGGAATGGTTGCTTCAATGATGTGTGTCAAATTTCGCGGAGAATGTTTCGGAAAAGCAATAAATACATTTTTAAATAGTAATGTTTTGTCACTTCCTTGATTCCCGAAATTTTCAGTGCCGCCTTCGTACATATTATCACGCCTGTTTCCCATCGGGGTAGGCAAAGACTATGGTTTTCCACTTGCTACGATCCTGACATACCACTTTCGCTTCTTCTAATTTCATGAGTGTTTTCATACACGCTCGCCGGTTAAGGGTACTCTTGACCTGCCCTTTTTCCAAAAGATCTCCAATTTGATTGATTTACGTACGCCGAGGTCGACCCCTACCAGTTTGCCCATTCACTCTCGCCACATACATCTGCTTCGTCAGCCTATTTTCATCCATCCTGTCCACATGTCCGAACCATCTATAGCAGCCCTTTTTCTATCTTAGTCACTACGTCTTCTGTCATACCGCAATGCTCCCTTATCGCGCTGTTCCTTTCTTTATCGATCAACTTCACTCCAGCTATACTTAGCAGATTTCTCATTTTCACTGCATTAATTTTACTTTTATGCGTCTTCTGCCATGCCCAACTTTCACTGCCATAAGTGTCAATTACATTAATTTTTAATTTCTAGGTGGGGCTTGAAGAAAAATAACAAGAGGCAAGCTTATGCGACGAAGTAACAAGATGCCATTCCTGTAGAGTGCCTGCTTATGTGCACAGGTAACATTAATGGTGTTTGTTACATCCATACATATTTGTTTATTAGAATTAAAATTATCACCAGACTCGCAGGCTGCCTCTCCATAAATATTCCTAAAATTTGCCTGTATGATTATATCTGATTTTTACATGCCTACAGATTATTTAAATATTAATTTTACTGACTAGAAAATGTTTGAAACTTAATTCTAAATTATTATGTATGTGCGTTAACAGACTACTCAACTTAGTTAGGTATAGATTTATATTCTATATAACGGATTTATTTAAAAATCGTGTTTAGACTATACAAAAATTATTTGAAAGCCATAATTTTAAACGGTGGCGTATTGATATTGGTCAGTATGGGGTGTACTGAATAATATATTGACTATCGACATTCCTCCTGTAATTTGTAAGACATTTACTATTTTCTTACACTATAACGTTCTTTTTAATAAACATTACCTTATTAGGTCTTTCTACCCTATAACTTTGGTAATAAAATATAAATTACTCTATTTCCATTGTGAACATAGCTGCAAGGTGGGCTTGTTGATAAAATATTAGCCCAACCGAGTGGGCAATGCAAAATTAAGATTAATATAATTAATGATACTATAAGTCTTGCTTGTGCATTGCATCCTCGTTCGTACATTGCAAGTACTGACAAGCACCTATGTTCAGAGCGGCCAAAAGGATATAAATTGACTAAGATTCAGTTCTTCACATTTAATCTACATAATTGTTTTATCTTATAAAATTTCAGTGTTACCATACTCAGCCACCTCAATACGCTACCTGCTTAGTACATTCGTGTACTCATTGTAAATAAAAATTATTCCATATGTTATAGAATGTTTGGCGAGATCCTAGATTGCTAATATGATATTAGTGATTCTTTGGGACTGTATAGGCAATACGATAATATATTATTATAGTTAGTGTAACCGCTTCAATTTATTTGTATCGAGTTTTACTACGGATACAAAATATATTAGCTGCGTGATCAAAAGAAATATGATTTTAATATATACCAGTATATGTGGCATTTGAGAAATATCAACGACTCTAAAATTTATTTAAGATAGTAAATAGTTAGTGTAACGATTTGTATAACAAATTTAAATCAAGTCCACAGAATATAATAAGGTGAATATGTAAATGACCCAGCGGTGGCAACTAGACAAAATTCTCAATTTTTCTATTCTTAATTCAATTCTACTCCTCTTTTTTAATATTCCGAATTATTCATTTTCTATTTTAATAATTTTAAGGAATGTTATTTACACTTTACAATTATATTATTTATAAAACTTTTTTTTTATCTAGGCATAATCATTTTGTCAGTGCCTTAGGGTAAGATTTGTATTTGAAAATGCTGACTGTTTTATGTTTAGAAATAAAATGAATCAAATAAATGCTTGTTAACAATAAGATCTATTGGAATTTATTTTTACGTTATTTTTATCAATACAATAGTGTGTGACGAGTGTAGTGAATCACTGTGTCAAATGTTCTGATATATCTAAAAAAGTAGAAATAATACTATAAATTGTATAATACGTAAGCCACTTTGTATGATAATAGAAAGACATCAAATAAACTATTTCCTAAATCCTTGATTCTTTGAATTTCTTTTATTTTAATGTTGATAGATTGAAGTGCAACGTAATAAGAAAGCGGATCTCGATCTCCAATGAGAATGGAGCTGAGTTGACTGTGCTAATATGTGCTGTGATGGGTACAAATCACATAGCTTTCCAACTTCTCCCTCGTTCCGGTACATCGAAATACGGCGAAATGCATAATTAACTTATTATTGTTGAGTCACATTTGACAAGTGTCAGTTTCAGCTTCTTATGATGACATGATTCAAAATATCGATTAATGTGGATGAACCGATACGGACTTCAAACATATATGAATCGAATCAGTTATTTTGAAAATTGTAATTGTAGTCTAAACATTATCAGTCTAATTTTTACTAAACGTTTTCTATCGTAAATTTAGAAACAAAATCAGACAACTATCAAAATTACAACCAGAATATTGTCATCATCATCACTGCACTCAGAGATATTAATTTATTTGCAAAAATAGTGACTAAATTTGCATCGCGTTGCATTCTTTTTCCGTCAGACTTCGTGAGTGGCACTGAATCACAGATAAAACGAAGAAAGAAAGATATTAAATATGTATATACAGGGTGCTTCAAAAAAATGTATACACACTTTGAACTTCCATAGAAAATTTATTTACCGTTCTACAAAGTTAAATTTCAGGAAAATAGAAAGCTGAAAGTCCAATGTTGAAAATAAAAATCATCATTACCGTATAATGCACGAATGGCAGGAAATATGGAATCAGCAAGCATTGTTAGGTAATTAATACCAGTTACAGTGCCTTCAAATCGAAAAGGTCCAATGAGTCCCCTTGAAGACAAACCGCACCACACATTTACACCAGGCAAATTTACAGCTTTTTCAATTGTAATGTGAGGATTTTCTTCACACCAGTAAACACAATTGTGCCTATTGACAGTTCCATTAAGTTTGAATTGGGCTTCATCCGACCAAATGATGCTTCCCATAAATCCCGGTTCACGTATCACCATCTCCTGAATCCATTCACAAAATTGCAACCTTCGATCTGGATCGTCGTCATTTAGCTGTTGCACCAGCCTTGGAATGTAAACACGATACTTGCCTCTCTTCAGAATGCGTAGCACGCTGCTAGCACTTACATCACTTTCACGTGCCCCTTGCCTTGAAGATTTGTTAGGAGAGTGTTGAAACAGTTCCAAGACTGCCGTTGATGACTCATCACTTGTAGCTGTTCGAGGCCGACCTGAATGACCTTTATGCACATCACACACTGTTCCATGAACTTCGAATTTGTCTCGTATGCGTGTAATTGTTAATCTTGAAGGTGGTTCTGTATCATACTCCCTTCTCCACTGTCTTTGAACTTCATTTACATTCTCAAACTTCCAGTACCACTTAATAACCTGCTTACGTTCTTCAAAACTCAAACGTACGTCCCCCATGTTGGTATTACAAATTCCGGGACGATTATGCTTGCACCTGGCGAAGAAATATAACATTAGCCTTGTAGAGCGGGAAAACTACAATAGTTTAAAGTGTGTATACATTTTTTTGAAGCACCCGGTAATTATGAATGCAATAAATTGATGTTAAATGTTATCATTTTTATTTTCTTTCGAGTCCTGTATGACGTGAAGGCTGGCAATGTGGGTACCTACTCATTTATTGTGAAATTTCCTGCACAAAAACAAAAAGTATAACTGCCAAGTAATTTATTTATCTATGAATATAAATAAGATGCGACTGTTCACAGAAATAAAAAAAAACAAAAAAGAAGTCCTGAGGTATGCATTTAGAGAAAAAATTAATTGTTTGGAACGCCGGAACTTCATGCATCGGATTTGCATACTTCTTTCGCTTCCTGTAGATTTATTATTCACTTCATACTTACATGCACGTTAGGGTATCCGAGTACTTTTGACTTTTCCGTTTTTCAGCAATTTGCTCACGTGGTCTTTATATGTCTCGGCCTACCTTGACTCCTTCTGTCCTCTACTTTCGCTCAATATATATTCTTCGTCAATCGTTGCTCACTCATTCGTTAAACGTGTCCAAACCAACGGAGCACGTTAAAATGTTATGAAACCAAATATTAAAATAAAATCAGTAAACCTGTCAAAATAAGAGAAATATTTTAGTGAAAGAAAATTAGGCTGAAAAAGGATGAAAATAGTGAATAGACTTGTACTAAATAAGAATAACGAAATTATGAAGAATAGTATGATTAAAACAAAACATTAAAAGTGGTGGATTATTACGAATAATTCTCATTTCATTCGATTCTATCTACTAATAAACATTCGATTTTCTTGGTAACGTCCCTAGTCTTTAAAATGGAGAAAGTTGTGTTAAGATTTTTGGCGGGAAGAGGGACAAGTGCGGACGCTTGCTTTATATTATTTTCTAAAACTAGTGCATTTATCTTGTTTTATGTGCGGGAGTGGTGGTTTCTTGGACATAAAAGTTGTGTTAACGTGCTATAGTGAAAGACAATGATATATATGCAGTGAAATGCTATTTTCTCTCTTTCCGCGAAACATCCACTGACAACCTTAGTATAAGAAGCACCATTATACTGAGGGCAAGGACCAGGACGTAGCCTGAGGACACGACATCGACTGGACAGGACTAATTAGAAGATAAGATTGAAGAAATATGATATAAAAAATAAGATTTGGCTAAAAGGTCTTAGAAACCAGGCCATTAAATAATTATTAAAAAAAAAAGTTGTGTTAACGTGCTATAGTGAAAGACAATGATATATATGCAGTGAAATGTTATTTTCTCTCTTGCCGCGAAACGTCCATTGACAACCTTAGTATAAGAATTACCATTATACTGAGGGCAAGGACCAGGACGGACAATGAGGACACGACATCGACTGGACAAGACTAATTAGAAGATAAGATTGAAGAAATATGATATAAAAAATAAGATTTGGCTAAAAGGTCTTAGAGACCAGGCCATTAAATAATTATTAAAGAATAAATAAAAGGGTTCACTGCCGCAACGTTGTAGCGACCGACGTTCAGTTCTTTAGAACAGAAATTGTATTTTCTTTACAACGTTTTATTACTAAAAGTAAATAGTAAAAGTGTGTGTGGCCTGCTTATATGCTGTAAGAGATCAATGCCTATCAGCCAGTCAGACAGACAATAAGTGGCATATATCTATTATATATATAATAGATATATGCCTGTTATTGTCTTATGAATGATACTAGTACTCTGTGGTTATTATTGTTAGATATTCTGGGATTTTTACATAGGGAAACATTCAAGCAATCCAATATTTCCGCGAGCGCTGTCTCCTTGTATTTTTTTAGCAATGTTTTCGTTAATAGCAATCTCTCCATATAAATTTATATAATTCTATATATATAATAAGAGGATTTACAGAAATGTTCAGCATTTACACCCATAAGGGGCCTCACCAATATCTCCGAGGCCCAAGCGAACTCGCTGGCGGTGCACCTGCTAATCAGCAGACAAGGCAACGACCCAGGGGTCATTACGGGGTCGGGTGGTCAGGCAGCAGTCGTTTCCACCCAATCATGCCTAATGTAAAAAGCCAAAGCAAAGCTATTCATAGCAGCCAATAAAAGCGGACCCAAGTAAAAATGGTGTAAAGAAGACAGGCCTTACTGGTCTTGAAAATGACTAAAAAAAATTGATCCTATGTTTTATTGCTATGTAATGTAAGCGTGACTGCTCTTTTGCAACAAATCTGGGAATTTGTAAAGAAATAATGTATTTCAAAAACTACAGCATTTAAAGTGTGGTCCCTCAATTCTCACAATCCATCAGCCAGATCTGCAAGGTTAAGGTAGTGTGTCTACAGAATATTTAGTAAAACAATTGTAAAAGATGTTTATTGGATTACAGATCAAAAACCATCAAGATAACATATATATTGCAGTTTAATTGGGGTCCCTCACACCACACAAGAAAGAAAAATATCTTGCGAATATTAGGTACCTATCCAATCAAATTAATAAAATCTTTCCTTTTTTACATAAAGTTTTAGTAGCACATTTGTTATAAGTGCTACTAAAACTTTATGTAAAAACAAATGGAGAAAATATATCGACGCAATTCTAAGATAGCGATTGTGGTCCCTCAATCCATATATCCACTGATATAGGTACAATCAGGTGTGTGCGTTTTGTGTGCGGTTGCTCCGCCACGGTGTCCAATCAAAAAAAGCACTCCGTCAAAAAATTGTCGAAATTTGTCATAACCGAAAGCTACAAACCATAATTTGTCAAAGTAAAAATAAAGAAGATATTAGGGTTTAAAGTTGGCCGCGCGAACGAAACGTGGACGATTGCGCGGTCACGGAAATCTCAGCAACTACATGGGTTAGAGATCTAATTCTTTTTGTCAATTAATAATTAAATTCGTCAAAATTGTCGAAAAAAGAAGTATAAGCTCTAGACCAATTGGTTGAGCGGGCGAGATAAATAAATTCAAAGTGGACTGTACTTGCGGGGAAAGACTAAAATGAAATTTACACGCGATTGTCGACGGAAAAAGTAATGGAAAAACAGGAATATGCACACTACCTTGCTGCTTGCTGCGAGATGCTGAGGTGGAGGCTGCCGGGGGCGTCCCTGGACTTGAATTCCTGGTTTCCTTGCACGAAAACACTATTTATCCATGAAAAATACAATTATTGCGATAGTTGGTGCGGGATTATTGCGAAAGGTTTTTAACGAGCGCGCGCGCGGAGTTGTAGGAACAAACTGCCAGCCCTCAAACGTGGCCGCCGACGTGAGGATAGCGGAGCGCGCGTAGGTACTTGCGCGCTCGTAAAACAGCTGTCTCGCTCCTCCTTTATAGGTGCGTGTGCGAGACAAGGTAGGTGCGAAAGAGAAATGGAATAAAGGGGAGCGGGGGGAGTATCGACAGCTAATTAATTAAAAACAAATGTAGATCAGCAATGAAACATAGAAAAAAGAACGCGGCTATTCTTTTATCATATACCGGCGCAACCCTTTTTCCCCCCCGGCTTGAAGGGTTACCTTCGAAAAAGGAACTACTGACTATACAGTTGCCACTAAGCTTTAGCTGCTAAATAAACAAATGCTATCGAACTAAACTAAACCTAATCGAACACGCTAAATTTGTTATTGAAGTTACTGTTGATTAGGCAAAGGACAAAGACGAATAACTCGCTATAGGTCGCAAGTACGAACCAGTTGCGTCGGTTTTAACGCGAACTATACGGGTGATCCCATTTGACCTAGGGAAAACTTCTTCTTCTACCCCAAGAGGCCAATGTAATGGGGGCATATTTTCAGTTAAAATAACTACGACAGTACCGACAGTAATAGGGTTCGATAGAGTATTCCATTTCTGACGTGACTGTAGCGTATGCAAATAGTCTGTCCTGCAACGCTTCCAAAACGATTGAACGAGTTTATCCAATAATGCATGACGCGAGAGGAGATGAAGTCGATCTTCCTCTATTTCAAAAGCGGGTAAGTATTTTAACGGTGTCACGTTCAAAAAGTGCGCTGGAGTCAGTGCAAGCGGCTCCGAGGGATCACTAGACAAGGTTCTACAAAGAGGACGCGTATTCATTACGGCCTCGACTTGAGTGAGCACGGTGCTCAGCTCTTCAAACGTGAGTATCTGTTCACCTATAACGCGAAACAGGTGCGCTTTTAAGCTTTTAATATTAGCCTCCCAGTCGCCACCAAAGTGGCTTGCGGCAGGCGTATGAACGACCACTCAATGCGGTTTTCAGCTAAGACGTAGGCAAATTCCGTGTTAAAGTGTTTAGAGCGCAAAAAAATATGTAGTTCGGAAAGGTTACGACGAGCTCCGACGTAATTCGTACCGTTGTCCGAATACATTCGAGATACGGAACCCCGACGCGACAAAAATCTTTTAAATGCAGCCATGAAGCATGGCGTGCTCAAATCACCAGCTAAATCTATATGGACGGCGCGAGTCGTCATACAAACGAAAAGACAAACATAAGCTTTCGTAGAACGTATACCACGACCACGAGAAACTGTTACCCTGAAGGGGCCAGCGTAATCGGTACCCGTGTGTACGAACGGTTTAGCAGCCTGAACAAAACGACAAGGACGATGATCGGCCATTTCGGGCGCGATTGACTTCGGGCGAAGTTTGAAACACGGAATACATCTATGAACTATCGAACGAATCAAATTGCGTGCGGAGAGAATCCAGTATTTCTGGCGCAGAATTGACATTAATAAAACTGGACCAGCGTGATAATTCACCCTATGGTGATATTCAACTAAAAGATCAACGATATGATCCTTGCGCGGGAGAACTATAGGATGCATTTGATCGTACTCTAATGCGGACTGGCTCAAACGACCACCAACTCGAATGAGGCCATCCTTCAAAAAAGGTTTCAAATGCTGAAAAGCGCGACTACAAGGCTTATTCAATACCAAATTTCTAATTTCAGACGAAAAATAAAATCTCTGAAGTTCACGAAGCACGATTAACTCAGCCTTGTTTAAGTCAAAGGTAACATGCTCGCGACGAGGAAGGATTTTCAAAAATCAACAAATAAAAACAATACTACGTAAAAGAATCGACCACGACGAAACACGGCTAGCCAACTCTAAGATAGGCGACCTTTCGAGAGGCGCGGTAGCAACCAAAGAGGCTTTCTTTTCCTCTGGCGGCGTGGACACAGTAGCGGGGTTGAAAGGGCTAACAGGCCATTCATCAGGTGGGGCTTGGCACCAGGAAGAGCCATGGAACCACAACGGATGATTCAAAATCTGTGCAGGTGTTAACCCACGAGACAAACAATCGGCAGGGTCCGTACCTGAGACGTGATAAAAGTTTTGCGGCGCCAATTCCGACTGAATTTTGGCCACCCTATTTGCGACAAATGTATCCCAACGATGGGGTGAAGAATGTGTCCAACACAAATAGGCGAAACTTAAAACAGTTACAATACTATCATCGGAGATGCCAACATGGCGCGGTATTCTAATTTGCTCGAGCATAGGAAGCTCGGCTCTAAAGCGGTCCCACAATTTAATGATGTGGTCAGGAGGAGTGTCGTCCCAGTCACAGTTGGACAGCCAAAGTTCTTTTATGAGAAGCTTTGCGTACAAGACGACAGGTGCTACAAATCCCATCACATCCCATATGCGTGCGACACACGACAATATGGTGCGCTTAGTGCAGGTTGACGGTGTAGGACAAACCTTCAAACTAAACATGTCGGACGAAGGTGACCAACGCAAACCGAGAACCTTGTGCGTATCATTACTATCAAACTCCTTGACAGTCGACAAGCGATGCGACGGTGGAATCGAATCCAAGACCGTTTGCGAATTACTAGTCCATTTTACGAGATCAAAATGACCAGCCTTCATGAGATCCATTACTTCAGTCGCAGTTGCGACAGCTTGATCTTCGGTCTGCACAGAATAAATATAGTCGTCCATGTACAGACCAGTTTCTACAGTCTCCTTAGCCTTCGGGTAACTGTCGCCCTCATCGGCGGCGAGCTGCTTGACAGTGCGAAGAGCGTGGAAGAGACTGGATTTAAGTCCAAAACAAACGCGATTAAATTTGTAAACCTGTAAAGGTTCCTGCGGCGAGAATCTATACAAAATGCGTTGAAATCGGCGATCTGATTCTCGAACACCAATACAAAGAAACATTTGTCTAATGTCGGCTGAAAGCGCGGCAGCGAATATGCGAAAGTTAACTATAATTTCGAACAAATTACCTTGGAGATTTTGACCACTGTACAAAATATCGTTTACCGAAACATTCGAACTAATTTTGGCGCTGCCATCTAAAACAACGCGCTACTTGGTGGTTAGTTTATCCTCGCGGACAACTCCATGGTGCGGTATGGTATACGAAGGAGCATACAAGTTGTGGGTTCAAAATTAACAAAAGAATGCGTGGACTTCGTGGGCTTACTACGATTAGTCGGACTATTTTTCGCTACTCCGTGGTTTAACGAAGTTCGTTGCAAAATTCGAATATGTTGACGAACGAAAGTTTCTAAATCGTCGAACTTAGGTATTTGATGGCCACGTCTATCCATTTCAAATAAGCGAACGGGTTCGGAATCTAATTTCTTTAAACCGATATACAAAAACAAAAAATCACAGAGGTCATTGACCTTGACATTCTTTAGGGCGCGAACAGCTGATGCAAAAATATCTAGGAATTTTTCTAAGTCGTGTTCATTACACGATGAGCTATTTTTCAAATTAAATATTAGATCCAAATAAGCGGTTGTTACTAAGCGTTTGTCTTCGTATTTGACCTTCAAAGTATTCAAAATTAAACTATAATTTTCGGCGCAAAGCATTATACCGGCGTAAACGGTTTTTGATTTCCCGGTTAGTTTACTAACTAAGTAATGTAATTTTTCGTAATCCGATAACGAATTATTATTATGGATCGTATTTTCGAAACTAGCGAAAAACAAAGGCCAATTTTTAATATCGCCATCAAATTCGGGTATTTGTATGGGCGGTAATTTAGGTCGGTCCCGTTTTAGTAAATCAAAACCGGCTGGCCCGGGTTTCGAATTGGTGCCGGCATCGGGATCGGGCACTTGCAATGACTTAGCGACACGTTTTATGCGACAAATTAAATCTTCGAAAGATGACATGGCGTCATAACTTAATAAGAAATCGGGATTTAATTTTTATTCAAGCAAGTTAATTTTATCGAGAACATTTTCGAAATCTAAGCACAAAGTATCTACGGTTTCGATCGAGGATAAAAACAATTCTTTTATTGATTCATCTGCGATCCTCGATGAATAATCACAAATTGATTGCATACGCTTAAAAGGCTGTCCTTCTTAGCGTGTAATAGTTTTAACCGGAATCTCTTTCGGAGGCATTGTTAAAACAAAACAACTATAGTTACCTACAGTGCAAAACTAACGAACGATCAAAATGGCAGCGGTGGTAAGCAGCGAGACGCGACGCGAACGAGCGTAGGTATCTACATGCGCGCGCGGCCTAGGTACCTGCTCGCGTGTTCTACCTGTTACTATGCGGTGCAGTCGAAATTACCAACTATTTAGTACCTACCTATGCGATAAATAGTAGGTAAGTATGCGTTTATTCCGTGGTAGAATAAAAAACTATAACCTATACCTATGCGTTTACTCCGAATGGAGTAAAAAACTATAACCTATACCTATGCGTTTATTCCGTGGTGGAATAAAAACTATAACCTATACCTATGCGTTTACCCCCTATGGGATAAAAACTATTTCGTTTCCATTAGCAAACTACTAAAGCGGGTTGATCAAAATCCGGATTGTTAGGACCAGAAAATGGTTGAGTGGGCGAGATAAATAAATTCAAAGTGGACTGTACTTGCGGGGAAAGACTAAAATGAAATTTACACGCGATTGTCGACGGGAAAAGTAATGGAAAAACAGGAATATGCACACTACCTTGCTGCTTGCTGCGAGATGCTGAGGTGGAGGCTGCCGGGGGCGTCCCTGGACTTGAATTCCTGGTTTCCTTGCACGAAAACACTATTTATCCATGAAAAATACAATTATTGCGATAGTTGGTGCGGGATTATTGCGAAAGGTTTTTAGCGGGCGCGCCCGCGGAGTTGTAGGAACAGACTGCCAGCCCTCAAACGTGGCCGCCGACGTGAGGATAGCGGAGCGCGCGTAGGTACTTGCGCGCTCGTAAAACAGCTGTCTCGCTCCTTACGAAATATTCGCCTTTGAAGTTATGGCCGCGCAATCCTCCACTCGTTGTTTCTTTAATGTTGATTATTTTTTAAACCTTACGATTTCTTATAGTAAAATTAACACAAGAAGAAGGATCTTAATTTGTCGAAACTAATGAAAGTATTAAATACTACTAAAGTTTAGTTAAACAGGAGATATCGGTCCAAAACAAAAAGTCCGTGGCCGCGTGAACGAAACGCTTCTTGGTAGACTCATATCTCACTACCTATAATTGCTAGGATTCTGGTGTGAACTTCCATTTATTCGGCATATTAGCCTCATTAGAATGGCGTATTTTTTTACCCTCAAAATAGTTTACAACATGTGTTAAATCAAAAATAATGATGTCTCATATGATGTTCTACCAGGGTTACAATAATTTAATTTAACTTGGGAATACATTTACATTCAATAACTGGAGGACAGCTATGAAATTGAATAACATCTAGATCATTTTGAAAATAAAAATACCAGTAAATAAAAAACTTAATATATTTATTCATCATTAAGATTAAAAATGTAGTAATGTAAAAATTTAAAAAGTTAAGAATAATATAAAAAAATCAACAAATAAAAATAAATGCGAGCTTTAGTAGATTCGTGGTCATGCCACGGTAATGATGAATAAATAAATATATTAAGTTTTTTTTTACTCGTATTTTTATTTTCGAAATGATCTAAATGTTATGCGTTTGTAACAGAACATAGAATAAAATTAATGCATGGTAAATATCACGTTACTAGTAGTAGTAGTAGTGTTAAGTGGCGTATCGACTTTGCGCGGCAAACCATCAAACATTAGCGACGAACCAGTCATTCTCTGTTTTTGAAAGCGCGGCAAAAAATGTCAAATTTTATATAACGCGCGCGGCGAAAATATTTTCAAACCCTGATTTCTTCTTTATTTTTACTTTGACAAATTTTTGGTTTGTTGCATTCGGTTTTGACAAATTTCGACAAATTTTTGACGGAGTGCTTTTTTTGATTGGACACCGTGGCGGAGCAATCGAAACGCACACCAATCAGGTACATTTACTAGCCGCTTTATGAGAAAAATTTGAACAAATCTAGTGTACTTAACTTTTAGTAAAGTCTTTCTACTAAATTATAGGTATCAGAAATTGTCCCACGTAACAGGTGTCAGTGGATTAGAGGATTGAGGGACCACTTTTTACAATGCCATCATCGAATTGCATGGATAGATTTTCTTCATATGTTTTTACAAAATATTTTAAGAGTTCTACTAAAACTTTATGTAAAATAGGAAAGATTTTATCTATTTTATTGGATAATATTCACAAGATATTTTTTTCTTCCTTGTGAGGTGAGAGGGACCACAGTTAAGTCGCTTTTATATTTGTTATCTTTGATGCTTTTAGGTCTGTTATGAATAAATATCTTTTACAAGTGTTTTACTAAATGTCTGTAGACACAATACCTTAGTCTTGCAGATACTTGCCTAGATCAGGCTCATGGGCTGTGAGAACTGAGGGATCACACTTTAAGGGCTGTAGTTTTTGATATATTTCTTCACAAATTCCCAGATATGTTCTACAATTGATTTTAGACTACTGACCATGATCCTGTACCACAAAGACCGAAAAGTCGAAATAACTTTGTTAAATGTGTGCCTCCTCTCTATGACGACAACCGGTCAAGGGAGAAATGCAGACTGTGGCGAGAGGGTGCCGCTCTTCCCAGCCTGTTTGTCCCATTATCTGAGAGCCTACCGCCTGGACATGATGGCCAACCTGCAGGTGTATTATGTAACTAAAATGGATATCAGTTTGATAGCTATTTGCGCCAATCGAGATGCGTATATGAAGTTTTGATGAAAAGCAGCTATCATGCGGTTGATTTAAAAATTGTCAATAGCCTAAAAAACTAATTAATATTGATGTAGGTACTTGTAATTTGATGGGATAATATCCTTACACGCTTTGTCGTTGTGGCTGCAGATATTTACAAGTGTGATAACTGCAAATATGTACGTTTTTTTAGATTTCAATATGGCAATGGGCTCACCAACAATGCATATAGGGAAATGTGGGTGTATAATATGCAATTGCCTTCGGGGATCTGCGGGACTAATAAACTTATAACTCTAGGGTCGTATTATAGAACCTTACTCAAGCCTCAAGTATTACTTAGAACTAGTTTCAAGCTGAGCTTTTATTATAGAACCTTACTCAATTCGTGAAACGTCAATCTAGAATCACCTGAGAGCTGTCACAGTGAAATGACGTTTGATTCATATTATAGAACAGTGCTCAAGTGTCATTTCAGTAATCCTTTATTTTTAAACCATATTCAGCTCAGATTCGCTACTTGATTCGAGATTTGCGAGCAGTTTTCGTAAGTTTAGTCGACACCACGCTCAAGCAGAGATTTTAGTTAACAAAAATAAAAGATGGCCTCCTTTATCTTTCTAAAATTGATATTATTGAAGATAAATAGACTATTACTTACTTATCATTCACGTGTTTATCCCCGAAAGGGTGGCAGAGCCATATTTACGCCCCTATTTCAGTGCCAGCACATTCTACCAAACAGCAGACCCGTACCAATCAATAACAATTACTTTACAAAGATATTAATTCAGTATTATATTAATACCGAAGACAGTGTGATCTTGTATTGTATGGCAGTGTGGATCGTATTGCTTCATTCTTTTATTTCAACTACCACACTTTTAATAGAAATGTGATAATAAAATAATACCTATGATAATAATGAGATATGTGGATATTAAAAAATAATGTCATTATTATGGTTGTGTTGTAGAGTCAATGTCGCTTACGAGTAGTGTAAGTAAGTAAGTAAGTAAGTAAAACTTTATTGTACACCAATATGAAACAAATGACACAAATATAAATTGCATGAAATTGTACAAATGGCAGCCTTATCGCTAAGAGCAATTTCTTACAGGCAACCTTTGAATGGACAAAAATGATTTCCAAAAATGTGAGTAATGAGCAGTTATTGGTGTAAAATTTAAACAAAATAGTTGTTAAAAAACAACGAGTATAAAATGAGAGGATAGTTTCACAGTCATAGATTACGCTAGCCTAAAGTATATAAACAAATATATACATATATATTCTATCCATATATTACATATGCTTAAATAAATAAAAATAAAAAATACATAAATAAAAAATCTACTATAGACAAATGCATAAACAGAGACATACATATATATGATAAATAAATAAATAATAATACTACACACTAATAATTTAATTAATGTGCTTTGACCATACCCTTGAAGACATGCAGTGATTGGGCACGCCTAATGGACACCGGTAAAGCATTCCACAATCGCACTGCTTGCACAGTGAAGGACTTGTCATAGAACTTAGTTGAATGTTCTGGGACAGTTAATTCCAAGGACTCCGATGATCTCAAGGATCTAGAATGTGTGTCATTAAGGAACATAAACCGTTCTTTTAAATAAGTAGGGGTACAGGGATTAAACAAAACGCTATAAAGAAGCGATAGAATGTGAGCATTCCGGCGAAGGCGAATAGGGAGCCAATTGAGCTTACTGCGATATTCAGATACATGATCATATTTGCGTAAACCAAATATAAATCTAATACATAAATTTTGGAGGCGCTCAAGTTTATCAAGTTGCTCCTCAGTGACATCGAGATAGCTAACGTCAGCATAGTCAAGTATAGGAAGAAGAATAGATTGTGCAAGCGCAATTTTGGTGGCAGTTGGTAGAAAATTACGCAATCTACGCAAGGATCCCACTGCTGCAAACATTTTGCGACTAATTTCACGCATTTGAGGAGCCCAGGATAATGTATTATCAATTAATACACCCAGATTTTTGACACTGGTACTTATTGATAGTGTAATGTCTCGGAATATTATATTAGGAAGTTGCATCCAGTCAATTTGAGATACCATCCGGGGGCTGCCAACAACAGTGACTTGAGTTTTAGATGGATTGACGTGAAGCCCATATAGTTTACACCATTTACATATTTGTGACAAGTCTTCATTGATGATTAAAATAGCCTCACTCAGTTCATGTACTGGAGCCTGCATGTATATTTGGAGATCATCTGCATAGAGGTGGTAGGATGAAAGTAAAGATTTGGAGATGGAATTTATAAATACAGCAAAAAGTAACGGAGATAAAACGCCACCCTGAGGCACGCCGACAGATATGCTACTCCAAGAAGAGAAAGATTCATCGTAACGTATACGCTGGCGACGCCCAAACAGGTAACTTTGAAACCAATAAATCGCTGTTGGAGATATGTTAAGAGAGCGCAATATTCCCAATAGGATATGGAAATCCACCGTGTTAAAAGCGTTGCTGAAGTCCAGCAACGTTAGTACAGTAAGATTACCATTCTCCATTCCAAGCCTAATGTCGTCCGTAACATTGATTAAAGCACTAACAGTGCTATGGCCTGGTCGAAAGCCTGATTGATAAGGATCAAGGAGTAGGTTTTTATTGAGGAATGAATTAAACTGACCATGAACGAGACGTTCTAAAACTTTAGACAGGAAAGGTAAAATGGATATTGGACGATAATCAGAAAAGGAAGTTGGGTTATTTTTTTTAGGTAGTGGGATAATATTAGCCTCCTTCCAGGCACTGGGAAACACACCACAAGTAAGCGAGTGATTTAATATATGGCATATTACAGGAAGGATCTCATCTAGGATAGGATGAATCATATTACGACTTAAACAGTCACTGCCAAGGGCATTGGAATGTATAGACATAATACACCTCTTAACATCACAAGCAGACAGTTGATTGAAGAGAAACGGTGGATATGAAGGAGTTGGAAGTGATGAAAGATAATGTAAACTGTTAGTTTTACTAGTCTGATCCAAATTGGATGATGAAGAAAAATGTTGATTTAATGACTCAATGTCAATTTTCTTAGGCATATTATGTCCCAAGTTAGACTTACCAACCCCCAATGATTTAAGAAATTTCCATACTTTTGATGAGTCGCCGTTCTCGACTGAGTCATAAATATATTGGCGTTGAGCTTTCCTACACACCTTGCTGCAGAGATTTCGTATAGCAATATAATTTTCGTGGTTATTAGGAGTAGGCCGGGATTTAAATTTTGACTTTGCTGCAGCTTTCTTACATATAAGTCTTTTTATATCAGCTGTGAGCCAGGGCGCAGGCAGGTGCCGAATTTTTACCGCATGGATTGGTGCATGTATATCATACAAAATAATTAATTTGTTATTAAAAGCCTCAACTTTCTCGTTGATATCTTCCGCTGCGAAAAGTGAACTCCAATCAATGTTGCCTGCGTCTTCGCGAAGTTTGTCAAGCTGCATACCACCGAAATTGCGTTGCATAAGAATTTTTGATTTAGGCTTAGGAGGGCGAAGTTTATAAGATAGGAAGAGAAGGTCATGGTAGGAAAATTCGTCAGCATTACATTGGCCATGCTTAGCAACCAAATCTACTGAGGAAACAAGAATTAGATCAAGAAGAGATGGGCAACTATTTGGAAAGTGATGAGTAGCATTTAAAGGTAATATGGACATATTGCAGGATTCTATGATATTGGAAAAGGTAGAGGAGCGAGAGTTATTATTAAGCAAACATGTGTTAAAATCTCCTATGATGATGGTGTGATTATAAGATGGGATAAGACGTTCTAAGATATTCTCAAATGAGGGAAAGAAGTTAATTTTAGATGAGGGACAATAGTAAACACACAGTAAAAGTTTGTTATAACTTAGTTCTATTTCCAAAAATATGTGCTCTCCGGCATTTTGAGGTGGTGGCTGTGTTGACAAATCTAAAATCTGATAGGGAATTGTATTACGCAAATAGATGGCAACACCGCCACAAGATGGAAAACTACGATCGTTTCTAATTAAGTAGGGTCGTATTATAGAACCTTACTCAAGCCTCATGTATTACTTAGAACTAGTTTCAAGCTGAGCTTTTATTATAGAACCTTACTCGATTCGTGAAACGTCAATCTAGAATCACCTGAGAGCTGTCACAGTGAAATGACGTTTGATTCATATTATAGAACAGTGCTCAAGTGTCATTTCAGTGATCCTTTATTTTTAAACCATATTCAGCTCAGATTCGCTACTTGATTCGAGATTTGCGAGCAGTTTTCGTAAGTTTAATCGACACCACGCTCAAGCAGAGATTTTAGTTAACAAAAATAAAAGATGGCCTCCTTTATCTTTCTAAAATGGATATTTTTGAAGATAAATAGACTATTACTTACTTATCATTCACGTGTTTATCCCCGAAAGGGTGGCAGAGTCATATTTACGCCCCTATTTCAGTGCCAGCACATTCTACCAAACAGCAAACCCGTACCAATCAATAACAATTACTTTACAAAGATATTAATTCAGTATTATATCAATACCGAAGACAGTGTGATCTTGTATTGTGTGGCAGTGTGGATCGTATTGCTTCATTCTTTTATTTCAACTACCACACTTTTAATAGAAATGTGATAATAAAATAATACCTATGATAATAATGAGATATGTGGATATGAAAAAATAATGTCATTATTATGGTTGTGTTGTAGAGTCAATGTCGCTTACGAGTAGTGTAGCTATGTACCATCAAACACAAGATAATACCGTAAATGATGGAACATTTGTTAAAGCAATACCAGCGTGGACATCCTTTTTATGCCACAGCATCCTTTCAGGATAGTACTGTAGCTTGTGCTGTACTGCACTATTGTGCCTATTATATTAATATCCCTATTGACTTCCAATACACTTTACCCCCTAAGAGAGTACTCCATATAATAAGAACATGATCATTCAATATGTAGGAGGAATAGGAATAGATAAAGGAGAGGTTTGGATAAATTTTCAAAGCGATTTGTAGATGCTGACTTTCATATAATTTTTATTAAAGTGAAAAACATGACTTGGTTTAGGATGGGGTTTGACCCGTAACCTATGTCTAACCAGGGCAATGTTCTATGCCACTGAGGTATCATAACCATACCAAAATAAGTTTTATTTACTATATTTTCATTGTCACTCGTTCAAGCCCCATCTTGAACAGAGTTATCTTTATCACTGTAATAACATTTATTTGAATGAGAGGTGTGTACACTACAACTTATAACAACCATCATCAATAGATAAAATATTTATTTTAATGATTTTTTATACTATATTAATTAAATATTCATATTAAACAATACAATTATATTTTATTTTATTTTAATTTTTTAAATAAAGAACCTAAAAATAATTAATCATTATTATTATTATTTCTTAAGATAATGATTTGATGACAGATTCTTTGGTACTTTCTTGTGGTGAATATTGTGCACGACAGGCTCGGCAAGTTTTTGGACGCTTGTGTCACAGTCGACTATCTCATTAATAACAAAAGGACAAGAGTTTCAACTTCTGTTCTCTGAGATACTATTATTTCCACAGTATCTGTTTCAGCTTACAATATCACTGTAACAAAAAAAATCTTACTGGCTCGGTGGTGTAGGTGATAGCGTCTTCATGTGAAGGTCCCATATTGGAATAAATATTTGTGAGATCCCCAAATGTTTGTTTAGAAGTTTGGGTGTTTGCTCTATAACAATGTATATATTTAAAATAAATAAATAAATATCCATCACGCCTTATCCCCGAAGGGGTGGCAGAGGCATATTATATGCCCACTTTTCACCGTGTGGATTCCTGTCCCTTTTTTATTTAGATATACATAAGTATGTTTATCAGGTGAGTAGTTCCCATAACCCAAGCTTAAAGGGTTAGATGGCGCTGTGTGAAAAGTGTCCTACAATGTTTATTTATAAACTCGTTACCTACATACAACTTTGATTCACGGTGTTAAAGCTTCTGTTCTACATGTGACTTTAAGCTCTATCTTTCTATCCTCTCAAGGTTGTTTATGACAGAGCCCCGAACCCTATGCAACCAATGTTACAAAGTGTACAAAACTCTATAATATTTTCAACAAATAATAGGTAATTACCCGGTATGTGTCAATACTCTCTGGTATTTAAATTCAGTGCATATGTTACAGTGATAAAGATAACTCTGTTCAAGATGGCTTGAACAGAGTTATCTTTATCACTGTAATAACATTTATTTGAATGAGAGGTGTGTACACTACAACTTATAACAACCATCATCAATAGATAAAATATTTATTTTAATGATTTTTTATACTATATTAATTAAATATTCATATTAAACAATACAATTATATTTTATTTTATTTAATTTAAATAAAGAACCTAAAAATAATTAATCATTATTATTATTATTATTATTTCTTAAGATAATGATTTGATGACAGATTCTTTGGTACTTTCTTGTGGTGAATATTGTGCACGACAGGCTCGGCAAGTTTTTGGACGCTTGTGTCACAGTCGACAATCTCATTAATAACAAAAGGACAAGAGTTTCAACTTCTGTTCTCTGAGATACTATTATTTCCACAGTATCTGTTTCAGCTTACAATATCACTGTAACAAAAAAAAATCTTCAGGTATCTTACTGGCTCGGTGGTGTAGGTGATAGTGTATGTGACTGCTACTCATGTGAAGGTCCCATATTGGAATAAATATTTGTGAGATCCCCAAATGTTTGTTTAGAAGTTTGGGTGTTTGCTCTATAACAATGTATATATTTAGATATACAGTATGTTTATCAGGTGAGTAGTTCCCATAACCCAAGCTTAAAGGGTTAGATGGCGTTGTGTGAAAAGTGTCCTACAATGTTTATTTATAAACTCATTACCTACTTACAACTTTGATTCACGGTGTTAAAGCTTCTGTTCTACATGTGACTTTAAGCTCTATCTTTCTATCCTCTCAAGGTTGTTTATGACAGAGCCCCGAACCCTATGCAACCAATGTTACAAAGTGTACAAAACTATAATATTTTCAACAAATAATAGGTAATTACCCGGTATGTGTCAATACTCTCTGGTATTTAAATTCAGTGCATATGTTACATTAGATATCTGGATCCATATCGGCATCAGGATAAAGACCTCTACAGACAGTGGCTATATGGTACTGCCTTTCACACGTAAGTTCATCACGCTGCTCTCCGGATGCCTAGAACAAAAATAGAATGAATCTTATTAAACAGTTATCATGAATTACTAGATGGTGTTATCTGCACAAATATATAAGACCATAAACCTCCAACACTTACTGTTTCGATAGTTTTTGTAGTAAATATACTTTTCTGAAATATTGGCCCAAGACGTTGTATGGCATCGTTTTTTATTTTGTATACCTAATATTTTTGAATATAATAAAAAGATTTCAATATTTTTAATAATTTCAATTCTAATATGATTGAAAGATTTCAATATTTCTAGTAATAGATTCCTTTGGACGATCGTAAAATTCTTCTTTTTTCAGATATGTACAGAATTAGAAGAATTTCAATTAATTTATAATGTAAACATAACACTGGCACCATAATATCAAATGTCAGTCAAGTAAAGTTTATTAAACTCGCGATCCATTTAACGCAGAGAAAAGTTTCATTTTATGAGTCCGGGACTTCCTCTACAGCAGTTTTTTGTTTAGTATTTTGAAGTAAGGATACTTTAAAGCAATCACAGAGGTGATTAAATCATTTCAATGAAAAAAGTAAATAAAAAATAAGCTTTTGAAACATAAATATCAAAAAGTAAGCTGCGTGGAATGAAAACAAAATATGTAAGGAATAAAAATGTAATAGAAAACAGACTGTTTTTAGGCTTGCAACATTCCAATGCGTATTCTGGCGATTGGAGATTTGGATATTTACTCAAGGTTACTTTTCACCGATCTGAGTATGGGGATAGTTCTATAATAAACCACATGCTTATGTCTAGATTTAGCACTCAAGTGTCAATCTGCTAAATTCCGTTTATGTGTGACTTGAGTTAGTTTCTGTAATACGACCCTAGGGTCTATCCCCATGCTCAGATCGGCGAAAAGTAACCTTGAGTAAATATCCAAATCTCCAATCGCCAGAATACGCATTGGAATGTTGCAAGCCTAAGAACAGTCATTTTTATTCCTTACATATTTTGTTTTCATTCCACGCAGCTTACTTTTTGATATTTATGTTTCAAAAGCTTATTTTTGATTTACTTTTTTTATTGAAATGGTTTAATAACCTCTGTGATTGCTTTAAAGTATCCTTACTTCAGGGTCGTATTACAGAAACTAACTCAAGTCACACATAAACGGAATTTAGCAGATTGACACTTGAGTGCTAAATCTAGACATAAGCATGTGGTTTATTATAGAACTATCCCCATACTCAGATCAGTAAAAAGTAACCTTGAGTAAATATCCAAATCTCCAATCGCCAGAATACGCATTGGAATGTTGCAAGCCTAAAAACAGTCTGTTTTCTATTACATTTTTATTCCTTACATATTTTGTTTTCATTCCACGCAGCTTACTTTTTGATATTTATGTTTCAAAAGCTTATTTTTTATTTACTTTTTTTCATTGAAATGATTTAATCACCTCTGTGATTGCTTTAAAGTATCCTTACTTCAAAATACTAAACAAAAAACTGCTGTAGAGGAAGTCCCGGACTCATAAAATGAACCTTTTCTCTGCGTTAAATGGATCGCGAGTTTAATAAACTTTGCTTGACTGACATTTGATATTATGGTGCCAGTGTTATGTTTACATTGTAGATTAATTAAAATTCATCTAATTCTGTACATATCTGAAAAAAGAAGAATTTTACGATCGTCCAAAGGAATCTATTACTAGAAATATTGAAATCTTTCAAGAATATTAGGTATACAAAATAAAAAACGATGCCATACAACGTCTTGGGCTAATATTTCAGAAAAGTATATTTACTACAAAAACTATCGAAACAGTAAGTGTTGGAGGTTTATGGTCTTATATATTTGTGCAGATATACACCATCTAGTAATTCATGATAACTGTTTAATAAGATTCATTCTATTTTTGTTCTAGGCATCCAGAGAGCGTTGAACAGCTTTGTGGTAAAATTTCAGAGCAAGACAGCGTGATGAACTTACGTGTGAAAGGCAGTACCATATAGCCACTGTCTGTAGAGGTCTTTATCCTGATGCCGATATGGATCCAGATATCTAATTTAACATATGCACTGAATTTAAATACCAGAGACTATTGACACATACCGGGTAATTACCTATTATTTGTTGAAAATATTATAGAGTTTTGTACACTTTGTAACATTGGTTGCATAGGGTTCGG
Source organism: Thumatha senex (assembly GCA_948477245.1). Taxonomy (NCBI): domain Eukaryota; kingdom Metazoa; phylum Arthropoda; class Insecta; order Lepidoptera; family Erebidae; genus Thumatha; species Thumatha senex. The sequence goes on from OX419743.1 coordinate 11,298,602, forward strand.
GGCTCTGTCATAAACAACCTTGAGAGGATAGAAAGATAGAGCTTAAAGTCACATGTAGAACAGAAGCTTTAACACCGTGAATCAAAGTTGTATGTAGGTAACGAGTTTATAAATAAACATTGTAGGACACTTTTCACACAGCGCCATCTAACCCTTTAAGCTTGGGTTATGGGAACTACTCACCTGATAAACATACTTATGTATATCTAAATAAAAAAGGGACAGGAATCCACACGGTGAAAAGTGGGCATATAATATGCCTCTGCCACCCCTTCGGGGATAAGGCGTGATGGATATTTATTTATTTATTTTAAATATATACATTGTTATAGAGCAAACACCCAAACTTCTAAACAAACATTTGGGGATCTCACAAATATTTATTCCAATATGGGACCTTCACATGAAGACGCTATCACCTACACCACCGAGCCAGTAAGATTTTTTTTGTTACAGTGATATTGTAAGCTGAAACAGATACTGTGGAAATAATAGTATCTCAGAGAACAGAAGTTGAAACTCTTGTCCTTTTGTTATTAATGAGATAGTCGACTGTGACACAAGCGTCCAAAAACTTGCCGAGCCTGTCGTGCACAATATTCACCACAAGAAAGTACCAAAGAATCTGTCATCAAATCATTATCTTAAGAAATAATAATAATAATGATTAATTATTTTTAGGTTCTTTATTTAAAAAATTAAAATAAAATAAAATATAATTGTATTGTTTAATATGAATATTTAATTAATATAGTATAAAAAATCATTAAAATAAATATTTTATCTATTGATGATGGTTGTTATAAGTTGTAGTGTACACACCTCTCATTCAAATAAATGTTATTACAGTGATAAAGATAACTCTGTTCAAGATGGGGCTTGAAGGAGTGACAATGAAAATATAGTAAATAATTTCAACTTATTTTGGTATGGTTATGATACCTCAGTGGCATAGAACATTGCCCTGGTTAGACATAGGTTACGGGTCAAACCCCATCCTAAACCAAGTCATGTTTTTCACTTTAATAAAAATTATATGAAAGTCAGCATCTACAAATCGCTTTGAAAATTTATCCAAACCTCTCCTTTATCTATTCATATTCCTCCTACATATTGAATGATCATGTTCTTATTATATGGAGTACTCTCTTAGGGGGTAAAGTGTATTGGAAGTCAATAGGGATATTAATAAAATAGGCACAATAGTGCAGTACAGCACAAGCTACAGTACTATCCTGAAAGGACGCTGTGGCATAAAAAGGATGTCCACGCTGGTATTGCTTTAACAAATGTTCCATCATTTAAGGTATTATCTTGTGTTATGTGTTTGATGGTACATAGCTACACTACTCGTAAGCGACATTGACTCTACAACACAACCATAATAATGACATTATTTTTTAATATCCACATATCTCATTATTATCATAGGTATTATTTTATTATCACATTTCTATTAAAAGTGTGGTAGTTGAAATAAAAGAATGAAGCAATACGATCCACACTGCCACACAATACAAGATCACACTGTCTTCGGTATTAATATAATACTGAATTAATATCTTTGTAAAGTAATTGTTATTGATTGGTACGGGTCTGCTGTTTGGTAGAATGTGCTGGCACTGAAATAGGGGCGTAAATATGACTCTGCCACCCTTTTGGGGATAAACACGTGAATGATGAGTAAGGGTCGTATTATAGAACCTTACTCAAGCCTCAAGTATTACTTAGAACTAGTTTCAAGCTGAGCTTTTATTATAGAACCTTACTCGATTCGTGAAACGTCAATCTAGAATCACCTGAGAGCTGTCACAGTGAAATGACGTTTGATTCATATTATAGAACAGTGCTCAAGTGTCATTTCAGTAATCCTTTATTTTTAAACCATATTCAGCTCAGATTCGCTACTTGATTCGAGATTTGCGAGCAGTTTTCGTAAGTTTAGTCGACACCACGCTCAAGCAGAGATTTTAGTTAACAAAAATAAAAGATGGCCTCCTTTATCTTTCTAAAATTGATATTTTTGAAGATAAATAGACTATTACTTACTTATCATTCACGTGTTTATCCCCGAAAGGGTGGCAGAGTCATATTTACGCCCCTATTTCAGTGCCAGCACATTCTACCAAACAGCAGACCCGTACCAATCAATAACAATTACTTTACAAAGATATTAATTCAGTATTATATTAATACCGAAGACAGTGTGATCTTGTATTGTGTGGCAGTGTGGATCGTATTGCTTCATTCTTTTATTTCAACTACCACACTTTTAATAGAAATGTGATAATAAAATAATACCTATGATAATAATGAGATATGTGGATATTAAAAAATAATGTCATTATTATGGTTGTGTTGTAGAGTCAATGTCGCTTACAAGTAGTGTAGCTATGTACCATCAAACACATAACACAAGATAATACCTTATCTTATCTTATCTTATCTTATTCGGGGTCGGTAGATACCGCGGCACTGCGTCCCTTCCAGAACTATTGTACCACACCCCATCACCTCACCCATCCCCCCAGCGCCTGTGCAGCGCCTCCATGTACCTCAATATGTTCCCAAGGGGGATGTGCCTGTAATCCTCCGGAGTCGGGTATGCTTGACCCAGAAGACTAATTCTTCTTGCACCGAGTGCCACACATTCGCACAGCAGGTGGTACATGGTTTCGCCAGCGTCCTCACAGGACCTGCACGTCGGGTCTTCCGTGAGCTTCATCCTGTGGAGGTGCTGCCTCGTTGCGTAATGCCCTGTGAGCGCTCCAGTGATTCTTCGCAGCTGCTCCCTGGTATGTGTCCACAGTTTCTTGGACCATCCCTCTCTGATGCTTCCCAGAAACATCTTTGCGTGTCTTAGACCTGTTGTCGACTGCCACTGGGTTTCATGTGCCTTAGTGGCTGCCTCCTTTATTGTTCGTCTTATTATTCCATAATCGAGTCCGACGAACGGCTCCGGTCCAATGAACCCTTCCTCCGAGCCCTTCCTTGCGAGGGCATCCGCCCTCTCATTACCCTCGATGCCCTTATGTCCTGGCACCCAGACCAATTGGATCGTATTGCGTCTTCCCAGCCTATTTAGGCTTTCAATGCACTGCAATATCAATCCGGATTTCACTTCACATGATGTGAGCGCCTTGAGTGTAGCTTGGCTGTCACTCATAATATAGACTGTCTCATCAGTGACCCGTCTATCTAACATTTCTTGCACGCATGTCAGTATAGCATAGGTCTCCGCCTGGAAGACCGTTGCATACTTGCCCATGCTTTGACTAATGTTGCAGTTGTCGCTGTGAACCCCTGCACCTGAGCCGGTTTCCATCTTGGATCCGTCCGTGAACCATATCTGGACATTTCTGTCCTGTGTCCGCATTCCACACTCCCACTCCTCTCTCGTGGGGATGTGTACACTATAGTTCTTTTTGAAGTTATAGACCGTCTGTATTTTGTCTAGATTCATAGTCATAACCCCTTGCTCCTGTGTTGCCTCAAGCGCCATATGCCCGTAGTTCCGGCTTTGGCCTTCGGCTCCGAGCCTGTGAACGGCTTTCCTTGCCTCCAGCTCCACTCTGATGTGCAGCGGAGTAAGGTTTAGAAGTATTTCCATCGCCGCCGTAGGAGTGCTTTTGAAGGCTCCTGTCATAGCCATGCATGCCATCCGCTGTAGCTTGTACAGGGTTCGTCTGCAGCTCTCCTGTTTAGTCTTGGGCCACCATACTATACTCCCGTATGTTATTAGTGGCCGCACCATCATTGTGTAAATCCATTGGACCACTTTTGGTTGTAGTCCCCATGTCTTACCGTACGTGGAACGGCACATACCAAAGACTCTCATTGCCTTGGTGGTTGCTGTTTCCACATGTCGATTCCATGTTAGCTTATTATCTAGGATGACTCCTAGATACTTCGCTTCCGTGGACAAGCAAAGCTCTTCGTCATATAGTCTTAGCGTCTCCATTCCTGTTAGGGTTCGCCTCTTCGTGAAATTTACTATCACCGTTTTTTTGGGGTTAATTGATAGGTGGTTTTGTCCACACCATCCCTCGACTGTATCCAGTGCTTTTTGCATGATGTTTGAAACGACACTTGGTACTTTTCCGTTGATTAGTATCACGAGGTCGTCCGCGTAGCCAACTGTATGTAATGGTCCTCTGTTAAGTCTCCCCAGCAGGTCATCTATCACCAGACACCATAATGTTGGGGATAGAACACCGCCCTGTGGGCAACCTTTTGTGACTTGAACTTCCACTCGCTCCCCCAGTAACTCCGCGAGTATTGTTCTTCCTTTGAGCATCTTATCCATCCATACACAGATTGTGGATTCGATACCATGCCTTTCCGCCGCTGCCTTTATGGTTCCGAATGTGGTCCTGTCGAACGCTCCTTCCACATCCAGAAATGCAGCTAAGCATATTTCTTGATTACCCAGTGCCAACTCCGCCCTACTCACCACGTGGTGAAGTGCTGTTTCAGTTGACTTCCCTGGTTGGTATGCACATTGCATTTTGTGAAGAGGATATTTCTTCAGTGCTTTCCCTCTAATGTGCTTATTAACTAGCTTTTCTAGTGTTTTGAGGAAAAACGATGTTAGACTAATCGGTCTGTACGATTTTGGATCTCCATAGTCCGCTTTGCCTGGTTTCGGCAAAAATATGACTTTTGCACGTCTCCAGCATTCTGGTGTGTAGCCAAAGGCTATACACGCCCTGTATAACCTACATAAGTGTGGGTTTAGTATTGTTTCCGCTTTCTGTAGTAGTATCGGATATACGCCGTCTGGTCCTGGCGCTTTAAATGGTTGGAAGCTATTTATTGCCCATTTAACCCCGTTATGTTCTACTACTTTCTTGGCGGTCACCCAGTCCGCTTTTGTGGTACATCTTCTTTCCTTTTCACCACTAAAGCCTGTTTCGTTTGCTTGTGCGGTTATTGCCATTGAATCTGGAAAGTGTGTCCTGAGCATCACTCTCAGTGTTTCACTCCCAGTTTCCGTATATCTACCATTACAGTCCTTAATCGTAGTTAAATGGTTAGACCTTGTTATTGCCATTGCCTTGGTGAGACGCATGCTTTCCGGGATGCTGCTTATGTTTGAGCAGTGTTCCCTCCATGCCTTCCTTTTTGCCTTCCGTATGGCCTTGTTATACTCAGTGAGTTTCTTCGCATAGTCCTCGAAGTTGTTCGATTTCTTTGCACGATTGAAGGCTGCCCTTGTAGCCTTCCGTAGTTTCGTCAGCTCGGTATTCCACCAAGGTGATTGTTTAACACCGATCTCTTTTTCGGGGCAGTTTTCAGTCCACGAGTTGGCAACTGCTTTTGCAACATGTTCCGCTACCATCTCGATGTCCAGTGTCGAACTTAAGTTCTCTTTGGGGTCCCCTAGCTCGGCTTTCAAATTGCTCTTGAAGGCCGGCCAATCGGTGTTCCTAGGGTTCCTCCTTTTGACTTTTGCCTGTTTGTACATCGTCCTGTAATTGTAACATATGTACCTGTGGTCCGAACTGGAGATTATGTCCGGCACGTGCCAGTCCACTATGCGTTTACTGGCCTGGTTTGTTGCTAGCGTGATGTCGATGACCTCCGCCCGTGTTTTCGTCACAAACGTTGGTTTGTTACCTGTATTTATGATTTGTAGGGATGAACTTACCAGATAATCCAGTAGAAGCTCACCTCTGTCGTTGCAGTCCGTGCTTCCCCATGTTACATGGTGAGCGTTGGCATCGCAGCCTATGATGAGATTTTTCATCTCCCGGCTGCAGTGTTCCACCAGGACCCTGAGTTCCCTTGAGATAGGGTCCTTGGCCTCGTAGGGGAGGTAGGCCGATGCTATTACTAGCGCTCCACCCCCCCTCCCTTGATGTAAGACCTGCATGGTTGTCAGGTCCCTGAAACAGTAATTATACATAGGTATTGCATCAATACCATTTCTGACATAGATGCATGTCCTAGCATTGTTGTCGCGACAGTGATAGTATATGTTACCCCCCGTCGCGCCTAAGCCCCTAATCATCCCTTCATATAAGTAAGGTTCCTGAATTAGGGCAATGTCATATTTATTATTTTGCAGCTCGCGTGCAAGCACGGAAGTTGCTGCCTTACAGTGTTGTAAATTTATTTGTACAAACCTTATTGCATCCATGTTATTGGGTGCCCATTTCCTCCTCCTCGCTTTCCAGCTTGAGCCCCACCAAACCCTCCAGTTCCCCAGCGTCTACCGGCGAGGGTAGACTCTCGAGATCCATGGCAGGGTGGTGGGACCCCTCGAAGAGTCCGCTTATGTCCTCGATGCTGGACTGAGGCGATACTGTCGGCTGCGGTGGTCCTGGCTCCTCCGCCGCCGCGTGGGTCGCTGGTGCAGCTATTGACGGTACCGTCGCTGATGTAGACGGCATCGGGTTTGTAGGTGCAGGTCCAGCTGCCGTGCTCTGCACCTCATTCCGCGTTTCCCTCCGCGGCGTGTCGTCAAGGAGCTTAAACTGGCTAGACGCCAGACCCCAGTTCAGCGTGTAGCCCGCTTCCTTGATGACCTTTGCTGAAGTGTGGTCCATCAGTACAATTCGGCGCGTGTACTCCGCCGCCACCTCGGTCTGGACCACCTTCCACTCTTCAGTCTGCAGTTTTGGGTGGACCCGCTGAATCAGTCGCAGCAGAGACGCCACATCCGAGCCCTCCCATGTCCGCATACGCCAGGCCATTTTAACCGGCTTTGGCAAGTTTCGAGCATCTATGGCTTTTAGCTTCACCCCATTGACGGTTTTACCGTCAATGTTGTGAAGCCACTGCACAGATGCAGGCCCCTCACATATGGCATGGAAAGCTCCACCAGCCATATGGAGAAAGTTTATGTTGGGCAAGGGGTCAGGGGTGTCCTCCATGGCTCTAAAGAGGTGGGCCTGGATCGCTCCCAACATTCCCTTCTCCAACATACACTGAGGGTGGTCTTCGTGGACTATGGCCATCCTGGTGCCAGTCAGGGCTTCCCTATAGGAGCCCTGCGTCTTTGCCCTTTTTGGGTCGCTGGCTGGCACCCTGGTCTCGTCACTTTCCTCCCTCAGCCTTTTTACAGTCGTGGAAGTCGAAGCGCCACCACTCTGGATCGCAACCTGCCGATTCATCTTCCGGTTGTGACGCTTCAGGCTTCCCTTTCTGCCTCTGCTGGATCCCGCTGGACGTTCTTCCCCCGCCCCAGCCCCGCCAGCCCCGCTGGCAGTTCCCCTTGTGGAGCCCATACCTGGCGGTGCCGACGGCGTCCTGGGGCAGGTTCCGTGCGCCCCAGCATCTTCCAGCCCTCCAGCCTCTGCTTTCCGACCCGCACCGTCGCCGGACCCCACGATGACACCCGCAGTTCCCCTTACGGAGCCCGTGCTTGGTGTCACTTCTGGAGCCCTGGAGACAGCACCAGCCGATGCTGAGCCTGCCCTAGCTACCGGCTTTGTGGGCCGGCCTTTCGCTCCGCCTACACTCCCTGTGCCGTTTCCCTCCAGACCTTTGCCGACCTTGCGGAATGCATCAGCCAGGGAGGTTCCTGACACAGAGGAGCCAGGCTTGGAGCCTCTCTTAACCTTGGACACGCCGGCACCAGTATCAACCGGACCCTTGCCCCCCTTGCGGGAGACAGAGCACCAGGGTGATTCCGGCGTCGACGTGGACGGAATTTGCGCGCCTTGCGCCTTTGTCGCAGCCCCCGTAGAGACCTTGACCTTAGAGTTCCCCTCGTGAGAGGGGCCAGGTTTTTCGTTGTGTTTGTTAAATCCATCCATAAAGGGGGGAAAGATATTTCGCCAACTCGACTCCTCACCCTCCACGGAGCCCTCAAATGGGGATGCTCTCAAGCACCAAGGCTATCGAGTTGGTATAGCGCCCTTGAGTGAAGAGCCTGCTAGCTTTCAGAGCCCGAACGTAGACCCCCAACGATGTTGCCCACGCACGTTCCCCTTCCACTGCAGACCCTCCTACCCCCGGACGCTCGCCTGATGGCCGTCTGACCGGACATCGCAGCCGATTGACCTCGATTGGCTAGATCAAGGTCTCCCGTGTAAGGTGAAATCCGGACCAAAGAGGTGTGTTGCCGCCAAGAGATATCGACCCGATCTCTTGCTGACTCAACCTCCAGGATTCCTTCATCCCCCCGTACGGGTCCCTGCGCACGGCACAAACACGCAGGAGGTCATTACTGACCACCATCTTATTATTTTGATGATGGACACCCGGGGACATGACCTCTCCATCACCCGAGATACGCGCCTGATGTTTTAGTTACGTCTATTTCTTAAGGAATTAGACCAATAACGGAACGGCAACCACGAGAAGGATAACCATCAGACTTGCCTTGGGGATCTACACGACTGTTGCGCTCTCCCCCAAGACCAACGCCCCCTCATCCCCTCTGAAGGAGGTGGATGAGGTAGCCAGGACCCTCTTTGCCCCAGAAGCCTGCCAAGGGCGCGGACAAAGAAGTCCCTGACCGTTCCCTAGATAATACCTTAAATGATGGAACATTTGTTAAAGCAATACCAGCGTGGACATCCTTTTTATGCCACAGCGTCCTTTCAGGATAGTACTGTAGCTTGTGCTGTACTGCACTATTGTGCCTATTATATTAATATCCCTATTGACTTCCTAATATAATAAGAACATGATCATTCAATATGTAGGAGGAATATGAATAGATAAAGGAGAGGTTTGGATAAATTTTCAAAGCGATTTGTAGATGCTGACTTTCATATAATTTTTATTAAAGTGAAAAACATGACTTGGTTTAGGATGGGGTTTGACCCGTAACCTATGTCTAACCAGGGCAATGTTCTATGCCACTGAGGTATCATAACCATACCGAAATAAGTTGAAATTATTTACTATATTTTCATTGTCACTCGTTCAAGCCCCATGTTGAACAGAGTTATCTTTATCACTGTAATAACATTTATTTGAATGAGAGGTGTGTACACTACAACTTATAACAACCATCATCAATAGATAAAATATTTATTTTAATGATTTTTTATACTATATTAATTAAATATTCATATTAAACAATACAATTATATTTTATTTTATTTTAATTTTTTAAATAAAGAACCTAAAAATAATTAATCATTATTATTATTATTTCTTAAGATAATGATTTGATGACAGATTCTTTGTTACTTTCTTGTGGTGAATATTGTGCACGACAGGCTCTGCAAGTTTTTGGACGCTTGTGTCACAGTCGACTATCTCATTAATAACAAAAGGACAAGAGTTTCAACTTCTGTTCTCTGAGATACTATTATTTCCACAGTATCTGTTTCAGCTTACAATATCACTGTAACAAAAAAAAATCTTACTGGCTCGGTGGTGTAGGTGATAGTGTATGTGACCCACTACTAATGCAATGCTGCAATGAATTGGGAGGGTGATTAGCTTTACTGTGCCACACGGGTTTTGTTCCGCTTTTTTCTTCGCTTCATAGTAACATGACCGTCAGTAACCAGGTGCACCACTTGCCTTTACTTGAAGATCTTAGTGGGGACAATGGTAACAACACAAACTATAAATTCTACAAAACCGACAAAACCTTTTGTTTTGGATACCTCTAAGTTGAATTTTATAAAAAGAAATATTATGAGATCCCCAAATGTTTGTTTAGAAGTTTGGGTGTTTGCTCTATAACAATGTATATATTTAAAATAAATAAATAAATATCCATCACGCCTTATCCCCGAAGGGGTGGCAGAGGCATATTATATGCCCACTTTTCACCGTGTGGATTCCTGTCCCTTTTTTATTTAGATATACATAAGTATGTTTATCAGGTGAGTAGTTCCCATAACCCAAGCTTAAAGGGTTAGATGGCGCTGTGTGAAAAGTGTCCTACAATGTTTATTTATAAACTCATTACCTACATACAACTTTGATTCACGGTGTTAAAGCTTCTGTTCTACATGTGACTTTAAGCTCTATCTTTCTATCCTCTCAAGGTTGTTTATGACAGAGCCCCGAACCCTATGCAACCAATGTTACAAAGTGTACAAAACTCTATAATATTTTCAACAAATAATAGGTAATTACCCGGTATGTGTCAATAGTCTCTGGTATTTAAATTCAGTGCATATGTTACATTAGATATCTGGATCCATATCGGCATCAGGATAAAGACCTCTACAGACAGTGGCTATATGGTACTGCCTTTCACACGTAAGTTCATCACGCTGTCTTGCTCTGAAATTTTACCACAAAGCGGTTTAACGCTCTCTGGATGCCTAGAACAAAAATAGAATGAATCTTATTAAACAGTTATCATGAATTACTAGATGGTGTATATCTGCACAAATATATAAGACCATAAACCTCCAACACTTACTGTTTCGATAGTTTTTGTAGTAAATATACTTTTCTGAAATATTAGCCCAAGACGTTGTATGGCATCGTTTTTTATTTTGTATACCTAATATTCTTGAAAGATTTCAATATTTCTAGTAATAGACTCCTTTGGACGATCGTAAAATTCTTCTTTTTTCAGATATGTACAGAATTAGAAGAATTTTAATTAATCTACAATGTAAACATAACACTGGCACCATAATATCAAATGTCAGTCAAGCAAAGTTTATTAAACTCGCGATCCATTTAACGCAGAGAAAAGGTTCATTTTATGAGTCCGGGACTTCCTCTACAGCAGTTTTTTGTTTAGTATTTTGAAGTAAGGATACTTTAAAGCAATCACAGAGGTGATTAAATCATTTCAATGAAAAAAGTAAATAAAAAATAAGCTTTTGAAACATAAATATCAAAAAGTAAGCTGCGTGGAATGAAAACAAAATATGTAAGGAATAAAAATGTAATAGAAAACAGACTGTTTTTAGGCTTGCAACATTCCAATGCGTATTCTGGCGATTGGAGATTTGGATATTTACTCAAGGTTACTTTTCACTGATCTGAGTTTGGGGATAGTTCTATAATAAACCACATGCTTATGTCTAGATTTAGCACTCAAGTGTCAATCTGCTAAATTCCGTTTATGTGTGACTTGAGTTAGTTTCTGTAATACGACCCTAAGTAATAGTCTATTTATCTTCAAAAATATCAATTTTAGAAAGATAAAGGAGGCCATCTTTTATTTTTGTTAACTAAAATCTCTGCTTGAGCGTGGTGTCGACTAAACTTACGAAAACTGCTCGCAAATCTCGAATCAAGTAGCGAATCTGAGCTGAATATGGTTTAAAAATAAAGGATCACTGAAATGACACTTGAGCACTGTTCTATAATATGAATCAAACGTCATTTCACTGTGACAGCTCTCAGGTGATTCTAGATTGACGTTTCACGAATCGAGTAAGGTTCTATAATAAAAGCTCAGCTTGAAACTAGTTCTAAGTAATACTTGAGGCTTGAGTAAGGTTCTATAATACGACCCTCAAAATACTAAACAAAAAACTGCTGTAGAGGAAGTCCCGGACTCATAAAATGAACCTTTTCTCTGCGTTAAATGGATCGCGAGTTTAATAAACTTTGCTTGACTGACATTTGATATTATGGTGCCAGTGTTATGTTTACATTGTAAATTAAGCCATAATAAGAATTGAATTGATTGAAATTCTTCTAATTCTGTACATATCTGAAAAAAGAAGTATTTTACGATCGTCCAAAGGAATCTATTACTAGAAATATTGAAATCTTTCAAGAATATTAGGTATACAAAATACAAAACGATGCCATACAACGTCTTGGGCCAATATTTCAGAAAAGTATATTTACTACAAAAACTATCGAAACAGTAAGTGTTGGATGTTTATGGTCTTATATATTAGTGCAGATATACACCATCTAGTAATTCATGATAACTGTTTAATAAGATTCATTCTATTTTTGTTCTAGGCATCCGGAGAGCAGTTTCAGATCAGCAGAGCAGCAAAACAGCGTGATGAACTTACGTGTGAAGGGCAGTACCATATAGCCACTGTCTGTGGAGGTCTTTATCCTGATGCCGATATGGATCCAGATATCTATTGTAACATATGCACTGAATTTAAATACCAGAGACTATTGACACATACCGGGTAATTACCTATTATTCGTTGAAAATATTATAGAGTTTTGTACACTTTGTAACATTGGTTGCATAGGGTTCGGGGCTCTGTCATAAACAACCTTGAGAGGATAGAAAGATAGAGCTTAAAGTTACATGTAGAACAGAAGCTTTAACATCGTGAATCAAAGTTGTATGTAGGTAATGAGTTTATAAATAAACATAGGACACTTTTCACACAGCGCCATCTAACCCTTTAAGCTTGGGTTATGGGAACTACTCACCTGATAAACACACTTATGTATATCTAAATATATACATTGTTATAGAGCAAACACCCAAACTTCTAAACAAACATTTGGGGATCTCACAAATATTTATTCCAATCTGGGACCCTTACATGAGTAGCAGTCACATACACTATCACCTACACCACCGAGCCAGTAAGATACCTGAAGATTTTTTTTTGTTACAGTGATATTATAAGCTGAAACAGATACTGTGGAAATAATAGTATCTCAGAGAACAGAAGTTGAAACTCTTGTCCTTTTGTTATTAATGAGATAGTCGACTGTGACACAAGCGTCCAAAAACTTGCCGAGCCTGTCGTGCACAATATTCACCACAAGAAAGTACCAAAGAATCTGTCATCAAATCATTATCTTAAGAAATAATAATAATAATGATTAATTATTTTTAGGTTCTTTATTTAAATAAAATAAAATATAATTGTATTGTTTAATATGAATATTTAATTAATATAGTAAAAAAAAATCATTAAAATAAATATTTTATCTATTGATGATGGTTGTTATAAGTTGTAGTGTACACACCTCTCATTCAAATAAATGTTATTACAGTGATAAAGATAACTCGGTTCAAGATGGGGCTTGAACGAGTGACAATGAAAATATAGTAAATAATTTCAACTTATTTTGGTATGGTTATGATACCTCAGTGGCATAGAACATTGCCCTGGTTAGACATAGGTTACGGGTCAAACCCCATCCTAAACCAAGTCATGTTTTTCACTTTAATAAAAATTATATGAAAGTCAGCATCTACAAATCGCTTTGAAAATTTATCCAAACCTCTCCTTTATCTATTCATATTCCTCCTACATATTGAATGATCATGTTCTTATTATATGGAGTACTCTCTTAGGGGGTAAAGTGTATTGGAAGTCAATAGGGATATTAATAAAATAGGCACAATAGTGCAGTACAGCACAAGCTACAGTACTATCCTGAAAGGACGCTGTGGCATAAAAAGGATGTCCACGCTGGTATTGCTTTAACAAATGTTCCATCATTTAAGGTATTATCTTGTGTTATGTGTTTGATGGTACATAGCTACACTACTCGTAAGCGACATTGACTCTACAACACAACCATAATAATGACATTATTTTTTAATATCCACATATCTCATTATTATCATAGGTATTATTTTATTATCACATTTCTATTAAAAGTGTGGTAGTTGAAATAAAAGAATGAAGCAATACGATCCACACTGCCACACAATACAAGATCACACTGTCTTCGGTATTAATATAATACTGAATTAATATCTTTGTAAAGTAATTGTTATTGATTGGTACGGGTCTGCTGTTTGGTAGAATGTGCTGGCACTGAAATAGGGGCGTAAATATGACTCTGCCACCCTTTTGGGGATAAACACGTGAATGATGAGTAAGTAATAGTCTATTTATCTTCAAAAATATCAATTTTAGAAAGATAAAGGAGGCCATCTTTTATTTTTGTTAACTAAAATCTCTGCTTGAGCGTGGTGTCGACTAAACTTACGAAAACTGCTCGCAAATCTCGAATCAAGTAGCGAATCTGAGCTGAATATGGTTTAAAAATAAAGGATCACTGAAATGACACTTGAGCACTGTTCTATAATATGAATCAAACGTCATTTCACTGTGACAGCTCTCAGGTGATTCTAGATTGACGTTTCACGAATCGAGTAAGGTTCTATAATAAAAGCTCAGCTTGAAACTAGTTCTAAGTAATACTTGAGGCTTGAGTAAGGTTCTATAATACGACCCTCAAAATACTAAACAAAAAACTGCTGTAGAGGAAGTCCCGGACTCATAAAATGAACCTTTTCTCTGCGTTAAATGGATCGCGAGTTTAATAAACTTTGCTTGACTGACATTTGATATTATGGTGCCAGTGTTATGTTTACATTGTAAATTAAGCCATAATAAGAATTGAATTGATTGAAATTCTTCTAATTCTGTACATATCTGAAAAAAGAAGTATTTTACGATCGTCCAAAGGAATCTATTACTAGAAATATTGAAATCTTTCAAGAATATTAGGTATACAAAATACAAAACGATGCCATACAACGTCTTGGGCCAATATTTCAGAAAAGTATATTTACTACAAAAACTATCGAAACAGTAAGTGTTGGATGTTTATGGTCTTATATATTAGTGCAGATATACACCATCTAGTAATTCATGATAACTGTTTAATAAGATTCATTCTATTTTTGTTCTAGGCATCCGGAGAGCAGTTTCAGATCAGCAGAGCAGCAAAACAGCGTGATGAACTTACGTGTGAAGGGCAGTACCATATAGCCACTGTCTGTGGAGGTCTTTATCCTGATGCCGATATGGATCCAGATATCTATTGTAACATATGCACTGAATTTAAATACCAGAGACTATTGACACATACCGGGTAATTACCTATTATTCGTTGAAAATATTATAGAGTTTTGTACACTTTGTAACATTGGTTGCATAGGGTTCGGGGCTCTGTCATAAACAACCTTGAGAGGATAGAAAGATAGAGCTTAAAGTTACATGTAGAACAGAAGCTTTAACACCGTGAATCAAAGTTGTATGTAGGTAATGAGTTTATAAATAAACATAGGACACTTTTCACACAGCGCCATCTAACCCTTTAAGCTTGGGTTATGGGAACTACTCACCTGATAAACACACTTATGTATATCTAAATATATACATTGTTATAGAGCAAACACCCAAACTTCTAAACAAACATTTGGGGATCTCACAAATATTTATTCCAATCTGGGACCCTTACATGAGTAGCAGTCACATACACTATCACCTACACCACCGAGCCAGTAAGATACCTGAAGATTTTTTTTTGTTACAGTGATATTATAAGCTGAAACAGATACTGTGGAAATAATAGTATCTCAGAGAACAGAAGTTGAAACTCTTGTCCTTTTGTTATTAATGAGATAGTCGACTGTGACACAAGCGTCCAAAAACTTGCCGAGCCTGTCGTGCACAATATTCACCACAAGAAAGTACCAAAGAATCTGTCATCAAATCATTATCTTAAGAAATAATAATAATAATGATTAATTATTTTTAGGTTCTTTATTTAAATAAAATAAAATATAATTGTATTGTTTAATATGAATATTTAATTAATATAGTAAAAAAAAATCATTAAAATAAATATTTTATCTATTGATGATGGTTGTTATAAGTTGTAGTGTACACACCTCTCATTCAAATAAATGTTATTACAGTGATAAAGATAACTCGGTTCAAGATGGGGCTTGAACGAGTGACAATGAAAATATAGTAAATAATTTCAACTTATTTTGGTATGGTTATGATACCTCAGTGGCATAGAACATTGCCCTGGTTAGACATAGGTTACGGGTCAAACCCCATCCTAAACCAAGTCATGTTTTAACTTTAATAAAAATTATATGAAAGTCAGCATCTACAAATCGCTTTGAAAATTTATCCAAACCTCTCCTTTATCTATTCCTATTCCTCCTACATATTGAATGATCATGTTCTTATTATATGGAGTACTCTCTTAGGGGGTAAAGTGTATTGGAAGTCAATAGGGATATTAATATAATAGGCACAATAGTGCAGTACAGCACAAGCTACAGTACTATCCTGAAAGGATGCTGTGGCATAAAAAGGATGTCCACGCTGGTATTGCTTTAACAAATGTCCATCATTTAAGGTATTATCTTGTGTTTAATGTTATGTGTTTGATGGTACATAGCTACACTACTCGTAAGCGACATTGACTCTACAACACAACCATAATAATGACATTATTTTTTAATATCCACATATCTCATTATTATCATAGGTATTATTTTATTATCAAATTTCTATTAAAAGTGTGGTAGTTGAAATAAAAGAATGAAGCAATACGATCCACACTGCCACACAATACAAGATCACACTGTCTTCGGTATTAATATAATACTGAATTAATATCTTTGTAAAGTAATTGTTATTGATTGGTACGGGTCTGCTGTTTGGTAGAATGAGCTGGCACTGAAATAGGTTCTATAATACGACCCGGGTCGTATTATAGAACCTTACTCAAGCCTCAAGTATTACTTAGAACTAGTTTTAAGCTGAGCTTTTATTATAGAACCTTACTCAATTCGTGAAACGTCAATCTAGAATCACCTGAGAGCTGTCACAGTGAAATGACGTTTGATTCATATTATAGAACAGTGCTCAAGTGTCATTTCAGTAATCCTTTATTTTTAAACCATATTCAGCTCAGGTTCGCTACTTGATTCGAGATTTGCGAGCAGTTTTCGTAAGTTTAGTCGACACCACGCTCAAGCAGAGATTTTATTTAACAAAAATAAAAGATGGCCTCCTTTATCTTTCTAAAATTGATATTTTTGAAGATAAATAGACTATTACTTACTTATCATTCACGTGTTTATCCCCGAAAGGGTGGCAGAGCCATATTTACGCCCCTATTTCAGTGCCAGCACATTCTACCAAACAGCAGACCCGTACCAATCAATAACAATTACTTTACAAAGATATTAATTCAGTATTATATTAATACCGAAGACAGTGTGATCTTGTATTGTGTGGCAGTGTGGATCGTATTGCTTCATTCTTTTATTTCAACTACCACACTTTTAATAGAAATGTGATAATAAAATAATACCTATGATAATAATGAGATATGTGGATATTAAAAAATAATGTCATTATTATGGTTGTGTTGTAGAGTCAATGTCGCTTACGAGTAGTGTAGCTATGTACCATCAAACACATAACATTAAACACAAGATAATACCTTAAATGATGGAACATTTGTTAAAGCAATAGTAGCGTGGACATCCTTTTTATGCCACAGCATCCTTTCAGGATAGTACTGTAGCTTGTGCTGTACTGCACTATTGTGCCTATTATATTAATATCCCTATTGACTTCCAATACACTGTACCCCCTAAGAGAGTACTCCATATAATAAGAACATGATCATTCAATATGTAGGAGGAATAGGAATAGATAAAGGAGAGGTTTGGATAAATTTTCAAAGCGATTTGTAGATGCTGACTTTCATATAATTTTTATTAAAGTGAAAAACATGACTTGGTTTAGGATGGGGTTTGACCCGTAACCTATGTCTAACCAGGGCAATGTTCTATGCCACTGAGGTATCATAACCATACCAAAATAAGTTGAAATTATTTACTATATTTTCATTGTCACTCGTTCAAGCCCCATCTTGAACCGAGTTATCTTTATCACTGTAATAACATTTATTTGAATGAGAGGTGTGTACACTACAACTTATAACAACCATCATCAATAGATAAAATATTTATTTTAATGATTTTTTTTTACTATATTAATTAAATATTCATATTAAACAATACAATTATATTTTATTTTATTTAAATAAAGAACCTAAAAATAATTAATCATTATTATTATTATTTCTTAAGATAATGATTTGATGACAGATTCTTTGGTACTTTCTTGTGGTGAATATTGTGCACGACAGGCTCGGCAAGTTTTTGGACGCTTGTGTCACAGTCGACTATCTCATTAATAACAAAAGGACAAGAGTTTCAACTTCTGTTCTCTGAGATACTATTATTTCCACAGTATCTGTTTCAGCTTATAATATCACTGTAACAAAAAAAAATCTTCAGGTATCTTACTGGCTCGGTGGTGTAGGTGATAGTGTATGTGACTGCTACTCATGTAAGGGTCCCAGATTGGAATAAATATTTGTGAGATCCCCAAATGTTTGTTTAGAAGTTTGGGTGTTTGCTCTATAACAATGTATATATTTACATATACATAAGTATGTTTATCAGGTGAGTAGTTCCCATAACCCAAGCTTAAAGGGTTAGATGGCGCTGTGTGAAAAGTGTCCTACAATGTTTTTTTATAAACTCATTACCTACATACAACTTTGATTCACGGTGTTAAAGCTTCTGTTCTACATGTGACTTTAAGCTCTATCTTTCTATCCTCTCAAGGTTGTTTATGACAGAGCCCCGAACCCTATGCAACCAATGTTACAAAGTGTACAAAACTCTATAATATTTTCAACAAATAATAGGTAATTACCCGGTATGTGTCAATAGTCTCTGGTATTTAAATTCAGTGCATATGTTACATTAGATATCTGGATCCATATCGGCATCAGGATAAAGACCTCCACAGACAGTGGCTATATGGTACTGCCTTTCACACGTAAGTTCATCACGCTGTCTTGCTGCTCTGCTGATCTGAAACTGCTCTCCGGATGCCTAGAACAAAAATAGAATGAATCTTATTAAACAGTTATCATGAATTACTAGATGGTGTATATCTGCACAAATATATATGATTATAAACATCCAACACTTACTGTTTCGATAGTTTTTGTAGTAAATATACTTTTCTGAAATATTGGCCCAAGACGTTGTATGGCATCGTTTTGTATTTTGTATACCTAATATTCTTGAAAGATTTCAATATTTCTAGTAATAGATTCCTTTGGACGATCGTAAAATACTTCTTTTTTCAGATATGTACAGAATTAGAAGAATTTCAATTAATTTACAATGTAAACATAACACTGGCACCATAATATCAAATGTCAGTCAAGCAAAGTTTATTAAACTCGCGATCCATTTAACGCACAGAAAAGGTTCATTTTATGAGTCCGGGACTTCCTCTACAGCAGTTTTTTGTTTAGTATTTTGAAGTAAGGATACTTTAAAGCAATCACAGAGGTTATTAAACCATTTCAATGAAAAAAGTAAATCAAAAATAAGCTTTTGAAACATAAATATCAAAAAGTAAGCTGCGTGGAATGAAAACAAAATATGTAAGGAACAAAAATGTAATAGAAAACAGACTGTTTTTAGGCTTGCAACATTCCAATGCGTATTCTGGCGATTGGAGATTTGGATATTTACTCAAGGTTACTTTTCGCCGATCTGAGCATGGGGATAGTTCTATAATAAACCACATGCTTATGTCTAGATTTAGCACTCAAGTGTCAATCTGCTAAATTCCGTTTATGTGTGACTTGAGTTAGTTTCTGTAATACGACCAATTATTACAACTGAAAAATATATGGTCCACGTCTCCATCTTCAAACCCGCATTCACAAATAGAATTGTCCCTTATTCTAAGTTTGGCCAAAAATACAGGTGTACATGAATGATTTAACCGTAGACGACTGATTATAGAAGTAGTACTTTTATCTAATCTAGGACATTTTGCAAACCAGGGCTTGTGAGGGATTTCTTGCTGTATATCCCCATAAAATTTGCCTTTAATAGTTTTTGATATATTCCAAATTCTAGTCCATGAGTTTATTAAATTTATTCTCAAGGATGAGCATAGATCGTAGGAATATATTTCTGGATGAGCAGAAGAACCCGATATTACTGCGTTTTTCGCACATGAATCAGAGAAAGATAAAGGAGGCCATCTTTTATTTTTTGTTAACTAAAATCTCTGCTTGAGCGTGGTGTCGACTAATCTTACGAAAACTGCTCGCAAATCTCGAACCAAGTAGCGAATCTGAGCTGAATATGGTTTAAAAATAAAGGATTACTGAAATGACACTTAAGCACTGTTCTATAATATGAATCAAACTTCATTTCACTGTGACAGCTCTCAGGTGATTCTAGATTGACGTTTCACGAATCGAGTAAGGTTCTATAATAAAAGCTCAGCTTAAAACTAGTTCTAAGTAATACTTGAGGCTTGAGTAAGGTTCTATAATACGACCCTTTAAAATTGTACACAACGAAAAGTGCGAATTTTTTTTTTTAGTTATTTCGCCCATCTTGGGCAGGCAAAGGAAACTTAGTCCATACAGCCTAGTCTTCAGTATTTATTTTTCTTGTTATTATGTTTTAGTCCTGTCTACTCGTTTGTCGATGTCAAGTCCTCAGTCCTAGGTCCTAGTCCGTGCCCCAATAAGGCAGTGGATCCCTTATTGAAGCTCTCTTTGGAAATTTGGCACTAACACAAACAACACCGCTATTCTTTGCAATATATACTTTCGTTTACTAATGCACTTTTCCGAACTCTTTATGTAAAATATTCCACCATTATTAAAAACAAAAACACGAATTTTACACTAGTTTTTGAAAATAACATACAACAAACGTGCGTCACCGCTCGCGTTGGCGCCAAACCTCCGAAAAGTGCGAAACTTGCAACGAATTAGCCAACCTAGACCATATTATATTGAAGTGTCAAAAGTATAACCTCCAACGTCTAGTTTTAATTTCTGAACTTCAAAACATTCCTGAAAGTGAAGTGCCATCGGATTTAAATAAACTTTTAAGTAGATCTATATATTTTAAGCCAATCTATAAATACATTGTTAATACCTTAGGAAAAATATAAAATGTATCCCTTATTAATAAGTTAGGCATTAAGGACTTTGTATCCAGTTGCCAATAAATAAAAAAAAAAAAGACACTTGTGAACACATTTCAAGATTTCTATTATATTTTCATTTGTGCTGTCCGTTATCATTCAAGTTGATTGCTAAAGAATTAGAGAACTTCAATAATGACAGAGGTAAAAAATGTTGATAATGCTTGTGAAACTGCTGAAAAATTTGCAAAAATATTTTACAAGGAAGTTGATACCAACAGGCATTTAAGTTCAAAGCTTTACCTCGATACTGGTTTACTTGTTTGGAACGGGAATGGAATTAATGGTAGTGACAAGATACAAAGGTTTCTCATGGATTTACCAGCTAGTACTCATGTACTAAAGACGTTAGATGCCCAACCATTAGCAGAAAACTTAGTATCCAACAAATTGTCGTATCTTATTCAAGCGTGCGGCGATGTAACTTATCAGAATGACGATGTAAAGAAGCCTTTTCAACAAACCTTCGTTATTGTGGCTGTCGATGGTAAATGGAAGATTGCATCAGATTGCTTCAGGTTGCAAGTGCCATATAGTTAAAAGGTTAACAGAGGAGCTGTCTGCCCAGAGAACAGAAGTGGTAAAATAAAGTATTTTACATGTGTTTCCATATTCCACGTGAGATTGTGCATTTAGTGATGTTGTTCATGTGTGGTGTATTTAAATATAGGGTTAACATGATTATTGATGAAAACAATACTTGTGGTCAAATTTAAATATAGAATTTTTTCAAAGCCATGTTTTTCTGTACTGTCTTTGAATAGTGCATATTATTACTATAGTTTATTACTACACCTATTGGGGTACATCACATAATGGAGAGTAAAGTAAGTAAACGTTTTTACCTCTGCTAAGGCTACATTCCACTTAACATCTGTAACACCCTCTGTATAATTCCACCTAAGGCTTGTTGTCATTGCGAGCAATTGCTTGACAACACATGACATCCATGTTCACAAACTACAAGACGCCCACAAAGTACAGATGGGTCCAAGTTGGCTTACAGCGCCAAAGATGTGCATTCCACTTATAACTATTGCCCACCACACCCCGTGTCTTTTTTACATTAATATCTGCGGTTGCCGGTGTAGGCTTTGTAGGCGTTAAGTGGAACACAGCCTAAGCTTATGCATTTACTGTACAAATATTCACAAATATGTATGATTTACTAGTTTAACACTATGACTGCAGTACACTAATAACCCATTCTCATGTAATTGTTTGCCAGTTATTAATGCTAGTATGTTGCTTAATATGTTAAAATCCAATGGAACTAAAATACAATGAAACTCCATATCTATTAGGATACTTCATGCTATAGGAAGCTATGAATAAAATAATGTACTTAATTAACTTAATTTTAATAAAATCATAAACTACTTTTATTACATAAAAAATAAACTTAACTATTATTATTACATATTAGATTATTAAAAAAATATTAGGTACGTCAATAAAATATAATGATATGAAACAAAGAGCTGATACCAAATATTATCACAATCTGTAAATGATTATTTAGTTTATACTGTGCATGCATAAAACAATATGTGGCGATGTATTAAAGCATTGAGTAAGACCCTAAGAATGTGTTGCAGTTCGGACAATAATGTTGAGCTTTCTTGCAGGAGTTCACCATATAGGGTATAATACCAAGACAACAGAGCAAACACCAGCTGAAACAAAATTATTATTAATTTTATACATTTGTTACGCAACTTACAATAATAAAATGCGATCACTTCGAAAATTGTGCGGCGTAACCTTGGCTGCCGAATACGTAACGAAGTGATACACAATATGGCATGTTTGAATGAAAGTGTCAGTGTTTAGCTGGAAAAGGGCGTGCTCCATTGGTTTGGACGGGTTCAACGAATGAGTGAGGAAATAGAGGGCAAATGCGAAAGTAGAGGCCAGAAGGAGTCAGGGTAGACCGAGACTTAGTTATGATGCCCACATGAGCAGATTGCTCATAAGTACTCGCAAAAACCCTGGCGTGCATGTATGAAGCGATTAATGAATGTGTAGGAAGCGAAAGAAGTATGCATGGCGAAGCCTAGTTATCTGTCCTCTCTGACTACCCCATAAGGGATACAACATGAAGATAGGTTTTTTTTTTCGATTAGTTAGCTTTCCAATTCGGGTGGTATTATTGCAAGGTATACAAATGTTGATATACTTACAAAGTTAATCCACAAACAAAACCTGCAACTAAGTGTGTTTTCCTTGAATTCAAATATTCCACATGAGTAAGAACCCTTTTTTCACAATTTGGACAATTGTGAAACGTGGGATTTTTCTTCAATGGAGGTTGTATGACGACAGATTGTTGATTATTTGGTTGGGTTGTCACAGTTCTTTCACTAGTGTATGGCGGTGGAGGATCCCGGTCTTGTATTGTAGATTCTGTTCTTGTAAACAACTCCAACTGGGCTGGTTCACTTGACGGATTCACACCATTATTTATATCCATACTGAATTTACTTTAGTTAAACCAGGTAAATATAAACCAAACTTATTACGTACCTACACAGAATGTTGTTGATTATGATTAACTGCTGAAAGTTTGCCTTTATCATCTGACGCGATTGTAGCTATCTTATCATTACTGATAGTCACAATATTGAGAGCTTCAATAGATTGTTTACTGGTGATAATATTTTATAAAATAGCTCATTAGCTGTTTTGTTTGGAATTATCACGTTTTTTTATTCTATTTGAATGAGTCATTAATACAGTCGTAAGCCCCAGCTAAATCACCGGAGCCCAAGCGACTCACCTGCTAGTGGTGCACCCTGTTGAGTAACGGACGAGGCAACAAAGCATTCGTCTTTACGGGACTATGAGGTCAAATGGCAGTCGCTCAATACAATGTTGAAAAACAAAAAACTATATATTTGTGTGATCCACAAATGTTTGTTTCGAAGTTTGGGTGTTTCCTATGGATATGGATGTACCTATTTAGAAATAAAAATAAAATATATTAAATATTCTATAATTCATAATTTAAATTCAAAATTAAATATTTGGTATCTCGATGATGGGACCTTAGGTGGTGATTCACAGACTGTTCTTGCAGATTTAACTTTAATTATAGACAAATTTAACACTATTGGTTTGCATTTAAATTTTAATAAATGTGAATTATTTATTTCAGACAAAATCAACACATCCTTAGTTTCTCAAATTCATCAAAATTTTTACCAAGTTTGCCCAAATATTAAACTCTTATCTAAGAACAGCCTATATCTCCTGGGATCTCCCATTTTCGATGACGCCATTCCTCATCTCTTAGGAGAGTTGGTAACAAAATTCAATCAATATTCAGACCGCATTGTCAAAATTAGTAGTCACTGCGCTTTGTTTATCCTTAAATTCTGCTTATTTGTGCCCAAATTTACTTACTTGCTCCGTTGCTGCCCTATTTGGAAATTTCCTAATCTGATGTTACCCATTGAAAATGTATTAAAATCCCAAATTGAAACTATTCTGAATATTCATCTCAATGAGCAAGCATGGTCCCAAGCTTCCTTACCTATTAGGTTCGGTGGTTTGGGGACCCGAAAAATTTCTAGTATAGCTTTACCAGCATTCCTGTCTTCGATTTTCAGCACTCGTGACCTCATAGGTAAAGTCTTAAAGGCTCCTACAGCCTCAAACTGTGAGATTGCGAGTCTGGACGAAGCCTTGAATGCTTGGCTAGCTGGACCAAGTCCAAATTTACCCCCGATGCTCAAAAAGCAAAGGGCCTGGGACACAATAGCTTCTTCTGCTTTTCTCAATACTCTTATTGAAAACTCTTCCGGTACTAATCGAGCAAGGCTTTTAGCTGTATCTCGATCAGAGTCTGGGCAATGGCTTCACGCCTTTCCTTCTCCGAACACTGGCACCTTCATTGATCCCACTACACTCCGCATAGCAGTTTGTCTCCGGTTGGGTGCTGATGTGTGCATTGAACACTCTTGTGTTTCGTGCGGAGCTTATGTGAGCCACCTCGGACATCATGGGCTTGCCTGTTCTTTTGCCGCTGGCCGTCACTCCCGTCACGCTGCACTAAATGATATCCTGAGACGAGCCCTTGTCAGTATAAATGTCCCCGCGGTCTTAGAACCGCAAATTATACGAGATGATGGTAAGCGGCCCGACGGGATGTCTTTAGTACCCTGGAGAATGGGACGTGCACTAGTATGGGATGCCACTTGCACCGATACTCTTGCAACGTCCTATCTCCCGGCTACTAGCAAAAAAGCAAGCGCTGCGGCAAATCTTCGCGAGCGGCTGAAGGTTGGCAAGTACAGTTGTCTCGGTACCCAATATGAATTCATTCCATTTGGTGTCGAGACACTAGGTCCATGGGGTCGCGGCGCACATGGTCTTTTTACGGCTTTAAGTAAGCGTCTGAGGGAAGAAACTGGCGATCCTCGTGCAGGTAGTTTTCTCGCGCAAAGGCTTTCCATAGCTATTCAGCGTGGTAATGCTGCCTGCGTCATGGGTACCCTACCGAGGGGACCCAGTCTAAATTATAATAAATAGGTTAGGTAGTTTTTTTTTTTTATTTAGATATAGTTTAATTGTTTTTTTAACTAAGATTAATGTTAAATCATATTATTAATAATCATTTAGAAATATATAAGTATATTTATCAGTCGTCTTGATCCCATAACACAAGCTTAGATTAGCTCATTTTGGGCTAGACACCGTTGTGTAAAAAAAAGAAACTATAGCTTCTCCTAGCAGCCAAATAAATCAGGTGTGTCACTTTATATAGACACTAGCGGACCCGACAGACGTCCTGCAGTATACCGACACTGCAGGACGTCTGTCGGGTCTGCTAGTGTGTATATAAAGTGTGCATTTTAAGTTTTTTTTATTGTTTTGGGTTCACCACTTCAGCACCTTTTTTATTATTTGATTTGTGAATCTAAATTATCCAGGGTGCCAACCAAACTAACCCAAAAAAAGTCAGTTCATAAAAATATGTTATAGCACATTTTATGTCAAAATGTGAATTTACCTACATTTATGAATATATACTATATATATTATCATTATCTGGATTTTTACCATCTAATCATCAAATAAATCCCGCCGCCTATGAAGTTTTAAGGATAGTAGGTAAGCTGCCACGCTAGCTGATTTACTTGCTTTGATAGCCTCAATCTGTAATAGACTCCATAAGGCATAGATATTTGTTTCAAGATGTGATTTGTACTCTCGGTAGTTGAATTCCAACAAAATTACTAGAGAACAATCTTTTTTTCTAAAGAGTGAACGTTATGTGAACTGATTTGGTGCACTAACAGAGCACCTCACTTTGGTAAGCCATTTTTTAATTTCAGTTAGACTTCGAGATACAGGGCATTTGTTCCAGGTGAAGGTAAATGATAATTACTGGCTGGTCATAAGATGGGTGACCGCTTTGTTGTATTTCTATTTACGAGTGTTTCCATGCTTCGGAAGGTACTTTAAGCTGTTGCTCTTAGTTGCCAGTAACATAGTAGATGTTAAGTCCAGTTGAAAATATTATAATTATCTTATGGGCAGTTTGAAAATATTTAACAGCAGGTCGCCACCACGGTCGCACCTGGCTTTTGGTGCTTTTGGTGAAATGTGGTATATATGTCTCTGCCACCCTTCGGGGATTAAAAATATTATTACGTCATCAAAGTTTAAAGATCGGGCCATAGGTTGGACTATAACCACGTAACGAAGTAATACGCAATATGGCAGGTTTGAATGAAAATATCAGCGCTAAAAGGGCGTGCTCCGTGGGTTAGGATACGTCTAACAAGTGAGTGAGGAACGTAAAGAAAAAGGTAAAGGGTAGAAGGAGTCAGGGTAGGCTGAGACAAGACCATGTGAGCAGAATGCTAAAAAACGGAAAAGTCAAAAGCACTCGGATACCAAGACGTGCATGTAGGAAGCGATTAATGAATCTGCAGGAAGCGAAAGTATGCATGGATTACAAAGCCCAGCGATCTGTCCCCTATGACTACCCCGTCAGGGATACAGCGTGAAGATAGATTGATAAAATATTGTCAACTAACAGAATAGTCGAGTTACGAAGCCTGTCTTGTCCCATAGAGTTTCTTAAACGGGTTTTTATAAATTTTAGTTTCGAAAATAATAGTCCACGTTCCCACGCTTGCCAAGCCGCTTGTTAGAAGCCATTTGGTAAGCGCTGGCAAGCCAACCATTGGGCATCCTCATGCTTGCAAGCGCGATGTTATATAGTACATGGTTGTTAAGCATGGCAGTCGTTGAGAGAACTACGACAGTACCGCCTAAAAAGCCTCCGCTTAAGACAATTCTAAAAAATTGTTTTTCTTTTGTTCGCCCACTCAGCCATTTTCAAACAAAACGACGTTCACTCTCCACACGGTTACAATCTGTACTAATGCAGATCAAATCAAAAAGTATGTGGATGCGCAAACGCTTGCCACAGGCTTTCTTTAATCTGTGCACAAAACACCGAAACTCGATCGGATCAGCGACAATCGCTCGCAAGGCTACACAAGTCAAGCCAACGGCGGATCCAGACGCTTAAACTTGTGGAGGCTTATTAACTATTGGAAAGCGTGTAGATGTGGCATAAGGAACAACATTGATGCAGTACATGGGTACTTTAGGAAAGCAGCACGACATAAAATGATTCTTGAAATCATTCACGCACCGTTATCCACCGAAAGGTTGGCACAGGCATATTATACGTTCATTTTCACCACATCATAAGCCCATCGCCATGAGGAAATGGACAATCGCAAGTTGTGGTGGCCTACTGTTGAATTTTTTCGAGGCGCGCGACTGCCATTTTTCTGGAAAATGGGACCAACGGCGTAATGTTCCTTTCGAAGCAGGCTATAGGCTATATGTCATCACGCTACTTCCCTGGAGAGCGGAGCAGTAGTCATAGATGTCGACAACTTGGGCAAATTTTAGTTAATTTTTGTAGAATTTGTAAGCGACGGGATTAAATAGGTGTGACGGGGGTTCGAAGTATGTTACGGGCGAAGCCAAAAGGTCACCTAGTATTCGATAAAAGATTATGTTCACTTTGAACAACCTTTCCGAATCTTGGACACGCGCAAATCTCGTCCCAATGTCCTTTTGTAGTTAAAACGACATTTTGACTCTGACAAAATTTAGGGCTTATGAACCATTTATCTGCTACACAATTTGCTTCCATTTTTAAATTCACAAATTCATGCCTTTCTTCGCCACTGGGCGCCGGCAGCGCCATAAAAGTTCTTTCTTCTTTCTTGGATTGGAAATAATGGGAAGCAATCAATAGATACATTTAGAAATGTGCTAAAATCTTAATGATTACTTTGAATTTGTATGTTATGGTCCTTAGATGCGTCTGGCTTTACTTGAATGTAAGGACATGAAATAATTAAAAAAAAATTAAATATCCATCTCACCTTATCCCCGAAAGCGTGACAGAGGCATATTATATGCCCACATTTCACCGTGTGGATTCCTGTCCCACGTAATAGGTGGTGAGCCCGTTGCCGTGTTGAAATAGACAGACGCAGGTTGTGGCTACCAGCCGTTGAAATTTTTCAAGCGGGCGGCTTGAAAAATTTATGGGCCTTCAACCAGACTTAACTACTGCCATTTTACTGGCAACCAGGACCAACGGCTTAACGTGCCTTTCGAAGCACGGAAACGCTCGCAAATGTAAATGCCACAAAGTGGTCACCCATCCGAGGACCAGCCATAGTGAAAGTTGCGTAACTCAGTGACCGTTTACAGAACACTGAGACCGCGGGACCACGAGCGCTTCTTGAAATAATCATTAATTTTAAATAAAATTTTGTTAAAACTAATATTTTTAACAAAATTTTTCTTTCTTCTCATGGGCCAGGGCCCTACTCGGCTCGGGGGCCCGTGGCATTTTGCCGGCCTTGCCACCCTATAGTTACGCCACTGTACATAGGTAACCTACGTCGTATGTGTGCAGTGTGTAGAGAACAAGTTTCAATACCGAACCCTGTGGTACTCTTCCTGCTGACATCCTATGGAAATTAGCGAGGTATAATCATTATTTCTTTCTTTGAAGATTCTGCGTATAAGCAGGATTTTAGAATTCCGTAGAACGTATGTGGTAATATAGAATTTACTTTGCAAAGTAATCCTTTGTGCCACACTGTATTAAATGCCTGTTTAATGTCTAGGAAAACTGATGAGCAATTCAATTTTTTTCTAGTGAAATAGCAAATTATGTCTGCATACTCTATTTAGGTAATAGCTCAATAGTTGCGTGTTCTTCCCTAAAAACATAATATAGGTAAGTACTTTATGGTGACCCTTTTGTTGATAAGATTGCTCAAACCAGGCGTTTGCTTGCTCAAAGAGATTTGGTTCTGTTTATTTTTCTTGGTGTAACCAATTTTAAGAGTAAGATAAGTTGTAAGTCTTAGTTCAGAATCGAGTCAATGTTTGATGAATTCAAGGATTTTGCAGGTTTTCAATAACGAATGATTGGTTGTCTATGTGGCTGATAAACCTTCCAGGTAAGCTTTTGGGCAGCGTCGTTTGGGTCCTTGACAAGAGTTTCAACTCTCGAATAGTCTGTTCAATTCTCTTATATCATCTGGGTGCCTACTAATGTGCCATAGGTACTCGATGTAGCCCCTTTTTTCTAATATCTACAGGAGGAGGATTGTTGGCTTCGGGTGTGGGCATCCACTCAATAGAGATTACAATTAATAAAACAATACCAGTGGGTAGTCTATTATGTATTTTTTTTATAAATAAAACCTTATACAAAGAACCATAAAATATTGCTCTTTTGATTGTACAGCTAAACATGGATTTAACATATTTATTGCTAAGTTTCTGATTACTTATTCATGCAAGTTTTCACAGTGAATTGAATACAGCCATGAGTCAAGACAAACAATTTTTTATGTAACAAATAAAATAGTTGCCTTAAATTTACATGGAAAAACAGGCGTATAACAGTTTATCATACATTACTGTCTAAAATAACTCAACTAAAACATAGGGTAGGACATCATAAGGCTACATAAAAGTCAAGCATTGACAGAGTATAACAAGAGAGACTTTTACACCAGACAATTATTTTAAATACTTAACCACTTGGGGCTAAGACTCAAACAGCTACATTCACACTCTATACATATTTTCGAGTTTTACAATAAACCATTATAATTCAGTCTGATTTCAGTCATAAAGTTAACATTGGTGTTATTTTTATGACCATATTTGGTCATTTACTGTTATAGAAAGCCTGTTCAATTTTGAAAACCATTAAAAATCATACCATGTAATTATTAATAAAATTCTCTATAACTCTGTATGTTATATTAAATGATCTAATGGATGGAATTCCATTTTACTAGTTAATCTTTAAATAGTTATTATCACATTTACAAAGTTTGAGTTTATACTAAATTAGGTAACTAACTATATTTGATTATATAGATTGAAAATCAAACTTCAATAGTAGTTATATTTATAAATGGCATTACACGCATATTGAATAGTTAGTTTTAAATTTAAATGTGGAATAGGCCTTCAATCACATATCAGACAAAAGATTAACCAAAACATGTGATATATTTTGATAACTTGTGAAATAAACCATAATGATGAATTATAATGTAATCTTAATGAATATGTAAACTAAATAGCAAGTCATTTGACACATTCATCTTGCTGAGGAAGTTTATAAATATATTATTATTATCAATTTATTCGCAGTATTAATATTTTCAAATCTACATCCATTAATATGCTTAAAAATTATGAAATGTAAACGCAATGAAGGACATCAACAAAATTAAGGCATTTTATGGCACCAAATTACTGGATACCTCACTAAAAAAAATGTATCAAAATCATAGTACCATTATGTAAAATATACTAGTATAATAATTTTAAAAGCTTATTATCTTCATAATTTGTAATATTCGTGCGATCACACTTATGTAATACCTCCCAATGATTTAGCATTTGCTACTTTTACCAATAAATGTATTACAATTGGGGCAGTAATGCTCAGCATCCTTGAATGTGTCGAAACAGTATGGCACCAAACCCAGACAGCAAAGAGAGCACACCCTGAAATTAATAAAGAAAATTTTATGTAATATAACAACAGAACAATCTACTAAATATATAGTCATATAGCAAGCAGAGAAGAATATATTAAACTCATAAGTAGTAGTAGGCAGCAGAGACAAACTGTTTAAAATCATAAATGAGTTATTACATGTACAGTCTGAATCTGAACTACTTGTTTACAAAGGAATAAGAGGAGAGAATTATCTTTTTTCCTATCACTTGTAATGCTAAATCTAATCTGACAACATATTACATCACCAGGAACTCAATTATTGATTGTTTTGCACCAACTTTTCAATAAAAATATGCCAACACTGCTGGACAATAGAACTGAATGTGAAAAAAATGTACAAAGGACAAATTTTGCACTGTACTGAAACTTAAAAACATATAAATCACTTTATGAAGTGATTAGATACATAAAAGGTACTTACATAGTAATAACACAGACAGATCCAGCAACTAAATGGGTGTGCCAGGCTGTAGTGTAAGTCACCCTTGTTGTAACAACTTTGTTGCAATTAAAACATGTTATTGTTGTAGGCTGAGTGCCTACAGCCGGAGGCAACACGATTCCAACTGGTACACCTGGTGGAACTGGAGGCATATCACCTGCGTAGGGCTGTGTCGTAGTTACAGTGATTGTAGGATGCGGGTACACCCCTGGAGCAGTGTACTGTTTTGGGGGCACATAAGCTCCAGAAACGGGAACGTTTGTGTCTCCTCCAGGCGTTACAAACCCATATTGTGGACTCCCGACGACTGCTGAGTAAGGTGGCGGAAGATCTTCTGCGGGGGCAGACGGTCCTGGTCCTGGGCCTGTGCCCGGTAGCATTTGAGTATTCGCCATCTCGTTTTTCTTTGTTTATATGTCAAATCAATGCTGTTCCAACAGCTGTGTTTAACAACAAACTATACTTTACACAAATAATCTTACACTAAAATTTCTACAAACAGCCTAGTAAATTTACGAAGACATACGGAAAACAGGACAGAACTACACACAGGCAGATAAAACATAACTATTATGACGTCATGTGTCAATGTTATTTCATTTTGATTTTGTTTTTTAGTAGTCTTCGCCCATTTTGGGCAGGCAAAGTAAACTTAGTCCATACAGCCTAGTCTTCAGTATTTATTATTTTCTTGTTATTTT
This sequence comes from Thumatha senex, assembly GCA_948477245.1. Taxonomy (NCBI): domain Eukaryota; kingdom Metazoa; phylum Arthropoda; class Insecta; order Lepidoptera; family Erebidae; genus Thumatha; species Thumatha senex. Next base: position 11,330,546 of record OX419743.1, read on the forward strand.
GTTTTAGTCCTGTCTAGTCGTTTGTCGATGTCAAGTCTTCAGTCCTAGTCCGTCCTAGTGGATCCCTTATTGCGGCTATCTATGGAAATTTGGCACTATCACAAACAACACCGCTATTCTTTGCAATATATCACTTTCATTCACTAATGCACTTTTCTGAACTCTTTATGTATAATATTCCACCATTATTAAAAACAAAAACACGGATTTTACACTAGTTTTTGAAAATAATGTACGACAAACGTGCGTCACCGCTCGTGTTGGCGCCAAAAAGCCCATGTCATTTTGAATTGAAAACAAAGCATAACTCATGGACGGGGCTAGGACCAAATATCATAACTATGAATTGCGTTGTATCTGTATATATTTTATTATTTTTAACTGTTTTCAAGTAGTTTAATTTTTTTTCTAGCTATTAAAGTTTCCAAGATATCTCGATTTTAGTTAATTAGGTCATATGTTAATTACGATAAACTAGGTCATCAAAAAGCCGAGACGTGCAAGTGGTTATGATACTTGGTCCTAGGGACGGGGGGTTTGGTGCCTTTATCGAACATAAATCTGGTTTTCCTTCATAACGCATAAATCTTTCGCCCTTTTTGGAACATAACGCACAGTTACTGTATATTATTTTCCAAAACTAGTGTAAACTTCGAGTTTTTGTGTTTTATAATGATGGGTTCTTAAATAGATACAGTTCGAAAATATGCACGAGTGAAGATAAGTGATATGTTGCAGTGTGTTCTTTGTGTTAGTGTCAAATCTCCGAAAGCGCAGTAAAGGTATCATTGCATTACTAGATAAAGGGCACAGGACTTAGGGTTGAACTTGACGTTGACAAAGGACTTGATATGTTTGTTGACATGACTAAACACTAAGAGTATCTACTAATTACAAGGCTGTATGGACTGATTTTCCTTGTCTGCACAAGATGGATGAAGATAAAGAACGACAACAACAATCACAGAATCACATTCATCCATTCAACACAAGGCCCACGAGCAATTTAATAGCCCTAACACACGACCGGATTTGATCCGACCAGACAGCGGATTTGATTGGTCGCCCGACCAAATCTTACCGTCTGTAGAGCAGTCCGGCGGACATAATTATTATTAATTGAGTCCGCCTCGATCCGCATCGGATATGATCAATGTTGTCGTTCCAGCTACTTTGTCGTAAATTTCCCCAGATTTAATTTAATTTTTCTCTAAATAGACACTTTTTTATAATTTTTTTCCCAATGTTGCCATCTTAGTTACTTTGTCAAAAATGTCCCTAGTACTGATTTTACCTTTTCCCAAAAAATTACATTTTCATACATTTTTTGCCAGAAAGAAAAAAGAGCTACGTTAATACATAACGTAGTGTTTATTTACTCTATGTAGAGGAATACTGCATACCAGTTATCTACATAGATAAGTAAAATTGAAATGAGTGTGTGTGTAATTTCAAATTTACAGCTTTTCACTCAATGCATATAAAATAATATACTTTATTAGAAACTTTTCATTTCCACTAAAGATCCTTAAAAAAAGTAATTTTACCCTAGAATATTGAAAAAGCCCCTAATCTGAACACCCTGTCTGGTCGTCTGGTCGTCCGGTGCGGTCTGATCCGGTCGTCTGTTGCGACAACAGATTTGGTCGGCAGACTCGGCGGATCAAATCTGTCGAGGTCCGGCAGACCAAATTTGGTCGTGTGTTAGGGCTTTAAAGAGCTAACACACGTCCGGATTTGGTCATACCGCACCGGACGACCAGACGACCAGACAGGGTGTTCAGATTAGGGGCTTTTTCCCTATTCTAGGGTAAAATTATTTTTTTTAAGGAACTTTTGTGGAAATGAAAAGTTTTTAATAAAGTATATTATTTTATATGCATTTAGTTTCTGGCAAAAAATGTATGAAAAAGTATTTTTTGGGAAAAGGTAAAATCGGTACTGGGGTCATTTTTGACAAACTAACTAAGATGGCAACATTGGGAAAAAAAAATATGAAAAAGTGTCTATTTGGAGAAAAATTAAATTAAATCTGGGGAAATTTACGACAAAGTAACGGCAACATTAATCATATCCAATGCGGATCGAGGCGGACTCAATTAATAATAATTATGTCCGCCGGACTGCTCTACAGACGGTAAGATTTGGTCGGGCGGCAAATCTAATCCGCGGTCTGGTCGGATCAAATCCGGTCGTGCGTTAGCCCTATTAGTTGCCCGGCAATTTAATTGTTTCAACTTCATATACAATCAAACAAAAATTGCTCAAGTCTCGTTTTAATTTTTGCCCAAGTCCTAGCTTCTTATAATATATATATCACTATACCTACCTACTCTTCCAACTTTCTTCCTCGGCAAATCTCAAAATATGGCACGAGCTACCTTATAAGTTTATTAATCCCGCAGATCCCCGAAGGCAATGGCAATTTTTAATGAATAAATAATTTAATTATTGAAATATCCAAGTTTTTTTTTTAAACGTAATATATTTTTCAGAATGACCTAGATGTTATTCAATTTCATAGCTGTCCTCTAGTTATATAGCAAATGTAAAGATATTTCCAAATCAAATCGAAATTATGGTCACCCTGGTAGAACGTTGTATGGGACATCATTATTTTTGATTTAACACGCGTTGAAAATGGTTTTGAGGGTAAAACGATACGTCATTTTAATGAGCTTAATATGCCGAATAAATGAAAGTTTACACCCAAAATCCTAGCAATTATAGGTAGCGAGATAACAGCTTACAAAGTAGCGTTTCGTTCGCGCGGCCACGGACTTTTTGTTTTGGACCGATATCTCCGGTTTAACTAAACTTCAGTAGTATTTATTGCTTTCATTAGTGTTGACAAATTAAGATCATTCTTCTAGTATAACTTTTACTATAAGAAATCTTACGATTTAAAAAATAATCAACATTAAAGAAACAACGAGTGGAGGATTGCGCGGCCATAACTTCAAAGGCGAATATTTCGTAAAATATTGCTGTAAAGCTTATAATTCTTTTTTTGACAATTTTTGACAAATTCAATCTTTAATTGACAAAAAGAATCAATCATGTAGTTGCTGAGATCTCCGTGGCCGCGCAATCCTCCACGTTTCATTCGCGCGGCCAACTTTAAACCCTAATATCTTTTTTGTTTTTACTTTGACAAATTTTTGGTTTGATGCTTTCGGTTTTGACAAATTTTGACAAATTTTTTTGGTAGGACATAGATTGCTTTTTTTGGTAGGACACCGTGGCGGAGCAATCGAAACGCACACGGAGGTACCGGGAGGTACCTACTGCGATGTTTTCACCTTACCAGAAGAGTTACTGTTACATCATTTTGTACTTATATAAACCATTAAATAATTTATATTTAATATAACTAACAATCATCGGAGTCATCGGACTGAGTACGCCCAGAGTGGGCGGTGGTACCGAACCTTTGAATAAATACATAGTCCAAATCTTACAGCGCCATATTTTAGACAGTTGCTATGTAATTGCTACTAGTAGCTACTAATACCGACTTACTTATCTATCACTCAAGCATTTATCCCCAAACGGAGATAAATGCTGATGGATGACTGCGAAAAAAATTCAAGAAAAAGTTGCGTTGCTGTCGCTTTCGTGCGCGCACCTTACAATTCGCGGCGAGGGGACGCAACAAAGACAAAAAAATTGCCGTACAGCGCACAAAACTCTACCGAAAGTCGCGTCGCTACATGCGCGCACTTTCTTTCTATCCCGTGACTTGATGTAAGAAACAATTAAATTGCCGGGCAACTAATAGGGCTAACGCACGACCGGATTTGATCCGACCAGACCGCGGATTAGATTTGCCGCCCGACCAAATCTTACCGTCTGTAGAGCAGTCCGGCGGACATAATTATTATTAATTGAGTCCGCCTCGATCCGCATTGGATATGATTAATGTTGCCGTTACTTTGTCGTAAATTTCCCCAGATTTAATTTAATTTTTCTCCAAATAGACACTTTTTCATATTTTTTTTTCCCAATGTTGCCATCTTAGTTAGTTTGTCAAAAATGACCCCAGTACCGATTTTACCTTTTCCCAAAAAATACTTTTTCATACATTTTTTGCCAGAAACTAAATGCATATAAAATAATATACTTTATTAAAAACTTTTCATTTCCACAAAAGTTCCTTAAAAAAAATAATTTTACCCTAGAATAGGGAAAAAGCCCCTAATCTGAACACCCTGTCTGGTCGTCTGGTCGTCCGGTGCGGTATGATCCGGTCGTCTGTTGCGACAACAGATTTGGTCGGCAGACTCGGCGGATCAAATCTGTCGAGGTCCGGCAGACCAAATCCGGACGTGTGTTAGCTCTTTAAAGCCCTAACACACGACCAAATTTGGTCAACAATTTGGAACAGACGACCGGATCAGACCGCACCGGACGACCAGACGACCAGACAGGGTGTTCAGATTAGGGGCTTTTTCCCTATTCTAGGGTAAAATTATTTTTTTTAAGGAACTTTTGTGGAAATGAAAAGTTTTTAATAAAGTATATTATTTTATATGCATTTAGTTTCTGGCAAAAAATGTATGAAAAAGTATTTTTTGGGAAAAGGTAAAATCGGTACTGGGGTCATTTTTGACAAACTAACTAAGATGGCAACATTGGGAAAAAAAAATATGAAAAAGTGTCTATTTGGAGAAAAATTAAATTAAATCTGGGGAAATTTACGACAAAGTAACGGCAACATTAATCATATCCAATGCGGATCGAGGCGGACTCAATTAATAATAATTATGTCCGCCGGACTGCTCTACAGACGGTAAGATTTGGTCGGGCGGCAAATCTAATCCGCGGTCTGGTCGGATCAAATCCGGTCGTGCGTTAGCCCTATTAGTTGCCCGGCAATTTAATTGTTTCTTACATCAAGTCACGGGATAGAAAGAAAGTGCGCGCATGTAGCGACGCGACTTTCGGTAGAGTTTTGTGCGCTGTACGGCAATTTTTTTGTCTTTGTTGCGTCCCCTCGCCGCGAATTGTAAGGTGCGCGCACGAAAGCGACAGCAACGCAACTTTTTCTTGAATTTTTTTCGCAGTCATCCATCAGCATTTATCTCCGTTTGGGGATAAATGCTTGAGTGATAGATAAGTAAGTCGGTATTAGTAGCTACTAGTAGCAATTACATAGCAACTGTCTAAAATATGGCGCTGTAAGATTTGGACTATGTATTTATTCAAAGGTTCGGTACCACCGCCCACTCTGGGCGTACTCAGTCCGATGACTCCGATGATTGTTAGTTATATTAAATATAAATTATTTAATGGTTTATATAAGTACAAAATGATTAACAGTAACTCTTCTGGTAAGGTGAAAACATCGCAGTAGGTACCTCCCGGTACCTCCGTGTGCGTTTCGATTGCTCCGCCACGGTGTCCTAACAAAAAAAGCAATCTATGTCCTACCAAAAAAATTTGTCAAAATTTGTCAAAACCGAAAGCATCAAACCAAAAATTTGTCAAAGTAAAAACAAAAAAGATATTAGGGTTTAAAGTTGGCCGCGCGAATGAAACGTGGAGGATTGCGCGGCCACGGAGATCTCAGCAACTACATGATTGATTCTTTTTGTCAATTAAAGATTGAATTTGTCAAAAATTGTCAAAAAAAGAATTATAAGCTTTACAGCAATATTTTACGAAATATTCGCCTTTGAAGTTATGGCCGCGCAATCCTCCACTCGTTGTTTCTTTAATGTTGATTATTTTTTAAATCGTAAGATTTCTTATAGTAAAAGTTATACTAGAAGAATGATCTTAATTTGTCAACACTAATGAAAGCAATAAATACTACTGAAGTTTAGTTAAACCGGAGATATCGGTCCAAAACAAAAAGTCCGTGGCCGCGCGAACGAAACGCTACTTTGTAAGCTGTTATCTCGCTACCTATAATTGCTAGGATTTTGGGTGTAAACTTTCATTTATTCGGCATATTAAGCTCATTAAAATGACGTATCGTTTTACCCTCAAAACCATTTTCAACGCGTGTTAAATCAAAAATAATGATGTCCCATACAACGTTCTACCAGGGTGACCATAATTTCGATTTGATTTGGAAATATCTTTACATTTGCTATATAACTAGAGGACAGCTATGAAATTGAATAACATCTAGGTCATTCTGAAAAAAATATTACGTTTAAAAAAAAAACTTGGATATTTCAATAATTAAATTATTTATTCATTAAAAATTGCCATTGCCTTCGGGGATCTGCGGGATTAATAAACTTATAAGGTAGCTCGTGCCATATTTTGAGATTTGCCGAGGAAGAAAGTTGGAAGAGTAGGTAGGTATAGTGATATATATATTATAAGAAGCTAGGACTTGGGCAAAAATTAAAACGAGACTTGAGCAATTTTTGTTTGATTGTATATGAAGTTGAAACTTAGCATAATTTTGGGCGTTTATGTAGGTTTATCGAGATATGTGAATATTTCGCGATTTGGACCAATGTAGTATTGGTAAAAGGGCTCTTGCGTCGTTAGTGGCAATACTAATTTAACCTATGGTTTATCGTACACAAGCGGGTCCATATTTACCTAACCAACTTTTACACATTTTTTTGCCATGTCTCTTAAACGGTGCATCTGAGCTTGAAATAATGAGATTTTTGGTCCCCTTTGTAACCCCGAACACCTCCTTCTCTACTAATTAGAAGAAAAAAAGGATAGAAATTTGACGTTTTTAATTTTTTTCTTGATTATTTTTTTAAATAACAACTACTCCTCTACTAATTAGAAGATAAAAGGATAAAAATTTGACGTTTTAAATTTTTTTCTTGATTTTTTTAAAATAACACCTCTACTAATTAGAAGATACAAAGGATAGAAATTTGACGTTTTTAGTTTTTTTTCATGGCCGCGTAATTAATAAAATGGATGAGACGTTAAAAGGTTTGTTGAAAGCCACTGTGCCTCAGTCGCATTGAATTGTAATACGTAATACCAATTTCACGCCACCTGCTAATTGCTTTCAAAGCGTGGTGGCTATCGAACAAACCAAAGCGACATAAATTGTCAAAGTTACATAATAGCACGGCAGATCGAATCCATTGCGGACGCAATATGGTGGTGCAGTTCCCGTCCAGTGTTATTCTAACTATTAATCAAATAAAATTCGAGCACAAACATCATTACTTTATTATATGGTTCATAGTTAAGGTTTAGAAACAACAATGTATCCCGAATTTGAAATAAATCTTTCCGTGAAACGCGCTGCTGCACAAATAAAATGTTAAACATAATGTTTATAAATTGACAGGTGCTATTGAGTATATTGTTCCTACCATTGGAACAATAGGTCACTATAAATGTCATTTTATAAGAAATGCTGGGATGCTTTGCTATGACGACAACAACAGCAAAGTAACTAAGAGCACAATAAATCCAGTTTTCATACATTTTCTCACATATGGTTTTGTAGAAATGTAACCAGAATTATTGGATAGCACATTTTTCACAAAGTTTTTAAGATCTACGTATTATCGGCAGCAAAGTTCAAGTCATGGCAAGTCAGGTACTTAAAGAATACATTTACCAAATTTTACGTTTCTATGTTTAGTAATCTAGGCTAAGAGACACGCGGGTGATACAATAAACGGTTGTAAAAACTATAGAATACTTTATCCTGTGTGTGGTTTCACCCGCGTAGTTAACCTTTCAATAGAAACGTATAATTTTGTGATATTCTTTAGGTAGTATCTCATTGAAGCGATAATAAAGAAAATCCTAACATTCGCACGGGAAAGGGAACTACGCGAGTGAAACCAAAACAACCCAAACTATAAAAAAATAAATACCTGAAATTCGGTGAATTGATAAAAGCAGCAAGAAAGGAATTCCTGGTATTTCCAGTGCAATGAAATCTTATTAATATTATAAACGTGAAAGTTTGTAAAGGTTTTTATATTTTTTTTATATATTTTATTAATCACATTTAGGTAGAAATCGGAATATAGATAAGCCATGTCGTGGAATATCACATAGGGAACTTTTATACCGGGAATCATCTCATTACCACGATAAACACTTTTTGTGCAATAATCAAATCTCATACGAGCGGAGTCACGAGCATAAGCTAGTTAATAATAAATTTAGAATATAAATAAAATGAGAATTTCACAGAGAAAGTAAAATGATAATTGTAAACGCCACTATTGGCTACGCTATTGCCACGTTATTATTGTTGTGTACAAACAATAATAACGGTCGAAAACAGTGTGTCGAAAACAGGCTTATTGTGTGTAAAATTTAGGGTTGAATCACCGCGACACGAGAATTTTATATATTAGAAGATTAGATAAATACGGCCAAAATGCTGACAGTGAAACAGGCGCGTACAGTATGTGTCTGCCTACCTTTTTGTGGCTATAGGCGAGACTTATATGTGATTTTTAAATTAATTTTACAATTATTCATTTTCCAAAACAGATCCTGTACAGATCTGCAAAAAATTTTAATTCATGACATGTTATTGTTACACCGCGTGGACATTTTACGTCGAAGACGTGCAGCTGCTGCTTTTTTCATTATTCAATAATTATTGTGAAATATTTTCCGATAATGACTACATTTACTGTTCCATGTAAATTGGTTAGTACCATACAATCTAATTAAAGTAGGTACGACATCTGTCTTTCTCCATGTTTTCGCCGCGCGCGTAACTAGAGTACGATATTGCGCGAGCACAACTCCTGACATTTCTTTGTTGCACTCTCAAAAATCGACACGGGACTGGTACGTCACGCGGCTTCGTCTAACGCGCCAATGTTCAAGCTGCCGCGCGCGGTACCTATGCGGAGCCAATGTTTAATGGCATGCCGCGCAAAGTCGATACGCCGCTTTGTACTACTACTACTACTGTGATATTTACCATGTACTAATTATTTTTTCATCGAGCAGCAGACATTTCGGCTCTGTTACAAACGCCAAGACCACGAATCTATTAAAGATCGCATTTATTATATTTGTTGATTTTTAAATGTTACTGTTGAGATTTACAATTTTTACATTTTTACCTACATTTTAATAATTTTTAATGAATAAATCATTTAATTATTGAAATATCCAAGTTTTTTATTTAAACGTAATATTTTTTTCAGACTGACCTAGATGTTATTAAATTTCATAGCTGTCCTTTAGTTATATAGCAAATATTCCCAAATCAAATCGAAATTATGGTCACCCTGGTAGAACATTGTATGGGACATCATTATTTTTGATTTAACACGCGTTGAAAATGGTTTTGAGGGTAAAACGATACGTCATTTTAATGAGCTTAATATGCCGAATAAATGAAAGTTAACTAAAAAAACTAACTAACTATCTTCACGCTGTATCCCTGACGGGGTAGTCAGAGAGGACAGATCGCCAGGCTTCGCGATCCATGCATACTTCTTTCGCTTCTTCGAGATTCATCAATCGCTTCATACACGCACGTCTGGGTATCCGAGTACTTTTGACCTTTCCGTTTTTGAGCAATCTGCTCACGTGGTCTTCATATGTAAGTCTCGGCCTACCCTGACTCCTTCTACCCTCTACTTTTGAACAATATATATTCTTCGTCAATCGTTCCTCACTCATTCGTTGGACGTGTCCAAACCAACGGAGCACGCCCTTTTCCAGCTTAACGCTGACACTTTCATTCAAACCTGCCAAATTGCGTATCACTTCGTTACGTATTCGGCCATCCAAGGTAACGCCGCACAACTTTCGAAGTGATCGCATCTCCACAGCATTCAATTTACTTTCATGCATCTGCTGACATACCCAGGTTTCACTACCGTAAAGCAAAGTTGGCACTAGCACTGCGTTATGAATCGCCAGTCGTGCTTCTTTTACGATGCTGAAAAGAAATGAAAGTTTACACCCAAAATCCTAGCAATTATAGGTAGCGAGATAACATAAGATAAAATAAGCTTACAAAGTAGCGTTTCGTTCGCGCGGCCACGGACTTTTTGTTTTGGACCGGTATCTCCGGTTTAACTAAACTTCAGTAGTATTTATTGCTTTCATTAGTGTTGACAAATTAAGATCATTCTTCTGGTATAAATTATATTATAAGAAATCTTACGATTTAAAAAATAATCAACATTCAAGAAACAACGAGTGGAGGATTGCGCGGCCATAACTTCAAAGGCGAATATTTCGTAAAATATTGCTGTAAAGCTTATAATTCTTTTTTTGACAATTTTTGACAAATTCAATCTTTAATTGACAAAAAGAATTAGGTCTCTAACCCATGTAGTTGCTGAGATCTCCGTGGCCGCGCAATCCTCCACGTTTCGTTCGCGCGGCCAACTTTAAACCCTAATATCTTTTTTATTTTTACTTTGACAAATTTTTGGTTAGATGCTTTCGGTTTTGACAAATTTTGACAATTTTTTGACGGAGTGCTTTTTTTGATAGGACACCGTGGCGGAGCAATCGAAACGCACACGTACCTCCCTAACCACAGAATCTATATAAAGATAAGTGACTATTTAGACACGTGTAACACTGTGGCTCTTCATTACATTACATATTGTCACGCCTTTTTCCCCGAAGGGGTAGGCAGAGGCATATTAAACGCCCACATTTCACCGTATGCATTTTTGTCCCACGTAACAGGTGGTGAGCCCATTGCCGTGTTTGAAATGGACAGGCGCAGGCTGAGGCGACCTGCTGTTGAACTTTTTTAAGCCGCCCATAAGGCCTTCAACTTGGCTTAACGATTGCCATTTTATTGGCATGTGGTTCTTCATTCGTAGATAAAGTGCTAACTCCCTCTGCGTTGGCAGCTCGTGGTTTTAGAAACCTTTTCTAAGACAGACAACTCTCTAAACTCCTTGCATATCGTCTTATACTCCGAAATTATTAGGACAACCCTTCAAGGCTTTAGGAAATGCGTTATTGCCAATTACACATACTTTGCAGGCATGGGCGTACCCGGGATCTGGGCCAGGGGGGGGGGGCAACTCAGATTTTTTGTAAAGTTACCTGTTTTTAACCCCCGACGTAAAAAGAGGGGTGTTATCAGTTAGACGTAGATTTGGTGAGTGAGTGACACACTTACACACCAAATTGTGTGTGTGTGGCTGTGGCATTGTAGCTCTCAAACGGACGGACCGATTTCAATGCGGTTTTTTCATTTGAAACCCCGTTTCTTGCTGGTGGTTCTTAGCTATTTCTTTGTTAATATCGGTCCAGCAGTGTAAGAGTATCAGCTTTTTTCATAATCATGTAAGGCATTTTTGGCGTATGATTACTCTGTTAAGTGCTTAACGCGTGTCAGTATAATCGGTAAATTACAATTAATTGATAACTTTGACCTAATGCTGCAATGAAAATGATCTCATCTTTAACAAAAACACGTGTACTGTTCCACTTATTTATTATTTTAACCTGACCGGTTTGCTTAGAGGTTTGTGATTATATTGTATTCAATCAATGACATCCGAAATACATAAAATATGTGCTACCCCTTGGAAATGCCGTAAGGCGAAACTGGTCAGGTTAAAATAATAAATAAGTGGAACAGTACAAGTGTTTTTGTTCAAGATGTGTAACAAGTTCCACCAAGTGCCATCAATCAACAGAAAATGATCTCCATAGACTTACGATACTCCATAGATCCGATCCGACCTTTCCTTATTTGGGTTCAATAGTACTTTAAAAGGGTTGTTCCTTAAAATACAAGTATATTTAATTTGAAATTTTGAAATTAACTTTATAAATTATATTTTTTTATTTGACAAGGTTTAAATCTGTACGTATAGATAAATAATTTTGAAGTGTCCGGCTAATCTCTAGCACAACTGAACCGATTTTAACGGGACTTTCACAGGCCCTCTTATGATATGTATGAAGAAGTAACTTAGGCTACTTTTATCCAGTTCTTTAGTTTAAACCTCTGTGCGTCCACTAGTAAATAAGAAATACATATAAATTAAAACAGGTATTTTTTATATAATTTCTTAAATAACTATGTTTAGTACGCTGGATGACCGGTCCAAGACAGCGGCTTGACCTTAAAATTTCACGCTCGCCTTACCGCCCCAAAAAGCGGGATCCAAACTAAACTCCAAAGAAGCTGGATAACGCCCAAACCATTAAGAGAGGCCGCGATGGTAGCCAAACCCTACCGGGAACCCAGGGAGGTTTGCGAGGAGTTACTGGGGGCGCCCAGTGTTAAACTGATGGGTTAAGTCCGGCTTAACGCTGCTAACAAACAGTTAAAAGGGCTGTGCCTCACGATATTTAAAAAATGTATGGTATTGTATAATGTAAGGTATTGCAAATGGCAAAAAGTTATTTTTGTACTATTATCGACAAAAGTAGGAGACGAAACCAAAACCAGGGGGGGGGGCAGCAGCCCCTCCCAGCCCCGCCCCCCCCTGGGTACGCCCATGTTTGCAGGCGTTTTGTGGTAAAAAATATCGTTAAATGCTAAAGCAGTCACGTACCAAATGTACGGCACAACACACTGTTCAGCGTCTTCCATCCAGTTCCTCTCTGTATTATTAAAAGGTCAAAATGGAAAAATATTTCTAGTTGCGTCGCTGAGATCAAAATTTAATTCATCCTCCAAACTGGGACCAACTCTGACAAACCCGGAAGAACTCGTACGAAAAACATAGGTAGATTTATAAAATAAAGTTTGTACGGTCACAACGAAAGTCACACTACAAATCTAAATATGCGATTCAGTATATAATTTTTTATCAATCACGCCTTATGGTATCACCCGGATGGTGTGGCAGAGGCATATAATACGCCCACATTTCAATGTGTGCATTCCTGTCTCTCGAAATATGTGTTGAGCCCATTGCCGTGTTGAAACAGACAGACTCAGGTTGTGACTGCCTGCTGTTGAAATTATTTAAGCCGCCGCGCCTGTAGGTCTTCAACTTGGTATAACGAATGCCATGTTACTGGCAACTGGGACCAACGGTCTTCCGAAGCACGGAAACGCTCGTAAATAGAAATGCCACAAAGCGGTCACCCATCCGTAACACAGATATCCGACTTCGTACGCTTATATCATATTTAAAACTAGTAGGTTTACATTCTTTTTAAAAAATAAAAACTGTATAAAAGAAAAACCTGCATCGTTCACAAATCTGTTCTGTATCTTTGAACTGTGTTAATCTACTTCTGAGGCTAACTACAAATAAAAGGCATGGCGTGCATTATCGAAAAGGAGCATGTAAGACCCTCGGTATGTTTGCGAAGTGGTGGTGGACATTGTTGGGAAATATCTCAGGCCTGTTACAGCGATGTCTGAGCCGCCAGTGGTGCCGAAATAACGTCGCGAATCGTGCGCGTACATTCACCTATAACAAACTAGACCGATTTATAATCGCGCTGTACAATATTGCTAGTTGCGTACTAGTTATTTATTTTTACAAAGTTATTTACTAAATCGTAGCCAGTGCTGTGGTTCTGTGCGACTGTTTGGTACAATCGCTACTCGTATAAGTCAGCGAATATAATTTTTAGGTAAGTTATCATAAATATTTGAATTAGAAATGCATAGTAGGTACTAGATGTTATAATTGGTTGACCAGTTAGTTATTAATTACACAATTATATACTTACGCGCATTATTAGAGAAGCGGTGGGCAGAGACTTGAAGGGTCTTAGTTCATAAATTACTTAATAAGTAAAGATTGGGTTAAGGGGTCACATCAAGCCTTTAGTGATATATCTGGTGAACGAGTCTACTATTGACAAGCCGTAGAATAGAACCAGAATCGCTGTTTTTAGATGTCAACATGTAAGTAGACTATCAAAAATCAACTGACTAGCGGCCACTGCCGCGGTACGTGTTAGTAGAATTCTATCGGCCGACCGATAGAAGTCTATTGGAAAACGATTGTATCAGTAGACTACGAAAAACTGACAAATTTTTACCGTCGGCTTTCTATTGAGCGACGATTTCTATTCTATTCTGACGCAATTGAAATAGTAGTAGGGAATATAGTATTGAAATAGTTGGCCACCTAGAGCTTAGTTTGTATCTGTTTACACCGTCAGATCGGCAGTCCCAATCCTTTGACAACTATCGCCCATAAGAAAGAGTAGTACATAGGAAGCACACATATACATAATTATAACTGTTTTATGGCTATGGATCCACGTAATAGCTGGTGAGCCTATTACCGTTTTGAAATAGACAGGGGCTGATTGTGGTTACCTAAAAAAACTTGTACATTAAATAAGTTAGACTCGTCCGTCCGACTCGTCGTCGGTTTAGAGTAGTAACCATTATTTATAACAATATAAGTACCGTGATAGTTTAAAAATAGCAAACTAGCGAAGAAAAGACTTTTGTCTCTTTCGTTTTATTTCTAGCATGTCTTATAAACACATAACCGTATTAAAAAACTAGATCGTAAATTTATACACGTAATCTGCAGCACGAGTGGGCGTCACGAAGAGTAGTGCTACTACATTGAAAACCGTAGAGGACTTGCATCAACTGGTAAGGGAGACTATCATAATGCCTCTCCAAAGTGTCTCGCATTTTTCGGTTCTCTCAATATAATTTACACTCTCACTCGAGACACGAGACGAGCTGCGAGACGAGCCGCGAGTGTAAACATAGCATTATGGTACATTGTTTTCAAGCTCGCGGCTTGTCTCGTGGCTCGTGCGAGTGTGTAAAAGGGGTATCATACAGTTTAACTTAAACTTGGCAATAACTAAATAAAAGTAACAACCAACTTGCTATGTGTTACAGACAGTAAATTACTTATCGCTCTTAATTTCTTGTTAACCTTATTAACTACTTAAAGAGACTCTTTAAATTTTCTGGATCTGCCTCGGTGGCATAGTGTGTTAGTGTATGCGATTGCCGGGCAGAGGTCCCGGGTCGATTCCTAGGTCGGAATAAATATTTATGAGATTCACAAATTTTTGTTTCGGAGTTTGGGTGTTTGCTTTGCATAGCATAATATGTATGTGTTTAGAGATATACAAATAAGTATGTATATCAGTCGTGTTTTATTTTTATTTTGAAACATAAGTACCTATGTTTATTAGTTGCCTAGATTCCGTAGCACAAGCTTATTGCCTATTTTGGGCTAGATAGCACTGTGTGAAAAGTGTCTCGCATTATTTATTTATTCAATTTATCAACTTTGATTATTAAAATGCATACGGTGATATGTGGGCGTACATTATGCCTCTGCCTACCCCTTCGGGGATAAAGGCGTGACAATAAGTATGTATGTATTTGATAATTAAGTAAGTAAAAAATAAATTAGACGAAGGCCGATGTGGTTTTGATCGGTCATAAATAATAAAAAAAAGATCTACAAGATAGAATCAATAGAATCCTTGACGACTAACTACAAAGCTCCGCAAGCCGCACGTTGCACGAATACAATGCATATTGTTTTACAAATATAATTATTAAATAATTACTTAAATGAGGAAAATATCTTTTGTGGAATTCATAATTCTACATAGAATTATGAATTCCACAAAAGATATTTTCCTCGTATTTATTGACACATTTGTAAGGGCACTCAATGTTTGCATATCACACTATTATTGATCTTTACTGATATTTTGACTGCCTCGGTGGCGCAGTGGTATAGTATGTGATTGCACGGAAAAATAAAACCATATTGTGTCGAGGCACGACGAGGGAGGTAGGAACGAAGTACGAACTTTGGAAAAAACTAATGTAGAAAAAAAAACCACTCTCTCCCTCACCGCCACCCTCACCCTCACCCCCACCCTCACCCTCACCCTCACCCTCACCCTCACCCTCACCCTCACCCTCACCCTCACCCTCACCCTCACCCTCACCCTCACCCTCACCCTCACCCTCACCCTCACCCTCACCCTCACCCTCACCCTCACCCTCACCCTCACCCTCACCCTCACCCTCACCCTCACCCTCACCCTCACCCTCACCATCACCCTCACCCTCACCCTCACCCTCACTCTTCCCCTCACCCCTCACCCTCACCCTCACTCTCAACCCACCCTCACTGAAAGAGGGAGAAAGAGAACGGTATTATACACTATTCGCTTATGTATACGACTTTCGCGCCTGCGTACGTCTCATTTAACGGTTTTATTCCACCCAATTTTTCTTACGGTTTTACTATCACATATTTTTCAGTTCGGTCGCGCAGCTAAATCCCTATCTCCTCCAAGCCTGACATAAGGAACTTCGTTCCAAAATTCCAGGTCGAAAAAAAAGTTTGGTGCACAAATGTTTGTTACGGAGTTTGGATGTTTGCTATGCGTATAGTATAATATATATGTGTTTAGAAATATAAAAGTATGTATATCAGTCGCCAAGATCCAAGAACACAACCTTATACTATTAGCTTAGCTTACTTTGGGCTAAACGGCGCTGTGTAAGGATACACCTACCAGGATAACTTGGGCTTGTTTCTATCCCTAACAAATACCCCTACATTTTCTTGCTATTTTATTGTGGTATGCAGGACCTAAGATAACGATATGCAGGACGTTTAAACATTTTTTTAAATACACCTTTTTGTGATGAACACAACTTGAATCGATGCAAAAATAAAGAGATCCAAATGGTCAGCCCAAAACCTGTCAAATGTATGACAGAAGAGTAACACTGAAATGCATAGAGTTGCATGTTGTACTCATAATCACTGTCGAGCGTATTCAATCCCAATCTGTAACGACAAATATTAAATGGAGAAATTTAATTACTCACCTCATATTTAAATTCTATTATTGGTATTTTCTTTAGCACACAGCAATGGGCTCGCCACCTGTTACGTGGCACAAAAATGCATACGGTGAAATGTGAGCGTATAGTATGCCTCTGCCTACCCCTTCGGGAATAAAGGTGTGACAATATGTATGTGTGTATATATTCGCAGTAGGTGCGATGTTTACAGTAACACATTATTTTGTTACATGGTACTTACCAATACGGAACACAGTTGTTCACGGTGTACCAACATGGTATTATGTATGTTATAGTGACTAATTACTGTTACGTGGAGTTCTGTTATGTGATGCGAGTGTTACGAATATTTGTCACTGCGGAACGAGCCAGTTCGAATATTGTTTTCGTTGTTATTCCGGGTCCGAACAAATATTTGTATGATGCGCAAATATTTGTTTCGGAGTTTGGATGTTTTCTATGTATAATTTATATGTATTTAGAATTATATTAGTATGTCTGATGTCTAGATCTTATAGCATAAGCTTATATTAGAATAGCTGACCCTCGCGACTTCGGCCGCGACATGATTTGAATTCTCGTCGCATACGTTTAATCCTGTCGCTTATTACCATTATAAAAGTATATGAAAATTTTCCCAATTTGTTTACATTTATGCTCACCACCTGTTACGTGGGACAAAAGTGCATACGGTGAAATGTGGGCGTATCCTCTGTCTACCCCTTCAGGGATAAAGGTGTGCCGATATTTATATATTAAATGTAGTTTTACCCTGTTTACAGTTGTTACCCTTTTAGTTATATTTATTACCCTGCATTGAAGAATACGCCTTTGTATTGTGCATTATTAGATATGTAGAAGACTTTTGGGTTTCAGCTGTCACTTAAGTAATAATCATGGTTCTGGTTCACGATTTTCTATCTAGTTCGGTCAAAGTTGGCATCATAATCTATACTAAAATTATAAAGCTGAAGAGTTTGTTTGTTTGAACGCGGTAACCGTAGGAACTACTGGTTGGATTTGAAACATTCTTTTTGAGTTAGATAACCCATTTATTGAGAACAGTGTTCGGAAACTAAATACATATTGTGGGACACTTGTTACACAGCGACATCTAGTATAAAATAAGCTATAAGCTTGTAATAAGGAATCTAGAGAACTGATATACATATTTATATATTTCTAAATACTTACATATTATACATGTGAAACACCCAAATTCCGAAACCAACATTTGTGGGTCACACAAACATTTGTTCCGAATCTGGATCTCAGCGCACCAGACGCATACAATACCATCTTGCCACCGAGGCAGTTTAATATGTTGAAACACTATACAAGGATCCCACATCCGCCCGTATAGGCAATGGCGGTCGAGCGCACGGACCATGTCAACCATGGTCTTTACCTCACGCGTCCGGTGATCATCTATGATTGATATTTATTTATTTATTTTATTTATTTTATTTTATAAGGAAAACAAACAGTAAAACTATATAATAAAATATAGTACAATAAAAAACTAATTTACTAATTACATGTTTTCGCATATAAATACTTATTGTGCTTTAAGGAATATAATACAATAAGAATATTTTAAGTTAAATAAAAACAAAAATTAAAATATAGAAATAGTTTTAACAATTATTGAACCAGTCCAAACCAGAGCTCCGCAAGCTTATTTTTCAAGTTAAGTGGCTTTGTATTAAACAAGTCAAACTCGGGCAACTCAAACCAACCTGTTGTAGTCTTTAGCAGCTCTTAAGAGGTACGAATTTTGTCTGTAGTTAGTAGTACAGTGTGGTATGTGCAGTGAAAGAAACGGCTTCCGGACAGATCTTTTGGGAACGCACATATGGGTCTTAGAGAGAAGGTGAGGGCAATCCACGGAGGATTGTGCTAATTTCACTAGAAAATAAATATCTGATATTGACCTTCTTTCTTTGAGTGGTAATAAATGAAATCGTTTACATCTAGATTCATAATCAGGATCACATGTTTTACACTTGTATTGAAGATACCTAGTAAAGTTTTTTTGCACAGATTCCAGTCTTGAGATATGAACGTTATACAGTGGGTTCCAAACTTACGAACAGTACTCAAGAGTACTACGAACGTAGGAGCAGAATAGTATTTTAATAATTTTTATTTCAGCAAACTGCGAGCAGGTTCTTTTCAAGAATCCTATAGCTTTATAAGCTTTATTTGTAACTGTATCTATGTGCTCCTCATATTTGAGTTTGGAGTCAAGAATCACTCCGTGGTCACGGATGTGACTGGCTGTTTTGTAGAATGTACTTGTGAACTATGATGTTGGTCTTACGTGTGAACGTAATTGCGTGACACTTAGACACGTTAAGGTCTAGATTATTTTGTTGATAGTACCGTTCCAATCTTACAAGATCCTGTTGTAATAAATAACAGTCAATATTATCGTTAACTTTTTTAAAAAAAAATCATATCGTCCGCGTTGAGTAGAAAAGATGATTTTTTAAAGCAGGAGTCTATGTCATTAATGAAGATATTAAAGAGCAAAGGTCCGATCAGGGATCCCTGGGGAACTCCTGAAGGGACCACATGCCATTCAGATACAACACCATTCATCGCGACTGCCTGGGAACGGTTCTGTATATAAGATGGTATCCACCGGTACAGGTTACCGTGAACACCAGCATAATAAATCTTTTGTAAAAGTATTTTGTGATCAATTCGGTCAAAACATTTACTGTAGTCAGTATAAATACAGTCCACCTGACCGCCATTGTCCACGGAGTCGGTGGTAAATTCGATAAATGAAATCAAATTTGAGGTGGTCGAGCGGTTCTTTAGGAAGCCATGCTGTTCTGGGATAAAAGTGGAAGAGAAAGTGCTACATAGCTGTGTGTAAATAAGGCGTTCTAATATTTTCCCGAATAAGCACAATTTGGATATTGGTCTGTAATTGGTGATTTTCATTTTATTCCCGTTTTTATGCACCGGTGTAATGAAAGCTGACTTCCACAGAGTAGGTACAACACCCTCCTGAACTGAACGACTAAAAATCGTTGTTATAGGTATTACCAATTCCTTAGCACATTTAACGATAAATATTGGTGGAATATTATCAGGACCCGGCCCCTTGTTCAGGTCGAGTGATTTAAGGAGCTTGTGGACGGAGTCGCCGTTAATTTCAATGTCACCTATGTGTTGGACAGGATTAGTATGGGTTACATGTGCTGTGTCTGAGATACTTGCGCTGCGGTTGGTCGACAGAAAATTGGACTGAAAGTAGGTTGCAAAAGCATCGCAAATATCTTCACTAGTGCACAGGGACCGACCCTCAAGGGACATAATAGATGGGAGAGTGTTAGAGCCTTTTCTGTTTGATTTTATATAAGACCAAAATTTATATCCAGACATACTACCGTCAGAGACAAGTGGTGGGAGCTGGCGGGTATCATTTATGACACCAAATTATCTGTCAGTCAATTTGAAGGCAGAGGTCTATAAAACAATTGTTAGGCTTCTTGTCTTTATACCCCTTGTAGGGCTGGGAAGCGTAGTCAGTGTTTCAGCGACATAAAAATGGGCTATGAGTGACGGAAATGGAGCTAAGAGTGACGAAGATGTAAGAGCTATGAATGACGGAGATGGAGGTACTAGGGTGGATATGTGGAGGGTGTCTCCAGGCAAACCACAGTGGCACCAGACTTCATTTTTTTTTATTTATTTACTTATTGGACACAAGAATAAGTGTGCATTGACATTTTTGATAATGTTAAAATTATTGCATATACTCGAGCTTATAATATCAAGACTAAGTTTTCTCCAAACAAACTAATTTGAGAAAGACGTTACAAAATTTTGAATACAATACGTTTTATTTTTAAGATATACCTACACGACATCATTATAATACCTAGAAAATTATTCTGGGTGGGAATCGAACTCACAATCGCCAATTTAAATATCAATGACAGTGACACCAATAACCAAAATAAACAAGCCATTTACAGTGACACAACAATCAGATAGTTCAGAAAGGATTAATTTATGAAACCTTCCATCATATATATTCCCGACTAGTTGACGCTCGCAGCGAAACCCGCTTGGTAAAGTTTTCCCATTTCCGTTTCCCGAAGAAAAACGTTCCCGGAATAAAAAGTTATAAGCTGTATAAATAAAGTAGTAATAAAGTTTATCGAAATACATTTATTAGTTATTGCCAAAAGAGTAACATACATATATCCATACATTCTTACAAACGTTGGTGTTTATAATATTAGTAGAATAGAAGAGGATTAATAGGATTGTTTCGAACTCCACTAGAAAGTAGGATAGGATTAATAGAATTGTTTCCAATTCCACTAGAAAGTGGGATAAGATTAATGGAATTGTTCCTAACTCCACTAGAAAGTAGGATAGGATTAATAGAATTGTTCCTAACTCTACTAGAAAGTATAATAGCATTAATAAAATTGTTTCTAACTCCACTAGAAAGTATAATAGGATTAATAGAATTGTTCCTAACTCCACTAACTTGCTGCGTTATGAATTGCCAGTCGTGTTTCTTTTACGATGCTTTGTCGCTTTACTAGTTAGGACAAAGCACCGTTAACTTTGTTTCCGGCAGCTACTCGCCGTTCTATTTATCTTATCTCGCATTTAGTTCTTACGTCATCTCTTTCAAATACTAGAACCTTAGTTTTACTTGCATTTAAGCGAAGACCCTTACTTTCACATTCCTTTTTTATATTAGTGACTAATGCCTGACGGTCGGCTTCTGATGAGGCCATGAATGAGCACTGCATCATCAGCGTATAGCAGACAGTTTACTGTAAAGTCACCCAAATTCACACCCTTATATTACAATCTTTCAATTTCTGTAGGCAATAGTCCAGATACACTATAAACAGCCAGGCGGACATGACACAACCCTGTTTAAAGGAGGTGACACTAGAAAGTAGGATAGGATTAATAGGATTGTTCCCAACACCACAATAATTCTTATTACCGCTTCCTACTATAGGGATATATTACTTTTTACGTAACTTGTCTGAAGTTTCTACTCGTCTCGGCGACTGCGACTGACGTAATCTCTGTTCCGGGCTTTTGGTCTTATAGGTAACATTATCTGTCGAGTGCAATCACTATACTTTATAACTACTTAGTTATATTAGTTAATATTTAAAAAAGGAATTGATATACTTATATCAATTCCTTTTTTAAATATTTCGTATAATGATGTCTACCTACATTTAACTTGGTCAATCTTTTATAAGAAGTGTTGAGCGTAAACTTATTATAATTTTGTAGCTATTAATTGTTATTTAATAATCTTTTAAGTCTTAAAAATTTAAAAAAAAATCCACGCAGAACAATAAAACCATAAACTTGAACTATTTTAATATTTATTATAGAAATATCCGCAGTGGTATGATGTTGACCCTAAGACCAATGCCGCTACGATTAATATCATAGCAAACCTAAGATAGGCTAAATGTTAATTTCTCAAGTACGTATGATTAATGCAAACTTAAATTCTATCTACCTATATTTTAGTTTTAATATAATATTTTTATATAATTTATTTCATTAAAATTTATTTTCTCAGTAAAAAAAAATACAGCACGCGTTGATGTCTTTTGATTAACATGGCTACGCTGTTGGCATTGCGTTGCCGAGAGCGTGATAGTTCAAAATAATTAAAAAGGTCTAATAAAAGAATGACTGATCGATTGATCAGTGATTGTAATCAATTTAATATGTACAAAAGTTACACGCAATCGCTTAATGTATCATTATAAAGATTGTAAGCAAGTATTGCTGATGGAGGATGATAAAAATGTTACTGTACCTATGTTGCAACTGTATAAATGAGTAAAGTATGTGTAAAAATGCTATGTTATGGTTACAGCGGGGACCTACCAAGAGTTTTGTACCTGTACTGTTGTTTTCAAGGCCCATGATAGCCGTGCCTTAGTGGTGCTGATGGATTATATAACTATATTACTGGCTGGTCATCCACACGGTATCGTTCATAAATGAAAATAACACAAACGGTCACCCATCTCAGGACTGACCGCTGAGTAAGTTGTTTAACGCGACGGAATATTTTGACTTAGCTCTCCCCTTTGCACAACTTAATCTAAATGATACATTGCGTTATTATTACTAAAACACGTTTATTAATATAATTCTATCAAGTTCCGTATTCGCCAAATGTGACTTATTTCTAAAGACTGAATTAGTTAAGTCCATTTGCTTACCCAATATCGAAATAAGAATCACTTTAGAGGTTGTATTCCGGTTCCTATCTACCTAATCTTTGAGCCTCAGCCTCTAAATTAAAAAGACACTCAACAAATTTTATTACCTTGTGCTTTTTTATACTTTATTTCCGTTCGTAGGCAAAGGCGTTACAGTCATAATACCAACGATGACGGCATATGTAGGTTATACGAAGATTGTTCACATATTGCCTGAAATAGTATTAAATAAATAAATAAATTAATATCCATCACGCTTTATCCCCGTAGGGGTGGCAGAGGCATATTATATGCCCACTTTTCACCGTGTGGATTCCTGTCCCACGTAATAGGTGGTGAGCCCATTGTCGTGTTGAAATAGACATACGCAGGTTGTGGCTACCTGCTGTTGAAATTTTTCAACCAGGCTTAACGACTGCCATTTTACTGGCAACCGAGACCAACGGCTTAACGTGCCTTCCGAAGCACGTAAACGCTCGCAAATGTAAATGCCACAAAGTGGTCACCCAGCCGAGGACCAGCCATAGTGAAAGTTGCGTACGTAACTCGGTGATCGTTTACAGAACACTGAGACCACAGGGCCACGAGCGCTTCTTAATAGTATTGAGTTAAATAGTATGTATGTTATTTCTTAGGATATTCCTCGTAACGGTATTCGATCTATAACACATTTTTTTTAAAGTGGACAGATAAACCATTCAATTAAAATATATTGCATGCTTTTTGCTTCAAGTTCGTGCCTTGTACAAGTACATTGTGCGCTACGTAAATAATTGTGAAATATATTGTTAACCATACTTCTAGCAAATAAGTGTTATTCTTTAAAATTGTGGTAAGAGTGTATGTGTAAACACATAGTCGGAGCCCACGTACTGCATTGCATAATTCGTCTAGCTGTGTGTCCACTGTTCCATAGATAAATTGGAGTAGTGCGAATCAGACCTACTGAGAGTTTCCTATTTGTATACTTTAAATAAAGACATTTTAAGTTTTAAGCCTTCTAGCCATCTAGTCTTTATTTAAAGTACTTTCTTTAAAAAAAGACATAAAGTGTAAATAGACTATGTCTTTATTTAAAGATTTATGCAATGTAGTACGTGCGCTCCGACTAGGTGTTGTGTTCTCATTGCACACAGTTTTATGATTTTAATTCAAATATCAGGTTTTCAGATTTTTCCCTAAACTAGTGGTATAAGATGATGTTACTTACCATTTTTTATGTTTCTGCACACAGTTTTATGATTTTAATTCAAATATTAGGTTTCAGATTTTTCCCTAAACTAGTGGTATAAGATGATGTTACTTACCACTTTTTATGTTTCTAGGTCATTGGGCCTTAAACTTTAGATTCCCTTGAGAGTGTCAAAATATTTTGCGTCATAAAGCATCTTCTTTTTTCACAGTTTCAAGGAACTGTATTATATGTATATATTTATATATATATGTATGTATACTCAATTCAATACTTCTAAGCGTACTAAAAAGAACTTGACAGACAGACAGATGGATAATCGATAATAATAATAATATTATGAAGCGCTCGTGGCCCCGCGGTCTCAGTGTTCTGTAAACGATCACTGAGTTACGCAACTTTCACTATGGCTGGTCCTCGGATGGGTGATCACTTTGTGGCATTTACATTTGCGAGCGTTTCCGTGCTTCGGAAGGCATGTTAAGCCGTTGGTCCCGGTTGCCAGTAAATGGCAGTCGTTAAGCCTGGTTGAATGCCTTATGGGCGGCTTGAAAAATTTCAACAGCAGGTAGCCACAACCTGCGTCTGTCTATTTCAACACGGCAATGGGCTCACCACCTATTACGTAGGACAGGAATTCACACGGTGAAAAGTGGGCATATAATATGCCTCTGCCACCCCTTCGGGGATAAGGCGTGGTGATGGATATTTGTTTTATTTTTTATTTTTAATAATAATATTGTGGGACACTTTGTACAGAACGCCGTCTAGCCCAAACTAATAAAGCTATATAGCTTGTACTATGGGATCTAGACAACTGATATAATTACTTAAATTTTTCTAAATACATACATATTATACATGGGAAACACCCAAACTCTGAAACCAACATTTGTGGATCACATAAATGTTATGACATACACTATAAAAAAAATTCTATGAGTGCGGTGACTGCATTAAGGACTGCTTTTGCAAGTCCACCTTAACTCATATACCTTCCATTACGCCATACCTTAAGGTCCTGGTTCCATTTTTCCAGCTGGGACCCAGTGGCTGACTGTTCCTTAACATACATTTTTTTCTTTAATCCATTCAAATGTGTCTAAAGTATAAAAAAAAAGTTATGCAGCATTTGATTAGCACGTTTTATACGTAACTAACTAACAAACTATCTTCACGCTGTATCCCTGACGGGGTAGTCAGAGAGGACAGATCGCCAGGCTTCGCGATCCATGCATACTTCTTTCGCTTCTTCGAGATTCGTCAATCGCTTCATACACGCACGTCTGGGTATCCGAGTACTTTTGACCTTTCCGTTTTTGAGCAATCTGCTCACGTGGTCTTCATATGTAAGTCTCGGCCTTCCCTGACTCCTTCTACCCTCTACTTTTGAACAATATATATTCTTCGTCAATCGTTCCTCACTCATTCGTTGGACGTGTCCAAACCAACGGAGCACGCCCTTTTCCAGCTTAACGCTGACACTTTCATTCAAACCTGCCATATTGCGTATCACTTCGTTACGTATTCGGTCGGCCAAGGTAACGCCGCACAATTTTCGAAGTGATCGCATCTCCACAGCATTCAATTTACTTTCATGCATCTGCTGACAAATCCAGGTTTCACTACCGTAAAGCAAAGTTGGCACTAGAACTGCGTTATGAATCGCCATTCGTGCTTCTTTTACGATGCTTTGTCGCTTTACTAACTGGGACAAAGCACCGTTAACTTTGTTTCCGGCAGCTACTCGCCGTTCTACATCCGAATCACATCTTCCATCCGCGCTAAACATACTTCCTAAATACACAATCTCATTCACTTGCTCTAGACGTTCCTGGTTTACCCTAATCTCGCATTTAGTTCTTACGTCACCTCTTTCAAATACTAGAACCTTAGTTTTACTTGCATTTAAGTGGAGACCCTTACTTTCACACCCCTCTTTCATATTAGTGACTAATGCCTGTAGGTCGGCTTCTGATGAGGCCATGAGCACCGCATCATCAGCGTACAGCAGACAGTTTACTGTAAAGTCACCCAAATTCACACCCATATTAAAATCTTTCAACTTCTGCAGGCAACTGTCCAGATACACTATGAACAGCCAGGCGGACATGACACATCCCTGTTTGACGCCTGTACAGACATCAAAAAGAGGTGACACATCCCCCCCTACTCGCACGCAAGCCTTACAGTCCCTATAAAGCGACTGTATTGTCCGCAGTAGCGAGCCGTCCACACCATATCCTGGCTGCAAGTCCCACAGCGTTTCTCTCACAACGTTATCAAATGCTTTCTCCAGATCCACAAAAGCGCAGAAAACCCTCTGGCTAAGAGCCAGAAACTTTTCCGCGATCATGCGGAGAGAAAACACTTGATCCATGCAACCTCTTCCACGTCGGAATCCGCATTGAGCCTCCCATAAATACCTTTCAGACTTTTCTTGCATTCGTGCCGTTATAACCTTTGCATACACCTTACTAGCTAAGCTGACCAAGCTGATCGCCCTGTAGCTGGAGCAGTTTAGGCGCGAGCCTTTCCCTTTGTAAATAGGTACTACAACTGCTACTCGCCAGTCATCTGGGACCTCACCCGTCCGCCAGCACAAGTTGCATAACAGACATAGTGTGTCCCAGACACGCGACCCACCGTACTTGATCATCTCAGCAGTAACTCTGTCTTTTCCCGCAGCCTTACCACATTTCATACTTCTTATCGCTTGTTCTATTTCTTTCATACTAATGACTTCAATGACATCGGGATCCGGAGCATCGAAGTGAGCTCTACTTCCCGATGTGGCATCTCTGTCTTTTCTTGCATACATCTTTCCATAATATTCACTCCATCTCTGCAGGACGTCACTTTGGTCTGTTAGGACGTCATTGTTAACACTAAGCACTTTATTCATACTGCAGATTGCCGAACAACTCCGGGTCTTGCCTACCTCTTTCCAGAAGAGCTTGGCATTATCCCGGAAATTGGACGACAACCTTTCATCCGCTTTCATTCTGGACCTTTCACGAGCTTCTTCTATCAGTGCCTTCGTGTTAACTTTCTGCAGCTTGTATCTCTATTTCATATTAAAATCATTCCGCGAGGCTAAGTAGTCTAGCCATGCTTTCTTCTTCATTCGAACTGCTTCTTTCACTTCCTCATTCCACCATGCATCACGCTTATTACTACTGCCTCTTTTCGTTTCTCCACACACTTCCACAGCGGCATTATCATACTGTCCCTAAGGTTCTGCCATACACTTTCCACATTCTCACTGCTTACATTGACGTCGCCAAGCTTTTCGGCTACCCTTTCATTATATGTATCCCTAATGGATGCATCCTGCAGCTTCCAGCTTTTGATGCTATAAGTCGGCTCAGGTTCACCGTACCGAGTGTCCTGACTCGGTACGGTGACGCCAACCCGCGAACAGACCCCTAATCCTAGTTATGACTAGGTAGTGGTCTGATCCCAGCTCAGCGCCTCGATAGACCCTTGTGTCCATCACCTGTTTACGGAGCCGACTATCCATTAGGAATAGATCTATCATGCTTCTCTTTGACTTACATCTCCTCGTATACATATGAATTTGTTTGTGGTTGAACATTGTGTTCGCCACAAACAAATCCTTTTCCTTACAAAATGCCAGTATTAGCTTGCCAGCGTCGTTCACCCTTTTATCCCCATACTTCCCGAGTACCGACTCAAAACCATCGCGAGCGGTACCCACCCATCCATTCAAGTCTCCACATACTATAAGTCTTTTATTTCCTTCTATCACATTTAGAGCTTCTCTCATACTCTCCCAGAAGTCCTCTAGCTCACTCGCGTTCGACGAAGATACTGGCGCGTAAGCAGCTACCAGGAAAATCTTTGTCAAACCAAGTTTTACACGGATCCAGAGGATTCTAGGACCTACCAGTTTGTACTCATACATACCGGAGGCCAATCGCGAGGACAGCAAAATTCCAACCCCCCGACAGCCATGCTCGCTCTTTGGTACTCCAGACCAAAGCGCGAGCATCCCACCCGGGAGCTCCAAAACTTCGCTGCCCTTGCGCTTGGTCTCTGTCAAGCACACTGCATCTAACTTTCTCTCATTCATAACATCCATCTATCCATCCATCCATCCATCATTCCTCCCCTAACATTCCACGCAGCTACCCTGCACTCCATCCTCCACTTCCCGCCGTGTCGGGCCGCGCGTGTAGGGTGGCGGTCCCCTACGCCGCTCTGGCACACACTTTTCGCACCAGCGGGGACGAACTGGTGCGCGTCGCCTCGGGGGCACGCCCTAGCATCATTCGTCCTGGTGGCACTCGTGTTGGAGTAGAATTGCAGCCGTAGCTGGCAGGGATGGCGACGTGCACGCTTCTACTCTTCATCCCCATACGTTTTATACGTGATATAATATTTAACAAACAAATTACGAAAAAAGGACATTGAGAAAAATAAGAAGTCACTAATTTTCGACCTTGAAATTGCTAACTTATTAGTCACACCTTTATCTCTGAAGGGTCGGCAGAGGCATAATCTACGCCCACATTGTAAGTCTTTTTGTCCCTTATTCTTTATCTGTTTACTGGTGAAATGTCTTTTGTGTTTGTGACCGAGAAAAGTAATAGGTCCAGAAAGAAAAAGAAAAAGGCTGATTGCGTTGAATGAGTATTGGTCTTAATATTGAGAGAAATTCGCTATATAGCTTTAATTTTAGGTAGTTATAATTCAGACATTTTTATGTAACAAGAAATAAAATAGTAATAATTATGGAATATTTGTATTCAGCACCGTCTATCCAAATTTAGTTAACTAGTGATCGCCATTGGTTGAAATTCAGCCATAATACTTTCAGTTTCACCCGCGTAGTGGCCGCTCCAGTGGGTGGGAACATGGGTATAAAATGTTGCATAAGTTGCTCCTTATAATATCAGTATGAAAGTATATACAATGCATTGCATGCATTTGTGGGATGAGAATCAACGTGCTCAAAGAGATTTGTACTGAATAAGAATTGGACAGCGAAGGTGTTGTGTGAACGACGGCACGAAATCGCCCCCCCCGCGTCAAATAAAAACTCATCTGATTACCGGCCATAACGTACGATGTGAGCGTTTACAGAACACTGGGTTAGTGGAGCTACGAGCGCTATCGAAATGTAATCACTACATTTACTTGATTTTTTAAAAAATAAGTAATAAAACTTGAAATTCTCTGCCGCCGGACGTGGTTTTGTCCTCTTACCATATTGCGTTAAGAAAAGCGTAAAAAGCATATTAATTTCTTTGTCGTCTACTTGAGGGCTGGTATCGGAACCCTGCTGGTTATGATAGCAGTCTTCTATCACGGGTAGACGAGAGCACTGAGAGAGAGAGACTGCTTTCCATCAGGCGGGTGACGCCATTTTGATGTGACAAAAAAAAAACTATTAAATAAAATAAGCTCAAGCCTGTAATGTACACCCGTGACCTTAATTTAGACCATCTCCTTGGTGTAATGCATTCATTGGTTAACTGGATTTGAATGACTGCCTCGGTGGTGCAGTGGTAGTGTATGCGACTGCCGCGACTGAGGTCCAGGGTACAAATCCCGGGTCGGAAAAAATATTAAATTTTTACACCCAATAAGTGTTTCCTATGTAAGATATGTATGTATTTAGAAATATATAAGTATGTTTATCAGTAGTCTAGATCCCATAACACAAGCTTATATTAGCTTACTTTGAGCTAAACGGCGCCGTGTAAAAAATGTCCCACAATATTTATATTTATTGTTTTCGCAGACGCTGTATAAGTACTATTATACAATACAGTTGTCACCCATGACTTCGTTTGCCTAAAAAATTACCCAGTACCTACCGAGCCTCTAGGCAAGTGTACTTTTTCTGACCTCGTACTTTAGATAATAATATGTAAGGTTAATATCACTATATTAACCATACACATTATATTATTATCTATGGTACGAGGTCAGAAAAAGTCTCAGTTTGCCAGTAACTATTTAAAACAATAATTATTATAAAGTTGTGTAATCGGGCGTGAGTTTTAATTATATCTTCCTAACTATTATATAAAAATAGAAGCGCTCGTGGCCCCGCGGTCTCAGTGTTCTGTAAACGATAACTGAGTTACGCAACTTTCACTATGGCTGGTCCTCGGATGGGTGACCACTTTGTGGCATTTACATTTGCGAGCGTTTCCGTGCTTCGGAAGGCACGTTAAGCCGTTGGTCCCGGTTGCCAGTAAAATGGCAGTCGTGAAACCTGGTTGAAGGCCTTATGGACGGCTTACAAAATTTCAACAGCAAGTAGCCACAACCTGCGTCTTTCTATTTCAAAACGGTAATGGGCTCACCACCTATTACGTGGGACAGGAATACAAATGGTGAAAAGTGGGCATATAATATGCCTCCGCCAGAGAATATATTGTGTTCACTGGACCCTACCCTTTATTATTTATTATCTTTCTCTTAAGTGCGTGACATAATATAAGAGATGAAAATTTACCTGTTATTTATGCGTTGATTGACCTGAAATTAGATTCATTCACTCACACACAAACGCTCTGAAATGCACATAATTCAACACATGGTATAAAGTAACAAATTCGGCCTCCGGTGGAAGTTTTGACTGGGTTGCACCAGTCATGATCATGACTCAAGACAAGACTGACACAAGGAGTCGGCCATCACTTCTTCTACTAATAAAGATACACGTAATATACATAATTATATTAGTAGTTTTTTTATGTTCCGCTGATTCACCTGCAACATATTCGAACCATCGTTGTAACTTAAGCGAAATTTTGAAAAAATAAAATTCGAAATAAATAAATAAATATTGTTGGGACAAATCACACAACGCCATCTGATTCCACACTAAGCAGAGGTTTTACTATGGTAACCAGATAACTGATAAACATACTTATATATTTCTAAATGCATACATATTATAGATAAATAACACCCAGACACAGAATAAACCATCGTGTTCATCACACAAAGTTTTATCCTGGGTGGGAATCGTACCCACGACCTCTTGCGTAGCAGTCGGATACACTCCCACCGCGCCACAGAGGTAGTTTTAATGCATTTACTAAAGCTTAGGTTTTTGAAAACTTACATCCCAATATGTAATTCGAAACCTTGATAAAGCATAAAAGATACATATTGAATTTGGTACATAATGTTGAATTTGCAATATGATCTTTTTGTCAAATAAGTCCCTATTTGTCAAACTTAAAGTAACTTGTTCTAGTGATCAGCGATAGATCAATATAAATGGAATAATCTTTGTTTACAAGCATGAACGTCTAGAATGATTGTAGGTAAAAAGTGAAAGTGTGTATTGAATAATATTGAGAACGACGCGTCGTCGCCGGCGTTCGGCGCTCGCGCAACAGTATCACACTGGTCAAATGGTACGAACGTTTTTTAAAGCAGTGGAGCGGACTATTGAGAAAAATTGTTTTATTGTAAGTAGTTCCGCTATGGTACTTCCTTTACTTTTTTTTTACACAGCGTAGTCCATCCGAATGTAAGCTAATATAAGCTTGAGTTATGGGATCTAGATGACTGATAAACATACTTATATATTTCTAAGTACATACATATTTTACATAGGAAACACTCAATCTTTGAATGCAGCATTTGTGGATCACACAAATATTTGTTCTGACCCGGGAACCGAACCCGAGACCTCAGTCACGGTCGCATACACTAACACTGCGCCACCGAGGGTGTCACCCACCCTCGGTGGCGCAGTGTTAGTGGGTGAGGGTGAGAGTGAGGGTTTTTTTTTTAGTGTACCTTAAATTAATATCAAAGAAAAACAAAGGTATGCTATGCGATAGCTTTACCGCGGCAGTCTCCGAGTTCCACACGTCTTTTTTTATTAATACGCGTTGTCTTATAAAGTTTTAAAAGTATTTTTTATTTTTCACGCCTTATCCCCTAAGGGGTTGTTACATTCGCTCACTTTTCACCGTATATATTCATGTTCTATAGAAGTAATAAGTGGTGAGCCTATTGCTGTGTTCAAATAGTAAGACGCTAGTTGTGGCTACCTGCTGTCGAAAATTTTCGAGCCGCCTATAAGGCCTTTAACTTGACTTAACGACAACCATGTTACTGGCAACCGGGACCAACGGCCTAACGCGCCCTTCGAAGCACGGAAACGCTCGTAAATGGAAATACCACAAACGGTCACCCATCCGTAATCAGCAATAGCGAAAGTTGCTTAACGCAGTGATCGTTTAACAGAACGCTGAGTGAGGGGGCACGAGTGTGAAGAGTTAATACTTATACGTGAATATGTTATTAAATATAATTAGGCAGAAGCATAATGTTTCTCCACACCTTGCCAGTTGTATCGACCTATATTGCTAAGATGATGAAATGCACAAAGAAGGTACATTATGCAGTTGGGTTTACCCCGTGCAGATGGTACATAGCTTTGCCAAATCCATAATATTATAGACAGTATCCGGTCCACTTATGTTATTCTGTTACTTTCATAATATTGTTGTGTTCATTATTGACAGCATCTGGTCCAAAGAAGATACATGAGTTTTATTTTCTCGTTCCTTTTCCATTTTTTTTCGTATGGAAATCCTCATTCGTTGCCATGCTGGACTCCTACGGATTAAAACTTCATTTCACTTCCATCTGTCTATGGCCAGGAGTACCTCGGAAGGATAGCCCTAGGGCCTCGTTACTGTGCCTGCAAAAATAAATTATGCTATCAGTAGCGCGTTATAATATTGTTGTCCTTATTATTGACAGTGTCTGGTCCAATAAATAAGTTTTTTTCTCTTTATCAGGGCTGCACGGAAACAATATCACAGTTTTATTATTATGCACTCGGGCACACTTGATTTCATAACACAGTTTTCTGTAACATTGTAATAATTATAACATTTTTAAAACAATGCGCTCGCGGTAATAATATTATGTAAGTTTAAGAAGTATATTTATGTCAAGCACAATTTACGTTAAACAATTATTATAGTCCCACTTTTCAGATTTTCTCGCTCTTCTTCTCACAATATTTGTGTCTAATTATATTTAGCAGCTTCCCCAGTCGTTTCGCCAAAATTATTAAATGGGATTGTATGGGTACCATGGGGGTCACGTCACGGACGAAGGCCTTAGCTAGTTTTATATAATAACGGTAGTTTAGCTCGGAGTGCCAAGAAGAAATCCCTAACGGTAGTTTGGCTCAGAGTGCCAAGGAGAAATCCGACCTTCTGGGTTCTCTCTTTGCCTCTCACTCTATGGACGACGGGGGCGCTTTGCCGCCTGACATCCCTTTGTGTGGAACTTCCATGCCGGAAATTAAATTCACACAGCGGGAGATCCGGCGAGAGCTTCAGTCCCTCGACGTTCATAAGTCGAGTGGGCCAGACGGTATACCCGCGGTGGTAGCAGTGTGGTCCCGAGTTGTGTCCGGTACTTACACGTCTTAAACACTTTCATATTCCATGAGACAAGTCCCGGCTTCATGGAAGACCGCGAATGTGCATCCTGTGCCTAAGAAGGGAGACAGGACCGATCGGTCCAACTATAGGCCGATAGCCGTAACCATCCCTTCTATCTAAGGTGATGGAGCGTGTAATCAGCTCCTAAGGTACCTGGAAGATCACGACTTGCTCAGTGACCGGCAGTACGGTTTCCGTCACGGTCGCTCGACTGGTGATCTTCTTGTGTACCTCACACACCGCTGGGCGACGGCTATCTAGTAAGGGAGAGGCTCTAGCAGAGAGTTTTGATATGTCAAAGGCCTTTGATCGGGTCTGGCACCGTGGTCTTCTATCGAAATTGCCCACCCATAGACTGCCGCTTTGTTCCGATAGGAGTAGCCAGAGACATATATACGACAAACATGTAACCAGATCAGTCCTTGTAAAAACAGTTCTAAAATGTTAATAGTGAAAAAGGGTTCTAAGATCTCCAGACTTTGCGAATGGGTATCCAGCTTTTTGGCAGATAGAGCTATCAGAGCCGTCGTTGACGGTTGCTGTTTGGACTACATGGCCATCAATGCTGGGGTCCCTCAGGGCTCAGTGTTGTCACCCACTCAGTTTTTGCTGCATATCAATGACATGCTGTCCATTGACGGCATTCATTGATATGCAGATGATAGTACGGGTAACACTTATTACACGGGTCGCTCCAATATCCCCCGGTCTGCAGTAGAGGAAAGTCGTGAACCACTTGTGTCTAAAATCGAGGCTACTCTCGCTAGAGTGTCCGATTAGGGTAGACAAAAGCTAAAAAGCAATTTAACCCTACCAAGACTCAAGTTTGTGCATTCACCGCTAAAAAAGCCCCATTTACTGTAGCGCCTCAATTTCAGGGCATACCTCTTTCCATCTCCAATAGTATTGGGATCCTTGGTGTTGAGATCTCTAGTGACGTCCAATACTGAAGTCATTTAGAGGACAAGGCGAAGCTGGCGTCCAAAAAGCTCGGAGTGCTCAACAGGGCGCGGCAGTACTTTACTGCAGAGCAAACACTGCTCATCTATAAGTCGCAAGTGCGACCGCACATGGAGTACTGCTGTCACCTTTGGGCTGGAGCACCTGAATACCAACTTCGCCCTTTTAACTGGGCGTGCTATGAGGATTGTCAACGATCCTTTACTAGCGGGCGGTGTCGAGCCCCTTCGCGACAAGAGAGACTTTGCCTCCTTATGCGTGTTCTATCGCCTGTACAACGGTCTGTGCTCTGAGGAGTTGTTTGATATGATGCCCACGGCTACCTTTTATCATCGCACCGCTCGCCATAGACAGGGTGTTCACCCTCACACTTTGCGTCCGGAGCGCACGCACACGGTTAGGTCCTATAGAGGCTTTATTGCGCGTACGCTTTGATTGTGGAATGAACTCCCTGCCTAAGGTTTCCCGAACGTCTACAGTATGGGGTTCTTCAAAAGGGGTCTTAGAAGGTTTATAAAGGGTCGGCAGCGCGCGTGCTGCACCTCTGGTGTTGCAAACGTCCATAGGCTACGGTGACCACTTTCCATCAGGTGGGCCGTACGCTTGTCTGCCACCTCAGTGGTATAAAAAAATAAAAATGTGGTAGTCTAAAATTAGTGTACAATACAGGTGTTAACGCGAACATGCTTATTTACCTTAAATAGCTTGACGTTTCGACTGGGTTGCACCAGCCGTGGTCACAATCAGACTTCAAGTCTGATTGTGACGACGGCTGACAAATTAGCATGATCAGTTTTACACTAATTTTAATCATGCAACGCGAAAGTTTAAAAGTTAGTAATGTGGTAGTCTACAGACACTCTTTCTCAGTGGACGACTATGTCTATCTATGACTCAGTGGATAGTAACTATCTATGAATATGTAAATTTTCAACAAAATCCGTTCTGCAGTTTGCTGAAAATGAAGGTCGTTTCTAATTAGGAAATGCTTCTCAACCACTCCGCACCGCACATTCACCGCAAATTTTTTCACTTCCGCAACATGCTGCTTCTTGTGACACTAAAAAAACAGCGACTTTACTTTGCGATGTTTGGGGATTGACAAATAGGTGTCCTTCAACCAGCATCTAAGTATTTGTCAATGACAAAAATAGCCTCTTGCTAGAATAAACGAAGAAATGCTCGAAACCCCGTTAGCTCATGTTCTGTAAAAACCCTGATCTTTTCTCACGCTATGGTTATAGTTTGACCACCACCGCTGTACCGCTCACTGCGTACAATCTTGTTTGTACGCAGTTGTTTGTACCGAGTTCGAGGATATCGCATATTGATTTACGAACATTTCCATGCTTTCGTTTTCAATTTTGTATAGCAAATAGTATGCTAACTTTTTCTAAATTTAAACTTTTAAAGTGGAATAATTTTTCAGTCACGAGCTGGACTCGAACCAGTAGCTGGTTCAACGCACCAGACTGTCAAACACACAGAACTGACGAATTAATCCACCTCTTTACGTCGCCTTAAAACGTAAAGAGGTGGATTAATTCGTCAGTTTCAAGCAGGTCACGGTGGTGTAGTTGGTAAACGCTTCTGGTGCGTTGAAATTTTTACTCCACCCTAGAGGTATAAGAAGGAAATTACCGAATGAATCACTCACCTAACAACGCTCAGCCGAAACCCTTGGACCTAGAAACTTGAAATTTTTACCTTGCCGTGTATAGATGAATATTTAATTAGTATCGAGCGGGGGTCGCTAGTTCAGCGGACTAAAATGATGGCAGCAGGATTGCTTAAAAAAGTGCGTTCAAATCCCGTTCGACCTCTTGAATTGTCTATCCACATTAAAATATGGAGTAGTAAGACTACTAACTAGAGTTAGACTTTTAAAAAATATTTCGTGAGCTACCCTAATGTAGCATCGTTAGGGTACCATACCACTAAGAAATGATTTTTTAAAATAAGGTATAGAATAGGAGTTTAAGGTTTATCGAAGTATGTCACGGGCCATACTTCGATAAACTAAAAGCCAGAGTGCACAGCTAGCATGGAATAAAGCCGTAATACCACAGCTAACATAATATTATTCCCTAATACTTTGTTTCAATACTGCGAAAGTCGAAACCACTGCACCGTCATTCGTGTATGTTCCATGACAGGACAGGGTGTGTGTTTTTCTTGACAGGTCATGATTTTATCCATATTACGTAAGATGATATATCACGATTTTATTTTTGCAGTGATTGGATCAAGTGGTTAATTACGACGTACGACCAAGAACAAACAATGCCGGGGTAAGTGGCGCAGTGAATCGTGACGAAAAACTAGTAAATCCAGTGTTGTTAATTGGACATTAAAATAACAAGTGTGGAAGATGCGCGTGCGTTGGTGGCGCGCTGTTGTCATATGCGCCTGCGCGCTGGTGCTACGAAGCGATGCGTTGCCGCCCGCCACCCTTGGTGACGTCGTCGCCAACGCTGCAACCAGTCTCAATTCTATGAAGGTAAGACTTTTATGAAGGAGTGACGGCCGCGGCTCCCCCCGCGTGGTCAAGTTTTTCCTATCTTGTTTCCCTCAGGAACTTGTTCCCGGTATAAAAAGTAGCCTATGTGTTATTCTGATGTAAAATTTCATCAAAATCGATTTAGTAGTTGAGTGAAAGAGTAACAAACATACTGTGGAGGAACGGGTGGAGATGTTCCTCCGACACAAAGGGAGGATCCTCCGACCAGGCAAGGTGATCACGCCTGGCGGGCCGCGGCCCAACGGTTGATGTTGGGCTGTTGCATATATCATTCTTCAGCGCGATAACTCTAAAAGCGCGATGTAGAATTTTTAGTATCGATGTAGTTCAATAGCTTTACGCTATGTGGCGCAGGTCGCACATTCTTACAAATTTTCGCGTTTATGATATTAGTAAAGTATTACTCAAATCTACAATCCATGTCTTTGACTTGCTGGTATGCCCAGAGCTACACATGCGCACTCCAAGATCTTTAGGCCGCTACAGATGACGTCATTACAGTGGCAGAATATTGGTCCGGAGTTATTTAACTACACAATTTGAAAGTTGCCGCTAACACGACAAAGAAGTTCAGTTGTTGCAGACCAGACTTTTATGAAAAAGAAATTTCTGAGCCTGAGTGCCGCTATTACAGCCTGTGTGCTGCCATTGGAGATCCCTGGGAGCCAAGTCTACTATTTCAATCGCGTCAGAAAAGAGTATAAATCGTATCATATACCATTACAATTGCGCTCCAATAGAATTTTATCGGACGGCCGATACAATGTTATAGACGTGTAGCGCCTGTAAGTAACTCTTGATTTTTATTTTTAGTAGTCGATATCGATATTAATATTTTGATAGCTAAAAAGAGCTATTTTGTCTCTATTCTGCAGCTTGAGAAGTGTGATTGTCAAATATATAATAGTTTTAGTAGACTACCTAGTTTTGGACTAATCACAATAGAACCGCTATAGAATAGAACTAGAACGGCTTCCTATTTGAAAATAGTAGACTCGGTTCCCTGCTGACTGTGATAGCGAAACTCAATCACTGGTCGTCGTCTCTGCTTTTTACATTTGTCGCGTCATAGATCGTGATTTTTTACGTGCCAAATTTTTCCATTTTTTTTCATTTTTTTATTTTTAGTTCGCCAAAGTAACTTCGCCCGCCTGATGGAAAGCCAAAGCGACATCTAGCGAATTGAAAGCCACTGTCGCAGTCCAAAACAGGACTAATAACAGTGGCTCTCAAGTTGGCGGCCCAATGATGTGCCTCTTCACGCTCCGCTTGAAAAACCCGGGATTATTAGAGGGGGGAAACACGTGCGATGGCAAAGCATTCCAAATTTTTATTGTGCGACAGAAAAACGATCTTTTAAACCGCTTAGTTCTAGCGAAAATTCTTTCCACTGTATGCGAGTGGCATCTCTGCCACTGGCTGAACACGGCACGCGTTGTTCGGGATCGAAAAGGAGAGGGTGGGATTAGGTTGAAAAGCTCTTCAGAACACTCGCCGTGGTATATACGGTAAAACGCAGCCAGTGAAGCTACCATTCTACGCTGCGCCAGCGGTTGAAGGGTTCTTGTTACCTCAGGACAATCTTTTATACGAATAGCACGTCTCTGCATAGCGTCTAGTGCGTCCAACAGGTACCTCGCGGAATCATCCCAAAGGTGAGAGCAGTATTCAACGCATGGACGAATCTGCGTCTTGTACAGAAGACATCTCTATTTATAAACCTGGTGCACCATAATGTTAGAGGTTTAATAAATGGTAAAGATTTAGAGTTGGAGCTATACATTAATGCAAATTCTATTAATATTTTTTGTGCTACAGAGCACTGGTGAAAAGATCATGAAATCACATTGTCGAACTTCAAAAAAATGATTTAAAGTTAATGATGTATCTAGTATAGTAGTTAATGATGTATATAATAGTTTGTGGAGATTTTGTATATAATATGATGATGTATATAATAGTTTGTGGAGATTTTAATGTTGATAACATTAAAATCTCCACAAACTATTATATACATCATTAACTACTATACTAGATACATCATTAACTTTAAATCATTTAAAATCATAAAAAAAATTATTTAAATCCTTTAATCTGCATAGTACATTCTCGTGCGAAGCGTCGAAGCGCTCGTGGCCCCGCGATCTCAGTGTTCTGTAAACGATCACTGAGTTACGCAACTTTCACTTGTGTAGACCAGTCATATACAAACTTATTTAATTTGATAAATGATGAGTTTGGCAAAGTTTTTACCTCATAACCTCTACAGATTGGTAGTCGTTCTGTTTTCAGTGATTGGGCTACACCAGGTTTTTTTAAAAGTAGAAACAAATTTTTTGAATTATATTCAGAAAAATCATTTAATTTTAACAAACCTTTCAGGAATATGTTAAAAAATATTCTTAGATATTTAAACAAACATGTTATCTTGCAAAATCAAACTTTATTAAAAAAAAATTTCTAATTCTGTGAATAAAATAAAAATGACTTGGAATGTCATTAACTCTGAATGCGGTAGAACTATGGTGACAGAAAGGGATTTCCACTTAAAAGTAAATGATTGTCATGTTACAGGGGACCTGGAAGTGGCGACGGAATTTGAACATTTTTACAAAAATGTACATATTTTGACGACTAAATCTTTGCAAGCGTCTTCCAGTACCTCTGAACATTTATTAGAAGAATCTGTTCCTTATTGCAGGGATGCATTTGTATTCACAGATATTTGCGCTCAGGATATTATAAAAACTTTTAAATGTATTGAAATTAAGAAAACCGCGGACCTTTGGGGATTATCAGTCAAAACTGCATCATTTATCATTGAGGTCATTGCGCCCCATCTAGCAACTGTGTTTAATGACTGTGTTTCTAGTGGTATATTTCCTGATTTAATGATACACAGTAAAGTCATACCCTTGTTCAAGGCTGGCAGTGCTACAGACCCGTCTAATTTCCGACCAGTGTCAGTGTGCCAACTTTGAGCAAAGTATTTGAAAAAATAATTTTGAATAAAATGCTATCCCACTTTGATATTCATAAGATATTTCATACAGAACAGTTTGGTTTTACGAAAGGGCGCTCAACTCCCGATGCTGGTGTTGAGTTATTAAAATATATTCATGAAGCTTGGGAAGACAAGCAAGATGCATTAGGTATATTCTGCGTTCTATCCAAGGCTTTTGATTGCGTTCAACATGAAACATTGTGCAAAAAATTACATCACTATGGAATAAGAGGCAAAGCTCTTGACCTTCTGTCTTCATATTTGAACAATAGAATACAAAGGGTCGATATTAATGGTACACATTCTGTAGGATCCATGGTTACAATGGGTGTGCCACAAGGCCCAAGGCATACTTGGGCCATTCTTGTTCCTCATTTATATTAATGATTTACCATTTTATGTAGGGGACAGGAATAGGATTGTTTTGTTTGCAGATGATACCTCATTGATTTTTAAAATTAGAAGACAATTAGATAATTATGACGATGTAAACAATGCGATCACGAGAGTAGTTCATTAGTTCAGCTCAAATAATCTTTGCCTAAATGAAAACAAAACTAGATGTATTAAATTTACTCTACCAAATGTAAAACAAGTTACGGCCAATGTTCAACTTAATGGACAAGTGTTAGAGTTTGTGTAATCAACTGTGTTCCTTGGTATAACTATTGATGACAATCTGCAGTGAGGCCCACACATAGAAAAGACGGCCTCTAGGTTAAGTTCGGCTGCATACGCTGTAAAAAAGATCAGGACTCTAACAGATGTAGATACGGCTAGAATGGTTTACTTCAGCTATTTTCATAGTATTATGTCTTACGGTATTCTCCTTTGGGGGAGTGCTGCAGATGTAAATAACATTTTTGTTTTTCAAAAGCGGGCTGTACGCGCTATGTATAATTTGGGCCTCCGAGAAAAAATCAAAGAAGTAAATATTCTAACCGTAGCATCACAATAAATTTTTGCCAATCTTATGTATGTCTAGAATAATCTATCACAGTTTACTAAACTCTGTGATATACATAATATAAACACTAGACATAAAAACAATCTTTCAGTTCACCACAGTCGGCTGCATAAGATTGGCGATTCTTTCCAGGGTAACTGAATACG
Organism: Thumatha senex; assembly: GCA_948477245.1. Classification (NCBI taxonomy): domain Eukaryota; kingdom Metazoa; phylum Arthropoda; class Insecta; order Lepidoptera; family Erebidae; genus Thumatha; species Thumatha senex. Next base: position 11,371,741 of record OX419743.1, read on the forward strand.
ATTTTACAACAAGCTTCCCTGTGACCTGAGAAATTTACCATTAAATAAATTTAAAAAGTATATTAAAAAAAAGCTTAGTGAAAAAGTTTATTACTCTAGTCAAGACTATTTACAGGACAGGGATGCCTGGAAATGATCTGCTGGCAAATAAAATATTGCAGTCATAAAATATTAAATTGTAAATAGGCCATCAAAAAAAAATAGCCTTGCTAAGTTTCTTGCCGGTTCTTCTCAGGTGGGCCGCGGTCCGAACCGGTGGTCACTTTAAATATACAATTCTTTTCTTTAATTTAAGTGTATGCATTTTGTAAGCGCCGTTGAAATGGTCTATGCAAAATAAAGACATTTTATTTTATTTTGGTGCGGTGTGAAAAACCGCCTCACCTTATTTAATATTCCGAGCTTCCGCGAGGCCAGCCCAATACAACTCTCAATATACGTTTTATGATTGAGCTCTCGACGGACGTCTATGCCGAGGATATCTAGATTGTCCTTCATTGGTATTGAAGCGTTCTGAAGAGAGGGTAGAGGAAAGAAGGGGGATTTTTTAGCGGTAAACGCACATGCCTGTGTTTTGCGAGCATTGAAATCGATCAGTTTTTCAGAACCCCATTGAGATATGCGGTTAAGGTCCCGGTCGAGATCAGCCACAAGTTGTCGTCTCTCTCCCTCGATGTCGGTTCGCCTCGCCGCTGGACGGGCAGAATAACTCCTATGTAAAGTGCTATCATCTGCATAGCAATGAATGTTCCCGAGGGCCAGCATGTCATTGATATGCAGAAGAAAGAGAGTTGGCGACAACACGGACCCCTGTGGTACTCCGGCATTAACCTGCAAAAAGCACGAAGCCTGGCCATCACAGAGGACCCGTATACGTCGCCCCTGCAGGAAGCTGGCCATCCAGTTGCACAATTGAGGCGGTAGACCGTATGCCGGGAGCTTGGAAAGAAGCGAGGCATGCCAAACTCTATCGAACGCTTTGGCAATATCCAGGCTAATAGCCAAGGACTCGCCGTGCGCTTCCATAGCCTCACCCCAAACATGTGTTACGTGCGCTAAAAGATCACCTGTAGATCGTTTCGGCCTAAAGCCATATTGCCGATCATTGATTAGCGAGTGATCCTCTAGGTAACGCATGAGCTGCTTGTTCACGATGAGCTCAAACACCTTGCATATAACTGAGGTGATGGCTATGGGGCTTTATTGTATGCCGCCTTGAAGTGGCGCACGTTCGGATTGCGCACAGCCCGCGCCCTGATCCTGGCGCGATACGCCGACTGTTTCTGTTGAACAGCGTCAGCGCACTCACGTCCAAACCAGGGGCGAGCTTTGCGGATGTTGGCGACATCAGTGTAAGGAATGTGGTATTCCATACCTAAACTGATCTCGCCAACAATGGCAGAAGCGCTGTCCGAAGGAGCCTTATCTGCAAAGCAGCGCTGGCTCCATGGGACGGACGCAAAATAGTTGCGAAGCCCATCCCCTGTGTGGTAACGGTAAACGCACACGTAGATCTGACTCGTGGAGCCATGATCCACGTGCAGCCAGAGGACAGAATAGGAGGGGTTCTCAAGGCAGCGCAACCGCCGACAGCAAACATCCGTCCTTACGAAAACGCACACCCCGGCTTTATCTCGAAAGTGATCTTCGATGATATAGCCAGGGTAACACAGATAAGACGAATCGTCAGGGCGGCGTATTTGTGTCTCCGTGAGGAACATCACAGCTGGCCGAGCCGTCTCGAGGTGGTGGTGGACGGCATCGAGGTTTGCATGGAGTCCACGAATATTTGTGAACTCCACCTCGAATGTAGATTTTGCGGGGTTTTGGACGGCCGCTGTGACTCTTTTTTTTTTAATGCGCTGCCATGATTTGTAAGAAGGGAAAAGCGTGAAGACGAGGCGACATTCCTTGCAGCAGTGAGTGACAAAGCGCAGGAGCTAGCTTTGTCTTGGGTTGTGTGGATTAGACGGAAGGGCCCCCGTACCCCCCCGAGTGTGGTCGCCAGGACCCGCGCCGGTCACCATCCGGCATGACGATCCACATGGGGATTATGCGCGACCTGTTGGGGCAGCCTCCTGAGGTGGTTAATCCCAGTTGGGCCCCTGTTCTATGCCGCGGGCGGCCAGCTGCACCACCGTTTCTACAGGTCTCCCTGGCCGGCGGGTCCAAATTTCGTTAAAGAATTTTTTATATGTGATAATTTTACATAGGTGCAGCCTCCGGACCTTCCTCCGAATCAGGGACTAGTGCCACCGGTAACGCCTGGAGAAGTCCTGACTGCGCTTCGCCGCATGAAGAATCGGAAAGCTGTCGGACCCGATGGAGTCCCCATCGAAGCCTGGAAGGCGATGGGTCCTCGCGGTGTGGGCATCTTAGTAAACCTTTTTAACCGCATACTCCTCAGCGGACAGATCCCAAACAAATGGAGACTGAGTATTATTACTCCAGTCTTCAAAGGTAAGGGGTCAGTGCAGGAGTGCAGGAGCTACCGTGGTAGAAAGGTGATGTCCCACACCATGAAGATCTTCGAGAGGATTATAGACTCTCGGATCCGGCAGGAGTGTACTCTCTCGGGGTGTCAATATGGGTTTCGCCCTGGTCATGGGACCACGGACCCTGTTTTTGCCCTGAGGGTTGTCGCAGAGAAATACAGGTCGAAGAACACGCCTCTGCACTGTTTGTTTCTAGATATGCAGAAGGCCTTCGACTGTGTTCCTCGTGCGATGATCTGGTGGGCACTGCGGTCCAAAGGGGTTCCCGAGGTCTATATTGACACTATCCGGGACATGTACTGTGACTCCGATTCCATGGTTCGGACTGCTGTTGGCGACACGAAATCCTTCCCATCACCGTCGGTGTACACCAGGGTTCGGTCCTTAGTCCGCTTCTGTTCAGCATAATATTAGACGAATTGTCGGACAGCATTAGGAACTCGCATGAGCAGCCTCTATGGTTGCTCATGTATGCTGACGATATTGCGCTGGCAGACGCGGACAGGAGCAGATTGATGCGACGTGTGAAGGTGTGGAAGGAGACGCTTGAGAACGGCGGTCTGAAACTAAATGTGGCGAAGACCGAGTACTTGGCACTAAACTCGACAGATCCCACATCCGTCCGCATTGGCGGTGATTTGGTCGAGCGAACGGACCAAGTTAAATACCTGGGATCTGTTTTTCACACGTCCAGTGACATCGATTGCGATGTCAAGTCACGCATTGCTGCCGCGTGGGCCAAATGGCGGGAGATGACCGGTGTCAATTGTGATCCTAAAATGCCGATACGGTTGAAGGGACAGGTCTACAAAACCATCATTAGACCTGTCCTTTTACATGGTAGTGAGACGTGGCCAATATTGGAGCGACACAAGCAGGAGCTGCGTGTTACGTAAATGAAGATGCTGCGGTGGATGTGTGGAGTCACGCGGATGGATCGCGTGAGGAACTCTCGCATCCGTGGCAGCCTTCATGTCCGTGACATTGCAGACAAGTTGCAAGAATGTCGCCTTCGTTGGTATGGTCACGTCTTGCGGCAACCGCCGGGCTACGTAATAAAACAAATGTCTGGCCATGTCAGCCCCGCCGGGTCCCGGTAAGAGGGGCAGACCCAAGAAGTGCTGGCTTGACGTCGTAAGGGATGACATGCGTGCCAATGGTCTCACTACAGGGGATGCCGACGACCGTGTGAAGTGGAGGAGAAAATGTAGGAAAGCAGACCCCGGGCGTCGCGAGACGCAACTGGGACAGACGCTCGGATGATGATGATGAATTTTACATAGGTACACTTAAAACTGACCGTCAGCTGACCGTCATTACAGATTGAAGCCCCAAGAATTTGTTTGTTGGTCGATATGTATGTAGAATACATCACACATTTTATGCATTAACAGGTATGTTTATTAGATGTCTAATACGCATGCGTATACGTATTCGTTGTTGAACTATCTGTCCCGGAGGCTTACTTACCAAATATTTGCCTTTAATATACAGAGGTCAACTTCAAGGCGATCGGTAATAATCAGTCTCTTGTTCAGTTTTCGTTATAGGATTGCATGTTAAAATGTTACAACACATGCACTGAGGAGATTCTATTATTTACTCCTATTATATTAATAAGTATCTCAATTAATTGTTCAGATATCACCTAAGGCCACGTATTACTATGCAATACCGGCGCCATGGTGCGCGAAGGTTGAACTGAAAGCTATATTTCAACACTCGTTTCTTTTTTGGGTATAATTAATGTTTGATAAGGGTTTACAAATTCAGTGGCTGTTTAACCTTGCTCTGCATTAGAAAAAAAACTTTTTGAAACTACGCACGTGATGTTACAAAAGCAAATCGTGAACAGCAATGCCGGACTCACGTATTGCAATGGACAAAGAAAACTGAGTCGCATTAATACGATCTATATATTATGCACTGCACATATTAAGGCATCATTGACTTGGGAATCGTTACATGATGCCATATACAAAACGGGGTCAAAAGATGGATTAACACAATGACCACAACGCCGCCAGTACAATTGTATTTTACAAAGTTACTAGCTGTGCCTCCTGGCTTCACCCGAGACATACTTCGTACAACAGTTGTACCTCACTTACTTAACCCCTTATTTTACACCCTTAAGGGAAGAATTTTGGAAAATCCTGAAATATTCACATGTTTAATTATTTTTAATCAGAAAAAGTTATAAGAAATTTGGTGCTTTTTATATTTTTTATATTTGGCAGGTCAAAATGGTGTCGTCCGCCTGATGGTAAGCAAAGACGACGACCCGTGATTTTGGGCTGCTATCTCAATCCACAGGGCTCCGATAGCGACCCTCAACATGACCTTTTGTACAATGTTTTCATGGTACAAAATGCCTTTGAAGAATTTGTTGCCTCCCGTCCAGCTGATTTCTTTAAGAATAAAATGCCACTGCGTTGGCAAAGATGCATTGATTGCATGGGTGACTACTTCGATTAATACAAATAAAAAATACATTTAAAAAAGTCGTTTAAATTTTTCATACCAAATAGCAATTTCATAGGTAAAGACCCCTAATATATCCCCCATGTAGTGTAATATATACATATCATTGATATGCAGAAGAAAGAGAGACGGACCCCTGCGGCACGCCAGCATTTATCTTCAAGTAGTCGGAGGCCTGACCGTCGCATTGGACCCGAATACGGCGCTCATGCAGAAAGCTGGCGAGTCATATGCATAGTTGACGTGGCAGGCTATATGCCGGAAGCTTGGAAAGAAGTGATGCGTGCCAGACTTTATCGAAAGCCTTGGCGATGTCTAGGCTAATGGCCAAGGATTCGCCATGCTTGTCCATAGCCTCACCCCAAAGGTGTGTAACGTATGCTAGAAGCCCTAATCCGTATTGCCGGTCGTTTATTAAGGAGAGATCTTCCAGGTAACGCATAAGCTGCTTGTTTATGATGAGCTCAAAAACCTTACAGATGACTGAGGTGACGGCTATGGGGCGATAGTTGCCTACTGGGTCTGGTGTTGGAAATCTACCCGCAGAGTAAGACAGGCTATACAGACGTGTTAGCACTGGAGTCAACTCCACTGCACACCTCTTAAGAACCACCGCAGGAATACCACCGGGGCCACTGGACTTACGGGTGTCGAGCGACCGCAGTACCTTCCGGAAGTCGCACTAACTGCTTTGAAAATGAAGAATTGTTATATTAGGTAAATATCGTCACACGTGTACATTTATTTGTAACCAGAGACGAACACCCGTTGCATCTCAAACCGCCAACCCATTAATAGTTTTCAAAAAATTTCATTATTTAATTTAATTAGATTTAATATAATCCCCTATTGTAGAATTTTGGAAAAACCAGTATAATGTGTTTATTTATTTTCAGTCAGAAGCAGGTATACGAAATTTGGTGTTTGATTTTGACGATGACAAATTACCCATATAAACTTATAACCCCCCTAAATAAGAAGAAAAACATAGTTAACGACAAAACATAGTTATTTCTACTAGTCAATAAAAGTGTCTAGAAATACAAATAGAATAGAAGCTACTGGAAATACGCTAAGAACAATAAGGAGAAAAACACAGTGTTTTACCTTTTCAAAACTGTCTGCTACCAAAAAGCTAGAATGATCTCCTAGCATCTTCAGCTTTTAAAAAAAAAACCAGACAAGTGCTAATCGGTCTTACGCTCCGAGGGTCCCGTAAAAAATTGTGACAAATGGGCTATCCAACATATACCGTTCGTCCCTGCAAGCGACTCTGCCAATACGTTTGGGTGGCCTCGGCATTCGCAAAATTTCCGATATTAGTTTACCAGCGTTCCTGTCCGCAGTCCACAGCACAGTACGGAGGCGTTAACTAGGAAAATTCTCGCACCTACACTAGTTAATTCCGAAATAGGTACTGTGTAAGATTGATGCAGTAAATGCTTGGAAAAATATCTGTCCGAACTCCGACTTGACAAATAATCTTTTCTCACAGCGTCAGTGGGACGGGCCGCTTTGCAGTTTAGTAAGAAACAATTTAATAAGCTCCAGTACGACAGCTGCTGAGCGAGCCCGTTTACTAGCAGTGGGCACGTGGGAATCGGGTCTGTGGCTACAAGCTCTTCCTTCGTCTAACATAGGGACCATGGTAGACGATACTACCTTTTTCATTACTTCTGGCCTTCGTTTGGGTGCGCCATGTGTTTCACCGCTCCAGTGCCATTGTGGAGTAGTCGTCGATCGCCTTGGACATCATGGCTTGACTTGCTGCAGGAGTGCTGGGCGATTACCACGGCATGCGAGCCTTAACGACTTAATCCAACGTGCTCTTGTCGTCGCTGGTGTGCCAGCTAAACTTGAACCGAATGGTTTGGAGCGCGACGACGGCAAGAGACCGGACGGTATGTCTTTAATGCCGTGGAGCATGGGCAGGTGTTTGGTGTGGGACGCTACGTGTGTCGACACTCTTGCTCCTACTCATCTTTCAGGTACTGCTGGTTGTGCCGGTGCCGCCGCCGCTTCTGCGGAGACCCTTAAACGGCAGAAATATTAGCAACTCGTAAGTGATTACGTTTTGGAGCCGTTTGGGGTCGAGATGTTAGGGTCATGACACATCTCGTGACCAGAAGGTTGGTTTCTTTTTCGCACAAAGGCTAAGCATAGCCATGCAACGTGGCAATGCTGCCAGTCTTCTGGGAACGCTACCACGAGAGGATTGCGATGCGGAGAAATTTTATGACGCATGTTAGGTCTTCATGGTTTTTAGTTAGTTTAGAATTAGTTTATCATAATATTAAACTGTATTTAATTACCAATTAAATAGAGTAATTAATAATTTATAATTATATAAAATTTACATTTAAAGAAGTTTTTAATTCGAAGTTCAGATATCGTAATATCGTTGGGACAACTCACACAACGCCATCTGATTCCAAACTAAGCAGAGCATGGTAACCATATAACTAATAAACATACTTATATATTTCTAAATAGATACATATTATAGATAAATAACACCCAGACACATAATAAACCATTATGCTCATCATCACACAAAGTTTTATCCTGGGAATTGCGCGTTCAATCAAACAAACTAACTTTTGAGATTGTTACGATAGTGTATTGAATTTAAACGATTCATTGATTATAAAAATGTGTCGCAGGACCAACATCGTTGGTGTCGCAAAGTGCATAAAATGCCGGAATTTGAAATCTATACCAATGATTTGCAAATAGTTTTGTAATAAAACTGTATGAAATCTAACATCAAGCGGAGATCAACGACATTTTGCACATATTTTTCACTCAATCACTACGAATTTTGAATATTCAATCATTACGATTTTTGAATATTTATTTATTCAAACATTCTGATTACGTGCATGCTTGATTAAGAATACAGGCATAAAACTTTTAATACACGCACGCACGCACAACTTGCATAGAATTTTTACTAGTTTACTTAGTTTTATTTTGTCGTTGATGTGGGAATGTATTTACATGCAGTCAGCCCTCCTGCGAGGGCAGCAAGATTGACGTTTGGTACTCCTCGCCCTTGAATGGCTGGCCTACTTACTAAATCTGCAGTGTTCTACCATCTTCCCAACCGAGTCGCAAGGTAGGCCTAGTCACAGTGACGAGATGAGGCTCTCCTCGGTGGACCCGAAATGTGTTTACTTAGATTGTAACACCTTGAGTCAGTTTACAACTGATGATATTTTGAATTAATCTAAATAGATGGTATAGAAAGGACTTCTATACCATCCTTATACTTCTATACCTTTTGATACTAAATACCACTCTGATACTAACGGGAAAAAGAAATTCCCTCTTCTCTGAGTTCTTCAAGCGGGGCGTGCAGGGGCATTTATTCTAGACCACTGCCACCACTTTAATAGTCTTAAGTCATCAAGGGCCACTGTCATTGACCTTTCTGGCTATGATAAAGATTACAACAAAAGCTGCAGTTATAAAAAATTCTTTGCCAAATCGTCAGCCCTTTGAACTCCCTACCTGAAAAGAGCTCTAGCATTTGAGCCTTTTTCGATGACCAGCAGATATTGGTACTAATTTGGTGCTAAGGTTGGTTTGGATTCATGAATGGACGAATTAAATTATCAACAATGCCGAACATTAAATTCAAATAACATGGTTACTGCATAGAATTACACTTAACCCTAAGATAAGTAAGACAGTGCTTACCGTGACCCTAATTCTGAAACAAACATTTGCGGATCACACAAATATTGGAACAAACTCTTTGCTACAGAAGTCAATTTAATATTAATCATCGAATTTCTTTCTCTTGTCACCAAATATTTCCAATTTCGTCTTCATTCTATTTCCTATTTCTTTCGTCAGATGCATTTACAAAATCAATAATATTTAAATCTATTTGCAATAAGCAGAGTGTCGCACTTGGTTAATAAGTTACAATTGTATTAGTACAAACTCTGTGCTCATATATTTGAGATAGACTTGATGACGTTTCGTTAAAAGTAATTACTTCCTTCATTGATTGAATTGCAATCAAGATAAGCGTTGATTCACTATTTCTCAATTTATGAAAGGCGCGAATAATTTGTTCAATACTAACGTACAATGAGTCAACTTGTGACTTGAAGCATTATTGGACGAGAACTGGCATCATAACATCACTCCTGTGATTTGTCGGTATGATAACGAAACAGAGTACATATATCACCACCCTAATTTATCACGCGGGTGAAGTAAAAAGCGACTAATGGGACATATTTCCAAAAAAACCCATTGCGTAGGCGTAGAATATGAAATCTTGAAATAAAACCTTTATACCAGCACGCACCACCAGCGTGGAACAATGTGAAAATAAAAATCCCCGAAAAATGGATTGTTTGATCCTTGTGGAAGACCATGTGTCCGTTGGCTGAGATAATGAGATTAGAGACCCGTTCATTATTTGAGCTGTTACATTAAAAACAGTAGTTTTAGCTACCAAATATTCTATACAGGTTGTTAACCGAGATACGGAACTAAAGTTTGGTTAGTAATAAGTAAGTTAGGGTTACGGTGTGTTGAAATCCGTTACCAAACTGTCATATTTAGATATTCTGCTTATTTCGGTGATTGGACTAAAGTAGGAATTTCAAATTTTAGTGGTCCTTGTCTTGCGGGAAGTCTTGTCGTACTACCTTACGTGTGACTAGGTATTTCAATAAGGTGAATCCTTTGACAGTCCTTAGTAGTATAATGGTTCCGTACAAATGTAGGTACATCTACACTAATATTATAAAGAGGAAAACTTTGTTTGTATGTTTGTTTGTTTTTATGAATAGGCTCAAAAAATACTGGACCGATTTTAAAAATTCTTTCACCATTTGAAAGCTACATTATCCACGAGTAACATAGGTTATATTTTATTTTGGAAAACAATAGGATTCCGTAAGATATTCGGGTTTTTCGGACACAAGGTGTAAAAATCAACCAGAAAAGTTACTTATTTTGCGTACGCTGCCTAAACTATAAAAGATAGATCCATAAAATGCTCTAATTAATTGTAGATCTTATAAATATCTACAAAAATGTCCGCGACACACTATACCTATCTATGTCGAGTCAGGCACAACAACCATTTCTTTTTATAAATAAAGCTGAAGATTTTGTTTGTTTGTTTGGTATTATGTCACGGGCGTAGCCGTGGAGGTCAACTAGTAATTTTATAAAAATATTTTTCAGAATTAATTTTTTTATTTCTCACAATGTGTATCTAATAATATTTTTTTTATAATTCGGACCACATAACACAATCCATTTGTGTTAGTAATATCTTAGGATAACCTAATAAAGGTTATCCTAAGATATGTAAATTTACAAAATCGATTACTATTATAATTAAAAATAATATCTCACAAGTGCAATTATCTTCAAAGTTAAAAGTATTCAGAATAATCGATTGTGGTTCGTAAACTGGGTCAATAGTTCAAGACTATATACAGTAAATATTGACATTTAATATAACCTAGCCGGTTGAACCGGTTTAACCACTTTGTAGGTACCTATTTAGTATACTGTATGTGTATGTATCATACTTATGGTTAATAAAAGTCCCAAAGCTTAAGTTACTATTATATTAGACTAGCTGACCCCCGCGGCTTCGCCCGTGACATACTTCGAACCCCCGTCGCTGCGTCCCACTCATTTAATCCTGTCGTTTCTTACTTTTACAAAAAAATTATGTATGAAAATTTGCCCAATTTGTTGACATTTATGACTACTACTCCGCTCACCAGGGTTGTAGCGTAATGATATATAGCCTATAGCCTTCCTTGATTAATGAGCTACCCAACCCAAAAAGAATTTTTCGATTCGACCCAGTAGTTTCTGAGATTAGCGCGTTCAACCAAACAAACAAACATACAAACAAACAAACTATCCAGCTTTATATATTAGTACAGATACAGCTGGAGTGTATGGTCAGTGCGAGTGCATCTTGTAAATGTGCTGTATCGGTTAGGTTTCGTATGCCAGTCAGTCTACCCTGGTGGTATACAAAAATTACGGGTTGCAATCCGGGAGTGCCGAGAGAAGAAAAAACTAATTTTTTTAATAATTTATTTAAGGGTCCAAAAATTTTGTCTCACCTAAAAATATGCGTACCGCGATAAAATAAGTTTTCACTTCAAAAATAGACCGGGATCGACGTTAATGATGATGATGATGAAAAAAAAAATCTACACTGAAAGAGTCTTAATTGATTACACAATATTATTTAATAAGATCTGTAGATGACCGGGATCAACGTTAGATGATGATGATGATTATATTATTTAGTAGCAATTGAGACTAACCATTAAATATCAGAAAAAAAAATACAAACGCGTTCGTGGTCTGCTATATGTACATGCATATATGCACACAGTATAGCTGCGTCTCGTAACAGGGTCGCAAGTCCAGAGATTTTATCTCATCTAAAAATATGCGTACCGCGCTATAAGAATATTTCACTTAAAAAATGAACATGGCAAAATAGTCATTAAATGCCTACTGAACCTCATTTGTCAGTCCCCAGTCGGTTATCACACGTATTTAGGTCCGTATAGTTGTCATAGTATACAAAAATCTACATGGATTATCTACTTTGTGAGAAAATGTTTCTTTATAAGGGAACAAAATAGACCTGGTTTGAATTCTCATTGCTCTTTATTTATTATGTTAAAACTGGTGGTTATAATTAAGTTCTCCCAAAATTCTTAGATTACTTACAAAAATGTTTCTCCTCTTTAAAACAATTCTGATATTCGAGTTAGACACAAATCCAAAAAATATACAATCATATAAATCAGCTTCCTTTCTTGAGTTATAATTGGTGCAACTAACATGACTTTGTTTAAGTAAATATATAAATAGATTGACAGTCATACTTATTAAGTGACAAAGCATTTCAATGGTAGCCCTCTTGCTGAGCTATACTACTTAATATTAAAAAGAGGAAAAATTTGGCGATCTGTCCTCTCTGTGGCAGGGACTCAGCGTGATAGTTAGTTAGTTTTTAGGAAAAATTTGTAAGTTTGTTTGTAATGAATAGGCTCAGAAACTACTGGGCCGATTATAAAAATCCTTTACCATTAAAAAGCTACATTCTTCGCGAGTAACATAGGCTATTTTGGATTTTCTAAAAGTGTAGGGCTCCGTACGAAATTTCGAATAGGAAAACTTCACCATGCGGGCGAAGCTGCGGGCATCAGCTAGTATTTCGAATTCGGGTTTGTAAGTTAAAGAGCAAGTATAAAAACAACAAAGGAAGCGCTCGTGGCCCCGCGGTCTCAGTGTTCTGTAAACGATCACTGAGTTACGCAACTTTCACTATGGCTGGTACTCGGATGGGTGACCACTTTGTGGCATTTACATTTGCGAGCGTTTCCGTGCTTCGGAAGGCACGTTAAGCCGTTGGTCCCGGTTGCCAGTAAAATGGCAATCGTTAAGCCTGGTTGAAGGCCTTATGGGCGGCTTAAAAATTTCAACAGCAGGTAGCCACAACCTGCGTCTGTCTATTTCAACACGGCAATGGGCTCACCACCTATTACGTGGGACAGGAATCCACACGGTGAAAAGTGGGCATATAATATGCCTCTGCCACCCCTTCGGGGATAAGGCGTGATGGATATTTATTTATTTATTTAAGTTAAAGAGTTTCAAGTTTCTATAATAAGCATCCTACTTGTAATTTATTACAGCATCATAAACTTTTCGATAACGACTCATTGTTCGCGGATCATTGTGACCGGTATAGCGATCAACGTAAAGTCATATAGACGTGTCATTGTCCATTGCAACATCTGCATAATATCGTCGTGATGAGCTGTAACATGTACCGGACCTTGCATACGTAATAACATTTTTATTATTAAAAAAAAACAATATTAAATAATATTTCATAAGATTCTGTTATGCAGTTAACATAACTCCATGAGTAATTAAGCCATAAGCGAATACTGGTTTTTGTAACTGCGTGAGATGTAAACATTTGTTATAAATACAGAATAGGGTTATAAAATAATTATTGATATGTAAATAATGACTCATTGATTTAGACTAAACGAAAAACTTTACATGTTAATTAATTCTCAACTAATTTGACTAAAAATAATCAAATAAATAAGCCACTAATTGAAAAAAAAAAAAAAAAAACTCCGCATCGCAGTCCTAATACAGACGAGAAAATTGCCAGTGTTTACTTTCAGCAAAATAGATCGGTTTGCAAGTCATCATCATCATCCGAGCGTGTGTCCCAGTTGCGTCTCGTGACGCCTGGGGTCGGCTTTCCTACATTTTCTCCTCCACTTCGCACGGTCGTTGGCATCCCCTGTAGTGAGACCATTGGCACGCATGTCATCCCTTACGACGTCAAGCCAGCACTTTTTGGGTCTTCCCCTATTACCGGGACCCAGCGGGGCTGGCATGGCCAGACATTTGTTTCCCACGTAGCCCGGCGGTTGCAGTTTGCAAGTCTCACCACAATAATATTTGTGTTTGAACCAAGTAGTTGTGTTGGTAATTATCTCACTTTGTAGTGAGGCTCATTCAAAATTTGGATTTTAATTCAAAATTATTATAGCTATATGTAGTATCTGTATAAATTTTACTATTTTTAAGTAGTTTAAGTTTTTTTTTAGCTATTATAGTTTCCAAGATATCTCGATTTTAGATAATTAGGTCATAAAATCGAGACTACCAGGACCTTCATTGGTCGTGTTAATTAGTGTCTAGCACATAAGACCTTTTAGCCTTTTTGTTCAAGCCTTTTAGTTCAAAATTTCTTTTTTGAATTTAACATCTAAAATAGACACATTTTATTTTATTAAATTTATTCGGCCCTTTAGAACCACCCCAGTTCCGTGCTTCGGAAGGCACGTTAAGCCGTTGGTCCCGGTTGCTAATAAAATGGCAGTCGTTAAACAAGTTGGCCATATGGGCGGCTTAAAAAATTTCAACAGCAGGTCGATGCACCCTGCGCCTGTCCATATCAACACGGCAATGGGCTCGCCACCTGTAACGTGGGACGAAAGTGCATACGGTGAAACATGGGCGTTTAATATGCCTCTGCCTACCCCTTCGGGGATAAAGGCGTGACAATATGTATGTATGTATGTAGGTCATCAAAAAGTTGAGACGTGCAAGTGGGTAAGGTACTTCCACGAGTATCACGACAATGGATTGCAATATAAGGATGAAATCTGATTAGCCCTTAGTATCGACTTCTTCTAGCTATTAAGACATCTAAAAACATACCAGAACAAATGAATTAATAATTGAAGTAAAGAATTTGTACTGAAATATGAACCTTGAATGAAATAAAGAAAACTGCTGGGCATACGGTTTAGAGTGTCCCACTTCCCTCAGTCAATATCTTCACAACCGAGCCAAGCATGGGGGGCGAGTCTACTCTTTCAAAGGTTTCAGAATGGAAACGCGCTATAAAACAGAAATGTCTGATTCTATTCTGCGGCGTGTATAGTGCAATTGTGATATATTTTATAGTTTTAGTAGACTGCATAAGCTTTATAATGACTCTTAACAATGCACAGGGGCAGACACTTCAGTGTCAGTTTCGAGTGTAGACCTCAGGATAAATTGCATCTAATCTAACCTGGAGACTCACAATTTCCCCTTTCCAATTTAAGGGCGTGCAACTTCTTGTGTGCATAAGGTTTACAAAGACTCTTAACAAAGCACAGGGGCAGACACTTCAGTGTCAGTTTCGAGTGTAGACCTCAGGATAAATTGCATCTAATCTAACCTGGAGACTCACAATTACCCCTTTCCAATTTAAGGGCGTGCAACTTCTTGTGTGCATAAGGTTTACAAAGACTCTTAACAAAGCACAGGGGCAGACACTTAAATGCCAGTTTCGAGTGTAGACTTTAGCATAAATTGCATCTAATCTAACCTGGAGACTCACAATTACCCCTTTCCAATTTAAGGGCGTGCAATTTCTTGTGTGCATAAGCTTTACAAAGACTCTTAACAAAGCACAGGGGCACACACTTCAGTGTCAGTTTCGAGTGTAGACTTTAGCATAAATTGCATCAAATCTAACCTGGGGACTCATAATTACCCCTTTCCAATTTAAGGGCGTGCATTTCTTGTGTGCATAAGCTTTACAAAGACTCTTAACAAAGCACAGGGGCACACACTTCAGTGTCAGTTTCGAGTGTAGACTTTAGCATAAATTGCATCAAATCTAACCTGGGGACTCATAATTACCCCTTTCCAATTTAAGGGCGTGCATTTCTTGTGTGCATTAGCTTTACAAAGACTCTTAACAAAGCACAGGGGCAGGCACTTAAGTGCCAGTTTCGAGTGTAGACTTTAGCATAAATTGCATCTAATCTAACCTGGAGACTCACAATTACCCCTTTTCAATTTAAGGGCGTGCAATTTCTTGTGTGCATAAGTTTTACAAAGACTCTTAACAAATCACAGGGGCAGACACTTCAGTGTCAGTTTCGAGTGTAGACCTCAGGATAAATTGCATCTAATCTAACCTGGAGACAGCGATGTTCAGTTATCCCCGCAACTGCACGTGGTTTTCTCCTGCATCATCAGTCCCTTTAATTATTTGTTTATTCAAATATCATTGAAAAACCAATGATCCGATTTTAACTAAATATTTGTTTACGCGTGAGATATATTATGGTTCATAAATCATAACGCTACTTTGCCGAGGGACTAGGTAAGTATAAGAGTAATTCGAATTTTGCATCATATCACAATTTTCACTCGGACGAAGTCGCGGGCAACAGCTAGTAATTAATTAATGTTATGGGGCTTTCCGGACGTTTTCCGACCAACAACATTTAAAATATAAAAAAAATATACAACTTATTATGAATATGCAGGAAGCGAAAGAAGTATGCATGGATCGTAAAGCTTGGCGACCTGACTCTGACTACCCGTCAGGGGGGATACGGCACGAAGATAGTTAACAACCTTGCTTCGTTATTTATAATTTTAAAATGTTCAGTAACTAGGTATAATTTGTAAATAACCAAGATAATGTGTATTACAATTCAGTAGTTATTACAATACAGTCTGTTTGTAATTCCAAATTAACAGATTTTCACTACAGAAAAAATGTCTTTATTTTGCATAGATCATTTTAACGGCGCATAAAAATGTCATACACTGGTATTAAAGATAAATTTAATATTCTTAGAGTGACCACTGGTTCGGAACGCGACCCACCTGAGTAGAACCGGCAAGAAACTTAGGAATGCCTTTTTTGATGTGTTTATTAACAATTTAATATTATTTCACTTAGCCAGCAGATAATTTATAAGGCGTCCTTGTCCTGCAAATAGTCTTTAACAGCGTAGTAACCTTTTTCACAAAACATTTTTTTAATTAACAGAAGAAGAAATTTGAAGACAGAAGGTCAAGAGCTTTGCGTCTTATTCCATAGTGATGTAATTGGATAGATCGCAGAATAAACCTAATGCATCTTCCTTGTCTTCAGATTTTGATAAATCAAATACGTTATTTACAAAACAAAAAAACTATTTTTAAAATGTTACTCTGTCTGATGTTCTGGCTAATCTCTGACACAACTGAACCGATTTTAACTTGACTTTCACTGACACTCTTATAATATGTAGAAGAAGTAACTTTGGCTACTTTTATCCAGTTCTTTAGTTTAAACCGTTGTGCGTCCACTAGTAAATAAGAAATACATATAAACAGGTATTTTATATATATTTTCAAATAACTATGTTTCGTACACTGGATGACCCGCTGTTTTTACACAAGCAAGTCCAAGACGGCGGCTAGACCTTAAAATTTCACGCTCGCCTCATCGCCCTAAAAAGCGGGATTCAAACTAAACTCCAAAGAAGCTGGATAACGCCCAAACCATTAAGAGAGGCCGCAATGGTAGCCAAACTCTACCGGGAACCCAGGGAAGATTTGCAAGAAGTTACTGGGGGCGCCCGGTGTTAAACCAAAGCACATAAATAAGGTTAAACTGACAGGTAGAGATCGTGAGTTTTTTAGTCGTTTCATGTTTGGCTTAACGCTGCTAACAAACAGTTAAAAATTGTAAAAAAAGTATTGCAAATGGCAAAACGTTATTTTTGTACTATAATCGACAAAAGTAGGAGACGAAAACAAAGCCAGGGGGGGGGGGGGCAGCTGCCCTTCCCTGACCACCCCCCCCCCCTGGGTACGCCCATGAGTATAGATGAGATGTTAGGTTATAAATAGGTAGCTACCCCATAAAATTACACAGAGCAAAGAATCAATAACACTATTGCACTCTACTAGAGACGCCTTACTCATACGATTATACATTGCAACTACTAGGGACTATAGGCCGCGTATGTGATTTTCGCATAAACCCTGACGTAAACTTGGCACGCGATGTTATGTATCCGGGAGTGCCGACAGAAGTGAAAACTAAGGGCCGTATTCCAGAAAGTATCTCAATACTCAATCGACGCTTGAGAGTAGATTTTGTAAGACAAAAACTAGCCTCAAGCGTTGATTAAGTAGTGAGAAACGTTCTGGAATACGAACCAAAATTTATTATTAATTTATTTATCTAGACGCGTTCGCGTTTGTCTGCTATATGTACGTACATATATTCACACTATAGCTGCGTCTCGTAACGGTGTCGCGAGTCCAGAGATTTTATTTCATCTAAAAATATGCGTAGCGCGCTAAAAGAAGTTTTCACTTCAAAATTCCTTGTATAGCAAGCATCTCACATGAAAGTATAAGTAGGTACACATACCTTAGACCAGCCTAAAAATATTAGTATTAGTATTTTTATACGATCTGTCGAAAAATATGCAAAACAACATTTCACAAGAAGATCAATATATTATAAAAATTTGAATTTGCAATATTAGAAAATTATTTCTCATTTATTGGTTGGCTAAACTATAATCTAGATGGCAGCACTCAATAATTATAATCCATATTGCCAGCATTCTGTAATCGCCGCGAATGAAATTTCTGATCTACTTTCCTTTTTATTAAATTGCGGGGCTGGACGTTGAAAGGCTTGAGCGTAAGGATCGCGTGTCTGCCAATAAGTGTCAGTGTTCAACACAGATGTTGTATAAAAATCTGTATCTATAAAGATAAATAAAATTGAAGTGTCTGTTTGTGATTGACACTTTTTCAATAATTGCGAAGCATTGTAGGTACTTAAAAAATAAAGTGAAAAAAAAAACATTTTTTGAAATTTTTCTGTGTTGGTACCACTTCAGAGCATACGTTCCTTATCTCTGAATTGGCTGGATTTTTTTTAACGGGACTTTCACTCGCTGATAGCTGATGTAATAAGGAGTAATTTTGACTACTTTGTGTCCCCGTATCTATTACCTATATATACACGAGTAAAACCACGAGGCGTCCGAAAGTATATACCTAATATAAAAATCAATATTTGCAATTTAAAAAAAAAACTTTAAATTCTCTTATTAATGGGTTAAGCTATAATCTAGATGGCGGCACTAAATAATTTTAATCTATACTAGATGACCCCTACAGCTTCGCCCGTGGAATATTTCGACCTCTTGTCGCACCTATTTAATCACGTCGCTTATAAATTCTACAATGATGCATAAAAATTTGCCCGATTTGTCAACATTAAAGACTACTGCTCTGCTCCCCAGTGTAGTAGCGTAATGATATATAGCCTATAGCCTTCCTCGATAAATGGGCTATCTAACTCAAAAATAATTATTCAAATCTCCAAGTCCTAAGTAGTTCCTGAGATTAGCGCGTTCAACCAAACAAACAAACAAACTCTTCAGCTTTATAATATTAAGTATAGATTGCCAGCTAGCAGATACGGTCGAAGAAGACGACATAAAGAAAAAGACAAAACAAAAAAAAAACAGAACTAAACAAATAAAAAAATAACAAGATTTTAAGTTTACTAACTACATACCTATTTTTATTTATTAATTTATTTATTAATGTGCATATTTACTTACGAGTATATTCCACTTTTTTTACTTTTAATGCATTTTATAAATATGTTACTTAATTTATTTTATTTATTAAATTATTAAACAATAAAGTGATCTTTTAAGGGTTCCGTTTATTCCTTTTAAGGTACGAGACCCAAAAATAATCTACGTATTTTGGTGTTCAGGTGACGGGCGCATGGCGGAGGTTATCCAGCACAGTGAGCGAATCTGTAGGTCTAAAACATGCGCTGCGACGCCTTCAGGCTGTTCCGCAGAGAGCAGCGCGCCTAGTGCATGCGTTGGTGGACCGCATGCGCGTCGGAGGAGGACCTATCGTCAACACCCAGCTAGGAGCACTGCGTGGACGGAAGCTGGTTACTAGGACGACTGCTCAAATACCTTACTACAGTTTTAAGGGTATTAGGTAAGAATAGAATATAAATATGCTTTGCACTGGTAAACGTTTGTTGAAATCATACATCACAGACTATCTACCCTCTCCTTCTCGTGAAGTAGACATAGCCACGTAAAACGTGTTCGTACCTTTGCAATTGGTCTAAGAAATACGTGGTACGAGCATACCTAATAAACCTAATTCCTAATGTACCTCCTCTTATACCTAATCACTGCCTAGCCGACGTCACCACAGACGGATTGTGTGTGAAGTCACAGTATAAAGAGAGAAACCCTATGATCTTTGTGACAATCGTCACAAAGATCATAGGGTTTCTCTCTTTATACTGTGACTTCACACACAATCCGTCGGAATTTCGGCCTCAATAGTTTTTCTTCGTGTCCATTGCACTGTTATGTGTCACCCACAAGCATTCGGACCACCTGGGGGCCGAGTCTACTATTTTTAGTCTAGTTCTAGTCTATAGCGGTTCTGTTGCGATTGGTCCAAAACTAGGTAGTCTACTAAAACTATTATACACTAGGTGACCCCCCCGGCTTAGCCCGTGACATACTTCGACCTCTCCTCGCACCTATTTATTCCCGTCGCTTATAAATTCTACAATAATGCATAAAAAATTGCCCGATTTGTCGACATTTATGACTACTGCTCACTACGGGGTCATCTAGTCATTTATAAAATCATCAACACCATAATTTATCTTGAAGTAATAACTTCAATCTTTTCTTAAATAAGTGTAACGTTTCATTTTTAATTTCATCTGGTATTTTATTATAAATTATTATACGCATAATGCTCTTTCTCAACAATGCTGTATTGAAGCTGCCAGTGTACAGTTGATACCTATATTGAGCTCTTAACTGTGTTGGTCTCATTGAAACATCAACTCTTGACATGAATAAACCTCGATTCATTTTTACAAAAGAGGCTACTTCCAAATATATATATTGATGGAAATGTTAATATTTTAAGTGCCTTGAATATAGGTACGCAGCTTTCCATAGACTTGATACCAGTCATGGTTCTGATAAAATATTTCTGCGCCTTAAAAACTCTTTCCTTTTCGCTACAATTGCCCCAAAATACAACACCATATCTTAAGAACCATACCACTAGACCGTGATAAGCCAATGTAACAGTATCTAAATTCACTTTCTTGCGTAAAGCATAAAGAACGTAGGCTGTGCTATTCAGCTTCTTGCATACTTTTTCAGCATGGGATTTCCATGTAAGCTGGCTGTCAACTAAAACACCCAAAAAGTTTGTAACATGTACTTGTTCAACGATTTGGTTATTATAGTTTAACGATATGTCCTGAGGCTGGAGACGTTGGAAAAAATGCATAGCTTTAGTTTTCTTTAGATTTATAACTAGATTGTTACTCAATAGCCAGTCAATTACAATATTTAATGTATCATTAATGTTATGTTTATTCTTTAATTTGTTGGAACATTTAACTATCACTGTGCTATCATCCGCGAATAATACCATGGGTTTTTTACGAACTGTGGTAAATCATTAATATAAATTAGAAATAATAAAGGGTCGAGAACACTGCCTTGCGGAACACCAAGTTTAACTTCCCTATTGTCAGATAGGCATTTGTATTCAATTTTACGCCTAGCACATACCCTTGAAAATTTCGTAGCTTGCTTACGGTTACTGAGATAAGATTTTATTAAATCTCAAGCATTTCCTCTAATTCCATAGCGGTCAAGTTTCTGTAATACACTCCCGGACACCTAAATCGAGCCACCTTGATTTTTTTGGTTTGGAGTACTGTAACTTATAAAAGATGTATGTAGAAGGAAAATGTTTTGATGCAGTTTTGGAGCTGGTATCATCATTCATTTAGAGTGCCACTGTTTTTAATTTGAACTACAGTTTATTAAAAAAGTCGAGTTACGTTGAAACAAGTCCATATTTGCTTTTTTCAAGGAAATAATCTAATCGATTTTTAAAAGTGCTCGGACCGTTAGAAGGCGACTCAATGAACGTCGTTTAAAGCCCCATAAGGGACCCCATAAGGGATCCCCATAAAGACATGTTTTACATGAAAAGAAATGTTTATTTAGTAACTTGTATTGGCTCCCAGTGCATTTATGACAGCTCTCATACGGTTTGGCATAGAATTAATCAATGTCGTTATGACATGTTGAGGAATGCCCTCCCATTCGTCCAAAATTATATTTTTGAGCTCCTGCATGGTTTGCGGGGCGGGATGATGAGTTCGAACACGCCTCTTCTGCTCATCCCATAGATGCTCTATAGGATTCATATCAGGACTTCGCGCTGGCCATCTCATAACAGTGATACGAATGTCATTTAAGTACTCCCTGACGATTCCCGCAGTACAGGGCCCTTGAATTATCATGCATTAAAACGAAATCCAGCATATGGCATCACGTGGTTCTCTAAACATTGGCGAATGTATCTATTGCCATCTAAGGGCGGCAGTCGTGGTCCCGTCACTACCTCTACCTCAGTTTTGCCTTCCATAGAGATTCCTCCCCAAACTGTCCATGATCCTCCACCATAACTCACTTTCTCGTCAATACTGCATTTCGCGAAACGCTCGTTCTGTCTTCGGTACACCTTACTCCTTCCGTCATTACCGTATAGCATTATCTTGGACTCATCTGTGAAGAGAACCTGGCTCCACTGATGTCGAGTCCAATTTAGATGTTCGCGCGCAAACTCTAGACGGGCTATTCGGTGTGCTCGTGTCAATTTGGGTCCATTGGCTGGCTTATGGGGCTTTAAACCACGTTCATTGAGTCGCCTTCTAACGGTCCGAGCACTTACAGCCACTCCGTGAAAGTCCCTGAGCTGTTCTTGTGTCTGAACAGAGTTAAGGCGTCGATTTCGTAAGCTAGTAGTGACAATGTATTGATCTTGTCTCGCCGTTGTCACTCGGTAACGAGGTCCTCCTGTTCGCCGAACGAAGCCGCCAGTCTCCAGGTATCGGTGGTACACTCTTTGAACAGTGGAACGATTTATGTGAAGTTGTGAACTCACATCTCGCTGACTTAGCCCAGATTGAAGAAGTGCTACAGCTTGCGCGGCTACTTCAGGTGAAGTATCCTTAATTTTATAGCCAAAAACGGTTCAAATTATAGAAAAATAACTAAACTAAACTTTGGTTAACAACAATTGCGAAAATTCAAGCCTAATCGACATTAAATTGCTTCAAAAACAACTTCCAACAGTCATTATTTTTTCAAATCAGTGACCAAGCTCGGCTTTTGTTCTTTATTTTAAATTCTAAAATTAAAATTTGGAATAATACATACGGGAAAGACGATGAAATATGCCAGCATTAAAAATGCATAAAAACCTTTTTGTTATATTGTATATAATTTGTGTATTTTTGGGATTCTTTGTGGCTCGATTCAAGAGTCCGGGAGTGTAGTATATAGTGATTAACACAGTCAAAGGCTTTTGTCATGTCTGTATAAATCCACAACACTCTGTGTTTTTTTTTTAAATTGCTTTCATGATATCATCTGGTAACATTTGTGCTATGAATATCGAGTTTGGGTTGCGTTATATATTGATAATAGAGTTTATATTATTAGAATTAGCCGCCCTTAGGTGTTCAACAAAAAAAAAATATTAAAAGAGTTAGCAATTTCTTTCACATCCTTAATGATGTTGTAATTTTTCTTAATTTACAAAATTGGCTCTTTGATGTGAGTTTTACCATTTATAATTTGCCAAGAAGTTTTACATTTGTTTGTTGCTTTATTAATAAAATGGTTATTCTGGGGATTTTGAGTTAAATTAATAATTTTCCGAAATCTCTGAGAATATACCTTAAAATTAATTTTGTTTCCATAACATCTGTCACTGCTTCTGACTACAGACTCTTACTCCACGTGATATCCATTTAACTTTATTTGCGGGTTTTATAGTAACAACCTTACATGGAAAACATAAGTTATATAATAGTTGAAACAGCTCAAAGAAGTTATCATATGCCTCATTAGGATCCACAGAATCCAGCACCTCTGAAAATGATAACTGTTTTAGGTAACTTTTAAACCTGAGTAAATTAGCACTAGATAATTCTCGTTTTTTAATACGCCATGAACTTATTCTACAGGTTTTATTTACATTGATTTTAATAATTTGGGCTGTATAATCTGATATTGCAAAGTCTATAACCTCTGTACAGCATTTAGTCTTAAAATAATGAGCAAAATTATCTATACAAGTTTTGCTTATGGGTCTAGTCACCTGCCTGATTGCTAACTTCAAGTCATTGAAGCGCTCGTGGCCCCGCGGTCTCAGTGTTCGGTAAACGATCACTGAGGTACGCAACTTTCACTATGGCTGGTCGTCGGATGGGTGACCACTTTGTGGCATTTACATTTGCGAGCGTTTCCGTGCTTCGGAAGGTACGTTAAGCCGTTGGTCCCGGTTGCCAGTAAAATGGCAGTCGTTAAGCCTGGTTGAAGGCCTTATAGGCGGCTTAAAAAAATTTCAACAGCAGGTAGCCACAGCCTGCGTCTGTCTATTTCAACACGGCAATGGGCTCACCACCTATTACGTGGGACAGGAATCCACACGGTGAAAAGTGGGCATATAATATGCCTCTGCCACCCCTTCG
The DNA here is from genome assembly GCA_948477245.1 of Thumatha senex. Lineage (NCBI taxonomy): Eukaryota > Metazoa > Arthropoda > Insecta > Lepidoptera > Erebidae > Thumatha > Thumatha senex. The sequence continues at coordinate 11,395,702 of OX419743.1, forward strand.
GGGATAAGGCGTGATGGATATTTATTTTATTTTAAAATCGCCGCATAATAATATTGCATTTTGCTTTGAGAAGCCAACCTTTTAAGTACAATTTCCAAAGTATTACAGAACAAATCAAAATTGTATGGCGGTCTATACATACAAATAATTATCAAATTCTGTTTCACAAATTCCACTGCACAGCATTCCAGAACTCCTCGAATAGATAACTCAGCTATTTCAGTCAGTACCCTGTACTGATAACCTTTTTTGATCAGAATACAGGCTCCTCCACGCTTCTTATTGGTCCTTTAGTAATATGCAGCAAGTCTATGGTGCGGTAAATTCACTAGTCCCTCACATCCAGATTCGATAAAGTGTTCTGTAATGCAAACCTCATCGACGTCGACCTTTCTTTTGGAAAGCTCTTACAAATGAATGAGTAGTATGTCGGATTTATCTAAAATACTCGTACCTGCTATATTTTGATGAATAATGTTCTATTGTTTACGAAAGAAAAAACTCATCCTCAATTGCAACAGGTGTTAAGTTTACTAATTCCTTGTCTAGCCCTAGGCACAAAGGACTTGTATCATTTAGAGTGTTGTGTTATGAGCTAAATAATTCATAATCTATCAGAATATTGTTAAAATCTGCTTATAAATGTTCCTCCATCCCGGTTTATTCACGTTTCCAGTCAAGTGGCAGTGCCCAATTAGTTTCGAAAAAATATGCAAATTTATTTTTTTCAATATCCATTTGTAAGTGGTTATTAAAAAGTTCAACTTTGAAGTTATAAATTGGTGATCCTTTTATGTATGATGGGGCACAGATGACCACGTTGGTACTAGTTAGGTTCTTTAGTGAGTCATGTAATGTCTTCAACAAAGTCATATAATCACTGTTCAAAATATTACTTTTTCAATTAATATTTTGAATATTTAAAAATAAGTTTGTTATGTTCGTAAGATTATAATATTTTTGTCCTTTACTCTATGTTGAATACTGTATCAGTAAAATCTAATCTCTATCCTAAATCAATATTCTTATTTTTAAAATTATAATTATAACATTACAATTATAATACAAAAAAAAAACATTTATAATTGAAAAATGTTTACGTAAGCATGGGGGGAGGGGGTAAGAGCTTTGCTTACTTTTGCTGACAAGGGGGATGGGGGGGGGGGGTAAATAATTGTAATAAATCTGCTTACGTAATATTTGAACGGCCCCACGTGTTACACTCGTGCTGTACACTCTATTCTTGTATTAAAACAAAGAGCGACAGGTTTAATTTTCCAAGCCTATCTGAAATTTTACTACCAACAACAATATACCAACCGTGTTACTGTCAAAGAGACGGCTGAAAAGTCGACGGAGCTTTCTCAAAACCACAGAGGCACTCAAGAGTCACCCTGAGGAAGCTCGGTGTAAGCTATGGCTCCATAAAACTCAGCCTTCTGCAGCGTTCTGCCGAAAAACTTTCTAAGGGGCGTGACGTCCCCTGGTTCTCTTGAAAGTCTCTCAACCGACTACAGACGCAAGTTCGCTGGATATCAATACGAGCAAATGGGGGACACTGAATGCAGGTGCGGCTCAAACCTACAATCCATGCCGTACTTGCTGGTATACCCAACACCATGCACTCTCCAAGACCTTTGGGTCGCTACAGATGACGGCATTAAAGTGGCAGAAGACCAGAGTTATGTAACTACACAATTTGTTTATTGCCACCAACACGACGAAGAAGAAGACTGCTAACTGGGACCAACGTCTTAACGTGTTTCGTAAGGCGAACTATTAGGGCTTCAAAAACCTTTAAAGATAAGATCTTTAATAATGAGACTAACCTTTTCAGATTCGAAACGTTTTTACACTATGTTGCGAGAATGAATAGCCGTGAACAGACTTTATTGACATTTGAATTATAGACGTAGGTACTTCGCAAGAGTTATTTACTCGATCAGATTGGGAAATAGTTCAAGGTCCTGAACTATTTACCAATCTAATCTTGTGGTGGAACACTATGACACAGTTGCTTTTATTTCTGTAATATTTATGCAGTGAATGACAACTATGATTATATTTTATATACTACTCGGGATTTCACGCGAAACAATTTTGTACTTACATTCACCGACGTTTCGAGCGAAGCGAGTGAAGTCCCGAGTAGTATATAAAATATGAGTATAAACTGCGAAAGTTTAAAAATAACTATGATTATGTAATGTACATCGTACGTTGTGAATGAGTCAATTAGTCGTTTATAAATATCTCTACGTCTTGTCGTCAGAGTAATAATTTGTTTAATATTAAAGAATTTATTAATAGGTACTAAATAATAAGCAAGTAGAGCGCAAGGGAATTAAGTACACCGGCCTCTATTGCGTTACCTAATTATTTAGGATTGAGGGGGATGAAGAGTAGAAGCGTGCACGTCGCCATCCCTGCCAGCTACGGCTGCAATTCTACTCCAACACGAGTGCCACCAGGGCGATTACTGCTAGGGCGTGCCCCCGAGGCGACGCGCACCAGTTCGTCCCCGCTGGTGCGAAAAGTGTGAGCCAGAGCGGCGTAGGGGACCGCCACCCTACACGCGCGGCCCGACACGGCGGGAAGTGGAGGATGGAGTGCAGGGTAGCTGCGTGGAATGTTAGGGGAGGAATGACAGATAAGATGAATGAGTTGATGGATGTTATGAATGAGAGAAAGTTAGATGCAGTGTGCTTGACAGAGACCAAGCGCAAGGGCAGCGAAGTCTTGGAGCTCCCGGGTGGGATGCTCGCGCTTTGGTCTGGAGTACCAGAGAGCGAGCATGGCAGTCGGGGGGTTGGAATTTTGCTGTCCTCGCGATTGGCCTCCGGTATGTATGAGTACAAACTGATAGGTCCTAGAATCCTCTGGATCCGTGTAAAACTTGGTTTGACGAAGATTTTCCTGGTAGCTGCTTACGCGCCAGTATCTTCGTCGAACGCGAGTGAGCTAGAGGACTTCTGGGAGAGTATGAGAGAAGCTCTAAATGTGATAGAAGGAAATGAAAGACTTATAGTATGTGGAGACTTGAATGGATGGGTGGGTACCGCTCGCGATGGTTTTGAGTCGGTACTCGGGAAGTATGGGGATAAAAGGGTGAACGACGCTGGCAAGCTAATACTGGCATTTTGTAAGGAAAAGGATTTGTTTGTGGCGAACACAATGTTCAACCACAGACAAATTCATATGTATACGAGGAGATTTAAGTCAAAGAGAAGCATGATAGATCTATTCCTAATGGATAGTCGGCTCCGTAAACAGGTGATGGACACAAAGGTTTATCGAGGCGCTGAGCTGGGATCAGACCATTACCTAGTCATAACTAGGATTAGGGGTCTGTTCGCGGGTTGGCGTCATCGTACCCAGTGTCCTGAACCTGAGCCGACTTATAGCATCAAAAGCTGGAAGCTGCAGGATGCATCCATTAGGGATAAATATAATGAAAGGGTAGCCGAAAAGCTTGGCGATGTCAATGTAAGCAGTGAGAATGTGGAAAGTGTATGGCAGAACCTTAGGGATAGTATGATAAATGCCGCTGTGGAAGTGTGTGGAGAAACGAAAAGAGGCAGTAGTAATAAGCGTGATGCATGGTGGAATGAGGAAGTGAAAGAAGCAGTTCGAATGAAGAAGAAAGCATGGCTAGACTACTTAGCCTCGCGGAATGATTTTAATATGAAAGAGAGATACAAGCTGCAGAAAGTTAACACGAAGGCACTTATAGAAGAAGCTCGTGAAAGGTGCAGAATGAAAGCGGATGAAAGGTTGTCGTCCAATTTCCGGGATAATGCCAAGCTCTTCTGGAAAGAGGTAGGCAAGACCCGGAGTTGTTCGGCAATCTGCAGTATGAATAAAGTGCTTAGTGTTAACAATGACGTCCTAACAGACCAAAGTGACGTCCTGCAGAGATGGAGTGAATATTATGGAAAGATGTATGCAAGAAAAGACAGAGATGCCACATCGGGAAGGGGAGCTCACTTCGATGCTCCGGATCCCGATGTCATTGAAGTCATTAGTATGAAAGAAATAGAACAAGCGATAAGAAGTATGAAATGTGGTAAGGCTGCGGGAAAAGACAGAGTCACTGCTGAGATGATCAAGTACGGTGGGTCGCGTGTCTGGGACACACTATGTCTGTTATGCAACTTGTGCTGGCGGACGGGTGAGGTCCCAGATGACTGGCGAGTAGCAGTTGTAGTACCTATTTACAAGGGGAAAGGCTCGCGCCTAAACTGCTCCAGCTACAGGGCGATCAGCTTGGTCAGCTTAGCTAGTAAGGTGTATGCAAAGGTTATAACGGCACGAATGCAAGAAAAGTCTGAAAGGTATTTATGGGAGGCTCAATGCGGATTCCGACGTGGAAGAGGTTGCATGAATCAAGTGTTTTCTCTCCGCATGATCGCGGAAAAGTTTCTGGCTCTTAGCCAGAAGGTTTTCTGCGCTTTTGTGGATCTAGAGAAAGCATTTGATAACGTTGTGAGAGAAACGCTGTGGGACTTGCTGCCAGGATATGGTGTGGACGGCTCGCTACTGCGGGCAATACAGTCGCTTTATAGGGACTGTAAGGCTTGCGTGCGAGTAGGGGGGGATGTGTCACCTCTTTTTGATGTCTGTACAGGCGTCAAACAGGGATGTGTCATGTCCGCCTGGCTGTTCATAGTGTATCTGGACAGTTGCCTGCAGAAGTTGAAAGATTTTAATATGGGTGTGAATTTGGGTGACTTTACAGTAAACTGTCTGCTGTACGCTGATGATGCGGTGCTCATGGCCTCATCAGAAGCCGACCTTCAGGCATTAATCACTAATATGAAAGAGGGGTGTGAAAGTAAGGGTCTCCGCTTGAATGCAAGTAAAACTAAGGTTCTAGTATTTGAAAGAGGTGACGTAAGAACTAAATGCGAGATTAGGGTAAACCAGGAACGTCTCGAGCAAGTGAATGAAATTGTGTATTTAGGAAGTATGTTTAGCGCGGATGGAAGATGTGATTCGGATGTGGAACGGCGAGTAGCTGCCGGAAACAAAGTTAACGGTGCTTTGTCCCAGTTAGTAAAGCGACAAAGCATCGTAAAAGAAGCACGACTGGCGATTCATAACGCAGTGCTAGTGCCAACTTTGCTTTACGGTAGTGAAACCTGGGTATGTCTGCAGATGCATGAAAGTAAATTGAATGCTGTGGAGATGCGATCACTTCGAAAGTTGTGCGGCGTTACCTTGGCTGGCCGAATACGTAACGAAGTGATACGCAATTTGGCAGGTTTGAATGAAAGTGTCAGCGTTAAGCTGGAAAAGGGCGTGCTCCGTTGGTTTGGACACGTCCAACGAATGAGTGAGGAACGATTGACGAAGAATATATATTGTTCAAAAGTAGAGGGTAGAAGGAGTCAGGGTAGGCCGAGACTTACATATGAAGACCACGTGAGCAGATTGCTCAAAAACGGAAAGGTCAAAAGTACTCGGATACCCAGACGTGCGTGTATGAAGCGATTGATGAATCTCGAAGAAGCGAAAGAAGTATGCATGGATCGCGAAGCCTGGCGATCTGTCCTCTCTGACTACCCCGTCAGGGATACAGCGTGAAGATAGTTAGTTAGTTAGTTAATTATTTAAAAACTAGTTGACGCCCGCGTGGTGAAGATTTTCAGATTTTTCCGTTTCCCACAGAAACTTGTTCCCAGGTTAAAGCCTATGTGTTATTCTGACGTGTAAGCTATATTATTGTAGTAACAAACATCCATCCATGCTTACCAACTTTCGCGTTGAAAAGATTAGTAGGATTGCTAATGTTATTTATAGAATTTCGCGGTTTATACTCATATTTTATACACTACTCGGGACTACGATAAAATATTAGAAGGATTATATACAAAACAAATTCCTCAGTCTCATCAGTCAGTCTATTCACGATAAACTCAAAAACTACTGGACCGATTTTTCTTTTGTTTTCTCCAATGGATAGAGTGGTTCTTGAGAAATGTTTAGTATATAATTTGTTAGGTTTTGTATACATTGGCTAAAATATAACGATACTAGTTGACATCCGTGGCTTTACCCGTGTAGAGAAGATTTCTCGTTCCCGTTTCCCACAAGAACTTGTTGCTGGGATGAAAAGTAGCCTATGTGTCATTCTGATCATCATCATCCTCTTGCCCTTGTCCCAATTTACTTGGGGTCGGCGCAGTATGTCTTCCTCTTCCATTCATCCCTCTTATTCATCCTCTGATCATTCACTCCTCTCATATTCATATTACTCCTAACACAGTCCATCCATTTTTTCTTTTTGCCTTCCTCTGGCTCTCCATCCATCAACTTTCATATTCACAGTTCTTTTAGTGAAATGACTTTCATCCCTTCTTATCGCATGCCCATACCAAGACAGACGGTTCCCTCTCATTTTTTCAGTCACAGGCGCCACTCTTAAACTCTCTCTAATGTACTCATTTCGTATTTTATCCATTCTAGTCACACCACACATGCACCTTAACATCATTCTGATGTATAAGCTATATTATTGTAAAGTTCCATTCTGCAGTTTTTATGTGAAAGAGTAACAAACATTAATTATTACAAACTTTCACGTTTATAAGTAGTAAGTTATTAAGTAGGTTTTGTTGAAGGTGTCGGCAAAAATTTTACCGTCTGGTAGCTTTCAACGGATACGCTACCTAAGCCTTTTGAGATATAACAAAATAATGTATGGTAAATGAAGCTTTATTATCTTGAACAAAAACACTTGTACTGTTCCACTTATTAATATTTTAACCTTAAATAATAAGGTTAAAATAATAATAAGTGGAACAGTACAAGTGTTTTTATTCAAGATGTGATGCAAGTTCCACCAAATGCCATCAATCAACAGTGTAAACAGTCTAAAGCTTTATTAAATTTAGTTAAGTAAAACATTATATTCTTTATAGTAAAATCCATTTGGAAACCGCTACCACTTGCTTTAGTTGTTAGTAAACAAGTAAGTAATACTCAATACTTAATATGGTGGAATTGTGTATCAGATGAGACTTTTCTTTAGACAAAGACATATTGTGACGCCTTTATATTATATACCCCGCCTTTATATTTTATATACCCCGATGGGGTAGGTAGAGGCGTACTATTCGCCCACATTTCACCGTATGCGCTTTTGGCCCACGTAACAAGTGGAGAGTTCATTGCCGTGTTGAAATGGACAGGCGAGGTTGTGGCGACCTGCTGTTGAAATTTTTCAAGCCGCCCATAAGGCTTTTCAATATGGGCTTAACGACTGCCATGTTACTGGCAACCGAGACTAACGGCTTAACGTGCCTTCTGAAGCACGGAAAGGCTCGCAAATGTAAGTGTTGTGACTGTTACTAAGTACGAGTATATATTTCTGGTTAAACCGATTACTTCTGCACCTAAAGCAGGCCTTTCTTCAAGCCACGTCAACACCTCTGTTACGCCAACCAATGCCTTTTATTATCTTACTAGCTGACCCGCGCAACTTCGTTTGCACCACTAAGGCCCACTTGCATGAATGTTGGGGTTAAATAATTTATTATAGAGTTAGTTAACTCGGAATTAAGTAAATAACTTTTTAACCCTAATCATGTCTTGCACCATAGAAAAATATCATCGCGTTAACTAACCCAGTGTTTTATGTCACTCTATGTCATCCAACCAAACATTAATGATTGAACAAAGAATGAAACAGGTATGTCTATTTCTTTTACACTACAGTTTGCCACATAAGATTTTTTCTTACACGAAACATTTTATTTTTTTCGTATTATGTTTGCCCGGCGTGTCCGTGTCACGCGTGTGTCACGTGCCATGGTATTGTCTGTCAGCTGCTAACTCAACGTTTGACGAATTAACCCTCAGAAATCGGTGAGTTAAAATTTTAGCGATTTAATCCTAGGTATACCTTTAACTCGGGGTGATGAAAGACAAATTAACGATTTAACTCGGGGTTAGTCAATACCTCCGAGTTTTACACGTTAACCCAAGATCGCGCAAGTGGGCCTAAGAGAAACACACAAAGAGAGATTAGTTAAAGAGGGTGGCGCATAGGCTATTCTTAGGAAACAACTTTTGAAGTATACTCTTTCTAACAACAAAGCACTGAATCGGAATACTATACATGCGGACGAAACTACGGGAACAGAATATACCTTTTACACACATTTCATCCTCTCTCGCGAAGGAACCGCGCAGAATATTGTATTAAAACAAACAATAATCTCAATGTGGAGTGCCTTACTACTGGGGAAAAAGTCTCATCATAGTCCAGTCCAAAAAACAGTAGTCTAGTATTTAAACTCAAATCATGCCAAAATTGATTCAGTATTCTCGGCTTGATGGTCGATTATAGAATGTCCTACAAAAAAAATTTTCAAATATCCCCAATAGTTGATGCCCAAGGCTCCGCTCACGCGAAGTTTCGTTAATGCACAAAAAGGATTTGTTGCGGCAAAAAGATGTTTTCCCGGAAAAAAAGTTAAGTATTTATAAAAGTTAGGTAGATAGTAAGCACGCCGATTTTTATCTAAATGTGATTAAATTGCAAACGTCTTAATAATAAAGAAATCTTCACAAACTTGTATATTTATTATATATGTAGGATTACATTCCTCTGGGAATACCGGGAATTCCTTTCTTGGTGTTCATCTAACGTAGGTACGTAAAAATACGTTCACCAAATTTCAGGCTGTGTATGGTTTTACACACGTAGTTCCGTTCCCGTGGGAATACCGGGTATTCTTTTCTTGGTGCTGATTCAAGGTAGACCCAATGAGTACTCTCACTAAATGTGTGATAGTTTAGGCTGTGTGTGGTTTCACCCGCGTAGTTCCCGTTCCCATGGTAGTTTAGGGAATACCGTTTTTTTTCTTTTCCAAATACTTAAAGTATACATTCACCGAATATCAGGATTCTATGTTTAATGCTTAAGTTGTACGTGTTTTACCCGCATATTCGGTTCCCGTGGGAACACTGAACTCACTGGTGGAGCTTTCTTTTAGCCTTATGAGATTCTTCTATAACAGGTGTACGTAAGTGCATGTTTCTAACTTTGAAAATGACGTACTTCCATACAACCGGTTATCGTTTATTTACTTCCCTAGGGGTTGAATTTAGCAAAATCCGTTCTTAGCGCAAACCTACGTATTAAGAAAAATCTTCATGCGAAGTTTGAGCTTTAGGAGTTTCAGAGATTTCGTGTTTATTGAGTTTTGTATAACCCCTATTTTATCACCTTATAGGTATTTTTATACGAAACCGCGATTCACGTGCCCATTTATTTGTAACCAAAAACAGGTGTACGTAAATTCATGTTTTTAACTTAGAAAATGACGAACTTCCATACAACCGTTTATCGCTTATTTCCTTTCTTAGAGGTAGAATTTCGAAAAACCTATTCTTAGGGGAAACCTACGTGTCAAAAGGAACCCCCATGCGAAGTTTGGGCTTCCTAGCTTTGTTAGTTTTATAGGTTTCGTGATCGATGACTCAGTTTTACCCCCTAAAGGGTAGAATTTATTAAAATTCCTTAACAGTTAATTTTTTATTTTTATACAGAAGCAGTTATATGAAATTCGGTGTTGCTATGTTTGAAAATGAAGAATTTTCCATATAAACTTTCAACCCTTGTTTACTCCCTTATAGGTAAAATTTTGCTAAACCGCGATACACTTACCCATTTATTGGTAACTAAAAACAGGTGTACAAAAATTCATATTCCTAACTTTGAAACTGACTAACTTTCATACAACCGTTTATCGCTTATTTACTTCCCTTGGGGTAGAATTTCGCAAAATCCCTTCTTAGTGGAAACCTACGTATTAAGAAAATTCTCCATGCGAAGTTTGAGCTTCATAGCTTTGGTAGGTTCAAAGATTTCGTGATCAATGAGTCAGTTAGTGATTTTGCCTTTAATATTTATAGATTATCGTAGTATCTCTAACAAAGTCTCTATGCTTTGGAAGGTACGTGAGCCGTTGGTCCCGGTTACCAGTAACATGGCAGTCGTTAAGCCAACGGAAAGGCTTTAAAAAAATTCATCAGCGGCTAGCTACAACATGTGCCTGTCCATGTGGAACACAATACAAATGGTGAAGTGTGGGGCTATGGTATGGCTCTACATACCCCTTCAGGGATTAAACGTATGATGATATATAGCCTATAGCCTTCTTCAATAAATGGGCTAGCAAACAAAAATGTTTCTAATCCGAACTGTTGTTCCTGAGATTAGCGCATTCAACCAAACAAACAAACTCTTCATTTTTATAATATTAGTATAGATACAAACAAATTCTATTCAAAGCTTTTCTGTTTACTTCAGTACCTATGTAGCAAGACGCGTATGTTTGAAATACAACATACACAATACAAAAATGGATACAGTAAAAAAAAAACTAACTAACTATCTTCACGCTGTATCCCTGACGATACATCCCGCGAAGCCTGGCGATCCATGCATACCTCTTTCGCTTCAAGATTCATCAATCGCTTCATACACGCACGTCTGGGTATCCGAGTACTTTTGACCTTTCCGTTTTTGAGCAATCTGCTCACGTGGTCTTCATATGTAAGTCTCTGCCTACCCTGACTTCTATATAGGATATATTTTTTATAGGGATACAACGTGAAGATAATTAGTGTATGTAAATAACTATAATAGGTACTTATGTAAAAAAAAACATTTTTATTGATTGTTCATTCTGTTTTCTTCCAACTGTGTCGAACAACGTCGTACGATATACGTCCGTTAGTATGTTGGTTAAACTCACTCGGCTCTATTACAACCTCGCCTACTGCTCGAGCTGAAAACCACCTCGTGCGTTATAACCACCGTAACGCACATGGTACTAATAATGTAATGTACTATTTCTTTATTTTCTATTGAGATGATAACTTTATAGACTCGGCGTCTTGAAAATTTCAACAGCAAGTAGCCACAAAATACACCTGACTCACCCCATATTACCTGGGACAAAATACAACCAATGAAAAGAGGACAGTATGTCTCTACCTACCCTTTCGAAAAATGGTATGATTATATGTATGTATATATTTATCACAAAACGACATTTCTACAATAGATACGCGCAGCCACCAAGCGGCTCGCTGCGGTTTCGTCCACCAGCGCCTCTTGAGCCATGGACTGGCGTACGAGATGCATTGGAAGAGGGAGCCGTGTGTCCTCATCGGTTCATGCTGTTCGACACCTACAAGGGTGATGAAGACTGTTTGTTTCTGAATGTTTATACACCAGCACTGCCTGATAAGATGTCTGGGTAATTATTTTCTACATGTCGTCTATAACTAGATTTTCGATTATATATAGGTTAATGATAATATTTTTAGGTTATAAATTATTTTCAATATGGTGTCGGACTAAATTCACCCGGTGACTGTTCTGTAGTTCTACATAAGTTTACTATACGTTTCATAAAACGCTTCCTGTGTTACTTGGGGTAGGCACCCACCAAGAAATGGTTTTTCAAAATTCCATCCCTAAGAGGGTAAAATACAGAAGGAGTCACGGGCTCTTGTATGGTAAAATACATACAGGATGCGCTGCTAAGTCATCGCCCGCTTTCTTCTAAATTACTCGCGCAAGACCCGCATAAAAAAGCAATATTTATTTCCTTAGATACAATCCAAAACTGGCGGTGATGGTCTGGATCCACGGAGGAGCTTTCGCCATGGGCTCCGGGAACGCATTCCTGTACGGCCCCGACCACCTGGTCGGCGCTGGAGTAGTGTTGGTAACTCTCAACTACAGGCTTGGAGCTCTCGGCTTCCTGAGCCTTGAGAATGATGAAGTTCCTGGGAATATGGGGCTCAAGGTAATATTTAATTATGTAAGTTTATTTTTTATAGTAGGAATTTTGTTAGACATGTTGTCTGGTAGAAATGGTTAGGTGCTGTGCGGGAGACTTGAAGAGACATGCCCTGCTATCAGTTCAGCTTCCTCTATCAGTGCCTTCGTGTTAACTTTTTGCAGCTTGTATCTCTCTTTCATATTAAAATTATTCCGCGAGGCTAAGTAGTTCAGCCATGATCACGCTTATTACTACTGCTTCTTTTTGTCTCTCCACACACTTCCACAGCGGCATTTATCATACTATCCCTAAAGTTGCGCCATACACATTCCACATTGTTATTACTAACATTGACGTCGCCAAGCATTTAGGCTAGCCTTTCTTTATATTTATCCGTAATGGATCCATTCTGCGGCTTCCAGCCTTTGATGCTATAAGTCGGCTCAGGTTCAGGACACTCTGTACGATGACGACAACCCTCGAACAGACCCCTAATCCTAGTTATGATTAGGTAGTGGTGTGATCCCAGCTCAGCGCCTCGAAAAACCCATGTGTCCATCATCTATTTACGGAGCCGACCATCCCTTAGGAATAGATCTATCATGCTTCTCTTTGACTTACACCTCCTCTCATATTACGTCTTAACCTATTGGGGTTTTGTTTTAAAAAAAATTAATAACATTTTTCATCTTTTTTTTATTTGTATTAATCGAAGTAATCACCCATTCAATCAATGCACCTTTAACAACGCAGTGGCAGATTTTGATGTTCGTCTTAAAGAAATCAGCTGGACGGGAGGCAACAAATTCTACAAAGGCATTTTGTACTGCCTCTCGGGTATTGAATTTCTTTCCAGCCAAGAAGTTAACCAAATTCTGCAAAAAGTAGTAGACTGTGGGCGGTGTCCGGTCCGGTGAGTAGGGTGGATGACGGAGAGCTTCCAACCCCAGTTCTTGCAACTTGGAGAACGCCTCCTGTGCAGTATGAGGACGCGCGTCGTCCTGCAGGAGCAGCGGAGAACTAGCGATTGACCAATGCTGTTTGGAGATGTGCCAGCTTCTCCATCATTGTGATCAGTTCTTCACAGTACACATCTGCAGTAATGCTTACCCCATTAGATAAGAAGCTGTGATGACATTGTGGCAAGCGACCGGATCTCCCGAAGACCGCGACGCGTACAGGGCTGCCAAGCGCGCCACAAAGAGAGCTGTAGCCAGAGCCAGACGAGACCACTTACAACCCTTGTATGATAAGCTGGAATCGTCTGAGGGGCAGAAGCTCATCTATAAGCTGGCGCGCTCCAGGGTCAAAGCGGCACAGGATATATCCAAGTGTCGCTGTGTAAAAGACCCTGAGGGCAACCTGTTAAGCGAAGACCTCGCGGTAAAGGAGAGATGGCGCTCGTACTTCCACGAGCTACTTAATAAACAGCATAAAGAGGTGCAGCCTCCGGACCTCCCTCCGAATCAGGGACTAGTGCCACCGGTAACGCCTGGAGAAGTCCTGACTGCGCTTCGCCGCATGAAGAATCGGAAAGCTGTCGGACCCGATGGAGTCCCCATCGTAGCCTGGAAGGCGATGGGTCCTCGCGGTGTGGGCATCTTAGTAAACCTTTTTAACCGCATACTCCTCAGCGGGCAGATCCCAAACCAATGGAGACTGAGTATTATTACTCCAGTCTTCAAAAGTAAGGGGTCAGTGCAGGAGTGCGGGAGCTACCGCGGTATTAAGGTGATGCCCCACACCATGAAGATCTTCGAGAGGATTATAGACTCTCGGATCCGGCAGGAGTGTACTCTCTCGGAGTGTCAATATGGGTTTCGCCCTGGCCATGGGACCACGGACCCTGTTTTTGCCCTGAGGGTTGTCGCAGAGAAATACAGGTCGAAGAACACGCCTCTGCACTGTTTGTTTCTAGATATGCAGAAGGCCTTCGACTGTGTTCCTCGTGCGATGATCTGGTGGGCACTGCGGTCCAAAGGGGTTCCAGAGGTCTATATTGACACTATCCGAGACATGTACTGTGACTCCGATTCAATGGTTCGGACTGCTGTTGGCGACACGAAACCCTTCCCCATCACCGTCAGGGTACACCAGGGTTCTGTCCTTAGTCCGCTTCTGTTCAGTGTAATATTAGACGAATTGTCGGACAGCATCAGAAACCCGCATGAGCAGCCTCCATGGTTGCTCATGTATGCTGACGATATTGCGCTGGCAGACGCGGACAGGGGCAGATTGGTGCGACGTGTAAAGGCGTGGAAGGAGACGCTTGAAAACGGCGGTCTGAAACTAAATGTGGCGAAGACCGAGTACTTGGCACTAAACTCGACAGATCCCACATCCGTCCGCATAGGCGGTGATTTGGTCGAGCGCACGGACCAGGTTAAATACCTGGGATCTGTTTTTCACACGTCCAGTGACATCGATTGCGATGTCAAGTCACGCATTGCTGCCGCGTGGGCCAAATGGCGGGAGATGACCGGTGTCATTTGTGACCCTAAAATGCCGATCCGGTTGAAGGGACAGGTCTACAAAACCATTATTAGACCTGTCCTTTTACATGGCAGTGAGACGTGGCCGATATTGGAGCGACACAAGCAGGAGCTGCGTGTCACGGAAATGAAGATGCTGCGGTGGATGTGTGGGGTCACGCGGATGGACCGCGTGAGGAACTCGTGCATCCGCGGCAGCCTTCACGTCCGTGACATTGCAGACAAGTTGCAAGAGTGTCGCCTTCGTTGGTATGGTCACGTCTTGCGGCAACCGCCGGGCTACGTAGGTAACAAATGTCTGGCCATGTCAGCCCCGCCGGGTCCCGGTAAGAGGGGAAGACCCAAGAAGTGCTGGCTTGACGTCGTAATGGATGACATGCGTGCCAATGGTCTCACTACAGGGGATGCCGACGACCGTGCGAAGTGGAGGAGAAAATGTAGGAAAGCGGACCCCGGGCGTCGCGAGACGCAACTAGGACAGACGCTCGGATGATGATGATGATAAGAAGCTGTGATGAATCACACCGGCGCTAGACCACCAAACAGTGACCATCACTTTTCTAGGGGTTAGTTTTCGTTTAGGGCATTGTTTAGGTGCTGAATCAGGATCCATACAACTTGCTGAGCGCTTGCGGTTATCAAATCCATTCAGCCGTAGATTGTGTATCATCAGCTTCCACAATCGCCTTTAATTCGTCATTGTCAACCAAAGTCTTCGGACGACCGCGAGGTTCATTTTTCAGGTCGAAATTTTCAGAACGTAAGCGAGCAAACCAATTTCAGGTGGTGCGTTGGTTTGTAGTGTTAGCTCCGTAAACGTCGTTGATGTTGCGTGCCGCTTATGCCGCGTTGCTGCCAAGACGGTACTCATATTCCATAAATACTCGAATTTTATACGTATCCATGATGACGAAAAAGATTGAAATGCGATGAAAATTTAACACTAATCAATAAACAAATGACTACTTTTGGAAAATGAATTCCATGTTTTTAAAATAATATTAATTTGCCTTGTCCCAATTAGTAAAGCGACAAAGCATCGTAAAAGAAGCACGACGAAGCGATTCATAACGCAGTGCTAGTGCCAACTTTGCTTTACGGTAGCGAAACCTGGGTATATCAGCAGATGCATGAAAGTAAATTGAATGCTGTGGAGATGCGATCACTTCGAAAATTGTGCGGCGTTACCTTGGCCGACCGAATACGTAACGAAGTGATACGCAATATGGCAGGTTTGAATGAAAGTGTCAGCGTTAAGCTAGAAAAGGGCGTGCTCCGTTGGTTTGGACACGTCCAACGAATGAGTGAGGAACGATTGACGAAGAATATATATTGTGCGAAAGCAGAGGGTAGAAGAAGTCAGGGTAGGCCGATACTTACATATGAAGACCATGTGAGCAGATTGCTCAAAAATGGAAAGGTCAAAAGTACTCGGATACCCAGACGTGCGTGTATGAAGCGATCGATGAATCTTGAAGAAGCGAAAGAAGTATCCATGGATCACGAAGCCTGGCGATATGTCCTCTCTGACTACCCCGTCAGGGATACAGCGTGAAGATAGTTTTAGTTTATAAATAAATAAAAATAAATATCCATCACGCCTTATCCCCGAAGGGGTGGCAGAGGCATATTATATGCCCACTTTTCACCGTGTGGATTCCTGTCCCACGTAATAGGTGGTGAGCCCATTGCCGTGTTGAAATAGACAGACGCAGGTCTAGTTTATTAATTTGAAATTATAAATCTTAGCCAAACAAAAAATATTTTCATTTGAATTGGCCAGTACTGTAGAACGGCAATTTCATAGGTAAAGATCTATTACATATGGATTTGTAATATATGTGGTTGAACATTGTGTTCGCCACAAACAAATCCTTTTCATTACAAAATGCGTTTAGCGTTTTGTTCCCATACTTTCCGAGTACTGACTCAAATCCATCGCGAATGGTACCCACCCATTTTAAGTTACACACAAAAATAAGTTACTTATAGTGTATAAGTCTTTCATTTACTTCTACCACATTTAGAGCTTCTCTCATACAATCCCAGAAGTCATCTAGCTCACTAGCGTTCGACGAAGACACTCGTGCGTAAGTAGCCACCATAAAAAAAATCTTCGTCAAACAGCTTTAAACGGATTCAGAAGGCTCTAGGACCAACCAGTTTATACTCATACATACCGAAGACTAATCGCGAAGACAACAAAATCCCAAATCCCCCCCCCCCCCCATACCAAACATAGTGGGAGCACCCCACCGGGGAGCTCTAAGACTTCGCTGCCCTTGCGCTTGGTCTCTGTCAAGCACACAACATCAAATTTATTCTCATTCCTTACATCCATCAACTCACTCATCTTCTCTTTCATTCCTTCTCTTACATTCCACGCAGCTACCCTGCACCCCGTCCTCCACATCCCGCCATGTCGGGCCGCGCTTGTAGGGTGTCCTTTCCCTACGCCCGCGCCGCTCTGGCACGCACTTTTCGCAGACAAACAGACTGATCAATAGATTATTTATTAAGAAGATTTTTCACAAGTCCTAACTTAGACAGAATGAAAAATCGCATCATAGTAGTTTATTTGCAGTTACTTTCGCACCCTAGTTCAATTTGAAGCCTGGGGTCTACTATTATTTAGCTGCTAGGAGACGAAATCGTTTGATTTTGATTTTAGGCATTTTTGGAAACGACTGCCGTCTGACCTTCCCAACTCCGGGCGGAGACGTTGCCTTGTCCGTTATTCAGCACCGCTTGCAGGTGATATCGCTTGGGCCTCTTATAACCAGTTACTGAAGGAACAATATCCTACTGAAATAGTAATCTAAAGGACTGCATGTTGTACGACAACGATACCGATACTTTCACTCGTTACAAAGTTTCATTAATTTTTGCGCAAAAACTCGATAGGTTTGCTGTATTTGTTGATATTATGTAGTGAATTGGGTTGGTCTCTTATGTTTAGTATATTTTATTGCTAGGAGCAATTATCGTTAGATATTTGATTTTCGGCATTTTTGACCTCCTAAGGAATGACCTCCTAAATGAAGCGCTCGTGGCCCCGCGGTCTCAGTGTTCTGTAAACGATCACTGAGTTACGCAACTTTCACTATGGCTGGTCCTCGGGTGGGTGACCACTTTGTTGCATTTACATTTGCGAGCGTTTCCGTGCTTCGGAAGGCACGTTAAGCCGTTGGTCCCGGTTGCCAGTAAAATGGCAGTCGTTAAGCCTGGTTGAAAGCCTTATGGGCGGCTTGAAAATTTCAACAGCAGGTAGCCACAACCTGCGTCTGTCTATTTCAACACGGCAATGGGCTCACCACCTATTACGTGGGACAGGAATCCACACGGTGAAAAGTGGGCATATAATATGCCTCTGCCACCCCTTCGGGGATAAGGCGTGATGGATATTTATTTATTTAAGGTCGTAACGGCGCCTGCGTCATCCCAATTCTGAACAAAGTAAGAGTTTGTAAATTATGTACTACGGATAAAATATTTTTTACGACCGACTGGCTTACTCTGCTTATCATACCTCTCTATGAAACTTATAGTATTGGTTTTTAGAAGTTTAACCATTTTTTAATAGAACTCATGTAAATACTAATATCAGTAATGCAATTAAATATAGACAAAATCGACACTTGCAACGTTACCCTTATTTGACTCAATATCACATTCCACAATGTTTAATTTGGATCTGCCTGGTCGTAGAAGAATTTGATCAGATTTCAAATCCAATTTCAAAATTTATTACTGGCTGCATGACAGTCTCTTCCAAAAATCGGCTGTTTTGCTCGCACTTATGTGCAAATCATTTCTTCATAAATTCGGAATGAAATGTATTTTTGGACCTACTTATTTTATGTTTACCCAAGTAAAGACTTCATGCATTCTGAACAAAACAATTTATTGTACAGGATCAGGTGATGGCCCTGAAGTGGGTTCGTGATAACATCGAAGCTTTTGGCGGTGACTCAGGAAAGGTGACCATATTTGGGGAGTCTGCTGGAGCTGCCTCAGTCCATCTTCACATGTTGTCACCTGCATCTCAAGTTAGTATGACCAGCATATTAAAAATTAACATGATAATAGGAGAAACACACACGCAAAGTTACAAAACTATCACAAGTATTGGTATGCCTAAACCAAACATTATTCAGGTTTGCGCAATTCCAGATTAAAATATTGCAAGACTATTGAATTTGCCAATAAATGGATGGATAAACATCGCGTCGTGATAGCCTCGCAGCGGCCATAGAGGTGGGCAATTTCACGCTGCAGAACATGGTGCAGGCCTTAGTCAGCAGCGTGTCGCCGTCGTCCAGGGTGATTGCTTTTCACGTTCGTTCACTTCGTGATTTAGTGGGGTGTGAATACTTCACAATTACAACAAAACTAAATAATCATATAAGTATCATTTAAATTAAATAATGCCTCGTTGAGTCGACTAGTGACGAAGGCTAATAAGTAAATAGAGCAGCTATTCATAGAGGAAATGCTGCCAGATTCTTGGGCACAATGCCATTTAAATACATGCCTAGTTTATATAGATAATGTTGTATTCTATGTACGATTTATTTATGTATGTCAATTTAATGGAGACTAAATACTACTATAGTATTTACTTAAGTCGTTCTTTTTGCGGTTCTTCCTTAGACTAACTACTAAGATCTTTCCTATTCATGTGTGTGACATGTTTATATTGACATGTATTTTTTATGCATACTTTTACTAGTACATTATTGCAAAGGCCGGGAAATCGCCAATTGCCATTACGGCCGAGGCATATTTAATGCTTTTCTCAAAACAATGCATGGAAATAAAAGAAAAGTTAATTACCTATATTTTATTTTATTCATATTAATAGTTACATTCGCCATATTGGGCAGTTACAGACCTACTAGAAGAAAATATTTTTGATTTTTTTTAGTGGATTATACGCAGTAAGATGGAAGATCTAAAAAAATATATATTATATGCGACTGCCACACTGAGCTCTAGGGTTCGATTCCCGGGTCAGATTTTTTTTTGCGTGATCCTTAAATTTTTTATTTCTGTGTTTGGGTGTTTCGTATGTATAATATATGTATGTATTTAAAAGTATTTTAGTTTCTTTATCAGTTGTCTAGATCCCATAGCACAACCTTATAGCTTAGTTTGGGCTAGATTGTGCTTTGTGAAAAAGTGTCGCAGAATATTTATTTATTACTAGTTGACGCCCGCGGCTTCGCCGCGCGTGAAGAAGTAATACAAACTTTCGCATTATTAAGATAAGAATTTATTTTAATAGTTGAATTTATTTTAGTAGTAAATTTTTTAATAGTTGACAAAACTTTTATGTCCCAGCATCCACCACTCCTACACATAAAACAAGATTAATGAACTCATTTTCGACAACAAAAATATACTTACAGTAAGCGTCTGCTCAAGAAGAATGATAAAAGAAATCCAATCAAAGAGTATCTAATAACCCCCCCTTTTTTCGAAATAATGACAGTATTTCTATGCATGTTTGAGAAAAAAATTTTAGTATTCTACACTTCTTCAATATTTTAACCCTTTAAGTCTGCGATTTTTTTTCTCCTCTGTCCACGCAATTGTTCTAATAAAATTACAAAGTTTTAGCTTCCCGTACTCATTAAAATCCTTAAGAAAAATAATATTTACCTAATTAGGATGTGATTATCCTAGCGGCACGCTATGGTGGCCGTTTTGATATATTACAATAGCTTACAATAGTGATGATATCTTACTTGTTCTACATAAGTACTCTGTTTTCTACCGTAGTAGAGATACCTACCCTCTAATGTGGTCGACTTTTCACATATTTCTACAAATAAAAAAATATTATGTGGTGTCGTGGGACACCAGGTAGGAACGAAGTTAACAAGTTCACGATTCAATTAATCATACAAAAAGTCATCGTTTGTACTAGAATTCGAACTCGGGCCTTTTGCGTCTTAGCCGAGCAGCATACCACCCAAACCACACAGCTATGTTGCTGCAATTTCCAAATTAGTGTTCAATTCACTGAGGTAAATAGACAATTTGAAAATCGACACAATTTGCAAAACAAACGACTGTCGCGCCTCATCGTCTCATTTAACGCTTTTATGCCACCCAATTTTTCTTACGGTTTTACTATCACATATTTTTCAGTTCGGTCGCGCAGCAAAATCCCTATCTCCTCCAAGCCTGCCATAAGGAACTTCGTTCCAAAATGTAATTAATTTAATTCGAAACTTCATGAAAGGACAAACGTCAAAACGGTCATCATAGCGTGGCGCTAATACTCTACTAATAAAATAAACAACAACTATACAGTTGTTGTTTATTTAATACTAATTGACGCCCGCGCCTTCGCTCGCGTTGAAAAGTTTTCCCGTTCCCGTTTCCCACAGGAACTTGTTCCCGGGATAAAAAGTAGCCTATGTTTTATTCTGATGTATAAGCTATATTATCGTAAAGTTTCATTAAAATCTATTCAGTAGTTTTTACGTGAAAGAGTAACAAACATCCATACAAACTTTCGCATTTATAATATTATTAAGATTAAGATGTTGTCTACTCGTATTATTGTAGGGGTTGTTCCACGCGGCGATCGCAGAGAGCGGTGTAGCCATCGCTCCGTGGGCGCTGGCGCAGGAGCCACGTGCGCGCGCTTTTGAGCTCGGCAAGGAGTTGGGCATCATCACGAACAACACGGCTGAACTATTAGGTACATGTCTTAATAGAATTTTATATTTTACTAGGTGAAAGTGACATATATTGAAATCCCGTCGCACCTATTAAAAAAATTGAATTCTGCCCGATTGGTCGACATTTATGCCTACTGCTCCGCTCTCCTGGGTAGTTACTACATGATATGTAGCCTATAGCCTTCCTCTATATATGAACTATAAATGGGCTATCAAGTAGTAACTAGATGATATGTAGCCTATAGCCTTCCTCCATATATGAGCTATAAATGGGCTATCAAAGATAAAAATAATTTTTCAAATCCGACCAGTAGTTCCTGAGATTAGCGCGTTCAACCAAACAAACAAATAAACTCTTAAGCTTTATTATATTAGTATAGATTTGCTTTTTATAATTTCTAATTTGTTGAGTCACCTTAGAACTTAAATATCTAATAATTTGAGTGAATGTTGTTGTTTTCCTGTATATTTGTATGTGTGTATAAATAAATAAATAAATATTGTGGGACACTTTTCACACAGCGCCATCTAGCCCAAAGTAAGCTAATATTAGGTTGTGTTATGGGATCTAGATGACTGATAAACATACTTATATATTTCTAAATACATACATATTATAGATAAATAACACCCAGACACAGAATAAACCATCGTGCTCATCACACAAAGTTTTATCCTGGGTGGGAATCGAATCCACGACCTCTTGCGTAGCAGTCGGATGCACTCCCACCGCGCCACAGTGGCAGTAACACTATAGCCACTAAGTATAAGGTTTTACACCAAAAAGCGAAGTACTTAAATTGTACTTCTAGGAATGTCGATATTTATCATGTCAAGAATCTTTGTTCTTGCCTAAATTGAATTATAACATGTCAATTAAAATGTACATGTAAATTTACCCATGAAAAATAATAATAGCTGTTAAGTTTCTTAATAAATATTTATTAGGATATATATATATATATATATATATATCTATATTAATATTATAAAGCTGGAGAGTTTGTTTGTTTGGTTGAACGCGCTAATCTCAGGAACTACAGGTAGGATTTGAAAAAAAAAAATTGTGTTAGATAGCCTATTTATCGAGGAAGGCTATAGGCCTATCATTACGCTACTAGACTGGGTAGCAGAGCAGTAGTCATAAATATCGACAAATCGGGCAAATATTTATGCATCATTGTAGAATTTATAAGCAACGGGATTAAATAGGTGCGACGGGAGGTCGAAATATTCCACGGTCAAAGCTGTGGGGGTCATCTAGTATATATATATATAAATAAAGCGCTCCTAGCCCCGCTAACTCAGTGTTCTGTAAACGATCACAGTGTTATGCATCTTTTCATATGGCTGGTCCTCAGAAGGGTGACCACTTTCTGGTATTTCCATTTACGAGCATTTTCGTGTAACATAGCATTCGTTAAGCCAAGTTAAAGGCTTAATAGGTGATTTGAAAAATTACAATAGAGGTTGTCCATGGGATAAAAAGGCATATGTTAAAATGTGAGCGTATAGTACGCCTCTGCCTACGCCTTTAGGCATAAAAGTATAACTGATAAGTAAGTATTAACAGAACATGTTACTCTTTTAATCCATGATATAGCAAGTAGCAGTGTGGTGATTTAGATTACGTAACCCAGTAGAGTAGGATGCAATGCATTTACGTCTCGTATCATTAAGATCCAACATTCGCAGTTTAAAATACAACAGGTTTACTGTAGTCGAACTAGACGCTATCGTGAAGATTATCTTAGATTAGAGAATGTAACTTTCTAATGGTGAATGTTTTTTTTTATCGGCCGGTAGCCTATTTATTTCAAACAAACTTACAAATCTCTTAAAACTATAACACTGTATCCCTGATGGCGTAGTCAGAGAGAACAGATCGCTAGGCTTTGCGATTCATGCATACTTCTTTCGCTTCCTGTAGATTTATTAATCGCTTCATACGTCTGGGTATCCGAGTACTTTTGTCTTTTCCGTTCTTGAGCAATAATCAATCCTTTATAATATTAGTATGGATATTCAAAACTGTATATTAAGGATCTTACAATCGCTAGTTTACAAAAAGTTTATTAAACAGGTTATCTTCGAGCCAGCCCAAGCGAACTGCTTGTGAAGGCTGGCGCTCGACTAGTGGGCGCTAAGGGCAAGTCAGTAGATCTACAGAGCACCGTGGCACTACCTTTCCTACCTGCGTTGGAGCCTGAAGCACCAGGAGCCTTCCTCACTAAGTCTCCAAAGGACACCGTACCCGGTGCTGACGTACCCTTCCTTGCGGGATACAATGCTCAAGAAGGCATAATTTTATTTAGACGTAAGTACGTTATTCCCTTTGTTCGTTCCAGGGCATAAAGAAACCTTTGAGGGTCTTAGAAGGTTTTTAAAGGGTCGACAGCGCGAGTGCTGCACCCTTAATGGGTCTGTATGCCTGTCTGCCACCTCAGTGGTATAAAAAAATCAAAAACCCCTAGGTAACCGGTAGTACTGCTGGTTTTATACCTGTGACTTCTTTGCTCCTAGTAGTATTACCATCCTGTCTATTAGCTGTGCTATTAGTTGGTTGTTGATTTGAAAATGAAAATAAAAAATCTTTGTTTATGTAGGTCACAAAGTAACATTTATGAACGTCAAGATTACTGCTTCTACATTTACATTTACTGCCAGATTCGCAAAGCAATAGGCCCAAAAGGCAACATTACTTAACGACTGCCACGTTACTGGCAACCGGGATCAAGGGCTTAACATGCCTTCCGAAGCACGGAAACGCTTGCAAATGTAAATGCCACAAAGTGGTCACCCATCCGTGACCAGCCATAGCGAAAGTTGTTTAACGCAGTGATCGTTTACAGAACACTGAGTCCGCGGGACCACGAGCGCTTCTTCTGTAACATTATGTTATAATCTTCGTTATTTTATATCACGTGTATGTAATCGAAAATTTTAGTACTTTGACACTTTGACATCCAACGACGAAGTACGTACCTATTTCTTAACACAGATAACTGACCTATACTAACGTTTAAAATATTTCCCACTGACTTTAAAACAGCTGTGACTGACCACAGGCTAATTAAGCACCGACACTTAAATTCCTAACAGACATTTTCCATGTGTCGCAAGCGTACGGAACTTGTCCTAAGCGAAGCCCTTGACGACCTCGAGCATTTTATACCTTCCTGTATGAATACGCTCCTGTGTCACTTGAGATTTCTTTCGTAACCGTTTACGTTAGGTACTATGGTCAACTTCACAAGTACTACCTTATCTATATATACTAACTGTGCCCCCAGGCTTCGCCCGTGACATACTTCGAACTCCCGTTGCAGCTCACACATCTAACCTATGACCCTTATCAGTTTAAAATATTTCATAGAAATTTTTGTCATCTCTAACGCCCTTAAGAGTAGATTTTTGGCAAATCTTGAAGAATAGGAGTACGAAACTTTATGTTTCTAACTTTGTAAAAAACGAACTTTCATGCAACCTTTTATATCATGCATAATTTAGGGATTGTATTTTGAAAAATCCTTCTTAGTGTGTGCCTACACTGTAAGGGTAGGTTTACTCAAAATATTCAAATTCCTAGGTGTAAGGATTTCGGCTAGGCGTTGATTGATGAGTGATTACCCCGTATTCTATTAATATAGATAACTAGCTGTGCCCCACGGCTTGGCCTGTTTTATAAACCCATTATATAATATGCTCGAATTTACAATAATTTATGGAAATCTGTCAGATTATTTTGACTAAGATCCCTTGGGTAGCAACATAGATACGTTACTTCTGAATAACTTGACTTTCGATTAGTAAAAACAATATTAAAATCGGTTCAGTAGTTAGAGTGTTAGATCACAAACATAGAATTTTTCTTTTAGATTGAACTACACTATAAGATTCACTAATAAGATTTTTGAATATTTATCCCCTAAGGAACATAAATTATGTACGGGAAATAAATATAGCACACTATACTTGCTTTAAAAATTAAGTGAATATTAGTTAAATTTTTAGACACACATAGGATTAGGGCCACATATGTCGAAGCTAGTGCAGAATTCACCTGTGTAGCGTTTTGTAACAGGCGAATTTATAATCGAAAATTTTTGAGAGTCCTAACGTGTGAAGAATTCCTGAGTAAAACTTTGGATTGGGACGTGCTGTAGATTACACATGAGTTGCAGTAGAGGAATTTAAGATTACCGATTAACCGATTGTCACTTTAGTCCTCTTCAGGAATTGTGGTGGTACTTGATTGTGAATATATTTCAATGTTAAATATTAGCATATTAGTTTCGTGCCTATAATAATTTAACAGTGAAAATTTTCTGAGCCACGCTCTGCTAAGTGTGCACTAGCTTAGTCAGCTCAACATATGACATGAAACAGGCTACTTATGTCATATTATAGACCGATACAAAATGAACTTGTCATGTTCGAGTCATTGCGTTACGTCATACTCACCCAAGTCAACATTGGCATAATTTCACAGATTTCACTATGACTCGTGTTTTATTACAAAAATCATTCTAGAAAGAAACTGTATTGGATGATTTCTTATGAACGTAAAATTAACATTATGAGAAAAATTCGGCATATTTTTAGAACATTGTTGGTACACGGATAGAGGTTTATTTATTTACTTGTGAATCCGTTGACCCCGGCTGTTAGTAGCATGGTAGTTCAGCCAAGTTAAAAGCCTTATGGGACAGTTTGAAAAATTTCAATATTGGGTAGCCACAACCGGCTCCTGTTCGTTGTAACACGGCAATAGACGGCACGGCACTCAATGAGTCATTGAGCCAAAAATATAACTGATCAAGTTTGGACGTATAGTAACTTCGGAGTAAAAAGCGTAACGAGGCTACGAACTATGATAAGTGTTTTTTTTTTAAATAAATATCCTTGTTCAGGATATTGACGGAGAAGATATATTGTGCGAAAGTAGAGGGCAAAAGTCAGGGTGGCCGAGACTTACATATGAAGACCACGAGAGCAGACTGCTCAAAAACTAAAAAGTCAAAAGTACACGGATACCCAGACGACAGACGTGCATGTATGAAGCGATTGATGAATCTGCAAGAAGCGAGTACGCATGGATCGCGAAGCCTCTCTGAATACCCGGTCAGGGATATAGCATGAAGATAGATAGGGGCGAGCCTAGTCCTAACGTGCCTGACTGCCCTGGGACCGGGCGACCCCAGAATAAGGCTAGCCTTACCTAGACAAGCGGGGCTCTGTCTAGGCGGACTTTGAATTTCCCTTGCCACTCGTGGGCACGCAATGGATAATGAAAATTTAAAAATTCGGAATGGCGTCGATGTGGTTCGCAGCCCGTCACGTCTCGTCTCGATAGCCACTTTGCTACATTGAATGTTAGAGGAGGAATGAAAGACAAAATTGATGAGGTATGCGAGATGATGCGAGCAAGACGACTTGATGTTTTGTGTGTGAATGAAACAAAGAGGAAAGGATGTAACACCACTACACATGGAGCCTATACAGCCTACTGGTCAGGTGTAGCCACAACCAGTACAGCGAGCCAGGGTGTCGGTGTTCTACTGTCCGCGAGAATGAATGAATCTGTGACTGACTATGAATGTGTGAGCCCAAGACTCCTTTGGTTGAGGTTGAAGGTTGGACTTACCCGCATCTTTGTTTTGGGCGTTTATGCTCCGCAAGATGCGCGGTGGCGGCGATCTTCAAGAGACCAAAGTGAGAGACAGGCATTTTGGGAGAGTGTGAGCGATATTCTGAGTAAATGCAAACGGAACGAGAGAATTGTAATGTTAGGTGATTTTAATGGTTGGGTTGGAGTGAATCGTGATGGATATGAAAGTGTATTGGGCAAGTTTGGTGACGAACGAGTGAATGAAAATGGTGAGAGTTTGCTTGAAGTATGTTTGAAGAGGAATCTTGTGGTAACTAACACCATATATAACCACAAACAGATTCATTTGTATACTAGACAAGAGGGATACCAGAGAAGTATGATTGATTTTGTGATTGTAGATGCAAGACTAAGAAAGAAAGTCCTAGACACCCGGGCATACCGCGGTGCCGGGATTGATACAGATCACTTCTTGGTTATCAGCCGAGTAAGAGGTCTGTTTCAACGGTGGCGGCATCGTGTGTGTGAACCTGTAAGTGTACTAGAGCGCATAAAAGTTGAAAATTTGCAAGAGATGAGCATAAAAGAAGGATTCGTGAGTAAATTGAGTAAGAAATTTAAAAATTTAGATGAAGTATGTGAGATTGAAGAATTATGGAAGACGCTCAAGGAAGGTCTGTTACAGAAACATTTAATCCCCGAAACAAACATTTGCGGATCACACATATATTTGTATCGATTTTTTTTAGGCTATAGTATGTTGAATTGCATCCGATTTTAACTATTAATTATTTTAACTATTAATTATTAATTATTTCCCTTTCATCAATAAAACGTTGAGTAGGTTTTATTATTTTACATTGCTTTTTATATATAGGTAGATGACCTCACGATTTTTTGCAAATAAAATAACATCTATCATATTGAAAAAAGTGTTATGTAATAACACTTTTTTAATTAAATAGGATGACGCTGATGATGTAATATAATCCGACCTAGGACGATTTAACCACTAGTCCAACTGATCAACTACCGCCATCTACAATTACATGTCACAGTCATTTTCACTCCACTAGTATAGTTAAACATAAATAAATGTGAATACTCTGACTAGCGATGAAAGGATTTAGCTCAAATTGACGTAGAACTAACGTAGTGTGATTATATTGTCTTTAGTAAGACTAAGAAGTTATTTTAAAAATCCCACATTAGATAATGTCACGGGTAAAACTAAGTCCACGGGATTCTGAGAAAACGTATTTGAAAACCATTTCCTTTTTTTGATGTCAGTTCTAAAGTATTGACAAAAGAATGTTAACAAACTATGTAAATAAATAAGATGTAGGTCAATTATTATATAACCTATGGAGGTTGTAGATTGCATAACATAATTTATTAGTTTGTCTCTCATTAACCATAGGCCTAATAAATGTAACATCTACTCAACCTCAAAATGAGTAATAATGCGGGAAACGTTAAGTAATTGTATAATATATGGGTAATAATTTCTCATTTCAAAAACTTGTTACTTGGATCATTAATAAGCGTCTGTAACAAAATTAAAAAGTCGGCCATTTGTATATTCGTGGATTTCAATTACAAAGGAATTTTCAGAAACCATAAAATAAAAACTTTTATCCCATTCCAACATTTTTTAAAGGAGTATTCATTCCAGCCAATCACCAACGATAAGAGTGACGGAAGGAACCAATTCCGTAGATGTTGCTTATTACAACTAAACTTATATTAAAAATATATCTACAATATTGTCCACAGGTCTGCAGCGAGACCCGAAGCTATTAGAAGACTTGGAGAAGGAGTTCCAGCGTGTGGTGCCTCCAGAGCTGCAGGCGAATGATACTGTTACTGCCAAGCTATCTGATTCCATAAAAGAATTTTACTTCCATCAAAATCCAGTTGACGCGAAGAATGTTGATGGCTTAATTGATGTAAGACAACATAAATATGGCTACTATCTCAGTTTTTAAGTTCCTGTTGTATCTAACGTATTTATTGTCAAATAGAAAACCACTTTTATATATTTTGAAAACGATAAATAAAATAGTACCTATCACATTTATGTCGGTAAAGGAATGTATTGAATGACACAAATGGGTAATGTGAGCGTATATATGCCTCTGCCTACCCCTTCGGGGATAAAGTCGTAACAATATGTATAGTACGTGAAGGAATGTATTCGAGAAAAATTATGTTACCAGTTTGTCGATATAACTTATATATATGTACCGCAATGAGTACTCATGCCAAATTTTCTACTAAGAACTCGTACGAGTTTCTGAGGTAGAAGCGGTAAGACAGACGAACGGCCGGACATGGATAAACTAAAGGTTCTTCATTTACTCCTGAAGACAGGTTAAGCAGTTTGCTTTTCTCGGTTGCTAACATTAAAGTTGTTAAACTAATTTGAAGGTCTTATACAATATGCCTCTGTTCATTCCAATATAGCAATAGGCTGTGATGAGCCTATTGCTATATGGCTAATAATATAGGACATGAAAAAAATTTGGTTAAATTTGTGCATTTAGTATGCCTTTGACAACAGATTCGAAATAAAAGGCCTGACTATATAATAAGAATAAATAAATAAATAAATATAGTTGGGACAATCCACACAACGCCATCTGATTCCAAACTAAGCAGAGCTTGTAGAATGATAATCAGATAACTGATAAACATAGTTATATATTTCTAAATATATAAACCATCGTGCTCATCACACAAAGTTTTATCCTGGGTGGGAATTGGACCCACGACCCCTTGCGTAGCAGTCGGATACACTCCCACCGCGTAACAGAGGCAATGTAGTATATGAAGGAAAATTATCTAGTGCTAATACTGTGCCAATGTATTTTCCAGTTATTTACAGATGTCATGTTCCTGAGACCAGTACTAGAAACTATACGTCAACAAGTGCAGAGTAATCGTACTAGCCCAACTTATTTCTACCGTTTCGCCTTTGACGGCGCATTGGGGCTCTTCAAACGAATGTTGGGCATCACCCACCCTGGCGCTTGCCACGGGGATGAGATGGGCTACCTGTTCTACTTCTCAAGATTAAACTACAGATTGGACGATGACTCCACTGAGCTAGCAGTGTCGAGGAGAATGGTGCAAATGTGGACGAACTTTGCTAAAACTGGGTAAGACGCATATTTTCCTCCTCTTATTCCTTTTCGTTCCCGAACAACGCGTGCTAGGCAGAAGTGCCACTCCCATTTAGTGGAAAGAATTTTCGCTAGAGACGAGCGATTGAAAAGATAGTTTCTTTGTCGAACGATAGTAACCTGGAAGGCTCTGCCAGCGCACGTGTTTCGTTCCTCTTACAGCCCCGGGTTCTTCAAGCGGAGCGTGAAGAGGCACTTCATTGAGCCGCCAACGTGAGAGTCATTGTGGATTGTGACAGTGGTTGTCAATTCGCTAAATGTCGCCATAGCTTTCCACCGGCTTTTCCGTTTAGCACGCGAAAGGGACGGGCGGCGTCACTTTCGCGAACTAAACATAAAAAAAGAAGAGTAAGTCTCCAGAATTCTATAAATACTTCAGACTACATATTTTATAGATTTCTGGAGTTTAGTGTAAGAGGCCCCATCAAGATCTCAAGGGCTCAAGTGAGCTCAACTGCTAGTGGTGCACCTGCTGACGAATCAACGACGCAGGTAGTGTAGTAAGGTAGGAATTTACGTTGACGACGCGTCATAAATTCTTATGACTTACTGGAAATTGCTCTGTACTTACTTATAGTCATCTTGGTAATCTTAGGTTTCTTTCCTGTCCGTTTTACGTAGGTACAATAAAGTAATATTATTTGTATTATTATTTACTTCCTATCGCACCGCTCGCTATAGACAGGGTGTTCACCCTCACACTTTGCGTCCATAGCGCACGCATACGATTAGGTCCGATTGAGGCTTTATTCCGCGCACGCTTAGTTTGTGGAATGAACTCCCTGTCTGGGTTTTACCGAACGTCTACAGTATGGGGTTGCCAACGTCCATAGGCTAGCACTTTCCATCAGGTGGGCCGTATGCTTGGCCACGTCAGTGGTATGAAAAAGTGGACAACATACAAAAGTGGATGGACATTATTTTAGTGGCTACTTTTACCATCGTCAAGATGTAAGCACTGTTACTCTTTAAACTATGATTACTGTGAACTATGGTTAGACCAAAGTTTTTATTGCAGTTGTGATTTACAGAGGATGAGAGAGATGGAGTATGGCTATGGAGTGTAAGAGTGAGATAAGTGACGATTATAAGAGCACGCACTGCCCACACGCGGACCTCTTAATATCGTCATCATCGCTTCTACTGGAAAATTGTATTACAGTTTGTTGGCAAATGTATGAAACGCTGATGTATCAGGTAATAGAAAATTGGCCCTGAGAGATAAATGTACTTACACGTATAGAAAAACAAATGTTTATTTCAATTTCTACAGAACCACAAGTCAAGTAAAAGTAAAGGTAAGAAGATAGATAATCAGGGTCGCGGTTCGACTTTGAGCAGCAGTTTTAGAACTCCCGTCGTACGCAGACGAGATCGGGACTTTTTTTTGAAGGGCTTTTGCGAAGATGGAGCCTCCGCACAGGCCGCCGTTTCCCACTCCTGTCCGCTTACAAACTGTTGCTCTTTAGAAGTCAGGTAGAATGCCAATTTAGGTCGCTGCTGTGTTTGGTTTCTCTGTTGTTCAAACCAAAGCTCCACAGGTTGGCACTTTCACCCGCGTGAATGTAGTTCCAAAGGACAAATATAGGACGACAGTAGGACCCTAGAAACCCGTAGGCTAACATTAGTGTCAGCACAGACAAGGTCACTCGCCTCATGCACTCTAGCCCGATTGGCGTTGGTAGGTACCTCACAATGTTTTTTACGAAATTGTGTTAAAATACATGAAATTTATTTTGTGTTGAAAGGGTAGAATTAGCAAGCGAACCTTGCCTTGATGCCTTGAACTTGTGAATCCTTGATCTTGTGATTGACACGCGGCGAACCACATTCGCTAGATGACATTATAATAAGTTCTACGTTTAAAATGTTTCACTGTTAATAATTTAATTGTAATTGTATAACAACAAGAATTCACATCATTACATGTATTTAAAGTGTCACCTCTACCTTTCAGGAATCCAACGCCCCCCATCGACTACGAGTCAGTATTAGACTTCAAGTGGCCAGCAGTGAACAGCACAGACGAAGTAAGCTACCTCGACATCACGGGGAACTTCACTATAAGGACGAACCCAGAGCCAACAAGGATTGAGTACTGGGATCAGTTGTACGAAAACTATGCCAGTAACCGACGAAAAAACATAACTACCGTCAAAGAGTGAACGTGCAATTTTGTGATCTGAAGTGTTCAAATAATAATTACGTTCCTGTCGATGTGACTAAATATTAGCTTATATAAAAAGTGCTACTCGCCAAGAATTAGATTTGATAATTGACGTAAACCATTCAGTAAAAAGATTTTTATGCGCATAGGTGGAATGCAACAAAACATAGGTCTCCCGAGAAGAACCCCGTCTTGGGTGTCATTTGCCGGGTGACTATAGTCCTCTCGCCTAACCGACTAAGATAAAGCGGAATATCGCGAAGCTTTAGTGTGCGGTCTGGCCAAGAGCCTCACACAGCCAACCAATTTACTCCACCGCAGGGTCACCTGAGCATCATCCAGTCATCCCCGAGAAAAAAAAATAGAAAAAAAAACGATACTGTCGTATTTATATAACGTATTGATCAGACTTGATACCTATTCTACGGATATGTTCTCTACTCGGAACCCTTAGATATCCTTGAGGGTGACTCCGGGCGCCCGGGGCAATACAGATAGCAACCTTATGTTATAAGTCGGTTCGAGTCTCGCATAACATAAAATACCGGGTATGTCTTGGCTAAGCTTAGGGCACAGGGCTAACTCATCAGTATTGGCAACGCCAGTATCACCCCGGGCCCCATTTCTCGATCATACGATTTGGAAGCGTAGACGTAAATTTACAGGGAAATTTCAACAACAAATTTACATCTGCGCTTGACAGTCATATTTATCTACTACTAGCATTAATTAAATTATGTTGGTAAACTCTGTGAATGTTTTTGTCAGTGAGCCTAAATTGAAAAGCAACCCCCGAACTATACAATAAATACAGTTGGTAGGGCTACCAACTGTATTTATTGAGAGGGAGAAATGTCTTGTTTTGTATGATAAAGCTATTCGTGTTTTGTACTGAGGGTTGAGAGAGCGAATGAAAGTAAATAGGTAAACAGCAAAGGACTCAATGGGTTTGTGTGATCTCAAGTACAGGAGCAATTAGTGCCCAATAGAAAAGAACTCTCGTGTTGTGCAATGTGAAAGTGTTCTTGATTCTTCGACAGAAGCTTATCCCAATTCTGTTTAAAGAAATGGAAAATCAGCTTGTTTACTTACAATGTAAATAAGCTTATTACTAACTATTCTAACCGTTTTTGTGAATAAGTACCTACCTTAAGGATTTAGTATTTTTTGGTAATAGTGTATATATAAGCTAAATATTTGAAATAAATCTTAAAAATAAGTGTTATATTTGTTTTCCTAATAAACCCCATAGTCAAACAAAATGGCCGAAAACAAAAAAACTTTAATCTAATTGTTTCTATTTATTTTTACAAATTATAGTTGTGCTGTTTCTAAATAGTATAGTTAAACTGGACATTCGGGTCGCCCGGATGATCTTTTTTAAACTATCTTGCGAAGATACCTCCAGCAACAGGTCGTACTCATAACCAATCTACATAAATATTATACATACATACATATTGTCACGCCTTTATCCCCGAAGGGGTAGGCAGAGGCATAATAAACGCCCACATTTCACCGTATGCATTTTTGTCCCACGTAACAGGTGGTGAGCACATTGCCGTGTTGAAATGGACAGGCGCAGGCTGTGTCGACCTGCTGTTGAAATTTTTTTAAGCCGCTCATAATGCCTTCAACTTGGATGGACGACTGCCGTTCCACTGGCAACCGGGACCAACGGCTTAACGTGCCTTCCGAAGCACGAAACCGGGGTGGGTCTAAAGGGCCGAATAAATTTAAATAAAATGTGTCTATTTTTTATATTTGATTGACAATTAGTTCCTATCCAAGTCTGTTAAGTTGGAGAAAAATGCAAATGGTGAAAAGTGGGCGTAAGTATAATACGCCTCTACCTTCTCTTTTTGGGAATGGCGTGACTATATGTAAGTATGCACTTGTTTAAATATTAATATATTCACCACGAGACAGTTATGCAAACTAAGAAGTATTACAGGCGATCTTCAAATTGAGGGTTTACTAAACCCACTCTCGCAATAGTACTTGCACATTATAATTATATGATATATGTATCGTATTAAGTACCTTCCATCATAGTGATAAGAAAAACGGCAAATTCTAGATGAAATGTCTGGTTTTGACTTGGTAAACTAGTACTACCAAAGAACAATAAACGCTGGAGCAAGAGGTGACAGTCTACTTGATAGTTCAATCTGTTAGTTTTATTGACAGAGGAAGGAATCAGTCACTACCTCTCACATTGCTCTCACAAATATGAATAAAATTATCTAAAAGCCCAGTTACAGCTGTAGTTTTTTTTCTTCTTGTTTTTTTAATTACGCAGCGTCATCTAGCCCAAACTAACCTATAAGCTTGTACTATGGCATCTAGACAACTATTAAAAACACTGATATATTTCTAAATAGATAGGTAGGTACATATTATATAATAAGAAACACCTAAAATACAAATTAGTGTAATCTAATGAAAAGGAGGTTATACAAGCTTGGTTGTATGAAAATATACGTATGGAGCACAGATATAACTATTTGTTCTGACCCGGGTATCGATCCCGGGACCTCAGCACAGCAATCGCATACACCACCACTTACGCCACCGTGATAGACGATAATCGATGCAGTGAATCGCGGCATAGGTTTTAGTAGGTATATATGTGACCGGAAAATAACAAGAACCGCAAATTTATAAATTTACTATGAAATTTATAAATAACCTTACCTAACCTAACCGAAAGTTTATAAATTTACAAGAAAATTTTAGTAACTTTATATATTTGCGGTTTATGTTATTTTCCGGTGACATATACAAAGTAGACCATTTGTAAAACTCCAGCAAAATGTCAAGACCAGGTAGCTAACAGCATAATCAATAACGATAAAGTTATTCCATTATTTTAATTTTAGGTCTGATAACCTAACCTAACCGAAAGTTTATAAATTTACAAGAAATTTTTAGTAACTTTATATATTTGCGGTTTATGTTATTTTCCGGTGACATATACAAAGTAGACCATTTGTAAAACTCCAGCAAAATGTCAAGACCAGGTAGCTAACAGCATAATCAATAACGATAAAGTTATTCCATTATTTTAATTTTAGGTCTGATACCTACTGCTTGAATTATAATACTATGCACCTCGTGAAAATCACAGACGATGGGGAAGGGCCGGTGCTAGCTCCTTTGATCTTGACCTTTCCAACCGCATTAATGCGCACACGTACTTTATCCATTGAGACATGCCATACTTGACGAAGAAGAGACCTAGGACTCCTTCTAAGCAAACCCATGGCGCAGCTCGACAGTATAATGCTGACAGAACCTGCTCCGTAACAAATTGACAAAAATAAAAGACACGTCGGTGATAAGGACGTTAGCTATCTACTCCTTGCTATTTCCTGGTGTTTAAGACATACGCAGTATTCGTGAGTGATGGGATGCCAAATAATCCTGCAGATGTGGTTGATAACGATCGCAAAAATATGACACCTGTATGCCCATATTTCTTATTATCTTCGCCAGGAAAAATACAGTCCTACAGTATCTAAAGATAAGGATTAAAATAAAAAACAGTAATTTAAAAAGTTATTTCTTTTTAATCAATACAATGATTATTTTCTGATTATTATTTAAGCGCTCGTGGCCCCGCGGTCTCAGTGTTCGGTAAACGATCACTGAGGTACGCAACTTTCACTATGGCTGGTCGTCGGATGGGTGACCACTTTGTGGCATTTACATTTGCGAGCGTTTCCGTGCTTCGGAAGGCACGTTAAGCCGTTGGTCCCGGTTGCCAGTAAAATGGCAGTCGTTAAGCCTGGTTGAAGGCCTTATAGGCGGCTTAAAAAATTTCAACAGCAGGTAGCCACAACCTGCGTCTGTCTATTTCAACACGGCAATGGGCTCACCACCTATTACGTGGGACAGGAATCCACACGGTGAAAAGTGGGCATATAATATGCCTCTGCCACCCCTTCGGGGATAAGGCGTGATGGATATTTATTTATTTATTTTATTATTTTACAGTTATTAATTAATTCTTACGAGCTCACAAATATTAACTAAAATATGAACTTAGTAAAATCTTTATTTTCTTACGAAGAAACTCTGTCTTTTGGTAGGTTTAAATAGCTGGTCGGACATACTGGTTAATACGCAGAGACCCTTGAGAATTTTTGACCCTTGGGACTTATCTAATAGGAAATGGGACCCTCATTCGAACATATAGCTGTAGTTGGGAGAGGGAAGACTAACCGGTCAACAAAGGCAAGCCTGTTGTGACATTTGCTGCACTCCTGAGATATAGACCCACGATTTGTACTACACCGAAAGCACCTTCACCAAACAGAAATACTGTCTTATATAAGATAAAATGTCCTATAGGGTCTAAGATAAGATAAAATTTAAACCATTATTGTACAAAGTTATTTATTTTTAATTAATACAATAACCTTTTATTTTACAATTTTTAACAGTTATTTATTGATTATATTATTGTAAACCTAAAACAAGATTTCCATAACATTTAGATACACTGGGTATTGAACTATAACATTTTGTGGCCTCTGTACTAAATTCGTCCCTGATTACTTGAAATAGCATTAAAGTACAAAGTGTAACTAAATATACAAAAAACTTAGCTGTATATGACGACAGTAACCAAACGATTTATGGAACAGATACTATGAACAGTTAGCAATAACCTTTTCAAGTGTTCACCAAGAAATTTCATCATTTTGGATACAAATCTTAGTGTAACAGTACGTAGTCGTAAGTGGTACATAAATTATCCATGAAAAGTTATTCCTGGTGATTTCTTGTTCACCACTCTATGTTTTGTTTGAATAATTGAACTGTTTACATATTTTTTTACTACTTTTGTTACATTTTACAATAATTTTATGTAATATTTTCACTTCGATACATAAATCTTTGATTCAAAGATGACAGCGACGGTTGACATTAGTTAAAAAATTGGCTACACGCTGGTTGCTGTCAAAGTGTGAGTTCGATGTAGCTACACAGAAATAATAAAGATAGCTTTATACAACAAATGGCAAGAGTGAAAAGAATAAAGTATTACACTATAAACAAAGGAATATGTTTGATCTGCTTACTCTTCTATATCTGTGGTATGGAGCAAGGCTCTAGCAGAGAGCGCGCGAATAATATGTTTTTTTTGCTCTGTGACTACAATAGTTTCTCGATGTGCATTTTAGTTTTCATAATGGGTCTGACAAAAG
Source organism: Thumatha senex (assembly GCA_948477245.1). Classification (NCBI taxonomy): domain Eukaryota; kingdom Metazoa; phylum Arthropoda; class Insecta; order Lepidoptera; family Erebidae; genus Thumatha; species Thumatha senex. Next base: position 11,432,875 of record OX419743.1, read on the forward strand.
TTTTTGACTTTAAAAACCAAAAAAATCTACAAAAATACGAGATAAAATGTTTTTGAACGTTATTAAATTTAAAAAAATTGGCTGGAATATTTACTATCAAAGAGCGTGTATAATGCGGGTGACCGCATACGTCACAGCCCTGCTCATTCAACAGTTGCGCTCTCTCTCTCTCTCTCTGTCTCGCCATGTCGCAGTCTGTGCGAGGCTGTGACGTCATAATGGGCGCGCCTAATTTCGGTAATTCAAAAAAGGACTATAACTTCTAGTCGTTAAAACTTCGGAAATACTGCATGTATTGAAGTGAAATAAAAACTCATGAAATGTACATGAGCTACGCTCCAATTTTAGTTGTATTTGACAGTAATATTTAGACTCTTTTGTGTTCTACATTCAACTTTCCGTTGCTCTAACGTCATTCCATTACAAGTGGGGAAAAATCAAAATACAGATTACTGAGACTGAGTAATGAAGATGTTGTAGAGGTGTACCTACCTCTACAACATCATAATACATTACTCACGTAATGTAGGTATTACAAGTAGTGTATTACGTGTTGTTCTTGTTACCTCAACAAACACAGAGTCATACAGTTTTAGAAGTTTAATAAAACCGGTAAAATGGAACAAAATTCAGTCAGTCTCATTTCATTTGCGCTTTATTACTATAGTTACGATACAGCTAAGAAGGCATATATTTCTAAAACATGTATAATTCAGTGAACGTTCGAAGAAGTTTGTTAGACACAGCGCAATGTGGAGAGAAAATAAGGTAAAAAATACTTATTTGATACCTATACTTTGTCATGAAGAATTATTTATGTACTGCGTTATCACAACATACGATAGGTATTGTCACGCTTTTATCCCCGAAGCGGTAGGCTAAGGCATACTATACGCTTACATTTCACGGTATACATTTTTGTCCCACGTAACAGGTGGTGAGCTCAATGCCGTGTTCAAATGAACAGGCGCAGGTTGAAGCAACCTGCATTTTGAAAATTATGATTCTGCGATCATCTGGCTACTTACGAACTTTAGTCATAAAGAAAAAAAAATAATTTTCTCATAAATGTACATAGAAAACACTCAAACTCCGATAGATATAAAAAATAATTTGCGCGTTAGACAATACTTGTTGCGATTCGGGGTTCGAACCCCAGACATCAGCACAAGTCTTATCACTTACTACTGCGCCATCGAGGCATGTTACCATGTCTGATTTGATAGTCGTAGACAAAATTCAAATAGATCTAATAATAATAGATAGATTTAATAATAATCTTAATATAATTATAAACGTGAAAGTTTGTATGGATGTTTGTTACTCTTTCACGTAAAACTACTGAATGGATTTTAATGAAACTTTACAAGAATATAGCCTATGTGTTATTCTGATGTATGCATCAGAATAACACATAGGCTACTTTTTATCCCGGCAACAAGTTCCTGTGGGAAACGGGAACGGGAAAATTTCTCTACGCGGGTGAAGCCTCGGGCGTCAACTAGTAATTAATAATCTTGATACATAAGTAGTTATTGTAACAGAATTCCTTTAGTTATTAGATGATATAGTCTTATGGAAATAGTCAATGTTATTACGCTGCGCTGGTGCGAGGTGCTATTATAGTAATATGGCAGTAGTTAAGCTAAGTTGAAGGGCGGCTTGAAAAGTTTCAACAGTAGGTCCCCACAACCTGCGCTTGTCCATTTCTACACGGCAATGTGCTCACAACCTGTTACGTGGTACAAAAATGCAGACCATAAAATATGTGTGTATAATATATGCCTCTGCCATCCCTTCGGGGATAAAGGTGTGATTGTTAATACCAAAGATAATTTATAGGTAATTAGTTGACGCCCGCGGCTCCGCACGCGTTGTAAAGTTTTCCCTTTCCCGTTTCCCTCAGGAACTTGTTTCCGGGATAAAAAGTAGCCTATGTGGTATTTTGATGTGTAAGCTATATTATTGTAAAGTTTCATCAACATCCATTCAGTAGAATTTATTTTGTTATAATATTAGTAGGATAATACTTTTATACAAAAGAACAAACCAAAGTTAACATATTTGTTAATCTTTATTTATCTAATTTATCATTTTTTAAATTTTGCAGCCTTGATAGAAATAGATGCAAGGTGTACGACAATATTCTCGAACTAGTGGGCAATACACCCCTTGTTAGATTGAACAAAATACCAAATGAACATGGACTTCTGTGCGAAATTTGTAAGTATAGCAACTAAAGCAGACCCTCTCATGGTATTCCCTAGAAACAAGAAACTTAAGAGGATTTTTCAGAAATACGAAATACTACTTTGGATGAAGCCCGTACTGTTCTTTGCAACTGCGGGATGTCATGGTCAAAGATCCTGTTCTCTAAAAGATGCTTAGTCGTCATATCACGCTTAGCATAAGCCTTAGGTACAGGTGCATCTTACATTCAAAAGTATGAAATTATTTCGACCGGAGCGAGAATCTCGTACACGATTGCATGCAGATGTATGAGTTTTGATATGATTTAGTCAAAACATACTTCATTTCAAGTTGGCGATAAAAAATGTTTTAATGATGACACTTTCGTATAGGGTTTATTCATTACTAGGGGGTTTTTACCGCGTTATAAATGAATAACTACGAGAACTACCTCTTTCTAAAAAAAACTACGTATTACCTCTTTCCAACAGAAAGCTGTTCCTTGCAACAAAAGTAGTACAGGTGTTAATCCAGCATCTCAGCTACCTTCACATCAAATTTTATTCAAAATGGTCAAGCCGTTTTAAGCATGTACAAAATACTTTTGTTTTGTGGTGTAAAAATATGTACCTATAGTATAGTTAGTTGTTTTTATGTCAGAATATTCTTGATTTCCTATTTCAACGAAAAAGAAGTTTCTACCACAGCTGCTGGTATATTAATAACTATTGTAACCCTTGAAGTACCTATTTGAGACGTTTGAAGATATATCTGCATCTGCATAGGTTTTGTTTCTCAGTATGCATTTTTTGATTCCAGACGCAAAATGTGAGTTTCTAAATCCTGGTGGGTCTATAAAAGACAGAACAGGAATAGCAATGGTTAAAGATGCAAAGAAATCGGGTATCATAAACGATACAACTAGAATTGTAGAAGCTAGTTCGGGTAATACAGGAATTGCTATTGCAATGAATGCTGCAGTTATGGGTAAGACGAACAAATTAATAAATCTCATCGGAAGTTTTCACCATTTAAGCCCTTATTTTTATACGTGTGAAAACCCTCATGGATGCCATGCCGGACTCCGACTAAAACCACGCGGTGTCCTTCCATGTGACTATGGCCAGGAGTCTCGGGTGAGCTGTCGGAAGGATAACCCCAGGTCTCCCGACGACAGACTTTGCCGCCACACCGGCCTCGCTTCAAAGTGTTACCACCTACCGTAAATGAGACTTTTTAATTACAACTGATAAATAAACTTACATACATACATACATATGGACACGTCTTTATCCCCGAAGAGGTAAGCAGAGGCATACTACTCGAATACGCCCACATTTCACCGTATGCATTTTTCTCCCACGTAACAGGTGGTGAGCCCATTGCCTTTGCATTGTGAGCCCATTGCATGAAACTTATATATCTCTAAACACATACATAGAAAACAATGACAAAATAATTAGAGAGAACACCAATAATATTTGTTCGAACCTAGGAATCAAAACTGAGACCTCAATCACAGCAATGGCCTGTACCACTGCGCTACCGAGGCCAGTCTTAAAATGTTTAATCCTTCTTAGCCATACCATTTAAAAATATTACTCCTCTCTTCTTGGTGTCGCCCTTCTTAGTTAGATATATAGCTATTTCTGAGGTTGAAAGAAAGTAAAGGGAGCACCACTACAAGGATACCTGTGCCGGCGTCATGCGGTAATCAGCAGAAGTATCACTAGCAGATGAAACTGGTCTACTAGTCAGCTTGTAAAAATGTAGGCATGTTTATTTTCCATTAAATAGAGGCCATTCTATTTGTCTGCCACTTTTCGCAATAAACCGTTGCCGAATTCGGACATCTTGATCTTCTGGGAGATTAGAGGAGAGAGGGATACACTCCCTTCAACTCTAAATTTTGAATCATACATTGCGTCGAACGCTCAATATTAGGCAAAAAACTATGCATTCTCTCAAAGGTGATACAGTATTTAACGCCGATACAGCTAGTCAACCTGTACAAGGCACAGCTTTGGCCCTGCATGGATTTCTGTTATCACCTCTGAAATAGCCCTGCTAGGTATCAGCTGGAGGCTTTGGAGTTGACCGAAATTCTGCGGCTGTTAGGATAAGACACTCACCAGATCACGATTGCATAGCCTAGAGCATCAGCGTAATGTAGCCAGCTTGTTAGTGTTCTTATCGCATGCATTTCAGAGAGTGTACCTCGGAACTGCACAACCTGATTCTACCAACCCCCTTTTTCCATCGGTATAAGATAGATGCCACCAAAATGTTCACAGAGTGCTTCAAATCAATGTTCCTCATACGTGCGGCATTTGCATGGAAAATCTCTGACTGAGCCTGTAGTCTCAAAAAAGTACAACTTGAACGTTTTCAAATAAGTATAGAGAAATTAGATTTCTTCTTGGTGAGCGCGCATTACGCACGTATTTAGAACTATGTAGCAGTGGGCGTCATAAGCTGATTTGATATATGTATTTTGTTTGATAGACGTAGGTCAATTAAAATGAAGTTCATTCAATATTATATTCAGGTAACAAATGCACTATCCTTACTGGGGAGCAAAACTCTTCAGAAAAAGTAAATACCATGCGCTTATTGGGAGCAGAGGTGATTTCTGTCAAAGGTGATGAAATAGAGGCAGCGAAGCAAATGAAACGGGAAAATCCTGACACCGTAGTTAACTTGAACCAGGTACGTAAATGATTAATCACTTTTTAAAATTCTTAAACACCTTATCGCTCATTAGGTAACCCCCACAGCTTCGCCCGTGACATACTTTGAACTCTTGTCGCACCTATTTAATCCCGTCGTTTATAAATTCTACAATAATGTACTGTGAACCGTAGACTTCGGAGTAAATTGAGGAAAAAGGCTAAAGATACCGTTTTGAGCGCCCTTGCCAACCACTACAGGACCATATTCCCTTCCCTGCCTCCATTTCCCCCCGATCGAAAAACCCCCTCGCTAAAAGTTTTTGGCTATATCAAGGATTGTCCATGCCTAGTTGCATGCAAATCCGATGAAAAATGCGATCTGTAGACTGATGGAAGGACGAACGGTCGGACATCGATAGCATTTTTCCCGTACCAGTGGACTTAAAACGACATAAATGACTACTGGTCCGCTGTTCCAGGGTAGTAGCGAGTTTGAGTGTTATCTATGTGTAATATGTATTGATTTAGAATTTTTTTTTTTGGCATCGCGGGGCTCTCTGTTATCCCTTTAGAGATAACGGCATGAACTATTGATAATCATAACATTTTCATACGCCAAATTTTAACATAACTTGTAAATATAATTTCAGTTCGAAAATATGATGAATCCTATAAGCCACTGCAAAAATACTGGAACAGAAATTGCATCGGCATTAGATAAAATCGATATGGTCGTGATAGGAGCCGGTACCGGTGGAACATTAACTGGAGTTGCGCTCAAACTGAAGCAGCAATACCCATCGTGTATTGTAGTTGCTGCAGAACCGGAAGGATCGACTTTATTTAATAGTGCAGCTCTCGAGTCCCCGTTTTTGGTAAGACAATTTTGTATATTATCAGTCAAAACTGGCCAGTTGCGGTAAACAATGATATTCACTTTGATAAACGCCATTTCATACGCGTTTATCTAGTTGATGCCCGCGGCAACGCCCTCGTATTTAAGTTTTACTATTCTCGTTTCCCACAGGAACTTGTTCTTGGGATAAAAAGTATAATAGCCTATGTCCTTTATCGGGCTCTAGACTATCTGAATCTGTACCAAATTTCATCTAAATCAGTTCAGTAGCTAAGGAGTGAAAACATAACAGACAGAAAGACAGACGCACTTATACGTTTGCATTTATAATATTAGTAGGAATCTTAAACAACGCACATGATGGTTACATTATACTAAGGTGCCGTAGGCTTAGACATCCTATAAATGAATTTTGATAACTAGTCGACTCGGTTAGGAATAGGACTCAGCAACCCTTGATTAGTCGCCCTACTAAGTACCGTAAAATAACACTGTTCTGTTTTTAAACTTTCGCGATTTTCAGACATATTCAGATCAAATCTTGACGTTCATAAGTGTTACTTTGTGACCTACATGAATAAAGATTTTTGATTTTGATTTTGATTTTCAGACCCCAATTTTTTTGAATATGATCACTGTTCTGACCTTAACTAGCTCGTGGGCAAATATATAAAAAAATCTGTCCATTAATAAATATAAAGACTAAACTAAAAACGTAAAATTTAATAAAACATTATAAAGATTAAGGGAGGATATTATGATGTTTAACAATATTCAAAGTATTTATTAATATAGGTGGAAGGTGTAGGAGGTACATGGGTACCAGAGGTATTGGATATATCTCTAGCAGACCACATTGAAATGGTCTCTGACCAGGAATCGTTTTTAACAGCAAGAGAACTAGCGAGAAATGAAGGACTACTCTGCGGTGTGTATATTTTTGTCTAAATTATTTGTTTTTTGTTCTATTTATTTATGTAATGCAGCGTAAATAATTACGTGTATATTTTTGTCTAAATTATTTGTTTTTGTTCTATTTATTTATGTAATGCAGCGTAAATAATTACGTGTATATTTTTGTCTAAATTATTTGTTTCTTGTTCTATTTATTTATGTAATGCAGCGTAAATAATTACATAATTCTTATAAAAATCTTAAATAAAAAAAATAAAAAAATAAGAAGAAAGAAAAATATAACACTTGGTGGAACTTAGTGGAACGCTAGCAAAATTGACTTTGGTTTCCGTGAAAATATAACAGAAGGAAATAAAATCATAGCTCATTATTAACCTCACCCGCATTCCCATTGGAACCCACGTCGAAATGATCAGAAGATAATTAGAGGGAGTTGGGAAAATAGATAAATTCCTTCCCTCCTTTATTGAGCGGGAGATCGCGAAGGCAACGTGTAAATATAAATAGGTGTACATCCTATAGAAAAATGAAGCACCACGATAATACTCGTAGTATATTACGAGTCCTATATGAGCTATGTTTAACTTTATTTTTTTAAATGGGACATGTCCCAACCACATTCCCATTACTGTGACTCCTGTAAACCAGGATCTACAGCAAATACCAAGACCACAAAAGTTACACCAAGCTCGATCTCGGTGAAGTCCCAGGAGAAGTTAGAATGTCTTGGAACCCGCAACGAATTTATTCAGAAGATAATTTAAGAAAGTTAGAAAAAGAACGTCTCTTCCCTCATTTGCAAAGCGGGAGACTGGAAAGCAACTAGGTGTAAATCCTATGGAAAAAGTAAAGCACCACGGTAATAGTACGTATATTTGCGGGTCCTATGTGAGCTATGTTTGATTCCAGTAATGAAATCACATAGCTCATGAGTCAAATATTCCACCTCCAGCCGTTCCCTGCCAATGGTGCCCATAACCGTATCACAACGCTGAATGGCATTAAACTCAAAAACGGTGTGCGTCACCAGTTTTTCCGCGATGCTTTGCCCTAATTCACAATCTTTTTAACATTAAATACTTAATTAATATTTGTTAAAGCATGCTTTTTATTAGAAACCAACTGAATATTATGAAGTTATTTCACCTAAGCTCTGAAGTAGTTTAATTTTTAGTGAAAAGAAATTGTATTGTTAAACTACAGGTGGCAGCAGTGGTACAATTATGTGTGCAGCAGTGAAGGCTGCGAAGAAGCTTAATTTTGGCGCTGACAAACGTATAGTAGTAATCTTACCGGATGGAATACGTAACTACATGACTAAATTTGTGAGCGATCAGTGGATGGAGGCGCATCTGTTCTTGGATCCTCCCCAACATACAATGAAGTAATTTTTAATATATTTCACTAGACCAGGATTGGGATAAGCGTAGTCAAATTGATACCGGTTTTCCGTTTTTTATTTATTTTTACTACTACAAAGAATATATATTGTGCGAAAGTTAAGGGCAAAAGAAGTCAGAATAGGCCGAGACTTTCATATGAACTCCACGTGAGAAGATTGCTCAAAAACGGAAATGTCAAAGTACTCGAATACCCAGACGTGCATGTATGAAACGATTAATGAATCTACAGGAAGCGAAAGAAGTATGCATGGATCGCGACGCCTGTCCTCCGTGACTACCTCGTCAGGGATGCAGCGTGAAGATAGTTAAGTTTACTGCTAAGCTGCAGCCTAGCCACCAATATTCCCCACCTGATCAAAAGTATCCGTAGCCTAAAGACATTTGCTACACCAGAGGTAATACACTAGTGCTGCTGAACATATTGCCGTGTTAAAACTGCCAGGGGACCTTCTGATATTTGTAAGTGCTTCTTCAACTAGTGAAGGCGATCTGCATGGTACAGTTTTCATTGTCTCTCGCTTTTCGAAGCAGTTCGGTTACCTCAGATATCCCGGTCCACTCTCGGATCTTTTCACTTATGACGTATGCTTTCTATTAGTTGAACCCAGGAAGTTTCCAACGTCAGCGTTCTGCAACGGACTGACATGAAACGCAATTTTATTCATACTAACGCCCCATTTTGACCGTCCCAAAATTCTCTAATTAAATCGACAATTATGGAGCTCCGTAACCGTAACCGAAACTATCGGATATCCTAAATAAAAAAACTATCCATAACCGTAACCGGATCCGGAGTAAAATTATCGGATAAATTCGGATAAGACGGAATCCAACTAAATGAATCATGCTATGATAAGTTTTAGTTTTGTCAGGCAGGTATAGTTTGAATACACTTTAATTCGATGAAGTGAAAAATAATTGTTGTGTTAGTGGCGGAGCAATAATATCGTCACTAGAACAAATAAAACCGGTTAAGCGCAAGTCAACGTGCGCCGAGGGTTTCATACCTACCCGCCATAATAAAATAAGTACTTTATTCCAAGAACATGTCAATTAAGCTGGACCTCCAAATTGTAAGAGCGCTCATACAACTCAAAGGTCTATGTCACTATGTGAGGACACCGCTTAATTTTCAATTTTAAATTTTTTTTGGATTTTTCCTTTATTTTTGATGTACGACCTTGCTTTTTACCAAATTTTGTGGTTCCGGTTCAACGGGAACTACCAACTACGTTTTCGATCCAAAACATATAGCGTACTTCTGGTTGACCTAGAATTATCAATTTTGGTTAATAACTTAACTTAACTATCTTCACGCTGTATCCCTGACGGGGTAATCAGAGAGGACAGATCGCCAGGCTTCGCGATCCATGCATACTTCTTACACTTCTTCAAGATTCATCAATCGCTTTATACACGCACGTCTGGCTATCCGAGTACTTTTGACCTTTCCGTTTTTGAGCAATCTGCTCACGTGGTCTTCATATGTAAGTCTCGGCCTACCCTGACTTCTTCTTCCCTCTGCTTTCGCACAATATATATTCTTCATCAATCGTTCCTCACTCATTCGTTGGACGTGTCCAAACCAACGGAGCACGCCCTTTTCCAGCTTAACGCTGACACTTTTATTCAAACCTGCCATTTTGCGTATCACTTCGTTACGTATTCGGTCGGCTAAAGTCACGCCGCACAATTTTCGAAGTGATCGCATCTCCACAGCATTCAATTTACTTTCATGCATCTGCTGACATATCCAGGTTTCGCTACCGTAAAGCAAAGTTGGCACTAGCACTGCGTTATGAATCGCAAGTCGTGCTTCTTTTACAATGCTTCACATACAATACAATCGCAATCTTTCAACTTCTGCAGGCCACTGTCCAGATACACTATGAACAGCCAGGCGGACATGACACAACCCTGTTTGACGCTTGTACAGACATCAAAAAGAGGTGACACATCCCCCCCTAGAAAAAACAAAACATAATTTTAGTTTGAAATACAGAGCATTCCTTTTACAGTGGCAAAAAAATATGCAAGCAGTTTTTATGCGATACTAGATTTAATAGGGATCAGTGACCATACCTTGATGTTCTGGTTTTGGGGGATGTTCTAGTCCTTATTCGATATATATATATTTTATGTTATGTGGGTTCCTACGCCCTCTATTAAGTAGGACTCAAATGCTTGAGATGCCTGAAATATAGAAAAATATTATAGGTTGAGAGACCAATACCATTAATGATTGTTTTTAAAGGTTTAGGTAATTAATTGTACATGGCAAGTGAATATAAAATTTAAGAACTCACCAATTTAAAGTTTTTGGAGACGGGTGCGCTGTTTTTATGGTTTTGTAGTTTGTAAGATTTAGACATAGGTACCTGTATAGCATTATATTCGATTATTATTTTACTTGTGGCCATCACAGTGCATCAACAGTGCAGACGCCGGTAATCTATACTAGTCTATACTAATATTATAAAGCTGAAGAGTTTGTTTGTTTGTTTGTTTGGTTGAACGCGCTAATCTCAGAAACGTCAGAATAGTCCATTTCTCGAGGAAGGCTATATAGCATCACGCTACGACTAATAGGAGCGGAGCAGGAATGATAAATGTGGAAAAATATTCTATTTGAAAGCTTCCGTTACTAACGCTGCCTAAACGATTAATGTTACGCAGAAAATATGTATCACAAAATTATTCCTCTTTAAAAGTTCTAAAATAAAGTCCGCGACAGCACATGGCTACCTTTTAAGGTTAACTCACTATAATCATTTTATTGTAATCAAATTTGTTCTCAACTAATGTAATGGCGCTAGACAAGCGTATAACGCATGCGCGACCGCGCATAGTTGTCGCCTCTCGCTGGCCAATAAATATCGCTCAGACGCGCATCGGCGCACTGCTGAAATGATGTGCGTTCTGGGATCTACTCTGCTTCAAATGCGTTTTTACGATATCTTATAGTTTGGTATAGTAAATAGAAGCCTATATATCATCACTCTACTGACCTGGAGAGAGGAACAGTAATCATAAATGTCAACAAATCGGAAATCTTTCATACATTATTGTAATAGTAGGTACCTAATAAACGACGGGATTAAATGGTTACGACGCGACGGAGATAAGGGTGTGACGGCGTGAGTGATAAACTGACGGGAGTTCGAAATATGTCACGGGAGAAGCCGCGCGGGTCAGCTAAAAACTAACTAACTATCTTCACGCTGTATCCCTGACGGGGTAGTCAGAGAGGACAGATCGCCAGGCTTCGCGATCCATGCAAATAAATTTAGTTGTTAAATATAATTCATTATATTCTCTATGTTGAATACTTTTATATTGACTAGCGACGTCAAATGACAATTATTTTAAGGTCGACACAGAATATCAGTGCTGTAATGGGAGCCGTCCATTTACAGAGTATGCTGAGTGTCGAACCGTATTGCAAAACACAAGCTATGGTTGAGCTTCCAATAAATATTGTAGGAAATCTGATAAAGATTGTGATGAGCAAACCACGTCAGCAATTTATTGGTTATTTACACGTCGATGAAACCACGTTCACAAAAACTGCGTCATGACCGTCCGCCATTTTTTTTTGTTTTATAATAATTAGTTTTTGTGCATGAAGCCACTCGGCGCCACTATTCGCCAGTCATCTGGGACCCGTCCGCCAGCACAAGTTGCATAACCGACATAGAGTGTCCCAGACGCGCGACCCACCGTACTTGATCATCTCAGCAGTAACTCTGTCTTTTCCCTCAGCCTTACCAAATTTCATACTTCTTATCGCTTGTTCAATTTCTTTCATACTAATGACTTCAATGACATCGGGATCCGGAGCATCGAAGTGAGCTCGACTTCCCGATGTGGTATCTCTGTCTTTTCTTGCATACATCTTTCCATAATATTCACTCCATCTCTGCAGGACGTCAGTTTGGTCTGTTAGGACGTCATTGTTAACACTAAGCACTTTTCATATTGCAGATTGCCGAACAAGTCCGAGTCTTGCCTACCTCTTTCCAGAAGAGCCTGGTATTATCCCGGAAATTGGACGACAACCTTTCATCCGCTTTCATTCTGCACCTTTCACGCGCTTCTTCTATCAGTGCCTTCGTATTAACTTTTTGCAGCTTGTATCTCTCTTTCATATTAAAATCATTCCGCGAGGCTAAGTAGTCTAACCATGCTTTCTTCTTCATTCGAACTGCTTCTTTCACTTCTTCATTCCACCATGCATCACGCTTATTATTACTGTCTCTTCTCGTTTCTCCACACACTTCCACAGCAGCATTAACCATACTATCCCTAAGGTTCTGCCATACACTTTCCACATTCTCACTACTAACATTGACGTCGCTAAGCTTTTCGGCTACCCTTTTTTTATATTTATCCCTAATGGATGCATGCTGCAGCTTCCAGCTTTTGATGCTATAAGTCGGCTCAGGTTCAGGACACTCGGTACGATGACGCCAACCGGCGAACAGACCCCTAATCCTAGTTATGACTAGGTAGTGGTCTGATCCCAGCTCAGCGCCTCGATAAACCCTTGTGTCCATCACCTGTTTACGGAGCCGACTATCCATTAGGAATAGATCTATCATGCTTCTCTTTGACTTACATCTCCTCGTATACATATGAATTTGTTTATAGTTGAACATTGTGTTCGCCACAAACAAATCCTTTTCCTTACAAAATGCCAGTATAAGCTTGCCAGCGTCGTTCACCCTTTTATCCCAATACTTCCCGAGTACCGACTCGAAACCATCGCGAGTGGTACCCACCCATCCATTCAAGTCTCCACATATTATAAGTCTTTCATTTCCTTCTATCACATTTAGAGCTTCTCTCATACTCTCCCAGAAGTCCTCTAGCTCACTCGCGTTCGATAAAGTTACTGGCGCGTAAGCAGCTACCAGGAAAATCTTCATCAAACCAAGTTTTAGACAGATTCAGAGGATTCTAGGACCTACCAGTTTGTACTCATATATACCGGAGGCCAATCTCGAGGACAACAAAATTCCAACCCCCTGACTGCCATGCTCGCTCTCTGGTAATCCAGACCATAGCGCAAGCACCCTACGCGGGAGCTCCAAGACTTCGCTGCCCTTGCGCTTGGTCTCTGTCAAACAGACTACATCTAACTTTCTCTCATTCATAACATCCATCAACTCATTCATCTTATCTGCCATTCCTCCCCTAACATTCCACGCCGTTACTCCCTGCACTCTGTCCTCCACTTCCGGCTGCGTCGTGCCGTGCCTGTAGGGTGGCGGTCCCCTACGCCGCTCTGGCACACACTTTTCGCACCAGCGGGGAGGAACTGGTGCGCGTCGCCTCGGGGGCACGCTCTAACATAATTCGCTCTTGCGATGCTCGTGTTGGAGTAGAATTGCAGCCGTAGCTGGCAGGGATGGCGACGTGCACGCTTCTACTCTTCATTCCCTATGGTTAATAGCCAGGTTTTATAGCACAAGTAAAGAGATATTTCAAACAAATAAAAAAGTAGAAAATTAAGGTAAATATTGGTACTTTAGTTTTCGCAAAAATCTAAATTTGGCCATATCTTTTTATCGTGTTGACTCAGGAGCTTGATTTTTATACACGTAATAGGGACTATAAACTTCAGTATCTGGTATAAATTTCAACTTGCTAGGTCCGTTGCTGTGAAAATCGATGGTCACACACGGACAGACATGCGAACAGACGGAGAAGAAAGTGATCCTATAAGGGTTCCTTTTTTTACCTTTTTGAGGTACGGAGCCCTAAAAAGTGTGAATTTTATTCGATAGATAAACGAGGAAACTTAAAACTAAGTAGTTAGCTATAATTACCAAATAGGGAATTAAAAATACAAATAATTTAATTTTAAATTTCTTAAACTCCGAAATCTGTAACCGAAATTATCCGAAACTAACGGATAATCCGAAATAATTACATATCCGTAACTGAAACCGGTATAATATTAATTTTTAGATCCGTAACCGTATCCGTATCCGAAATTTTATATCCATAAATCCACCAAAAATATATATTACTTAAAATGGCAAAAATCTACAGATTCTACATGTAGCTATAATACATTTAGAATTTTTACCCAAATTCCTAAAAAATATTGTTAAACTCGTCATAATAATGATGGGTAAAGCTACTGGAAAAATAATTTTGGAAAGGTGGCGTAGAAGAAAGTGGTTGCGAAACAGCTGACTGTGAACAAAGATATTTGAAATTTAGAAGAAGTGTTATTTATATTTCATACTTGTATCTTTCAGATGGTGGAACAAACCAATTACTGATTTAAAGCTATCTAATAAGTATCCTATTCTTAAAAATAGTGTTACTTGTGAACAAGCTCTCGACGCTATGAAATATTCAAATATTAACATCGCCATGATAATCGATGACAACGGGTATGTCCTTCATACTTACATTATTTTCGCCCATCAAGATCTCCGGGGCCCAGCCGACCAACGACTAACCAACGGACGTAGCAATGATGCAGACGCTCTTACGGGATTGGGAGGTCAGACGGCAATCACTCTCAACAATCCCAAAAATAAAAAGTCAAAGGAAAGCTGTTTTAGGCCTAAACAGCGAAATAAAAGTGTATCCAGGCTCTATAAATCATATTATTCACGTAGAGTTTTAAAGCTACCTGGGAATACACTAAAACGAAAAAAGAAATAAAAAAAAACATATTTATTTTGGATGTCATCATTGTACATAAAAAAAAATCAATAAATTAAAATTATATTTTCTTTTTGCTTTGTTAGAGGCACTATAAACAACACCCTTCTCAATAAGGTAATGCTTATAGCTACCATAGATACACAAAGAAGAAGTTTATCTTACTTTCACTGCTAAGAAATTTACTGGCTGAAATTTTTTATTTTTTGAGTTTTGTACAAATTTTATTAAAAGAAAAATAACAAGAAAAATATCTCTGGACAAAACAACTATAATACTTAATATTAACAGTTACTTTTTCTATGGTTTATACAACCGTCTTTTCTAGGCTCTGAGATTAGATGATTTAGGTTTCCGTGTTCTTCTATTGACTATTTAGAAGTACTTAATGGGTTGTATGGGGCTTCACCAAGGTCTCCGGAGCCCAAGTGATAGATAGGTTTCAGGAGGTCAGGCGTGGCTTTTTCTATCATATACAAGTTAATTTCGGGCTCTAAATAAAAGTGGGGGTTGGAAGTAACCTGGAAAACGCTGAGATGAAGAAAGAGTAGAAAAAGTTCTGCCGAGATTCTGTTAACTTCGAACAAATCCATTTTGCTTTGGATTGCTCTGATTGAAGGCAAGGACATTGTGTTTCTCTTTTGTTATTTCAGCCATTTTGTCGGTGCTGTTTCAAAAGATAACTTCAGAAACATTGCAACAAACCCATCGAAACTGCTCAACGGAATGCATGATGAATTCAACTTCAAAGACTTGGCCACTGAGCATCTGGTTCAAAACTGTTACACATTGGCTGAGAACGGGAAGAAAGGGATGCCCACGATTGGACTTTTGTCTCGAATTCTGGATATTACTCCATTCGTTATTATCGGAAAAGAAGATCATAATAAACATAGTAAGTATATATTTCCACAAAGTTTGCCGGGAAC
This sequence comes from Thumatha senex, assembly GCA_948477245.1. Classification (NCBI taxonomy): domain Eukaryota; kingdom Metazoa; phylum Arthropoda; class Insecta; order Lepidoptera; family Erebidae; genus Thumatha; species Thumatha senex. Next base: position 11,448,524 of record OX419743.1, read on the forward strand.
CTTTGGGTTATCTTTGCGATGTATTACCCGGCATCCGGCTTTAGATATCTGTGATACTTAGTACCTACATTTTGTTTTAGTTAGTGTGATATCTGTGAGAATTTACACACTTTAAAAAGGGATGTATTTCCCTTGTGGACTTGATACTGTCAGTAATAACGACATTAATATTACTGTCATTTTTCATTATTTCTTCTGTTACGACTTCGGTTTAGTTATCCATAATATGAATGTCATTAATTGTATGAAAGTCACTAATTGTGTCGGTGCGGTTCTTATTATTTATATCAACCCAATATTACTTACGAGGACTCTATTACTATAATCAAAGTTCAAATAAGGGATTCAGTAGCTACCTATAGCTTTTCAAAATAAACTATGAGTCAACAATGAAAAGCAAGGTTAAAATGCTAAGGCCTATATATATCTTACCTGCTATGTGAACTGTGCATATGTTACAGGGTTGGGAGGTTTGACGGCAGTCGCTTCCATAAATTTCGTAAATAAAAAATGACGTCATAGCTTCTTGTCGCACCAAATAATAGAGAATCACGGGCTCAGGTTGCTTGACTAAATGCTTTTCTATTAATATATTCTTAAAATAAGTACATATATGTAATTTTATTAGTTATCTATTATATTCCGTAGCACATACATACATACATATCATCACGCCTGTCTCCCATCGGGGTAGGCAGAGACTATGGCTTTCCACTTGCTACGATTCTGGCATACAACTTTCGCTTCTTCAACTTTCATAATTGTTTTCATACACGCTCGCCGATTAAGGGTACTCTTGACCTGACCTTTTGTCAAAAGATCTTTTAATTTGATTGGTATATGTACATCGAAGTCGACCCTTACCAGTTTGCCCATTTACTCTCACCGCATAAATTTTCTTTGTCAGAGTATTTTCATCCATCCTCTCCACGTGTCCGAACCATCTAAGCATCCCTTTTTCTATCTTAGTCACTAAGTCTTCTATCATACCGCAATGTTTCATTATCACACTATTCCTTTCTTTATCTATCAGTTTCACTCCAGCTTTACTTCGCATACTCCTCATTTCTACTGCATTAATTTTACTTCTATGCTTCTTCTGCCATACCCAACTTTCACTACCATATGTTAGTGTAGGGACAAGCACTCCTCTATGTACAGCCAGTCTTGCCTTTTTAGACACGTTCTGGCTGCTCACAAAGGTGTACATTGCTCCATTCACTTGATTGCCAGACAAAGCTCTTCTTTCAATGTCATCATCACACTTTCCATCTCTCGTAAATTTTTAGCGTAAGTATATAAATTCTTTCACTTGTTCCACCCTTTTTCCTTCCACAAAAATCGAACAATCCGTCATGTTTTTCTTTCTTTCAAAAACCATTACTTTCGTCTTATTTACATTCACTTTCATTCCTTTGCCTTTCAGCGCATTATGCATAATATTAACCATCAACTGCAACTCGTCCGCTGATGATGCAAGTATTACCTGATCATCAGCGTGAAGAAGACATTTGATAGTCAGATCAGTCATTTTTAAACCATACGCACTTTCTTTCAAGCAACTGTCAATGTATAGGTTAAACAACCACGGTGACGCTACACAATCCTGTCTCACACCTTTTTCGATGTGAAAAAAGTCTGTACAAGTTCCGTTGATTCTGACACAAGCACTGGAACCCGCATATAGAGATTTCAGTGCTCGTATCAAGTTGCTGCTTACGCCATACATGGACAATGTTGACCACAGTTCATTCCTCACCCCTCTATCATAGGCCTTTTCCAAGTCTACGAATGCGCAATAAACTTTTTGACTCTCCACTAAAAGTTTTTCAATTACGCATCGTAAGGAAAAGACCTGATCCGTGCATCCTCTTCCTTTCATAAATCCTGCTTGCACATCCCACATTTTCCCTTCAGTTTGATTCATCACTCTTTTTATCAAAACTTTCGCATACAATTTGCCGAAGATACTGAGCAAGCTTATGCCGCGGTAATTTTTGCACTCTTGTTGCGACCCTTTTCCTTTATACAGCGGCACGGTGACAGCTTTACACCAATCTTCTGGTACGCTGCCACCCCTCCAGCAAAGGTTTAAAAGGCGGTACAGCTGGCAGACTACCACGCCCTGTCCCGCTTTCAGCATCTCGACAGAAATCCTATCAATTCTCGCAGCTTTGCCTAGTTTCATACTATTCAATGCTTCCATAATTTCTTCTATACTTATATCACTTTCATTGCCGCTTTCACTCACTTCCCCGTGATGAGTCTGTGCTTACATATCGTCTTTTTCAAATAAACTTTCAAAATTTTCCTTCCATCTTTTGAGCACACATTCTTCACCTTTCACAACACTGCCATCATGGTTTCTGATATGGGTGAGCTGCGATGTTGTCCGTTGAGCTCTCATTGTTCTTGTGGATTTCTAAAAGAATTTTATATTCTTTTGGAAATCATCAGATAACCTTTTGTCAAAATCATCTCTGTCATTCTTCTTCTTTCTTTTTATCACCTCTTTTGCAACACACTTAAACCTTTTATATTCATCCTTTGCTATTCTTACATCCTCATCCGTTGCCTTTTGCATTCTTTTATTGACTTTTGTAGTGAGCCAATCCAACCATGCTTTCTTCTTATCGGACAACGCTTTCATGACTTCTGCACACATTCTCTTTACCTTACATCCTTGGCTCCTCTTGTTTACTGCACACACACTTCAATCGCAACTTCCACGAGTCCTTCCTTAAACGACTTACATAATTTTTCCATCTCACATACCCGTAGCACATGCTTAATATATTAGGTTTTTTTTCTCTTTCAGAATATTTCGAGCCCGACAGCGTGGTTGTGGGAGATGACGTTTTAGACTACGTCTATAAACTGGATAATTAACAATATCGACTGAAAAAAAAAAATATTTTGTTTTAAATGTTATTTTTGCAATATTCCGTTGGCAGTTGCCAAACAGTCTTGATAATGCCTTGTATGTAGGCGAAACACGTGGCGACATCGTACGATAATTTAAAAAAGCGGAATATTGAACATTACTTCCCTGCCTAATTTCAAAAACTTTTGTAAATTACAGTGATGTGATATTTGTCTTACATTTTTGTATATAATAATTCTATATAAAATATTCTATATCTTCTTTCAACTCTTTTATAATTATAATAAAGATATTTCTACCAATATGAAGCCCCCATTGTACCTGTTACTTTTCATGTAATATTTGTAAATAAACATATTTTTGTAAACGTTTTGCAATATGAAGTTTAATTATATACTTAGATGTACTTATAGTAGACAGCTAAATCACGCTTCCCCCTGAATTAGGGAAAAGGAGGGATACAGGGTTGTTAGGGCAAATACATGCCGGGAGTCGGGGACTGCCTTCCGAGAGTTCTCATTTTGTAATTAGTTGTCATCAATGTCAAAAATTTCACAGTCTGACAAATTAAGTCAAAGATTTAAAACTTAAATAACTTGGTACCTACATTAAGTAAATAATGTTGATAATATCAGACTGATATACCTACCGATTGTGAAAGGTTGTTTTTTTGTGTGAAATCTGTTTACTATTATTTTTGTTGTTTTAATTTAGTCAGGTAAGGGGTTTAATTTCTAGTTTTGAATAAGTAGATAATGGCTTCGTGCCTTATGTCATCTATTGGGCGCCATCTGAAAATCAGCGCAGCAGGTCATCACCAATGATATGCGGCCCTATGCTGAGATGGTTACTGTTAAACCCTATGTATTTGGAGTCTTTGACTAATTTTTTGGCCGGGAGCAGCTATTGTTTGGCTTTTGCTTTTCGGCATTGTAAGAAGTGGCTGCCATCTGACTCTCCAACGCCGTAAGGGTGACTGTGTCGTTGTCTCGTTAGTTATATATGGTTGAGTAGGCTGTATTATGGTTGAGTAAGGCGATGGCTGATATATGCGTCATACCCGTGAACGGGTGCCGTTTGTTGGGACTGGTCAGCTCCTAGCTGTTACAGAAATTATATCAAGTATTACAAATAATATTACTTAAATTTAAGGCAAACTAAGTTTATTCGACTGTTCTCTCATAACTCCAAAGAACAATGTAAATTAATTATTGTAAGCCATACCTACATTTACAAGAGCATCAGTGGAGTTTCTTGTCAGATTCTTCTCCATGAAGCCCCTTGGAACTGGCAAGTAGAATCGCTCTCTTTTTAATTATTGTCATGACTATTCATAAGTGCCTAAAATAGTCTACATGAATAAAAATATTTCTGATGTTGAGTGTCCAGGTGCTCCGCTTACAGGTGACGTCATTTGGGGCCGCAGAGATCCTGGTGTGACTCCTTACACTTTAGCCTTAGAGCCTTGCGTATAAGCTAAGTGTATAAATTATACGCTTCCACTTTACGACAGCTAGCTGAATATAAAATAATATACCAAGTAAATGTTATCTAAATGATTTTCTATCAAGTAAATAAATGGGTAATATTTTTCCTTACAACATACTTACCTACTTTATAATATTATATAAGTAAATAGATAAGTATAATTCTTTAACACGGCTATTTTCTTTTTACAATAAAGTAGGTACAATATGTCGCGTTGGGTCTAAAAAAGTAACCTAATCTAAGAAGTTGCTGGAGTGCGGCAACTTCTTAGATTCTCCTTCAACTTAGTGTATTCCCAATTGCTTCCAAGCTTACCTGGATTTGGTTTCTTCGACCGAGCTGCTCTCTTTTGGCTTTTCATATCTGTATTATGTATGTACTGTCATCGGAGCGACGACCTCATAACCAATAAGGCATGTGCACCGTTAGCATGTGAGGTCACTTGGATCCCAAAGATCTTATGATCCGTTACACCCACATATTTTGGCATATTATTTTGGTCCAAATAACTGCAATCTATATTTATTAAAGCAAAACCTGACTAACTAATCGATCAAGGCACAGCTGAAACGTACGTTCATCGATTCTAGCACCATGAAATTATGATAAATATTCCGAGTGACGCAGGTTTAAGTGGGCATTAGAAAATATTTTTGAAAACTCTACTGTTAAGGGGGTCAAAAAGGGCTGCAAAGTTTGTCTGGACCATGGGTTTATTGTGGAATTTTACAATTTGTTGTGAAGGTAGTTGACACATGGGATTAACACATAGCTACTTTTATATTTTGTTATCTAGTTCCTGTGGGAAACAGGTAGAGGCAAACTTAACCATGTGGGTGGAGTCACGGGCGTCTCCTAGTAATAGTCCAGAGACAGCACATTAGTCTGAACGAGCTACCTCTCTAACGAGCTACCATAGATCGTGAACGCGGCAAGTGACTCGATAAACTGTGCACTCTGTTGAACTTGCTTGAGCTGATTATAGTTCCACATACTTCTGTAATAACTTGACCTGTAGAAAGAAAACTTCGTACCCCGAGTAAGGTCGTAAACGCTGTCCTTTCGACAAGAATTGAATATTACGACTTCTTAAAAGAATTAAGCTGGCATTTGACACGTCAATCCGTCACTTAAAACTGGTACAAATATTTACGTCGTGTTGCAGAAACAAGCCAACCAATCAAAACAAACTAGAGTCCTGTGCCGTGTGCTGTGTAACAGTAAGCCTTAGAATACAATTGTTAAGCCGTTAGTCGCCTCTTTCAGTATGATGGTAGTCGTTAATTCACGCTGAGGGCCTTATGGACGGCTGGAAAATCTTTAATAGCAAGCCGCACAACCTACCCCTATCCGAGGTTTCCACCGGTAATAGCAAGTGCTAAATAGGGTTATTCTAATGGAACACAGGTTTCTACACGGTAGGGTCACTTATATTCACCATCTTTTATGTGGGACAAAATACAACTAGTGAAATGTAAATTAATACTACTTATGCCTAGATGAATGCATGTCTGTATGTATGTAAGTAACGTGTTATTTTGTCGCATCCATCGCTAATTGCTGTGTAAGCCACATGAACAGGCTACGCTGTATGACGTGATATATGAGAGTTTAGATTCGATCGACTCATATAACGCGTATCTGCGAGTGAAAGTGAGAGTGAGGGAGAGAGCTTTGAAAAATTCTCATGTATGTAACCATTTTGAATGTGTTTGAATATAATATTATTTAATAAACGAAAAGTATGGAATAAATAAAAAATCTCAATCCACACCATCGTTTGCATTTTGCAACGCGACTCTAGCTCCTTCTGGTGTTCACTTCCTTCTCCACCGATTTCCCAGTTTCCCACCACGTGATTTCCCAGTTACTTACGAATGAGATCGCTTGGGCCCCAAAGATATTGGTGGGACCTCTTACTTCCGTTGAAGTAGGCCAAATACTAGTGACACAACGTAAAATTGAAAAATAATTAATTATATAAACTAATTATGGAAAATTGAGTATTTCAAGAAGCGAGGCAGACTTTTTAATACATTACCCTCAATATATATATTATATATCACAATACCGGAAAAACCAGAATTCTTCAAAACAGATTCGTATTTTACCCAGTGGAGCAATCGACGTTTGTCAATTCGTTGATCATTTGTTACAATTCTCAATTCTTCAATCTGAAAAAACATTTCTTACTGTATGTGAGACGCAGGGGGCGTAGGTGCCTCGCGTTGCTAAGCAAAAGGCGCATGACGACACGGGCGCAGGCGTGAAAAGTGACACCAGTATCTTGAGACTTTTAGTGTCAATGTTTTTATTTATTATTTATGTGTGTTTTTTTAGTGTAAGTAGAATATCACATATGTTTTATGTCTTTAAACAGCACAGGCAGTGGCATTCTGGAATTTGGTTCAGGTCAACCCACTACTCTCCTAAGTAATCTTGTACAATGCCCTGTTTGCCCTCAGGCCCGTTTTTTTAAAGGTGAGCGTGGCTTAAAAGTGCATTTTGGGAAAATACACAATTCGCAGAATGTACTTCCAAGCCCAGTTAATCCAATCACTTCAGCAATTAATTCTCCTAATACTTCTCAAATTCCTTTTTGGCAAATTTTAAGTGAAATGAAAAATCAATTCCAATTTTGAAAAGGATTCCGCATGGTGCGAGGCCTGCTGTGGCTTATAATTTGGCAAGTTGCATAGGCCTCGTCGTCCGTTAGAACTCCGATACCGCCTGGGAGCAATTGCTCACTTTTCGTTACAGAATACTCCATGTGAAAAAAACTGATACTATGAAAAGATCTTTGACAACCCATCTGAAAGAAAATTGCAATAATTCTAATTCTACCAATTTTGAATCAATATTACCTTTCACTCTATAAATACAGTAAACCAATTTAAATATATTGAAAACAAAGTAAGGTAAGGTGACATAAGAGGAGCGTCGAGATTGCTATTTAGTAGCTATGTGGTGGCGTCTTGTTCTGCAGACACGCTTGCGGGTTTGCAGAGTAAACATCCATCGCCTTCAGCTGATCTCAATTTTCCTGAACCACCCAATGATGATACTGAGTGTCTCAGTGTTACTGCCAAGGACGTTGTCACGGCCGTTTGCTCCTTTCGCAGCGGATCCGCTGGCGGTTTGGTCGGTTTGTCACCGCCACACCTTAAGGATTTGTTGTGTCAAACTGTAGGCGACACAGGGGATGCACTGTTGAAGGAGCTAACGGCTTTAGTGAATTTAATGCTCTCTGGCAATGTGGACGATGGCATCGTTGATATCTTATATGGAGCCAATTTGTGTGCATTACTTAAGAAAGATGGTGACATTCGTCCCACTGCTGTGGGGAGACGTTTAGTAGCTAAAATTTGTTGCAAATTTTATAATAGTTAACTTGCACATAAATTTCAGCCGTACCAACTAGGCTTTGGCTCCAAAGGAGGTTGCGAGGCAGCTTTGCACGCTCTATCAACGTACCTTGGCAGTAGTGAGGGTGAGGTCATCCTGAAGGTGGACCTGAGGAACGCCTTAAATTCATTAAACAGGGATACCTTGCTGAACCAAGTAAAATTAGAAACTCCTAAAATTTATAAATTTCTTTGGCAGTGTTATAGATTTCCTACAAAATATACTAAATAAAGATCACCTTTTAGAATCCTCTGTTGGATGTCAGCATGGTGCCCCTTTAGGGCCTGTATTTTTTTTCCTCGCTGTACATCCTATTATTGGAGAACTAAATTCAAAATTCAATGTATGGTATCTAGACGACGGGACTCTTGCAGGCGATGTACAAACAGTATTACAAGATCTAGATATCATAATAAATAAATTTAAATCAATTGGACTTCAACTAAATTCGTATAAATGTGAAGTTTTTATCACTGAAAAGGCAGACCAGACCATCTTTCGACGATACACAAATTTAATTCTTTGCCACCAAATATTAAAAATTTTAATAGCCCATAACTTCGCCTCTTGGGTTCCCCGGTTTTAGATGAAGGTTTTAATTCTTTTTTAGAAGAAAAACTTAAAAAATGTGGAAATATTTCAGATCCTTTACTTAAAATTAGCATTCATTCGGCTTTTACTATATTTCGGTTTTGTCTATTTTATGAGCGTCTCTTCCAGTTCGTATGGAGGGGCTCGGCATTCGTAAAATTTCTGATATTAGCCTACCAGCGTTTCTGTCGTCAGTCCACGGCACTGAAGATTTAACCAGAAAAATTTTAATAAACACACAAGTTAATTCTGAGGTATCGTGCAAAATGCCTTAAATGCCTGGAAATTGGCGTGCCCTAATAACTGTGCCTGTTAACCCATCCTCTCAGAGACTCTGGGATGTGCCGCTCTGTAGCTTGATAAGAACTGCTTTAATCAATACTTCTCCCAATGTTACAGAGCGTGCGCGTTTGCTGGCTGTGAGAGAGTGGGAGTCAAGCTTATGGATTCAGGCGCTTCCATCACCCAACATAGGTACTAAGTTGGATGATACTACTTTCCGCCTTGCCACTTGTCTCCGTTTGGGTGCTCCGTGTGTTTCTTCGCATTATTGCCACTGTGGAGAAGTTGTCGATAGTCATGTACGCCATGGCCTCTCGTGCAGCAGAAGCGCAGGTCGTATATCTCGCCACGCCAATCTCAACGACATTATCCGTCGCGCTCTTGCCAGCGCGGGCGTACCAGCCGTAAGAGAACCAATCGGGCTGGTACGTGACGATGGTAAGAGACCTGACGGTATGTCTCTGTTGCCTTGGAAGATGGGTCGGCCGTTGATGTGTGACGCCACATATGCGTCGACACTCTGCGTGACACACACGCGCCATCACATCTTCCAAGCACAGGAGGTTGTGCGGGTGCCGCAGCTGCTTCTGCTGAAAACCTCAAGCGGCGCAAATATTGTAATCTAGTAGGGGATTATATTTTTAAGCCGTTTGGGGTTGAGACTTTTGGACCTTGGGGTCCAAGTGCCCGCTTTTTATTTAAAGACTTAGCAAAGCGGCTAATCGACGATTCGCGCGACCAGAAGGCTGGTTATTTCCTTGCACAAAGGATTAGTATTGCCATTCAACGTGGCAATGCTGCCAGTCTTCTGGGAACGTTTCCGGTCAGCGTATGTATGTATAATGTATATTTATTTAAGTTTAGTTAGTTGTTTTTTTTTTATTTTTAGTGTAAGATTTATATTAACTTAATATTTTAATTGTTCCAATAAAAAAATATTAATACTTGTCTGTCACTTCTGTGTTATGAAAAAAACCCGATACATGATTAGGCTGTTTAATTATGTTAGTTGATTAGATATCTTTGTTGTCAAAGGATTACATAAACACAGTACCTATGTCAATCAATCAAAGCTGCCTGTCGCCCCCCTATCCGGTAATATCCATAATAAAGATCCATTGATGGATCTTTTTTCACTATTATATCCACTTTAATCATTAATCCAGGATTTTACACATTGATGGATGTTTTGTACTTTTATACATACATATTTTCACGCCTTTATCCCCGAAGGGTTAGACATATGCATACTATACGCCCAAATTTCACCGTATGCATTTTTGTCCCACGTAACAGGTACTTTTATAATGTTTTTTGTACTTTTATAATAATATTATCCACACAAATATTTGGTCCGACCCGGGAATAGAACCCGAGACCTCGGTGCGGTTGTCCCATGCACTACCATTTACGCTACCGAGGCAGTATCAGTAGCTATTAAATCCACTGTAATTCCTAATCCTGGTGCTGGAAGACTCTCCTAACTATCGGCATTTTTGGAGGGTCATTAGCATTACTGTACCGGGCTGGCCACACCCACCCTTCCAAGTTCTATAGACTGCGACAAAAGCGTTGCAGACTTGACTTCACTTGCAAGTGATTAGAAGTCTGAGAACGGGGAGTGGGCTGCTCTCCATCCTTTTCAGAAGCACGTCTAAGAGGCCGGCGCAAAACTTGAGAATTTCACGTCACGTCGTACACCTCACGTCCCAAGAAGCAGTATAACACCCGAACCAACTCTTGAAGAAGCGAGATAACACCCGAACCAAAGATAAGGTCATGATGGTAGTCAAATTCTGTCATGAGTCCTGGGACATGCTTTCGAGAAGTTACGGGGGGAGCCAGGCGCTAGACGGATAGGTAAGGAACATGTGGTTTCAGTCGATTCAACTCCAGAATTATATTCGTGGGGATTTCCACACGTTAAAAAAAGGGCTAAGTTTGGTTTAAACAACTTTATTATCATTAAGACAATAACAATGTCACCTACATGAAAACAAATATTATACATTTTAGTACATAACTTAAGCTTAGTGATCGACAAACACTCGTTCTCATTTAGGTGTAGAATATAGTTTAGTTTGTGCTGCAAAAAGTGCTCATATCTTTAATATTAGCAGATAGTTTATTGTACAGTTGTGCTCCTTTAAAAGTGATGTTCTTTTTACCATAATTAAAAGACTACGTTTACTTATATCAGTTTCGAGTTGTCTTTCTCATCGCCATGTCCCCGTCCGTAGGTCAGCAGGTTCACCGCATGCAGCTGAGTACACAACACGTGCCTATGTAATAATTTATATTTTTACACCTGTTACAAGTGCTACATTCCTACTATTGTGCTGACTTCAATAACACTTGAGCTGCTATCACACAACATTTAATTAACAACAATAACACTCTGAAGGAATTAGATAATATTATCTAACATCTAGTTTCCAAGTATTAATACCTACACACACAAGTTGTATTATACACATATCACATTGTTAACATACAATTGATTCTTGCATCTCTATAGGTACGTATCGGCGAATTTGATCGCAATACTTTCGATATGAAACCGTTATTCTCGTCTTCGTTGTATGCAACAATGTTGTAAACAGCATAATGGATCGTAATGATATGTTGCAAGAAGGAGCATGCTATAGTTAAGGTAATGTTGGTCTATAAACTGATCGTCTAGTTTCAAAAGAAATACACATAAAACAATTACCATCTCTCATCCAACTACTCTTTATCAACTATTTATTCAACTCTTCATTTTTTGAACTTTTTGAACTCCCCTGCGTTTTTCCATAAAATAATATATATAAAATAAAATTTTCTACGCTCTGCATAATACATAAATCTTTTTAAATTTACTTTAAAAGCTCTCGTGGTCCCACATACTCAGTTTCTATAAACGATCACTGCGTTAAACAATTTTCGCTATGGCTGGTCACGTATGGGTGACCACTTTGTGGCATTTACATTTGCGAGCGTTTCCGTGCCGAAGAAGGCACGTTAAGCCGTTGGTCCCGGTTGCCAGTAACATGGCAGTCGTTAAGTCAACTAATAAAACTAAACTGATGACAAAATTTTAGACAAAATATTAATACAGACTGCTTTATAGTATTACTTACTACAATTCGTTTTTTTCTATTATATAGTTTCCCGAGTGATGATCTACCGCAATTATCTGAAGTCAAAGATGGCGAAGACTGAATATTTCACCCGTATCTCTATAGATATGACCCCCATTTCCAAAAGATATTAAAGGATCGTTACTGAGCCATGGAAGGTGGCGTAGCGTCAGGGTTACACGACACGCTCGTATTTCACTTCCTTAAGGAACTGGATATCTTTCTAGGTTAATATCCCTCACCTGGGACTCCTGGCCATAGACGGAAGAGTAAGGTGTGGTTTTAGACGGTAGGAGTCCGGCATAGCATCCACACTAAATTTGATCCAAGTTCTGTGAGTATGACAACATGGTCCACAAAGAAAGCGGTCTATCATTTTTGACAAGATATTCTGTGTCATTTCATACTTGGCACAAGGCATATACAAAGAGAGCAATGATCACTGTCATTATATTATTCCTAGAGAAAAATTGAAGAATAGGGAAGAAGAGAATAAGCGCTCGTGGTCCCGCAGGTAGTACAAACTGCGTCTATTTCAACACGGCAATGGGCTCACCACCTATTACGTGGGACAGGAATACACATGGTGAAAAGTGGGTATATAATATGCCTCTGCCACTCCTTCGCGGATAAGCCGTTAGAGATAATAAAATTAACTTAGTTGTTTGACGTTTAATGAACCTCAACAGATATCACATTTTTGGCTGACGTATGTTTTATTTTATTTATTTCAGTACTTTATTTTGACCATTTAACAAATTAAAATTTAAGATATTTACAGAAAATAATAGATATAAAGAAACCCCCCCTTTTCTTTGTATTGTTTTCTGTAATTATGTTAAATTTTTAATTAGCAGGTGGTGGAAATTATTACAAAACTGACAATGATGCCCCGACTAGGTGCCGAAGAATTCCTCCTTATCAAAATCAACCGGTGAACCGAGAACCTTTCCCATTAGACTGGCCGCATTGCCACGTTGTATGGCAATGCTTATTCTCTGAGCGAGAACGAGGCCAGCCCTATGGTCACGAGAAGAGTTGACCAGTCGCTTTGCGATATCACAATATAGCGAGCGAGCACTTGGGCCCCACGAGTCCAGTGTCTCGACCCCAAATAGCTCAAAAATATAATTACCTATAAAATGACGTATTAGGTTAAAATAAAAGAAACAAGTAGCCAAGGTGCAGATGTTCAAAAGCGAAGTTAAGTTTTGTAGATGTTTACCTCAGCAATGAACCAAGAACGCACATTTAGTACAAAAGTACAAAATGTAAATTTTGATGAAACACAATGCCCTTCATTCTGTTTTACATAACTGTGCTAATCTGACAGTCAGCTGGCCTATTCTAGTATGATTTACTAATTTTTTTTAGTCTCGAACTGGACTTTAACCAGCGTCATCTGGTTAAACGCACTAGACGCGTTACCACTTCACCATCGAGACCTACTCGAAATGACCTTGTTCCTTAACTCTGTCGATTTGTGCCATATAGCGTTTGTTTAATAATAAAGATTGTTTTATTTTATTTAAAGACTGTTTTATTTTATAATCAGCTTAAAGTCATCGCACCACATTTTAATCCATACATCCCGCAGATTATATGTTGCCCGATTCGTTGACTTTTGCGATAACTGTTCCGCTCTCCTTGGTAGTAGCATAGGTACAGGTATCATACCTTTAGCCTTCCTCGATAAATGGGCTATCCATCACAATCAATTAATTCGATCCAGTAGTTCCTGATATTAGCGCGTTCAACCAAACTCTTCAGCAATCAGTTTTATGTTTTATCAGTATAGGCTTGGGCTCCGAAGACCTCGGTAGGACCCATCATACATTTTAAGTAAATAAATCTATCAACAAAACGTGCGTGTTGTTGACTACGATTGGTTTTATATCAAACTAGTTGACACCCGTGGTGAAGTTTTCCCATTCCCGTTTCCCACAGGAACTTATCCCCGGGATAAAAAGTAGCCTATATGTGTTATTCTGATGAGTAAGCTATATTATTGTAAAGATTCCTTCCTTCCTTTGTAAATCTTCCTAAGCATTTAATGCAGCTCTGCTGCCTGTGCCCTGCCGCGTGTAGAAAAATATTTGCACTAGTTACTTTTTTTGAAAAACAGCTATTTTATATTTTAAATGAAATGAAAAATCTTTATTAATGTAGGTCACAAAGTAACACTTATGAACGTCAAGATTATTGCTTCTACATTTACATTTACTGCCAGATTCGCAAAGCAATAGGTAGAACCTGAGGAAGAACCTGGCAATAAAACTCATGGCCACTCTTTTCTAACCGCCAGTAATTAAAATATTTTGGTTTACATGATGTTTGACCAATTATATAGTAATAAATTTAAACAAAAAAAAACCAAATCAATGTTGTGTTTAAAAACATATCAAAATTAGAGCTATTCTAGTTGCCAGTTCTAAGGGCAGCCTACACTTTAAGAAGAAGAATCTAGCAAGAAAGTCAATCTCTTTTAAAATGTAGGTATTGCTTACTACATTAAAATTACACTTACATTGTTTCTTTTCGATTTAAATGAGAACAGTCGACTAAACTTAGTTAGTAGAAAATTTTTAATAAAATTATTTGTAGCGCTCGTGGCCCCGCGGACGTAGTGTTCTGTAAACGATCACTGCGTTAAGCAACTTTTACTATGGCTGGTCCTCGGATGGGTGACCACTTTGTGGCATTTACATTTGCGAGCGTTTCCGTGCTTCGGAAGGCACGTTAAGCCGGTGGTCCCGGTTGCCAGTAACATGGCAGTCGTTAAGCCAAGTTGAATGCCTTATGGGCGGCTTGAAAAATTTCAGCAGCAGGTCGCCACAACCTGCACCTGTCCATTTCAACACGGCAATGGGCTCACCATCTGTTACGTAGGACAAAAAGCAAAGCATACGGTGAAACGTGGGCGTATAGTACGCCGATATGTTTATGTTATGTTATTATTTGTAATAATTGCTATAACAGCTATGATCTGAATCTTATTATTATGTAACTAACATCATCTACATCACACATTACATCTACACACTTTATGTATGACTTCCTGCCTCTCCAGCCAACCTGGGCCTGAGGCATGAGGAGAGAAGCCTTTTAGGTTTCTGGCTGAAGTTACCCCAGGCTTCTGTCTTTCAGGGTCCACCGTTACGGTTCCACTTCTACAGTTCCAACTTTACGGTTCCTGTTGGCCGGTTCCAAGGCTCCTCCTGGTTGCGTCTAGAACGGTAGTGGAAGCCGTCGGCTAGGCGGAAAATCCTACGATCTGCAGCGAGGAGGAACAACTTCTGACCCATAGATTATTACCTGGCCCTCCCTCAGATAAGTCCATATCGCAGTAGTATAGTTGCAGCAGAGTCCACTATACGGTTAGTATTACGGTAGCGATAGGGACCGGCGCTGTGCCGTCGAAGAATTCATTGCAGAAATGTATCTATCTATACACAATTGTCCCAATGCACCACCTACTTTTTGCGGGCCTATGGGCGAGTCTTCTATTGATGTGACGCTTTCACGCGGCGACGTCTCGATATCCGAATGGCGTGTCCTCCCGGATGCGTCCTGTAGTGATCATCGTCTAATCGTTTACAAGTTCTTACCCGGTGATACACGAGAGGCGCAAAGTACTACTTGTAATTTCAAATATAAAATTAGGGGCGCAAACTGGGAGCTCTTTGGTTCTCTGTTTGCGGCTCACGCAAAATATTTTAGTCGTGGTAACCTGTCTGTCGAGGAGAGTGCTTCGTTAATGTCAGAAACTTTTACCTACTGTGCCGACGTGGCCATTGTTCGTGGATCAATTACTAACACTCGGAGATGCGATTGGTGGACTGATCGTTTGGCTGAGCTTCGAAGGCGTTTCCGGAGAGCTCGTAGAAAATTAAATTATTTTAAAAAGCATAAAATTAGTGACGGTGCGGAATACATTACCGCTTTACTTGCTCTTAGAGTTAACAGGTCCCATTACAGGGCAGCTGTTGAAAAATCAAAAGGTAATTTGCTACGTAAACTAGTGCATGGGCTGGAAGCTGAGAGTCCGTGGTCGCCTATTTACCATGAGTTTAGGGCCAACCGTTCTGTTGATCTTGCCTATGTACGAAATATCAAAATTAACAACTCGCATACTATAGGCCTGAAGGAAACCGCGGATTAGTAACCCCTACAACCTCTTGGATTCTCTTATACCGGACGACTGCTCGGAGAACGATAGTGATTATCACAGACAGATCAGACAGTGGGCTCTTGAGCCACCATTCTCACCTCAGTCAGACCTACCAACTTCTGATGAGTTTCTCGAAATTGTTAGGTCGTTGTCCATAGGTAAGGCGTCGGGTGATGATAAAATCTCTAACAGAATGATAAAGGAGGCTTGCAAGCTGTCGGGTAAAGTAATATTAAATGTTTTTAACCGATGTATTAACGAGGGAGTGTTCCCTCGTATTTGGCGATGTGGCTATATTCGGATTATTTCTAAAAAAGGCGACAAGCCACCAGATGACCCTAAGTCGTACCGACCGATCACATTGTAGCCCTCCTTGGGAAAGCTTTTAGAGCGTCTCATAGTACCCCGGCTCCTGCCGGGCGGTATTAAATTTCACGAAAATCAATTTGGATTTACAGTAGGAAAATGTACTATTGACGCAGAGATATCAGTGCGAAAAACTGTCACTTCATCGGTTTGTCAATATGTGCTGGCCATCTTCCTAGATATTTCCGGGGCTTTCGATAATGCTTGGTGGCCAATGTTATTAATGAAATTAAAGTCTCGCGGTTGTTATAAAAATATTTACTCTCTGATTTATTCATATTTTTCACAAGGTACAACAACTTTAAAACTAGGTCATTATTCTGCTACCAAAACGTTAACAATAAGCTGTCCACAGGGATCTGTGCTAGGTCCACACTTGTGGAATTTAGGATTTGATGACTTTTTTAGTTTACCATTACCGGAGGGCTGTTCAATGACCGGATACGCCGATGACGGTATATTACTAGTTCAGTCAAATACTCGTGCAGGACTCCAGAGCTTGGCCCACACGTGCTTGCTCGTCGTTGAGGAGTGGGCGTACAGAACAAGTTATTTTTTGCTCCAAACATAACATTTCAGCTGCTTTTGAAAGGAAGTTTGAAAGTAACACCGCGCATTAAATTCAATAACGTTTACATTAAAAATAAAACTTCGGTTTGCTATTTAGGATTGATTTTAGAGAGAAATTTTGCATTCGTTGAGCACATAAAAACTGTAGGTGAAAAGGCTAAAAATAGCTTTTACGCGTTGTCGAGAATATCTACTAATACATGGGGACTTTCGTTCAAAACACTGAAGGTCGTTTACGGGGCCACTTATCTAGGCTGTATGTGTTACGGGGCGCCGGTATGGGCCGATAAGGCTACAATTGGGGCTGCACGGTTAAAGTTACTTCAAAGTCAACGCCTTGCCTTGATATTTTTATGCAAGGCCTACAGGACGGTTAGCACGGAGGCTCTGCCGGTGATGGCAGGTGTCCTCCCGGTTGACCTCGAAATTCAGAGACGCGCGGCTTTATACTATTCGGCTAAAGATGGCATGGGTGATAGGTTTTAGTTAGCAAGAGATCGCCATAGAATTGCCAGGCTGTATCGAGATAATGTACGTGAAGAACTTTAAGACGAATGGCAGCTGCGTTGGAACACTTCCATCAAAGGGCACCACCTCTACCGGTTTTTCCCAGACGTTCGTGAACGATTGAGAATATCCTGGCTGGAGGTTGATCACTGTGTTGCTCAATTTCTTACAGGATATGGTAACTTTAGGAGCAAATTACATAGTTGCAAATTATAAGAGCAAATTATATATTCGTTTAAGCTAGTGGAGTCACCGTTCTGTCAGTGTTCAACTGCTGATGACAAATATGATCAGACCGCCCATCATATACTTTGGGAGTGTAGCATTTGGCAAAACGAGCGATATAATATGCTTAATTGTTTACAAGTAACATCAGGAGTAGTTTACTATGCGGATCTCGTGGCATCGACGGTGAATTTTCGTGCTTTTAAACGTTTCTGCCATACATATTACTGGAATCAAACATTGCTCACATAGGACCCATACTATATCTACTACGACCGTGGTGCTTCCCTATTTCTATAGGATTTACACCTAGTTGCTTTCCAGGTCTCCCGTTTTTCAAAGGAGGGAAGGGGCATTACGTTCTTTTCCTACTAACTCACATTATCTTCTGATTAATTTCGTTGCGGGTTCCAAGACATGCTAACTTCTCCTGGGACTTCACCGAGATCGAGCTCGGTGTAACTTTTCTGGTGTTTTGGTCATTGCTGTAGATCCTGGTTTACAGGAGTCACAGTAGTGGGAATGAGGGTGGGATTAGTCCCATTTAAAAAAAAAATACGGTTGCCTATCTAATTCGTCACCCGCGACCCTGACTACTATTTGTTGTTGCTCTGTCGGGAAATATATTTTTATATTCCACTACCTTCTACATTTCATTTATCTCCCGCAGGGTACTGTAGATCCTTAAGGTTTACAACGTGAATCCTGAAGTGAATCGCTATATGATAGGGTTTAGTCTAGAAATCGGCCGGCTGCATGATATTTCCTTGTATTCTTTTGAATATCTGAAATTTCATGGCCTAGTGAAGTAGACAGTAGATACAAGCAGTCCCCCTTCCTTATTCGTTTTATATACTCCCACACACATACACACATTGCAAATATTTAATAAAATGAATTGGCCAAGGGCGTTCCGTACCATTGGGTATATTATTTTTTTCAATAATTATTTGGTGTAAATCACATGTTTAATTCGTTATAGCCTTCGGTATTCGGTATTAACAGAGGACCTTTTTCAAGGGGCTTACCTTGTACATTATACCAGCTTTAATAATTTAAGGCAGGTACTATGAATACGATCGATTTATTTGTAACTAACGATAACCTACTTTTATTATGTGATAGATATGATATAATTCTTAATTATACACCATTAGATACAGTATATTTAAGACTTAGTAAAATCGCTTGCATATTATTATTTATTTTTTGTTTTTATTATGGTGTGCTACGTTAGCGAATCATATACATAACAATCTAGCTATAAGACTAATAAGTAATTAACAATTTAACTTCACTGCTATTATGGAGTATAATTGTAAGAATTTGTCCACAATGTGTGTGTGTAGAAATAAATAAATATTGTGGGACATTTTTTTCACAGCGGCTTCTAGCGCAAAGTAAGCTAATATAAGCGTCATAGTATCTGGACAATTAATAAACATACTGATATGTTTCTAAATATTTAAATATTATAAATAGGAAACACCGAACTTCGAAACAAACATTAGCGTATCACACAAATAGTTGTTCTGACCCGGGAATCGAACCACTTATGCCACGGAGGCAGTCGTAAGTTGAATAAAGTGACATGATCATCCGACCTATATTATTATCATGTAAGCGATTATAGTTAATCCTTATTGTAATCTTAAGGTCACAGTAACCAGCTTCTGCATTGAGTCATGAGCTGACCATGAATTATAATAGAGACACGATTAATGGTGTATGATTCTAATCGTATTCATGCATTTATACGCATCATAAAGGTCAAGTCGATGCTGCTCTGTCGCTCTTAGTAATAAACGCATTAATTTCAAGTAGTGTTAATTAATATTGACAGTGTGGTTGTTAGCATGATGTCACTGTCAAAGAGGATATTAAATTGCAGACCTATCAATTTTACTACCTTCATTTGATTAACAGTATTTTACATGCGCACCAGTATTTATCTACAAATTTTATTTTAGAGAAAAATACATATATACATACATAGGCTATCTGCTTACCCGACCACCACCAGCAGTATTTTGACCCACGTGAGATGTTTGGGTCGGCATTAGCTATTGTACACCCTGCGCCGCTTAAACGAAACAGCAGGAGCATAATAGATTTTCGCTTCGCGGTGGAAATAGGGGTGGGTATTACTTCCTCTCCTACGCCGCACCTCTCCACTACCTCCGAATATTCGATCAGGTCACGTTTTCACTTAATAAATAGAACATCTAGAAACAATTTTGACAGGCTATTAAAATTTGAAGCGGAAATTTTTTTCAGACTCGAGCTGGACTCAAACCAGTGTCTTCCCTAAACGCACCAACTACACTAGACCTACTTAAAACTGACATCTCATTCTACCTATTTCCGCCTTAAGGCGACGTAAGGCGCCATCTCCCGGCATTTAGCAAAGTTACACGGGTTACATTAAACCAGAAGATGCGGTTCGAGTCCAGCTCGGTATTGAAAAATCTATATAATGTAAATTTTATTTCAATATTACTACTACATACTAGTACAGTGTTCCTCAGGGTTCGTTACTGGGACCACTTCTGTGAAATAGCGGTTAGACAGATATTTCAAAGTGCTTTCTTTTGAGGGCGTCGCGGCATACGAATTTGGCCCTTGGGGCTTAAGTCGTTGCCTCGAGCTTACTCTGCAACTTGAGACTTAAGCCATAATAGATGCCGTCATTTGAGAGAATTAGCCTTAACATGTTCGCATTAAATAACATTTAAGGTAACCCAAAGACTATCTGTAACCAATCTAAACTGTAACTACTTTCTTTTCTGCTATAAACGTTAGCCGGTCTCAATACTAAATGACAGAATTAATATTGTGCTCTTAACTTGAAGACTGGAAAGTGAACTATATAATTTTAGAGATAACCCCCCTTTAATATTACCTACCTATTTATAATGCGATAGCAAGTCTGTGGATATGATGTGTACCACATATCTACACTTGTGTTATTGTATTACTTCTGTTTTAGCTTTACACAAAGTTGTATGTAAAAATGCACCTTGCTTAACCATTTATAGATTGAGCAAGGTAATCTAATAGTTGACAGAATGTGATCAGTTTATTCGACGCATAAGTTATCACATCAATCAAATCAGCGTTCATCGCAGTCCACTGCCACAGTACATAATTTATAAGCAAAAGCAGTCTAGACCTAAATCTAAAGTTACGTATCTATTCTCCACTGGTAATTAATATAAAACTGAACGATTTTATATACAATTAACATTAGCATATAAATACATATAACAATACTAATATAAAACCATTCAATAAATATAACCTGTACACTGCGACAACCCCTACTGGCAGACTAACGCAACACTGCCATCTCCACCTCCAGATCGTATTTGGGTGTCTCTGTGTGAGTATGCCGTTTCGCACATTGATATGAAGTTTCCTTACTGCTTATATTATGTACTGTGCCAATGCTGAATGCAGGTCTCCCCAATATAACTTTGGGAGGCTTTACTGTTATCACATAGGTACATAGATAAAAACAAAATAAACAATTTTCGCGTTACAATGTGCGTTGCCGTGATTCGTAAGGCACATTTAGTACGGAAAGCGAGTCAGGGGCTCGTCAATTGGGCACCAGATGTACCTACCACGTACAGCTAAGTGTAGAGTTGATTTTGGTGAGGCCCAATTACACCCTTAGGTACTTAGTCTATCACTCTATAACTGATTGTCTATCATTGTGATTCAAGCGTATAAAATACGTTATTAAACTTACACTAACAACAGAGAATTTATTTACTATTATTGATAACTTAATGTTTATATTTTACAAAATATTACAGAACTATTTCAACCAAGAAAAATATGTGATGAAACCGTGCGTTGTGACCTCAGTTCTGTTTAAAAAACCACTATCCGCGAACCGTAAGTATATTGAACACGCACGATGTTAGTACATTTTCAATGTACTGTTCATTGTCACCTGACTGCAGTTTATTTAATATCCTATTAAGAGAACCAGCAGACCGTGTTAATATATCAGAGTTAATAACTGCAGTACAGTAACTACACGTAGTAACTTCTATCTCCGTGATAAGAAATATACTATCGAGTATTTTGATTTGTGATAACAAACACATTATCGACCATAGAAGAAATACTATATAATGTAAATTACACTTGTGTTGAAGTTTATAAATTGTAACGAAGCCTTGCACTTTACTAGTCTTAAGGAGCTATCTACTAGAACAAAGTTGATAAGAAAAGTGATATTTAAGGATTTACATGATGGGTTCCAATGAATGGTGAGTATTAAACATTGATGAATGCCCACATTGAAACATATAAATGACATTCAATAAATTAAAATACATATCAATCATTAATAAATTAAATAAATTCGGTTTAACTTAGTAAAAAAACGTTATGGTAAAAATTTTCCGGTAAATAAATAAAATAATTGCCGGTAGATGTATAAACACCAAAAATATGAACTCAATTTATAACTCGAAAATTTTGAAGATATTTTCATAAGCTCCGTGAAATATTTTGCATGTCATTTTTCATTCATTCCTTTATTCATTCATAAAACAATTTACATTGTATTGAATATATAGTTTATAACATTTATAACATTTGCTTCTTTTTCATTATATATTTATTCTACTCATATCTCTTATTCTTTCCTAAACGAATTATTTATGATTTCTTACAAATAAACTGATATATTTAATAAGCACCGTTTTTAATTATTGTATTTCCTTAACCTTAGTTAAAAATGCATCATATTATACATGTACATCAATAAGTCAAAATACAACTACAATAAAAAAGAAAACCCATATATAAACCTGCAATGTCATTAATATTAGTCAATTATCATCAAAAAAATTGAATCCATGTAACTTAGGTTGTGTTTGACTTTTAAAATCTTGTCTTCTGGTCTCTTCCCTTGTCTGTCATTGCTCTTGCGTTTCGTAATTTGCAACATATTTTGAAAAGTTATTTAGTACAATTAAGATGTAGAAACTAGGCACAGTTAATAAGCCCAAATCTAGAAAATATTGTCTACAGCTCTCCGTTTGCGGTATTCTCATTTTCATTCTGATTGCTCGTTTCTGTAATATAAAAGCTTTACTATAGTTGTAACTGTAGCTATGCCCCCAAAACTGGATACTGTACCTCAATCTAGATTCCACAAGGGCGTGGTATACAATTTTTAAATGTTCCACATCCATGTCGTCTCTCAATATCATTAACGCATAAAATGCAGATGAAATTGAAATTGATGCGTTCAGCTCTAAGTTCCATTTTAATAGGTTGACTATGTATATGCCCAGAAATTTAATTTTACTCACGGACTCAATCTTGTTCTTGTTTAATGAAACTTCTAAAAAGTCTTTTTTTCCTGTGGTTGTTTTGAATAGCATTACTTTTGTTTTGGCACTTGATCTTCAATTTATTTACTTTATTTACACAGAAAACTCATTTAATTAAGCACTAACTTTTTCAGTCAAACTTTTGATATTGTCGCCTTCCACAATTGCATTTGTGTCGTCTGCTAA
Organism: Thumatha senex; assembly: GCA_948477245.1. Lineage (NCBI taxonomy): Eukaryota > Metazoa > Arthropoda > Insecta > Lepidoptera > Erebidae > Thumatha > Thumatha senex. The sequence continues at coordinate 11,471,678 of OX419743.1, forward strand.
AACGGTTACATTGGCGTCAGGAATTTTTTCATTAACATAATTTAATAATAATAATAAACCCCTCGAGGACAGTCGTTAACTTTTATAGGATTAACGCAACCCTATGAGGGCATAGCAGATTCGATTTTTGATTTATCCACTTTCTGATACCAACAAAAAATGTATCAGTAAGTTATTGTAAAGCTCACATCCGCAGGGCAGCTTGTGGCGAACTGAATGTGCGTGGCTACACATCGGTCCCGATTCCTCAGAGTTTTGTTGCCCTTCTGCACCGGTTAGGATTTAATGGCCTAACGGGAGAGCAGTGAGAGTGCTACTTCCGGGAGTGCAGCAAATCTCAACTCTGGCTTGCCTTAATTGGCCGGTCAGAGGGAGGGTGCCAGAGCGATATGCTCGGGGGTGGAGGTGTCATTTTCAAGGGCATAACTACGGGGAAGCCCGCTCCGGGCCTGTCCCGCGATGGTGAAACCGGCGCCGCACCGCTCGACACCCCAAGCCGCTCACACCGGTGTTGACCCCTGTCGCCTTACAGGCTTATCATGCCTATGGTGATTGTATAGGGGGCCCATCTAGTGAGTTGGCGAGTCACCGTCTGCCAGTAGTTTAATAATAATATATTAAAATGGCAGACGCCGTTTTCATCAATAGCTTAATTCATCCGATCCATTTAACCCCCAACCCAATAGCCCATTTCATAGTAAGCACATTTTACAATAGTTTAACCCCCATTGGTGGTGATTTATTACCGTTCTTCTACATAAGGCGGGCGTGGACTATCTGCAGTGGGGGTCCCATTCTCTATTAGATTAAAATTCTCAAAGGGCCTCTGCGTGTTGGACCTATGTCCCCATGTAAGCCTATCAAAAGCCCGGGTAACTTCATGAGAAAAAAAAAAAAAGATGTTACCCGTGTAAAGAAGAGACATAATAATAATAATATATGCTTTATTGTACACCAAGAAAAAATCATAAAGAAAAGGTATTATCAAATATATCAAGTACAATGGGCGGCCTTATTGCAATCAGCAATCTCTACCAGGCAACCTTTAGATGGATAGGACTGTGTGAAAGCTTTAAATTAGGGTTTCACGTTTGGTGACAAATATACTTTGTAAATTTCATTAAACATAATATATATCAAATTATACACAAATACATACATACACGTTTACATGCATACACATATACATACACATACACCTATACATATACATGTATATATCCATATTTTTATACATACATACACATACCCAATATATATATAAATATACACAAAAACACATAAGAATCTATGTCAGCGTACAAGTAGCTACAATGAAAGATAGTATTCTTTTACCCTTACTTTAAACGATCCCAACGTTTGAGCTCGTCTGATAGTAACTGGTAATGCTTTCCATAGTCGAGCTGCTTCAACAGTAAAAGATTGATCAACAAACTTTGTGGAATGTACCGGTATATGCAGTCTCAAGTTCTGCGACGATCTTAGGAACCTTGAGTGCGTGTCACCTAGGAACTCAAAGCGTTCCTTGAGGTAAGAGGGAGCTAGTGGGTTAAATAATATATTAAATAGCATAGAAAGGATATGAGTATTTCGTCGAAGGCGAATCGGGAGCCACTTGAGTTGTTTGCGGTATTCAGAAATGTGATCATATTTGCGTAAACCAAATATAAATCTTATACAGAAATTTTGAAGGCGCTCAAGTTTATTTAGTTGCTCCTCCGTGAGATCAAGATAGCTGGCATCACCGTAGTCCAATATTGGAAGTAGTAATGATTGCGCAAGTGAAATCTTAGTTGGAATCGGGAGATCACGCAATCTTCGCAAAGAGCCTGCCGAGGCAAACAATTTGCGATTAACTTCCTGCAATTGAGGCCCCCAGGACAGAGTTCTATCAATATATATGCCTACGTTTTTAACTCTATCACTTACCGGTAACGGCATACCATTAAAGACAATTTGTGGCAACTGTGCCCAGTCAACTCTGGAAATCATCCAGGTACTGCCTATCAGGATTACCTGAGTTTTAGTGGGGTTCACTTGCAAACCGAAGCTGTTACTCCAAGCACAAATCTGTTCCAAATCAAAATTTGTTACACTAAAGGCTTCGTGAATGTCATTTAAGGCAGCTTGTGAGTAGATTTGTAGATCGTCTGCATAAAGATGGTAGGATGAAACTAATTGTTTTGTTATATAATTAATGAATATTGTAAATAATAGGGGAGATAAAACGCCACCCTGCGGTACACCAACAGATATATTGCTCCAGGAGGAAACTGCGTCATCAATGCAAATACGTTGTCGGCGACCAGACATGTAATTGCGAAACCAATCAATCACAGGTGGAGATATGTTAATAGAGCGTAGAATCTCAAGCATAATACGAAAATCAACTGTATTAAAAGCATTACTAAAGTCAAGTAGCGTCAGTAATGTAAGCATTCCGTTCTCCATGCCCATTCTGATATCATCTGTAATATTAATAAGGGCCGTGACTGTACTATGCCCTGGGCGGAATCATGATTGGTAGGAGTTCAAGAGATAGTTTTTACTGAGAAAGGATTAAGTTGTGTGTGAACGAGACGTTCAAGAACTTTTGATAGAAAATGTAAGATAGATATAGGACGGAAATGAGAGAAAGACGAAGGGCTAGACTACTTAGGTAAGGGTATAATTTGAGCTTCCTTCCACATCGATGGGAAAATACCACTGGAAATTGAATGATTTAAAATATTACAGATGATTGGTAACACTACATCAAGAACAGGAAGGATCAGGTTGCGGCTAATGCAGTCGTTGCCAACTGCATTAGACGCTATAGATGTTATGCTCTTCTTAACATCACAGGCCGTGAATTGATCAAATGCGAAAGATAGATATTTGGGAGTTGGTAGCTGTGAAAGACAGTTAAGTGTATTAGTTTTGGTAGTATCGTCAAACTCGAAGAAGTTGAGAAGTGCTTATTTAAAGCATCGAGATCAATATACCTTGAATTTATATCTTGTTTTGACTTACCAACTCCTAAGGTTCTAAGAAATTTCCATACTTTAGCAGGATCTCCGTTTTCTATGGATTTTTGAATGTGCTGGCGTTGTGCATTCCTACACATCTTATTGCAGAGATTTCGTATTCTCACATACCTCTCCCGGTTATATTCATTGGGTTTGTATTTAAATTTTGTTTTTGCCCGTCCCTTTTTATTAATTAAATCTTTGATTTCACTAGTAAGCCAAGGGGACGGAGCATGTTTGATTTTTACTGCCCGGATTGGTGCATGAATATCATAAAGGTTTATTAAATTTCGTGTTAAAATGCTAACCTTGTCATCAACTGAATTTGAATTAAATATTGGTGTCCAATCAAGTTTTAGTGCATCTTCTCTTAATTTATCTACGCTCATCCGGCTGAAATTTCGCTGCATTAACACCTTAGACTTTACTTTGGGAGGACGAACTTTATAGGAAAGGAAGATAAGGTCATGATAATTTAATAAGTCATTCGTAAACACTATGAACAAAATAGGTCCTAAAACTGAACCTTGTAGTACCCCAGTCTTTACTGTTACCATATTTAACTTATCAATCAAGTTTTAGTGCATCTTCTCTTAATTTATCTACGCTCATCCGGCTGAAATTTCGCTGTTACCGCTACCCCAGTCTTTACTGTTACCATATTTGACTTATGAGTTTTAATAAAGCCATTTTCATGTGTCTTTCGAATTTCCACATACATTTTTCTAAGATAATTTGCGAACATTTGCTGTACTTTGCCTCTAATACCTTAGTGTTCCATCTTACACATCAGAAGTTGTCAAATGCGGAGCTTAGATCACGAAAAACACCAGCCACTTTCAACTTAAAATATCCATCACGCCTTATCCCCGAAGGGGTGGCAGAGGCATATTATATGCCCACTTTTCACCGTGTGGATTTACCTGTCCCACGTAATAGGTGGTGAGCCCATTGCGGTGTTGAAATAGACAGACGCAGGTTGTGGCTACCTGCTATTGAAATTTTTCAAGCCGCCCATAAGGCATTCAGCCAGGCTTAACGACTGCCATTTTACTGGCAACCGGGACCAACGGCTTAACTTGCCTTCCGAAGCACGGAAACGCTCGCAAATGTAAATGCCACAAAGTGGTCACCCATCCGAGGACCAGCCATAGTGAAAGTTGCGTAACTCAGTGATCGTTTACAGAACACTGAGACCGCGGGGCCACGAGCGCTTCTTTTCTTTCAACTTCTTAACTTTCAACTTCTTATTATTTTTTTCTATTACATCATCTAATAGTGCATACATTGCGTCACCGGTTCCAACTCCTTTTTGATATCCAAATTGCCGCAAGTTAAGAACCTTGTTTAGATTTAGATGAGCTACCAATCTACTTTTTAGGACCCTTTCCAGTATCTTAGATAGTGTAGGCAATAACGAAATTGGCCTATAATTTTTCGGATCTGTCCTACGTCCCTTTTTATATACCGGTATTACTTTAGCAATTTTTAATTGTTAAGGAAATATAGTATCCTCAATACACTTATTAAAGAAACAAGAAAGTGGTACTGCTAACAATCTTAAATGCGTTTTATGACACGGATTGACAATTCATCGTATCCACACGAATGTTTTGTTTTCATGCTGTTAACTAATTTTATAATTTCATTAGGTGTTGTAGGAGTGATAACCATTTCATTTTCTACCCAATTTGTGCTCTGTCTTAGAAACCGCAAGGCTTCATCCAATTTGTTTTCCGTTTCAATAACTGGATACATGAACTGTCTAACCAAGCAATTTGATATTTTATGAGCATCATCAGTAATGCCACCATTGCCATTAATTCTTAATATTTTTGAGTGTATATCTTTTACCCTATTTGTCTTATAGTTTAGAACTTTCCTAAAATCTTTGCATAAATTGTTCAATCTATTTAAGTGTCTTGTTACTGCTTGTTTCTTAGCCCTATTTATAACTCTTCTGTATATTCTAAGGTAATTATTTTTATAATCTACAATAATACGTTTCTTACTTCCACCACGTACACACAAACAACGCTTCATTTTGCTAGATACACGTATACCTTTACTTACCCAGTTAAGTTGCAAACTGTTTTTGGAGATTAATTTTTAGTCTTTTTTGAAAACGATAATCTCATTTATTCCGTTAAAACAAAATTTGCTTGAAATCGAAGCTAAGGACAAGACCTTACCCCATAGGTGTGACCTTCGCTTAAAATTTTCTGGTTGAAACAAAAACAATGCCAACGAAAAATATAAACTAAGTACCTACTAGAAAAAAAATGAAGATTTTTTTATCCCAATCTCAATTACATATTTTACAAGCCATTGAAAATTAAAATAAAAACTCATTAAGGTATTCCGTTTAAACTTGTTTAAATTGGTCAATCAATTACAGTTGTACATATAACAGATTTGTAATTCAGTTGTAAGATACTCGTATATACGATTTGATCATAACTGAAAATTTCGGGAATCAAGGAAGTGACACAACATTACTATTTAAAAATGTATTTATTGCTTTTCGAAGTATTATCCGCGAAATTTGACACATTTTTCCATACGATGGAACCAATCATTGAAGCAACCATTTAATCCAGAAGTTGGGGTATCCAAAATGGCCGCTTTGTAGGCGTCCACAGCTTCTTCAGGTGATGAAAATCTCCGACCACGCAATTTATTCCTTATTTTAGGAAAAGTATAGAAATCATTAGGGCTTAGATCAGGGCTGTACGGCGGATGGTCTAATAGTTCTATGTTTTCTTGCTCTAAAAACTTTTGTTCTGTGCGCGGTGTGAGAACTCGCTTTGTCGTGATGGATGATGATGCGGCGGTTGCAGTTCTCTTTACGGAGTTCAGAAACGACCTGTGGCAAACAAATGCTAGCATACCATTCTGCATTAACCGTTCTTTGTCCCTCAAGAGGAATAGTCGCAACATGGACGGTTTTGGAGACAAACGTGGCCACCATTTTTTTTTGCAAAATTCCGTGAATGAACAATTTTTGTTGGTTTTAACTCATTTTCGAACACCCAAACTCATGACTGGTTTTTTGTTTCGGGTTCGTACGCGTATATCGAGAGTTCTGACGCACCAAGTAACGCGAGCCGCTTTTTGCTCTTCACATAGCGAATGTATCCATCGGGAAAACAACTTTATTAATAACCTAATTGTTCATGCAAGATTATTTGTATTTGACTCATGCCAATGTCTAAAATTGCCTGAATTTCGCGGTATGTTACATGTCGATCTTCCTCAATCAGCTTACGCACAGCATCAACGTTTTCTTGGGTGACTGCAGTTTTTGGACGACCTTGATGGGGATCATTACTGAGCTTGACACGTCCACTTCACAGACTTCGCGATCCATGCATACTTCTTTCGCTTCTTCGTGATTCATCAATCGCTTCATACACGCACGTCTGGGTATCCGAGTACTTTTGACCTTTCCGTTTATGAGCAGTCTGCTCACGTGGTCTTCATATGTAAGTCTCGGCCTACCCTGACTCCTTCTACCCTCTACTTTCAAACTAATCTCATACTTAGTTTCACGCAAAACCTTTTAGCAATTATTAAATTTATCGTGAACTGACAAATCTCTAATATTTCAATATCTATTTCTTAACATAAACAGATTGTCACGCATTTATCTCCAAAAGGGTAGGCAGAGGCATACTATACGCCCACAGTTCACCGTACGCATTTTTGTCCCACGTTACAGGTGGTGAGCCCATTGCCGTGTCTATTTATTAGTCGATTTTATAAACAACAACATAACAACAGACGTGTTTACCGAATAAACGTTAGAGATTTCACTTGATCTCTCATACTATATTTTGTTTCCCTGTATATGAAATACACTCGAACCACAACATGCAATATGTTCCTGCTGAAACATTGAGTCCAAGCAATCATAGTCTAGGCCAGAGGTTCTCAAACTTATCTTGTCTACTTTCACTTTGAGACTAAATAAATTTTTAGCGCCCCCATTTTTTCACCTACTTAAAAACCACTAAAACTTCAAATCAAATTAATTAATTGTTGTGAGCTATATTAGCGGAGATTAAACATTCATTCTAAAATAGATTTTTACTATAATCCGCAAGAGTTAACTTGAGACCTGAGCACAGTAGGTAGTACATAATGACGCTCAGGTCTCAAGTTAACTCTTACAGGCTACACCTGCCAATGAGAATGATTATTGAAACGCAACTTTATAGTATTCAGACAGAGTATCTTTTATTCAAAATAATACAAACATAATCGATTCTTTTATAAAAACTAATGTAAAGGATGAATCTGATGCTGTTTAATAAGTTTGTTGGTATCAAGGTACCAATTTACTCAAGAACCACGCCACGTTCGGTAACATGCAAACGATTTCTCTTTTTAGTAAGCAGCGTTGCCACAGCACTAAATCCACGTTCACCCAAATATGACGATGGGAATGCTATCAAGAATCGTTGAACGATTGACCACAATCCAGGGTACAATTGCGGGGGTGTGGGGTAGGACAACCTCCGCGTGGTACACCCTGGTAACGTGGACGACGACGTGCGCTTCGTTTGAGGTGTACGTCGTTGCCCACGGCCAATAGTCCACCAAGGAGGGGGCCGAAAGGGCCACTTTGGGTTGCTCCACCTACGCTCTGCTTGCAGCAGAGCGTACTGAGTGGAGTAACCGAAGGACGTATAGGCTTTCTGCTCGCGCAGGGGCCTACAGGCATTCGTGCCAGCGTCGGTGTTGGGGGGGGGGCTAGCCACCCCTCTCGCGTCTCGCAACCCCTGTGATCATCCGCAGCGACCCAACTGGTGGCACCACTTGGTATGCGGTGGTTCTGGGGGCCGAGGGGCTTGCCTTAATTGGCCGGCCCACGACAAGGACAAGTCTCTAAAACCCGACAGCGAAGTCGTTAAAACCTGTGGGGCACCAGGAGCACCCCACAGTATGTATCCCGCTCCCCGGAATGAGCGTCACCCGGGGAGTCGCCTTTATCGTCTCTACTCGTGGGACCGAATATGGAACCGAAATTTAAAAAAAACCCAAACGGCCAGGGAGTGTGCCTTAAAACCACTCCCACAGACGCAGAGGTTGCGTCGATTACCGCCGAGACTGACGCAGAGTCAGTCCTCAGCTTGGACACTGAGACTGAAGGTCTCGGTAGGAAGAGGGCACGCCCGAAAGGGTCAATTCGCGACCGGAACAGTAGCCGTTCCGGACAGAGAGGGTTGACCACTTCCAGTGATGAGGATCCGGTGAAACTGCCAGCTACCACCGCAGATAGAGGACGGGTTACCGAGGGCCCGAGAGCCCCAAAACCACCAGTGCATGTCCCGCTACTACCCAGTGGCAGGGACAAGGACATCCCGGCGGCGCGACAGCTCCTCACGGCTCTTGCCCGGATAGCTGGCGCTATGAAAGGTGCCAAGAATGTCTCGGGCAAAAAGAAGGTGGTGGCGGAGTGCGTCACCGGCGCTACAGAGGCGCCAGAGGAGCTCCTCGCCAGAAGCGTCACTGAGGAGGAGACAATGCTCAGGGATCGGGTGGCGGGTCTAGAGACCGAGCTCGCAGACTCCCGAGAAAAGATTCGGATTCTCCGGGAAGAAATGAACCAGTTGGTGCGTGGGTCCGCGGAGGGTCGGGGTGCGACGGCTTCCAGGATGACGTATTCCGATCAGGTGGCTCTTGGAGCTCGTGTTGACCAATCTGGCACCCCTGCACCGCCCAAGCCGACGCCAAAGCCCGCTCCCAAATCTATGCCGAAGCCGGCGGCTAATCCAGCGTCTAGTATGGTGCAGGTACTAGAAGCTATGGAGAGGCGTCTCGCTGTCCTGGAGCAAAGGTCGTACCGTCTACCGTGAGCACACACGTCCTACTCTGCTGCGGCGGGTAGTGCTTCAGGCCCCAAGAGGAAGGTCTCCGCCTCTTCACACACCGTGCTGGCTGAATCAAGGGGGAAACAGAGCGTGGCCCACCCCACTCTAATCACTGCTCCCGCGATACCCGAAAATCCCTCCAGAAGTGAGGATTGGGAGGTAGCGGGAGCCAAGAAGAAAAAAGCGAAGGCCGCCAAGAAGGCGGCCAAGAAGGCGACTAAAGCCGCCGCGGTGAGGGCGCCGAAGAGGCTCCGCGCCCCACGCTCCACTGCCGTAGTCCTGACTGTGACGATGTAAGGGGCGGAGAAGGGCGTGGGATACGCCGATGTCCTGAGGCAGGTGAAAGCCTCTGTGGACCTCAAGGCCCTTGATATTACAGATGGGCTCCGGTGCAAGACAACTCGTACCGGAGCTCGCCTCCTCGAGGTCTCCGGCGCCACCAGCGCCCCCAAGGCTGATGCTCTAGCGGCTAGACTGAGGGAGGCGCTGGATACGGCTGACGTCCGCATTTCCAGACCCAACAAATGCGTTGGTGTGCGCATCTCAGGCCTGGACGACGCGGCAACCACGGAGGAGATAATCTCCGCCGTCGTGGAAGTGAGTGACTGCCGCAGAGACCAGTTGAGAGCCGGAGAAATCCGCTTCGGCCCCACCGGTCAAGGGTCAGTGGTTGTCAGCTGCCCCGTCGCAGTGGCGCAAAAAATAGCAGACGGACGGAGCCTCCTCATTGGGGGCTTCTTAAAGACGCAAGTGCATCTCCTCCAGCCCCGCGAAACCAGGTGTTACAGGTGCCTGGTCGTAGGGCATGTAGGGGTGCAGTGCACAGTGGAAGCTACCGTGGGGAACCGGTGCTTCCGCTGCAGTCAGCCCGGTCACAAGGCCAGTTCTTGTGTTGCCCCACCGCACTGCTTCAGATGTGGTGCGGAGGGCAAAACAGCGGACCACCGGGCAGACAGTAGAACTTGCGCCGCCTCGAGGCCGAGGCCTCGTCCGCCTACACGGCGTAGTGGGGTGGTTACCGCTCAAGAGCGGCCACGTTCGCAGCAGGATGCGGGAATGGATGTTCATTAATGGACATACATATCCGAATCCTGCAGGTGAATTTAAACCACTGCGCAGCTGCTCAGGATCTTCTGTACCAGAGCATCGCGCAGTGGTCCATTAACGTGGTCGCCGTCGTCGAGCCATACTGGGTCCACCCCGGAAGCCCGGTGGCCCTGGACAGCTTGGCGACTATCTTTGGGGGGTCCGCCGCGGACACCTCGCACCTTTTACTCATTGCTAGAGGTAGAGGCTGCGTCGCGGCGGATTACAACGGAGTGGCCATCGTGGCCGCTTACTTCTCGCCGAACCGTGACCAGCATCAGTTCGAGCTATGGCTCCCTGAGCTGGACGTCGTTCTTGCCGCATGTCGTCCTCGCCCTGTCCTGGTCCTGGGAGACTTTAACGCTTGGGCTCAGGCTTGGGGCTCCCAGGAAACCACTGACGAAGGAGAACTTTGGAAGACTGGGTCACTACACGTGGCCTAGAAATCCTAAACCGGGGGAATGTCGCCACCTGGGTGCGGTGGGAGCGCAGTTCGGTCGTAGACGTATCGTTTGCGACCCCTGATCTCGCCCGCCGCGTCCAGGGCTGGCGTGTGGTGGTGGAGGAGGAGTCGTCATCCGACCACAGGTATATTCGGTTTGACGTCTCCCCTCCAATCAACATACCGCCGGCTATTGCGAATCCTCCGGATCCGCGCTGGGCAGTCAAACAACTGAATCGGGAGGCTCTCCTGGAGGCAGCCATCGTGCAGGCCTGGATTCCAGCACTGGAGAGGCCTGCCGATGTTAATGAAGAGGCGGAGTGGTTCAGGAGAGCCAAGTCGCGAATCTGCGATGCGGGTATGCCTAGGGCTAGACCCTAACCGGCAAGGAGGCAGGTGTATTGGTGGTCGCCGGAGATTGCTCAGCTGCGCGCAGCGTGCGTCACCGCGCGCCGTCAATACACTAGGTTCCGCCGGAGGCGTATCCGCCCAGATGATGCGACAGCCCGAGAGACGGAGCTACACGAGGGTTACAAGGGGGCCAAGAGGACCCTCCAGGAGGCCATAAAGCGGGCGAAAACATCGGCCCGCGAAGAACTTCTGGAGACTCTGGAGCAGGACCCATGGGGGCGCCCGTACCTTATGGTTAGAGGCAAAATCCGCCCTAAGGCGCCCCCACCGACCCAGAGCCTCCAGCCGGAGCAACTGGACAGGGTCTTGGGCTCCCTGTTTCCATCGAGAGCGGAGGAACATATTTCTCCGCGTATGGCTCCGTCTCAGGCGCCCGACGCGGATTACGACGAGAACGACGTACCCGAAGTCACCGAGGGTGAGCTAGGGGTAGCGGTGCTGCGGCTTAAATCCCGCAAGAGTACCGCCCCTGGACCCGATGGCATTCCAGGCCGAGCGTGGGTCCTGGCTCTCGAAGAACTTGGGCCTCGACTGTTAGGGCTTTTTAGCGCATGCCTCGAAAAGGCCAGTTTCCCAAGGTGTGGAAAACGGGGAAACTGGTCCTGATCCGAAAAGCGGGGCGGCCGGCGGACTCATCATCTGGGTACCGGCCGATCTTGTTGCTCGACGAGGTGTGTAAGCTCTTTGAGCGTATTATTGCTGAACGCCTCGTTGGGCATCTCACACGTGTGGGGCCAGATCTGGCGGATAACCAGTTTGGTTTACGACGGGGGCGCTCCACCGTGGATGCGATCATGCGTGTCAGGGCCCTGTCGGAGGAAGCGATATCGCGGGGTGAGGTGGTGATGGCGGTGTCTCTTGACATCGCCAACGCCTTCAACACCTTACCCTGGAACTGCGTTAGGGAGGCGCTCACTTACCACGGAGTGCCTTCCTACCTCCGTCGCATTTTCGGGGTTTATCTGTCCGAGAGAGCTATAGCTTACCCGAGTTGGTTAGGGCCGGGACGGCGAGAAGTATCGTGCGGGGTTCCACAGGGGTCAGTTCTAGGACCGCTCCTGTGGAACATCGGCTACGATTGGGTGCTGCGCGGTCCGTTGCTCAGAGGTGTCGACGTGACGTGTTACGCCGATGACACTCTCGTTACGGCGCGAGGAGTAACGCACCGAGACGCAACCCTAAGGGCCACAGCAGGTGTTGCTCAAGTCGTGGGTCGAATACGGCGGCTGGGTCTGGAGGTGGCCCTTCACAAATCCGAGGCTCTGTGCTTTCACGGACCTCGGAAGGGGCTGCCCACGGGATCCAGCATACAAGTAGGGGGCGTTAGCATCGGCATTGAGCCCTCAATGAAGTACCTGGGGCTCGTACTCGATAGCCGATGGAACTTCGGACACCATTTCCGAAGTTTGGTCCCTAAGCTGAGGAGGGTGGCGGCAGCGCTCTCGCGACTGCTGCCCAATATAAGGGGACCCAACGCTCCCTGCAGGAGACTCTACCTCGGCATCGTGCGGAGCATGGCCCTATGTATGGGCGAGAAACCTGACGGCCACCAACGTGGCTATTTTACATAGTCCGCTGAAGACAATGGCCGTCAGGATGATTAGAGGGTACCGCACGATCTCCGTCGAGGTGGCATGTCTCCTAGCCGGGACCCCTCCATGGGACCTGGAAGCGAGGGCCCTTGCGTCGTTGTATCAATGGCGCAAGGAGGCGCTGGAGCGGAACAATAGACCTGTGCCCCGAGAAATCGAGGCTCAGCGATCCCTGCTCCGCCAGGAGCTCATGGAGACATGGAAGGTGCGACTTGAGCAACCTAAGTGGGGACATACCACTATTGAGGCGGTGAAGCCGGTCATGGAGGAGTGGCTGGAGAGGCAACACGGCAGCCTCACCTACCGGATGTCACAGATACTTACCGGGCACGGGTGCTTCGGTAAGTTTCTGTGGCGTATACACCGGGAGGTAACACCAGAGTGCCAGCACTGTACGGACTGCAGCGAGGATACGGCTCTGCATACACTGGCAGAGTGTGCAGCGTGGGAGATGCAGCGCCGAAACCTCGTTGCGGGTCTGGGCGTGGACATTCTCACGCTGGAGACCATGGTGAGAGCCATGATCTCCAGCGGGAGCAAGTGGGACGCCGCTGCGTCTTTTTGCGAGCAAGTCATGCTCGCAAAAGAGGCGGCGGAGAAAGAGCGAGAAAGAACTCTCCCTCCCGAGTTCCGCAGTCTGCGACGAGGGCGCCGCAAACTTGTCTTCGCCCAAGACTACCGGCCTCCATGACCGGGGGCCTGAGTACGGTGAGCGGGCTGCTCGCCGTGCTTACAGAAGCAGGCCAGGGAAGGTGGCGTTGCGTGAGGGTTACACGCACGTAGCTCACTCCCTCAAGGTAGTGGTATATAACCCGAACCCCCCCAAAGAAGCGAGATAACACTCGAACCCCCCAAAGAGGCAGGATACACACCCGAACCCCCCCTGAAGGAGCCTGCGGTAGCGGACAAGGTCTGTCGGGAGCCCTGGGGTTATCCTTCCGAGGGCTCACCCGGGACTCCTGGCCATAGACAGATAGAAGGGTAACGTGTGGTTTTAGTCGGTAGGAGTCCGGCATAGCATCCATGAGGATTTCCACACAAAAAAAAAAAAAGGGTACAATTGCGGGATCGGTTTTTGTAGCCAAAAATCTTGATAGCCATTTATGAACTTGATTTTTATTTCCTCGTTTGTTGTCAATTCTATAAGTTCTTCTTCCAGCTGAGGTAAGATTGCTCTGTTAACATTTGAAAATGGATCTAACACCCAGCCTGGTATTTCCAAGTTCAAAATGTCCTGGTATCGTTCGGTGAAGTCAATGTGGAGGTTTTCCAAATGTTGGCAGTAGGCAAACAAGTCGTCGTTGCTGCAGGATACTGATAGATTCGGAAAATTGTGAAACTCACGTCTGCCCATATTCTTTTTGTGTAGAAGCAGTTTGGCTGCGAAAGCAGCAACGACATTTTTTGTTTTAATTAAATTTAGTTCATCGCCTTGCAGTTGGAGATTCATGTTGTTGAACAATTTATACAGGTCTGTCATGTAAGCTATATAATTTTTTGATGTAATGAGCTAGTTACGCAATTCTGTATCTTTAGTTTCCAAGAACTCTATTACAGAGTCAAACAAGTTGTAAAATCGAGTCAGACAATTGCCTCTTGATAGCCAACGAACCTCAGTATGAAGCAACAAACGGTTGGAATCTTCGTCATTAGTAACACAAAGCTGATGAAATAATCTATCATTTAAAGAGCTGGTACGAATTTTATTGACTGCTTTGATGACATATTGCAGTGATTGAAATAGTCGTTCACTTAAGTTTCTAGCAACCAAATGTTGTCTACGAATAACGCAATGTACAGCTAGTATATCTGGAATTTTTTTTTTAAGTACGCTATCAAACCTTATGGTTGGGTGTAAGGGGCCCCACCAAGATCTTCGGGGCCCAAGTCAACCTCCCGTGCTAGTGCGTGCACCTGCTGACTAACGGACAAGGCTCTGGCGCTTGCTTTCCCCTCAGGGGTTGGGAGGTCTGAGGGCGTCGCTACCATAAAAGCCACCCGCCGAAACAAAAAAAATAATGACCAGTCAGAAAAGGAATGCTGCTAGGGATAGGGCGCCGCCGCAAATAGGCGCGCAGGAGCCCCGCCCGACTCCTGTGGCAAGTGGGCTAGGGCTGCCGTGTGTCGGGCCAGCACGGCTAAAGAAGTTAGCCCCAACCCGAATCCGCTTCGCATCTTGGAACATTGGCACGCTGACTGGGCGTGCGGTAGAGTTGGCCGAAATACTCTCCAGGCGGAGGGTGGACGTGGCGTTCCTGCAGGAGACTCGGTGGAAGAGCAACAGAGGCCCTTGCAGAACGGCTACAAGTTGTATTACACGGGTGCGCCTGGTGGGGAGAACGGGGTGGCCGTTGTGCTCTCCGAGGGGCTGCAGAGTGGCATCTTGGAGGTGAAACGCTGTAGCGACCGGCTTATGATCGTGAGGGTGCTTATCGATGGGATTATTATCCACCTGATAAGTGCCTACGTGCCACAGGCCGGTTGTAGCGACACCGATAAGATGTCGTTTTGGGGTCAACTCGAGGGAGTGCTTCGGAGCATTCCGTTGTCACAGGGAATATCGTTTTGGGCGGCGACCTAAACGGTCATGTGGGTGAGAGGTGTGAGGAGTTTGAGCGTGTTCATGGTGGTTTTGGATACGGCACCCGCAACGCTGAAGGAGAAACTATCCTGGTGGCTGCTTGATGAAACTAGGTCCCAGGAGTTCGTCTCAGCTGTCGGTGACAAGTGCACCGACACTGAAGGCGAACCAGTTCAAGATTACTGGGACAAAGTTCAGGCGGCTATCCTTGGAGCGGCGAAGGTGGTGCTCGGTGTGTCCAAGGGTGGACGCAAATGTGACAAGGAAACTTGGTGGTGGAACGACGCAGTCCAGAGGGAGACTAGGGAGAAGAAAGCCCTATTTAAAAAGTGGCAAGCGACCGGATCTCCTGAAGACCGCGACGCGTACAGGGCTGCCAAGCGCGCCACAAAGAGAGCTGTAGCCAGAGCCAGACGTGACCACTTACAACCTCTGTATGATAAGCTGGAATCGTCTGAGGGGCAGAAGCTCATCTATAAGCTGGCGCGCTCCAGGGTCAAAGCGGCACAGGATATATCCAAGTGTCGCTGTGTAAAAGATCCTGAGGGCAACCTGTTAAGCGAAGACCTCGCAGTAAAGGAGAGATGGCGCTCGTACTTCCACGAGCTGCTTAATAAACAGCACAAAGAGGTGCAGCCTCCGGACCTCCCTCCGAATCAGGGACTAGTGCCACCGGTAACGCCTGGAGAAGTCCTGCCTGCGCTTCGCCGCATGAAGAATCGGAAAGCTGTCGGACCCGATGGAGTCCCCATAGAAGCCTGAAAGGCGATGGGTCCTCGCGGTGTGGGCATCTTAGTAAACCTTTTTAACCGCATACTCCTCAGCGGGCAGATCCCAAACCAATGGAGACTGAGTATTATTACTCCAGTCTTCAAAGGTAAGGGGTCAGTGCAGGAGTGCGGGAGCTACCGCGGTATTAAGGTGATGTCCCACACCATGAAGATCTTCGAGAGGATTATAGACTCTCGGATCCGGCAGGAGTGCACTCTCTCGGAGTGTCAATATGGGTTTCGCCCTGGTTGTGGGACCACGGACCCTGTTTTTGCCCTGAGGGTTGTCGCAGAGAAATACAGGTGGAAGAACACGCCTCTGCACTGTTTGTTTCTAGACATGCAGAAGGCCTTCGACTGTGTTCCTCGTGCGATGATCTGGTGGGCACTGCGGTCCAGAGGGGTTCCAGAGGTCTATATTGACACTATCCGGGACATGTACTGTGACTCCGATTCAATGGTTCGGACTGCTGTTGGCGACACGAAACCCTTCCCCATCACCGTCGGGGTACACCAGGGTTCGGTCCTTACTCCGCTTCTGTTCAGTGTAATATTAGACAAATTGTCGGACAGCATCAGAAACCCACATGAGCAGCCTCCATGGTTGCTCATGTATGCTGACGATATTGCGCTGGCAGACGCGGACAGGGGCAGATTGGTGCGATGTGTAAAGGCGTGGAAGGAGACGCTTGAGAACGGCGGTCTGAAACTAAATGTGGCGAAGACCGAGTACTTGGCACTAAATTCGACAGATCCCACATCCATCCGCATAGGCGGTGATTTGGTCGAGCGCACGGACCAGGTTAAATACCTGGGATCTGTTTTTCACACGTCCAGTGACATCGATTGCGATGTCAAGTCACGCATTGCTGCCGCGTGGGCCAAATGGCGGGAGATGACCGGTGTCATTTGTGACCCTAAAATGCCGATCCGGTTGAAGGGACAGGTCTACAAAACCATTATTAGACCTGTCCTTTTACATGGCAGTGAGACGTGGCCGATATTGGAGCGACACAAGCAGGAGCTGCGTGTCACGGAAATGAAGATGCTGCGGTGGATGTGTGGGGTCACGCGGATGGACCGCGTGAGAAACTCTCGCATCCGCGGCAGCCTTCACGTCCGTGACATTGCAGACAAGTTGCAAGAGTGTCGCCTTCGTTGGTATGGTCACGTCTTGCGGCAACCGCCGGGCTACGTAGGTAACAAATGTCTGGCCATGTCAGCCCCGCCGGGTCCCGGTAAGAGGGGAAGACCCAAGAAGTGCTGGCTTGACGTCGTAAGGGATGACATGCGTGCCAATGGTCTCACTACAGGGGATGCCGAAGACTGTGCGAAGTGGAGGAGAAAATGTAGGAAAGCGGACCCCGGGCGTCGCGAGACGCAACTGGGACAGACGCTCGGATGATGATGATGATCAAACCTTTATGGCACCCTGTCATAGCCGAAGCGCCATCCGTAGCAACTGATATAATATTTTTCAAGGGAATCTCTTTCTCATCACAAAACTTCTCCAATGTATTGAATATGGTTTCGCCTTTTGTATCGGTCTCTAAATTTCTAGCAAACAATAGTTCTTCACATATTTTCTCATGTTTAATAAACCTCACGTAAGACAGCAACAATGCTTCATTAGTAGGTAAAGTGGACTCATCGAGCTGAATTGAGAATTGACTAGACTTCAGATGATTGCACAATGATCCTTCAATGTTTTCAGCCATTTCATCAATTCGTCTTTGCACAGAATTATTACTCAAAGGAGTTTTTCGGATAATATCTGCGGCCGGTTTATGAAGCACAGTAGTTATTACTTCCTTTATTGCTGGCAAAATTAACTCTTCTCCGATGTTGTGTGGTTTGCCTTTTTGAGCAATTAACAGAGATATTGTACGAAGCTCGAAGTCCGTCGTAATCTTGCTTAGCAGCTGCCGAAAATAGTTTTGCTACACTTGACCGAGTACTATGCTTCATCTCTAGGTCTTGAAAATATGCTACATTCTTGACTTCCTTATCTGAATGCTTTTTATTCAAATGATCTTGCAGTCTTGAAGGCTTCATTGCTTCATTTGAAAATGTTTTTAGACATAGAAGGCACTGAGGCGACTATGGGTTTGTGGGATTTTTAATGAATCTAATATATTCCACAGAGTATTGCCGTCTCTTCTTTTTTACTTCCGACATTGTTTTGTTTTAAAAGTAAGTGTTGAACTTGAATACTGCATATCTATTACGCGCGAAACCGCAAATGAAAATAAAATAAATATTCCGTTGTTTATATAGGATTGCATGAGCAGCACGCACCGACAGGAATAAGATAAACATGCACTCGTTTATCTCATTCGACGCTCAATTGTACTCAACAAGTAAGAACAAGTATTCTATGATTCAGCCGATTGATACAGGAATGCACAAATCGGGTTATTTAACAAAAACTTGTTAAAACATGATTGCCCGCGGTCTATTATCTACGAAAATTACCTATCTAGGAATACTAATAACTATTAAAATGCGAAAGTGTGTCTATTGCCTTTTTATTTTTTTTGTTTGTGTCTACTTTCATTTCGAAACGGAGTGACCGATTTACATGATTTTTCTTCTATTTATTGAATATAACAGGACAGATACATGAACTACGCGGAGAGAAATATCAAACCGAGTTTGTTCACAAGTTGTAGCCGAGAGTCGAGAGCTCTGTCGGTGTCTAAGAGTCCTCCTAGCTAGATGAAATTACAAATCGCCCCCCGAAGCCTACACAGCGCCCCCATTTTTTTTCTGGGTCTCTTACCGCCCACCTTTAGGCCTGCAGCGCCCACAAGGGGGCGTTATCGTTCACTTTGGGAAACGTTGGTCTAGGCTATGCGGGAGGATAGGTGAGGGTGACGCAGCAACTCGAAAATCAGGTCTTCTAGTCGGATGCAAAGAAATCAAAAGAACACTGCAAAATAGACAGTTTCTGAAGAATCAAAATTCTACTTACATTCACCCAATGTAAGTAGAATTTTGTTTCGCGTGAAGTACCGCGTAGTATATAAAACATAGCTTTCTGTTGTGATATGCATCCTATCTTATACTTCTAATCCTAGACCCACCGTCTCCGCTCTTCAGGAACTGTCTATTTTGCAGTGTTCTTTTAATTTCTTTGCATCCGACGAATGAAAGTTTCAAAATAACAATAGAAAGTTAATTCACAGGCACTTTACTTAACGTGTAGTCTTCAGCCGGAAGCTGAAGCTATATGAATATGTCGTCGATTCTCGACAAGAATGCCAAATTTGAAAGATTTATACGTGCTTAAACCCGTGCCTAAAGGCTTTCAGGGCATGTACGGTAACCATCAGAATGTTTTTTTTAAAAATGGAAGACGAAGTAACTACGTACATAATCTAAATCCATCCATCCATCAATAAATTTTATACTAATCGATAGGGGGGGCATTTTCTTCGAACTGATATTTTTATATTATTAAAGGTAGCCAATGCAGGTGATCTGACATCACCACTACGAAACATCGATATCAAAACAATCAATCATATATGCTAACACGCCGCGTTAGATTTTTTTAAAGTGCACTCGTGATTTTCAAGATAATTATTTTCCTATCTTTAAATTATCGTATAATAGGTGTCTGACGTTTATTTTTATATTTAACACTTCAAAATGGCGCTGTTCCCCTAATAAGAAAGCTGAGACGAAGACCCGTGGTTGAGGGGCGGTATCACAGCCAGTAGGGCTCCGAAGCAGCCCTAGGGTTGGAGGCCCAGAAATATGCATTTACACGGCTCTCTTAAAAGACTCTTTCGTATGAAGGAAATACATAATACGTAGGTATAGAAGTCCAAGTCTTATGGTGAGACTAGCTGACCCCCGCGGTTTCGCCCGTGACATATTTTAAACCGCGGTCACATCCATTTAATCCCGTCGTTTTTGCTTTTACAAAAATATATGAAAATGTGCCCGATTTGTTGTAATTTATGATTACTGCTCTGCCTCTTGGGTATTAGCATGATGATATATAGCCTATAGCGTTTCTCGATAAATGGGCTATCCAACACAAAAGAGAAGATTTTATTCTATTCGGACCGGTAGTTCCTGAGATTAGCGCGTTCAACCAAACTCTTCAGCTGTAATATTAGTATAGATATAAATAGACCGTTTTATGATTTGTTCAATTGAGCTACGCCAATTAAATCGTTGTTCTTTACTTTTATCGATTAAAACCCGTAATAGTTTGAATCGGGGGATACCTGCTATCATCATCCTTAAAGAGCTATATTATATTAGTATTACTGTATTTCACTGCATACCTAATATTAGTGTTTTATTTTCATTTTATATTATTTTATTACATATTCATAGATTCAATCTACTCGAAAATAGGTAGTCACTATTGAAGAAAAATGTAATACATACACATACATAAGGAAGGCTGGTTAGTAAGTTACCGTGCATCGCCAGAATTTAAAAAAAAAACTATCTTTACGCTTTACCTATCCCTGACGGGCTACCCTAGTAACATAATGGTAAAAAGTGAAAAGAATTGAAATAATGTTGCTAAGATGGTGGTAAATCTGACCTAGTTGTCTCGAACTGGGCCGTTTTGTACAAGGAAGACCCTAGTTCATCTTTAATAACTTCAAGTTGACCCAGTCAGAGAAGATACATCGAAAATTATATGTAGATTATAATAATTATATGGTAAATAAACTAAAATTCAAGTATTCAGTTTCAGGCAACCCAAAGTTTACAACAATGTGCTTGAATGTATTGGATGTACGCCCATGGTCAAGCTCAATCGAATACCCAAGGATCATGGCCTGCAATGTCAAGTTTGTAAGTACCTACTTAAATAAATAAATAAAATAAATAAATATCATTGGGACGACTCACACAACGCCATATGATTCCAAACTATTATTGGGATGGGATTCCACACTAAGCAGAGCTTATACTATGGTAACCAGATAACTAATTAACATACTTATATATTACTAAATTCATACATCTATACTTATATTATAAAGCTGAACAGTTTGTTTGTTTGTTTGTCTGGTTGAACGCGCTAATCTCAGGAACTATTGGTCGGATTTGAAAAATTATTTTTGTGTTAGATAGCCCATTTATCGAGGACGGCTATAGGCTATATATCATTACGCTACTACGCTGGGGCGCACAGCAGTAGTCATAAGTGTCAACAAATCGGGCAAATTTGGTGGTCATGTGGGGGTCATCTAGTACTATAGATAAACTAGCTGACCCGCGCGGCTTCGCCCGTGACATACTTCGAACTCCCGTCAGTTCATTAGTCACGCCTTTTTTTCCCGTCGCGCGTCGCTCCCATTTAATTCCGTCGTTTATTATTTTTTTAATAATGTATGAATATTTGCCCGATTTGTTGATTACTGCTCCGCTCTTCAGGGTAGTAGCGTGATGATATAGCCTTTTATCAGTCACGCCCTTATTCCCATCGCTCCCATTTAATCCCGTCGGTTATTACTTTTTCAATAATGTATGAATATTTTTCCGATTTGTTGATTACTGCTCCGCTCTTCAAGGTAGTAGCGTGATGATATAGCCTTTTATCAGTCACGCCTTTATTCCCGTTGCTCCTATTTAATCCTTTCGTTTATTACTTTTACAAAAATGTATGAATATTTGCCCGATTTATTGATTACTGCTCCGCTCTTCAGGGTAGTAGCGTGATGATATAGCCTTTTATCAGTCACGGCTTTATTCCCATCGCTCTCATTTTATACCGTCGTTTATTAGGTAAGTATCTACTTATACATGCAATTATGTATGAATATTTTTCCGATTGTTGATTAATGCCCTGCTCTTCAGGGTAGTAGCGTGATGATATAGCCAATAGATTTCCACGATAAATGCGCTATCCAACACATATTAGTACCTATAGTTAACTTTATATATTAGTATAGTTTACAAACTATAATATACGAAGAAAGACACATCGTTCGATTCGGCTTCGTACAGCCGAATCGAATTATTTGAGTTGATTGGACGCGACGACTTCGCAGAACTCGCTTGCTATTGGCTAGTCGCGTCGACGCGCATGCGTATATCGCATATCTTCAGCCATACTTGACACTTTCATTTTAATAACAAATTTTACTACAATAAAATGATTATAGTGAGTTAATATTAAAAGTCGCGGACTTTACTTTAGAACTTTTAAAGAGGAACAATTATGTCATACATAGTTTTTGCGTAACTTTAATCGTTTACGCAGCGTTTGCAACGAAAGCTTTCAAAAGGAATATTTTGTCCCCGATTTTGCCACATTTATCATTGCTGTTCCGCACCTATACGTCGTAGCGTGATGCTATATAGCCTATATCCTCGATAAATGGACTATTCAACACAAAAAGAATTTTGCAAATCGAACCTGTAGTTCCTGAGATTAGCGCGTTCAACCAAACAAACAAACTCTTCAGCTTTATAATATTAGTATAGAAGTATAGATAACACCCAGACACAGAACAAACCATCGTGCTATCACACAAAGTTTTATCCTGGGTCGGAATCGAACCCACGACCTCTTGCGTAGCAGTCGGATACACTCCCACCGCGCCACAGAGGCAAATATACGTATAATTAGTACTTCATAGAAGCGTTCGTTGCCCCGTTGAGTCATTGTTCTGAAAACGATCACTGCGTTAAGCAACATTTGCTATAAGCAGTCCATGAATTGGGGACCACTTTGTGGAATTAACTTTTGCGCGCGTTTCCGTGCTTCGGCAGGCACGTTAAGCCATTGGTCCCGGTTGCCAGTAAAATGGCAGTCGTTAAGCCTGGTTAAAGGCCTTATGGGCTTGAAAATTTTCAACAGCAGTTCGCCACAGCCTGCGCCTGTCCATTTTAACACGGCAATGGTGGCCCCACCTGTTACGTGGGACAAAAATGCATACGGTGAAACGTGGGCGTAAAGTATGTCTCTGCCTACCCTTTCGGGGATAAAGGCGTGACAATGTGTATGTAGTACTTCATATCAACCTTTAATAGATAATACATAAGTACTTGAACTCAAAGTAATTAAATCCAACTCAAGTTTAATTCTTATCATATCTGATTTGAAGAAGACTATCACGAACAGTAGGTATAGGTATTGTAGGCTATAACATTGAAGTCTAATTTTGAAGTTTCGGGTAGGCCATTTGAATCACGAATTCTCGACATATAGACTGAAATTGCTACGATTGATATGAAATAACATTAAAGAAATAAATAAATATTGTGAGACATTTTTTACACAGCGGGAGCAAATTGGAATTTGTTTTAAAGAATTTCTTCTTCTTTTTGGACTTTCTCGGCTTAAGCAAATCAGAATCAAGTAATTTAAATCTTATTTGTTTTGTAAATTTCGTTTTCATATCCAAAGTATTTATAATCTTGTTCAATTAGAGTACGTTCTTTTAGATAGCAGCGTATGATCAAATATGAGTATGGGTTTGTTCAAAGTTCTACTCCGGTAAAGACGAGGGTAACTTTTAGAAGGTTTTTGTTAGTGTTGCACAATTCTCTACAAAACTAAATAGGTACTTACAAGTACAAATACGGTCTCTAAGATAGAGTAACAAAAAATGTCTATGTTATAGTATTCATACTAAATATAATTTACTATTTCATTAAGAACTATTTAATTTGCCAGCTCACCACCTCTAAGTCCGAACCGGTTTTGCAGTACATAAATTTATTTCCAATACAGGTAATAAATTTAATATAGTTTGTTCCGCTTTGTCATACTAATGCATTGTAAATGTACTAATTTGATGATTGTGTACAGTTTTGTTTTTTAATCCGCACTAGCTAACGCCCGCGGCTTGGGCTGGGTGGTCAAATTTTCCCGGCATCGCCCATAGAAACTTGTTCCCGGGATAAAAATTTATATACCTTTCTAAGAGTAAAAGAATTTTCAAAATCGGTCCTATAGATCCAGAGATTATGCATACACAAACTTACCTCTTTATAATATTACAATAAAAATGGCAACTGGCTCCTCCTTGTCGAAAGTGGTAATACCTAATCACGTACGTAAAGTTAAAAGGAAATGACACCTTAATGACCTGGACCTACATGTGATTAGTCTACATCAAAGAAAGTCAAAGAAGAAAAATAAATAAATATCGTTGGGACAACTCACACAACGCTATCTGATTCCAAACTAAGCAGAGTTTGTACTATGGTAACCAGATAACTGATAAACATACTTATATATTTCTAAATACATACATATTATAGATAAATAATACCCAGACACAGAATAAATCACACAATCACACGCTCATCACACAAAGTTTTATCCTGGGTGGGAATGGAACCCACGATCTTTTGCGTAGCAGTCGGATACACTCCCACCGCGCCACAGAGGCAGTCTTAATAAACAAACACATTTTCACATTTAATGGTATTATAAAAATTAACTATCTTCACGCTGTATCCCTAACGGGATAGTCAGTTCTTTCGCTTCTTCGAGATTCATCAATCGCTTCATACACGCACGTCTGAGTATCTGAGTACTTTTAACCTTTCCGTTTAAAATTATAGGGATGTCACTATAAATCCTAATGGTGTTTTCACTTACAATCTACTAGATGACCCCCACAGCTTCGCCCGTGGAATATTTTGACCTCCCGTCGCACCTATTTAATCCCTTCGCTAATAAATTCTACAATGATGCATAAAAATTTGCCCGATTTGTCGACATTTATCACTACTTTTGCTCCCAGTGTAGTAGCGTAATGATATATATATAGCCTATAACCTTCCTCGATAAATAGGCTATCTAACACAAAAAGATTTTTTCAAATCCGACCAGTAAGTAGTTCCTGAGATTAGTGCGTTCAACTAAACTAACAAACTATTCAGCTTTATAATATTAGTATAGATACAGATAAATGCATATGAAAATATATACCTACGATATTTAAATATATTTTTTATGAATATTATTGTCCGTCTGTATGATTGTTCGTTTGACCGTTTTAATGGGACTCTCAATGTTTCAAACTTTCCTCACATGGCATAGCTTATTCGCCAAATACCTGTGGAGGTGGCGGAGGTGGAGCCGGACCCGGCTCCCCAAGATGAACCCCTACATCCTGAGATACCCCTAGCCAGCTCGCAGTGATTTAACCTCGGGCCTACCCTGCGAGTCGGTTTAAGATGAGGCGGAACACAGCGGTGGTTTAGTAGGTAGGACGGCCGCTCTCTCATGGGCCGGGAGTCCCACACACCGTCCCTGTTGCCCTCGCAGCAGAGATGACGGTGCGTAAATGCTGCATTTCCCGCGAACGCTAAAACAAAAACGTTTCATTCCCATTCAAACGCACTACGCGGGTGAGACCATGAGATGTCTGCTAGTTTTTTTATATTTATAGGTCATTGAAAAAATCCTTACATTTATCAGATAGTATTATCGTATATATAATTTAATCTTCTTAATTTATACACTTACCGATTATTCCTGATAAAATCATAAAATTTAGTGTTGATAGCGTTTTTACAGAAACAATATAACTAGTGCTTATATTTCAGTGGCAAAATGCGAATACGTGAACCCTGGAGGATCAGTTAAAGATCGTATTTCTCACGCCATGGTGGTGGAAGCAGAAAAATCCGGACGTGTTAATTCTAAGTCTAGGCTCATTGAACCCACATCTGGCAACACAGGCATTGGTATATCGCTGACTTGTGCAATACGAGGTAACTGTGGAACACACCTTACGTTTAATATTTTAATGGAATATCTACCTTGTATAAACCCTGTCGGGAAGACCGTGATGCAGCCGGTAGAGTTGAACCGCCGATCAATCTAACCATCTATCTGACGATGATGATTTCGCCGCTCAATCAGGGGACTTGCTAGGCCGCTCAATCGCAGTATGCATGCACCTGCCCAGTTCAAGTTAACACGCCTATGGTCAATTGTGGTTTTCATAACCGTGTTTCCAGCTGCCTCCTATCTCGTTTGTTCGCTCTCCACCCCTCTGTTTTCAGAGTAGCCCTCAAAACCGACGCGACGTGAGCATCTGGCATCTGGCATTTCGGGACGTCTCTGACCTGTCCTACGGCTCTGCGAAACGAGGCGGAATACCTTGAGGGTTTAGTGGGTATTTAGGTCTCTCTCTAAAATACCCTGTACGATAAAACAATAAATATTGAATTATTCTCACCAGGATACGACTGCACAATAGTTACACCCGACAAAAATTCATCGGAGAAAATGAGCACAATGTCTCTCCTTGGATCTGATATAATACAGACCCCATCTTCTGCTCACTACGATGATCCTGACGGATTTATGACAGTCGTCAAACGTATGTTAGAAAAGTATCCAAACGCAGTATGCTTGGATCAGGTAAGCAGGTAACAAATAAATGACATGGTAACGTAAGAAGTAGGGTAGCTCATCCAAACTTAACATTGTCCATGCTACAATGTAAAGATAGTTAGTAGTCACTTGCTTTTTTTATTGTTCTCCTTGTCTCCTTAGTTTTAGACTTCCTAAACCTCCTTTAAACTGGTCTTGGTTAGGAAGTCGTGTAATTCCTCTTTATTCAAATCGTTTGTCTCTATCTCTTATGATTCCTGATAAATAGATGCGTACAAACCGACGGACAGACTGAGCCGTTTTATAAGACTTTTCTAAATTTTAGGGTTTATAAGTCTAAAATTTGAATAAGCCTCTTTATTCAAACCTTCCTGACACCAATCTTTATACTTAATTCAAACGTCCATAGGCTACGGTGACCTATGTACGTACTCTTTGCTTGTCTGCGACCTCAGTGGTTTAAAAAGAATGTTTCAAATTTTCAGTACGACAATGAGATAAATCCACTTGTACACTACGAGCATACCGCGGAGGAGATAATATACGCTGCAGAACATGTTGATATGTTTGTGATGGGAGTCGGCACAGGAGGTACTCTTACTGGGGTGGCCCGCAAACTAAGAGAACATAATCCAAATTGCATCATCGTTGCAGTTGATCCTAAGGGCTCGATCATATTCGGTCATGGAGAAACGGTTCCTTTCTTTGTAAGTTTGATTTTCCAACTTAAACACTTGATTAATAGTAAGAAATAGAAATTAATAATTATTAATTAAATTCGTATTTATTTGTATATGTATGTATGTGTATATGTATGCATTTATTTAATTTTTGGGGTGCTCGTGGCCCGCTGACACAGTGTTCTTTACACGATCATAGCGTTAAGCAACTTTCGCTCTGGCTGGTGATGGATGGGTGACTAAATTGTGGCATTTACATTTGCGAGAGTTTCTAAGTTTCGGAAGGAAGATGAGCCGTTTGTCTCGATTGCCAGTAACAAGGCAGTAGTTAAGCCAAGTTGATAAATTTCAACAACAGGTCGCCACAGCCTGCGTCTGTCTATTTCAACACAGCAATGGGCTCACCTATTACGTGGGACAGGAATACTCACGGTGAAAAGTGGGCGTATCCATCTGCCAAACCTTCGGGGATAAGGCGTAATTAATAAACAATTAAAATAGAGTTTAGGTCTTTAGTAAGTACAATGGGATTGATATCGTCGGTATAGTAGATTTTATAAAAAAATATGTCTTGTGCCAATATAAAATACTTCTCTAATAATTTACAAGTACCTATGGCTTATTTCAACTTTATGGCATTCAACATTCTAGGAATATTATGCGAATTCAACTCACCGGTCCTAAAGGGTATTTTTATATTCTCCAGGATCACTGTTAATTGTCTTTCCGGATATAAAAGAGGCCGTCAATATCTGGATGTCGCATCAGGGGGCCGATTCTACTACTTCAATCATGTCAGAATAGAAATAAAATCGTTGCTGAATAAAAACGGTCGGTATTATTTTACAGCTTTCGTAGTCATCTATTACAATCGCGCTCAATTAATTTCCATTGGCCGGCGCGGCGGCGTATAGGTTTTTATTAACATATAACGCGCCAGTGTCCGCTCGTAAGTTGCATTTTTAGTAGTCTAATAATATTTTGACCGTTAAAAACAGCGATCCTGAAGGCCGAGTCTACTATTGAAAAACCGTAGATTAGAACTGAAATCGCTGTTTGTAGCTGTCAAAATGTTAGTAGACTATCAAAAATGCAACTGACTAGCGGCTACTAGTTAGTAGAATTCTATCGGCCGACCGATAGAAGTCTATTGAAGTACGATTGTAATAGTTGATTACGAAAATCTGTCAAAATTGTACCGGTGACTTTCTATTGAGCGACGATTTTGACACGATTGAAATAGTAGACTCGGTCCCCTAGTTCTAAACTGCGGCTTGTGAAGTACGATTATGATATTTTAATACATTTAGTAGACTACCTAGTTTAGGAATAAGCGCAATGAAATCGAAATAGAATAAAAATAGAACGAATTTTTATTTTAAATAGTAGATTGACTCGGCCCTTGTTTGAGGGGTTATTTTAATTAAGTAAATAAGGGAGTCTTAGATAGACCTACGCGACAATCTACAAGCTTAATACTAATAAATCAGATTCAATGTTTTAACTTATTATAATGTTTTTAGGTGGAGGGAATCGGGGGAGATTTTGTTCCTGATGTTTTGGATAAATCTCTAGTCAATAAAGTAGTTGCTACAACTGATTATCAAGCCTTCAATATGTCGAGGGAATTGATCAAGAAAGAAGGATTATTATGCGGTACGTACAATTTAAGTTCGAGAACGACTAATCAAATAAATAATAGATTATTCGTACTAATTAATTTTCTTTGTCGATCATTTTCTCTGGTCGGACTGAACCTGTGAGTCCTGTGACGCAAAAAAATGATCGTGGAGGATTAAAACAGCTACCGGGTGGGCCACCAAGTCAGGCCATAATGTGCGTCATAGAGAAGTAGGTATTAGCTAAAGATGTACCACGATAGCCTTTCCTACCAGCTGACATAAGTAGTCACCGGGAACAGATACTTCAGTAAGTTCGTTAAAAGTCAACGCCCATTGCGAGGGCGAGAATGTCCCTCACGCTGGCAGAAAGTGCCGTGTGGCTGGAACAGGGGTACCTTAGCATGATACTTCCTGCACCTACGCAGCTACGGCTGAAACCAGATGCAGCCGTGGGAACATGAAGTCTCACGCTGCAGATCATGGGGATGGAAAATGGCCCCTTAGAAATATAAACTCTAATTAAAATACTTCAAGAGTTATAAATACAATGAATATTTGCAGGTGGAAGCAGTGGAGCCATAACCTACGCCGCGATACAGACAGCTAAAGAGTTAAACCTTGGACCAGACAAGAAAGTAGTAGTGATCCTGCCCGATGGAATCCGGAACTATATGACAAAGTTCGTCTGTGACCAGTGGATGGAAGCGTATCTATTTAAGCAACCCCCAAATCGAGAATTCAAGTACGTACTGTCAGCTGTAATAGTGGAGACAGAGTGAGAAAAAATATCGCTTATAGCGGTTACATTAAATCACACAAGCCCGACTGGCAATGTCAACTTTCCTCCAATACTTTTAATTATTTCATACGCAAATTCCTGATTTGCAAAACAAATTATACACAAAACCTTCTGATTATTTATTATTCATTTTATCTTTTACAATACGTAAGGCAATGTTACGTTTATAATAGTTTCTAGATAATAAGACGCGCACTTTTAAATATATCTATCAAACTAAATAATACTTATTCTTAACTAAATAGGTATAAGTATCATAAAATTAATATTCACTCGAGCGAGTCTCGAATCGCGAAACCGCGACTTCTCTCACTTGCCGTGTGAGAGGAAGCTCTGGGGTTCTAGGCCCGCTCGAAAAAAAAACCCTCTTTAAATTTCTTGTTGCATTCTAAACTAAGTAGGTATATCATAAAATTAATATTCACTCGAGCGAGTCTCGAATCGCGAAACCGCGACTTCTCTCATTTGCCGTGTGAGACGAAGTTCTGGGGTTCGAAGCCCGCTCGAAAAAAACCCTACTTTAAATATCTTGTTGCATTTAATTTTTTTTTTAATAATGTAAACATTTTATTATTTCAGATGGTTTAATAAATCCATCTCCGAGTTAAAAGTGAACCGCTTGGTGCCTTGTATAAACAAGGACCAAACTTGCATGGATGCTTTGTCAGTCATGGACGATAGACACAATGTTACATTTGTCGTAGATGATGATGGGTAAGTATTTGGTATTATCCCGAGCAAACTGAATAAGTAATGAGATGATTTACTCAGTATTCGATAATGGTGATTCATTGCAATGTTTAGATTAGTCTAGTGCAGTAGTTGCAATGGGATATTTTGTTAAGAATTTTTGTCGAAAGTCGCGTCAAAAATTCTAAAAAGTTAAGTCAAAAAACTAGTTCAAAAACATCACTCAACTAAGGACCTTCAAGGATGCTTAAATTTTTACAAATAGCGGTTTCAGCTAAATACCCTTTATTTATAATACCGAATTCCAAATTGCTAGTTTAAATATATTAGACAGAAGAAGTACTTAAGATAAGGAAAGTAAGTTAGCTTTATTTTTTCAGATACCTAAAAGGAGTTGTTACGAAAGACAGCTTAAGATCTGAAGCCACAAATCCAAAATATCAGGACAAATTAGATTTTAATAGCAAAGTGATTAAACATCTAATGAAGACGTACTACAAAATTGCAAACAGTTATAAGTCGACGGTCGGGCTCGCATCAAGAATATTAGATATCGCACCTTTCGTAGTCGTAGTAGAAGAGCGGGTAAATGCCAACAACAATATCACAGGTAAATATATGAATATCCTTAATAAAGAAGTATCTATTTATATAAAAGACAGTCATGACAAATATGACAATCAATGAAAATTACAAAAATAATCAATCGAGGTCATCGAGGTATAAACGCACAGCTCAAAACTGCTGAACTGATTTGACTAATGGATTGCTATTTGTGACGTGATAGAACATCTACTAGTGCCATTGTACTCTTTTTTCCTATATAGTTTTATTGTAATTAAATGTGTGTACATAAAATATTAAATAAAATAAAATAAATAAAAACATCCACCATACAAAAAGGATTGTTGGAAATTGTTTCTTTAATGTCGTCGTGAAACGGGGAAAAGAATAAGGCGCATGAAACCGCAGGGTATCCCTAAACTGGTTAAAAATAGTTTTTACATGACTTTCAACAAAAGACATAGTGCTTTTAAAAGACATCGTTAAGTCAAGTTTAAAGCCTACGGTCAGAATGCAAAATTTAAACAGCAGGTAGCCGCAGCCTTTTTGAAACAGACAGGCTGTTTCAAAAAGGCTAGGTCAGGGTCGTGACCGCGAGTGAATCGCGCTTTAGATGTTCGCAAGTTGTTTGAAGAGGTTTTTCTTCTTCCTACCACACTAGTGATAGATTATGTACTTACATATGTATAAAAAATGGGGTGTGGCTGTGTCATATACACGGCCAATGTGTTGTAAGTACCTACGTGTAAAATACAGGTATTAACGCGATCATGCTTATTTACCTTAAATAGCTTGACTTTTCGACTGGGTTGTTGTTGATCAGTTGAAACGTCAAACTGTTTAAGGTAAATAAGCATGATCGCGTTAATACCTGTATTTTACACTAATTTTAATCATGCAACGCAAAAGTTTCGAAGTACGAAACAAAAGACATATTAATACACTAGTAAGTATATTAATATGTCTTTTAACAGGTAATAGGTTTGATGCTAGAACGAATATAGTAGCTTCTCCGAGTCCAAACTAAATGAAAATCTCGACGCGCAGCAAAATGACCTCAAATTAGTGACGCTTTCCCCTTCATCGCACGCAATCTGTCACAGCCCTTACTTAGTGTAATAAATTCCTTGATCTTTCCAGCGGTTTCATTAAATTTTGGATGGAGATGATAGATATGAAGCTGCAACACCAAACTGTATCCCCCGATATTGTTATAATAATTATTTTTTTATTGTATTGCTACGGTTTTTTTTTTCAGGTACCATACCACAAGGTATCATAACACCAGAAATAGTCTTAGATTATATTCTCAAGAATCAAAACTAAACAAAAAAATGACGAAGAACCTCTCTATCTTTCTCTCCTCCTATTAATGCTAAGTACTTACCTACAATATTATTTAATCATCACATAAATACACAATCAAAGTGAAATAACAATTGTCTTTAAACTCACACGATTAAGTATATTTTTTTACGTATTATTATTGTTTTTGAAACTCTGCTCGCCTCTTGGCATTTTAGTTTGGTTATATTACAAAAGCCGCCGATCACGAGTAGACTAGCTGAAAATCTTTCCCAGTCTACTTGTGTCTATTATAGCTAATGGCTATACCTATAATATAGTCAAAACACAAACTTTTATAAATATTAATTTCAAAAAGATTTGAAAGTTATTCTATTTTAGTAGTATTAATCATAATTATATTAAAATATATTATTTAGTTTAGTTATTAACGCCTTTAGATATTATTATACCTATATTAACTATTAAAGACACAGCAAATGTAACTGGTAATTTGTTTTATTTAAAAAAATACAGTCGTGCTTAGAAGTTTAAGTGTAAAAGGTCTCAACCACCAAAATCACACCAAGATCTTATGGGCCTAAGCGACCTCACCTGCTAGCGATGGACTCAATAACTTCCCACCGTTGTACAAGTTTGTGCAATCACAAGATTTCGTTTACCCCAATCTGACAATGTTGCGAAAGTAGTCTCGACTTCAGACACAACTTGTTTACGACATTCTTTCACTGCACACACGGGGATATAGGAGCGACCTATATAATATATATAGGAGATAGTGTCACCCGTACTGTCATCCACATAGTAACAGATGCCGTCAATGGACAGCATGTCATTGAAATGCAGCAAAAATGGTGATAACACAGCCCTGCGGGACCCAAGTCCGAATAGCAACTGTCAAAGATGGCTCTAATAGTTCTTCTCCACAGAAAGCTGGATTCGCAGAGTCGCGCAGTCCATAGTAGGGCAATTTCGACAAAAGTCCACGGTACCAGACCCGGTAAAAGACCTTAGAGATATCAAGACTCACCGCTAGAGTCTTTATACTCGATAGCGACCGTGACTGAGCAGTTAGTAATCTGCACCATTGATAAGAGCAAAGTGACAGCTATCTCAGTCTTGTCACCCATCACCCATTCGCAGTCTTCCATTATGCCGGGACTTGTTTTATGGAATATGAAAGCGTAAAAAGCCGTGTATTCGGTATGAACACAACTCGTCACTACACTGCTTGAGTACCACCGCGGGTGTACCGCCTGGAATTTCCACACCAGGGGACACCAGGTGGTAAAGCGCCCCCGTCATCCCTGGTCGAGTTAAAGGCAAAGACAGATCTAATGTACTTATTAGTCATAACATTGTAATAAAGTTGGTACAAAATCTATATATTTAAAAATGAATCCCTATTTCCCTTGGTCACGCCATCACGCGTGAACGGCAAGACCGATTTAAAAAAATCTTTTTGATTGGATAGCCCATTTATTAAGGAAGGTTCTAAGCTATATATCATCACGCCACTACACAGGAGAGCGGAGCAGTAATCATAAATGTCAGCAAATCGGGGAAACTTTTATACATTTTTGGAAAAGTAATAAGCGACGGGATTAAATGGGTACCACGGGAGTTCGTAGTATGTCACTGGCGAAGCCACGCGGGTCAGCTAGTATGACATAAAATAATATTAAAAACAACATAAAACATCATGAAATCTTACGTTACTAGTGTACCATGGAATTTCAGACTATCAATATAGTTATTGAGGACTAGACGAGGTCACTTACCATCTCTTCTGTCTATTGCCCACCGCTTCTTTGCGCTACTGAACCAGAGATTCATTGCAGGAGGAGATTACAATGCAATATCTCTCTACTAGGGATCACGGATAATAAATACCAAAAGCCGAAAGTGACACATGTGTGTCTTAAAACAAAAACTTGATATTGTCTCCTCTGGCATACCTAACAGCTGGCCAAGGATAGAAACCGCATACCCGACTTGATAAATTTTTATGTCACAAAAGGCATTGCGAGTAAGCAAACTTAGATCAGCAGAAAATGACCTTCCAACTGACCACTTCCAAGTAGAAATACTGGTAAAACAAAAAAAAATATAAATCGGAAACCATATTCATAATAGTTTAAAGTATTGAAGTCATACACGTAAAACACAATAGGAACTCTTTCAACGAGTTGTGTCAGAAGAGGTTGATATCTAAATAAAGTTTGATATCCACCAAAATAACTAAAGTTAAGCAAATACTCAATGAAACTAATCAATTTGACCTATCTATAAATAAATTCATCTTATACCAGATAAAAGTCAAGTTAAGTCCTAAAAGCCTACTGCCTGTAGCATCTAAAATTATGGAGATACTCTTTTTTTTATTATACCACTGAGGTGGCAGACAAGCGTACAGCCCACCTGATGGAAAGTGGTCAACGTGGCTTATAGACGTTTGCAACACCAGAGGTGCACACAAGCGCTGCTGACCTTATAAACCTTCTAAGACCCCTTTTGAATAACCCCATACTGTGACGTTCAGGGAAAACCCAGGCAGGAAGTTCATTCCACAATCTAAGCGTACGCGGAATAAAGCCTCTATTCGACCTAACCAAATGCGAGCGCTCCGGGCGCAAAGTTTGAGGGTGAACACCCTGTTTGTGGCAAGCGGTGCGATTATAGAAGGTAGCCGGGGGCATCATATCAAACAATTCATTAGAGCACAGACTATAGTACAGGCGATAGAACACGCATAAGGAGGCAATGTCTCTCCTGTCGCGAAGGGGTTCGACCACGCCCGCTATTAGAGGTATGTTGACAATCCTCATAGCACGCTCTTTTACGGGTTCAAAAGGTCGAAGTTGGTATTCAGGTGCACCAGCCCAAAGGTGACAGCAGTACTCCATGTGTGGTAGCACTTGCGACTTATAGAAGAGCAGTGTTTGCTCTGCAGTAAAACAATGCCGCGCCCTGATGAGCACTCCGAGTTTTTAAGACGCCAGCTTCGCCTTGTCCTCTTAATGACTACGGTATCGGACGATACTAGAGATCTTAACACCAAGGATCCCAATACTATTGGAGATGGAAAGAGGCCTGCCCTGGATTTGCGGCGCTACAATAAATAGGGCTTTTTTAGCGGTGAATGTACAAACTTGAGTCTTGATAGGGTTAAATTGGATAAGATTTTGTCAACCCCAATCGGACACTCTTGCAAGAGTAGCCTTGATTTTAGAAACAAGTTGTTTACGAGTTTCTTCCGCTGCAGACCAGGGGATATTAGAGCGACCCGTGTAATAATTATCACCTGTACTATCATCTGCATACCAGTGAATTCCGTCAATGGACAGCATGTCATTGATTTGCTCATCTTACACAGGTGACAACCAATTATATCTGAGAGGGAATTCTTGCCTGATCATCAGATTGAATTTCGCCAGGGACATGTGCAATCGAGCAAGTGCACAAACTTACCAAAAATATTACCATAACATTTGAGCAAAACTTATGTAGCATTTCTGGACATACCTAATGTAGGAAAATTAAAAAATCATCACGTGCAAAATTAAAAAATCATCTCCAGATAAACATTTTTCACACTTAAAGGAGAAGCACTTCTTTTAAGAAAGAGATAGCTGATTATTGTCTAATGACAGGATGTGGAAACATCAGAACTAAACGCAATAAAAGCCGGTGTTCCGCAGGGCAGTGTGATGGGTCCGGCCCTATTCTTGCTTTACACAGCTGATCTACCTACAAGAGAAGAAACAGTCACAGGTACGTTTGCTTATGACACTACCATCCTCACAAGAGACGCGTCTCCAAAATTTGCATTACAGAAACTGCAAGCAAACCTTGAACAAATATCACAGTGGCTTAAAGATTGGCCATAAATGGTGTACAGTTACCTCAAAATGACTACACTAGATTTTTTGGCATATACTTGGACCAACAGCTTCATATGGTCCAAACACATCTTCACAAAACGAAAAGCTCTGGGGCAAAGAGTACGTAGCATGACTTGGATGCACGAAAGAAAGTCTGAACTGTCACTAAAAAATGAGTTGCAAACTCTGGGGAACAACTGCTAAATCTTACATTGATATTATGCAACGATTTCAGTCATACTGAGGATAATAGTGGATGCACCTTATAATATATCACCCATGATAGAATCCATTGAGACTTAATGATCAACACTGTAGCAGAAGAAATCTCAGAAAGAGTAAAATTCTATAGAGATGGAATTGCAAAATACACAAACCCACTGGTGAACCCACAAACAGGTTGAAAAGGAGGATTCCTCAGGACTCGGCAATATAAAGATGTGAGCTTGTCATTTTACAAATATCACTCAAGTCCCATAGAACCAACCGATTGCTGAATGTCGCTTAATGATTGAATGCAATAAAAACTTGAAAAAACAATTTTGATAATTATTCTATCTAGTAATCAAGATTGCGCGGGAACTTCTCGAATAGCACACGTTTGCTCTCTTGCTCTATATTATTTTCCAAAACTTGTGCATTAACCTTGTTTTATGTGTAAAAATGGTAGTTTCTCAGACATAAAAGTTGTGTAAACGTGCTATAGTGAAAGATAGTGATATATTGCAGTGAAATGCTATTTTATTGTAACGCTACCACCAAGTTAATAGGGTACGACTGCCTTCGACTTAAGACAATAGGTACTTGACTAAAACGTAGAGAACAGGTACATTTTAGATAATAAGATTAAAGAAATACGTAATAATTAAGATTTGGCTAAAAGATCTTATCAGTTTGTGAAAGTTTAAGCTTTTAATTTCTAATATTTTATAATTGTTAATAGAAAATAAAACATAACTATAAACTTTACAAGTTAACTATAGACTTTAGAGTTGAATTAAAACCAAATATTTTTTAGAGTGATGTTTAAATTAAAAAGAAAGACATTTTTGATTTGAATTCGGGTAACTACGGAACCCTACATTACTGGCGCAATTTTCACACTTGACATTTGTCGCTCGCTTCGATAATTCGATTGAGTTCGATACTCGCTGATCGCCACTGATCCTGATCGCCTCGTTCGCGTTTAATTTATGATGTTATCTCGCAACGAATAACGCAATCACATTTACGACATTTACCTTACGATTATCTATAAATTCGCACGTGCTTCGCCGCTTAGTAAAAGATTGCACGATTTTAAAGTGGTGATTTATTTATACATTATAACTTAATAAGGGAAATTGATTACTAATTATAACCTCGGTATCTGATAACGCCGCGTGTGCCATATAAAAGTTTCTAAAATGTCTAACAACAGTCTCGAAAATGCGACGAGGAAATTTTTTAACCTCAAGGATATGCCGCACATTGTGAAAAAATTGTAAGTACAATTCATAACTTCTATAAACTGTCAAAGACACAAAACTTGGATCCCATCATACTATCAGATCCACAGCATTGAAAATCCTCTTCCAAATCCACACGGAGTTATTGGTGGAGCAATAGTAGTATCGCCACAAGAACAAAAATGAAACTACCAAAGATTTAAAAAAAAATATAGATTAAAACAACGTTTTATTTTTAGAGATGGAAATCAGAAAGTCTATTCGGATATATTAAGTGTAATTGGAAATACACCATTAGTGAAACTCACTAGTATTCCTAAAGAAGAAGGGCTGGAATGTGAAATGTGTAAGTACACTTGTGTATAAAATAATAATAAATATTAAAGTTGTGTAACTTTTGTTAATAGTAATTTGGTGGAAGTTTGTATTTATTTGTTTAAGTGGCAACTATTCATTACTATACATTTACCATTCCCATTTTCAAACTTGTGAATTTGAAGAAGAAAAGAGAAAGATAGTTCTGGAAGAGCATCTTGATAAATTTGCAACCAAGATGCTACATTACAGAAAAAAGTTAATTACAATAATATTTATTTATAGATGCAAAATGTGAATTTTTAAGTCCTGGAGGTTCGGTTAAAGACCGTATTGCTTATCGTATGGTTTTGGACGCTGAGAGTAGTGGTAGACTGATACCTGGCAAGTCTGTCATAGTGGAGCCAACATCTGGCAATACAGGAATTGGGCTGGCACTTGCTGCAGCTGTGAAAGGTAAGTAAAGTTTTGCCATTCATAACACATAATTATCACAATTTGCTCAAGACGGCTTACCACTTATGTTTTTCATAAGTGTAGTAGCATTTATATAGATATATTCTTAGTTAAACATTGTGGCAACTATTGACATATTACAAGTAGCAATCTAACAACCAAGAAGTGTACATTATGCTATGAGAGTTCTCATGCTGAAAAAGAAATATACTCAACATCAATCATTGTCCTCCAGTCACCGGAGGTCATCTTGGCCTTGACTGGTTAGAGGGTCTTTTGGGTAGTAAAACCACTTTTTCCTCCACAACATCTTACTAATAAGCCCTTTATCGATTTGCCAACAGGATACCGGTGCATAATAGTTTTACCAGAAAAAATGTCTGATGAAAAGGTTAACACTCTAATAGCACTAGGTGCTGAAATTGTCCGCACTCCAACTGAAGCGGCATGGGATGATCCAGAAAGTAACATCATGGTGGCACGCAGACTTTCTAAAGAGATCCCTGATGCTGTCCTTTTGGATCAGGTATATTCATTATTTTTAATTAATTTCTACCTATTTGTATCTCATCAATAGATTCAAAACATAGCATAATTAATAAATCATAGCTATCTCTTACATGATTTTTTTTAAACAAACAGTGTTTAAAGTATGTATGTTTGTACTGTTAGGGATACAGTGTGAAAATAGTTTAGTTTAAACAGTGTTTTAAAACTAACTTTATGAAGTCTATGTAAAATTAATGAAAATTAATATTTAATTAAAGTGCACAATAGTGATTAAAAACTTCGTAACATACTAGGATTAATCTCCATGCATATTAACTGTATTAATTATACATTGTCATTAAAATTAATTCACAATTGCTAAAAGTATGGACAAATAATAATGTCATTTCTATATCATCCCTTTTATAATATAATGGTTTACTTCAAGAAGTAACAGTATATAGCATATTATCCTAATATTATTAAGTCGAAAGTTTGTAAGTATGGATGTTTGTTACTCTTTCATGTAAAACTACTCAACGGACTTTAATGAATATTTACTATAAGATAGCTTATACATCAGAAAAACACATATGCTACTTTTTATTCCGGGAACATGTTCCTGTGGGAAACGGGAACGAGAAAACTTCTCTATGTGGGCGTCAACTAGTTATAAAATATATTTGCAGTACAATAACCATTGCAATCCATTGGCGCACTATGATGGAACAGCGGAAGAGATTCTATGGTCTTTAGATAATGATGTAGACATGGTAGTAATTGGAGCGGGTACATGCGGTACCGTATCTGGTATCGGCCACAAAATCAAGGAACGCTGCCCTAAATGCCAGATAGTTGGTGTTGACCCCTATGGTTCTATTTTGGCGGTACCTGAAGCATTGAATGAGACTGATGTACAAATATATGAGGTAAGATTATTATTGTCTTTTTGTAATAGTAATGGAGATGTTTTAAAAAAAAATATATTACTTTTTTGTTTTGCTAATTAAAATAAGAAGAAGAGTTGCTAATTAAATATATAGTTTAAATAAAAAAAAAATATTTCCATCATCTTCCAACTACAGCGATTGTGATATCGCAAAAGATGCCATTCCACACAAATACTATTATTATGCAAGCTGATAAAACCAGTTTCGTTCCAGTATACTATTATCGTCATTAAAACAATTAGCGATAACGATAGCTTTACAATAATATTTTCATCCAAGGAGTATGAGAGTATGATGCAGATTACATCATTTTTATCAGTGTCCAGCATCTGCAATTTATGAGTTAACTGCGTTTGGATTCTGAGTTTCGCAAATGACATTTGACCTTTGACTTACGCCGAAGTCACATATCGGCTACAAGCACTCCATCTTTAAATATTAACTTTTGCACTACCCTGTCTTTGAGCTGTTATATGATCGATTAAAGTAAATATTTTATTATTTATTAAAATTTTAAATGCCTGGTAGTGTATGCGACTGCCGCGCTGAATCCTCGGTTTCGATTTCCGGGTTGGAACAAATATTTGTGTGATCCACAAATGTGTATTTCGGAGTTTCGGTGTTTCCTATATATAATACATACAGTATTAAGAAATATATAAGTATGTTTATCAGTTATCTAGATCCCATACCACTAGCTTACATTAGGCTAGATGGCGCTATGTGAAAAGTGTCCCACAATAATTTATTTATTAAACTGTAATATGTATGTTTTTTTTTTCGATTTTCAACCACTGCCTCGCCTTAGGTACATGCATAGCCAATCTTCTAAGTCCCTCTGAACTTTGCCATGCGCAACCCTTGCACACCTTTTTATATATGGAATTGGGCTGCGCTAATAAGTAGGTATACTCAAAGCGTTATTGGTTATGACCGTTGCTTTAGTCGATATTTATGCAGTCACCCTTGCTATTAGAGCACAACAAGTAGTAGGAAGCGAAAGAAATGTGCATGAATCGCGACGCCTGGCGATCTGTCCTCTCTGACACTCCGTCAGAAATAAAGCGTGAATATAATTAGTTATAACTTCGCAATCTTGGTGGGTGTGTCTATTTTATTATTTATCGTAGGTTGAGGGCATCGGTTACGACTTTCTCCCCAAAGTGCTCGACAGAAATGTTGTCGATAAGTGGATCAAGACTGAAGACAAAACTTCCCTGCCAATGGCGAAAAGGCTTATCAAAGATGAAGGACTACTTTGTGGTATTATATGCTTTGCTTCAGCATGGATGATCCCTCTGCATAAACCCTTAACTCTTAGGCGCTGTCCCAATTAAACGTGAACCCTCGTCATCTCAACGTATCCATTTTACTTGGCTATCAAACTTATGGATGATACAGGGTCGGCAGCGCGAGTGCTGTACCTCTGGTTTTGCATACGTCCATAGGCTA
This sequence comes from Thumatha senex, assembly GCA_948477245.1. Taxonomy (NCBI): domain Eukaryota; kingdom Metazoa; phylum Arthropoda; class Insecta; order Lepidoptera; family Erebidae; genus Thumatha; species Thumatha senex. The sequence goes on from OX419743.1 coordinate 11,512,440, forward strand.
CAGTGACCACTTTCCATTAAGTGAGCCATTTCCGTATGCCCGACTACCACCTCAGTGGTATAAAAAAAATCATCATGAGCTATGGTAATTGACAGTCAGGCACGATTGAGATATAAAATATTTGTGTTCCTGTCCATGATCGATAGTCGCATCGGTTGTTCGCACAATGTTCGCGTCGTAGCGTTTAATTTGGACAACGCCTTATTTTCTCACTTTTTTTAAACATATATGGGAGTATTAAACCTCCTTTTCTTACACTTTTTTTATAATAACTCTTAACTTTATTCGCACCTATTTTATATTCCACTGTTTATTAGATTTCAATTCGTATTAGGTGGCAGCAGTGGTTCAGCGATGTGGGGCGCTGTGCAAGCAGCAAGATCTCTTAAGAAAGGTCAAAAGTGCGTCGTGCTGCTACCAGACAATATTCGTAACTACATGACCAAGTTCATCTCCGACCAGTGGATGGAAGCACGTGACTTCCAGCCACTAGTCAACAAAGAACACCTAACGTAAGTCGTTCTAATACCTTATAGATAAAAATGAATTTCTATAAAATGTGTTGCTATCACAGCTCAAGGAATCAATGTCATTCGCGCCCAACTAGTGACGATATATATTTTATAAATCAAGCGTGTCAGGGGAAGTCACCGTTTACTCATACAATTACACTAAATACTACAGATGAATGACAGGCAACTGACAGGCCGCGTATGCGTTTTTCGCTTACAGTCTGACGTAAACTTCGGACACGGTATTATTACTTTCGTCTTACATGCTGAAAATGATAAAACCGATTATAAATTCTAAAAAGTCTGAAGTCTAATTATGTTACCCGAATCTCGATGTGCTAGGAGCCCTGGGGCTATCCTCCCGGGAAAGCACCCTGGATTCCAGGCCATAGACAAATGAAAGGGCACTGTGTGGTTTTAGTCGGTAGAAGTCTCATATAGCATCCATAAGGATTTCCACACGTAAAATTTCGATAGCGTAACGCACGCAGCTTATACATTTCACGCGCTGTATTTATCAACCGAGTAAAAAAAAGCTGACAATAGCCAAGTAAATTTGGATTTATTCAAGGCAAACTTGGGCTCCAAATTGATCGCAAATCTTGAAAACTATAAACATCTGAAGCTACTTATCATAACTTGCCCGATAGTGACGTCTGTACAGGTCACGTGTTTGATTATCATTCGTAAAACGTTTTAATTATATTTTGCGCATAAAGTTTTTATGATCGTTCATGAATTCCGAACGTCATTTATGAGGAAATTAAAAAAAATGTATTCCTTTATTTTCTGTCCATTGGGTTTTTCTAAAGCTACAGAAAATATTAAAGCATTTACTATAATGTTTTTAACCTACTCAATTTTAATATTACCAAGAATTTTAAGTATAGTTATAATATTAATTTTAGCGCTAACTTTAAATATTTGAATATTTCTTTGATATAACTATTCATTTATTTGTGTTGGAAAACTACCAGAATTACTGTTAAGTACTCAATAAATATTAACATTATACTATATATTGAAGCGCTCGTGGCCCTGCGGTCTCAGTGCTCTGTAAACGATCACTGAGTTACGCAACTTTCTCTATGGCTGGTCCTCGGATGGTTGACCACTTTGTGGCATTTACATTTGCGAGCGTTTCCGTGCTTCGGAATGCACGTTAAGCCGTTGGTCCCGGTTGCCAGTAAAATGGCAGTCGTTAAGCCTGATTGAAGGCCTTATGGGCGGTTTGAAAAATTTCAACAGCCGGTAGCCACAACCTGCGTCTGTCCATTTCGACACGGCAATGGGCTCACCGCCTATTACGTGGGACAGGAATCCACACGGTGATAAGTGAGCATATAATATGCCTCTGCCACCCCTTCGGGGATATGGCGTGATGGATAATAATAAAAAAGTTCTAAATATTTCTAGTATTCGAAGTATGAGCAATATTTAAATAAATATTCTATATTCTCATACAGAAGGAAATGTACTAATGGGTGTGTTACGCGGGTCGCAAACATTTTCTCGGGCATCATAACGTTGTATCCCTCGCTCCGTTAGAATCACTCACTCAACTCAAGATTCTAGAAATAAGCCTAAATGTTTCAACTGCCTGTACTAGCGCCTCTATATTATATTCCTCTTTCATATAGGATCTTACCACCGCGATTGTGACTTGGTCTGTGCTTAGGAGTTGTTACTACGTACATAACAGGGCTTCGAAAAGTAAGTTTCAAATGCAACCGGCAATAACGCACAAATGATTATGATGACCGAGTGATTTGTCTTTCTCTTTGTCGTAGTGTATTTACAATGTGCGTGAGTTTTAATAAAACTGACTTACCTGTTTTATTTCTTATATACTTTACTTACTACTCTACTTACTTACACAGAAAACAACCCAAACTCCGAAACATTTGCTGATCACACAAATATTTGCTACGGGATTCGAACCTGACACCTCAGCACGTCAGTCAAATACACTCATCACTGCGTCAGGCAGTCTCATCTTCAAAGGGTACTAAACGTTAGTTAAGCACTAAACGTTCAGTTGTGTTGAATTGGATAATGAAATAAAGCACTGGCAGGGAGGCCAAATGTTTATAAAGGATATTGTGAAAAGGCACAACGATGTGACGGGTGACTCTCGATCTGGATCGTTCCTGGTGCAGAGGCTGGCCATCACAATCCAGCTTGGAAACGCAGCAATTGAGACGGGCACCTTTGCACCGGGAACGGTCAGGTTAAGAGTGAGAATTTTTAATAGTTTGTAGACTTTACTGTAATAAAAAAAAAATTTAAGCTTTCTTTTGCAGTTGGTGGAATGACCCATTCACAAAAGACATTGTACAGCCGGTCAAGAACATATCACAAAGTGGCAGCTTATCGGAGGCACTCGCCGTTTTGAAGGAGAACCGAGCACCTCTACTGACAGTCGTTAATGATAAAGGGTAAGAGATTTAAGCTAGTGTCCCCTGTTATCTAGTTATCTGTGTTATCTAGTAAAAAGGTACAAAATGACCATACTAATGTCAAAATTTAAAAATTTATAAATTGTCTATAATGTTGTAAGGACTCTGCAGTACAAGTAACATCGAATGCACGTTTATAATACCATTTGCGTTAAGCCACTGTAAAGGTGAGTTTTCTGAACCTTTCCGTATTTACGGAACAATGGTACCCTTCCGTACGAGCCATAATTCGTACACCGCGGCGGTGCGCTTTATACATCAGCAGTTTTCAATTATTTCATATAATTTAGCATTAATTAGGATCAGTACGCAATCAGCATTCATACGCGATACTCATTATCACTCATCCTAGCATTAGTTACAAGTTAGTGAATAAAAACCATTTATTTATCTATCTGTGACTTATCATTGTGAGCAAATATACAAGGTGTGTGTGTCCTCAAGCAGCAGCCCATACACCTTCTTCGATCAAATCACCCCATTGCAGTCCACTGCTGCAGTCTCTTCGCCCTAACCTCGTTCGTTAATCGGCAGGTCAAATCAAATCACCCCATTGCAGTTGGAAGGCACCCCACTTACTGGTGCCGCTGGCTTTGAACCGGGGGGCTGAGTCTACTATTTAAAAGTCGTAGAATAGAAAAATCTTAGTAGACTATCGAAAATGCTACTGACTAGTGGTCACTGGCGTGGTACGTGTTAGTAGAATTCTATCGGTAGACCGATAGAAGACTATTTGAGTACGATTGTAATAGTAGACTACGAAAAACTGTCAAAATTGTACCGGTGGCTTTCTATTAAGCAACGATTTCGACACGATTGAAATAGCAGACTCGGCACCCTGAAGATGTCTACTACCCGCTAAAAACAAAAGCTTCGTTAGTAGGGGAAGATACAACTTGACATTAAAGCTTAAGGAACTGAGCATACAGAAATACGCAAGGCGAAGACAAAGGCGGGGCGCCGTAGCGGCTTTTTAAAACACGTAGAAAAGACATTAAACGGACGTGACACTGGCCGTCGCGAGATATGACGCTATGGCTGTCTGTGTGTGAGAGTGAGAGCGAGTCCAATAGACCTGTCACCCTGCCAGCACCTCTTCTTACCCTTCCCTCGCCCGTTCACGTGTGATCGCGATGGTGACGGCGGGCCTTCTTTTCTTCTCTTCTCTCTCTTGTCTTCTTTTCTATGTGTTTTACCATAGGACACAGGCGCGAAGCTGTCGTTTCTGCGCCTTGTCTTTTCTATGTGGTTGCGACGTTTCTATACATTTTGTATGAAACAGACGCGAAGAGACATAACGTGTCTGCGTGCTAGGTCTATTCTGTGAGTCTATCGGTTATAAAACAAATTTCTTGTGTGTGTATGTATGTACCTTAAGTTTTATCCTGGAAAAATATTATTGAAGCTAAGGCGTTTCTTCTTACTGATTTTTTTTCTGTAATGTCGGTCTAAGAACTTGGTCGAGTACTTAGACTAAATACCAATAGACGGAGCCAAGTAATCCGTCTCTTTCTCACGAGAGAGAAAAGCAAATACAAGCAACACCGAGGAAAGAAAAGGATAGAGTAACATGATTGCTGTCTGCTGGTTTTGGTACTTATATAGTCTTAAGTTGGAGTATATACTAAATCTGTGGTAGAAATAAATATTGTACTAAAAGAAAAAGTATCAGTGACAGTTGGTGACAGCAAAAAGCAAAACATGTTTCAAAATTCTTATAAATTATTTATTAAAACCTAATGATTTTTCTTCTGATGTCGTTAATAGCGTATATATACATAGTGACAGTGTTTGTTAATGAATTTGGAGCGGCCCCGATCGAGCGCTCCTCGGAATATAGCACTCTGAAGACCTCAGAGTCATATAAAGATGAATTTGACGAATCTCCATATTAGTGCCGCGAAGCTCCGCGAACAGACATAAAGGTGAATCCTGTGAATGTATATCGTTTTCGAGGAGTTTAGCGTTAAACTGGAAAAGGGCGTGCTCCGTTGGACACGTCCAACGAATGAGTGAGGAACGATTGACGAAGACATATATTGTGCGAAAGTAGAGGGTAGGACTCAGGGTAGACCGAGATTAACATATGAAGACCACGTGAGCAGATTGCTCAAAAACGGAAAAGTCAAAAGTACTCGGATAACCAGACGTGCATGTATGAAGCGATTAATGAATCTGCAAGAAGCGAAAGAAGTATGCATGGATCGCGATGCCTGGCGATCTGTCCTCTCTGACTACCCAGTCAGAGATACAGCTTGAAAATAGATAGATAGATAGTTTAGTTAGTTTAGTGAATTTCGCTAAAACTATCTTTTTTTTTCACACAGCGCCATCTAGCCCAAAGTAACCTAATATTAGCTTGTGTTATGGGATCTAGATAACTGATAAACATATTTATATATTTCTAAATACATAAGAAACACCCAAACTCCGAAACACATTTGTGGATCACACAAATATTTCTTCAAATCCGGGAATCGAACCCGGGACCTCTTGCGTAGCAGAAGGATACACTCCCACCACGCCACAGAGGCAGTCGAATATCTACATATAATGTAAACATACAAATGTATATTATGTATTTACAGTACTTATGATATTATTATTTTTGCTAGAATAGTTTCACACACCCTCGTGTGAGACGGGTTGGGTTCATAATAAACTCGTGGTTTAATAATATTCAATTATTACAGGTCTGTAGTCGGTCTTTTTACGGCGGATAATGTAAGAAGACGACTAGTAAACCTCTCCGGGACCTTCTCCGATGCCTTGAACAAATACATAGTGAAGAAATATTACAAAGTGGACCTTACAAACAAGCCTACGTTAGGACTGCTTTCGCGATTGCTTGATATTGCCCCTCATGTAATCGTAGTCGAATCAGGTAACTGTTTTAGCAGTCACGTCTTCATCCCCGAAGGGGTGCCACAATCATACTATACGCTTACGTACGTTATACGTTTCGTCGTATGCATTTTTCTCCCACGTAACAAGGAATTGTTATTAATAAATTTTGGTTGGGTAATTCTCACACAACGCCATCTAGCCTAAATTAACCTAATATAAGCTTATACTATAGATTTGGACAACTGATAAACATTGTAATTTATTATAAATACATACATATTAGAAACAATTTTGAATAGTAATTAGTATGCTTACTGAAAAACTTTTCAGTCTCGAGCTGGACTCTAACCAGCGTCTTCTGGTTCAACGCACCTGACGCGTTTACCAACTACACCACCGAGACCTGCTCGAAACTGACGAATTAATCCACCTCTTTTTACATCTACGGCTTAAGGCGACGTTAGGTGCCATCGACCGTCGAGTACAGCTCGAGACTGAAAATTTTTCTACTTTAAAATTTAAATTTAGATGAAGTTAACATACTAATTGCTTTTGCAAATTTGTTTCTAATGTTTAGGCAGGTGTCATCACAAATTAATGATTAAAGATGCACTTCTATAAATTCGTACCGTGCAACTTTGCTGAGTGCCGGTCGATGGCGCCTTTCGTCGCCTTAAGACGTAAAAAGAGCTAGATTAATTCGTCAGTTTTGAGTAGGTTTAGTAACTAGAAGACGCTGGTTCGAGTCTAGCTTGAGACTGAAAAATCTTTCCACTTTAAAATTTAAACATACATATTATACATAGTATTCATCCAAATTCCGCAACAAACATTTGCAGATCACACAAATATTCGTTCCGACTCGTGATTCGAACCCGAGACCTCAGCGTGGCAATGGCATACGCTACAACTTACGCGACCGAGGATATTATGTGGTTTCTTGTAAGAATTTTCAGCTTCGTGATTCTCCGCACCGGGACTAACGCCCGGTTGATGATTTTGGGGGTGTAATGGGCCCCACCAAGATTGACGCCCAAGCTATCTTACCTGCTAGTGGTGCACATGCTGAGTAACAGATGGATCCCCCAGTTTCATTTGGTAAGAACAGGCATGTTTGCTTTTTGATTTTCGGCATTGTTGGCACTGACTGCCGTTTGATCTTCAAACCCCGTCGATCACACAGCACACACGTAGGACGCAAACGTGGCGCAGACACGTGTCTCTACAAACGTGCTTTGTCGTGAAACACAGAAAAAACGGGGCACCGTCATGATTTGACCAGAGCGGGGAAAGTCTCTCGGACTCGCTCTCACACACAGACAACCATAGCGTCATCTCTCGCGACGGCACGTGTCACTTCGTCGGATCTACGTCTTATCTATATTATAGTATTTACATACATACATATTGTCGCGCCTTTATCCCCGAAGGGGGTAGGCAGAGGCAAACTATACGCCCACATTTCACCGTATGCATTTTTGTCCCACGTAACAGGTGGTGAGCCTATTGCCGTGTTGAAATGGACAGGCGCAGGCTGTGGCGACCTGCTGTTGACATTTTTAAGCCGAGCGTAAGGTCTTCAACAAGGCTTAACGACTGCCATTTTACTGGCAACCAGGACCAGCGGCTTAACGTACCATCCGAAGCACGGAAACGCACGCAAATGTAAATGCCACAAAGTGGTCACCCATCCAAGGACCAGCTATAGCGAATGTTGCTTAACGCAGTGATCGTTTACAGAACACTGAGCCTCCTAGGGCACCTTCGTCGTTGCCTCGAGTTTGACCTTGAGCTCAAATCTAACATTCCAATTACCTGAAATTAACATCACATCGCAAACAAATTTTTTTACAATTTTACTTTTTTTTTAGATAATACATCAGTCATTCAGCGTCCAGTCGGACTTGTGACTTCAGAGGACTTATTGGCGTATATTTCGACAGAAAAGCACATGAATGGCATATAGACTACATATTTTTTTAAATCTTTTGTACAAACAAGACGAAAGTTTATAATAATGAACCGCATTTTAATGCATTACATTTCAGAGTTGTGAATTTATATTTTTTTATATGTATATTTCCAAAGGTGCGGTGCTATAAAAATATAAAATGTCTCTAGATATTGAACAAAATTATAGAATGAAGTTTAAATGCTAAAATGTGTAAGATAAAAATCGGCTATAGACAACTGTAGAACTAGAGTATATAAGGCCTATCTTGCATTAATATTTTCATAGTCAATGTTTGTTTTATATTTATTGTCCGATTCATTATCATTGAATTATAACTTCAACTTCGTCGGTGCTACACAATAATTGAAAAGAAGTAAAATAAATAAGACAGATCCGGTCTAAATATACTTCAATTTTAAATAAAATGTTGCTAATAGGCATAAAAACGTGACCAAAAAATAATGTAGTAAGCTTTTTCTAAGCACTATATTTTACATAATGTATTGATACTTCCTAAATTATAATGAACAGTGTGTAATATTTTTTAAAAAAATCTGGGAATTGGGTTTAGATTCAAGTCATCAATGAAATTAAATAAATCATGAATAAGCTAAAATGTTTACAAACTTGTTTCTGATAATAAATATACATACTGTCCTTATTATGTCTTTTTGTCACTATTTTTAAACTACATAGTATGAAATTATATAGTGTGGCAGGCAACTCCACACAGCACACTCCAATCTTATCAAGTCCTACTATAATATGACTACCTCTGTGGCGCGGTAAGAGTGTATTCTCGACTACTACGCAAGAGGTCGTGGGTTCGATTCCCACTCAGGATAAAACTTTGTGTGATGAGCACGATGGTTTATTCTGTCTGAGTGTTATTTATTTATAATATGTAAGTATGTTTATCGGTTACCTGTTTACCATAGTACAAGCTCTGCTTAGTTTGGAATCAGATGGCGTTGTGTGAGTTGCCCCAACGATATTTATTTATTTAATATACATCAAGCACCGGGAGTAACACACGCACGCTAATGATGACTACCCTCTGTTAATAGGTTGGGCCACTGTAATAACGAGTTATAATGCGAAGTTCATTGGAGACAATGTCCCATTTGTCTGTCTTTGGCGGATTAGACATTAATAACTTTTTTAAATTTTAAAGAATCACTACATATTATTTATCTATCACGCCTTATCCCCGAAGGGGTGGCAGAGGCACACATATTGTATGCCCACATTTCACCATATGTATTCCTGTCTCACGTAAAAGGTGGTGAGGTGAGCCCATTGCCGTGTTGAAATAGACAGACGCAGGTTGTGGCTACCTGCTGTTGAAATTTTTCAAGCCGCCCATAAGACCTTCAACTTGACTTAACGACTGCCATGTTACTGGCAACCGGGACCAAAGGCTTAACGTGCCTTCCGAAGCACAGAAACGCTCGCAAATGTAAATGCCACAAAGTGGTCACCGTCATCCGAGGACCAGCCATAGTGAAAGTTGCTTTAGTCAGTGATCGTATACAGAACACAGTCCGAGGGGCCACGAGCACTTCAATATATTATAAAACAAAGTCCTCCGCCTTGCTGTCTGTTCGCGATAAACTACAAAACTAGTGCACTTATTTTATATTTTGTAGCCAAAGGATAAGCGCTGTTGCACGATCACAGTTTTCTTCATTTGTCATACTCGCTACAGATCCACAGGAAGTTGACGGCATACCTAGGAATCTAGACTCTGCGAGCTCACCTGGTTAGAATGGTATACCATCTAGGTTTCTAAAACTATAGCTAGGGATTTTGAATGATATAAATATGGTGGAGAATTTCAACTTGATTCGATACGGTTCGGGTAGTTCAGGTGGCTAGAACATTGCCCTGGTTAGGCAAAGGTCACAGGTTCAATCCCTGTCTCGAATCGAATTGTCTTTTTTCACTTTATTAAAAATTTAGGGATTTTGAAGTTCTATAATAAGGTAGCTTTCAAATTAATGTTTTGTAAAAACTCTGGGAATATTCCCCCAGAGTTTTTTTAGCGTTCAATAATAACTCCTGTTCATAAGGGTGACATGTATGAGATCAACGGCTTAACGTGCCTTCCGAAGCACGGAAACGCTCGTAAATGAAAATGTCACAAAGTGGTCACCCATCCGTGACCAGCCATAAAAAGGTGCTTAAAACAGTGATCGTTTACGGGACCACGAACGCTTCCAATTTTCAACGTTATTGTAAGTCAATAACTATTAGATTTTCAAAAAAACATTGTAAGACTGTCTGCCACCTGTGGTAAAAAAAAAACTTGCTACTTTTAGCTACTTTTTTTTTTGGTAAAATCTAGCTAGCTACTGTTTGTGAAATGTCTAGCTACTGAATAAAGGGAGCAGTTGGCAACACGCTGTCACTGTAGTCGAAATTTGCGCGGGTCTTGGAAAATGGTGGCCGCTTGCTTTAATTATTTTCCAAAACTTGTGCATTAACCTTGTTTTATGTGTAAAAATGGTAGTTTCTTAGACATAAAGGTTGTGTAATCGTACTAAAGTGAAAGACGGTGATATATTGCAGTGACAAGCTATTTATTTTACAACTTGTCGTGTAAAGGACAGTGACCGAATCTGGCCTGAGCGCGGACAGCAGCTTTGGAAAGTTATAAAACTTGTAATAATTTTTATTTATTATACAATAAATATTAATGACAATTTGGTTGTAGCCACTTATCTGATATTCAAAACGAATGAAAAAATATTTGTCTTGGCTTACAAACGGATATTATTTTGAATGTCACTCTTTTTTTTTTTGGTTTTGGCGATGTCCGGCTTGGACTTAGCCACGACGCAGTAAAAGGTTAGGAAGCGGTTAATATATAAAAAGGATTACGGAATTTCGGGAAAGGATCAAAATGGTTTGAAACAATACATTCTTAAAGTAATATTTAGATTTTTAAATGATTATAAATAAAGATATGGTTTTATAAATATTAATATCAAGATTATGTAATAGGGTGTTAATACAAGATGGAAGAGGAACATGGAGGGATATTAAGGATTCGAAAAATTCTGTATGGTTATATAGAGGGCAAGCGAAAAAAATATGGTTTAAGTCGCCTATATCTGAAACTTCATTCACAAATGTCACTGTTAATAATTCTAAATTTAGCAAGGTGCACTGGAGCACATGTGTGACCCAATCTCATTCTAGATATTATTGAAGTTGTCGTTTTACCAAATTTGAATTTTGAAAACCATGGTTTAACAGGTATTGTAGGCTGAATTTGACTGAAATGTTTACCTTTCACTTGGCTGCTAGTGTGCCAGTCTTTTCCCCAGGATTCAAGTAGATCCTTTTTAGAAAGAGACATTACGTCAGAGCAGTAATTGTTATACGGGAACAAATCCCCACATGAAACTGCCTCATTAGCAAGTCTATCCGCATAGTCGTTGCCAAAAATACCTTGATGACTAGGTATCCATAAAAACTTTATGTCTAAACCGTTAGATAAACATTTCTGTAACAGATTTCGACATTCAAAAACAACAGTCAAATGGTTTGTTTTAAATGGGAATCGCTGTAGAGCTTGTAAATCACTTTTGGAGTCTGTGATGATTGCGGTCTTTGAGAGTTTTAATAATAATATGTATTCCAAAGACTTCAGTAATCCGAAGCATTCACCGGTAAATACTGATGTCTCTGGTGGGAGTCTAACTTTCTGGACTATCTTGAACTGGTGGTGATATACTCCTATTCCGACACAATCCAAATTACTATGCTTAGAAGCATCACTGTATATATGATGCCAATCTGGAAATTCGTGATTGAGATAGTAGTTGAAGTTGGAATTAGCATTAATGTCATTTTGAAGATCACAGTTTAGAATAATACAAGGTGAAATAGTTAAGGAATCATAAGATGTAGAAAAAAGGGGGAGACGAGAAGATCTGTAAGTAGGGGATTGTAGAGATAAAAATTTACGAAAGCTGTTAATAAGGCAAGGAACCTTTTTGTGAGACCAGTAACTGGAGGTTTCTATTACGTCTGAGAGTAATTGGAGTTTATGATGTAAGGGGTTGTTCGTGATTTGTAAAGATTGAAACACAAATCGGTCACAAAGATATTGTCTACGATGTATCAGTGGAGGTTCAACACATTCAACTTGAAGAGCGTTGATGGGGCTGGATTTCATACAACCTGATATAATTCGAAGAGCTTTATATTGAACACTGTCAAGTTTATTTAGGCCAACTATACCACAGGGTTCTAAAAGAAATGACCCGTAATCTAGAAGACTTCTATCAAAGCGTTATAAAGAAGTTTTTGGGAAGTTGGATGAGCTCGCCACCAAACACCCGACAAGCATCTCAAGATATTTAAATTACGTTCACATTTTGCAGTAATATGGTAACAATGTTGGAGCCCAGATAATTTAGCGTCTAAAATAATTCCTAAGAACTTTGCATGCTCATAAACTGGAAGTCGTGAGTTTCCATAAAAAACTGATACAGTAGGAGGACACCGCATTCGGGAAAATAATACAACAGAACTTTTGGGCACTGATAGAGTTAGGTCATTAGTATCCAGCCACGTTTTAAGGGAATCAAGAGCTGATGATAACCTATCAGCTGATCTCTCAATCGATTGCCCCGAAGTATAAATGAGTAAATCGTCTGCATATTGTAAGATATTTATGTTTCTTTTCACTACTGTACTTTCTAGGTCATAGGTATATAAATTATAAAGGAGAGGACTTAATACTGATCCCTGTGGTAAACCTCTCGAAGCTATTCTAGTAATTGTGAGGGAGTCCGGAAGGATAACCTTAACACATCTCTCAGACAGAAAATTTATGATAAAATTTTGTAATAATATAGGGACATCCAATTTAAAAGCTTTTTTTGCAGTATATGTAGCTGGACACTATCGTACGCAGCAGCTATGTCTAGAAAACAGGCCAGAAGTGAGTGATTATTTGAAAAAGCTAGACGAATATTAGTGGTAAATATGGCTACACTGTCTATGATACTTTTACCCTTTCTAAATCCATACTGACTATTGGATAATAGACCTTTATTTTCAATAAACCATTCTAGTCTATTTTTGACGAGGTGTTCAGCCAGTTTAGCAACAACAGGGGAAAGGGCTATTGGACGGTAAGATGACGCTTCAGCAGAAGGTTTGTTAGTTTTACGAATTGGAATCACTTCTTGCACTTTCCAAGCTGTGGGGATGTTGCCTGATAGCATTACAGAATTAATTAAAGATAAATAATAAGAAAGACTAGTATCATCCATGTGAGTGAAAAATGAATAGGGGATATTATCCAAGCCAGGGCTTGAATCTTTAACATAAGTTAGAATGCCTTTTAATTTATTAAGCGTAAAAGGCTTGTTGAGACTCGAAGACTGCATTTCCAATTTACACTGGGTTTGCAAGGGGCAAGGAGTAATATTAAGAGGAACAAAAGGAGAAATCAGGGAATCCAGAAAATTTTCAACAACAGTTCTTTGTAGAAGTGGAGGGTTTGATTCTTTAAAAGCAGATCTGTAGCGTTTGATATTTTTCCAAACTAAAGTTGGGTGAACATTAGGGGATACAGAATTACAGAATGTTTGCCAGCTTTCCCATTTCTTTCGCTTAAATAATTTACGGGTGCTAGTTATAATTTCCGAAAGAGAATTAAAATTTTCCATCGAAGAATAATGTTTATAAATATTTTCTGCTGTTTTTCTTTTTTTAATCTGTTCCCGACATTCTGAATCCCACCATGGAGGAGCGGGGATCTTCGTTACTTTTGTTTGATGTTTACTTGGAAAAAATGAATCAGCTGTTTACGTGTACCTTACTAATTAAATTATTACATTCGTCTACATCACTGTCGTTAATGTTTGGAAGTTGTGAAAATCTATTTTTAACCTGTTGTTGAAACGCATCCCAGTTAGCGTTAGATAATTTATGTTTGAGTCGAGGTTGACGTTTTTGTAATTGGATGCCGGAAAAGTTATTAGGAAATGAAATGACAATATGGAAGTGATCACTACCGTAGGTAGACTCCAAAGTGTACCAGGACAAAGAAGATGCGAGATTGGGAGAACACAGAGTTAAATCCGGTGCGCTAATTAGCTCATTACTAGTAGTTTGCCGAGTAAGGGAACCATTATTTAGCAAACACATTTCAAAGTTATCTAGCATTTCCAAAACTCGAGCTCCATAGTAGTTAGATTTAGAACTTCGATACTTCGATGTTGTGCATTAAAGTCACCCATTATCACTAGAGGCTTTGGTAGTGTAGAAAACATATTATTTACTTCATCATAAATCTCAGATGATGGGTGAGGGATGTAAACGGAAACAAAGCATATGTTATTTATTTTTACAGATATTATCGAGAAGCCGGTACCATGGCTAGGTAGCTCTACATGAGAAAAAAGAAGAGAATTTTTCACAAGCAAAGCAACTCCACCATAGCCATCACTTCTATCTTCTCTCAAGCAAGAGAAGCCTGAAAGTTTAAAATTATGTTCTGGCTTAAGCCAGGTTTCTTGTATAGCTATTAAAGATGGTTCATATTTATTAATCAAGTAAATTAGTTCACTTTTTCTGCGGCTTATGCTGCAGCAGTTCCATTGCATTAGGGAGAACTGATCCATTATTAATTGTGTTATTTACTTCTGTATCTGATAGTATAGCAGCGTTGGGCGGTTACTTAATCATATTACATTGTTGTAAAGAGTTGATAAGAGTTAAAATTAATTGTTTAATGGGAATTTCAGATAGAGAATCATTATTACAGTTATTGAGAGTGCCAATAGAGGGTAAAGGAATTGTATAATCTTTTGTTAAGTTAGAATGGGCTAGTTGATCATATCCATATCTTTCAAATTTTTGAGGTTGCTTCGGTTTCAATAATACTGTTTTCTTGTACGAGTTATTATGATGAGTATGATCTGGAATATTTTGTATTGACCTATGTTGAGGAGCAGACATGAGAGTATCAGAATAAGGTTTGCTAACAGGAGGGTGTAACTTCAAGGTTTCAGTATAAGAAATACAACTTTTGGCCATTGATTCCTTAATCCCCTTTTGCCTAGAGAATTCAGGACATATTTTATTAGTTGCAAGATGAGAACCTGTACAGAGACAACACTTAAACTCCTCAACTTTGCATGTCTCCCCTGTATGGCCTAGACCACATTTAAAACATCTTGGAGATGATCTGCATTGGCTGCGAATATGTCCATATTGACAGCAATTAAAGCATTGTATTGTGGGATAAATGTATAAATCAACAGGAAGTGAGTTATAACACATAAAAATACGTTTGGGTAAAACAAACTCTGACTTTTCATTGCTAATGACTTTTCTTTTTAGCCTCCTTATATTATAATTTGGCCGCAACCTATGGGAACTGATATATTACTTAGAATATCCTCATCGCTCCAGTCAGTAGGAACACCTCTCACTATACCCATGCGTGTAACATTAACAGAAGGAATAAAAGCTTTGTAATTATTAGATTTTAATGCATCATCATCTACAAAATTGTTAGCACTTTCATGTGAAGAAAAAGATATTGAAATACGGTTGCGCCCCATTTTTTTAAGACTGCCATTGACAATGTTCTTGAATGAGTTTTTTTTAAGAAAAAAGCCAAATGCTACAGGATGAATGGAACAGTTTTCATTGGGAGATGAAGGAAGTTTCTGAATATGAACTGCATATGGGGCAGCGTCAGATGAGTTGTAAACATTTCGGCCAATAGGAATACGCGATGAATTCTCGTTTGCATTAGTCTTGGTAGTTTGTGAGGTGACAATTTGTGAGGGTGATGCAGATACAGTGAAAGTGTTTGTTATTGATCTACATTGGCAATCAATCTCGGTATTAGTAGAAGATTTATGGTGATATCTGCGTTTTTTATTGCAGTGCTTGCAAATCTTAGACGAAACCGATGCTCTCTTTCGCTTATGGGACCGAGAGTTGGTCTCGGAGCCATCTGTGTCTATTACCGATCCTTCCGTATCCATTCCTGATCCATCTATCGGGATCACCCATGTACTACAATATAAATACAATAAACTTACCTACTATACAGGAACTATACTATTAATATATTTACACTAATAAACCTATTTGATCCTTAAATTACAGTTGAATAATTAATAAATAATAAAAATCTCAAAAACAGTCGCCCGCCTAGATTGCCGTTTCCCGCGCTTTTCGATTGTCACTCTTGTGTTACAAAAAATAAAAGTAATGACAAGAGTAGGGAGAAATAAGTCATATCTCCTTAGTTATTAATCACTACTAATTCATTTAATAACTGAAACTGTTCTAAATGTTTTTTGTACATATTTTATTTTTTATTTTAAATACTACTATATTTTTAAAATATCAAATATGTTTAAATAAATGCATATTTTTATAAAAGATAAAACGTATTGGGTATTTTAGTTTTCATTTTTTAGCAACACTGATTAAACTTTTGTCATCGAAGGAGACATTTGGCGGGAAGAGTGACAAGTGCGGACGCTTGCTTTATATTATTTTCTAAAACTAGTGCATTTATCTTGTTTTATGTGCGGGAGTGGTGGTTTCTTGGACATAAAAGTTGTGTTAACGTGCTATAGTGAAAGACAATGATATATATGCAGTGAAATGCTATTTTCTCTCTTGCCGCGAAACGTCCACTGACAACCTTAGTATAAGAATCACTATTATACTGAGGGCAAGGACCAGGACGGACAATGAGGACACGACATCGACTGGACAGGACTAATTAGAAGATAAGATTGAAGAAATATAATATAAAAAATAAGATTTGGCTAAAAGGTCTTAGAAACCAGGCCATTAAATAATTATTAAAAAAAAATTCTGTCATCGAAGTCGAACGACGTTGAATGACGAATGTAAACAAAAAACACACAAAAAGTGTTTTATTAAAATTATATTTTCAACTATATAATTGTATAGTTCGCGTATGTATTCAGTGTTTTGTATCATAATAACTAATTCAACTTCTCACAACCACCAAGGCCTTTTGGGTCCTGTTATAAAGATAATAGCATTTTTTTTGTTGGTAAGAAGAAGTATTCATAACTCTTGACCTGATGGAAGTGCCGTATGTAATGCTTCAGTGGATTGTACCCTGAGCAGTAAGTTTTTTTTAAATTGAAATAGGTTGTTATAAATGGTCGCTTACTTACTTTTAGTACTTGGAGACCCTGATGTACATGTATGAGACGACTTATGAATCTGCAGAAACCGAAAAAATATTGTCGCAAAACCTGGCGAATACAGTGTGTAGATAAACAATGAAAAGTATTATCTCACTTGAGGTAGACTTAATTATCTATTATAACTAACTAACTAACTAACTATCTTCACGCTGTATCCCTGACGGGGTAGTCAGAGAGGACAGATCGCCAGGCTTCGCGATCCATGCATACTTCTTTCGCTTCTTCGAGATTCATCAATCGCTTCATACACGCACGTCTGGGTATCCGAGTACTTTTGACCTTTCCGTTTTTGAGCAATCTGCTCACGTGGTCTTCATATGTAAGTCTCGGCCTACCCTGACTCCTTCTACCCTCTACTTTTGAACAATATATATTCTTCGTCAATCGTTCCTCACTCATTCGTTGGACGTGTCCAAACCAACGGAGCACGCCCTTTTCCAGCTTAACGCTGACACTTTCATTCAAACCTGCCAAATTGCGTATCACTTCGTTACGTATTCGGCCAGCCAAGGTAACGCCGCACAACTTTCGAAGTGATCGCATCTCCACAGCATTCAATTTACTTTCATGCATCTGATGACATACCCAGGTTTCACTACCATAAAGCAAAGTTGGCACTAGCACTGCGTTATGAATCGCCAGTCGTGCTTCTTTTACGATGCTTTGTCGCTTTACTAACTGGGACAAAGCACCGTTAACTTTGTTTCCGGCAGCTACTCGCCGTTCCACATCCGAAACACATCTTCCATCCGCGCTAAACATACTTCCTAAATACACAATTTCATTCACTTGCTCTAAATGTTCCTGGTTTACTCTAATCTCGCATTTAGTTCTTACGTCACCTCTTTCAAATACTAGAACCTTAGTTTTACTTGCATTCAAGCGGAGACCCTTACTTTCACACCCCTCTTTCATATTAGTGACTAATGCCTGAAGGTCGGCTTCTGATGAGGCCATGAGCACCGCATCATCAGCGTACAGCAGACAGTTTACTGTAAAGTCACCCAAATTCACACCCATATTAAAATCTTTCAACTTCTGCAGGCAACTGTCCAGATACACTATGAACAGCCAGGCGGACATGACACATCCCTGTTTGACGCCTGTACAGACATCAAAAAGAGGTGACACATCCCCCCCTACTCGCACGCAAGCCTTACAGTCCCTATAAAGCAACTGTATTGCCCGCAGTAGCGAGCCGTCCACAACATATCCTGGTAGCAAGTCCCACAGCGTTTCTCTCACAACGTTATCAAATGCTTTCTCTAGATCCACAAAAGCGCAGAAAACCTTCTGGCTAAGAGCCAGAAACTTTTCCGCGATCATGCGGAGAGAAAACACTTGATCCATGCAACTTCTTCCACATCGGAATCCGCATTGAGCCTCCCATAAATACCTTTCAGACTTTTCTTGCATTCGTGCCGTTATAACCTTTGCATACACCTTACTAGCTAAGCTGACCAAGCTGATCGCCCTGTAGCTGGAGCAGTTTAGGCGCGAGCCTTTCCCTTTGTAAATAGGTACTACAACTGCTACTCGCCAGTCATCTGGGACCTCACCCGTCCGCCAGCACAAGTTGCATAACAGACATAGTGTGTCCCAGACACGCGACCCACCGTACTTGATCATCTCAGCAGTGACTCTGTCTTTTCCCGCAGCCTTACCACATTTCATACTTCTTATCGCTTGTTCTATTTCTTTCATACTAATGACTTCAATGACATCGGGATCCGGAGCATCGAAGTGAGCTCCCCTTCCCGATGTGGCATCTCTGTCTTTTCTTGCATACATCTTTCCATAATATTCACTCCTAATTATCTATTATAAAAGTGACCAATATACATAGACTAGCTGTGCCTCACTCCTGACTTCCCATTTATAATAATTTATTGAGCATATTAATGTATTAAACTCTGCCCGATTTTAGAAGCGCTCGTGGCCCCGCGGTCTCAGTGTTCTGTAAACGATTACTGAGTTACGCAACTTTCACTATGGCTGGTCCTCGGATGGGTGACCACTTTGTGGCATTTACATTTGCGAGCGTTTTCGTGCTTCGGAAGGCACGTTAAGCCGTTGGTCCCGGTTGCCAGTAAAATGGCAGTCGTTAAGCCTGGTTGAAGGCCTTATGGGCGGCTTAAAAAAATCAACAGCAGGTAGCCACAACCTGCGTCTGTCTATTTTCAACACGGCAATGGGCTCACCACCTTTTACGTGGGACAGGAATCCACACGGTGAAAAGTGGGCATATAATATGCCTCTGCCACCCCTTCGGGGATAAGGCGTGATGGATATTTATTTTATTTATTTTTTATTTTTGATATTTATAATTACCTACTACTGTATTACTTTTACACAACATAGCTTTCAAATGTTAAAAGAATTGTTTTTAATTGGTTCAGTGGGCTAGCCAGTAGCTGCATCACCTTCAGGTGATATGTCCATAGATTATTTTGGAGCCTCTTAAATCAACTTTTACCAACAGGTTTGTTACATATACTTATTCAAGTACTTTTCATTGCCTTTTTTGTTTCAGTTAACAGCATCTGACAGAACCTGTCATACTTGTTGGTTTTGCCTTATGGGCAGGTTACTTACAATCTGTAAGGACATAATAATTTTAAAGTCAAATAACAGAACCCAGAAGGAACCATCTTTTTGCCAGATTTGAAGAGCCGCTGATACTGTATTACATTGTTTTTTCTCCTGAACTGTGACTATGAAGAGAGATATTAAGTTTTTAGGTGACTCAGAGTACATATATAAACAAAGTATATATGATATATACTACAGCAATGTCTGATTTGCCAATTCCATTTATAATTTCCTTATACTTGGTGAAAAAAAAATATGCTTTTATTTTCTATATAATATTGATGAAGTTTTTTAAAGGCTAAGTTGTACTACATAAAACAACCAGGATCATAATATGGTAAACAAATAAGCAATAATGGTACATATTTATTGTTGAAATGTGCACAAATAGAACTAGCAAAAAAAAACTTTATAAATGAAAATGACACTGGCAACCTAGACACCATAAAACATTATTATTGTTACAGTATTGTCGGCCAAACGCTTATTGGTTGTTTGCTCATATCATGTTTGTAATGTGGTACTTCAGTTGAGCAAGGTGTGGTGAAAATATTACTCCTCCAGCTCAATCCTTGACATTGTTTTGCTAACATATGATGATAATGATCATTTATGAAAATTAAATTGCAAATAAAACATGCAGTTTCATTTATTTTTTAAACTACCTGGCTACAAAAAAAACTATAACATGGGTTTCCACATAGTTTCAGCTATGTAATAGCAGTATTTTTAAGGCGCTACAAAATTGTCCGCATCTAGGTCAAAACCCCATAGATATTTTTTTTTTTTTTTTTTAAATTAGAAGATAGAAACAAAATAAAAATAAGATTTTGCTAAAAGGTCTTGAGTACCAGGCCATAAAATAATTATTTTAAAAATCTGTCGTCTGTCAAATCAAATTCTATTTACAGTATTATTCTGTACAAATAGAGTGATTATGGTATTAATATTCTGATGAAAAAGCGCGGGAAACGGCAAACTAGGCGGGCGACTGTTTTTGAGTTTTTTATTATTTATTAATTATTCAACTATAATTTAAGGATCAAATAGGTTTAATAGTGTAAATATATTAATTTATTATTGTAAATAGTATAGTTCCTGTATAGTAGGTAAGTTTTTTGTATTTATATTGTAGTACATGGGTGATCCAGAAGACCCTGGGGGGACAATTGTCCCCTCAGTGTATAATACTGTTACGATAGATGGATCAGGAATGGATACGGAAGGATCGGTAATAGACACAGATGGCTCCGAGACCAACTCTCGGTCCCATAAGCGAAAGAGAGCATCGGTTTCGTCTAAGATTTGCAAGCACTGCAATAAAAAACGCAGATATCACCATAAATCTTCTATTAATTCCGAGATTGATTGCCAATGTAGATCAATAACAAACACTTTCACTGTATCTGCATCACCCTCACAAATTGTCACCTCACAAACTACCAAGACTAATGCTAACGAGAATTCATCGCGTATTCCTATTGGCCGAAATGTTTACAACTCATCTGACGCTGCCCCATATGCAGTTCATATTCAGAAACTTCCTTCATCTCCCAATGAAAACTGTTCCATTCATCCTGTAGCATTTGGCTTTTTTCTTAAAAAAAACTCATTCAAGAACATTGTCAATGGCAGTCTTAAAAAAATAGGGCGCAACCGTATTTCTTTATCTTTTTCGTCACATGATAGTGCTAACAATTTTGTAGATGATGATGCATTAAAATCTAATAATTACAAAGCTTTTATTCCTTCTGTTAATGTTACACGCATGGGTATAGTGAGAGGTGTTCCTACTGACTGGAGCGATGAGGATATTCTAAGTAATATATCAGTTCCCATAGGTTGCGGCCAAATTATAAAAATAAGGAGGCTAAAAAGAAAAGTCATTAGCAATGAAAAGTCAGAGTTTGTTCCCATAGAAACTGTAGTCCTAACATTTGATGGGCAAGTTTTACCCAAACGTATTTTTATGTGTTATAACTCACTTCCTGTTGATTTATACATTTATCCCACAATACAATGCTTTAATTGTTGTCGATATGGACATATTCGCAGCCAATGCAGATCATCTCCAAGATGTTTTAAATGTGGTCTAGGCCATACAGGAGAGACATGCAAAGTTGAGGAGTTTAAGTGCTGTCTCTGTACAGGTTCTCATCTTGCAACTAATAAAATATGTCCTGAATTCTCTAGGCAAAAGGGGATTAAGGAATCAATGGCCAAAAGTTGTATTTCTTATGCTGAAGCCTTGAAGTTACACCCTCCTGTTAGCAAACCTTATTCTGATACTCTCATGTCTGCTCCTCAACATAGGTCAATACAAAATATTCCAGATCATACTCATCATAATAACTCGTACAAGAAAACAGTATTCTTAAAACCGAAGCAACCTCAAAAATTTGAAAGATATGGATATGATCAATTAGCCCATTCTAACTTAACAAAAGATTATACAATTCCTTTACCCTCTATTGGCACTCTCAATAACTGTAATAATGATTCTCTATCTGAAATTCCCATTAAACAATTAATTTTAACTCTTATCAACTCTTTACAACAATGTAATATGATTAAATTACCGCCCAACGCTGCTATACTATCAGATACAGAAGTAAATAACACAATTAATAATGGATCAGTTCTCCCTAATGCAATGGAACTGCTGCAGCATAAGCCGCAGAAAAAGTGAACTAATTTACTTGATTAATAAATATGAACCATCTTTAATAGCTATACAAGAAACCTGGCTTAAGCCAGAACATAATTTTAAACTTTCAGGCTTCTCTTGCTTGAGAGAAGATAGAAGTGATGGCTATGGTGGTGTTGCTTTACTTGTGAAAAATTCTCTTCTTTTTTCTCATGTAGAGCTACTTAACCATGGTACCGGCTTCTCGATAATATCTGTAAAAATAAATAACATATGCTTTGTTTCCGTTTACATCCCTCACCCATCATCTGAGATTTATGATGAAGTAAATAATATGTTTTCTACACTACCAAAGCCTCTAGTGATAATGGGTGACTTTAATGCACAACATCGATGTTGGGGAAGTTCTAAATCTAACTACTATGGAGCTCGAGTTTTGGAAATGCTAGATACCTTTGAAATGTGTTTGCTAAATAATGGTTCCCTTACTCGGCGAACTACTCCTAATGAGCTAATTAGCGCACCGGATTTAACTCTGTGTTCTCCCAATCTCGCATCTTCTTTGTCCTGGTACACTTTGGAGTCTACCTACGGTAGTGATCACTTCCCTATTGTCATTTCATTTCCTAATAACTTTTCCGGCATCCAAATACAAAAACGTCAACCTCGACTCAAACATAAATTATCTAACGCTAACTGGGATGCGTTTCAACAAAAGGTTAAAAATAGATTTTCACAACTTCCAAACATTAACGACAATAATGTAGACGAATGTAATAATTTAATTAGTAAGGCTTTAATTGAAACAGCTGATTCATTGTTTCCAAGTAAACGTCAAACAAAAGTAACGAAGATCCCCGCTCCTCCTTGGTGGGATTCAGAATGTCGGGAACAGATTAAAAAAAGAAAAACAGCAGAAAATATTTATAAACATTATTCTTCGATGGAAAATTTTAATTCTCTTTCGGAAATTATAACTAGCACCCGTAAATTATTTAAGCGAAAGAAATGGGAAAGCTGGCAAACATTCTGTAATTCTGTATCCCCTAATGTTCACCCAACTATAGTTTGGAAAAATATCAAACGCTACAGATCTGCTTTTAAAGAATCAAACCCTCCACTTCTACACAGAACTGTTGTTGAAAATTTTCTGGATTCTCTGATTCCTCCTTTTGTTCCTCTTAATATTACTCCTTGCCCCTTGCAAACCCAGTGTAAATTGGAAATGCAGTCTTCGAGTCTCAACAAGCCTTTTACTCTTAATGAATTAAAAGGCATTCTAACTTATGTTAAAGATTCAACCCCTGGCTTGGATAATATCCCCTATTCATTTTTCACTCACATGGATGATACTAGTCTTTCTTATTATTTATCTTTAATTAATTCTGTAGTGCTATCAGGCAACATCCCCACAGCTTGGAAAGTGCAAGAAGTGATTCCAATTCGTAAAACTAACAAACCTTCTGCTGAAGCGTCATCTTACCGTCCAATAGCCCTTTCCCCTGTGGTTGCTAAACTGGCTGAACACCTCGTCAAAAATAGACTAGAATGGTTTATTGAAAATAAAGGTCTATTATCCAATAGTCAGTATGAATTTAGAAAGGGTAAAAGTACCATAGACAGTGTAGCCATATTTACCACTGATATTCGTCTAGCTTTTTCAAATAATCACTCACTTCTGGCCTGTTTTCTAGACATAGCTGCTGCGTACGATAGTGTCCAGCTACATATTCTGCAAAAAAAGCTTTTTAAATTGGATGTCCCTATATTATTACAAAATTTTATCATAAATTTTCTGTCTGAGAGATGTGTTAAGGTTATCCTTCCGGACTCCCTCACAATTACTAGAATAGCTTCGAGAGGTTTACCACAGGGATCAGTATTAAGTCCTCTCCTTTATAATTTATATACCTATGACCTAGAAAGTACATTAGTGAAAAGCAACATAAATATCTTACAATATGCAGACGATTTACTCATTTATACTTCGGGGCAATCGATTGAGAGATCAGCTGATAGGTTATCATCAGCTCTTGATTCCCTTAAAACGTGGCTGGATACTAATGGCCTAACTCTATCAGTGCCCAAAAGTTCTGTTGTATTATTTTCCCGAATGCGGTGTCCTCCTACCGTATCAGTTTTTTATGAAAACTCACGACTTCCAGTTTATGAGCATGCAAAGTTCTTAGGAATTATTTTAGACGCTAAATTATCTGGGCTCCAACATTGTTACCATATTACTGCAAAATGTGAACGTAATTTAAATATCTTGAGATGCTTGTCGGGTGTTTGGTGGGGAGCTCATCCAACTTCCCAAAAACTTCTTTATAACGCTTTGATTAGAAGTCTTCTAGATTACGGGTCATTTCTTTTAGAACCCTGTGGTATAGTTGGCCTAAATAAACTTGACAGTGTTCAATATAAAGCTCTTCGAATTATATCAGGTTGTATGAAATCCAGCCCCATCAACGCTCTTCAAGTTGAATGTGTTGAACCTCCACTGATACATCGTAGACAATATCTTTGTGACCGATTTGTGTTTCAATCTTTACAAATCACAAACCACCCCTTACATCATAAACTCCAATTACTCTCAGACGTAATAGAAACCTCCAGTTACTGGTCTCACAAAAAGGTTCCTTGCCTTATTAGCAGCTTTCGTAAATTTTTATCTCTACAATCCCCTACTCATAGATCTTCTCGTCTCCCCCTTTTTTCTACATCTTATGATTCCTTAACTATTTCACCTTGTATTATTCTAAACTGTGATCTTCAAAATGACATTAATGCTAATTCCAACTTCAACTACTATCTCAATCACGAATTTCCAGATTGGCATCATATATACAGTGATGCTTCTAAGCATAGTAATTTGGATTGTGTCGGAATAGGAGTATATCACCACCAGTTCAAGATAGTCCAGAAAGTTAGACTCCCACCAGAGACATCAGTATTTACCGGTGAATGCTTCGGATTACTGAAGTCTTTGGAATACATATTATTATTAAAACTCTCAAAGACCGCAATCATCACAGACTCCAAAAGTGCTTTACAAGCTCTACAGCGATTCCCATTTAAAACAAAGCATTTGACTGTTGTTTTTGAATGTCGAAATCTGTTACAGAAATGTTTATCTAACGGTTTAGACATAAAGTTTTTATGGATACCTAGTCATCAAGGTATTTTTGGCAACGACTATGCGGATAGACTTGCTAATGAGGCAGTTTCATGTGGGGATTTATTCCCTTATAAAAACTACTGCTCTGACTTAATGTCTCTTTCTAAAAAGGATCTACTTGAATCCTGGGGAAAAGACTGGCACACTAGCAGCCAAGTGAAAGGTAAACATTTCAGTCAAATTCAGCCTACAATACCTGTTAAACCTTGGTTTTCAAAATTCAAATTTGGTAAAACGACAACTTCAATAATAACTAGAATGAGATTGGGTCACACATGTGCTCCAGTGCACCTTGCTAAATTTAGAATTATTAACAGTGACATTTGTGAATGTGGTTCAGATATAGGCGACTTAAACCATATTTTTTTCGCTTGCCCTCTATTTAACCATACAGAATTTTTCGAATCCTTAATATCCCTCCATGTTCCTCTTCCATCTTGTATTAACACCCTATTACATAATCTTGATATTAATATTTATAAAACCATATCTTTATTTATAACTGTTAATCATTTAAAAATCTAAATATTACTTTAAGAATATTGTTTCAAACCATTTTGATCCTTTCCCGAAATTCCGTAATCCTTTTTATACATATATTAACCGCTTCCTAACCTTTTACTGCGTCGTGGCTAAGTCCAAGCCGGACATCGCCAAAACAAAAAAAAAAAAAAAAAAAAAATATTCTGATGTTAAAAGCGAAGAGAACATCCTAAAACGCAATTCCTTTTATCCATAATCAGCTTTTACATCAAAATGCCTTTGCCACCTGCGTTAGCAGCACGCTTAGCAAAGAGAGGAATTTTAAAACCTCAAACTAATTCTGAAATCAATAATGAAGCTCCTCCAGTTCAGACTAATGAAGAAATTATAGCTGAAGATTACGATAGCAAGCCTGATGAACGCTCCAAAAAAGAACACTTTTGGGAAGGAATAGAAGGCGTAAATGTTGATCCAATTAAAGGTCATAAAGGTTGTCCAAATAAGAGCAACATATATCATGAATGCTCAAAGTTTTGCGTTAAGAGGTGGAAAACAGGTAGAGTAATACCTGATGAAATTTATCTAGAACTTAAAAAGAAAGCATTAGAATTATGGCCATTACCACCAGGTTGGGAAGAAGTTTATGATGAAGGTTATGGACAACACTATTTCTGGAATGTTCACAATAATTTAGTTAGTTGGATGCCTCCAGCACATCCGAAAGCTGTTCCCAGTGAAAGCGCGGCACATTTACGTGAAGAACGATTGTTGAAAGAAGGGGATGAAAGCGACGAAGAAAGTGAGGCATCTGATCATGAAGTACCTCAACCACCTAGCAAAGAAAAGAAAAATGAAAGGAAAGAAAAAGAAAAGGATTCATTGCACCACAGGAGCAAAAGACCAAGAATGAAAGATAATGATTTAGACCCTATGGATCCAGCTTCATATTCTGATGTGCCAAGAGGAAATTGGAGTGCTGGCTTAGATGCACACACTAAAACAGGTGTTGATACCACAGCAACAGGATCCTTATATCAAATGAGACCTTATCCTGCACCAGGTGCTATTCTTGCAGCCAATGCAAAACGGTCTTCACCATCACCTTAAATTTATGTATAAAATATAATTCTTAGTTCCATTTCTTTTCTTGTTTACTGTTTGTTACATGTCAAGTCCCCAAACCAAATGTTTTAAGCTAACAAATGGAAACCCAGTAACAGTTGATTTCTATAAATTAAAAATTGATTCCCAAACAATATTTAATTTTCTTTACGCTGTATCCCTGACGGAGTGGTCAGAGAGGACATCACCAGGATTTATGATCCTTGCAGATTCACTTCCTGCAAATTCATTAATAATTTTTGAAGTTTTAAGTACATCTAGGTATCCCAGTACTTTTAGACCAATCTTTCAATATTTAATTAATTTATATGAACTCCACGAAGTAAGCGACTCTACTAGTGGAGCACCTGCTTACAGATGAGGCAACAAGGCAGACGGGATTGGAAGGTCAGCCAGTCGCTCCACTGATTGCCGAAAATTAAATGCCAAACGATAGCTACTCCTCCCAGTCTCCAAATCCAGCTAGGGTTTGGATGCAATTGAGAAAACACTAAAGATTTTAAAATCATATTATACACACATTCAATCACGCCTATTTCTCTGAGCCTCTGAGGTATGCAAAGGTGTACTTTGCCGTGGCGATTGGTTCCTGTGATGACTTATATTAGATTTATGTGATATTAGCAAGGGAAGTCTGTGAAATGAAATAGTTTTTATAATAATTTTGTGGCACACTATTTACACAGCGCCATCTATTCCAAACTATAACATGAAACAGCTACAAGCTTGTACTATGGGATCTAGACAACGGAGAGACATTCTTATATATTTCTAAATATATATTATACATAGGAAACACCCAAACTCCGAAACCAGCAATTGTCTATCACACAAATATTTGTTTCGACCCGGTACCTCATGAATGCGCGGCAGTCGCATAAACTACCACCGAGGCAGTCAAATGTTTGGGACCAAAACCAAATACCGTGGTTGCAAGGGCCCTCGCCTGCTATTTGTCTGCACCTGATGACTAACGGACGAGGCAACTATGCAGATGAGGTCTTGCCTTATACGCTGTCGTATGGATGACAACAAAGCCGAAAATAGTAAACCAACGATAGGCGCTCCTAGCGAACGAATACAATTAGACCCCAGACTCCCAAATGTAGGTAGGATATGGAATATACATATATATGTATTTTGTCACGCCCTTATCCGGTAAGGGGTAGGCAGAGGCATACTATACGTCCACTTTTCACCGTATGCATTTTTGTCTCACGAAACAGGTGGTGAGCCATTGGGAATATAATACGATGAAGAGAGCGAGAAAAGGAAATATGCAAATAGATATTCTTAGTGTGCTACCAACAGAAAAGCAAGGATGCCTTAAGGCTTTTACACGTCGTCGGCACCGTGACCACCTCTGTTGTTGCAAAACATCCATAGGCTATGGAAACCACTTTCAATTAAATAAATCCTATATTTCTTTCCACCTTAATGACATACAAAATCACCAGTTTTTAGTCCAGTCATTATAGGATTTTCACTTCGGAAAATCGACATACCCATTTACCCAGTATATTATTACGTAAAAACTTGTATTTTGACATCCTAAGACTGTTTTCAAAATTTACATATAATTGGATTATCAGGTTATAAAGTCAGGGGTCAAACGTCCCTAAAATCGATATTTTTTACATTTTTTGCAAATATCTTGTTTTTATGGGATTTACGTTATTTATATTTCTTATCGATATCGTAGAGGATTAAATTCTACAACTTTTGTATTTAATATTTTTTCATACCTTGAAGTGTTTTCAAGATAAAAAGCGGTGAGCGCGCGGTCAGAGAATCATGCGAGGTCAACTGGTATTCCCGATCCAGTGTCAATTTATTTAACTGCCTCGGTGGCGCAGTTGTAGTGTATGCGACTGAGGTCCAAAGTTCGATTCTCGGGTCGGAAAAAATATTTGTGTGATCCACAAATGTTTGATCCAGAGTTAGGGTGTTTCTTATGTATAATATGTATGTATTTAGAAATATATAAGTACGTTTATCAGTCGTCTAGATTCCATAACACAAGCTTATATTAGCTTACTCTGGGCTAGACGGCGCTGTGTAAAAATAATATCCCACGATATTTATTTTTATTATTATTATTTAATAACACTAAACTGGCGATGTACCTTATTAAAAAAATGTTGGAAGAAAATATTAATATTATATTTTAATTCAAATCTAATTTATACTAATAACTTTATATAAAATAAATAAAAAAATTGAATGCCAAAATACAAGGTTTTACGTGGTAATATACTGGGTACCTATGTCGATTTTCTAAGATATTCACCTAATTTGGCCTAAGATGACTGGACTATTTGTAATACGACTTAGGACAGCTATAATGGATAGAAAGGTATAAACATCGAATTTAAATAACGTGCTTTTTATTTACTCTTCATAATGATTAACATTGATTGACCAATTTATAATAATGTATTTATTCAGTTAACTATTAATATGAATCATTCCAAAGCAAAAAATACACCAGTACATTCTTGAAGTCTGAAAAGAAAATAGTAATAATTAAAATTAATGTACATTGCTATGTATTGATTATACAACGTAAAGCCTTGTAACTTTAAACAGCTCTGTATTTATCATTCAGCATATTTACAAGTCCATCGAATTTACTTTATCATAATAATTATTAAAATAGAAAATCATACGTTGTGTAGAATTATAGTTACATTCCTCTAAATGTTACATAAACTTACTACTTATAGAAAACTTATTTTTATCATCATTATCCATCAACATCTACGCCCCTAGTTATGATATTATTGTAATACTATTTCATCTACATTCATAATATTCTATAATATTTACAATTCTATAACAATTTGTTAGTTATAGACTTATACTTAGTATATGCATGCCCGCTAGCAGTTACTCAAATATATTGAATTTAAACTCTTACTTTTTTAAGAACGAAATAACAAGCGGCTACGGTTGCAATGAATTACCAAATTGCAGTACATGCGATGGCCTTGATATTATGAAAATAATTATCACCTGATAATAGATGTCTTCACTCACCACTGACGACTGAAGTGTCACTGCGGGACACCCTTGTTGGTAGTACAACATCATGAAATTCCCCTGGATGTATTAAATTAGAACTTGATGAGTCCTCATTAAGCGTAATAGGTGTTACGACGTCCGTTTCATCAGAACTAATTCCACCCAAAGATTCTCTTTTTAATTCCAAGAATGTTTGAGAATTATCAGCATAATTTTCTATATCCACATCTTTAATTTCAACTTTATTTGAAATAATTTCTAATGAACCATTTTCTACATTATTATCTTTACCATTTTCTTTATCCAAATTTTCACGAGCCGTATTAATCTCGCCTAATAAATGGCGTTCAGCAGTGTCATGATCATTTAATGATTCTTTTACTGAATCAAAATCTTCACTCAGCTTTCCACTATTGTTACTAGGTGGTGAAACAGACTGTATAGCATCTTCTCTCTTTAACTGTTTTCTTCTTTCACTCTTATCGTAACCTAAAGGGTGCAGATTACTAGACGAAGGTGGACTACTGTCTAGCGATAAATCCATTGAGGTTATTAAACTTTCGTCTCTACTTAGGTAGTTATCTCCTTCGGGAACGATATGAATATTGAGAACAGTTTTATTTTTAATTTTATCGTTTCCATGATTAGCGTCTATAGAAGTTTGAGATGGTTCGTTTGAATTACTATTAGCTATAGAATTAGTAGATACGGTTTTATTGGAATTTAATCTATTCCTAACTAAATATCCTCTAACATGAGCTTGAATTATAGTAGCAGCACTAGATAAAGTAGAAGAATCGTCAGTAGACAATGAAAGTGACTTTTCTTCATTAACCGTTTGCAAAACTGTATCCATTCTGGTTAAGCCATGTGCCCTTCTATCTGTACTTAAAGAATTCGAAATTGAAAATTCATATTCTTCCTGGAAAAAAAAATTACTGGTATGTTACATAGTATTCTAGAACTACTAAACGAGTTTAAGAAAATTGTTTACCTTATTCTTACCATCTTCATCTAAAAAGTTACCATCATCATTAGATGTGTCTTCAAAAGTAGAACCTCTATTTTTGAAAAGGAAATTGCGAAATACCTTCTGAATAGTTATGGCGGCTGTTTCCAAGTTCATATTATCATTTCCCTGATTCTCAGTTGCTTTTGATTGACTTACACTAGGTAAAATTTTACCTTGTGTCGTGTCATCGTTATCCGTTGTAGGTTGATGTGTTGAATTATTTTTACCGTCGATGTTTTCGTAGTCATCTTTAATGTGACCAGGAATACTCGCGTCCGAATTAAACTTGCCTGTATTTTCAGTGTCAACTTCAGATTTATTCTGATGCGAGTTAGATGGTTCTATAACATCTTTTGATAACATTTTGTTATCATGAGTATCATTACTAGAATCCTCGGTTACCAGTGTTGGGATATCGCTGTCGGCACCTGCTGCGAGTGAATCAAAATAAACATCAGTCTCCGTTACAGACGTGTTTCCCTTTTTACCACTATCATTTGAGTCCATTTTTTTATTTTCAATGTGTTCTAGAGTACTGTTTACGTCACCAGTATTTTCAGCATTGTTAAATAGAAAATCATCATCATATTTGCCTTGGGTATCATTTTCCGTCTCTAGCGGAATTTCTGTTCCGTTATTTTGAAGAGAATTCATATCGTCGATACTCACTTCCAGTACGGATAGAGTGGAATCATTTTTACTTTGACTGTCTGCAATGTTGTTACTCTTCATAATATCACCAGGTGTCTGAAATTCTGTAGCAACATTTAACTGATTCATAACCTCGAAGGTTTCCAATGGTAGAACTTGTTCAGTGTGTTGAATTTGTTCTACGTTAGTATGAGCTTGGTTAACACTATCGGGTTCATAGACATAACCAAATTCATGTACTTTTTTAGTATTGTCAGTTTCGACAACTATTTGTTCGTTTCTGTTAGCTTTAGGTTTGTCGTCCTTAATTTCGTACGTAGTATTGGCAATTTCATATTCAGCGTCTGTTACTGCTTTGGGTTGTCCTACACTTCCAGTTGTCACTTCTGTGATTTTATTAAAACCTTCAACAATTTCGACCTGCCCTTCATCATTCATTCGTATTTGCTGGTTATCATTTAGATCAGTAGCAATTGGTGACTTAGAGGTATCGGAGATAATATCTTCATTTGGTTTCGTATCGACAATTTCAGTGCTAATACGAAGTGGTTTCGTATTTACAGAAGAATCCTTCTCGATTATAGTATGAACTGGCGCGTTACTTGACTGTTTTATTACATTTCCGCAATTTTCTTGATTATTTTTTTTATCTAATTCCACATCACCTCTTTGATCAATTTTATCTTCATTAATATCTATTTTTGGTTCTGTAACACCCATACCAGCTTGCGAAAATTCCATCTCTGCCAAACACTCCAAAGCCTGCCCTTGGCGAACTGGGGATTTCGTAATATTTTGAGCAACTTCATCATGTAAATATGACATGCTATCTTTACTAGGCACACTGATAACCTCATTTATATGTACATCCACCGGCTGCGGTATGGAGTTTACACCGTCTTTGCCATGGGCTTCCGACTCATTCTTATTTTCTTTAATAACAATGGTATTTTCATTATATTCTTGTCGTCTAGCTTCTGCCATTTGCTTAACCCTTTCCTGAGCTCTGGCAATTTTTTGTTCTAAGGTTAGTGACTTCTTCAGAGCTGTAATATTATTATTAGTTAATTAAATTTTGGCTGTTTTAGAACCGTGCTTATTTTCAACTGTTCAACAATCATGACATATTTAAAACGCACTCTTACATAGGTGAGTTAACCTCCCATTTAAATTATCAATTAATTTCCCAATTCTGTATGTAGAGGAGAAATAAACATTAATGTTGGATGAATTTAATAACTGAAAAGTAACTCATATTTACTTTATTTCTGCATATCTATATAAACTATATTTGTTATGTTAGAAAATAATAGATCTTCCGAAATTGCAGACATTATATTATCATTATTATTATACACAATTTGAACATGAATTCGCCAGCTATTTTCAGCTGTGCATATCAGGCTGCCAGCAGCTTTATGTTCAATATGTTCATAAAGCTTTCAACTTAACATGTAACCTTTAAAAACTAGAATCATGTACACATCTTTTTCACTGACTATATTATCAAACTTTGATAATAAGAACCAATTTAAATAAAATTTGACACATTATTAAACGATCGACAGTAAATTTATCGTCGTCTGTTAATTCTTACAGTATACATCAAAGAAGGTACAGAACGAGATGATGACATGTAAGAGTATGATCTGCATAAAGCTTTACGCACATCGAGGTGAAGAGATCAATAAGGGGGTAGATGTGCACCTAATCAGCCATCATATAATCAGCCGTATAATTTCCTCTAAGCCACTATTGGTTACATAACCGTTTTACAGCTATCTTGTTGTATACCTAGTATACTCTTTCTTTAAGTTTAGCCAGTGCCAATGACTGTTAAAAATAAAGAATGAACCAGCTATTTTAAACTTAGAATAAATATATTTTTTTACTTTTAAGATTAAGAAAATGAAATTTTGCTTTCGAAACGTAGTAATTACAGTATCTCTCGTGAAGTCAGTCCAAGACAAGTAACTTAATTGGAGGTAAGGAAAACTCTATTTTACTATTAGCAGAAGTATTAAAAAGGGTGAGACAAGATGTTGAACTTACAAGGGCCATCTCTTTTCTCCAATAATTGTGCCATGTGGCTGGCACAGAGTCCATAGATGTCGGTAGGATTTTGTTTGAGTACTTCTCTTGTCAATCCTTCCATTAACTCCACCAAGCCTGGAGGCATTTTAGGTGGTGAAGGTCTGTAATACGATCGGGAACCGGCGAGCCTCATTGTATAATCAAATTTTTACTACTATCTTCTTTTCAGTTTCTTTTAGAAGCAATGTTATCAGAGCAAGTGGTAAGGAGAACTGAAAATATTAGGAAGAACTTAATCCTTTTTAATACCGTTGTGTTTGTACTATACGGTAGTCATAGAGATGCACTAACTTGAACTTGAATTCATGGCGTAGTTAAGTATTGATCCAACACTTAGTGCAACGAACCCACATATTTTCATGTTCAATGTCCGGTGGCAAGCTTTTTAGATTTTTTTTTCCAGAAATCAATGATTTTAAGTTGTATATTTTGAATTATTTGATTGTACATATAATATTATTTGGTATCTTTACTCTTGAATACAACAATTGGATTTAATGTATGATCCTAAAGGCTTTAAATATTTTGGCTGCGCCTAACACAAGATCACATTCAGTATTTAAAAAAATGTGACAATACTGGAATTGAATATAATTTCGAACAATATTTAGAAGGCGTAAAAAAAGCGTCGGGTACAAGCCAACGTCACATGCAATCCGGTGCACGGCAGTCGCTTTCAATAATAAAGGTCCAAACTGCCTCCGAGAGACGATCAGATACGACTTAGGGCTCCCAGGAGCTCAGGGTTCCCCATCTTTTAACCGGAAATAACGCAATTACCAGATGAAATCTCAAACATTTATAATATTAAACTGAAGTAATTTATTTCGAGTTAATGATTTTTGGTATAATGTTGTACTAAAAATACATTATGCAAAACAAAGAAAGTTAGTCTTGAAAATGTCTTTTTGGGCCTCATTTAGAAATGAAAAACTGAGTAATGTGAAAATTTGTTGTGTATTTCCAATGTAGTTAGCGCAACTGAGTAGTCAGTAACCACTAGGGGAGTCTTGAGGACAGCGGGCGTCGAGCCGGGGCGCCTACGCTTACATTACGTTTACTTAAAGAATTCAATTCATGTGAGTCAACTTTTTTATTTTCATACTGTGTTCTATAATAGTAATTTATATAAGATCATATATAATTTTTGCAATGTTAATACATTTTACATAACAAACATCTCCATAGTGTACATACATACACACGCAGTAGCGCTAAGTCGCGGCGCGTATCGGTATATACAGAGGCGCGGGAAGGCCGCGACGCTCTAAAGTGATGATAGAAAAAATTAATTGCTACAATAATATCATACAAATTAATGACTATTCCCTTACAAATTATTATAT
The DNA here is from genome assembly GCA_948477245.1 of Thumatha senex. NCBI lineage: Eukaryota > Metazoa > Arthropoda > Insecta > Lepidoptera > Erebidae > Thumatha > Thumatha senex. Next base: position 11,547,597 of record OX419743.1, read on the forward strand.
CTACCTTTAGCATTGTTCTACTCCAATATAATCCAAATTAACGTTTTTAACCGAGCTGTATGCATGATACATGAATAGTTTCCAGTTTGCTCAGACCGAATTTCCCCAATTAGTGTTCCACTTCCGCAGCTATGTATAGAAACCACTCTGCTTTAATTTATAATAAATAAATGCCTATTTACACTATGTAACTATACAAAATGATAGTACGACAAAATTACAATATTGGATCGAGCTTCTAGTGCAAATGAAAATTTCATACAACGATCTACGGGGCGGGCCGACGCACCGACCCGCGGACACTAAACAAATTACATTTATAATTTTTCTTACTCATTTTGTACAATCATATTCAGCCAAAGCTGGGTGCCCGATTAATACATTCATCGGTGATCCGAAATTGCGTTACAATCGATCATGCATCAATAATACATACAACTTTAACTTATTTAAACAATTTAACAATATTAAAAAATCCTAAAGTAAACTAGAGACCTATGTAAACGTATATAAAATATAATAATAATCATTATGACAGTATCGCGCAGGGGACGAGCGCGCGGGCATATTAACATTTAGCACTATTAGTAATTTGCGGCGACACCGGACCGGCCGACCGTTAGAGGTATTAAAAATTAATAACGTCATTAACAAAAATGTAATCGAATAGAAAATATCAATACATAGGTGAAAACAAATAGAATCGCATTACACTAGGTGGTGGTGGTGGTGGTGGGGATGGAGCATCACTTGGCACCCACCACCTGCCGCTTGTGGCTGATCTCCAGTTCACCCAGCCGCTTCCACAGCTCGTCGCGCTCCTTCTCGCGCTTCTTCTCTCTGCAACCGAACACATCACTCACCATCTACTAGCGTAAGGGTAGTCAAAGGGGACCACTTGCTAGCGTAAAACTGTTCGGGATGGTGACGCACTGTAGATATACCCCTACAGGGGACATAGGACTGCCTCGGTGGCGCAGTGAGGTCTCGGGTTCGATTTCCGGGTCGGAAAAAAAAGATATGTGTGATCCACAAATGTTTGTTTCGGAGTTTGAGTGTTTCCTATGTATAATATGTATATATTTATAAATATATAAATATGTTTAACAGTCTTCTAGATCCCATAACACAAGCTTATATTAGCTTACTTTGGGTTAGACGGTAGTGTGTAAAAAGATAAATAAAATGTCCCACAAAGTATGTCAATGACGCAAGCTCCTTAGGTTGGGAGATCAGAAAGTAGTTCTTCCCAAAGATGCCAAAAAAGTAAAGTAAAACGATAACTTCGCAGGCAAATAAAAATTGACTACAAGCTTGGACTTGATCCAAATAGGGTTTTTTGAATAACTGGGAATACACTTAAATAAAAAGGGTGACTCATCTAGGCCTTTCCTACTACCTACCTACTATTTGTTTGGTGTGTTTTATGCATTTATGAGTATTCTATTTCAAAGGAGAGACTGAATGGTAGCCCGAGCGAGGCCTGTGAATGAGTAAGGTGTGTGTGGTCTGAGATTTTCCTTAAGTTTCACACTTATAAAAAGGATATTTGTACCAATCATAATTCGTACAACACGGCCGCGGATTTATATATCTACACTTTACCATCATTTCTTTTTATTTAGCCTTATTTACAATCAGTATGATTTTGTATCAATCAAATTAATATGCTTTACTCATTACCACTTAGCATTAATATGAGTCAGTGAATAAAAACCATTTTATTTATCTATCTGTGACCTAACATTGTGAGCAAATACACAATTTGAACATTTTGTTATACATTTAATGTGTCATATCATATTACATATTTACATGTCAGATTAAAACATGTAAATGAAAAATCCCGACCCTAACTGCTCCCAGTTCAAAAGTACCCATAACACCAGTCGTATAAACATTGAATGGCAGTACCCAATCTCTGCACCAGAAACGCTCTAGAGCGAGAGTCACCGTAGTATCCTTAATTCTACTCCCCTACCCAATAACATTTTGCTTTCCTGAACATGTATTCCAGTTTAAGGATTTTATTCAGTTATTATTAACATTTTAAAACTTTGGTCAGCTCTCGACATTTCGGCTAACTCATTACCATTGCAATAATACTACAAACTATTGCAATATATTGAATATGTAGAGTGCAAAGGAATTAATTATGCAGGCCGGTTGTCTATTGTGTTATCTAACAATGTTATCCATAATTGTTTAGTCCTAATCCTGATGGCCTGTGGCCACAATACAACTTATCCCCGAAGGGGTGGCAGAGGCATATATATTATATGCCCACTTTTGTGTATTTCTAAACAACACAACACGGTCCAAATCACGCTGTGAAAGTTAAAGTAATATGGAAATAATATTAAGAGATGGTGGTAACCCCAAGGTGTAACAAACATTCATAGATTAGGGTGACCATTTTAGTCCATGTGCTTGTCTACTCTTAGTAGTATAAAAACTATTAAATAAATGACATAACTACTCACTTCTGCCTTTCCGCTTTATAACTAGCGGTGAGCTCGTCGAACAGCTTGGAATTCATTTCCATGAACGTCTTCAGCACGTTGTAGACGAGCGCCACAATAGTCTGATTCCAATGCTCCTTGCTGATTCGATACAGCGCGGGAAACATTATAGGCATTATCATGTGGTTATTTTCCTCCATCAATGACATGATGTATTCATTGTTCCAAAAGTATAATGCTCTTTCAGCCACCTGTAACATATTATTCAAATTATTTAACAACTACAGCAAAGTAACGAATAAAAACCTATTACAATATTTTATTATATAGACACTATGGATTAACGCATAGATTAACCCGGGCACAAGTTCCAGTGGAAAATGGGTCCGGGCGAATTGCACCGCACGTACGGACCCGCCGGCATAAACTAGTATAGGCAACTATGGTTATAGGTAGATAACATGGATGGCGAAATCGATGAAAGCACGAGGATAAAATGTTTAGGGACCAAGCGATCTCATCAGTCAGCGGTGCAACTGTTGACCAACGGACAAGGCAACAAGGCAGGCGACCTTACGGGGTCATACTACAGTCGCTCCCAACAATTGCGCAAGGATGTACCAAGGGCTTCTGACCCCACTTAAGTTACACATCCAAGGTGATGTAGATATCGCACCAAATAAAACGACGGTAGTTGTGAAGAATTACCTTAATTCGTCACAACTATCTATGGTCGAGGAGCCAGGTACACTTTAGAAGTCGAAGAGTGGTACAAGTGTACAAATATAGATTATAAGGTTAATAACTGTTAATATTGCATCACAATCTTGGTGGTAAAGTTATATTTAGGTACACTATATATTAATGGATCTGTTAACTTGTGTCAATATAATTAGGTATGAAACATTCACGTGATTATATCATACTAGCTAACCGGCCCGGCTTCGCACGTGACAAACTTGGAACCCCGTGGCACCATAATGTATGAACATTTTCGAAATTCGTTGATTTCTTATCCGCTCTCCAGTCGCTCTCGCTCGGTCGAATTATGGTTACACGAAATTAATTTATTTGCGCATTATTTTGATTTTGCTGTAACTGTTGAGCTAAGGAACGCAGCTAATTTTGTCTATGATAAAATTATACAATCTCTATGGTCGATTGTATCTGTGCTTCTATTCTTCCCGCGATTTGTTACGATAATACATTTATATTTTCAATCAAATATTAATCGTTTTCTTTTGCCATCCACCAAAAACTCTTCATGGTAGCAGAGCGTGGTTGGCGAAAGATTGCGTCCGTAAAATATACTAACAGCCGCGTATACGGGCCGGCACGAGAGGTTATACGACTCGCCACGTTTCATCGTACCGAAATCAGAAATTACGTGAAATGTCTTCGAATATATTCAATATTGAGAAGCTCGCAGGCCGTGCCAACTATACTACGTGGAAGTTTGGTGTCAAAACTTACTTACAACACGAAGAATTATGGGAATGCATAGAACCATCGAACGAAAGTAAGCCGGTTGACACCGTCAAGGATACCAAGGCTAGAACAAAACTGATTCTATTGTTGGACCCCGTCAATTATGTACACGTTCAAGACGCCAAAACCGCGAGGGAAGTATGGCAGAACCTTGAGAAGGCATTTGACGATAACGGACTGGCAAGGAAAGTCGGATTACTAAAAGACCATGTGACTACAACACTTGAAAGCTGTGGAAATATAGAAGAATATGTCAATAAGATCATGAGTACAGAGCACAAGCTGCGTGGTATTGGATTCAAAGTCGAAGATGAATGGGTCGGTGTATTGATGCTTGCAGGACTCCCAGACATGTATAAACCAATGATAATGGGCTTGGAAAGCTCAGGAATAGAAATAACTGCAGATGCTATCAAAACGAAGCTGATACAAGAAGTGAAACACGATGAACCCTCCGCATTTTACGCAAACAAGAAAAAGATAGTAGGGTCCGAGATGCTTTAACTGTAATAAGCATGGTCATATTAGTAAGAACTGCCAGGCTGCCAAGAAGAATGATAAGGAAAAAAACAACAACACTGGTTTTGTTGCAGCTTTTTCAGCATTTACAGGTCATGGTGATGACCACTGGTATTTGGACTCCGGCGCCAGTATGAGTATGACTAATAATAGTGCCTAGCTGTATGATGTGAAGAAAGCACCCGTTTCTAAGATAACTGTTGCCAATAATGCCCCAATGGCTGTTGAAAGAAAGTATGGGTAAAGTAAATATCAACCTGAATGGTTCCGACAAAGTACAGGTAAGAGATGTATTATATGTACCAAGTATTGCTGTAAATTTGATCTCTGTAAGTGCCATGAGCAAAAATGGCTGTAAATTAGTGTTTAACAGTCAAGGGTGTGATGTCTACAATGCTCAGGGTGACCATATATGCTCTGCAATTCTAGTTAACAACCTGTATAGACTGAATATTAATAGAAATGTCACTGTTAACATGATCACCACTGGTATTACAGATGACTCCGTCTTGTGGCATCGCCGTATGGGACATTTGAACTTCGCCGATGTACTGAAGCTTCCGAAATGTGCTGAAGGTGTAACGCTGCCTGTGAGTAAACAAAAAGTTGAAGTAACCTGTGTGACATGCCTTGAAGGTAAGCAATCCAGATTACCTTTTTCCACTGATGGTACCCGAGCTACCCAGCCCCTAGAATTGATACATTCTGATCTATGTGGTCCGATGGAGACTATGTCTCATGGAGGTAAAAAGTATTTTATAACCTTAATTGATGACTATACAAGAAGGGTATTTGTCTACTTTTTATCAAACAAACTGAATTTGATGCAAATATTTATGGATTTTAAAAACAAAGTAGATTATGAGCTTAATACTATAATCAAATGCATTCGAACAGATAATGGCAGGGAGTATAGTAATAAAGAATTTGACAAATATTTAACTGACTGTGGAGTAGTTCACCAGACTAGTTCACCGTACACTCCACAGCAAAACGGCCTAGCCGAGAGTATGAATAGGACATTAGTTGAGCGTGCAAGGTGCATGATATTTGATGCCAAATTAAGTAAACGATTCTGGGCAGAAGCAGTTGCCACAGCTGCATACATGGTCAATAAATCTCCCACACAATCATTACATGGGAAAACTCCAATGGAAATGTGGACAGGAAGGAAGCCAAACTTATCTCACATTAGGATATTTGGTAGTGAGGCTATGGTGCACACACCAAAAGAATTACGGCGAAAATGGGATGCTAAATCCTGTAAAATTATATTCACAGGATATTGTGAGACTACAAAAGCATATAGGTTAATGCATCCTCAATCTCATAAAGTGACAATTAGTAGAGATGTCCAGTTTATTGAAAAAGGAAACGAATTAAATGTTAGTATTCCTACTGAAATTCCAGACAGCCAGACATCGCCTGAAATAAGTACCCGCGGCATCAGTGAGCCATATGCCAGTACTCCGTCATGTAGCTCTGAGCAGTCTCCGAAGAATCCAGCTGAAGCAGTACCGAATAAAGACAACTCATTAATTGAGATTGAAGACAGCTGTGGTAGTGAGTATGAAACAGATTGTGGTGAGTTCATTCATTGTGACTCTCCTACTATTATATCACCTGCTTCACAAAGAAATGTAACCAAAAGGGTACGAAGATGTAATCAAATCTTGCAAAATGATGATTCTGATCCTACAAGGTTTTTTTGTTACAATAACCTCACTGATCCACAAACAGTAGAAGAGGCCCTGTCTTCAGAAAATGGAGAACAGTGGAGAAAAGCAATGATTCAAGAATATGAATCTTTAGTCGCAAATAAAACATGGACACTAACGGAACGACCCCCTGGCAAAAGAGTGATACCATGCAAGTGGATTTTTAAATCGAAAACGGATGACAAAGGCGATGTAATTCGATTTAAGGCGAGGCTAGTTATAAAAGGATTTGTACAAAAGAAAGGACTAGAATATGATGAAATTTATTCTCCTGTAGTTCGTTACACATCTGTAAGGTACCTACTAGCTCTGGCTGTAAAGTATGATTTAGAAATTGACCAGATGGATGCTGTGTCTGCTTTCTTACAGAGTGAAATAGACACTGAAATATACATGGAGCAGCCTCTATTATATGAAAAGGAATCTCTGGTATGTCACTTACAGAAGTCTATATATGGGCTGCGACAAGCAAGCAGGCTGTGGAATATTAAATTAGATGGAGTTCTAAAAGACATTGGACTGGAACGCTCACAGGTAGATCCATGTGTATATTATAGTAAAAATGATATTATTTTCATCGCAGTCTGGGTAGACGATCTCATCATATTTACACAAAATCAAGAGACAAGATTTATGATTAAAGAGAACCTTCAGCACCATTTCAGCATGAAAGACCTCGGTGAGGTTAAACAATGTATTGGTTTAAATATAACAAGAAATAGAAACAAAGGAGAATTATTTATAGACCAAGAGAAGTACATTAGAGAGATATTAAATAAATTTGGCATGTCTGAATGCAAGCCAGTAAAAACTCCAATAGAAGTTGGCGTTAAATTTACACAGAGTACGGAACTGAATAAAACAGATTTTCCTTATCAACAGGCCATTGGGTGTCTACTGTATTTAGCTCAGGCTACAAGACCGGATATTTCATTTGCTGTAAATACATTGAGTAGATACAACAACAACCCACATCCTGATCATTGGCTAGCCATGAGATACTTACAAGTGACCAGAGGACTGAAATTGACATACAGCAAAGATCAATCTCAAGATATTATTCAAGGATATTGTGATGCAAACTGGGGAGGCGACACTGTAGACAGAAAATCGTGCACAGGCTACATTTTTATGTTACAGGGCGGAGGCATATCCTGGAATTCACGCAGGCAGCTAACTGTAGCGCTGTCGACTACAGAAGCAGAGTACATGTCCATGAGCTCAGCAGTTCAAGAAGCTCTGTGGCTCAGACAGCTGCAGTACGAGTTGGGTCAGCAACAGAACACAATTTCTTTCTTCTGTGATAATCAGAGTGCTATCAAACTGACTTTGAGTGATAGTTATAAACCTAGAACTAAGCATATCGATATAAGGTTTCATTTCATCAAGGACTATGTAGAAAAATTATATGTAAAGTTTATGTTTGTTAAAAGTTCTAATATGGTGGCCGATATTCTGACTAAAGGTACCTCAATCGAGAAACATTTACATTGTACATTTAAAATGGGTCTGCGTTCCGGAGGGGATGTTGAGCTAAGGAACGCAGCTAATTTTGTCTATGATAAAATTATATAATCTCTATGGTCGATTGTATCTGTGCTTCTGTTCTTCCCGCGATTTGTTACGATAATACATTTATATTTTCAATCAAATATTAATCGTTTTCTTTTGCCATCCACCAAAAACTCTTCAGTAACTCGTAAGATATTCATTTAATTTGCAAGGTGTAAAGGGACAAAATAATCTTCATGAAATGCTGAAGCCAACTAACGTACTAAAATGATAAGGATTAGTAGCATATTTGTATAAATAGCCTTCAAATTACCGCTTTATAATTGCTGGTTTTTTAAAGTATTAAAATGGATATAGTATGTTATTCTTAAGTGATACACATATATCGTTGCGGACTTTTTTGTAGACCTACATTAGATACACAATTGCACCATACATTATTTTGTTATATCTCAAAGGGTTGAGGCAGCGTTCTTGTTGAAAGCTCCCAGACGGCTTATATTTTCCCACTCCCCCAAAAAATATAGTTTTAATTTGGTCAATGTATACAAAAACCTAACAAATTATACTTAAAAACATTCCATAAGAATCTAACTATTAAAAGATCGCATCGTAATTCGTTGCGTAGTTTTAAAGATCTAAGCATACATAGAGACAGACAGCAAAAAGCGACTTTGTTCAAAATACCTAGTCAGGTCATAAGTATTGTCACACAGTAAAAACTTTTCTTTTAGAATGCTGGCCACAAAAAAGGTTTATTGAATTCGAATTTCGAATTGTTCATGAAAATAAAAATGTATACTTTTTTAGAATTTTACTCTTTTTTAAATATGGAGTGGACGCTGTTGCAGTTATTGCGTTGCATCGTTGCGGTAACGCGCCAATTCAAATTTTTGACATACTGAAAAATTTTAATATAATCAAAAGATTCGGTTATCGTACCATCAAACGATACAATGAAGACTCTAGTGTAGATGACAAGTCAAGACGTGGTCGCCCTCGGTCTGTTAGGACTCCAGCAGTGATAAAAGCTGTGAAGGCGCGAATTCAAAGAAATCCCAAACGTAAGCATATCATATGTGTGGACTTTATATATAACATGTGCGTGTTTTTACACATGTCACGTGATATTTATATTTACTGTTGGCCCTTCAGATGGGGTTAAGCAGAACGACGGTGAAAACGGTGTTAAATGAAGATTTAGGGCTTCGGTCATATCGAAGAAAAACAGGACATCGTTTAAATGCTCGTCTAATGGACCTGAGACTGAAGAGATGCCGCGCTTTGTTGAAGAGGTACGCGGTAAAGAAATATCGGGAAATTATTTTTTCGGATGAAAAAAAATTTACCGTAGAAGAGAGCTACAACAAACAAAATGATAAGGTCAACGCACACAGTAGTGAAGAAGCGAGCAACCGTATTCCGCGTGTCCAGCGAGGTCATTTTCCACCCTCGCTCATGGTATGGTTGGGAGTTTCTTATTGGGGCTTAGCAGAGGTACATTTTTGTGAGAAAGGTGTAAAAACGAATGCAGTTGTGTATCAAAATACAGTCCTGACGAACCTTGTGGAACCTGTTTCTCATACCATGTTCAATAACAGACACTGGGTATTCAAACAAGATTCGGCGCCAGCTCATAGAGCGAAGAGCACACAAGACTGGCTGGCGGCGCGTGAAATCGACTTCATCCGGCACGAAGACTGGCCCTCCTTCAGTCCAGATTTGAGTCCGTTAGATTACAAGATATGGCAATACTTGGAGGAAAAGGCGTGCTCAAAGCCTCATCCCAATTTGGAGTCACTCAAGACATACTTGATTAAGGCAGCCGCCGATATTGACATGGACCTCGTTCGTGCTGCGATAGACGACTGGCCGCGCAGATTGAAGGCCTGTATTCAAAATCACGGAGGTCATTTTGAATAAACTTTATTGTCATAAGAATCTATGTTTTGTTAAGTTCATTTTGGTATATAAATGGTTACATAATGAATAAACTTGTTTCAATTATTTTATATTAAACATGTGACAGAATTTATGACCTGACTAGGTATGTAGTGATATTAGAATGGTAACCGTAAGTATACAGTAAAATTATAAAAAATACACTTACTTGAAAATGTGGACTGGATACACATTTGGCGATTTGTCTGAACAAAGGTTCCTGTATTTTAACAAATTGAGCCGGCTCAATTACGTCCAAAATCTCTTCTATTTCACCCAAGAACATGACCTAGAAGTAAAAGACAATACATTTTAACAATTTTGATATAAATAGATAGCATACAAAATATCAAGATAAATGTTTGGCATTTTATATACCAGATCCTTATAGCACGGCACCGGAAAAGATCGAGTTTTCAGTACAAAATGGATCAAAAGATTGAATTCCAATAAACTAATGAAATCCAGAAAACTGATCAAATATTCTAGTGTGATATACAATATTCTATTTGGCTAGTATGCTCGCGCGAGACACATCTTTGGTTGACATGTCATGGAGGTTGGTCCTGAATCTTTACAAAATTAACTAAATGAAAAGATACGAACCTCTTTTTGCGAACACGTTTTGGGCCAAAACTTAAGTAGGCCGCGAACTACATGCTCCGTAAGGGTGGCATCCTTTTCGAGGAACTGAACTACACAATAGGCGAGCTGTGCGTGGTATAGCGAGAGACACTTCACCTTGTGGAGTGGTAGTAGCACCTTCACTAGGAATTGTTTGTGCTCACTCTTCAATGGAAGTGCAAACCCGTTGATTATACTGAAATGTGAATGGATGAAAGTTAATACATTACACAAGTTAAAAAACGATAAAATCAGATCGTACAAACGCTAACTAACCTGCCCAATATTTCCAAAAGTTCGCCCACACCGTTAAAATGTTCCGTTTCATAAACAAATCGTAGAAATATGTTATTAATCTGCTTTCTTATAAAGGCTCGTAGTCCCAAAAACTTGCCATAGATGCGATGAAGCACCGTTTTTAAGAAGTCACGCTCCCGCGGGTCCTCAGAGTCAAACAAATCTAAAAGCTAGAAAATAAAAGAAACCATTATACCTACTTATTTGATTTACTTACATATTTATGACCACGTGTTAACTGACAACTGACCAAATGACAACGTGGATAAAGTTAAGATAGATTGACAAGAAGCGTTATTCATGGGAAGAAGACTAATCCACATTAAACAGTATTGTTGCAAATTCATTTTATAGAAAATAATTTGTCATATTTAATCTTAGGACCAGGTAAACCCTATGGCTCAGAGCAGACAAGTTTGGCTTATTTCCGTTATCGCTCTATAGCACTCGGGAGAACACAGCTATATTCACATCATCGCAATATTTCACACCAAGACGTTTGATTTCTGCGTCGCGGGATAGTGCTATGGGGTGCTTTGTTTAACATGTAACTCTGCAAGGAATCCTTGGGTTACATATGAGGGTTTAGGGGCTGCAGACCCGACTTTTGTGAAAAAGCATATTTTTGACTACTCCAAACTGAGGATTGGAGCCATACTGGTTATAATAGCTGCCCTCAATCACGGGTCGTCGTTTCTGCTTCCATAAGGCGGGCGGCGCTATTTTTATGTGCATGTATGTAAATATTTAAACATAAAAGTCATGTAGAAATCCCCACAGATGTTATATCGGACCTGAACCGGTCTCTACTTATCTGTTTAGCGCTGAGCGCACAGGTGAACTCTCCGAGAAGATGTGGTGCTCTCCCCCTCCAGTTAGTTTCCCCCACGCCGCTTTGAGCAAAATCACCGCCTCACAACCAACAAACAAAGAGACGGCGTCCGTTTATAAGCCTTTTAAATGCGCTTTAATAAGTTTCTAAACGACCACAGACAACATTAGGCCGCCGTCGCCTCCTTCACCAGCGAGGTGATGGTAACCAAAAGAACCTTGCGGAAAATGTGCGCGCCCCCGTCTACTTTCGGCTGTCGGCAGAATGTCGAGAAAACAACCTCATTTCGGGGCATGTTCTTAGCCGGATCGCTGAGACTTGCCCTCAGGCCTACTCGAGACCCAGTTGGGAAGAAGGTAGAAAGCTGCGGAGATTGGTGCCAAAGACGACCTCTGAAGGGCCGGGAGTTCTAAACACAGTTCCTGCCGCCGCAGTAGAGATGACGAGGTTAAAAAAAACCGGACAAGTGCGAGTGCAACTTCCACTGAGGATTCCTTACAAATTTGTAGCTTCTATTATAAACTATTTCCATAGGAATATTTTTATGATTGCAACACAAATGAATAGTTTCGAGATTATTGTCTATACATGTTAGACTTGCCGAATTTTATAATTCTAAACTAACGGGCAATATCCTATAAACATTGATTCTCTTGAGAGTGTCTGTATATGTTTTTTTTACGTTAACTTAGAAGTATGGTTTTTTCCAGCTTTAAGGGGCTGTGTAGACTATGTGTAGTTAATTTCAATTCGATACGTCCACGCTTTCCCGAGATAAAGGGACTGACCGACACGGAAAGTGAATAGTAGAAAAGAATAATGAAATATCTTCGTTTCGACCTAGCTAAACTAAAATGGGAGAAGTGCTAATTTTATTGTACTGCACTCAGCTTCAGTACACTAAAAGATCTCTTGTGCCTGATTTAAGTACAATCGACAGACGCGGCGATGTATACCTTCTAAAAATCTTATGCCATATTCAATTATACCAGGGCTGCACTAAAAGTATCGGGAATGGAACATTTCCACTGTTCCTGTCATATTAAAATCTTTTTAATTGAAAACTCCTTGGTTTTAAAAATCGAATACCATTTATTTATTTAAAAAAAAGATTCTCGGTCTTGTCACAAGTTTTGTCAAACTTGTTTAGTCGTTGAGAAAATGGAATTGACTCGAGAAAATTCAAGAGCAATGATTTATTATGACTTTCGAAGTGGTTTAACACAAAAACAGTGTGTTGACCGGATGATTTCTGCATTTGGTGATGAAGCCCCATCCATCATTCCATCATTTATCGCTGGTTTGCTGAATTTCAACGTGGACGTGTCAAGCTCAGTGGTGACCGTCAAGGTCGTCCAAAAACTGCAGTCACCCAAGAAAACGTTGATGCTGTGCGTAAGGTGATTGAGGAATCGACATGTGACATACCGCGAAATTCAGGCAACTTTAGACATTGGCATGAGTCAAATACAAATAATCTTGCATGAACAATTAGGTGTAAAAAATATTGTTTTCCCGATGGATACCGCATTCGCTCTGTAAAGAGCAAAAAGCGGCTCGCGTTACATAGTGCGTCAGAACTCTCCAAAGATTCCACGCAGGATCCTCAAATGCTGTATACAACATCGTATCAGGTGACGAATCCTGGATATACGCGTACGAACCCGAAACAAAAAACCAGTCACGAGTTTGGGTGTTCGAAAATGAGTTAAAGCCAACAAAAATTGTTCGTTCACGGTGTTGCAAAAAAAATGGTGGCCACGTTTGTCTCCAAAACCGACCATGTTGCGACTATTCCTCTTGAGGGACAAAGAACGGTTAATGCAGAATGGTATGCTAGCATTTGTTTGCCACAGGTCGTTTCTGAACTCCGTAAAGAGAACTGCAACCGCCGCATCATCCTCCATCACGACAATGCGAGTTCTCACACCGCGCACAGAACAAAAGTTTTTAGAGCAAGAAAACATAGAATTACTAGACCATCCGCCGTACAGCCCCGACCTAAGCCCTAATGATTTCTATACTTTCCCTAAAATAAAGAATAAATTGCGTGGTCAGAGATTTTCATCACCTGAAGAAGCTGTGGACGCCTACAAAACGGCTATTTTGGATACCCCAACTTCCGAATGGAATGGTTGCTTCAATGATTGGTTCCATCGTATGGAAAAATGTGTCAAATTTCGCGGAGAATACTTCGAAAAGCAATAAATACATTTTTAAATAGTAATGTTGTGTCGATTCCTTGATTTCCGAAATTTTCAGTGCCGCCCTCGTACCATCATTGAGTCAGTGATAGTTAAACATACCAAAAAATTAAAATTATTTACCTGCAGTACAAATTTTTGGTCAATGACCTTCTTGCCAATAGTGGGTTGAAAGTCAGTTGATTCCAGGAAGCGCAGGAAGAATTCGTAAACTAGCTGAAGATGCGGCCACGAGGCCTCCAGTGTTGGGTCATCTTCTTCGGGGTCAAAGTCAGGGTTTTCACTTGGCGGTAGAGTGCGGAATAAGTTGGCGGATATCTACCAAAAAAAGAACATTATCTGTATTAATATTATTAAGGCGAAAGTTTGTTTGGGATAAAATTGTGTGATAATAGCCTATGTTCTAAATTTTTACGGTTTTACGGTTTTTTTTCTCCCAATAACAGATTCCCTTGAAAAGGAATTCAAGAAAATTTCACCATGCGGGTAGTGCCGCAGGCGTCCTATAGTATTTCATAAATTTTGTATTATTTTTAGTATTTAATTACGAGTCTATTAAAAGAGAAGTCCCGTTTGTTCAGCCTTAGTAAAGAAATTTATCTACACGTATTTTATCAAAAACGCCAGGAACCGAAATACACCTAAAAGATTACTTTTTTAGTTTGGGGTATTTGGGGGGACGGGACATTTGAAATCACCCCGGCACCGCAGGACGAGATATGGATAGCATTCGATAGGCTTTGCTTAGCTATAATACAATTGTAATTACAGCTTAATAAAAATAACATGTTTGCAGACTCGCTACATTAGAACGCTGTCAAAATAAAAAGTAAAACATTTTTACGAATACATTACGGTATCGGCATCCAGATGTTCGATATGACTGTGCACTAATCCATAGCGCAGATCTTCAGAAACCCTGATTCTTCCATATTTCTGCCCTGCTTGCGATAATAGAATTAAGTGCGTGTTCCATAGTTTGTACTAGTCATCAGTTGTCAATGTTTGGGTAACAGTTTATATTTAACGTATCTATATAATTTTTTTTAATGTAACTCACTAAAAGTATTAAGCTATATTGTAATCATCAAATACAATTTCTCTAAGAATTGTGACAAAATTCAGTAAAAATACCTAGTTTAATTTAAAGAACTTAAGCAGATGTTGTGTAACATACAACACAAGATACGTTTATTATCGGAACGTATACAAAAATGATCCCAGGGTCTCGGAGGTCGCGAGTTATTAACGTTTTAATAAGCTTTTATTAGTTTCATCTGTATGTTTGTTTGTATGTATGTAACTGATTCGTTTGGACTCGATTTTGACCAACTTTAAGCAATCAGATTTACTTTAAACGTTGTAGACTTATCAACGATCGACGACAATACAATATTTTGATAAGCTTATCTCATTATCCTAATTAGGATCGCCAGGATTAATGATTTTAATACAGGTCCTCTGCGTAAGAGCAAAAGAGATAGGAAATTCTTGAATATGTTTTCTATCGAGATGCAACTGTTAACATGTCTGTACATATTAAAAACGGTTTTATAGCAAATCGAACTAAAAAGTGAAATTTAAAATATAGTTAGAAAAAACTTAGAAAAAACACGCTTTAATAGCAAATCGAACTAAAAATCAGAAAATAACTTTTAATTTATATTTTATTCAACTGTTTAAGTTATGAAAAGAAAATTAATTTCATTGTAAAAAAGCGTGGGGTGCTCGATATCGATTGTTGTACATATATAATTAGTAGTTATTTGTAAACATAGAGTTAGTGTAGAAATTTGATATAAAAAGCACCCCACGCTTTTTTACAATGAAATTAATTTTCTTTTCAAAACTTTAACAATTGAATAAAATATAAATTAAAACTTATTTTCTGATTTTTAGTTCGATTTGCTATTAAAGCGTGTTTTTTTAGTTTTGCAAACCATATTTTTTAGCTTGGGAATTTCGGCTTATCCAAAGTTCGTGATCTGAGACGGTAGTTCTGAAAGTTCACGGTTGGATCCATTTATATTTCATATTTAAGTGACACCGCCCACTTTTTGGAATGATATGGCGTCATCTAGCGAATTGAGGGCCACCGTCACACTCCACAAGACTATTGACAGGAGATTGCAAATTGGCGGCCCAAGGCGCGCCTCTCCACGCTCCGCTTTAATAACCCAAAGGAGGGAAACACGTGCGCTGGTAGAGCATTCCAATTTATCAATTTATTATATTCGACACATATTTCTATATTCGACAGAGAAACTTTGATGCTGATTTTTTAAATAGCTCAGTTCTCTCCACTGTATGAGAGTGGTACCTCACCCGGCACGCGTTGCTCGGGATCCAATAGCACAGGGGGGAGGTTTAAGAGCTAACAATATGTAAGGCGAAGTGCACGTATCGTATACCTAAGACTTGTACTCCAAACGTAGGACCCTTTACTTTTAAAAGGTTCAGGTATACTTTTATTTTATTATAAAAATAAAATAAATAAATAAATATCCATCACGCCTTATCACTGGCAGAGGCAAATTATATGCCCACTTTTCACCGTGTGGATTCCTGTCCCACGTAATAGGTGGTGAGCCCATTGCCGTGTTGAAATAGACAGACGCAGGTTGTGGCTACCTGCTGTTGAAATTTTCAAGCCGCCCATAAGGCCTTCAACCAGGCTTAACGACTGCCATTTTACTGGCAACCGGGACCAACGGCTTAACGTGCCTTCCGAAGCACGGAAACGCTCGCAAATGTAAATGCCACAAAGTGGTCACCCATCCGAGGACCAGCCATAGTGAAAGTTGCGTAACTCAGTGATCGTTTACAGAACACTGAGACCGCGAGGCCACGAGCGCTTCTTCTTATTTTATTATTGTTGTAATAATAAAATAAAAAGTACTTGTATCTTCTAAAAGTAAAGGGTCTCGAATTATAATAAAGGTTAGTTATCAAGGGAAAATAGCTTAATTTATTAAACCATTCATAGGTTTATACATCATATTACGATTGATTACAAAAGGTAGTACATATGACAAAAATTGCACTTACTGCAGAACATGTAAAGGGTATAATTGTTATACGCCTAAATATCCATAACACCTAATTTAATATAAAATACAAAACGCATAATGGGGGTATGGATAACCGTTTAAATCATAAATGAATAATAAATTTGACCAACAATATTTAATGATAATGGCCTTAATGCTGCAGTACCAGAACTTTGCACGGACGACCTGGTAACCGCCTTTGTCAACCTAAAGGCGTGTAATAAGACAAGAGTACTCCTTTGCTCAGCCTACTTACCAGGACAAGATGGAAAGAACCAACCCATAAGTGATCCAGCCACCGGCCTACTCACTGTGGTGGACTACGCCCGCAAGAACAAGGCCGAGCTGCTTATAGGGTGCGATGCCAACGCTCATCACACAAACTGGGAAAGCTCCAACGTCAACAAGAGAGGTAAGCTTCTTGATGATTTTATCTTAACCAACTGCCTACAAACTTTGTTACAGTAATAAGACAGGAAGTCTTGGATGTCACCCTCGTCACAGACAACCTTGCCAGCACCATAACCAACTGGCATGTCAGTAGCGAGAACTCTATTTCTGATCACAAACATATCAGATCAAATCTGATATGTTTGTGACTTCATCAGACATAAGCCCAACGCTCTTCAGGAACCCACGACGCACAAACTGGCCCGAGTATAGGGCCCAACTCGAGGCACTAACTGATACTCTTCCGAAGAGCATAAACTCTCCTCAGTCAATAGACCCAGCCGTAGAACTTCTCGTAGCAGGCATAACCGAGGCCTACGAGAACTGCTGCCCGCTAAGAACAGTAAAGGCTAAACGCCAAACTCTTTGGTGGAACAGCCACTTATCCAAACTGAGGAACAACACGCTCAAACTATTCAACAAGGCTAAGGAACCGGCAGGATGGAACCGGTACCGCATAGCTCTCACTGAATACAACCGCGAAATTAGAAGAGCTAAAAGAACTTCATGGCGCCGCTTCTGCGAGGAGGTAAATAGTGCCCCTCAAGGAGCAAGAATATATAAGCTGCTCGCCAAAGCGCCAACCAAACAACTTGGTCTCTTAATAAAGCCAGATGGTACATACACGAGCTTAGCAGGAAGATACTTTAAGGCTGCTTACTAAAACACACTTCCCTGACTCGATCGCAACGAACTCAAATTATGCACCCCTCGGCAATTCAGCTCCACAAAGACCCAAAAATGAGGCCTGGAACAGAGCTGCGAGGATCTTCCGCCCTCGTCAGGTCGAATGGGCTGTTAAATCCTTCAAGCCCTACAAATCGGCGGGGGAAGTCGGGATATTCCCTGCTCTACTACAGCAAGGACCGGATATCCTGTCGCCGTATCTGGTAAAAATTTTCAGAGCCAGCTATGCCTGGGGTATTATACCAGAACTATTGACTAATGTTAAGGTAACTTTTATACCAAAAGCCGGTCGAAGGGACTACTGAAAAACCTCTGAGGTGCAAGGCTACGCCGATGACCTTGTAATCACGGTGAGAGGGTTCTGTCAAATGACAATATCGAACCGAATCCAAGGAGCTCTCAACATCACTACGCCATGGTGTCAAGAAAACCAATTGTCAATTAATGCGGAAAAAACCATCGTCGTCCCATTTACCAGGAAGACAAAGCTAGATAAGCTTAAACTGCCTAAGATTAATGGGCAGATAATAACCTTATCCAAAGAAGTCAAATACCTGGGTGTAATCATCGACCAAAAATTGACGTGGAACTATCATATAGACAACGTTACTCAAAAAGCAAAAATGTCGATGGGGATCAGCCGCCGCCTTGTGAGCTACAGATAAACCCCAAATTGGCCATGTGGCTGTATACCGCTATAGTGAGGCCGAGGATCACTTACGCCTGCGTGGCTTGGGGTTCAAAATCACTCCAGTCGGCCACTGCTGCGCAACTTAATGGCTTACAGAGAACCGCCTGTCTAATCGTCTCTGGAGCTATGTCTACGACACCGGGGGCAGCGCTTAACGCACTTTTGAACCTCCTCCCACTACCCCTATACATACAGCAAAAAGATAGGGTTTAGTTTGCTCCGGAAAAATTCTCAGGTAGAAACAAAATTCGCCTCTCACAAATTTATATCATCACTAAACTCTATGATGAACGACCATATTCTGAGCATGCCTGAAGACGATATTATCCCAGAACTTAACTTTGTTAAATTCTACAAAACAGAAATTTCTAACAGAGACGACTGGAAAGAAACATTCCTAAAGTCCCACACAGAAACTGACTTCATCTGGTTTACAGATGGATCTAAGATGACGAATGGCACTGGATGTGGAATTTACGGACGTAAGCCTGAGCAGCGATTATCACACCATTTGGGTAAACACGCCTCCATTTTTCAGGCGGAAACATTCGCCATAGTTAGATGTCTGGAGGTGAACTTGAGCTACAATCACTCCAACCAAAATATCTACATTTATTCGGACAGTCAAGCTGCTGTCAAAGCACTTAACTCATACGAAATTAAATCCAACCTTGTTAGGAATTGTACAGGACTACTAAATGACCTGGGAAAAAGAAACAATGTGCACCTAAGATGGGTTCCCTGTCACTGAAACATAGAGGGCAATGAAATTGCTGACCACCTGGCAAGGGAGGGATCTGCCTCAATCCAATTGGGGCCAGAACCATTTAGTGGCGTGTCTCGCTCTCTTAAAATTGAACATCTCAAGAGCCAGACCGCCAGCGATGAGAGAGAGAGCTGGCAGCATCAGCCAGGTATGCGACACTCAAAAGCCCTCATCAAGGGTTACTCGCATAGTTACTCCAGCAAGCTCATGAAACTGAGCAAAGGTAGCTTTTGTGTCATGACGAGGGCACTTACTGGCCACTGCAGACTGAATAAGCACATGGCCAACCTTGGCCTCAGCTCAACCAGGCTTTGCAGATTTTGCCACGAAGACGAGGAAACACCTCAGCATTTTCTCTGCAACTGTGGCCCCCTCGTACACAAACGGTGCGCCTCCTTTGGCAAACACCTGCTTTTACTCTTTACACTGTTGATTGATGGCACTTGGTGGAACTTGCTACACATCTTGAACTAAAACACTTGTACTGTTCCACTTATTTATTATTTTAACCTGACCGGTTTCGCCTTACGAACTTACGCCTTAACTTCATATATTGTATTCAATGACATTCGAAATACATTAAATATATGCCAACCTTTGAAAAAGCCGTAAGGCGAAACCGGTCAGGTTAAAATAATAAATAAGTGGAACAGTACAAGTGTTTAGTTCAAGACCTGCTTCTACCACAGGAGGTACAGTTCCTCGCTGCCAAAACCATCCTAAAATTCCTTACACTTATAGGAATAAGCAGCGAACTTTATCCATTTGGGCGAGCACAATAGACCTCTTCAGGTCGAAGTGTTACAGGACGTTCCTAGACCCTCTAGGAACAGCCTGACATAGCCTCTATTTAAATAATAATAATAAGACACCATGGTAAATAATCATCTCACCTAAGCCAAGTTTGTAAGCTGTAACATATGAAACGATATTTTTAAAGTGTTATTAATTTTAGACTAGTCTTGAGCATAATCGTAAATAGGTACGACGACGACGAGCGAAGCGAGGAGGAGTGTTAGGTCACTTGTGACCACAACGCCAGAACTGATCGCTCGTTTTAATCTACCTACATCTTTTCGTATTTTATTTATATATTCTATATCTAATTGTTAAAATATGAACTTCAATATAGTGACTATAGACATTTTTATTCAGTGGTCATTTCAATCTTAACAGTTCAAGCTTAGATATAAAAAAAATTGTACTCGTTAACCTAATGGTATCCTATATGTATGACTTGTAATCTTTATGCGAGAGTGAGTGAGATGCCAATAAATGTTATGATTAGTAAACGTTATTTTAAAAAAAGTAAACATTTTATGCATCATTATTATAAAAAAGTTATGGGAAAATAAAGTATGCCTAATAATTTATTCTGTTTGAACGTTATGCGAAACGAAGAGTATGCCAAAAAACATTATGCAGTTTTAAGTTATGCCTCTAAACTTTATGCAACCCAATACGGACCCGTTTATTACAGCATAATATATTATGATTTATTAACTGTTGTACTAGTCATCGATTTAGGCTGGCAATCTAAGATGCGAACAGTCTTTCTTGGTTTTAGGCGAAAAATAAAATAATTAAAATCCACCGAAAAGCTCAGTATAACAACCACTACTACACTGGGATAAGACTGACCTTGACTTAAGTCAAGGTCAGTGCTCTACGTCTTATTCAAGTCTAGTCTTGAGTTAAGAAGCTGCGTGGTGGACAGACGCTCCCGCCCCGCCGTCGTGTTCGGGGGCGTCGACGTGAGCAATACATGGTCGGGGAACTCCGCCCAATTGGTCGCATGGCGACGGGCACCCTCCCCGTGTTTCGGGCTTTACCGGCCGCTTTCTACCTCCTCTGCTTACAAAGGGGCGCTCAAGAGCGGTGGAGGTGCGGGCTAGATTCTTCAGCTGCTTAGGGAGCTCCGGAGTGATGATCGCACTTATCACGGCCAAAGAAACGAACCCCTACTTTCTGGTGTGCCCCTTGCCGGCTCGCAGTGATTTTATTTGTTTATTTTATTTATAAAGATTTTTATTATTTTAGCCTACCCTGTTACCCTGCCTAAGGTGAGCAGGATCACCGCAGGGGTTTAATGGGTAGGATGGCCCCTCTCTTGGACCGCGTGTCCCACACACCGTAGCATAATAGTTTTTTTTTTCTACGGCAGTGGCTCCCACCAACGCCGAAATTTTTCTGCCCTACGATAGGTGGTCCTAGTAGCCTGATAAATGTTTGTTTTTTGTTTCGCGGGGGATGACGGTGCGAAAATGCATTCTATCACGCCTTACTTATCGCTATGTATATTCCTGTCCCACGCAATAGGTGGTGAGCACATTACCGTGTTGAATAGACAGACACAGGTTGTGGCTACCTGCCTGCTATTGAAATTTTTCAAGCCACACTTAAGGCCTTAAACTTGACTTAACGAATGACATATTACTGGCAACCGGGACCAACGGCTTAACGTGCCTTCCGAAGCACGGAAACGCTTGCAAATGTGAATGCCACAAAGTGGTCACCCATCCGTGACCAGCCATAGCGAAAGTTGCTTAACGCAGTGATCGTTTACAAAACACTGAGTCCGCGGGACCACGAGCGCTTCTAAATGCATTCCCCGCAAATAATTTTTATTGGGTTACTAGGAGCTACTATCGTTCGGTTGGGCTGTTAATATTCGACGTTGTTAGGAGAGACTGCCGTCAGATTTCCTAACTCCTTAAGGGGGCCTGCCTCGTACGTACGTGAGGTGCACGATAAAGCGTCGTGTCCGTGGCCTGTCTTTTATGTAAATTTTGCGTCGCGAGGTTTTGTATTAAAGAAACGCGGAAGAGACAATAAGTCCGCACCCCATCATTGTCTTACGTCTTTTCTGATTGTCCAGCGACTTAGTCGGTAGGTGTATCGCGTACATTTGAGGTTCTTCGGCGGCGGAGATCTTAATGGAGCCCTTTGAAAGCTTACAGCGTTTATTTCTTGTGCTTACTTGAAAATTCAAGCACCGACTTTTGAGACACGGAAATAATAAAATGTGATGTGCGTTTGTCCTTCTGTAACGTCGCACGAAAGTAATTGTACGGCATGTTTTTTTTTATGGGGATAGTTATGAGTCAAGAATATGACGTAGGCTATTTTTATCCGGCTATACTCCAATGAGTAAACAAGTTTATTGCTGTAACCAAATTTAACATGGACATAGGGGTTCCTCTAGTAAACGTAGCAAGTCACACATCCGTGCGAAGTCAGAGCGGATCACTAGTATCATAGAAAGAATAATCTGACAAATAATATCGATGCATGTAAAGAGGAAATGGTAGGGAAATATACACTCCCGGACTCTTGATTCGAGCCACCTTACATTCCCGGGCCTAAAAGCCCAATACACAAAAAATATACAATTTAACAAAAAAGTTTTTATGCATTTTTAATGCTGGCATATTTCATCGTCTTTTCCGTATGTATTATTCCAAATTTGAAATTTAGAATTTAAAATAATGAACAATAGCCGAGCTTGGTCACGGATTTGAAAAAAATAATGACTGATGAAAGTTGCTTTTGAAGCAATTTAATGTCGATTCGGTTTGAATTTTCGCAATTGTTATTAACCAAAGTTTAGTTTAGTTATTTTTCTATAATTTGAACTGTTTTTGGTTATAAAATTATGGATACTTCACCTGAAGTAGCCGCGCAAGCTATGGCACTTCTTCAATCTGGGCTAAGTCAGCGAGATGTGAGTTCACAACTTCACATAAGTAGTTCCGCTGTTCAAAGAGTGTACCACCGATACCTGGAGACTGGCGGCTTCGTTGGGCGAACAGGAGGACCTCGTTACCGAGTGACAACGGCGAGACAAGATCAATACATTGTCACTACTAGCTTACGAAATCGACGCCTTAACTCTTTTCAGATACAAGAACAGCTCAGGGACTTTCACGGAGTGGCTGTAAGTGCTCGGACCAATGGATCCAAATTGACACGAGCACACCGAATAGCCTGTCTAGAGTTTGCGCGCGAACATCAAAATGGGACTCGACATCAATGGAGCCAGGTTCTCTTCAGAGATGAGTCCAAAATAATGCTATACGGTAATGACGGAAGGAGTAAGGTGTACCGAAGACAGAACGAGCGTTTCGCGCAATGCTGTATTGAGGAGAAAGTGAGTTATAGTGGAGGATCATGGACAGTTTGGGGAGGAATCTCTATGGAAGGCAAAACTGAGCTAGAGGTAGCGACGGGACCACGACTGCCGCCCCTAGATGGCAATAGATACATTCGCCAATGTTTAGAAAACCACGTGATGCCATATGCTGGATTTATTGGCCAAGATTTCGTTTTAATGCATGACAATGCAAGGGCCCATACTGCGGGAATCGTCAGGGAGTACTTAAATTACATTGGTATCACTGTTATGAGATGGTCAGCGCGAAGTCCTGATATGAATCCTATAGAGCATCTATGGGATGAGCTGAAGAGGCGTGTTCGAGCTCATCATCCTGCCCCGCAAACCATGCAGGAGCTCAAAATGTAATTTTGGAAGAATGGGAGGACATTCCTCAACATGTCATAACAACATTGATTATTTCTATGCCAAACCGTATGGGAGCTGTCATAATGCACTGGGAGGCAATACAAGTTACTAAATAAACATTTCTTTTCATGTATAACATGTCTTTATTTAAAAATCGATTAGATTTTTTTTCCTTGAAAACAACAAATATGGACTTGTTTCAACGTAACTCGACTTTTTAATAAACTGTAGTTCAAATTTAGAATAGTGGCACTCTAAATGAATGATGAGTATACCAGCTCCAAAACTGCATCAAAACATTTTCCTTCTACATACATCTTTTATAAGTTACAGTACTCCAAACGAAAAAAATCAAGGTGGCACGATTTAGGTGTCCGGGAGTGTATTAGGAAATCTCTAGTTTCAATAGAAGAAAACAAACCGCGTTGGTATGGATATAGCTAGATAATACGAGGGGCATTCAATTATTACTTAGCCTCGCCGCCCGATGGCGCTGTTGTTACAAAAGAGTTTTAGTATCGTGCAGTAAATACTTTTTGAACTCTACTAAGAAGTTTTCAATCTTTTCCCTTCATTTGTTTTGTTTTGACAGCCTTTAGAAGCGAGCGTGTCGGTCGGTTTTACAAAAATGAAAAAAGAACAATATCGTTTAGTATTATTTGATTTTGGACAATATTTAGAAGTTTGTCAAGTAAGCTAGTTTAATTTTACACAATAATAACATAGTTAAAATAATAGTTATTAGAAACGTTTATCAGAATTTTCCGAAATTTTAACCCTAAGGATGTACAATAGGCTTTAAAGTTAGCACAGAAATCTATCATTTTTAAATAAATAAATATAAATATTGTGGGACACTTTTCACACAGCGCCATCTAGCCCAAAGTAAGCTAATATTAGCTTGTGTTATGGGATCTAGATAACTGATATACATACTTATATATTTCTAAATACATACATATTATACATAGGAAACACCCTAACTCCGAAACACACATTTGTGTATCACACAAATATTTGTTCCGACCCGGGAATCGAACCCGGGACCTCTTGCGTAGCAGTCGGATACACTCCCACCGCGCCACAGAGGCAGTCAAAGTAACATACATTCCTAATAGTTGGAAATTGTACTTCGGCGAGAAGTTAAGAAAGAAATATTTTCGGATTTGTTGAAATTCTACCCTTCTATACTAATAAAATTATCGGGTAACTCATTCACCTATCAACGCCCATCCTAAACTCTTAGAACTAGATGCTCGTAAATTTTAGGTCACGCTTACGCTACTCCTATAATATAAAACCAACTAAGAAAGGATTTTGCAAAATGACACCCCTCATTCAAATCAGCTTACGACAGTTCACTGCTGAACGTGGCCGCACTTGCGACTTATAGAGGAGCAGTGTTTGCTCTGCAGTATAGTACTGCCGCGCCCTGTTGAGGACTCAGAGCTTTTTGGACGCCAGCTTCGCCTTGTCCTCTAAATGACTATTATTAGAGGTCACTTGAGATCTCAACACCAAGGATCCCAATACTATTGGAGATAGAAAGAGGTGTGCCCTGGAATTGCGGCGCTACAGTAAATGGGGCTTTTTTAGCGGTGAATGCTCATACTTGAGTCTTGGTAGGGTTAAATTGGACCAGGATTTGTCACCCCAATCGGACACTCTTGAAAGAGTAGGCTCGATTTTAGACACAAGTTGTTCACGATTTTCTTGCACTGCAGATCGGGGGATATTGGACCGACCCGTGTAATAAGTGTGACCCGTACTATCGGTTCAGGCGCAGACTGCCAGAAACGCAAAATGACAGATTAGCGAATAGTCAAGTGTCAGTATATTGTCGCTAATGGTCAAAATCGTATAACGACAGATTAGCAAAATGACCTGTTCGCGATATGACAGAATAGCAAAATGACAAGCTCGTAATGTGGCAGACTAGCAAAACGCCAGATCTGAATATTAAGGGTGTCACGAGATCACGAGAAATACTTTTATTTATAGATATGGTTCATTTATGGTTGTCATAACCAATTTAAAAAAAATTACGTTCGGTTAATTCTGCTAAAGTTCGTGTTGCTAAGGCATCAAGGTAAGTCTGTTAAAAAATAATCCAATAAATGAAAATATTTATACTCCATTGAGCTGTTCTAAAAATATACATAGAACAACAAATGCATTGGAGGGCTGGCACCATCGCTTAGCGTAAAATTTCCTAAAAAGCAGCAAGTATGCAATTTTGTGCAAAAAATAATAAAAGAAAGTAAACATTTTTAAAATAAAGTAAGAAATAGTTACTTTTATTCGGAAAAAATTTTTAATAAAAAGCTCAAATAATACACGAAGTTATTAAAAGAAAACAAAATTAGTCCAAAACAATTTATAAAAAAATATATTTTCGCAATATTAAATATATAACTTAAAAAAAAAAAAACTAACTATCTTCACGCTGTATCCCTGACGGGGTAGTCAGAGAGGACAGATCGCCAGGCTTCGCGATCCATGCATACTTCTTTCGCTTCTTCGAGATTCATCAATCGCTTCATACACGCACGTCTGGGTATCCAAGTACTTTTGACCTTTCCGTTTTTGAGCAATCTGCTCACGTGGTCTTCATATGTAAGTCTCGGCCTTCCCTGACTCCTTCTACCCTCTACTTTTGAACAATATATATTCTTCGTCAATCGTTCCTCACTCATTCGTTGGACGTGTCCAAACCAACGGAGCACGCCCTTTTCCAGCTTAACGCTGACACTTTCATTCAAACCTGCCATATTGCGTATCTCTTCGTTACGTATTCGGTCGGCCAAGGTAACGCCGCACAATTTTCGAAGTGATCGCATCTCCACAGCATTCAATTTACTTTCATGCATCTGCTGACATACCCAGGTTTCACTACCGTAAAGCAAAGTTGACACTAGCACTGCGTTATGAATCGCCAGTCGTGCTTCCTTTACGATGCTTTGTCGCTTTACTAACTGGGACAAAGCACCGTTAACTTTGTTTCCGGCAGCTACTCTAATATATAACTTAAGGGTAAATTATTTTATTGTAATATAAAAGTTAATGGATTTAGAGCCAGAGGAAAGCCAGAGAGACGCATATGCAGAGACGTGCTATTCGCATTATATATTGTCCAGAGGTAACAGGAAGCCTTAAGCAGCTGGCACAGCGTAGAACCATAGCTTCCTTGGCTGCATTTTACTGAATCTATTACGGCGAGTGTTCTAAAGAGTTCTTTAATCCAATCTCACCCTCTCCTTTTCGGTCCCGAACAACGCGTGCCGGGCAGAGGTGCCACTCTCATTTAGTGGAGAGAATTTCAGAGCCAGAACGGATCGATTTAAAATATCGTTTCTCTGTCGAACTATAGTAACCTGGAACACTCTGCCAGGGCACGTGTTTCCTTTCTCTTACAATCCCGGGTTCTTCAAGCAGAGCGCAAAGAGGCACATCATTAGGCCGCCAACATGAGGAATACTGTCAGTATTCATGTGGACAGAGAGTGCCCCTCAATTCGCTAGATGTCGTCATGGCTTTCTGTCTGTCATTGTTGATTTTATTTGAACAATTATTTTGATTTATACTGGCAAATAAAGAATTTTGTTTAAAATCATTACTGGATGTATTTTATTTATTTAGAAGTTACCTCGGTAGCGCAGTGGTAGCGCATGCGACTGCCGCGATGAGGTCCGGGTTTCCCCGTTTGTCCGGGAGGCCGGGGTTTGGTTTCCGGGTCGGAAAATATATTTGTGAGATCCACTACCTAATGTTTATTCAGGAAGTTGTGTTTCCTATGTATAATATGTTTCTTTTCATACCACTTAGGTGGCAGACAAGCATACCTGATGAAAAGTGGTCACCATAGCTTATAGACGTTTGGAACACCAGAGGTGCCGACCGTTTAAAGACCTTCTAAGATCCCTTTTGAAGAACCCCATTCTGTAGATGTTTGGGAAAATCCAGGCAGGGAGTTCATTCCACAATCTAAGCGTATGCGGAATATACCCTCCATCTGACCTAACCGTATGTAAGCGCTCCGGACGCAAGGTGTGAGGGTGAACTGAGGAATAAAACATTCCATGCCCGCCAAGATCCTCTCAGCAACTGCTGCAGCGCAGGAGTTCACATCGTCTGAAGTAAAGCAAAACCGCCTCCACGGATATGACGCAAAGAACTCTCGCAGTAAATCCCAGTCTGCCGACTTATAGTGCCATACATGCCCCTCTTTATCTATTGTATATATCCCATAACACAAGCTTATATTAGCTTACTTTGGACTGGTTAACGATGTGTAAAAAAATACCCCACAATATTTAATATTGATCTGTCATTATGCGAATTTGGCATTTCGCGAATCTGTAATTATGCGAATCTGTCATTTCGCGAATTTATCGTTTCGCGAATCTGTCGTTATCAGATCTTGTCATTTTGCGACGCCTGGCATTTTGCTAATCTGTAATTTTGCGTTTCTGGCAATCTGCGCCTAAACCGTACTATCATCTGCATAGCAATGAATGCCGTCAATGGACAGCATGTCATTGATATGCAGCAAAAACAGGGTGGGTGACAACACTGATAGCCTTGCTAGACTTCGCCCAGCTTAGCATATGCTCCATCACCTTAGATAGAAGAGAGGTTACGGCTATCGTCCTGTAATTGGACGGATCGGTCCTGTCACCCTTCTTAGGCACAGGATGCATATTGGCGGTCTTCCATGAAGCCGGGACTTGTTTCATGGAATAAGAAAGCGTGAAAAGCCAAATAAGTACCGGACACAACTCGGGACCACACTGCTTGAGTACCACCTCGGCTATACCCATCTGGCTCACTCGAATAATGAATGTCGAAGTTGAACTGAAGCTCTCGCTCGGACCTCCCACTGTGTGAATTTAATTTCCGGCATGGAAGTTCCAAACAACGGGATGTCCGGCGGCAAAGCGCCCCCGTCGTCCATAGTCGAGTTAGAGGCAAAAAAAAGAACCCAGAAGGTCGGATTTCTCCTTGGCACTCTGAGCCAAACTACCTTTGGCTCATTTCTCCTTAAGAAAAGAGCTACTTAACTTTCCTTAAGAGTTTTTAGAGGGCAGAAATGATATTTGAATTTGGAGTATGAATTGTTCATATATTTCGAAAGAAACTTGCATTTTGAATTTATAATATGAATTGTTCATAGAAAGTGAACAATACCGAATTACTGGCTGTACGCTTTGCCGCGTTGGGTGAAGTGGAGGTAATAACCGAAAAAAAAAAAACACCAATCGCGCAAACTACGTATCTTTAGTTCGGAAATGATTGTTTTGTAAAAAAAATGAGTACTACATCAATTTATTACTGCCTCGGTAGCGCAGTGGTACTTTATGCGACTGGCGCGCTGAGGTCCCAGGTTCGATTCCCAGGTGGGAACAAATGTTTGTGTGATTCACAAAATGTTCGTTTCAGTGTTTGGGTGTTTTCTATGTATTATATGTATATTTAGAAATATTTAAGTATGTAGGTTAGTTGTCTGGATTCCATAGTACAAGGTCTTATGGGCGGCTTTAAATATTTCAACAGCAGGTAGCCACAACCTGCGTCGGTCTATTTCAATACGGCAATAGTCTCACCGCCTATTACGTGGGGCAGGAATACACATGGTGAAAAGTGGGCATATAATATGACTCTGCCACTCCTTCGGGTATAAGGCGTGATAGATAAATAAAAATACTTCTAAAATACTTTTTTGCCCTATATTTTGCTAACTTATGGAGCACTTAAGAAGTGGGCCAGTGGTAATACAATAAAAAGTATTATATTTTTTTACAGAGGCATATTATACACCCACTGTTCACCATGTGTATTCCTGTCTCACGTAACAGGCGATGAGCCCATTGCCGTGTTAAAATAGTCAGACAAAATAAAAAATGAAAAATACTAAATTAAAAAATTTATTCTTTTTCAAATAGAAAAGTTTTTTAAGATTTTAATTTGCCAATATGTCAGCATATCAATATTTTTGTCAAGTAAGTGTTGTTATGTATTGAATTAAAATAATATTGGACACAAATTCATACATACATACATATTGTCACGCATTTATCCCCGAAGGGGTAGGCAGAGGCATATTAAACGCCCACATTTCACCGTATGCATATTTGGACACAAATTCATACCATTTTAATAATCTCTGGATACACAGGTTCGGTGAGCACTCCACGGCCTCCAGTGATGTACTCAACCAGCTCATTGAGAGTGGCCCGCTTTATCTCTTTTCCCTTCAAATCAGCGACAGGATCCATGAAGTCAAAAGCTACACAGCACTGCCGCAACTTGCGAATAAATAGTTCTTCTTGCTCACTGCTTGGAACATCTGGAAATAGTTGTTTTCAGGTCAAGATGATACCAAATTTAATTCCTACAAAACATAGTATGCAATAGTGGTGTACAACAATTAAATTATAATTAAATACAGGTATTGGAGAAGGTATAATGCAGTTTCATAAAGATGGCTGGACAACTTAGGGGACAAAAGATTACAAGTGCTAAAGTTCATCATCAAGTGCTAAACATCTCTGAAGAAGCACAGTGAGTGTGGTGACCTTTTCGAAACATACTAGATCTTGCAGGGACCTATGATTTGGGTCCATGGGGACTATCAGAAAATGCTTGTTCCGAACACAAATGATCGACTTAGAGGCCACCACCTCCAACTGTATGTTCGCTTTTCTAATAACAACCCCTACAAGCATTTTTTCAGCAACAGAGTGGATAGAGAGTGGAACAAACTTCCTAGTATTGTAATATCAACACAAAATGTTAACCAGTTCAAAAACAAACTAGACATATATTTAAGTAATAGAAGAGACAACAAAACATAGTTATACAGGATACAGGCAACTATCAGTTGTAGCAACTGCCTGCCTGATAAATAATAATAATAAAATTACAGTAAATAAATGGTGTAAAATAATTTATTAATTGTATTATTATTGAAAAGAAGTTAGAATACTGTTGTGAAGTAAGGAGTAGTCATGCACAGGTTGATCTTAGATATAGATAGATAATATTATCAAAAAGTACTGTCTTAGATGTTTAAGTTATTTATCCTGTGCATCCCACTAATATTACAAACATGAAAGTTTGTAGAGATGGATGTTTGTTACTCTTTCACATAAATAC
Organism: Thumatha senex; assembly: GCA_948477245.1. NCBI lineage: Eukaryota > Metazoa > Arthropoda > Insecta > Lepidoptera > Erebidae > Thumatha > Thumatha senex. The sequence goes on from OX419743.1 coordinate 11,578,515, forward strand.
TACTGAATGGATTTTAATGAAACTACAATAATATAGCTTATACAAAAGAATAACACAAAGGCTACTTTTTATCTCAGGAAGAAGTTCCTGTGGCAGACAGGAAAACATCTCTATGCAAGTGAAGCCGTGCGCTTTAACTATTAAAAAAAATATAATAGTCCAGTTCCCATAAGAACCCCTATTAATAACTTATAAAACTAAAGTTTTATATGGCATAGTATTTTTTAAATAGAAGTAAGACCAAATTTCATTATATTTGCTGATTATAATAATAGTAAAAGATTAATTTGCTGATTATAATAATAGTATATAAATAATGAATTAACAGTATACAAGGTACTTTTGCCATTATAATAAGTATTAAGACATATTTTAATTACTACATAACAAAACATTACATTATTACCTATTACTATTAACCAGAATTAATTGTACATAGATAGCATAATAGTAATATTCTACATGGCTAGTATAAAAAATGTGATTTAAGCACACAATAATGAAAGAAAGTAGAATCAAGGCCATGTGGAGGATTTTGTTGTTGATACTTTATACATTTTAATCTATAACATGAGCATGATTTCATATCACACCACTATGTCTATGAAGTTTACATTTGTACCTCCCAATCTAACCAGGCTCAGTCAGGTAAACAGACTCAATGAGTAGATAATACATCCACTGTGTACCAGTTTTATCTGATATAAAATATTCAGATATAGACAATACATGGTTAGAACTCTAGTGTAAGCTTAGAATGTAAGTGACATGGCAAACTGCTGAATGTACTCTCATTGGTGTCAATAATTCTTCAATTTATAACCTATTTACACAATAACATTAAAAATGAAGGTAAAGGTTCAATGAACTACAATAGGTTTTAATTGAAATAGGTATTGAGGATACAAAAATGCAGTATCTGAAGTCACTAGTGTTGGAATGAAGGCAGAAATATTTATTACTTTGATAAAATTCTATGGACCCACCTTTGAGTAAGGCCAAAGCCTGAAGCTCAACATCTTGCGTATTGCGGTATCTGGAAGAGCCCTGAGACTTCTTAGTCTTTTTCTTCAACGACCGCTTGGCGAAGGGGTCAATTCTGTCCACAAAAGTTCCCGAAGACATTTTGGCAATATAAGTGTCCCAAACGACGAAAGGTAAACGACGATCAATGCGAAAACTGTTTTGATTCAAGCAGAGTCATGATCTGGCCCAGTCCACGAGTTGAACGCGCACTATCCGTAAGATGCACAATATTAGAGCCTAAACAAACATTCCTTCGTCACACATGACGGTAATGGAGTGGTCACACTCAGGCCATTCTTTGTACACTTCAAGATTCCACAACAGTTACGTAATTTAAAACCGCCTCGATCACTAAAATGACACAAATACAGAACAGAATAATTCGATTCACAAATTTAGATTTATTTTCTGAGGCGTGTCACGAATAGCAGAAGGCAGTAGTCGCATATACATACAAGCCTCGTGTAATATCAGCCGGTCAGTCAATGACAATTTATTTTATAACAATAATCGCTACAGATTTTTAATTATCTGCTTTTTGTAACACATTAAACAGCAAATTACAACAGTTATCGTCTGTCCTAGACGTAATCGGAAACTATAGCGGTGATGACACAGAGCAAAAATTAACACCAAAAATCTATCACCGTATTCTCGCCATCGCTCACCATCCGTTTCGACTCTAAAACTGGACGCATTTTAACGCTATACACAAAATTATTTTTGGTAGTTGCACTTTCACAAGACGAATCAAAAGTATATGCGACTTTAATCACTATGTGAAGTGATCAATTTACAAAATTTGTAACTAAAAGATTAACATCACTGGTTTGCTGCGAAAACGCTTCACTCAGACAAAAGTACCTACATCTGAAAATAGATGGAGATATAGAAATGTTCAATTGTTCAAAATCAGTACTTTTAAAACAATTATACTGCAATTGTACATAAAAAAATGATTAAACTAACTTTAAATAAGAAATTTTAATAAGGCAGTCCTTTAAAGAACAATACAGAGCTATAATTATAAGAAAACTTAATTTATAGTTAAACGTTTGTACGAGTTCCGTTTGTAGAACGCAGCTACAATATAGATAATGTAATATTATAATCTGTGAGACGAACTGAAATCTGAAATAGACTGCACAAGGACCTTAATTCTTGGTATTTAGAAAATAATAAAGGTACTCGTGATATTGATTGTGATAGGTTTCAGAAACGTAAGTACAGTGTTTATTAATAACAAGCAGTTAAAATAATAATACTACACTATCATAATAATGTTTAAGAGTTTAAATTCAAACTCACTGCTTAAATTTCACTGCCTTGTTTAGGCAGGTGGAAATTGATGAAAGAAACGAGGACTCGGGAACTTGAGAGATAAATAGCACTCTCTTGTGGATGTACATATGGAAATCCCAGAATGAACTCGATACACCATGATATTGGACCCGGGGGCTATCTGTCAGCCTAGCAGAGCAAGTCAAATCAGATGATGAATAACAAAGCGGTTAAATTGTCTCTTTGAAGTCCCACATTTAAAGCTTGAAGCTTCTCATTAAATGCGTATAAAAGTAAAACAGAACTGGCATAAAAATTATCTTTTAAATGATTACACTGTCTGTTTGTTTGTTTCGGCTAATCTTGAAACAGCTGGACCGATTATAACGGGACTTCCATTGGCATATAGCTGATGTTATAAAGAGTAACTGTAGGCCATAATAATTGTTCTTTTTGTTTAACTAGGATCCGGCATCATTAACGTGACGTGACCCGTTTTGAACAGGACCGTACCTATTTCCGGGTCTCCGTCCCGGTGTCCCCGTAACAATACTCGGGACGCAAAATTGTCCCGTTTTCCCGAGCCGAGTGAAATTGCCATGAACAAAGTTATAGATCCCGATGTTTGCGACCAAGTGATTCCCAATGATTGCGAGCGAGTTACATACTTAATCACTAACAATCGACAAGTCAAATTCGCGAGCACTATTGGTTATTTAATAAAAATAGTAGAATAAGTAAAAATGAAAATGATGCGATCTTCTGGAAGTCATTGATTCAGATCGCTTTTACCATTGAAAACTTCTGTCACTATTTAGATTTCTCTTTGCTTTTTACTTGACCATGAACGACGGAGGTGCTTTGCCGCCTGGTATCCTGTGTTTTTCACCATGTCTTTTGCAGCGTTTATATTCCTTGAAACAAGTTCCGGTTTTATGGAACACCGCACACGATTATTCTGTGATAAGTGTGAAGGACACTTACAGGCCTATAGTCGTTACCGCCGTGTTATTATAGACAATAGAGCTTACCTATGTAAGGTACCTTTACGAATACCAGCTCAGTGACCAGCAATAAAGCCTTTGTCACTGTCACTCGACTAGCGATCTTCTTGAATCACTGCTGCAATCACTGCTGGGCGAGGGCTAGCGAGAGTAAAGGAGAGGCTCTAGCAATAAGACTCGATATTTCTAAGACCTTTGACTGGGTCTGTCATCGTCATCTTCACTCTAAATTACCATCTAAGGACGGCCCAATAGAAGCATTAGGGCCGATAGGTCGATGGCAGCTGTTCAGACTACATGGCTTTAAATGCTGGAGTCCCACCAGGCACGTTGTTGTACCTCACCCTGCTTTTTGCATATCGATGACATCAATGGCATCCATTGCTATGCGGATGAAGTACGAATAACAATTATTACGTGGTTCACACCGGGCTGTACTTAGTGGAAAAAAGTATTGAATACCTTGTCTAAAATCGAGATTACCCTCGCAAGAGTGTCCGATTGGAGTAGATCTTGTCTAATTTAACTCTAACAAGATTCTAGTTCTGTATTTACCGCTAAGAATGTCCTTCAGTCCACAATTACTGGATTTATCTCTAAATGTCTAATAGTATCGTGATGTGTGAATACGTAATGTACAATAAAGCCAGCTAACTGTGCAAATTTTTTTCGTCATGGTTGTTTGTCTTAATATATAAAAATAAAAGTTCTGCCTCACTTGTGATACTCAATGCCTAGTCACCCTTGGACCTAGAGACATGAAAAGTTCAGAAAAAGTCGGATTTTATAAATTCCACCCTTAACGGGGTAAAATAGGGCCAGAAAGGTTGTATGGTAATCAGTCATTATTAAAATAATATGCAAAAATAATGTATGTGGGATTTCGGTTAGAAATTTAGATAGACGTGTTTGAGGATTTCACAACATCTTATTCCTACGGGAAGGACTTTTTGTGCAGTAACCAAATTTAACGCGTGTGGAGCCGCGGTTTCAGCTAGTCTAGACAATTTGAGGGACCCTGTCAGTAGTCTGTCAGATTTTCTTTCTATTAGGCGGACGGCGTCATTTTGGCGAGCTAAATATAAAAAAAATTGAAGGAATCAAGTCGAGGTTCCGTTTTACAGGTCGCGCGGCGAATGATGAGCTCTTACAAAAATTAGTGGGGATAGTTTGCGCACGTATAATCGCGCACAATATACACAAAGAATCAAGTTTAATACGACACTGCTTTGAACCATTATACATTTTTTTTGTATAACTTAGGTACGAGTAGGTGGGTACGTAAGTAGGTTTATATTATTTACAACAAGTGAGTTCAAAGGGTTTTGCGTTAAAATATTAAACCATGATAGATATTTCATTTATTTTTCAGTGAAAGTATTAAAAAAAAAACATTTTTATTGTAATATTTTAATGTAGAAATAGGTATAAAATGTGTGTGACACTGACAATACTTATTTAAAGTAAAAGAAATGGAAGAAGTCTCTGCTTACCCCGGTGAATGATAGGCGTGATTTTAATTTTTTTTAATGTATTAAACAAATGAAATTGTCGAAAATTTACAACTAACTATCTTCACGCTGTATCCCTGACGGGGTAGTCAATGAGGTTTAGTTGGTTGGAGATCAGGATTGCCAGGCTTCGTGATCCATGCATACTGATTTCGCTTCCTTAAGATTTATCAACCGCTTCATACACGCACGTCTGGGTTTCCGAGTACTTTAGACTCTTCCGTTTTGAGCAATCTGCTCATGTGATCTTCATATGCAAATCTCGACCTACCCTGATTCCTTCTACCCTCTACTTTCGCACAATATATATTCTTCGTCAATCCTTCCCCACTCCTTCGTTGGACGTATCCAAACCAACGAAGCACACCCTTTTCCAGCTTAACGCTGACACTTTCATTCAAACCTGCCATGTTGCGTATCACTTCGTTACGTATTCGGTCGGCCAAAGTAACGCCGCACAATTTTCGAAGTGATCGCATCTCCACAGCATGTAGTTTACTTTCATGTATCTGCTGACATACCCAGGTTTCGCTACCGTAAAGCAACGTTAGCACTATCACTGCGTTATATAATTATAATTGGTATAAATATTTGATCAAACCATATACATATTAAACCATTTTTCTTTCTTGTCCAGATTGGACAGACAATTTTCTCGGTGCATCAAAACCTCAATACGCTATTAAAAGATTTGTCAAAAAGAGTAGAATATTTTATGTACGTGACAGTACCGAGACTAATGACAACACGTGCCGACGTATCGCGGAGTGGTGTGCAGCTGTGCCCTAGTGTGCGTGTAGGATTTCGACCACTCCTGCGTCCACGCTCCTACACTCCCGCCCTTCACCCCCTGCCACTCCTCCAATTAGACCTAATTTATGAGTTCTGCGCATTCCCCTTCCACTTTCTTACAGAACTCTTCATTCGCCGCGCGACCTATACCAATGTGGGGAAACGGCACAATCAGTGCAGTCAGACATGGATAAGTGGCTGGAAGGGAGCTATGGCAACCTCTCCCACTGGTTGTCAAAGATACTTACCGGGCACGGGTGCTTCGGTGTAGACGGTGTGGTTTTAGCCGGTCCGAGTTCAGCATGACAAACGAAGGGATTTCCACACGTTGAAAAAAAAAGGTCCCGTTTTGGGTCCGGAAAAAGTTTTGGTCAGGTTAGCCATCATTCAACATTGGTATTAAAATTTGTCTTCGTCAAATCTAGTCTTTGAGGCGTTACTGCCGTAATGTCAACGATGACTTTTTTTTCCTTCTTCGTCAATTCATTGCCAATTTCAATCAAAATAACTTCATTTGAATGTTAAAAAAATATTGTTCACATTTTGTTCGAATTACTGATATGCCTTCATTGTTTTCCATTTCTAAATCATTAGCAGTTACCTATTCCCCGAAATAGTTTTTGATTTATAAAATTTTATATAAAAATGACTAATGCCCATTGTGTAAGGTGAAAATGTGACTAGGCAAAGCCCTTCTGTTCTCTGCCAAATTGTTAAATTTAGCACCATGACACGTCTTTCAGCTCCAATATCAATGCAGAATGCTGTTAGCCTGAGTTCAGTGGCCGCAGTTGGCGACCATATATTTATTCAGATGATTCGGTTCCTGACCAAGCCACATATGTCAGAATAGTTGGTTGCCGACCATGTATCAGCTCTTTAAGTCACAACAATTCATTCAATACTAGCTCCTTTTCTCTATGATTCATTCATTCCGCTTCACTATTCATTCACTTTGATTGAGGTGATGAAAGTAGCTTTCTAACTAAAATTTCCGCGATTTTTGCCTACTGCGATTGTTTTCGATTTCGATTAAAAATTGGTTGATGTGTAGCAAATATTCATATCGCCGTGTATTGTGAAGAGAGTTATTTAAAAGCTCTTTGGAGTTTATAGAGAACGGTAATTAATTTAGAAAGCAACATGGAAGCGCTGACAGTTCCGCCATGAATGCAAAATAAATAGAAATTGAAAAGGTTTGAAACGAATATTTGTCAATATGTAATGTTATATCCACGTAAACCCTTTTTTTTTGCCATTATTAGTAAGTTTAAGGTAACTCTGTATGTCACTTTACACGATAATACAGATAGATTTAAAAAGAAAGTCTCCCGCATTTGTGAATGGTTGTCGATTTTATAACGGATGAAGTCTGATATCATGAAGCATTGCGCTTATGTTCTATATTAAGTAATCCTTCTAATTTAATTAAAACATTCTAATAGATGCATTTGTGTGTATCGAAATTGTGATAAAATGCACTTTTTGATTTTTGTGCTAAATATTTTTCTTATTAAATTTCAGAAGCTGGACATCAGACAATAGTTCAGAAGCATCACGATGTTGAGAGGTGGGCGTGGAGGTCGTCACAGTCCAGAGCTGTACCCCCACACGCTAAAGTGCTCCAACGCTAGTGACACCAGCTCTGCATATAGTGGTAGTGACACAATGACGTCGGTGCATAGCTCTCTGGATATGGATATGGAGGTGGACCTATCTGGTCTCCTCGAGTCCATTGTTGACTCTGATGAGGAAGAAGATTTGGAAGAAAGTATGGACAGCCTCACAGTTCGTGATGCTGTTCGTGAATGTCTTGAAAAAGATCCGAGTGAAAGAACAGAAGATGACATTGAAATACTTTTAGAATTTACACAACATTTAAAAGCATTTACCAACATGACCTTGACAGTACGTCGTGCATTGTGTGCCGTAATGGTCTTTGCAGTTGTTGAGAAAGCTGGAACTGTTGTTATGAATGATGGAGAAGAACATGACTCATGGTCTGTTCTTATTAATGGACATGTTAATATTGAACATCAGAATGGTGAAGTGGAACACTTAAATGTAGGTGACAGTTTTGGTATGGCTGAAGCCACTCTTGAAAAATTATACCATCGAGGTGTTATGACCACAAAGTGTGATGACTGTCAGTTTGTATGTATTACACAAACTGATTATTACCGAATTTTACACCAAGGTGAGGAAAACATAAGAAGGCATGAAAATGAGAATGGTGTAGTTGTTTTGGTTACTGAATATAGGGGAGCTGCAGGTGAATCAGGGCGGCTGCAAGGTCATGTTGTTATCAGAGGCACTGCAGAGCAGCTTATGTTACAACTTGTTGAAGACAACTTACGTGATTCCACATATGTTGAAGATTTTCTTTTGACCCACAGGACTTTCATTGAAAGTCCTTTGGTTGTTGCAAAGCAATTACTTGCCTGGTTCTCTGAACCCTCTATTCGTGACAGAGTAACAAGAGTAGTATTATTATGGGTTAATAATCATTTTACTGATTTTGAAACAGACACAACTATGATGGAATTTCTTGAAAATTTTGAATTAGGTTTAGTCTGTGAAAAGATGGACAGCCAGTTGAGGCTGCTTAATATAGCTTGTTCAGCTAAAGCACGAACGAGAAGTGTTACATTATCTCGACCAACCAGGGATGAACCCTTAAATTTTAATATAATAGGTGGGTATGAGAGAGGTTATGGCATATTTATATTAGATGTCAATAAACATTCTAAGGCTGAAGATGTTGGACTCAAAAGGGGAGATCAAATTTTAGAAGTAAATGGCCAATCTTTCCAGCATGTCAGCCATGCAAGAGCAATGGAAATAATTACAGGATCAACTCATTTGAGCATCACATTAAAAAGTAATTTGTTAACTTTCAAGCAAATGTTGTCTATGCCAGAGAATTCTCCAAGACAAAGAAGTATTAATTGGCAAACTGATCCTAGAGCTAGGCTATCTACCACAGAATTGAAACTTAACGATGACCCTATAACATTGACGCCAGCTTTTCCATCCCCGACAAAAAAACCTCAATTGATCAAAAAAGAACCTCAAAAGGGTTTCATGACACTAGGACCTAAGAGGAAACTAATAAAAGGTTTAATAAAACTGAATTTTCTACCTAAAAATACCATCACAGATGGTTTACCGACTGATGACAGTATTCTTACAAATTCAGAATATTTAAATAAAACTAATGCAAGTACTTCGTTTTATAATTCCCACAGCAATCCAGATTTGATATCTATTTGCTATGATGATTATCAGTCATCTGATTATCCAGAACATGTACTCAAAGTATATAAATCAGATCAAACCTGTAAATATTTATTAGTACATAAGGAAACAACAGCTAGAGAAGTTGTGATGCTTACTTTACAAGAATTTGGTATAACTGACCCCAGTTCAAACTTCTCGCTATGTGAAGTATCTGTGGCACAGGGTGGCATCATTAAACAACATCGCTTGCCTGATCAATTGCAGAATTTAGCTGAGCGCATTGGTCTCAGCTCTAGGTATTATTTAAAAACCAATGGTATCACTGAAACCTTAGTACCTGATGAAATGGCTCCTGAGCTTCTTAGAGAAAGTGTTGTTCATTTTCTGCAGCTAAATGCAGTTGAAGTTGCTGTGCAACTTACGTTACAAGATTTTTGTATCTTCCGTCAAATAGAAAGTACTGAATATGTAGATGACTTGTTTGAGTTAAACAGCAGATATGGTACTCCAATGCTATCACAGTTTGCTGAACTAGTTAATAAGGAAATGTTTTGGGTTGTCACGGAGGTAGTCAATGAACAAAATCCCATGCGGCGATCTAAAATTATAAAACAGTTTATTAAAGTTGCAAGGCACTGCAAGGAGTGTAAAAATTTTAATTCAATGTTTGCAATTATCTCAGGACTGGGACATGGTGCAGTATCGAGGTTGAGAATGACATGGGAAAAATTACCTACAAAATACTCAAAACTTTTCTCTGATTTACAAAAGGTTATGGATCCGTCTAGAAATATGTCGAAATATAGACAGCTTGTTACTACTGAGCAAGGGAGATCTCCAGTGATACCTTTTTATCCTATAGTAAAAAAAGATCTGACATTCATTCATTTAGGCAATGACACTAAAGTTGAAGGAATGGTTAACTTTGAAAAGTTACGAATGATTGCAAAAGAGGTTAGAGCCCTCACAAATATGTGCAGTGCACCTTATGATCTTCTAACATTATTAGAGTTAGGAAAACAACCTCCATCAAATGCTATGGTTGCGCTAAACCAGCTGACTACAGGTGTGCAACAAGGTCAAGTCACTGTAAAAAGAAGGAAAAAGTCTTCAAATGTACCTAATCCTAAGAAGATGTTTGAAGAAGCACAAATGGTTAGACGGGTGAAAGCCTATTTGAATAGAATGCATGTGGAAACTGATGAAGAACGTCTTCACGCTCTTTCTCTCGAGTGTGAAGGTGCTGGACCGGCTCCAGCCATCCCCCGACGCCGACACCCGTCGCCATCTCTGTCGACGACAAGCAGTGCTTCATCAGCCAGCGAGAGTAAAAAGAGTTTTGCAGGAAATAAATTTGGTACTGCATCGCCACAGGCAGTAAGGAAATTGTTGGCTCTATCAGAACCAGCTAAAACGAGACCACATCAACCTCGACCTCCACCACCTGGACCATCGCCTTGCTCACATCGACGCGATGGTCCTGGCCAAGGCATTTGCTGTCCCAGAACTGCGCACGAGAGGTCACATTCTGATACGCCGACTCCCTTACCAGTGGATCTATCAGCAGAAAGCAGTAGTGTGACTTCATTAAATAACTTGCCACTCCGAAAAACTGGTTCTGCAACTTCTAGTGATAGTGGGCACGGCTCTTGTACCGCAGCAACTTGCGTTCGACCAGTTCCACCGCCACGCATGCCTCAAGCACCATATACGTTAGCTGCGCAGGTCGCGCGATTGGAACGACTCAGTCGCGCGCATTCACACGAAGGTGTTACCCGCCCTTATGATTATTATCATGATACACCCGACGATGACGATGATGATCAACAAGTATCAGCTGTATAGTCTGTTACTTGAATAATTATTTGGACTGAGAGTAATTTGTTTAATTGAGACAGTATGGCAAAATTACAAAATACTGAAGATACCGGGAAACTCTCTTAGGTCCGTATTCCAGAACGTTTCTCAATACTCGATCAACGCTTAAGACTAGATTTTGCTTTATAAAATCTACTCTCAAGTGTTTCTTGAGTGTTGATACACGTTCTGGAATACGGACCTTAGTAACATTAGTAACTTTATATTGTAAAACAATTTTGGCATAGTTAATTGTAAATCATTAAAAGCTAGTAAAGTCCTTTTAACTATTTTTTATGCAGATCAATCCATCAAAACGGATAATTAATAAATTTATTAGATTATGCCAAAATTGTTTTTACCATAAACAGCATTTCCTTGAATCTCCTGTATATTTAGATTTTCACATAGTATCTCAGTTAAAAAAATTACTCTGTTTAGCTAAAACTTGTTGATCATCATTAGCTGAATTATGATAATTATCATAAGGGCGAGTAACGCCTCCGTATAAATCTGCTCGACTGAGTGTAAATTTTATAAATTGCCGAGATAGTTGATGATCGTAGTTAGTCAGGTTTATCATAAAATATATAACTTTAAAATATTCTTACTCAATAAATAGAAAGCACGAGTTATGTGAATTTGTTCTAATATATTATTAAAAATCATGTATGTACCCCTTATATTAAGTCTAAAGACTGTATAATTATATTAAGAACACTAGTGTTATGTAAAATTCCATATTATAAAACTATTAATTATAATAATGTGACCCACCATTTTCCAGTTTTATCTAGCGATGTTTGATGTATACCAATAACTAGTGACCTATTTTATAACAATGTTGGTATATCTACATTCCGTTATTTGTATATTATAATTATCATTATTTATAATTGTGAAACTTAGACCAAATAATAATTAATGTACCTTTTTAACACTTATTTGAGAATAATTTTGTTCTAGAATGTATTTTGTGGTAGCTTTGTGGACCAATGATTGGTTTCAATGTAAATTCTCATGGTCGTATCAAATTCCGTTAATATCATCATAATTTTAATTCTTATGATTGTAAATAATACAAATATATTAATAAAACGTTCAAATTTATTTACATCTTAAAAACCTATATGAATATAGAAATCTTTAGTCAGTTTGTTCAAATTGCCCTAGGTACTCCGACTCCAGTGGATGCAAATCAGGCGCAGGAATAACAAGGCTGTGGAGCGGAGGACCTAGATTTAAGTTCTGCATCGCCTCTAGTGACATCACTGCTATTCGCTGATCTATAGCACCAACTCTTGAAAGTCCTACTGCTGTACTGTTTTTAGTGATACCTGCAGCAAAAATGTTTTTGTTTTATTTCTATAGTTATTGGTGCTATTTATCGAAAATTTAGTTAAACTGTCTTCCTTAAAGCTGGGCGCAATACACAAAAATGGCATCAGGTCACCCAAAAACTGACAACCGGTTAAATATAAATATATAAAAGGATTCCTACTGTTATTTTGTACGCTGTATCCCTGACGTAGTAGTCAGAGAGGACAGATCGCCAGGCTTCGCGATCCATGCATACTTCTTTCGCTTCTTCAAGATTCATCAATCGCTTCATACACGCACGTCTGGGTATCCGAGTACTTTTGACCTTTCCGTTTTTGAGCAATCTGCTCACGTGGTCTTCATATGTAAGTCTCGGCCTACCCTGACTTCTTCTACCCTCTGCTTTCGCACAATATATATTCTTCGTCAATCGTTCCTCACTCATTCGTTGGACGTGTCCAAACCAACGGAGCACGCCCTTTTACAGCTTAACGATGACACTTTCAGGCAAACCTGCCATATTGCGTATCACTTCGTTACGTATTCGGTCGGTCAAGGTAACGCCGCACAATTTTCGAAGTGATCGCATCTCCACAGCATTCAATTTACTTTCATGCATCTGCTGACATACCCAGGTTTTACTACCGTAAAGCAAAGTTGGCGACTGGCGATTCATAACGCAGTGCTAGTCTGCGTTATGAATCGCCAGTCGTGCTAATTTTACGATGCTTTGTCGCTTTACTAATTGGGACAAAGCACCGTTAACTCTGTTTCCGGCAGCTACGCGCCGTTCTACATCCGAATCACATCTTCCATCCGCGCTAAACATACTTCCTAAATACACAATTTCATTCACTTGCTCTAGACGTTCCTGGTTTACCCTAATCTCGCATTTAGTTCTTACGTCATTTCTTTCAAATACTAGAACCTTAGTCTTACTTGCATTCAAGCAAAGACCCTTACTTTCACACTCCTCTTTCATATTAGTGACTAATGCCTGAAGGTCGGCTTCTGATGAGGCCATGAGCACCGCATCATCAGCGTACAGCAGACAGTTTACTGAAAAGTCACCCAAATTCACAACCATATCACAATCTTTCAACTTCTGCAGGCAACTGTCCAGATACACTATGAACAGCCAGGCGGACATGACACAACCCTGTTTGACGCCTGTACAGACATCAAAAAGAGGTGACGCATCCCCCCCTACTCGCACGCTAGCCTTACACTCCTTATAAAGCGACTGTATTGCCCGCAGTAGCGAGCCGTCCACACCATATCCGGGCAGCAAATCCCACAGTTTCCCTCACAACGTTATCAAATGCTTTCTCCAGATCCACAAAAATTGTACGCCATGGATCGCGTTTCTACCAAACGTGAAATGAAGGGGGATTTGATGCAGCAGTGAGTGCAGCCTTCCGCGAGCGGCCAATGGCGCTGCTGTTTTTACGGGTCTCCCTGGCCGGGCGGATCGTCTTGCGCACGCACTAGGCGACACTAAACACCCAGTGGTCCTGCCGCATCACATACCGCTTCAAGCTCCATACAAACCCACGGGCTACTAGGGAAGCTGTCCTTGGTGGTACCATCCAGGTTCAAAAAATGGTGCCACAACTAGGAGTAAATTTGATTAATCTTTATCGACGAATCGCGAGTGTTTCTAAACCCCATTTGAACTCAAGTTTCTCCTCATCTTTATGTAAGTATACTCAACTTCAAAACACTGCCTGGATTTGGTCTACTTTTTTGACTGCTAAGAGTAGCTTTTGTTTGGATTTAATTTTCGGCACTGTTGAGAGCGACTGTCGTCTAACCTAAGCCAAACGCTTAAGGGCGCCTGCGTCGATGCCTCATCCGTTAACAGGTGCACCGCTATACTTATTATTTTTCATTTTATACCCAAGTCGTTTGTTACTCGCGATAGACGGGACCTTGGTTCCGCAAACCTGAGTCCAGGAGGAGCCGCATTTTTCAGGATTTCGGTCACCTCCGCTGCGGCATTTCCCACTAGGTACCACCCCAAGCCGAGTGCTGATCTGGGCTTTTGCGACACTTGCAAATAATCTGCAATGAAAATCCGCCACAGATGCGACAGTTTTTCACGCAGTGTATCCGCGTGACTCCTTATCCATCGCAGTAGTTTCATCTCCGTGACACGCAGCTTCTGCTTGTGTCGCTCTAATAATAGCGGCCACTTCTCACTTCTGTGTAAAAGGACAGGCCTACCTTATAGCACTGTCCCTTCAACCAGTTCAAATTTATGGTCTTGTGATATAATAATATCACAAGACACCAGTTATCTCCTGCCACTTGGCCCACGCGGTGCAGTGCGCCTATAAGTCTAGATAATACAATCTGTCGAAAAGTCTGTGCATAACGTGAATATTGTTCCGGCCCAGGCCGCCAATTTTCGACGACTTAAAAGCATATCTACCTATACTTACAAAATTTTACTAGTAAAATGTATTTTGACACGTGTTTTGCCTTTTCTTAGAATACACCGGGGTTGGAATCTGTGTAGTTTAACTGAACATTGCTATAATTGTGGAACAGACAAAAAATGTGAAAAGTGTAAATTTATTGGTTACCTACAAAACTCTACGACAATTTTGAAGTCAATTTTGCATGCATAAACAATAAAAACATAACCATAACATAGCTCCTATGTTATGCTTATTTATAGCTCCGATAGAAAACCTTAAACCTCACAGACCTTTGTTGTTGGTGATGGTCTCTCTCCTGGATCCACCACGGGTCACCGAGGCGAGGAAACACAGCAACATGTATGGACCAATGTTGCTGTGTGATCAAAATTGTTCAACAATAAATTCACGAGTGTCAGTTACTCACCCGTATCCGCCTTTTGTTCGATTATTTGCACCAATTGGGACGCTGATTCACTGACGGTCATGAATTTGGGATCCATATACTGTCGTATTTTCTTCGTTAAAGATTCTTCAGTAGGTTCTTTCACTTTAATATCTGGAATAGAAAGATGATCGAATATTATAGAACCAATGTGGTGTGCTGGTAACGAGTTCCAATTCTTTTCTTTCAAGGATAAGGTATAATTTCATAATGTGAACCATATACCTAAGAAAAAAGCGAAAGTCCTCCCCTAACCCAGCATGTGGTAAGCGCGCCGACTGAAGGTCCCCAAATCAACTTCTCTGCATGTGGTGACCTGCTAGCTGACCGACCTCAAAGAAGCTGTTTAAAACACAAACCGCGGCGGAGGACAAAGTCTGTATCGGGACTTTATCTTTCCGAGGGTTTACCCGGGATTTCCAGCTATAGATAGATGGAAAGATACCGTGTGGTTTTAGTCGGCATGACATCCATGAGGATTTCCAAACGTAAAAAAGTGTTTGTAATTGGTAAGTCAAAAAGTAGTGGTAAACTCTACTGAGCATTTCTGCACGACTATTCTTACCTACCATTGGAACGTACGAACCATTGGCTTCCAGGACCTAGTGCGACATGTTATTATCAGAGCTGTAGTAAAGGTTATGTATATCAGAACACCTCGCAACTCACTGTATTACAGATATTCATATTGTGTAACTATAAGTATAATATCGTTGATTCAAGAATTGCCTAACCAGCATGTCGACTTTACATATGACTCATGCATGCTAATCTAGCCAGATAACGCAATAGTGGCGGCAAAGGTCGGCCTTAGTTTGTTTACACAACCTTTCGCCAACAGTTTGTCAGTAAGTGAATGGCGAAGAAAGACGACACTTACCCAACAAGCACAATGTATGAAGGTTTCTCGAATAATTTGCTACTATTTTCTCAAAGAAACTATCTGGTTTCCATGTATCAGTCCAATATGGTATGGAAACAGTCTCACCAAAGTTGTACAATTGTAAACCGCAGCAACTTACAGCGTTCATTATAGATGCATTATGAATGATCTGAAATAATTTAACATGATCAACTATTATACCTACCTATATGTATTCATCTATGCTAATACCTATTGTAAATGGGAAATAGTGTGTTGGTTTATTTGTTTATGTTCTTTAACATCGTAAGGAATCCACGGATTTGTGTGCCAATGACTACTAAAATCGACACACGGTGTCCTTTGATCTGCCTATGCCCGGGAGTCGCGGGGTAAGTCCCCGGAAAGAGAACTCTAGAGCTCCCCTAGAGACTGTCCACAACCTCGGCCTCGTCTAAGGGGGTCGATTGGCCAACCCTGCTTAAAACTGTCATTGAAAGTCCGTCACCTAATGAAAGAAACGATACCAATTGCAATAACTTCTAAAACCAATACGGATCTACAACAGTCTTAGCTCCAGTTAATTGAGTTTGAATGAGCGCTGTGTAAATCTACGCTCCGACCTCGAAATGCATCTACGATAAGAAAGGATATTGTAGAACCATGCATAACTTCTACACTCACTGCACCTTTGTGGCTTCAACTAGAAGCTGGCAAACATTATAGTGGCGTCGCCGTCGCGGCGATTAGGCGCCAAAATGGGTAAATTTATTTTGTATTTGGAAAAAGGTGTAGTCAGCTTCAGTAATATACCCAGAGGTAACCATCCTGATCAAAACAATCGTAGCAAATATAAAAAACCGAACTATATCCTTACTAATATTATGAATGCGAAAGTAACTCTGTCTGTTTGTCGCACTTACACACCAAAACTACTGAGCTGATTTAAATCAAATTTGGTACAGGGATAGTTTAGAGCCCGAGAAAGGACATAGGCTTCTTTTTATTCAGGGAACAAGTTGTTGTGGGAAACGGGTACGGCAAAACTTCATTATGCGGACGGAGCCGCGGTGATGAACATAATTATCAGATAGCTGTTGAAAAATGGTTTATTAAAATTTAATATTTACTGGCATAATTTTGGCAGCCTGGTCGTTTCTATATTATTGAGGCTGACTGTGCAATCGAGATAAATTTCTCGCTCGTATTTCATAGAGTGAAGAGACAGGCAAGTAAATAGACTGATCTCCAAGTCTTTGAACGCTATCGGCGTCAACAGGCCATCGAGCGCAACAACCAGTGCAGAGTTAGCTGACATAGATAAAGGACCGACGACGGCAAAGTCGTTTCGTCCGTGCTTGTAATGGAAAAATAAGTGGTTAATGAGTTCAATGCGACAGTCCCCTGCGCAGAGGATGAATGGAGGCAGAAGAAACACCACTGTACTTAGTCATAGAGTGAGGGAACGTGGCTGACAATCAGGTGCGCGTCCTGCAGTTTTTGCGTTTTTGTATATATTGGCTAAAATATAACGATATTTGATGAAGGTGTGGGAAAAAAATTTACCGTCTGGGTGCTTTCAACGAAACGCTGCCTAAGTCTTTTGAGATATAACAAAATAATGTATGGCGGAATTGTGTGTCTTATATATGTCCACAGAGCAGTTCACCATGGCATATGTCTATCTCTTAAGGATAACATACCAGCTTACTGTAACCCTGAAGGAAAAGGAAACTTAATCACGCGGGCGAAGCTGTTTGCATCAGCTAAATTATACAGGGTGGAAACTTTCAGTGGGGCAGTAAGGAGAAGTACCTTTTCCGTTACAGCTACACGAAAATGATCTTATCTATAATTTTTTATGGAATTTTGATCCCCATTTACAGATTTTTAAAAAAATGTACATAACAACCAGCAACTTTGATCTAACTTTCTCTACCGGTTGGTTTCCGTCTGGCGTTTTTGATAATCTTTATAGTATCACTTTAGCGAAGACTTTTTAAACATTTGACATCAAGCTTATCGACCTGTAGTTGCCAATCTTTTCCTTAGCTCCTTTTTTTGTGAAGAAACTTAAGGTGAGATTCGCACCATTGTTTTGGTATGAGTTCCGTACGTATGATGTCGTTGAAAATTGGTGCTAAAATTGGGCTTAGATCCACAATAGTACCGCTCATCAGCTCGTTTGGGATTCCGTCAGAGTCAGGTGCCTTTTCGAGTTTCTAGGAGTTGACAGCTTTCTCAATTTCTGCCGAAAGTATAACTGGAACCTGGTCTTCATGGATTTGAGTTTTAAAGATTACAAATTGGTCTTTCTTAGCAATGAGATTGTAAGAGTATAGTGAGCGACAATAGTTTGCAGCTAATCTTTGCGTTTTGTTATGCCAGCTTCAGTTTCCTTCATTTTAGGAATACATTTTTTACCTTGTTTTTAGTGCTTTTAACGCTTTCTTAACACCTCCAGTCCTTGCAATGTGTTTCCAGTGTTTGTAATCTTCTTAAGTGTGAATGCTTTTTCATACATTCTCTTATTTTTTTGCTTAAATTTGAAACTGCTAAGGTTATCGTTTGCATTTTCTCCAATTAGCTTCTTCCTTCCCTCCAGAAGGTTTTTTGTTTATGGTCTTTTATTTTAGTTATATTACTTTTAGAAAGTTCGGTGAGTTTCTTCTCTACTTTATTATATTTTTTGGCCATGTGCAATTGAGACCTGGCCAATTCCAACAGAGGTTCGGCAACATTGATTATGATTGATATTAAGGTACGAGTAAAAGATTACTGTTTATTATGAGTATCCGGGCCTTCTCGGTGATATGTAGTTAAGACAATTACGTAACATGCGGTGGTTTGTGTTAAAATTTAGATTCTGTATGACATCTCGTCGCTAAATAGTCTGGGTTTATTTGTCAGAAGGTGCATGGGCCCCTATCAAGACCTACGGGGCCCAGGTCAACCTCACGTGGTCACCTGCTGTATAACGGACGAGGCCCTGGCGGCGGCTTTCCCCTCTGGGGTTGGGAGGTCTGAGGGCGTCGCTCCAATAAAAACCGCCTGCCAAAACACAAAATGGAAAGTAAAAAAGGGAATGCTGATAGGAATAGGGCGCCGTCATAAAACGATAAAACGGCGTGCAGAGCGCCATCTTGGAGATAAAACGCTGTAGCGACCGGCTTTTGATCGTGAGGGTGCTTATCGAGGTCACAGGTCGGTAGTAACGATGCCGATAAGATGCTGTTTTGAGGCCAACTCGAGGGAGTGCTTAGGAGCATTCCGTTTTCACCGGGAATCGTATTGGGGGCGATCTGAACGGTCATGTGGGTGAGAAGTGAGAGGAGTTAGAGTATGGTGGTTTTGGATACGGCACACGCAAAACTGAAGGGGAGACTATCCTCAGACCGTGTGCGGCTGCCGGTCTTGTCAATTTCAAACCATTTCAAGAGTACTAGGACAGGATTCAGGCGGCAGTCTGCTATGCGAAGACCTCGCTGTAAAAGAGAGATGGCGCTCGTATTTCCACGAGCTGCTTCATAACACATGCTCTTTGTGCAGCCTTCGGACCTCCCTACTCATCAGCGACTAGAGCCACTGATAACGCCTGGAGAAGTCCAGACTGCGCTTGGCCGCATGAAGAATCGTAAAGCTTTTCGACCCGATGTAGTCCCCATCGAGGCCTGAAAGGCGATGGGTTTCAGTGTGTGGGTATCTTAGCAAACCTTTTTACCGGGATGTCACTGGTCGCGTGAACTAAGTTTAACATTGAGTTTGTTTTTTACTTTTTAAAGAGAACTTAGATTTTTACGTGGGGGATTCTTTAATTTTTAATTTTATACTTTTTATAGATACAGACTTATTATAATATAGATTTTGTTAAGATGTAAATACATAGGTAGCTTCTTTTTGAAAAATTTCTCCTCCCTCTCATAATATTTGCAGACGTTTTTCACAGACCCCTAGAGCTTTTTTTCTTTTTTTCCGCTCAACCGATTTTCATTCAACATATTATTTTATAATGTGCACGTGATGCGCTTTCATTTAAGACCCCACTCGAGTATATTTTGCAGACATTCAGTTATTCTGCCCCACTTTTACCCCCCACAACTTTTAAACGGCTCCACCGATTTTCATCAAACATAGCTAAGAACACTTCCGACTAATTTACATTTCAAACAAAAAAAACATAATTGGTTCACCCGTTCGGGAGCTACGATGTAACAGACAGACACACACACAGACACGTCAAACTTATAAGACCCCGTCACTTTTGCGTTGGGGGTTAAAAATCTATGGGACAAGCCAAGCTTCGTCACTTAACTATTCTGTCAATTGAAAATATTATGGCCTTTATATGGTTGAAGTTATGGCCCGATCTTTTAATTTTGATGACGGAAAAAGTATTATATCCCCAGAGGGGTGGCAAAGGTATATACGCTCACATTTCACCGACAGCATATATGTCCCACGTAATAAGTGGTGAGACCGTTACCGTACTAAATGGACAATTTTTTTTAAATGCCCATAAGGCATTCAACTTTGCTTAATGACTGCCATGTTACTGGCAACCGGAACTTATGGCCAAAAGTACCTTCCGAAGCACGGAAACGCTCGTAAATAGCAATACACTAAAGCGGTCACCCATCTGATGACCAGCCATAGGAAAGGTTGCTTAACACAATAATTGTTTACAGAACACTAAGATAACGGGGCCACGAGCGCTTCATAATTTTCTGTTAATAGTGTTTGGTAACTAATTATGACTTATTAAAATTAAATTATAATGTGAAGATTTTTAGTAGGAAGATCCAAAGAATTTGCCATGCCTCAGGTGGCATAGTTACACAACTGACCAGTTATAATATAATAATAATAATAATTCTTTATTATCAGGCAACACGAGAAAAGTTACAGATCTTATAAACTTATTCTACGACCCATAGATATATACCTTAATCCTAAAAATACATAGAATAACTTAACCTAAGTTACACGTAGTGACTTCGACGTGTCACAGGTCGAGGGATCATGCGTTGGCAGGCGTCCTCTGAAACGCCTGAACTTCACCCCTGTTGGCCAAAAGTCGGGACTCATGAAGGTGGCGATGCGTTCTGAGGGAACCCCTTACCACAAAAGAGTTAAAACTCACTTTGTGACGTGAATTCAACTTCTCCACCCTCAAATCTAACCCTGTTTTCTTGTCGAGGTAGTTGACGACGTCTACGACCTTCACGTTGTGGTGAACGCGAGATACGTAGACCATGGTACTTGGAACCTCTGCGCGGAAGTGCTGCTGGATGGATCTTGATGCAGTACCACACTGGTTCTTGCAAGAGGGCTTCCTTTTCTTCTTCACCACCATCGTGAATCCCTCTGCATCACAAGGCTCCTTCCGTGAAACCTTAACGGGTGCAGTGCTGCGTTGAGTGACGCTGCTCTGCTTCCTCCCCTTTATTTGAACGGCTGTAGGGGTACTGGCCGTTGCAGCTGCGTAGTCACGTGGCTGAGAAGCTGGCAACGTGACAGTAGTCGGCACCTTCACGGGGGAAGAGGCAGCGGCGGGGGCGGCGGGGCGCGGGCTCGTGTTCGAGGCACACGCCGCGGTCACCGGAGCGTCGGGCGAGTCAAATTCTGCTGACTCGAAACTGCACAGTGACGCATTTTGCGCGCCTCGCCGTACGTTGACATTATTAGAGGCCACGTTAAGCGACCTACTAACTGAATTACTGCTACGTAGCAACAATAATTCCGTCTGTAGGCCACTGATAGTTTTATCAGAGGCCTCCAATTTTGCCAATACACTGGCAAGGCTGGACTTCAGGAACGTGATGTCCTTGAGTAGTCTGGTGACGTCGACGTGGTCGAATCCCACAGGTGGGAGCTTGTGCAGCTCCTTTGCGACGAAGTCGGGCACGTCATCAGGATCGGTTTCTTTCAGCAGGGTGATGATATCCTGCACACTTCTCTCCCCTCCATCCCTCCTGCGGGACGGCATCTGGGCAGACTTACCGACCGATTGGTACAGCAAAGCCTTCCCACTGCAGATCTCCTCCTCCTTAAAGTTGGATTTGCAGATCTGCATGATACTGATCTCATCCATGGTATCAATTGCATTCTGGATGAATGCCAGCAGCTCGTTCACGATGATCGCCTTATTGGTAACCATCGCGGCGGGCGTAGGGCAGCGACGCGAGAGTTATGAATTTTTTTCAGTGATTATAATAATACCCTAATATTTGAGGGCAAAACACAAAAAAACAGAGAGTGGTTGTTCTCTTTTAAAAATCTATAAGTTGGTTTCCGAAGTTAATTTAAATGATCTTTCTCCCAATTCCATAGATTCCACGCTGTTGGCGCCTCAAGCAACGTTAAAGCTACAACAATTTGTGCAAGTCGTCTATATTTTATTATGTTCCCGTACTGAACATAAGTGGCGACCGTGAAAAAGTAAATACCAATTCTATACTTCGGAATCTTCGAATTACGCCGATCACGTCACGTCTAACGTCGGGGTCAAAGTACATACGCGCTAAACGACTTGAAGTTTTTGCAAGTAAAATCACTTTCGAGTCATCAAAGCCATAAGGAACCTGCAGACAAGTGTGACATACAGAAGCAGCAGTCAA
This sequence comes from Thumatha senex, assembly GCA_948477245.1. Lineage (NCBI taxonomy): Eukaryota > Metazoa > Arthropoda > Insecta > Lepidoptera > Erebidae > Thumatha > Thumatha senex. The sequence continues at coordinate 11,600,893 of OX419743.1, forward strand.
AGAAGCATTACGGTCGAGAAGGAAGAAAAGGAAAGAAGCACTTTTGCAGCCTTTGCGAGTCGGCCAAGCTGAGGTCTAGCGGAGCCTACAAACGTACCCCAGTAGCGGTTCTGCCAGCCAAAAGTGAGCCCGTTCCTTTTTATCCTTTCTTATTAGTCCTATATTATCGTAAAAGCACTCGATTTGTGTGAATAGACTTTCTATAAAGCCTATATACCCACATTTACTGAGATACATAGGTAACTACGATTTGTATAGCTATTGTACGACTTTGCAAGCTTATAATTCGCCTATCATTCGTTACATACGTCTAATTAACGTCTTATAAGCCTTTACTGCACCAATTTCTTACAATACATAGCTTTTCACCTATTATTAATTTATGACGATACCTACTATTTTTAGCTAACGTACAGCTTTGCAAGCTTAAAAGTAGCCTATTTCTCGTTATGTACGTCTACTGTACGACTTAAAAGCCTTTACTGCAACGATTACATAGCTGTACATACCATCACTTTTAAATAACAATAGCTAAACCCATTGAAAATATCAAGATTGTGCTTATTCATTCACGTTCACTAGTATATATTAATCACTTCTTTTTCACATAACTTACCCAGCTAAGTTATATACCTAGAATATTATTTACACATCTTTCGTATTGTCTAGGAGTACCTATCATTATAAATAGAACCAATTAAATATCTAACAAGAATTTAACTCACTTTCGAATCTATCCCTATCATTACACTAATTAAAATTCTTCGCTAAAAACTATAGCACTTTGCATAATCCTACAGCTGTCAGTATTGTATATACTTTGTATACAAGGCATACATACAATCTATTCCAGTCATCATCGTGTCATTACAACAATCAGTGCAACGCGCCGACTGCAAGCTGACGATCCGCACCCCACAAACTGAGCAACAAGCTGAGCATCCCACTCCGCGGCGCGCAGGTAGCCATCAGCTGATCCCGAGCCGTTATTAAAATTAGTAACTTTGATGGTACGTTTTACAAATGGTTGGAATTTCGTGACACCTTCAGCTCTTTAATTAATAACAATTCAAAATTTAAAAATATTCATAAGTTTAATTACTTGATATCATATTTAGAAGGTGAGGCCGCACGTGTAATAAGTAATTTAGTGGTATCCGACAATATCTATCCTGAGGCTTGGAGTCTTCTGTGCGAGCGTTATAATAATGTACGTCAATTAATTTACAATCACGTTAAAGCACTATTCAAAATTGAGCCGTTGCGAGAAACGGATAAATCTTCAAGTCATAAAATACTCCATGCGAATCAATTTGGGTTTACGAAAGGGCGCTCAACTTCCGATGCTGGTGTTGAGTTATTAAAATGTATTCATGAAGCATGGGAGGACAAGCACGATGCATTAGGTATATTTTGCGATCTATCAAAGGCTTTTGATTGCGTTCAACATGAAACGCTGTGCAGGAAACTACACCACTATGGAATAAGAGGCAAAGCTCTCGACCTTCTGTCTTCATATTTGAACAATAGAATACAGAGGGTCGATATTAATGGTACACGTTCTGTAGGATCCATGGTTACAATGGGTGTGCCGCAAGGCTCGATACTTGGGCCATTCTTGTTCCTCATTTATATTAATGATTTACCATTTTATGTAGGGGACAGGAATAGGATTGTTTTGTTTGCAGATGACACCTCATTAATTTTTAAAATTAAAAGACAATTAGATAACTATGACGATGTAAACAATGCAATTGCAAGAGTAGTTCATTGGTTCAGCTCAAATAATCTTTGCCTTAATGAAAATAAAACTAAATGTATAAAATTTACTCTACCAAATGTAAAACAAGTTGCGGCCAATGTTCAACTGAATGGACAAGTGTTAGAGTTTGTAGAATCAACTGTGTTCCTCGGTATAACTATTGATGCCAATTTGCAGTGGGGCCCACACATAGAAAAGACAGCCTCTAGATTAAGTTCGGCTGCATACGCTGTAAAAAAGATCAGGACTCTAACAGATGTGGATACGGCTAGAATGGTTTACTTCAGCTATTTTCATAGTATTATGTCTTACGATATTCTCCTTTGGGGGAGTGCTGCAGATTTAAATATTATTTTTGTTCTACAAAAGCGGGCTGTACGCGCTATTTATAATTTGGGCCCCAGAGTTTCTCTCCGAGAAAAATTCAAAGAAGTAAATATTCTAACCGTACCATCACAATACATTTTTGCCAATCTTATGTATGTCCAGAAAAATCTATCACAGTTTTCTAAACTCTGTGATAAACATAATATAAACACTAGAAATAAAAATAATCTTTCAGTCCACCACAGTCGACTACATAAGATTGGCGATTCTTTCCAGGGTAACTGTATACGCTTTTACAACAAGCTTCCCTGTGACCTGAGAAATTTACCTTTAAATAAATTTAAAAAGTTTATTAAAAGCAAGCTTTGTGAAAAAGGTTTTTACTCCGTTACAGACTATTTGCAGGACAGGGACGCCTGGAAATGATCTGCTGGCAAAGTGAAATAATATTAAATTGTAAATAGGCCATCAAAAAAAAAGCCTTCCTAAGTTTCTTGCCGGTTCTTCTTAGGTGGGCCGCGTTCCGAACCGGTGGTCGCTTTAAATATTTTAAATAGGGTATGACATTTTGTAAGCGCCGTTAAAATGGTCTATGCAAAATAAAGATTTTTTTATTTTTATTTTTTTATTTTTTATTTTATTTTAAGATTTATTATCGATCACGTATCGAAAAATCTTCGCTCTTTGAAATCTTTGCAACAACCAACCGACCATTAGGATACGCTGATCATATATATAGTTACAGAAAAGTTAAGCAATACCCGTGTTAAGTGGGAGGAGTATATACAATATTAGATATAAGTGCGTTCATTTGGAACTAGTAAGCGAACTTTCGAAGGACGCTTTTATTTTAACTTTAAGAAGATTTATTTCGCGTAGAGGACTACCAAAACAAATTTATTGTGATAATGGTGGAAACTTTGTTGCTGCGTCAAATGAATTACAGACTTTCTTCAAGACTAACGTAAGCTCCATCTCAGACTATGCCGCTAGCGAGGGCGTTAAGTTTTGCTCCTCACCAGCATACGCTCCTCACTTTAACAGCCTCGTGGAAAGTTGTGTAAAAAAGGCTAAATTTCATCTGGTTAGGATACTAGGGACCACGCATTATACTTTTGAGGAACTATCTTCTCTGTTTATACAAATAGAGTGCATCCTCAATAGTCGCCCTCTATGTCCCTTGAGTTCATCCCCATCCGACTTTTATCCCTTGACCCCATGCCATTTTCTCATTGGTAGACCCCTCAACTCGCTGCCATGCTCCAATCTGCAATTCACCAACACAAACTGTCTCGACCGCTTTCAACGCATTGAACAAGTCAAGCAACACTTTTGGCAACGTTGGAGCCATGAATATATCGCAGAATTGCAGTCACGAACAAAATGGCGTACGAACTTTTTTTAACTTTGTGGCATTTACATTTGCGAGCGTGTCCGTGCTTCGGAAGGCACGTTAAGCCGTTGGTCCCGGTTGCCAGTAAAATGGCAGTCGTTAAGCCTGGTTGAATGCCTTATGGGCGGCTTGAAAAATTTCAACAGCAGGTAGTCACATTCTGCGTCTGTCTATTTCAACACGGCAATGGGCTCACCACTTATTACGTGGGACAGGAATCCACACGGTGAAAAGTGGGCATATTATATGCCTCTGCCACCCCTTCGGGGATAAGGCGTGATGGATATTTATTTATTTAAAAATAAACCCATATTGCAACTGGGTGACCTCATAGTCATAAGGGAGGAGAACTCTCCCCCACTTCACTGGCGCCTGGGACGTATTTCCAAGCTATTTCCTGGACCAGATAAGGTGACACGAGTAGCAGATATCGACACTGCCAGAGGAACTATCCACCGCGCCCTAAACCGGATTTGCCTGCTATCTAGACCTGTTGAAGCAGACGAACTTGAAAGCAGTTAAGCTTTCCTGGGGCGGGAATATGTTGGCGCCTCTAGCAACGTTGAAGCTACAACAAGCATCATACGTGCGAAAACCGGCTCTGTCGCCCCCACCAACATCGATTGTATACCCTTCACTTGCCTTACTACCTTGTTACCGACCAGTACACACTAATTGTAACAATCAAATTTCAATAAACCAATTTGTGCAAGTCGTCTATATTTTATTATGTTCCCGTACTGAACACACGCTACATGATATGTTTCGTTTTTAGCACTATAGACTACATACACATGCTGTGGCAGGTTATACAGAAGATCAGGAAATATAACCTGTGTTGCAGTTCAGCATGTGCTATTGCAGTTGCTGTGGTCGAGCACCATATTTTACTACAAAATGTTTATTCTATAAAACTAATATAAAACTTTTTACCTGTGAGTTAACTCCCAATTGTTTCGCTCTTAATAACATATCAGTATGAGTGGTAGCACCAAGTGGATCTCCAACCACCAGTAATGCAATGTCTTTGTCTTTTGCCTCAATAAGTACTTCATCTATAGCACTTTCACATAACTCACGATCGGCAAGGACCAAAGGCCTGCCATAATATTGTTCCTGAAATTTGTGAAAATACATAAACAATCACACAATTTTCTCAATGGAGTAGGTAAAAGTATGCTTCTCCTAGTATAGTGTAGAATCTACAAATGATATGTGGTAACAATTAGAAGGGTGTTCGCAAAGGTAAAAAGAAATTTGTGATCAGTATGGTGCAATGGTTTGCCATGGTCAAGTTATTAGTCTAGTAGAGACAAGAAACTTCGGGGCCCCAACCTCACCTGCTAGTGGTGTACCCGCTGACTAACAGAGGAGGCAATGACATCTGAGCTTTTACGGGTTGCGTAAACAGACTGCAGTGCTAGAAAACAATAGCCAAATAACACTTTAATGTAGTTCCTAGCAGCCTTGAATGATAAAACAATAGATAACTTGAAAAATGACTATTTTATGTACCAAATTTACGATTTTTAAGATCAACAGCGCGATGGAGTCCTCTTGTGTTACTAATGTCCAAGGCTACAATGACCACTATTCATCAGATGGGCCGTATTCTTGTCTGTAACCTCAGTAGTATAAAAAATAATTTGGGAAACAAACAGTTACACACTATATTAAACAAAATAACAATTACAGAGTAGTCCAAGGTACTGTTGTTGGAGTGTTTATGGTTTTTACTTCCCCACGCTCAAACGCCTGGATCAATTTAGATAAAACTTAGTGTGAAGGTTGCTGACAGTCTGTATTAATATATGCGGACGGAGGTTTTCTAATAAATTATAAACGAAATAGTGCCTATTACCAAGATTTCTTTTCCGACTGTAAGTATCGAAGTATAACCTTCTAATAAAACTTTATCACATTTACGTACTACTTCTAAGCCCTTAACGGTTATGTCTTTAGCATCCCCTAGGCCTAAACCTATTAAATAAAACATTTTAAATCCGAACTTTGTAAAACCAAAAGCAAATTTTTTTAATAATGTATATGGCATGGCTACTTCTGCCTTAAATTAAATTACAAAAACAACATAACCTAAAATCATTGTTTTATTTTATTATATGGCCTGGTTGTTAAGACCTTTAGGCCAGAATCATTGTTGTTGTTGTTAGTTGTCTTCGCCCATCTTGTCTTGCCATCTTGATTTTAGTGTTTACATTTTCTTATCATTTAATTTTAGGCATAGAAAGCTACTAAAGGGTCTATTGCTTGTCTAGGCAAGGAACAGGACCTAGGACTTAGGACTTGACATCGACAAAGGATTTGGATTGCTCTCAGTATAATGGTGATTCTTATACTAAGGTTGTCAGTGGACGTTTCGCGGCAAGAGAGAAAATAGCATTTCACTGCATATATATCATTGTCTTTCACTATAGCACGTTAACACAACTTTTATGTCCAAGAAATCACCACTCCCGCACATAAAACAAGATAAATGCACTAGTTTTAGAAAATAATCTAAAGCAAGCGTCCGCACTTGTCACTCTTCCCGCCAAATGTCGATATTTTCTGTAACTTGTTACAACCACAGATTCTTTGGCGGGAATTTAAAAAGAAAAGGCGGAATTTTTCATTGATAAATTTTAAGAAAGTATATTATCCAAAATTACAAGTTTTGTATATAAACATTTTATAAGAACAGTGTAAATAAGTAAATAGTAATAAAATTGAGTGACATAATGTTAAGTTTCGAGGCCGGGGGCGAAAAACCTCCGGCCACTACGGCGGCCCGCGAGCGCGGCAATAAGTGGAAAACAGATCACGAAAATGGTGATAAATCTGGTAATTATAGCGGCGGTGAGGTAAATATTGACTATATGCCGTATTTTAAACCGAATTATAAAAGGCTATACCCGGAAAATTCAAATATCACTGACTATAAAGTGTGTGAACGCTTAGGAAATAAAAGCCCAATATATTTAAATCATATATTTACAACATATGTGAGAGGTGTATCATCAATCCAGCGAGTGAATGCTATGAAAATAGTGGTGGTGTTTAAACAATTTAACAATGCAAATAACTTTCTAATGAACTCTGCATTTTTAGATAAACATAAGTTTAAAGCCTTTATACCTCCAACCCAGATCGAGAAGACTGGTATTATCAGATTTGTTCCCACAAACATTTCCAATAAGGAACTTTACACAAAATTGTCATCGATCTATGAAATTATTGCTGTACGTAGGTTTACTATGAGGGTTGGTCAGGAAAGGATAGCATTGCAAACTGTCAGCATCACTTTTTTGGCCAGCAGTCTTCCATATGACCTTTTTTATTACAGGGTTTTTGAATACATTCCACCTCTGCAATAATGCTATAAATTCAATTCAATTCATTTATTATTGCGAAATACAGGTATATCAGAGGTACATAGGTGTTAGTGTTGAATTTTAGTTTCACTATATTTCTGCCAATCTGGCATGCAAAATTATTACATTACAATAAGGCATAGTAAGTAACTTACAATAAATTGTGATGTAAAATTTTAAGATTTATTATTATTTATTTATTTTATTTTTATTATTTATTTATTTTTTGTTTTATTTTTTAAATTTTAATTTTAAGCGCTCGTGGCCTCGCGGTCTCAGTGTTCTGTAAACGATCACTGAGTTACGCAACTTTCACTATGGCTGGTCCTCGGATGGGTGACCACTTTGTGGCATTTACATTTGCGAGCGTTTCCGTGCTTCGGAAGGCACGTTAAGCCGTTGGTCCCGGTTGCCAGTAAAATGGCAGTCGTTAAGCCTGGTTGAAGGCCTTATGGGTGGCTTGAAAATTTCAACAGCAGGTAGCCACAACCTGCATCTGTCTATTTCAACACGGCAATGGGCTCACCACCTATTACGTGGGACAGGAATCAACACGGTGAAAAGTGGGCATATAATATGCCTCTGCCACCCCTTCGGGGATAAGGCGTGATGGACAAATTTAGTTATAAATGTCAATTCATTAGTATTTATAATATAATTAAATAATTGGAATTGGAATTACTGCATGTCAATCATATGTCAATATTATGAATTATTATAATAATGTCAATGTTACGAAACCTTATATACTACCATTCAAATATTCGTCAACTGAGTAAAAACATTTATTCAATAGTATGAGTTTGACTCTAGCTTTAAACCTATTCAATTCATTTATTTCTAATAAATCTCTTGGTAACTTGTTATAAAGGCGGGGGCCATGCATAAAAAGCTCTTATTCATAAAATCAGTCTTATTTGCCGGCATGCTCAATGTTAAGTTATGTCGTTTACTGTTTAAATTTATAAATAAATGTCTATTTTTCCTAACAAAGAGTATAACTTCTAAAATATATATACATGGTAGTGTTAAAACATTTAACAGTTGGAAATAGGGCCTGCAACTATCCAAGGGTTTTAAATGGCATATAGACCGGATACATCTCTTTTGAGCCACAAATGCAGCTTCTTTATTAGTGGAATTTCCCCAAAACATGAATGCATAAATGTATTAAGTTTAACCATTCTGCTAAAGTTTGTAATGGAAAACAGCAGTGTAGCCTTTGTTCTGGAGAACATTATTATAAAGATTGCGATAAGCCGAATGACCTCTGCTGCATAAACTGCAGTGGCCCACACTTAGCCATATCTAATACATGCCCAATTAAATTAAATAAAATACAACAAAAAAAGAACAAAATTAACTATGCTGCTGTTACAGCAACCAAAGAAAAAGTTATTAGTTCTACGGAATTTCCCCCTTTACCTAATAAGATAATAAGTCATGTAAATAAAGTAAATATAAATAAAACTAATGTAAATAATAAAACTAGTACAATTGAAAAAACAAACAATGAACAATTAATTTCACTAACGGATCTAAAAAGTCATATAATAAATGATAGTGAGATAACAAACGCCATGGTGCGTACTCTAATTGCCTTAGCAAATACTGGGGATAATGCCCTAATTACGTCTAAATCCATTAAAGAACTATTACTTAAGAATCTAACATAAATATGGACATTTACAGTAATAAAAATCCCTCCGTCTTAAGAATTGCACAATACAATATACAAAGCATTTATAATAAAAGACCGTTACTTTTAAATTTTTTTCAAAAAAATAACATAGAAATATGCCTCTTAAATGAGACATGGATTAAAAACAATAACCCATTACATATTCCTGGCTACAATGCTCATTTTAGAAACGCCGCTAATGAACATGGTGGTGTAGGTATTTTGATTCGACCTTATATAAAGTACAAAATTCTTCAAACTTCATTTTATGAAAATATACAAACAATTGCTGTGTCAATATCTACTTCTTGTGGTCAACTAACTATTCTTTGCGTATATTGCCCCCCTTCTGGACCTCCGGCTTATAACCTCTTAAATAATATAATAAACAGTCTACTGAAGCCTATTCTTGTGGCAGGTGACCTTTACGCTCACCACATAGCTTTTGGGTGTCTATCAAATAATAGTCGTGGAAATCAGCTATATAACATCATAGATAATCTGGATTTATGTATTCTCAACACTGGTAGTATGACTACCCTAAAGTATCCAAACCGTAATCCTTCAGCCATAGACATAAGCCTAACCAGTCCTCCCATTGCTCCCCTGTGTCAGTGGTCAGTACAGGATGACAATATGGGTAGTTACCATTTCCCTATTATTATAGATATTACTGTCTTAACAAATCAGTATGATGTTAATCCACCAACTGACCGATTCATTTACAATAAAGCAGACTGGAAAAAGTACAACAAACTTTCTAAAACAATTCATAATGACATACATCTCAATAATGATAATCCCTTAGAATCTTACAATGCTTTTTGCAAATCTCTAGATGAACTCAAATCTCAATGCATTCCAAAACTTTTAATAAAATCAGCCTTCAAAAGAAAACCCCTTACACCTTGGTGGAACAACAAATGTAAGGAAAGTGTCATTAGATCCCAAGAGGCCCTTAAAAAATACAGATGTGCACCTAATCTTGAAAATTTTATTACTAATAAAAAACTAGATGCTATTAAAAAAAGGACCCTTTCTGAAGAAAAGAAAAATGGATGGAGACAGTTATGTGACAGCTTTAATAGAACAACTCCCATTTCAAAAATATGGAATAGCATTAGGATGTTTAAAAAAGTCAAATTACAAAATAAATCCTATAGTGACAAATTTATAGAGCCATTTCTAGATAAACTGTCAGATAATCCCTATGAACCAACTAACAGACTTGACACTTTCTTTAATTTACATAATGACAATATTAGAGCTAAGTATTTGATAGAACCTTTTATTGGAATGAATTTTCATTAAGTCTTAAAACCCGAAGAAATACTGCACCTGGTTTGGATGATTTTCCCTATTCTATAATCCAAAACCTGCACATAGATGCACAAATGTTTTTTTTGCAAATTTTAAATGCACTTTGGTTAAGACAAATAATACCTGTTTCATGGAAAACTCATGGGTTATCCCAATATTAAAACCAGACAAACCCCTTAATAGCCCAGATTCATATAGGCCCATTTCTTTGTCATCCTGTCTTGGCAAGATCTTTGAAAACATGATAAAGCTTAGGTTAGATCATTATGTAGAATACAATATGATTATCCCCAATATACAATATGGCTTCAGACGTGGTCGTAGCTGTACTGATAGCTTCACTGCACTCATCTCTGACCTGAAAAATGCCAAACAAAAATTATATAGTGTTGCATGCACATTTCTTGATGTACAAGGTGCATTTGATAATGTTCAGCCTGACATTCTTGTTAGGATAATGTCCAGTTTTGGCATACCTGGTGTATTATGTAAATGGATTTACAATTTTTTAACCAACAGGACCTTATATGTGAAGTTCAATAACCATTTACATGGTCCCAGAAACATTACAAAAGGTACAATGCAAGGTGCCACTTTATCCCCACTATTGTATAATTTATACACTTGTGAAATCTTTAAATATGTTAATAATAAAAATGTAAATATATTACAATTTGCCGATGACCTTGTTCTGTATTCAATGAACCACAATGTAGATTTAGCAATCCAAGACCTAAATTTATGACTCACAGAATTGTCCCTATATTATAATAATATGCTGCACCTGGAAATCAATCCTAACAAGAGTCATGCCATGATTTTCAGTAAAGACACTTCCTACTCCCAAATAAAACTTAATAATCAAATAATACCCACAGTCAATCAACATAAATTTCTAGGAGTCATAATAGATAAACAGTTGTCATTTGAACCACATATAAAACACATTTTAGCCAATGCCATTCGCGGTTTGAACATCATCAAATGTTTAGCTGGAGTGACATGGGGTGCAGATCCATTAACCCTATCTATGTTATATAAATCAATTGTAAGAAGCCATTTTGATTATAGTTGTGTAGCATATATAGATTGTAAACATGTAAATAAATTAGATATAGTCCAAAATAAGGCAATGAGGCTTATATCTGGAGCAATTTGCTCAACTCCCATTAGAGCTATGGAAGTGGAAACTGTAATAATGCCATTAGCACTCAGATGATTACTTCTAGTTCAAAGATATTGTATAAAACTATTAGCTTCTGATAATCAACAGATAATTAATAGAATAATACCTTTTACAATGACTTCACATCTGCCTTTAACTACTGGTAGTGACTTGCTTCATGGTAAATTTCCCAAATTGCCACATATACTCTCAGACCTACAAAACAATTACAAATTAATACAGCACCAAAATGTCTGGCCAATTTACTCTACATCATTTCATATCTTAATATTTAAAATTAACACTATTGAAGTTATAATTAATAATAATGTGGACTTACAGGCATATATAGAAGATAATGGGCATTATTACAGATTATACACAGATGGCAGTAAAAGTGATCTACATGTCCGTAGCTCAGTATATGATCCCCAAATTAACTTTTCTCCATGCTTTATACTGGATACTATTTGTAGTATTTTATCTGCTGAAGCATATGCAATTGTTGAAGAACTCAAACGAATTAGCTCTGTAAATACATGTAAATATTTCTTAATTTTAACAGATTCATTAAGTGTTGTGCAAACTTAGTAAATTGTAATATAAACTTTAAATGCAATTATTTAATATATAGAATTAAGGAAATTGTATATAACTTTAAAGAAAGAGGCATCGAAATCTCTTTTATGTGGATACCTTCGCATAAAGGTATAACCGGTAACGAAATAGCAGATAAAACTGCATATGAAGGGATTAATCCACTAGATGTAAGGTATATAACTACTGTACCCTTTACAGACTGTTACTCCAAAATTATAAAAGATGTAAATGTGTTATGGAATAGTTTTTGGGACAAAGATAAGGAGAGTAAAGGTAGATGATACTCATTAATTCAAAAAGACATACCTTCGAAGCCGTGGTATACTAAGCTGAGAGAAGCTTGTCGTCAATTCATCACGACTATCAATAGACTTAGATTTGGACATGCACGAACGCCAGCCCATTTATCAAGGCTGGGTATCATTCAGGATAGTCGATGTACAAACTGTAGGTCTGGTGCTGTTGGTGATATAAACCATATGATTTTTAACTGTCAGAAAGGGAAACTGTATTACCCGGCCCGAGAATTGGACGCCCGATAAATCCCAGCCGCGGAAAACCCGCCCCGGGATTTCATGTACAGTGACACGAAGTATCGGTACGGCTAATCTCGGGACGGCAATTCCTGCCTGTTACATTTTTTACCGGGCAGGAAAACACAGCCAGTGAATACCCATCCGCGATTACCCATCCCGTGATTCACCGGCCCTAGATTTGGAAGCCATTTGCATAAGTACATGTACATGAATTCCAGGGGTGGTAAGTACACGGACGGATAATCACTGGATGCGCATTCTCTTACCGTACCGAGATTAACCGGCCCAGGAATAACCGGCCAGGAATTGGAATCCATATCGTTCTTTTTTTATAAGGCCTTGTTCACCATGTGATATTTAAATTTTAACATTTTGGTTTATCTATGGTTGATCATCAACATTATGAAGAAGTAATAGATGCGTTCAAATTATTTCGTACAAGATCATTTTTACATTATAAATTGTGGTCTTTTGGTTGTATTGAATATAAGAATTATATTATATTATCTGTGATTGAATCTTAGACCGAGAAAATACTTTTGCCAATTTTATAATTATTTAATGGCCCTTTTAGCGAAATCTTGTTTTTCTATCACATTTCTTCAATTTTATATTCTAATATTTAGTCCTACCTAAGATAAAGAGTATATTCTTTATCTTAGAGTCCTACAATGCTATTATGTTACTTTGACAGTTCATGTCGCTTTTGGTTTGTTCGATAGCCACCACGCTTTGAAAGCAACTAGCATGTTGCGTGAAATTGGTATTACGTATTACAATTCAAGTAGCGCTCGTGGCCCCGCGGACGTAGTGTTCTGTAAACGATCACTGCGTTAAGCAACTTTCACTATGGCTGGTCCTCGGATGGGTGACCAATTTGTGGCATTTATATTTGCGAGCGTTTCCGTGCTTCGGAAGGCACGTTAAGCCGTTGGTCCCGGTTGCCAGTAACATGGTAGTCGTTAAGCCAGTTGAATGCCTTATGGGTGGCTTGAAAAATTTTAACAGCAGGTCGCCACAACCTCCACCTGTCCATTTCAACACGGCAATGGGCTCACCACCTGTTACGTGGGACAAAAAGCAAAGCATACGGTAAAACGTGGGCGTATTGTACGCCTCTGCCTACCCCTTCGGGGATAAAGGCGTGAAAGTATGTATATGTATGTTATTACAATTCAAAGCGACTGAGGCACAGTGGCTTTCAGCAAACCTTTTGACATTTCTATCATTTTATCGACAGTACGCGGCCATGTTAAATACAACTATTTAGCCGTTATCTTTGTAGAGTTCACAAACATTTTAATGTAACCGGTTTATAGTTGATATACACCGAGAATTTATGAAATGTAGGTTATTTGCGGCAAATTTGTAAACCTTGTTAAATGTTTGGCATCCGAAAGCTATTGTATTTTTTGAAGGGAAAACTTCTTTAGCGGCGTTAAGCACTTTTTCTGTAATGGGTATAAAATCTTAAACTCGCGTCAGGACACGTGACCTGATCGAAAAAGCGTAAGACGGATGGAGTTTTTAAGTGAAAACGCCTCTTAGCGTGGTACACATATTTTTAGAGGAGATAAAATCTCTGGATTTGCGACTATAATCATCATCATCATCTAATGTTGAACCCGGTCATCTACAGGTCTTATTAAATAATATTGTGTAATCAATTAAGACTCTTTCAGAGTAGAATTTTTTTTTCATCATCATCATTAACGTCCATCCCGGTCAATTTTTGAAGTGAATATTCTTTTAGCGCGGTACGCTTATTTTTAGATGAGATAAAATCTCTGGACTCGCGACCATTATCATCATCATCATCTAACGTTGATTCCGGTCATCTACAGGTCTTATTAAATAATGCTGTGTAATCAATTAGGAGTCTTTCAGTGTAGATTTATTTTTCATCATCATCATCATTAACGTCGATCCCGGTCAATTTTTGAAGGAAAAACTTCTTTTAGCGCGGTACGCAATTTTTTAGATGAGATAAATCTCTGGACTCGCTACACCCCGTTACGATACGCAGCTATAGTGTGTGCATATATGCATGTACCAACGCGTCTAGATAAATAAATTATTAATAAATTGAGTTTTCACTTCTGTCGGCACTCCCGGAGTGGTTAGGTTAGGTTTTTTTTTGCTATTGTATTCATTGAATATTATAATGTGAGTAAATTATTTTATAAGCAATTTTAGTTTAATGGTATCAAGATTTTTGTAGAGGAAAAATTGATGCAGAAGAGGAAGGGTCCGAATTATAAAAAGTCAAGTATTAAGGTACTTGTCGTTTCTATGTTCATATTTTTTGTATTATGCCATATGACAATGGTAATATAGTAATCGCAAAAGACAGGCATAAGAAAGGCGACTTGGTTTTGTCATATTAAAAATATATATATAGTATATTGAAAAAATCAAGAAAAAAACCTAACCTAACCACTCCGGGAGTGCCGACAGAAGTGAAAACTCAATTTATTAATAATTTATTTATCTAGACGCGTTGGTACATGCATATATGCACACACTATAGCTGCGTATCGTAACGGGGTGTAGCGAGTCCAGATATTTATCTCATCCAAAAAATTGCGTACCGCGCTAAAAGAAGTTTTTCCTTCAAAAATTGACCGGGATCGACGTTAATGATGATGATGATGAAAAATAAATCTACACTGAAAGACTCCTAATTGATTACACAGTATTATTTAATAAGACCTGTAGATGACCGGAATCAACGTTAGATGATGATGATGATAATGGTCGCGAGTCCAGAGATTTTATCTCATCTAAAAATAAGCGTACCGCGCTAAAAGAATATTCACTTCAAAAATTGACCGGGATGGACGTTAATGATGATGATGAAAAAAAATTCTACTCTGAAAGAGTCTTAATTGATTACACAATATTATTTAATAAGACCTGTAGATGACCGGGTTCAACATTAGATGATGATGATGATTATAGTCGCAAATCCAGAGATTTTATCTCCTCTAAAAATATGTGTACCACGCTAAGAGGCGTTTTCACTTAAAAACTCCATCCGTCTTACGCTTTTTCGATCAGGTCACGTGTCCTGACGCGAGTTTAAGATTTTATACCCATTACAGAAAAAGTGCTCAACGCCGCTAAAGAAGTTTTCACTTCAATAATTTTTAATATTTATTCAATTTATTAATAATTTATTAATCTAGACGCGTTGGTACATACATATATGCACACACTATAGCTGCGTATCGTAACGGGGAGTAGCGAGTCCAGATTTATCTCATCTAAAAAATTGCGTACCGCGCTAAAAGAAGTTTTTCCTTGAAAAATTGACCGGGATCGACGTAAAGATGATGATGATGAAAAATAAATCTACACTGAAAGAGTCCTAATTGATTACACAGCATTATTTAATAAGACCTGTAGATGACCGGAATCAACGTTAGATGATGATGATGATTATGGTCGCGAGTCCAGAGATTTTATCTCATACCGCGCCAAAAGAAGTTTTTCCTTCGAAAATTGACCGGGATCGACGTAAAGATGATGATGATGAAAAATAAATCTACACTGAAAGAGTCCTAATTGATTACACAGCATTATTTATTAAGACCTGTAGATGACCGGAATCAACGTTAGATGATGATGATGATTATGGTCGCGAGTCCAGAGATTTTATCTCATCTAAAAATATGCGTACCGCGCTAAAAGAATATTCACTTCAAAAATTGACCAGGATGGACGTTAATGATGATGATAAAAAAACTCCATCCGTCTTACGCTTTTTCGATCAGGTCACGTGTCCTGACGCGAGTTTAAGATTTTATACCCATTACAGAAAAAGTGCTCAACGCCGCTAAAGAAGTTTTCACTTCAAAAATAAAAACATGAAATTTCTATCATATATATCTTTTAATTAGTAGTGAAGGAGGTGTTTGGTTGTTACAAAGGGGACCGAAAATCTCATAATTTTCAAGCTTAGACGCACCGTTTTAGAGATATGGCAAAAAAAATGTCTAAAAGTTGGTTAGGTAAGTATAGGAGTTGCTTGCGTACGATAAACCGTAGATTAAATTAGTATTGTCACCAACACCGCAAGAGCCCTAATACTAGGTACATGGGTCCAAATCGCGAAATATTCACATCACTTGCCTCGATAAACCTACATAACTGCCCAAAATTATGCTAAGTTTCAACCTCATATAAAATCAATCAAAAATTGCCCAAGCCTTATAGGCATATTATATGCCCACTTTTCACCGTGTGTATTCCTGTTCCACGAAATAGGTTGTGAGCCCATTGCCGTGTTGTGAAATAGACAGACGCAGGTTGTAGCTACCTGCTGCTAAATATTTTTCAAGCCGCGTAAGGCCTTCAACCAGGCTTAACGAATGCCATTTTACTGGCAACCGGGACCAACAGCTTAACGTGCCTTCCGAAGCACGGACACGCTCGCAAATGTATATGCCACAAAGTGGTCACCCATCCGAGGACCAGCCGTAGTTAAAGTTGCGTAACTCAGTGATCGTTTTACAGAACACTGAGACCGCGGGGCCACGAGCGCTTCTATTTTTACGCATCATTTATACCCTACAAATACCCCTACTCCTTCAAAAAATTGGTGGTGTGCAGTGTACGCACCACTATAGACTCTATCAATGATTTATTTTATTGTTAAGATATTCAATTTCTAATATTTTGGAAAGCATATAGATTCTTCAAATTTAGAAAGTATATAGCGCGGTCGGATAAAAAATCTCTTATTGGTGCTCGTCTGCGCAGGCCTTCAAAATAAATAGGCATAGAAGGAGTAAAGAAAGAATGGACCCTGTGACTGTGTGGTATATATAAAGCGAGATAATCTTACAATGCTGACACCTTATTATTTGTCCCTGGAAAAGATGCAAGTTATAGTAGAGGTTGCGACTAGTCCACCCCCTAATTTAGGGCTTGAACCAGATGAAAATTACGCTAATTGTTACCATAATATATTAAACGATGTCTGTGTATTACAAAACAAAAACGTTTAGTTCCAATGAATTTATTCGTAACCCAACAGGGGTTGAAATACTGGGTACCAAAGTAGGTAACGTAATAAGCTAAAATATGTAAAAATCGTCAATTTTTTTATTTTCATTTAAGCTCTAGCATAGTAGGTGGACTATATAGTTAACTAGAGTCAACGATATACCTCATAAGATTAGTCAGCGGAAGTGGCAGTGGGCTGACAATATTAGTCGCAGAACCAATAACCGCTGGGGTAGACGTGTTCCGGAGTGTAGACCTCAGGCTAGGTGGAGCGACTATCTTCGCAAGGTAGTAACTGGATGAGAGTAGACTAGCCGAGGATCGTGCTCAGTGGCGTGCGGTTGGAGAGCCCTACGTCCAGCAGTGGATTGCGATAGGCTGATGATGATCTAGTGGGTGCATGGAAATGGAAATTTGCACCCACCATACTGGTGCCATGGTATGTTTTTTTGGCACCATGGTGCCAACATGCCAAAACTCACCATCTACCCTCTTCCTTCATATTGTTGCAATAAGTAGTAAGTATCTGATTTACTTAAAACTCTAACTTACCCGGAAACCGAAAGAAAACACATTGATCCCTCTAATACAATTACCTTAATACCCACCCATTATCCTCCTTATTTTCATACCTATTTTTTAGCCAGTATCTCTAAACCTATCCTCTTGTAAGTTTCACACGAAGCTAGTGTTACGTTACATACAGGGACTCTATAAAATCCAAATCACACCGTAGCTTATATAATTAAAAAAAAAAGTCTTATTAATTGTAATAAGTATTTTCACCACTTCTGTAAACCTATGTAGTCCTAAACTTACTCATAATAATAATGCAAATAGAAGTGAATGATTTACATTGCTTTATCCCTAAAATATTTTGTATAATACATAATGTAGAGAAGTACTACCATTTATTTACACGTTTTTAGCGGTTGGCAATACGTTTTAGTGTTCCCAACTTAGGGGTTTTCCCCCAAATTTAGGGGATAAATAGGCGAGATGGGATTTTTTTTGGGGTATTTTTCTTCTTTAATAATATTTATTCCCTATATCTATATTTCTCATTATTTTTTTATAAAATCCAAAATAATAAATACCTAGTGTAAAAGTATTGGGTCTATGGAAACATTCTATTTTATCCGACTGCGTCGCGGTATGAATTACTTACTTCTGGATTTTGTACAATGTACAAACTGTTGATTTTAAGCAACTTTCGCTATGGCTGGTCACGGATGGGTGTGCACTTTGTGTCATTTATATTTGCGAGTGTTTCCGTGCTTTGGAAGGCATCTTAAACCGTTGGTTGGCTTAACGACTGCCATGTTGACTGCCTCTGTGGCGCGGTGGGAGTGCATCCGACTGCTACGCAAGAGGTCGTGGGTTCGATTCCCACCCAGGATAAAACTTTGTGTGATGAGCACGATGATTTATACTGTGTCTGGGTGTTATTTATCTATAATATGTATGTATTTAGAAATATATAAGTATGTTTATCAGTTATCTGGTTACCATAGTACAAGCTCTGCTTAGTGTGAAATCAGATGGCGTTGTGAGAGTTGTCCCAACAATATTTATATTTATTTATAAATTTGCAACTATCCAATATTTGCAGATACCATTCTTTTGCTTATATTCATCAATGTTACATGGCAAACGATACTCTAGTTTGCAATGGAAACTCTGTACTGACCAACATAGAATAATATTTTTTGTGTTTAATTATAGATCCTCGTAAATATGTTAAATTGCAGCAATGCAGAGGTAAGTCAACCTACTTCATCACTATTTGATTTGGTTCGCTGCCCTCATTGTTCCCAAGCCCGTTTCTTCAGGGGTGAGCGGGGTTTGAAAGTACATGTTGGGAAAGTGCACAACTCCAACATGTGTATGTGAAACCTTCACAACCTGTTTCTCCGATTACTTTAGATTATAACAGTGCTGTCTCTAATGTAGGTCTACAAAAAAGTCCGCGACGATATATGTCTATCTCATAAGAATAACATACTATATCCATTTTAATACATTAAAAAACCATCAATTATAAGCGGTAATTTGAAGGCTATTTACACACATATGCTATTAATCCTTATAATTTTTACTACGTTAGTTGGCTTCAGCATTTCATGAAGATTATTTTGTCCCATTACACCTTGCAAATTAAATGAATATCTTACGAGTTATCTCAAATTCAAAATAAAGCGCATAGAAATTAATTTCGTGTAACCATAATTCGTACGGGCCCGTGCGGGCGTAGCGGGCATAGGTAGGTAGGTACTGGAGAACGGAGAAGTAATCAATGAATTTCGAAAATGTTCATACATTATTGTGAATGTGAAATTAATAACCAACGGGTTTAAATGAACGGGTTTAAATGGGTGCCACAGGGTTCGAAGTGTGTCACGGGCGAAGCCGGGCGGGACAGCTAGTAATATTATAAATGTGAAAGTGTGTATGGATGTTTGTTACTCTTTGTTCAAACTACTGAATGGATTTTAACGAAACTTTACAATAATGTAGCTTACACATCAGTATAACAAATAGGCTACTTTTTATCCCGGGAACAAGTTCCTGTGGGAAACGGGAACGGGAAAACTACTCTACGCGGGTGAAGCCGCGGGCGTCAACTAGTAACGTTATAAGAATAATGATGTGGTATATATGTAGAACATAGTATAGTATTTAGTTATATTAAGCCATAGTATATATTAAGTCATAGTTAGTATATATTAAGCCACACTAGTGGGTTATAGTTTAAATAAATAAATAAACTTTTCTCAAACATGCATGGAAATACGGTCATTATTTCGAAAAAAGAATACGCGAAGTATCGCATTACGGACAGAGAAAATGAGATTCAATTGAGCGTTTTTTGAATTTGGAACTTCACAACGCTCCAGCAATGTTGTATGACTTGTATGAAACGGCGCGCTGGGGCTATTAGGTACTCTTTGATTGGATACACTTTATCATTCTTCCTTAGCGGACGCTTACTGAATGTATATTATTTTCTAAAAAAGGTGCATTTATCTGGTTTTATGCGTGGGAGTGGTGGATTCTGGGACATAAAAGTTGTGTCTACGTAGACGATTTATTATTATAGATTTATTATTTATAGCACGTGCTATAAATAATAAATTAATATTCTAGGACACTTTTTCACACAACATAAATCTAGCCCAAAGTAAGCTAACCCATCAGCTATGAGATCTAGACAACTGATATAGAACCTTAAATATTTCTAAATACATACATACATAATATATATGGATATAAGGAAACACCGAAACTACGAAACAAAGATTTATGGATCACACAAAAATTTGTTCTGACCCGGGAATTGAACCCTGAAGCTCAGCGCGGTAGTCGCTTACAATCTACTAAAGAAAAATCAAAAATATTTCCATCTAGTAGGTACTTAATTGCCCAATATGGTTTATGTAACTTTTATTATTCATTAAATGAAATGTATACTTTATTATTAATTATTATTATTATTTCACCACCACCATTATTATTTCATTGCCATATTATTCAACAATAATATAATCTGTTGACAGATTTCCAGACGCAGCTCCTCACCGTTTGTGGGAGAACGTCGCCTCGTCGATGCGAAAATTTCGGCGCACTACCCAACCACCTGTCCCAGTATCTATCGCTCAGTATGGGTCGTCGCTGGCGGAGCACTCACGCCACATTTTTTGCGGATGGCACGTTCCTGACCGTACCGGTCGGCTTCGTAGGCCACATCGGGGGCCACAGTTTCCATCCCCTGATGGCGCTTATGGGCAACCGGAGGCGGGCGCTGTACGACGCTGTATTAGAGCGTGTTTGGGCGGCAGCCCTCGCCCTACCCTTATAGTAGCGGACTTCGAGCAGGCGCTCCAGGGCGCCCTCGAGTCATTCACTGGGACGAGTGTGCAGGGCTGCCTGTTTCACTACGTTCAGGCACTTCTGAGACGTGCGCGCCAACTCCATATACCGGTGAGTAGTACATACCTATCGATTAAATCTGTAATTGAAAAATTATCTGGTATTAAATTGTAACTTATTATTGTAATTAGGGAGTATGTTTAGCGCGGATGGAAGATGTGATTCGGATGTAGAACGGCGAGTAGCTGCCGGAAACAGAGTTAACGGTGCTTTGTCCCAATTAGTAAAGCGACAAAGCATCGTAAAAAAAGCACGACTGGCGATTCATAACGCAGTGCTAGTGCCAACTTTGCTTTACGGTAGCGAAACCTGGGTATGTCAGCAGATGCATGAAAGTAAATTGAATGCTGTGGAGATGCGATCACTTCGAAAATTGTGCGGCGTTACTTTAGCCGTCCGAATACGTAACGAAGTGATACGCAATATGGCAGGTTTGAATGAAAGTGTCAGCGTTAAGCTGGAAAAGGGCGTGCCCCGTTGGTTTGGACACGTTCAACGAATGAGTGAGGAACGATTGACGAAGAATATATATTGTGCGAAAGCAGAGTGTAGAAAAAGTCAGGGTAGGCCGAGACTTACATATGAAGACCACGTGAATAGATTGCTCAAAAATGGAAAGGTCAAAAGTACTCGGATACCCAGACGTGCGTGTATGAAGCGATTGATGAATCTTGAAGAAGCGAAAGAAGTATGCATGGGTCTCGAAGCCTGGCGATCTGTCCTCTCTGACTACCCCGTCGGGGATACAGCGTGAAGATAGTTAAGTGTTTACAATTTATAGCACACCTCTGCAGGCCCCTTCGGGGATGTTGTCGTGATTATATGTATGTACATAAGTACCCAAAAAAATTTTAGGTACAGTAGGCGCCACGAGTCATGAAAGTGCGCAGACGACGATAAATAGGTGTCAGTTGAGGTAGGGGTGAGGGGCGGGACGAGTAACCATGGCAACGAGCGACGTGCAGTGATTCCTTGCCTCTCTCCACCCGCGCACGCACTGGGTTCGCCTTGGGTACCAGCGATAACACAAGTGTCACGTAATTTCATTCATATATATTATTATAATACTTATTATAAATTATTTGTTTAGAACGACAATTTTATGTGTTTATATTAAAAATAATTAAAAAGTAATGTAAGTGTACATAGTGTTAGATATATTTGAACTTAGTGTTTTTGTAAACAGTGTTGTAAAGAGGTTAAATATAATAGGGTTTTAAGTGTTATTTTGAAAGAAGTGAATTTTTATTAGTATCTACAATGTCTCCGCCAACGAGTAAAAAATATAAACGTACTCTTAATAGACAAGCGAGAAAAATGGTGTATGACGTTTACTGCTTTATGAAAAATAAATTCAGTGGACTGAATTACGTTCAGTTGATGGCAGAGGTAGCTGAAGCTACAAAAGTTTCTAAATCTACTATATACAGGATAGTAAAGCAAGCTAACCAATCAGATTTACTAACGGTTTTTAGAACTCCCGGGAAAAAACGAAGTCGGGCATTTCTCATAACAGGTGTAGATAATTTTGACCAAGGGGTGATAAAACGAGCTATTCACAATTTTCACGTAACAAATAATGAGATTCCCACGATTAAAAAACTTTTATCTAAATTACAAGATGACATAAATTTTCGAGGATCGGAGACAAGTCTCCGTCGCATAATTAAAAATATAGGTTTAGTTGGAAAGCCACTGAAAACAACAGAAAAGAAAAAGACAAGCAAAGGCATATCATTTAGGCCTGAAATGTATAAGCCTCAGTTGTATGAGTTAGTAAAATTAAATAAAAAGACACACAAAAAATTTAGTATTGATAGAATACTAGGAGAACATAACCACGACGTTCTCCGCTTGCCACCGTACCATCCTGATCTTAATCCTTTAGAGATGGCTTGGGCCGCAATTAAGGGTTACGTTAGTAGTAAAAACGTAGAGTGGAATATCAAACGCGTAACAGATTTGATAAAAGAAAAGGTAGAGGCAATGGGGGCAAATGATTAGCAGAACCTCTGCAATAAAGTAAAGTCGATTGAAGAAGAATATATCAAAAGCGACCATATAGTCGACCACATGACAGACGAATTAATTATACGGGTGGGACAAGACTCAGATAGCGCCGACAGTGATTCTGATCAGTAAGATGTTGCCGAAGAGGATGAGTTGTTCCCAGGCCCAAGTTCTGGAGAGCCATCCGATCCAGCTCAAGCTGCTGGCCCAAGCAAACTGCAGTTTCCACCAATGGAAGATGTAATGCCGTTGAGTGACAGTGACACTGATTAACTTTTTATTTCAAGTGTATGTGTAGTTTTGTACCAAATAAACATAACAACATTTTTTTTATTGTTATAATCATTTCTATCCTATACACAGCGAATTTATATTGAATATCATTTACTACACGCGCACGATAAGTTGAGACCTGCGAGAAATGTTGTTCCGATTATTATAATAATAAGTCTACAAATTAGAACATTTAATAATATAAGATTAATTATTATAATATAAGATTAATTATTATAATATAGAATAATACAAATAAGTATTTTTTTTTGCATCTGTACCAAATTATTACTTTGAGGTCACAGAGGTCAAGCCTCAACTTATCGTATTTATAGTACACTTTTCTCTTCGAATATACGTGCGCAGTCGACGCCATTTTCTTTCATGACTCGTGGCGCGTACTATAAGACGATGTTTTATATCGATGAAAATAATGTGTGAACAAAACCTTGTATGGCGGCCATCTTCCCTGGTATCGTTGTCGGAGGCGACCTCGAAATAAAACTACGAAGGCGTTATTTGTTTTCATTTATTGTCGTATACAGAAAATTTATTAATTCTGACATATTGGTATCAAAAAAAAGCTGATGTAATCCATTGCGTTAATATTGTACTACGTACATAGAGAAGCCACCGCCCTATATCGCCAGTGCTCCATTCAACTGTGGTGCATGAGCCACAGTTCACGGTTGCTTTCTCGCTCTTGAGCGCGTAAACGTAAAGTCGTATGGCTCGGGCCTGCTCGGGCGCCTCCTCCTCCAAACCCCGCGCCGCCGCGCGTGGCGCACAGATTTTGTTCGCGATGTCTGCTCCATGTACGTAGTACAATATTAACTCAATGATGTAATCTATTATATTTATAAATAGGTTAGATTGATTTCTATGCCCTCATTTAATAGTAAAGTTCGGTAAAAAGATAGATTATTGTAAATCCTGCCGACATTTACAAATTCTATAATATTTTTCAGTGATTCATTTTGAAATATTAATTGTATTTTACATATAAATATCATCTGCAGATTACTGGCATTTTTTCTGTGATTGCATTTTCGGTGTAGCTTGTATGTCTCTTCTCATTTGTATGTCTTTATACATAGTCTACAATTCATATACTTTGTCATTTTTCTGCAGATGTAACCTGCAGTATAAGCAGAACAATAGACTCTGATTTTTTCTTCAATTACCTGACCCATCAGATCACTTTTAATATTCGATGTTATGTTACTGAAGTTAGGGCAGACATTTTCCTTATTGTCTATAATTTTACGCTTTACATTAAAAATATGACACAAATTCATTGTCTCCCCTTCATCCTGCTCACAGTTTGCAAAACGAGAATGAGGGCGCAACACACTGGAAAGTATCAATGACTTAAAACTATATATTTAAATGTATTGGCATTTGAATTAACCATTCTATAATTCAGAGCCCTCAACCATCCAAAGAAATTTTATAATGGGTCTTGGTTTATATATCACGGATAATAAAAATGTACATTATTACATTAAATTACATCATTACGTATCAAATAATAGTTTGGAAATCCTCATGAAACTTTCCAGGGTTGTGATCCAGCCTTCCAGGCACGGTACTCTGATGAAACGAGGTTGTCCACTTTGTGTGGCTGCTTTACTATAATGGTCAATTAATTGAGTGGCTTTTAAAGTTTTTACAGCACAGCTCCAAAAAATTTCATAGGCTGATTGCGTTTTACAGCTTTTCGAATTTTTCCCTTTTGACCACCATTTACACTGTCAAATAAGTTGTCTGCGAACTCCACAAACTCTGCTGTGGTTTTCATGATAGACGAAGGAGACTTACCTGTAAAAAGATTGACATCAGAAATGTAATTTCACATTTCACATAAGGATTGTATTTATTTCTAAAAATCCTGTCCACAGCCTGTCCAAATTCACAACGATAATTCTGCACATTAATGACTATTTCCGGGTCCTTCCATACCCTACCTTGTTGCGGCCTAGACTAGAAACCATTTTTATTAGCTCCTAGGAGTGGGTATGATGTTACTTTTTACTTTCGGCACTGTTGGAAGCTACTACAGTCTGACCTGCATCTGTGCTGCTCATCCGTTGGTCAGCAGGTGCACCGCCTAGTAGGCGAAATCGCTTGAGCCTCTTACTACTAATAATACCAAGTTTTGACTGCCTCTGTGGCGCGGCGGGAGTGTATCAAACTGCTACGCAAGAGGTTGTGGGTTCGATTCCCACCCAGGATAAAACTTTTTGTGATGAGCACGATGGTTTATTCTGTTTCTGGGTGTATTTTTTTTTATTTAAAAATTATCATTATTTATTGTATACATGTCATAATTCAAAACTAATAATATAATTAAATTGTCAATGTCATCATAAAAAACAAAAGTTTCAGATGAATGGCTACACCCACCTATTCCCTACTGAATAACCCACCCCTGACCATACCCGATGCGTGGTGCCCAATACACTCGCGGCATTACCTCGTTGGATAGCAATGGCTATCCTTTGTAACAGGTACATCCGGGCGTGGGAGTCATGAGTCTTTTCCCTCAATCTACGACCAATCTCACAAACAAAAGCCTTAGCCTCGCTCCCCCACCAGCCGATCGTTTCCACATATATGTATATTAGAAATAACTTAAGGGCATGGCCATTATTTATAAGTATGTTTATCAATTACCTGGTTACAATAGTACAAGCTGTGCTTAGTTTGGAATCAGATGGCGTTGTGTGAGTTGTCCCAATGATATTTATTTAAACATATTGTTTAAACAATGGACATAATGTTTGTCGCATGTATGTACATCATAAAAATATATAAAATAGAATGTCATAAAAAAACAAAGTATATTACAGAAAAATTACCTACATATAGCACTGCAGTGCATGCACTTAATACTTGAGCAGCAATGCTCACATTAATTTTTTTTAATTTTCTGCAGATCTATATGATTAGCAGTTAACTTAGGTAGAGCCTTTGTGTGCCCCAAGCTATCCACAGCAAAGATATACTTAATGTCCTTCCATTAGGCAATCTTGTTTTGCCACAAGACATCCTTTGTTAAAAAAAATATTTCTTAAGCTTTTCAGCAATTAAGGTGGGTCAAAAAATACACTTAAATGATGTCCAGCTACTTTGATGGTACCATCTGAAAATAGAATAACATATTATTAGGTAATAGGCGTTAGTATAATTTAATTCATTTACTCCAATATGGTAGGACAAAAAAGTAATGATCGAATTGAATCATTAAACATGTTTTGATCAGAATGTTGAGCTTTGATCTGATACCATAGCTATGGGTATGAATGAGCCCAGTTTGAAATACTTTAACAACTACATTCTTCAAATTGCTTATACATCTATATCAATAATAATAAATCTTTATTCATTTAGGTCACAAAGTAACACTTATGAACGTCAAGAATATTGCTTCTACATTTACATTTACTGCCAGATTCGCAAAGCAATAGGTAGAGCCTGAGGAAGAACCTGGCAATAAAACTCAAGGCCACTCTTTTCTAAATATCATAGTGTACCTTGCACAAGATGATACTCTATGCATTGTCACCATGATGCACTCCATCTTTTTTGTACCATTAACATCCACAGAACCAATAATCTCATCCTATATTCGTCAAATGTAATGTGTGGAGTCAAAGCTAATTCGTCATATAAAATCGAACAGAGCCTTTTTTTCCTCGTCCCAATCAATCACTGTTTTATGTGCATTGAACCCTGGTGCAAAATCAATGTTCTCAGAGAGCCTGCACAAAGTTCTCTTGTTAGGTAATGTGAACATTTTTACTAACAATTTATATTTATATAAGGACTTTGTTTCATTATAGATAAGGCAATCAATTTTTCATCTAATGTTAAATGTCGACCCATTTTTTCGATTAACATGCTTTAACTGCATTTCTATAAAAGCTCGGGCATGTTTCGGTAACTTGCTGGACTTGGTTAAATTTGCTGAGCTTGTTGCAGGTTTTCTCTGGTCGAATTTGTCACACTATTACATGAAATGGTTAAAATTTGCTTCACCAACTACTTCTGCTTGGAAAGTGGCTTCCTTTTAGTTGGAGCTGAAATAAAACAGAGTAATTAAATATTATTACTTTGTATTTTAGATTTGTATGTTCAGAAGATTATGTTTTCAACTTGGACAGTATAGTTAGTGAACTTCACTAACTTATGTCAATGTTTATTATTATGTCAAAGTTATTAATTGTGTGTGTACTGAATTTATATAAGCTTACCTCACACTCTTTCGCACACCCTCTAACTTGTTAACTGCCTATCACACTCTAAACAATTGGGTTATTTCTATATGGAACAAACTTTCAGAAAGCATATTGACTACTAAATCAGTTAACTAGTTTGAAGTGCAAAATAGACAAGTAAAAAAAAACAGACTAGTGGTTCAAGAAAACGACCCACTACACATAAGTGACACATAATAGACTCTACTTCAGTGCAGTGACGTGGACTTATCAGCTCGGGACTTATAAGGTCATGGGTGTTGTCTTGTTTTATATAAGTAAAGACTCAAATGGTCAAAAACAATTATAAAGGTACCTGATGTTTGAACATTTATTGCTGCTTCATGATTATCATTGCAAGTTTTAGGTTCTTTTACATTTGTGGTTAACGAACAAGAGGGTTGCTCAAGGACAATGTCAACTGAAAAAGAGAAAACATATTGTTTACAACAGCATTAAATGTAGCTTGCAGGAAAGCTTAATTTTAGCAAGTTACATTTCAAAGAATGAAGAACAATTTTGTACAAAAAAATAATAGTAAAGATGTTGTCATTTCCACAGGAAACACTTTTAGTGAATTGATCCAATTGCATGCAGGTGGAGAAATAAAATATTCGGCATAGTACTACTATGGCGACTTGACTTACCTGCAATATGGTTACTTTCAATGTTGCCTTCTTCTGTAATCAGAATATCACCTTGACTTTTGAAATAATTATGCTCACTTAGAATATTCCAATCTGAAAATAGTATTTAAATGTAATTATAATTTAATCATCGAGATATTTGATTTCCATGTCACATAAGTTGATAAAAAATACCATTTAGTAAAAAAGACAGAAGGATATGACTACTTTATGCTAGAAGTGTTTATACTAATTAAAGTGCTACCCATACCTAGCATTCTAGTATCAAACACTTGTCTATCTTAACATCATTACATTAGCATTAGAGTCACATTTTCTTTAGAAATCTCAAATCCGGATAATATTATACATGTGAAAGCTCTTTTTAGCACTTGAAGCGCTCGTGGCCCCGCGGTCTCAGTGTTTTGTAAACGATCACTGAGTTACGCAACTTTCACTATGGCTGGTCCTCGGATGGGTGACCACTTTGTGGTATTTACATTTGCGAGCGTTTCCGTGCTTCGGAAGGCACGTTAAGCCGTTGGTCCCGGTTGCCAGTAAAATGGCAGTCGTTAAGCCTGGTTGAAGGCCTTATGGGCGGCTTGAAAATTTCAACAGCAGGTAGCCACAACTTGCGTCTGTCTATTTCAACACGGCAATGGGCTCACCACCTATTACGTGGGACAGGAATCCACACGGTGAAAAGTGGGCATATAATATGCCTCTGCCACCCCTTCGGGGATAAGGCGTGATGGATATTTATTTATTTATTTAAAGCTCTTTTTACAAGTTATTGTATTTATTATCTTTCTTTCTACGATGGTTTTTGATGATATAGATTTTAATAAGCAGATCGCGAATAACACTTACCAGCATTACCAGCATTACAGGAATATGCATAACGAAGGCGATGTTCTTTTGCATCAAATTGCTGTTTGTTTATTTATTTATTTACCATGTTCTATGGCTAAGAAAATAGTTTATGGCCTCTGTTTACCATTTCATAGTGAACACAGCTTTACATTTTAGTACAAATGTCAATTTAAATCCACCATTAGTAAAGATCGTAGTCTGCTATATGACCAATAAGAAGAAAGGAATTCAGCCAATAGGACGATGGACGCGTTTTCCTTGGCCGGTGAATCCGTGGCTGACAAATCTCGGGCCGCGTTTTACTGCCCGATAACAAAATAACCGGCCGGGAAAACGACGCCCGCGAATTGCCACCCCTGGAATTCATGTACATCGGTGGTGTACATGAATTCCATGGGTGGTTTTTCTCGGGCTGGGTATTCCTGGGTCGACTAATACGGAGCGATACATTTTGTAACGCGGTGGATTACGCAGCCACGTATTTCGCATCCATGGAAAAAAACACCCCTGGAATTCATGTACATGTACATGAAGTATCGGGCTGCGTAATCGCGGGACGGCAAATCACGGGCCGGGTTTTCCATGGACGGCAATTAAACACACTCGTCAGAAATATAACATACAAAGACTAATAATGGCAAGTGACATAAGTGAAATTAATATCAGTGAATGTGTTGATAGTGGTAACTGTCATACAAACGAAACCTCCCGCCGCTTAATCGAATTCTTAAAAAATAAAGAAGCGCTCGTGGCCCCGCGGTCTCAGTGTTCTGTAAACGATCACTGAGTTACGCAACTTACACTATGGCTGGTCCTCGGATGGGTGACCACTTTGTGGCATTTACATTTGCGAGCGTTTCCGTGCTTCGGAAGGCACGTTAAGCCGTTGGTCCCGGTTGCCAGTAAAATGACAGTCGTTAAGCCTGGTTGAAGGCCTTATGGGCGGCTTGAAAAAGTTCAACAGCAGGTAGCCACAACCTGCGTCTGTCTATTTCAACACGGCAATGGGCTCACCACCTATTACGTGGGACAGGAATCCACACGGTGAA
Source organism: Thumatha senex (assembly GCA_948477245.1). Taxonomy (NCBI): domain Eukaryota; kingdom Metazoa; phylum Arthropoda; class Insecta; order Lepidoptera; family Erebidae; genus Thumatha; species Thumatha senex. Next base: position 11,631,078 of record OX419743.1, read on the forward strand.
AAGTGGGCATATAATATGCCTCTGCCACCCCTTCGGGGATAAGGCGTGATGGATATTTATTTATTTATTTTAAAAAATAAAGACTTTTATGGACCTATATACAAGTACATTAAAAATACATTTCAACAAATTTAGTTCAAAAATAAAAGCAAACTTAACCTAATTCCAAAATAAGATCAGGCTAAAAGGTTTTAGGAACCAAGCTATAAAAAGAGGAAAAAAAAATGTTACAACCACAAGAACAAAAAAAAACTCGTTACAAAAGTAACTATTAGTTATTTAACGTTGTTGATTAATCCAAACACTGGCAAAGCTGTCGCAGCTAATCCGGAAATCCATCAAGAATTGAATTGCAGTGTTATCAATTATCGTTATGAGAGTTCAAGAACAAGAGTCCTGAAAAAAAAAGCGTTAGAAGTTCCTTTTGTTTACTAACACTACATTAAAAATGATATCACGAAAAGGCCAAAAAGCTGTTAATGAAGGAGTGGTTGGCAAATACATAAAGAAAGATACTCCACCAGATTTACCCAGTCAGTAATTTGTTATAAAATTCATACTTGTTTACGAAATTTTTGCATATTGACACATTCAGTCGTCTGTATCATATAGCTAATAATATCTAAGAGAATAATATAATTTTTAGTTATAAATGTGTGGACAACAAGAGATAACAAAAGACCTCGAAGCCAGCCGTTTAGCGTTAATGATGGAATATCTCAGAGCTATGAGAATAAATTTGGCAAGGCGCAAACTATGAGTGGTCATGCTGGTAAATATACTCCCAGTGAGTCAGTACCAAATTTAGCACACAGGTACAAAAGTTTATTTAAATTTTTCTGTGAAATTATACAAATAATCATATGTCATTAAATTAAACATTACTCTTGTAGGTTTGGCAGTTTGTCTACTAGTGATACAGCAAGTGCACCAAACAACTTTAATTCTCAATACATAGTAGATCCTAATGTGGTAAAATGGTTTTACAATAACTTGTGCTATACTTACTGTTCAATTTTATTCTAATAATGTATGAAAGTAAATTGAACATCATTAAACTAATAAAATTATCAGGTGACTCACTCACATAAACATCAACATCCAAAAGAAAACCATTACACCTAGAAACTAAAAAAAAAATAGGGTTTCTGCCCTCAAAATGTAAGCATCTACCAAGAATTTTCAAAATTCCACCTTTAAGGGGGTGAAATGGGTATGCTAATTTTCACACAAGTTAAGCCATTAGCATCTGGTATTCTCACATAAATAGTATTTAATTTTATTTTTAAACTTGTATAATTATGTCGCTCACTGGTTAATTGAATTGTCTGTAGTTTGGACCTGTTAGTTATAATATGTACTTAAATATCTTTAGCATAGCAGTGTCTCATTAAACTACTAATTCAATTGTTTGGAATGCCAAGCAAATACTATTTTAAGAAGTATCCCGAGCATAATGCCTGTCCTTTTTGACATAGACATATTGTCACGTCTTTATCCCCTAAGGAGTAGGCAGAGGCATACTACATTTCAATGTATGCACTTTTTATCCCACATAACAGGTGGTGAGCCCATTGTCCTTTTTGATGACACAGAATTGTTAAATAAAAGGTGTCTGAGGTTCTATTTATGCCTTAGTAAGAATTGTAGGTGTCAATATCAAATTCTTTATTTTTGGCACTTTACATTACATTCATTAGAAGAGTATTAGGAAATCACAAAATTACTATGTTGACTAAAAACCATGAAAACCTTCATAGATTGTAGTAATTGCTTTGTATCAGGGCAGCTTGTGTATGTATATAATTCGTAATTTTTATCACTAGTCCCTCGCTACTCAATTCGATGGAAACTACACAGAACTAGCAACAGAACACAGAGTTAATATTTTTAAAAAGGATTTATTAAATATAATATATGTATTAATGTTTTTAAACTTTTGCGATTGTCACTCATATTTATGATATTTTGGGTCTTATTCGCGACATATATTATTAGGTACAAAGCCTATAGGCTGGTGTAATCCGGTCAAAACGTCGGGAAGTATAAGGTAGGCTTTGTACCTAGTAATATATGTCTCTAATAAGACCCGAAATATCATAAATATACCTAGTCAGGTCATAAATTCTGTCACATGTTTAATATAAAATAATTAAAACAAGTTTATTCATTATGTAACCATTTATATACCAAAATGAACTTAACAAAACATAGATTCTTATGACAATAAAGTTTATTCAAAATGACCTCCGTGATGACGATGACGAGGTCCATGTCAATATAGGCGGCTGCCTTAATCAAGGTTGTCTTGAGTGACTCCAAATTGGGATGAGGCTTTGAGCACGCCTTTTCCTCCAAGTGTTGCCATATCTTGTAATCTAACGGACTCAAATCTGGACTGGAGGAGGGCCAGTCTTCGTGCCGGATGAAGTCGATTTCGCGCGCCGCCAGCCAGTCTTGTGTGCTCTTCGCTCTATGAGCTGGCGCCGAATCTCGTTTGAATACCCAGTGTCTGTTATTGAACATGGTATGAGAAACAGGCTCCACAAGGTTCGTCAGGACTGTATTTTGATACACAACTGCATTCGTTTTTACACCTTTCTCACAAAAATGTACCTCTGCTAAGTCCCAATAAGAAACTCCCAACCATACCATGAGCTAGGGTGGAAAATGACCTCGTTGGACACGCGGAATACGGTTGCTCGCTTCTTCACTACTGTGTGCGTTCACTTTATCATTTTGTTTGTTGTAGCTCTCTTTTACGGTAAAATTTTTTTCAATTAAAAAAGAATTTCCCGATATTTCTTTCCCGCGTACCTCTTCAACAAAGCGCGGCATCTCTTCAGTCTCAGGTCCATTAGACGAGCATTTAAACGATGTCCTGTTTTTCTTCGATATGACCGAAGCCCTAAATCTTCATTTAACACCGTTTTCACCGTGGTTCTGCTTAACCCCATCTGAAGGGCCAACAGTTTCTGCTTACGTTTGGGATTTCTTTGAATTCGCGCCTTCACAGCTTTTATCACTGCTGGAGTCCTAACAGACCGAGGGCGACCACTTCTTGACCTATCATCTACACTAGAGTCTTCATTGTATCGTTTGATGGTACGATAAACTAATCTTTTGGTTATATTAAAATTTTTCAGTATGTCAAAAATTTGAATTGGCGCGTAACCGCAACGATGCAACGCAATAACTGCAACACGGTCTTCTTTAAGCGTCCACTCCATATTTAAAAATGAGTAAAATTCTAAAAAGTATACATTTTTATTTTCATGAACAATTCGAAATTCGAATTCAATAAACTTTTTTTGGCTAGCATTTTAAAAGAAAAGCTTTTACTGTGTGACAATACTTATGACCTGACTTGGTATGTAGTATGTATTGCTGTACTGGAAATTTGTAAGTTTCTAATAATATCAGTAACATTTTTGTTTTTTACTATGATAGGCATCACATGTAACCCTCAACGAAATTGATGACTCATTCAGTCGCCAGACTAGCTACCGATATTATGGACAGCAACAGCCAGAAGACCCAATATATCAAAACCAACAGCAGGTACAAATAATCGTACTAATATTATAAATGTGAAACTTTGTGAAGATGTTTGGATGTTTGTCACTCAATTACACTCTAACCCCTGAATCAATTTGTCTGAACTTGGTATACTGATAGCGAAAATCCTGGATTCACTCATAATTTCATCCCGGGATGGTTAAAATATAGTGAAGAATTTCAACTTATTTTGGTATGGTTCGGGTAGTTCAGTGGCTAACACATTGACCTGGTTAGGCAAAGGTCAGTCAATCCCTGTCTCTACCCAATTTGTCTTTTTTCACTTTAATAAAATAATTTATGTGAAATTTAGCATACTAATTGCGTTAAAAATTTATCCATGGATTTAGAGCTTTGGCTTCACTTTCATTTGCCTGCTAAGTGCATTTTCGTTTGACTTAAAATTTTCGAAATTGTTGGGAGCAGTTGAGGTTGCTTGGGCCACGTAGATCTTGGTGGGGCCCTACCAAGATATACCCTTACATCGATCCTAAAATCGTTAACTGGTGCCTTCCCGGGGGCCGAGTCTACTATTTTCCAATAGAAAGCCGTTCTAGTTCTATTCTATAGCGGTTCTATTGCGGTTAGTCCAAAACTAGGTTAGGTAGACTAAAACTATTATATATTTCACCATCAAACGTCTCAAGCTGCAGAATAGAGACAAAATAGCTGTTTTTAGCTATCAAAATATTAATATAGACTACTAAAAATGCAAATTAAGAGCTACTTACAGGCGCTACACATGTTTATGACAGTCTATCGACCGGCCGATACAATTCTATTGGAGCGCAATTATACTAGTAGATTACAAAAACTGAATTTTTTTCTCTCGACTCTATTGAGCGACGATTTCTATTCACTTCTGATGCTATTGAATTAGTAGACTTGGGTCCCTGGAAGGAATGTGGCTACTCCCTCCCGCCCCTACTATAAGACAAGAGTAGTAATAATATTGCAAGTGTACGTCGCGTTCGAGGTGATAATCGTATGAGTTGAGGTTTATCTAATAATATAAAGCTGAAGAGTTAGTTTGTTTGGTTGAAGGCGCTAATCTCAGAAACTATTGGTCGGATCTGAAAAATTATTTTGGTGTTAGATAGCCTATTTATCGAGGAAGACTATAGGCTATATATCATCACGCTACTTCCCTGGAGAGCGGAGCAGTAGTCATAAATGACGACAAATCGGGAAAATTTCAATGCATTATTTTAGAATTTATAAGCGACGGGATTGAATAGGTGCGACGGGAGTTGGATATATGCCACGGGCGAAGCTGTGGGGGTCATCTAGTATGAAATATATAGAGTATGGCGGCTCCATTTGGGTGAGAGTAACATTGACTCCTTGCTGTGTGAATATAACAATGTTCAATTACTTGTCGGTAGTGACATTTTATATGTAAAAATCTTATATAACTCTTTATTTTCAGGTTCAACAACAAAAGCAACAGAAGTATGGCTCAAGAGAGTCTAGTATACCGAGACTGTCTTCCAATATGAGTTTGACTCCAATCCTTCATCCGCCATCCCCACATTCTATACGACTGCATAACTATAATGATTGTGAGTATTATAGTTAGTTATTTACATTAACAGATAAAAAAACTATAAAACAAGCTTTTATGGAGTTAGTTACAAATTTAAAGAAATTTAAACTGTGCGTTGTTGATAGGTAAGTACTTAGGTAACAAAAAATATGTCTAGTATTGGCCACTTATATTTGTAGGTTCTGATGAAAGTGAACTCCCATTACCACCTGGGTGGTCTGCTGACAGAACATTAAGGGGCCGACGATATTATATGGACCATAATACACAAACAACCCACTGGACTCACCCTCTCGAAAGTGTGCCACAACCGTGGCAGCGGGTTTCCACTCCACACCATGGAGTTTATTATTTCAAGTAAGTCTTATCATACATATCCAGTATGGGATAAGGCTTTCTATAGACTATATTGCTCACCAATCTTCTACTTAATATTATAAAAGAGCTGTTTGACTGACTAACGCCCAGCTGAAACTATTAAAGATACACATAAAAGTTAGAGAATAGTTTTCTTTTGTGATGTAGAGATCCATGGGAGTACCCAGGATCTGTTCCAGGCAAATCCTATTTTCCTAAGAGCATAAAGCGCTCGTAGCCCCGCTAACGTAGTGTTTTGTAAACGATCACTGTGTTAAGCAACAGTCGCTATGGCTGGTTACGGATGGGTGACCGCTTTGTGGTATTTCCATTTACTAGCATTTTCCTGCTTCGGAAGGTATGTTAAGCCGTTGGTCCCGGTTGCTAGTAACATGTTATCCAAGTTGAAAAAAATAGTTAGCTAAGTTGAAAAAAAAAAATTCAACAGCAGGTAGTCACAACCGGCGTCTGTCTATTTTAACACCGCCACCACATGAGAGAATATCTTTAATAATTAGCTTTTAAAAGTATGAGGAACAGGCTTGCCGCTGTCCTTACAGAAACAGGCTCAAGACGACGTCTTGACGTGAGAAATTCACGCACGCCTCATGATTCAACCAGCGGGATAACACCCAAATCAACCTCTAAGCAAGTGGGATAACATCAAACCATCAGACGAGGCCACGATGGTAGCCAAGTCTGCCACAAAATCTAGGACATTATTCCGAGGAGTTACCTGGGGTGCCTGGCGTTAAACGTCGTATATACATCACACACAACATCCTTGGGGATTATATCACAGGGATATCCACACGTAAAAAATGCTATTTCAAAAGTTCCTTCTGAGGGCCTACGGCAGAACGGTTTAGGACGTGTTCGTGGCAGAATAACATATAGCCCTAACAAATTTTTATGTAGACGACCATGAATCAATCAAATCAGCCTATGGCAGTCTACTGCTGGACGTAGACGGTAGGCCCTAATCACACGCTCCTGTGCCTTTCGCATCTATCTTTTTAAGAACATCTAGAAGTTATTCTTTTTACTTTTATCGACAAAAGTTGAGGACCTGAACTGAATCCAGGGGTGGCAGCTGCCCCCCTCTGCCCCCCCTCCTGGGTACGCCCATGTAGAGATCCACTAAGAAATTTCCGGAATTCATCCTCTACGGGGGTTAAGAGGACGTGGCAATTTAAGTACCTACAAGAGTTAAAAAATATTAGCTATTATCTTCAAACTCGGCAAAATAATATGTTTCTATAAAAATAAATAAATGATATTTGAAACTGATGAATGGTTAAATTAAAGGTGTGGTGCAACGCGAAGTAGAAGTATGTCATGGCAAAGCAGGGATATACAGCTTTAGTTCTTGTATGGTTTTTAAACTTTATTCTGCTTTATTGCTAGCTCCACTGGGTTGATATTATCTTGAATCGCTTTGCTACCTGCCAATTTGTAAAGAAAGAGCGCTGTCTCCCTATGAAAACGGCCATGTCGTGTTATGATTTAATTTTTGCGACGTATACGTAACACTATAAATTAGGAGCGATACGATGTTAATGAAACATAATAGTCATTTGACTCATTTTCACACAGGAGCTTAATAGTGTGCTATTTATTCTTTAAATATTGTTGCAGTGAAATAACACATCAGACTACATATGCCCATCCATGCCTGGTGGGTGGTTGCTATTTAGTGAGCCCTTATGTACCCACTCTTGTGCCGCCTTACCTACTTGAGGAGATCCCTCATTGGCTGATTGTTTATTCAAACGGTAAGGAATACAAGAAAGATATAACGTCTTTAAAATAATTATACAATTATTTTTATAAGGCTATTAGTAGAAAACTTTCACATACATTTTTATTAAAGAGAAAAAAGACAACTTGGTTCAGAACCTGGGATTGAACCCGTGACCTTTGCCTAACCAGGGCAATGTTCTCGCCACAGAACTACCGCTACCAGAACCGTACCGAAACAATTTAAAATTCTTCACTATATTTTAATCTACTATTGGGACTTTACAGAGTTTGGTGTAACTATTCCGCATACTCCTCAGCGGGCAGATCCCAAACCAATGGAGACTGAGTATTATTACTCCAGTCTTCAAAGGTAAGGGGTCAGTGCAGGAGTGCGGGAGCTACCGCGGTATTAAGGTGATGTCCCACACCATGAAGATCTTCGAGAGGATTATAGACTCTCGGATCCGGCAGGAGTGCACTCTCTCGGAGTGTCAATATGGGTTTCGCCCTGGTTATGGGATCACGGACCCTGTTTTTGCCCTGAGGGTTGTCGCAGAGAAATACAGGTCGAAGAACACGCCTCTGCACTGTTTGTTTCTAGACATGCAGAAGGCCGTCGACTGTGTTCCTCGTGCGATGATCTGGTGGGCACTGCGGTCCAAAGGGGTTCCAGAGGTCTATATTGACACTATCCGGGACATGTACTGTGACTCCGATTCAATGGTTCGGACTGCTGTTGGCGACACGAAACCCTTCCCCATCACCGTCGGGGTACACCAGGGTTCGGTCCTTAGTCCGCTTCTGTTCAGTGTAATATTAGACGAATTGTCGGACAGCATCAGAAACCCACATGAGCAGCCTCCATGGTTGCTCATGTATGCTGACGATATTGCGCTGGCAGACGCGGACAGGGGCAGATTGGTGCGACGTGTAAAGGCATGACAGGAGACGCTTGAGAACGGCGGTCTGAAACTAAATGTGGCGAAGACCGCGATGGACCGCGTGAGAAACTCTCGCATCCGCGGCAGCCTTCACGTCCGTGACATTGCAGACAAGTTGCAAGAGTGTCGCCTTCGTTGGTATGGTCACGTCTTGCGGCAACCGCCGGGCTACGTAGGTAACAAATGTCTGGCCATGTCAGCCCCGCCGGGTCCCGTTAAAAGGGGAAGACCCAAGAAGTGCTGGCTTGACGTCGTAAGGGATGACATGCGTGCCAATGGTCTCACTACAGGGGATGCCGAAGACCGTGCGAAATGGAGGAGAAAATGTAGGAAAGCGGACCCCGGGCGTCGCGAGACGCAACTAGGACAGACGCTCGGATGATGATGATGGTGTAACTATTCTGGTCTTGGTCATTGCTGTACATTCTGCTCTACAGGTATCACAGTAATCGAAATACGGATGGGATTAGTCACAAATTCGTTGATTCAATGAAACACTGAAGTCAAATGGGCTTTACAAGCTAACAAAAAAAAATGTGCACCTTTCCTTACACACAGCCTTCGTTTTATCTTCTACCTCAAAAGAATAAACTATTGATATGAATATGTTTTGACTTACAGCTGACCAGGAGCTTGACCACAAACTTCGTTGGAATATGTTCAGGCTTAGTGAACTGGATTGCTATTCTGACATGTTAACACGACTTTACAAGCAAGAGCTACAACTTATTGTTATGAAATATGAACAATACAGGCAAGTATTTTACCTGCCTACCTTCATGTACTGGGGCGCCACTTCAGATTCTTGACGCCATTTCGCGCAGAACATCATCTAACGAGGTTAGGAGTCAGATGTTAATCCAAACAAAACCGAAAATATTTGCTCATTTGCCCCCAATCAGTTAAAAAGTAACAATTGTAATCGACCAATTGAGTCAGTCTAGAGATGATTATGAACATGCTCATGGAGAGACTAAGGGCCTTATTCCAGAACGTTTCTCAATACTCAATCGACGCTTGAGGCTAGTTTTTACCTTATAAATACTACTCTCAAGTGTTTCTTGGATATTGATAAACATTCTGGAATACGGCCCTAAGGTGATGACTGGTGACTCTCACCTTTTGTTTTAACACCAAGGTATAAGACATGTATTTTACAAATTATATGCAATGGTTACGTTTTTTGTTCTCACTTTAGAACTTGTATTAAACTTGTTGAATCAGGTGATTCACATAAACGAAACAATGTTTGAAACATTTACAGTACATGTATAGAACAAATAATTCTACAAGTTTGGTTATTGACAAGCATTCTACAAGTTTTGTATAAAACTAGCAAAATACTTGTTTTTTGGTGTAAATTAAGTCAGCATGTCTAGTTTACTGTTAGAAGGAACGCTTATGAACATTCTTATGCAGATAGTCAGAGAGAACCCCAGGCTACTAAATACCCGATAACTCACTTCCACCAGAGTGCTGATTGGCAGGGCCATGTTATGGCTCCAGCCAATAATGCCTGCAACTTGGTGTACTAGCTAATATCACTGGCCAGCCAGTATCTATATACTTTTCTATTGCAGATCTGCTGTATTGCAAGAGATTGAAAGGCGACGACATGCTGCTATTACATATCATACACACTCAAACTGCTGATATTGTAATATTTGCCCTTATCACTGTGATCTTACAAAATAAGTTTTGTAAAAACTAGGCTAAGAATTGAGGGGAAGAATTAATTAGAAAACAGTTTGAAAGCTACAGGGTAATTTAATAATTATATACCTACATTTTAGTGTCAAACCCTTAAAAAGTAATTGTTACTACATAGATTGATCATGTGGGACTGCTCTGTTGTCCAAATGGAATCCCAAAATCCAAGATACAATTATTTCTCCATAGCTCTAGAAACGGTGCATAGCTGATGCAGTTTGTTATGGAACTCATAAGGTGACCTGTTTGATTTTGGAGCCCATGTCTGTAGTTTGACCATCCATGGCAGTCTAATTCACACCACTGCTGTCCAAATTGAAACTGACCCAAAGCATCTTATCATCTCAGAATTAACAATTACCACCAATGATGTGTAGGTTAGTAAAATTGATTACATAGCCTTTCTGAACTTAGGCATGTTACACCTTTGTCCACTTAGACCATTGTTATTTAAATAAGTATATTCCATATATTTTATTACCGAAATGATCAAGACATATTTTGTAAGTAAAAAGTGCCTTAAATTCAAAATAAAAAGTAAATATTTTTATGTTTTTATTTACATCTATAACTGTTTAATAAATAATAAGATACTTTCTTCGTAATCAGTAGGTGCTGTTTGTTTCTGTTTTGCTTTGCTCCTTCTCTACCTGTCCTTCTACAATATCATATTCATCTACTTTTGTTAATCCTGATATCCTGTAGACCTTAGCATTCTTTATACCCAATGTACTTGCCCATGCTTGACCTATAAATAAAAAAGTTGTTATAAGATTCTATTATAAATTGAAATTTGTAAAATACTAAACATCATATTCACCAGGTGGGGTGGTCTGTTCTTCGTCACTTTTAAGACCATAATAAGTAGCCCAGTCACTTTTCCCTTTGTAAGCACTGTAGGCGACTATACCGAATGCATTCCATGCTAATAATCCATAAGCTATACTAAGGCGACGTTTCCATAGAACAGCAGTATCTTCAGGAATAGGTTGGGTTCGTTTTCGGACAAATTTGTGCCACCACTTATGGATCATTTTTAAAAACTAAGGTCCTTTACTTTACATATTGTGTTAAAATTTTGTTGTAGAATGCCAGAAACTTCTGGTGTAATTATTATATAACCCGTAAAATAATTTAGCGAAAACTAATTTAAAATTTAGGTTATTCTTTTTTTTTGTTCTTGTCGCGATACTATTGCTCCGCCAATAACTCAGTGTGGATTTGGTAGGGGTTTAGTAAGTCGGTCCACTTAGGTACGATCCAAGTTTTGTGAGTGTACAAGGTAAAAGATAAAAATTTGGTAACTAAGGCCGAAATGTTCAACGGTCAAGTTTAGTGTTGAAGTACATGTAACAAGAAAAAAAAGACAACATTAAAGCACACGAGTTAGTTATTTAGAGCAAACACAATGTTCTAGAAATTTAGGTTATAAATTCGTTTTTTTTATAGTTGTTTGCGCCCATCTTGGGCAGAAAAGGAAACTTAGTCCATACAGCCTAGTCTTCAGTATTTATTATTTTCTTTTTTTAGTCGTTTGTCGATGTCAAGTCCTCAGTCCTAGGTCCTAGTCCGTGCTCCAATAAGGCAGTGGATCCCTTATTGCAGCTCTCTATGGAAATTTGGCACTATCACAAACAACACCGCTATTCATTGCAATATATCACTTTCTTTAACTAATGCACTTCCGAACTCTTTATGTATAATATTCCACCATTATTAAACACAAAAACACGAATTTTACACTAGTTTTTGAAAATAATATACGACAAACGTGCGTCACTGCTCATCTTCGCGCCAAAACTCCGTTATAAATTCGTTTAAAAATATTTTGTAAGATTTTTTTTAAGTTGTCTTCGCCCATCTTGAGCAGGCAAAGGAAACTTAGTCCATACAGCCTATTCTTCAGTATTTATTTTTCTTGTTATTATGTTTTAGTCCTGTCTAGTCGTTTGTCGATGTCAAGTCCTCAGTCCTAGGTCCTAGTCCGTGCCCCAATAAGGCAATGGATCCCTTATTGCAGCTCTCATTGGAAATTTGGCACTAACACAAACAACACCGCTATTCTTTGCAATATATCACTTTCGTTCACTAATGCACTTTTCCGAACTCTTTATGTATAATATTCCACCATTATTAAACACAAAAACACGAATTTTACACTAGTTTTTGAAAATAATATACAACAAACGTGCGTCACCACTCGCGTTGGCGCCAAACCTCATATTTTGTAAGAATCGCACAGATAGATGTGACAGGACAGTTTTTTGTTATTTGTCTTTGACAATCTTGGTCAGACAAAGGAAACAGTCCATACAGCCTTGTTTTTAGTATTCATATTCTTCTTATCGTCCTTTGTGGATGTCGAGTCTTCAGTCCTAGGTCCTGTGTTATTACCCTAGTAAAGCAGACGAACCCTTTACTAGAGCTTTCAATGGGGAATCACAAAGAACACCGCTATTCACTGCAACATTTCACTTTCCTTCCCTCATGCACATTTTCGAACACTTTATGTATCATTGTTATCTATCAAATCTAATCTACAATTGTTAAACACAAAATCACGAATTATATTCTAGTTTTAGAAAATACAATACTGCCGTATTGTGCGCATGGTCAAGAATTGGCGCCAAACTTCTGTGACAGGACAGTTGACAATATAAAATGACAGTGACTTTTTACGTTCCACATTGAACGGGCCAAGATCATACTATACTTTATTTTCTCTGTTCATTAAGCTTCTATTTTAAATTAAAATAAAATAAAAATAAATATCCATCACGCCTTATCCCCGAAGGGGTGGCAGAGGCATATTATATGCCCACTTTTCACCGTGTGGATTCCTGTCCCACGTAATAGGTGGTGAGCCCATTGCCGTGTTGAAATAGACAGACGCAGGTTGTGGCTACCTGCTGTTGAACTTTTTCAAGCCGCCCATAAGGCCTTCAACCAGGCTTAACGACTGCCATTTTACTGGCAACCGGGACCAACGGATTAACGTGCCTTCCGAAGCACGGAAACGCTCGCAAATGTAAATGCCACAAAGTGGTCACCCATCCGAGGACCAGCCATAGTGAAAGTTGCGTTATTTTAAATTATCATCAAAATGTTAATATCAAATTCCGGGGTCGCTGTCCTACTATCCTCTCTTCACTTTTCACGGTTTCAGCATCTCACGTTCCTGCATCTACTACCATTACTTATATTGATTTCGCCATTTGACTGTATAGGATGTTTTCGTGGTTCGTTGATACGTCGAACCTATATTAATACGACTCCTACTATATTTGATGCGTTTATTGATATCTGTACTTGGTATAATAATGTAATTACAATAAGAGAACAATCTCTACAAGTCGGCGTACGCGTACAGATCTTAGCATAGGTTAACCTAAGTAACATAATCACACATAATCAAACGTATCTCTGTCTACGTAATCAATCAAAGGCCAAGAACCACAGATAATCTATTAGGTACTCATTCACAGATTATCTACCTCGACTCTAGTAGCGAGATTGGGCACTAAACGTCATGTCGCCACAACTGCTTTGATGGTATATTAATAGTGCATACGATTACCGTGTTAAGGTCTCGGAATGGAACAAATATATGAGTTATCTACGATTTTTAGATTTATTTATAAGTTCTCAAAAAACTCCTTTCACACATTTACATGTCGCACCAACCTACTTTACCACGAGCGGCTGCTCATCATGACTATCTCTGAACTCCGTGGCACTCATAATCTCGTCGTTTAACAATAACGATTGAAAATGTACCCGATATTTTGACATATTTGATCACTGCTCCGCGCCTCCGCTCTCCTTAGTAGTAGCGTGATAATAGGTATAGTCTTACTAGATAAATGGGCTACCCAAAACAAAAAGAATATTTCAATTCGGAGAATAGTGCGTAATCAAACAAACACAAAACTCGTCATCTTCTGGGTAATGATAATTTTGCAGTGCAGATATAATAGATCCATGGTCCAATAACAAGCGAGGAACGTATTCTGACACTGCGAGATGGTAGGTATAGGTACTCCTGCCGGAGTCGGATAATATTTTCAAAGAGTTATGTCATAATGTGGGAAATAACGTCGATAATTTTCGTACTCCTGTAAACAATTTATAATTATTTGACTACAAATCCGATGAAATTACTAGTTATCTAATCTTATCCGTTTCAGTACTAGACACTGTACTGATACGATTACGGGGGGACTCTCAACATGTCTAGAATAGGTACTGATAAAAGGGATGCTTACGGTCATGTTAATGTAGATAGTCAGGCTCAGGCTACCAATTCCCGGATAACTTATTGAGAGTATTTAGGTCACACTTCCAACAGATAGACATTCGATTCCTTCACTTTGAAGAGTTAAGTTAAGTATCCGTTGAAAGTACCTACTTTTGAATATATAAAATAAACAGCGTGCAAAGTACGCTACGAAATTTGCCAAGACAGTTGGGTTTTAATTAAAAACAAAGTACCCAGTAATCAGACATTCAACAAACTGGTTTGAAGTTTATATATGGTGCTTATCATTATTAACATATCGATCAATAACAATAAATATCTTAATTTTGCATAGACCATTTTAACGGCGCTTACAAAATGTCATACATAATTTAAATATTTAAAGTGGTCACCGATTCGGAACGCGGCTCATCTGAGTAGAACCGTAATAATAGAATCTCAGGATGGCTTTTTTTGTTTACAATTGAATATTATTTCACAATCATACAACTTTAATCAATCAAAGCAGCCTATAGCAGTCCACTGCTGGACGTATAATAGGAATACAAAAACCATCCAACCGCGTTGCTCTGTCCTTCTCTATGAATACATCAACGTCAACTCGCTTTTTATCCTCGCTCTGAGGTTTTCATTTTCTGGACTTTTATATAAATATTTTAATATTTTTTTAATATGTTGTGCAGAATTAAAAATCATAAAACTGTTTACCTCATGTAAGTTTTACCTAATTCAGTGTTAAGCATCTCTGTAGTCCAGTGGCGTAACTATACCTACTATCTGAAGCCTGAGGTAAAATCTTTGGATGGGGCCCGAGCTCCCAGTAAAAATCGACACATTGTAATTTAATTTTAATGAGCCGCAAGTAGTTACCAAACCCTGCCAAATGCCTGTAACATTGTTTGAAAAAAGTTCAACAGCAGGTCGCCACACTGTACCTGTCCATTCAGCACAGCAATGGTCTCACTACGTGTTACGTGGGATTCAGTCCCACGTAGCATGCTGCAGGCCTCTGCCACTGAGTGTCACCCCTTCGGGGATAAAGGCGTGAGTGATTTTTGTTGAATGGTACAAACCATTTAGTAAAGGCAAGGCACCTATTGGGCTTCCATATGTTTGCAAGCGCGCTAGTTCATGGTCATCAAGCATGGAAGTCGGTGAGCTAACTACAGCGGTACCGCCTCAAAATTCAACGCTTTGTACAATTCTAAAAAAAAATAAGTTGAATTCAAACAGAACGAGGTGCATTCTCAACGCGATTAAAATCTGTACTAATGGAGATCAAGCATGAAGCATGTGATCCATGTGGATGGCTCGCAAACGCTTGCCACAAGCTTTGTTTGATATGTGCAGAAAAAACCGAAACTCGATCGAATCGACGACAAGTGACTGCAGGCCTACGCAAGCCAAGCCAATGTCGGATCCAGGCGCTTGAACTTGAGGAGGCTTGTCGACGATTGGCAAGCGTGTACCTAGACGTAGCATAAGGAATAACATGAATGCAGCCGACCTACTTCAAGGAAAGCTGCACAAAATGGTTCCTAATTATTAAGGCGTAATTATAAAGGCGTGACGCCTTTATCCCCGAAAGGAGTAGCAGAATCATAAAAGTGCCCACATTTAACGGTGGGCATTTTTGTCCCACCAGGTGGTGAGCCCATAGCGCCTTGTGGAAATGGACAATCGCAGGTTGATCGCAGGTTGTGGCAACTTATGTTGAAAAATTTTCAAACATCCCATAAACTTGGCATAACGACTGCCATTACTGGCTAATGGAAATGCTCGTAAATGGACATGTCACAAAGCGGTTACCCATCCGAGGAACCCAGCTCAGCGCCTCGATAAGCCCTTGTGTCCATAACCTGTTTACGGAGCCGGCTATCCATTAGGAATAGTTCTATCATGCTTCTCTTTGACTTACATCTCCGCGTATACATATGAATTTATTTGTGGTTGAACATTGTGTTCGCCACAAACAAATCCTTTTTCTTACAAAATGCCATTATAAGCTTGCCAGCGTCGTTCAAACATTTGTGCCCATACTTCCCGAGTACCTACTGACTCAAATCCATAGCTTGCGGAAACCACCCCATCAATTGTCTTGTCAAAAGTCTCCACACACTATAAGTCTTTCATTTCCTTCTACCACATTTAGAGCTTCTCTCATACTCTCCCAGTA
The DNA here is from genome assembly GCA_948477245.1 of Thumatha senex. Classification (NCBI taxonomy): domain Eukaryota; kingdom Metazoa; phylum Arthropoda; class Insecta; order Lepidoptera; family Erebidae; genus Thumatha; species Thumatha senex. Next base: position 11,647,367 of record OX419743.1, read on the forward strand.
GTCCTCTAGCTTAGATAATCGCGTTCGACGAAGATACTAGCGCGTAAACAGCCACCTTCGTCAAACCAAGTTTTAAACGGATCCAGAGAATTCTAGGACCAACCAGTTTCTACTACCTTGACATACCGGGGACCAATCGCGAGGACAACAAAAGAAGGTGCGCTAGCACCCAGGGAACTCTAAGACTTCGCTGCCCTTGCGCTTAGTCTCTGTCAAGCACACTGCATCTAATTTTCTTTCATAACATCCATCATTCATCTTCTCTTCCATTCCTCCTCTATATTCCACGCAGCTAACATGTACCCCGTTCTCCACTTCCCGTCGTGTCGGGCCGCGCGTGTAGCGTGGTGGTCCCCTACGCCGATCTGGCACACACTCTTCGCACCAGTGGGGACAAACTGGTGCGCGTCACCTCGGGGGCACGCCCTAACATAGTTCGCCCTTGTGGTGCTCGTGTTGGAGTAGAATTGCAGCCTTAGCTGGCAGGGATGGCGAAAGGCACGCTTACTACGCACGCTACTCTTCATTCTTATTCATTCTTTCATTAATTTCATTATTTATTTGCTGCCTATACGTACGTACTTATACTCGTACCTTTACTGTTTATACGTTACTATAATGCAGAATATTAATAATTATAACTTAGGTATTATAATTTTTTGTAATGAAATTGCAACTTGGGGATGAAGAGTAGAAGCGTGCACGTCGCCATCCCTGCCAGCTACGGCTGCAATTCTACTCCAACACGAGTGCCACCAGGGCGAATACTGCTAGGGCGTGCCCCCGAGGCGACGCGCACCAGTTCTTCCCCGCTGGTGCGAAAAGTGTGAGCGAGAGCGACGTAGGGGACCGCCACCCTACACGCACGGCCCTACACGGCGGGAAGTGGAGGATGGAGTGCAGGGTAGCTGCGTGGAATGTTAGGGGAGGCATGACAGATAAGATTAATGAGTTGATGAATGTTATGAATGAGAGTAAGTTAGATGCAGTGTGCTTGACAAAGACCAAGCGCAAGGGCAGCGAAGTCTTGGAGCTCCCGGGTGGGATGCTCGCGCTTTGGTCTGGAGTACCATAGAGCGAGCATGGCAGTCGGGGGGTTGATATTTTGCTGTCCTCGCGATTGGCCTCCGGTATGTATGAGTACAAACTGGTAGGTCCTGGAATCCTCTGGATCCGTGTAAAACTTGGTTTGACGAAGATTTTCCTGGTAGCTGCTTACGCGCCAGTATCTTCGTCGAACGCGAGTGAGCTAGAGGATTTCTGGGAGAGTATGAGAGAAGCTCTAAATGTGATAGAAGGAAATGAAAGACTTATAGTATGTGGAGACTTGAATGGATGGGTGGGTACCGCTCGCGATGGTTTTGAGTCGGTACTCGGGAAGTATTGGGATAAAGGGTGAACGACGCTGGCAAGCTAATACTGGCATTTTGTAAGGAAAAGGATTTGTTTGTGGCGAACACAATGTTCAACCACAAACAAATTCATATGTATACGAGGAGATGTAAGTCAAGGAGAAGCATGATATATCTATTCCTAATGGATAGTCGGCTCTGTAAACAGGTGATAGACACAAGGGTTTATCGAGGCGCTGAGCTGGGATCAGACCACTACCTAGTCATAACTAGGATTAGGGGTCTGTTCGCGGGTTGGCGTCATCGTACCGAGTGTCCTGAGCTTGAGCCGACTTATGGCATCAAAAGCTGGAAGCTGCAGGATGCATCCATTAGGGATAAATATAATGAAAGGGTAGCCGAAAAGCTTGGCGACGTCAATGTAAGCAGTGAGAATGTGGAAAGTGTGTGGCAGAACCTTAGGGATAGTATGATAAATGCCGCTGTGGAAGTGTGTGGAGAAACGAAAAGAGGCAGTAGTAATAAGCGTGATGCATGGTGGAATGAGGAAGTCAAAGAAGCAGTTCGAATGAAGAAGAAAGCATGGCTAGACTACTTAGCCTCGCGAAATGATTTTAATATGAAAGAGAGATACAAGCTGCAGAAAGTTAACACGAAGGCACTGATAGAAGAAGTTCGTGAAAGGTGCAGAATGAAAGTGGATGAAAAGTTGTCGTCCAATTTCCGGGATAATGCTAAGCTCTTCTGGAAAGAGGTAGGCAACACCCGGAGTTGTTCGGCAATCTGCAGTATGAATAAAGTGCTTAGTGTGTAAATGCCGCTGTGGAAGTGTGTGGAGAAACGAAAAGAGGCAGTAGTAATAAGCGTGATGCATGGTGGAATGAGGAAGTCAAAGAAGCAGTTCGAATGAAGAAGAAAGCATGGCTAGACTACTTAGCCTCGCGAAATGATTTTAATATGAAAGAGAGATACAAGCTGCAGAAAGTTAACACGAAGGCACTGATAGAAGAAGCTCGTGAAAGGTGCAGAATGAAAGTGGATGAAAGGTTCTCGTCCAATTTCCGGGATAATGCTAAGCTCTTCTGGAAAGGGGTAGGCAACACCCGGAGTTGTTCGGCAATCTGCAGTATGAATAAAGTGATTAACAATGACGTCCTAACAGACCAAACTGACGTCGTGCAGAGATGGAGTGAATATTATGGAAAGATGTATGCAAGAAAAGACATAGATGCCACATCGGGAAGTGGAGCTCACTTCGATGCTTCGGATCCCGATGTCATTGAAGTCATTAGTATGAAAGAAATGGAACAAGCGATAAGAAGTATGAAATGTGGTAAGGCTGCGGGAAAAGACAGAGTTACTGCTGAGATGATCAAGTACGGTGGGTCGCGTGCCTGGGACACTCTATGTATGTTATGCAACTTGTGCTGGCGGACGGGTGAGGTCCCGGATGACTGGCGAGTAGCAGTTGTAGTACCTATTTACAAAGGGAAAGGCTCGCGCCTAAACTGCTCCAGCTACAGGGCGATCAGCTTGGTCAGCTTAGCTAGTAAGGTGTATGCAAAGGTTATAACGGCACGAATACAAGAAAAGTCTGAAAGGTATTTATGGGAGGCTCAATGCGCATTCCGACGTGGAAGAGGTTGCATGGATCAAGTGTTTTTTCTCCGCATGATCGCGGAAAAGTTTCTAGCTGTTAGCCAGAAGGTTTTGTGTGCTTTTGTGGATATAGAGAAAGCATTTGATAACGTTGTGAGAGAAACGCTGTGGGACTTGCTGCCCGGATATGGTGTGGACGGCTCGCTACTGCGGGCAATACAGACGCTTTATAGGGACTATAAGGCTTGCGTGCGAGTAGGGGGGGAAGTGTCACCTCTATTTGATGTCTGTACAGGCGTCAAACAGGGATGTGTCATGTCCGCCTGGCTGTTCATAGTTTATCTGGACAGTTGCCTGCAGAAGTTGAAAGATTTTAATATGGGTGTGAATTTGGGTGACTTTACAGTAAACTGTCTGCTGTACGCTGATGATGCGGTGCTCATGGCCTCATCAGAAGCCGACTTTCAGGCATTAGTCACTAATATGAAAGAGAAGTGTGAAAGTAAGGGTCTTCGCTTGAATGCAAGTAAAACTAAGGTTCTAGTATTTGAAAGAGGTGACGTACGAACTAAATGCGAAATTAGGAACCAGGAACGTCTAGAGCAAGTGAATAAAATTGTGTATTTAGGAAGTATGTTTAGCGCGGATGGAAGATGTGATTCGGATGTAGAACGGCGAGTAGCTGCCGGAAACAAAGTTAACGGTGCTTTGTCCCAGTTAGTAAAGCGCCAAAGCATCGTAAAAGAAGCACGCATGCCGATTCATAACGCAGTGCTAGTGCCAACTTTGCTTTACGGTAGTTAAACCTGGGTATGTCAGCAGATGCATGAAAGTAAATTGAATGTAGTGGAGATGCGATCACTTCGAAAATTGTGCGGCGTTACCTTGGCCGACCGAATACGTAACGAAGTGATACGCAATATGGCAGGTTTGAATAAAAGTGTCTGCGTTAAGCTGGAAAAGGGCGTGCTCCGTTGGTTTGGACACGTCCAACGAAAATGAGTGAGGAACGATTGACGAAGAATATATATTGTTCAAAAGTAGAGAGTAGAAGGAGTCAGGGTAGGCCGAGACTTACATATGAAGACCACGTGAGCAGATTGCTCAAAAACGGAAAGGTCAAAAGCACTCGGATACCCAGACGTGCGTGTATGAAGCGATTGATGAATCTCGAAGAAGCGAAAGAAGTATGTATGGATCGCGAAGCCTGAGATCTGTCCTCTCTGACTACCCCGTCAGGGATACAGCGTGAAGATAGTTAGTTAGTTAGTTTAGAAATTGCAACTTACAATAATGGATACGAAGGAATGAAATAATGCATACGGTGAAAAGTGTGCGTAGGTATAGTATGCCTCTGCCACCCCTTCGGGTATAAAGGGATTTTTACGCGTTTACCCGCCGTCATTCCTACTGCGGGGGCAGCAGGAACGGTGTGTCTTGGGGACTCCGGGCCCTTGGGGCCGTCCACTAAACCCTGCGGTTTTCCGCCTAATTCCCAACCGGGTCACTGGATAGGCCTGAGGGCTATTCACGGCGACTCGGCTGAGGGAATGCCCCAATATGAGGCTCTTCTCGGAGGCTAGATGTGCTGCCCACCCCCGAAGATGTCCTGGAGATTAGCCTGGGCCCGCTTCGAGCCGTCCTCGACGTCCTTCTGAGAACCGAGGGGGTGGAGAGCGATTGAACGGGCACTTCAAGGCACGAGGGGTGCCAGCCGCCAGAAAGCCATTATGAACGGGGTCTCTCAACCTTCCGTCCACGGCCGTAAACTAGTCGGGGGCGCACTGGAGCTCCGCCCGGCGTCGCCTCGAAATTGCCAGCGGTACAGTAGCGTGCGTCCTGCTCGCTTCCGCATCCGCAGCTCCTCTCTTTTTGCCGCTATCACCTCGCTGGCGAAGGAGGCGACGACGGCCCAACACAGACGGCTGCAAGCCATGGCTCGCACTACGGCCTGTAGCGATAGATCCAACCAACCCTATGCTGCCCGTGAGGGCATTTCGGGGCTCGTCCCAAGCCGTACACACGGCGAGCAAATGCTCAGCCGTGTCCACGACCCCGCTAGGACAGTGAGAAGCAAAAACAATATAAAATTGTTACTTTATGAATTTTGCATAATTGTCGTCATCTTTTGCTTGTTATTAGTAGGTACATACCCTAGAAGACCCTACCCTAGCGAGAGCCCGCGCGGCATTGTACCTAGCTGTGAGAGTGGATCTCTATCTGAGATCTGCACCACGAGAAATTGAGCGATTGCATTGGATTTCGTTGAGACTCGACACGCGTGTGACACCACTACGTGTGCTGTTTCTCTCCAGTCGACCAGGTATACCTAGGTGAAACAGTTACGTGTCCTAGTCATAGAATCAAGTGATCGAGTAGGTTGTCTCACTCTATAGACTGTGGTGCTGCCTGGCATTTAGCCGCATTCTTGGTAATATGTAGTTAATAAGGAGTGGAAAAGGCATAACCCTCTAGCGTGCTATGGAAGACTCGCTGCGTGCCGGAGATCTCAGAATAAGGTCCTCCATGAGCGCGAGTCTGAGGACGACGCACGGTATTTTATGTATAGCGTGGCAAGGCTGGTAGATTTCCGAACGCTAACACAACGATGGCTCCCAATCCAAGGTGCACTCAGAACTGACTGACTGACTTAAACACGTATTTATAAGCAATTGATGTCGATAAAAGGCCCGTCACAAGTGTGGTCTTCCATAATATACAGATGATTATAATGCAAAAAGAGGAGAGTTAAACTCATCAAAGTGATGTGGTACCTTTGCTCATTATTTAAGTATTAGTTAGTATGGAGTATTCCAAAGAAGGAAGGATTGTTTGATGGAATTGGTATTAATATGTTATGGCATGACAATTACTTACCAACCATAGTACAAATCTGCCATGCTTATTGAGCAAATTGATCATAAAGCAAGGTCGAAGGTCAACCGGCTGACAGTGTTCGCGTTTCAGGGTGATATTATACTGGTGTTAACATTTGTACTACTCTGAGCATGGTACGGGCGAATTCGCGTTCAGACTTGCAGTATTTGTTCATTACCTAAGTATGGCTTTAATATTCTCATAAAAGCATGTTTTGTAGAGGAAAGTGAAATACGAGGGCGGGTCAATAAGTCCGTAACTTTTTGAATAAAACACAGTTTTTTTGATTAAAAAATCATCTTATTTTTCAACGTAGTCTCCCTTGAGCTCTATACACTTTGTCCACCGCTTCTCCAATTTTTTAATCCCTTCCAAAAAATAAGATTTGTCGAGGTCCTCAAAATAGGTCTTTGTTTGTGAGATGATTTCATCATTCGAGTCAAATCTTTTTCCATCAAGCCATTTCTTCAGGTTTGGAAACAAGAAGTAGTCACTCGGAGCCAAATCTGGAGAATAGGGCGGATGAGGGAGCAATTCATAGCCCAATTCATGGATTTTTGCCATGGCAACTGCAGATGTGTGCACCCTTGCATTGTCTTGGTGGAAAAGAACTTTTTTCTTGGCCAAATGAGGGCGATTTTTTTTAAATCGTCATTGAATCGGCCCAATAAGTTGGCATAATATTCTCCATTGATTGTTCTTCCTTTTTGAAGGTAGTCAATGTGGATTATCCCGCGTGCATCCCAAAAAACAGTCGCCATGACTTTATTGGCTGACAAACCCACTTTGGCCTTCTTTGGCGCCGATTCACCCTTAGAAACCCACTGTTTTGACTGTTGTTTGGTCTCTGGTGTGTTGTGGTGGATCCACGTTTCGTCCACGGTTACAAAACGGCGAAAAAACTCCTCCATATTGCGGTTAAACAACGCCAAACCCTCCTGTGAAGTTGTTACACGATTGCGTTTGTGGTCGACTGTGAGCAAACGCGGCACCCATCTTGCGGAAAGCTTTCTCATGCCAAGTGATCATTCAAAATTGAAACCACTGAACCATGCGAGATCCCTATGGCTTCCACAATCTCTCGCACTTTCAATCTTCGGTCGGCCAAAACCATATCGTGAATTTTTTCGATTGTTTCGGGTGTAGACACCTCAACTGGGCGTCCAGGACGTTCGGCATCTTCAGTGCTTGTACGGCCACAACGAAACTCAGTAAACCACTTTTTCACCATTGAAATCGATGGTGCAGAGTCCCCATAGTATTTATCAAGCTTAGCCTTGGTTTCGGTAATGGTTTTTTTTCGCAAAAAATAATGCTTAATAAGCACACGAAATTCAATTTTTTCCATTTTCTTCTCAGATTGCTGGGTAGTCTGATAAAAATAGCTGCCAAACACAAACTAACTGACGCAGTAAGTTCAAATTTTGACAGGAGTCGACTAAAAGATGCCTGTTGACAGGAGCAGTGTTTCTTTTTCAGTAAAGAGGTCAGAAGTTCAAAAAGTCACGGACTTATTGACCCACCCTCGTATAAACACAGGGAAAATCTATAGGTACTAATATTATAAAGCTGAAGAGTTTGTTTGTTTGTTCGGTTAAACGCGCTAATCTCAGGAACTACTGGTCGGATTTAAAAACTTTTTTTGTGTTAGATAGCCCATTTATCGAGGAAGGCTATATATCATTACGCTACTACACTGCGGAGCAGAGCAGTAGTCATAAATGTCGACAAATCGGGCTAATTTTTATGCATTATTGTAGAAATTATAAGCGACGGGATTAAAAAGGTGCGACGGCAAGTCGAAATATTCCACGGGCGAAGCTGTGGGGGTCATCTCGTTATTAATAAGTAAAATACCAGTCCGAGACTACCAGGACTTTAATTATTTAATTTTCTTTAATTATTCCAGTCAGAGACTACCAGGACTTTAATTCGTCGTGCTAATGAGTGTCTAGCACATAAGACCTTTTAGCTTTTTTGTTACCACCTCACTAAAAAGGCAACGGGTTCAAAATTTCTTCCAAATTTAACATCTAAAATAGATACATATTATTAAATTTATTTGGCCCTTTAGACCCACCCCAGTTCCGTGCTTCGGAAGGCACGTTAAGCCGTTGGTCCCGGTTGCCAATAAAATGGCAGTCGTTAAGCCAAGTTGAAGGCTTATGGGCGGCTTAAAAATTTCAAAAGCAGGTAGCAACAACCTGCGTCTGTCTATTTCAACACGGCAATGGGCTCACCACCTATTACGTGGGACAGGAATACACACGGTGAAAAGTGGGCATATAATATATATGCCTCTGTCACCCTTTGCCACAAGGCGCGACAAATAAAAAAAAGAATCAAAAAAAAAAAGTAGAATAAATAAATATTTTTGACAATATCACAATACACAACCTGGCCGAAATTAGGCTAATAGGTATACTAAGATACCTATATTAGCTTCTGATATGGGATCTAAACAACTAATGATATATGACTTCTGATAATAGACTTTCGCTGTAATCGCTAGTGCCAGGTGCTGAATGATAAATTCTAGCAAACCTTAACAACTGCGGGTACTGATTCAAATTACCTGACCACCAATTGTTGGGATCGTGATTGCGATCGATTCGAGAAGTCTATAAGAAAAAGTCAATCTCGTTAGCAATTACATTTTTTGTTTCTTGATCACGACAATTACTACTATTATCCTTTGCCACTTCATTGAAACAGTTCCAAAATGTATCATGAGCTTCACGTGTGAAACTGGATCCAGTTTTATCGTTTAGCAGGTGTTGAAGACGGCGATGACCTGTTACTGTCAGATAAAGACTCGCCGTAAAAGTTTTTTTGTATTATCATGATTTTCTGTCGGGCTTTTTCAGTTTCAAGAACTCCTAAATAGTCTGACTTGAACCTTGGTAGCCATTAGGTAGTTTGGATTCTCTCCTAAGGATTTAAAACGACTTTCTAATTCACCTTTCAAAGCAGCTCTCATACAAGCTAAGTCCGGTGTTCTTTGTGCAGTCTCGTTTTTGTCTGAATACTTTTTTAATGCAGAATCGCCTTGGATGCGACATAAAGAGAATTAGCCCTCTTTTGTTCCAACAAACGTTTTGCTATATAAAAAGTAGAGTTCCATGTCGTGTTGATGTCCTGCACTAACGATGCTGCGGTGAACTTAACTCCTTTTGAATTGCAAGCAATTTTCAAGGTAATAAAGGGCCGAATATCCGGTAGCCGGATATCTGGGGCTCCGGCCTCGTAGCTTGCCGAATCGGTATCCGGCCAAACCACTATCCGTGGTGGTCATCTAGTATTAAATAAAACTGGACAAGTATGAGCCGGCTCGCGCTATGTACCTAATTATTTTTAAACTTAACTATATTCACGCCTGTTTCCCTGACGGGGCAATCAGAAAGAATAATTTATTTTAATTAAAGAAAGCGCTCGTGGCTTCGCGGACTCAGTGTTCTGTAAACGATCACTGAGTTACGCTACTTTCACTATGGCTGGCCCTCGGATGGGTGACCACTTTGTGGCAATTACATTTGCGAGCGTTTCCGTGCTTCGGAGGGCACGTTAAGCCGTTGGTCCCGGTTGCCAGTAACATGGCAGTCGTTAAGTCAAATTGAAGGTCTGGGCGGCTTGAAAATGTTCAACAGCAGCCACAACCTGCGTCTGTCTATTTCAACACGGCAATGGGCTCACCACCACTTATTACGAGGGCCAGGAATACTCATGGTGAAAAGTGGGCATACAATATGTATGCCTCTGCCACCCCAAATTAACATTTGTGGATCATCACACACACAAATATTTGTTTCGAGCCGGGATTTAAACCTCCGGTCAGCAGGTGCATACACTCACCACTGCGCCACCGAGACTGTATTTTTCATTATAGTAGACGTACTGTGTACGAGCCGTAACTCTCGTTTATGTTTATAACTTACCTAGGTAACACAACCTTCGCAAAGGCCGACACGGCATTGCTTTGTTTACATCAGTACCAAGCTAATGTTGTCGTAACTCAGTTCAATACTTGAATCTACTGAAACTTTTATCATATGGGGAAATCAAGTAAAAAGTAAAGTTATATTGTATTTACAAAAAAAAATAAGAAAAAAATACGATATGTAATTTGAATTTTGATTTATCTTACAGAATTAAATCAGACCGAATTAACGCACTTAGAAAACAATATGATTGCTTCCTAGAGGAAGATAAGAAGCGTCAGGAACGCAATGAATATATTCTGGGAAAGCTCGACAAGATGGCATATTCCACTGCGTTACTTCCCGCACGAAATAACGTGAGTATAATAAAGGCTCCACTAAGGACATAACGACGCGAGACGGTCTTAATTATTTTTTTTTGTAATATTTCAGTCGAAAACGGTTGTGAATCGACCATCCTCTATCTGTCAACTTGTATACCAACCAGATAACTCTACGACTCATAAAGTTTCGCCTTCAGCCGCTATTAAGCAACAACTGAGTCCTAACACTGCAGTGCAAAAAATTGATGATGCCTATTTAATTCAGGAAATCAGTAAGAATTATATACTAATTCCAAAACTTCGATCACCACTAATAAACAACTATTTACCAAAGACACCGATCGGTAACAATGATATCACGTATACAAATGGAATGCAGGCAGTAAATGCTCTAAACATCAGTAACGTACAACAGCCCAATTCTAATGAAAATACTGACTGGAAAAGTAAATATGAAATTCTAAATATCTTAAAAAACGAAGAAACAGAAGTACAAGATCCTATAAGTTATCCGGAAACTAATGAAAACGTTACCACAAAGAGTGCTAGCATGGCTGTTGGCACGTATTATAAGATCGATCACAAAAAACTAAACGAATTACCCGAAAGGGATATCTATAGTGAGGAAACTAATTATAAAATAAATAATGAAACAGCTAACTCTACAGTTATAAAATCAGACCCTAGAGTACTTAAAGATCCTCTTAATGTTGATATCAATTCTGTAGCTGATATTGATTGCAAATTACAAGAAACTAGTTTAGACTGTAATGATAGGGAAGAACAATCAGCTGGTGATTATGTAGACCAATCTGAGTACCATTTGATGGAACCCATCCCTACAACCCAAGCAGACGCACAAATTACTTATGCCGAACATTTTTTAGATCATGATGCTAATTATGTAAATCATCCAGAATATAACTATGCAGAATCAATCCATCCCACAAGTGAGCAAATACATCAACAAGAACATTTTGACACAGAAGTTACAAATTCACAGCCTGAAGAAAAACATTATGAAGAAGGTATTGAAAATGCATATACCCATCATAGAGATGATTTCAGATATAGACCAGATATTTCAGCAGAACAATATAATTCTGAAAACATAGAAGAACAGGTATATATTGAAGAACAAGACGCAGAATCTGTACAAGTCCTTCACACTAATGACTTGCTTAAACAGCTCAATGATAATACGACGGCTTCTGAACTTGGTACCGATAATTACATTGACTACGAACACAATGAAATCGGATTACAAGGTTTGACGTCAAATACTGATTTTGAAATGAAAAACCCACCCAATTTCAGCTCTGAACAAATGGTGGAGCAAGGTAATGTTGACGTAGTAGTTCCACCAGTAGAACAGCAACCTTCTACAGAAGCCGTTACTGAGTTTAAAGAAGTTGATAAAGAATCAGCAGATGCCGTGGATATACAGGCCTTTGATGCTGAACAAAGGGATATGTTTTATTCCGAACATCCTGCAGAGGGATATCTATATGATCAAGATATTAATATCGATAACCAACAATCTCAACAAAATGAGAACTACCAGCCTCAAAATATTAATTATTATGAGGGTACAACCCTACAACAGCAAACATATCCTGTAGAGCTGGAGGAAGAAGAGGCAAAATTACGATATGATCCAAGTTATCACCAACAGTATGTAGACCCATATGAAAAAGCGTACAATCAACAACAGGCAGAATATGAAAATACAGAATCCTATGAACATAACATACAATCAGAACAGATGGAACCTGTATATGATCCAGTTCTTTACGAAAATTCGGATCAAATTCAATCAGTATTGGATACTGAAGATGGATATAATGAGACAAAATCAGACGGAATAGTTCTCCAAGCAGATGAGATTAAAAAACCAGACGCAAAAAATATCAATCCGGAGGTTTCTTAAGAATAAATTTAGTCGACATCTCGATGTCTCAATGAAAATAGGTTTAAATAATATCTTTTATCTTGTTTTTGGGTTCCGTGGTTAACTAGGAACCCTTATAGTTTCTTTATATGCGTCTGTGTCCGCAATGTAGCTCAGACCCAAAGCAAGCTGTAATTTTGTATGGATATAAGTTACGCCGACATGTGTAAAATCTTAAATAAATCATGTAGTTTATTGTGTAGGGACTATTCTTTGAAAGATATTGTAAGTTCAAATCAAGTGGACCCTCGCACTCCCATCAGAAAAAAAAGAAAGCTATCACGGCTATAAATTTTACAAATCTACGAGTATAGCCGATCGAATGAGAAAATGTACTTTCCGAAGTTTTTAAAGCAGATACGGAACCCTATATTATGTGTGGCAAGACAAGCACTTGGCCTGTTTTTGATTTGTGACGTCCGTTATTGATTTGATTTTTATCGAAGTGTTACGAGTGACGAGTTATTGTTTTTAAATTCTGTGATATGTAAAATAAAAGATGATGTAGTGTACATTGATTTTATATTTATTTAAATATCTACTTAAGAGGTGTGTCTTTCTAATTGAGTAGCTATGGCGGGAGAGGAATACTCTCCAACACTGTTGCTTGTTCTGGGATGAGAGCTTCTTTAGGTTTTTTCCAGTGAAACTCCTCCCAAGGAAGTCTTTCCAAACCCATAGCCCAATGGTGAATTCTACATCTCACATTTACTTTTTCTCTATTGTTGACCTGCAAAATAAATCCCTGTCATTATCAGTTCCTGTGAACTTCAACATTAAGGGACGCCGCAGAGTAGCTATCTTAGCATCTCATTGCCACATCTATAGCCATCTATTTGCCACTGTATCGATTGCTGAATCGAATTTTGGCGACTCTCCGCGTTCGGACGTAGTATCGTAGTCGCGTTTAAGTGTACGGTGTGTAAAAAGTAACTAAATCGCCGATGCTAAAAGTAACTGGTCACTGTGTCTGTCCCTAAAAGTTTTTCTTCGAACGTCATAAATATCCAAAAATCATCCCACGAAGCCCAATATGCTGAAAGGCGTACACACCCCCCCCCATAGTTGTCTGTCTGTATGCCTTCATAGTCTTCCTTAAGTTATTCTAAGTACCTACTAACAAGTTGTACTTTGGCATGAATAAAAGCTTGGGTGGGTGGATGGGTGTATGAGTCTCCACCAATATCTCTCTGGGGCTCAAGCAATCTCACCTGCTAGCGGTCCACCTGCTGACAATGATGCAGGCGCCCTTACAGATTTGGAGGAGTCAGACGGCACTCGCTTCCAACAATGTCGAAAATCAAAATCAAACAATGGCTGCTCCAAGTAGCCACATTCAAAGAGAATTTATGATGATGAAGAAGAATCAATTTGTCTCAAAAGAGAAAACTCACAACTTGTGGTGTGTGTATGTGAGTATATGTGCAAATTAATCTACTTACCGTCACAGTAATATAAAATTCTTTATCTTGCAATGATAGATCTGGCCCCTTGATCTGAACAGGAGGCATTTCAATAGCATATTCAGGTACTAGAAATCCAGATTTACGAAACGATGTGGATATATGCCATGGTTCCAATACCCATGGTTCAATTTTGTTCATAGCTATCTGTAAGACCAATCTTGACAAACACCCTATCGTCTGTAAATGGGAAGTGTTTATTTATAGTTGCAAATACAGGTGTAAATAAGATGTTGTGAAGACAATAGAATTCTTAAAAAAATTCTTAGTACTGATTCCGATCCACGTAAATAATGACATCCGTGCCATAAAGACGAATTAATGATGTATCACTGAACAACATTAGTTGTACTGTTGACTACATAGGACTTTCAGAGCTGACTTTACAGCTAGCTTTATTTGGTTTGCTTTGCAACCAGTGGTTTATCCGATAAAACAGGGTCTTGTCCCGGTTATATATTTTATAAAGTGCAATATATCATACTTACTCTTTGCACATATGGTGAACTGAACTTCTCTTCAGTTTTTGGTTTGTCATTTTCTACTTGACAATTTTCAAGGTTATTAGGGCTGGCATAAACAGCTAGTCCAGGTATGAGATATTCACTGTATGCTTTGTTAGGTGGTAATGTCAAAATATCTCCTTTGTTCCCAACACCTGTAAGATTTATACAGTGTTAATAAAATATTAGTCTTTGATATTGTTTGTGTAATAAGCTGGAAATATAACAAACATAAAACATTTTAACCTACTTATCTTGATGAGTTAGGTTACCGAATATCAGCACAATTTTAGTCTACTTTGGTAAGCAAAAAAACAGGTCTTTATGCTCACCATCCACAAACTGATTGAGAATTATTTTCATATCAGGCTTCTTCTTAACATTTGTATCCTCTACAAGGTTATATATAAAATGTCTTGCTTTCATTTTGGCAGGTTTACCACCCTTCTTGTGCAAGGGAGGAGGTATTTTGCGTTTTAAAATATAAGTGTTCTGTAACAGATTGTTGTGTTAGGTATACTTAACAACTATTTTAGTTACAGTGCATGATTGAGTATTGATTTTGTTTCATGCTTTGTAATGATATTTTGTATATTCCCTTGTTACAGGTGGAAGTTTTCAAATATCCTTACTTAGGTGATAAGTATATCATAAATGAGGTATTGTTTCTTATGAGTAACAATAAAGGATAACAGGCGAAATTAGAGGTACAGTGGGCAAAGATAGGTGAATAGATGAAAAGCTAGAGATAAAATACAGTAAAAAGGTTTACAGAACTGCATTATGAGGATTGATGTTTTGCAGAAAATCCTGTAAATATTATATTAAGTTTACTATAGTTACACAATAACACTTATTTAACAAGTATTGCTATGTATTATATTAAAAATTATATGAAAAAAGAACACTTTATAGGGTGACCCTATAAATGTCATTGAAATTCACATGTTTGGTTTGCTGAGCAGGAATTTGAAAATACATCTCTCTCTTCAGTCGTTAACAAACACTTCGTAGTCTCGTTACAGGCCTTTAACCTACATACATGTACATATAATTTAAAGTTCCTTTTTTTTAAATTTGCAGTTATGGAAATCTGGAAAATTAATGGCAGTCTTGCATGATTTGAGGTTTATGATTTATGCTCCGCTACCTTGATTAGTAGCGTGATGACAAATAATAGCCTAGCCCAAAAAAACAGCTTGAACCAGTAGTTCCAGAGGTTAGGAGTACTAATAAACAAATTTTATATTTTATCATTACTTTAAATAGAAGAGTCAAAATGTTTATTTACTCTGGTTTGCTGATGAAATATGTTTTGTGCAGCAGGAATAGTATTGACAAATAACGCACGTACTCCCAACATTTTCGCAAATTATTAAATAATGCTTTTATTAGATCCTGGATCCTACCGATATAAATAATTCACTGATTTACAGCGCTGGTGTCAAGTGTGTCAAACTGTCAAATCGTTGTTGTTGTTAGTTGTCTTCGCCTATCTTGGACAGGCAAAGGAATATTGGTCCATACTCTATATAGCTTTGTCTTCAGTATTTATATTTTCTTATTATTTAGTCATGTCTAGTCCTTTATCGATGTCAGTCCTAGATCCTGGTCCTAGCCTTAGTAAAGCAGTAGACCCTTTACTAGAGCCTTCTATGGAGATTTGGCACTAACACATAGAACACCGCTGTTCACTGCAACAGTTCACTTTCCACAACTTATGCACATTTTCGAACACTTTATGTGCATTATAGATGACCCCCACAGCTTCGCCCGTGGAATATATCGACCTCCCGTCGCACCTATTTAATCCCGTCGTTTATAAATTCTACAATGATGCATAAAAATTTGCCCGATTTGACTGCTCTGCTCTGAATGTAGTAGTGTAATGATATATAGCCTATAGCCTTCCTCAATAAATGGGTTATCTAACACAAAAATATTTTTTCAAGTCCGACCAATAGTTCCTGAGATTAGCGCGTTCAACCGAACAAACTCTTCAGCTTTATAATATTAGTATAGATATTACGCATTCGTTCGTGTGGTTCGCGTCATACGGTCGCTTTTGCTAACAGCACTAGTTGCACTTACTTAGAAATCCAGTATATCTCAGCTTTTTTTTTAACGGAAATCATGAATACAAATAGTGAATGCGTTATGTGTGGTGAACTGTCTGACGGAGTTCACTGTACTGATTGTAATTTGGATCTCCATTTCCATTGCGCTGGCATCACCGAGGCTGGTTACCGTAAGCTTGGAGACCGTAAGTTAACATTGTTACAACCTCATTGATTCAACGTTTATATGAATATCTCTTCTGTACCAGAGATACAGTGATATTATGTCACTTTGTACATAGTTACCATATATAAAAGATTGGAGTGACGTGTGTGTCTGGATTATTTTTGGATATTTATCAGTTTTGGTTTATATTGTGACCTATTGAGTTCTGTGTATTTTGTTTTTATGTTATAGATAATAACTGCTTGCAGGTTTTGTGTTGTTCTATATTAAATAAGTTGCCATCATGAGCAAAAATAAACCTCCAGATCCTCCGGATATCGAAACTCCCTCAACTCCTACCTACTCACCTCCCTCAACCCCTACTTTTTCGACTCCACCACCTAGTGTTTTTATGGAACCAACATCCAAAATAGATTCTTTGTCGCAATTCGCTTCAGTAGCATGTAACTATGCGGATAGCCAAGCCACATTAACGCGAAAAAGACGTGTGGAGGAAGCAGCCATGGTTTCCTCTAGTCCGCCAACAAAGCTATCTAAAAGTTTAGTGTCGCGTTCCAATTACAATGCGGGGGATAAAGCTCCATTCATAGTTCACGTAAATAAAATTGAACCACAATATACACCAGGTACTTATCTCCACCCTGTTACTTTCGGCCTGTTCTTACTCCAAAATAATATTTCTAATATAGTTAAGGATGGGGTTAAAAAAGTAGGACGTAATAAAATTTCCGTTGAATTTGCATCCCCTCAGGATGCAAATTCATTTCTAACAAATCCAGCACTGGTCAGGAATAATTTTTCCGCCACCATACCATCATTCCATGTCACCCGTATGGGAGTGGTCAGCGGTGTCCCTGCAGACATGTCTGAGGATGAGGCCAAGACATATATCTCTGTGCCCCCAGGATGTGGCCATCTTTTGAAAGTTAGACGCATAAATCGCAAGGTAATACGAGAAGGCATAACTGATTGGAAACCCACAGAGACTTGTGTCTTGACCTTTGATGGTCAGACACTCCCCAAAAGAGTGTATTGTTGTTATACCTCTTTGCCTGTTTCCCAGTACATCTACCCAACAATACAGTGCCGAAAGTGTTGTAGGTTCGGACACGTGGAAACTATATGTCGATCTAAGCCTCGCTGCCTTAAATGTGGTCATGACCATCCTGGCAATGGCTGTTTTGTTACTGAGGAAGATGCTTTCTGTGTGCTGTGCTCTGGGAATCATTTTGCTAACAGCAAATTGTGCCCGGAGTATGACAGACAGAGAGTCATCAAGACAACCATGGCTGAGAAGGTGGTGTCCTATGTGGAAGCCAATAAAATCGTACCTCTTGTATCCAGAAGTTATGCCAATGCTGTTAAAAGTTCCCCTACAGTTTCATATCGCAAAACTATCTCGCGGCCTAAAAGCCCTAATTATTCACTCTCTTCGTCTTACGATAAAGTCGCTCACAATAGTATAATTAATAACCCTAAATCCTCACAGCCAGATGGCTGTGCTCTTAATAGTTCCCCCGCATCATATTCTTCAAAATCATCATCAGTTTTAGAACTTATTTTACAAGTCATAACATCTCTTGTTTCCACTAATATTAATTTACCGTCCAACGTTGCCGACCAACTTATAAATCTAATTTCCAAAATTAATAATGGCTCCCTGTCAAGTATTCCTCCAATGGAATGTGAGGAGCGTGGCTCATAAAAAGCACGACCTTACATTCCTACTGAATAAGCATAAACCACTTGTTTGTAGTATCTCTGAAACTTGGCTCAAGTCAAGTTTGAGTTTCCGTGTTCCACACTACAACTTACTACGGTGTGACAGGTCTGATGGTCATGGAGGGTCTGCCCTCCTAATTAATAGTAGGGTACCCTTTGTTCCCCTGCGAGTTGTTGCACCTTTGGATGAAATTAATATTGTTGCTGTTAGAGTTGAAGGTCTCATTATTTATTCTATTTACATTGCCCACCCTCAGCAAGCCTACCTACCAGTCCTTAGAAATATATTTGGGAATTCCGAGACGCCATTTTTAGTTATGGGTGATTTTAATGGGCATCATTTCAGATGGGGTTCAGACCACTGTGAGTCATTTGGGCAAGGCTTAGTGTCAATCTTGGATGATCTTAATCTGTGCATCCTCAACAATGGTTGCTCTACCCGCAGGCCAGTTCAAGGTCAACGTAAAAGTTGCGTTGATCTGTCATTCTGCACCATTGATATTGCCTCATCTGCCTGTTGGCAATGTGCAGACTTATCATATGGCAGTGACCATTACCCTATCTGTGTCACACTCACTGATAGAACTTATCTAGAAAAAAGTCCTCCTCCCCTCCTAAAATTTAATATTTCTCATCCTGATTGGTCATTGTATTCTTCCCTTTTAGAACAAAAAATTAAAACCCTCCCAAATATCACCACTCAAAATTTAGAAAACCGTGAGCACTGCCATATTCAAGACTGCTTAGACAAATTTATGAGTGATATCAATGCATGTGCGGAGTTATCGTTCCCTTTAAAAAACAGCGCTCAAGGGAAGATACCATCACCCCCTTGGTGGGACCAGGAATGCACGGGTTTGGTCAAACAGAGAAAAGAGGCTGAAAGAAAATACAATGCTGACATGAGTACATCTAATTTATTGAACTTTAAACATATTGAGGCTAAATGTAGGAGGACATTCCGACATAAGAAGCGCACAGGATGGGCCTCCTTCTGCTCTTCTCTCTCCCCTTCAACTCCAGCCTCAGTAGTATGGAAACATATTAACAGGTACCGTTCAGGATGTGCCCCTGTTTCATCGTCTCCAATGTCGGCCAAGACTGCTGAACTGTTTTTTGCAAAAATAGCTCCCCCCTACGCTCCCTCTCTGGCTGAAAGTCAGTTATCAATTGCAGACGTATCCACAGACCCACATGAATCTCCATTCTCTATGGTGGAACTCGATATGGTATTAAAATACGTTCATGATTCCACCCCAGGAATAGATGGTATCCCATATTCTTTCATTGCTCACGCTGGCTCCTCTGCTAAAGAATATCTGTTGGTCATTCTAAATTATTGCTTTATAAATAGTTGGATCCCAGACCAATGGAAAATCCAGGTCATTATCCCGATTTTGAAACCAGGGAAGCACCCTGAGGATCTAAACAGTTTTAGACCAATTGCTTTATCATCGGTAATGTTAAAAATTTTGGAATACTTATTAAAAAATCGGTTAGAATGGATGGTGGAATCAAAATGTTTACTGCCAAAATTCCAGTTTGGATTTAGAAAGGGACTTGGAACTATGGACAGTGTAGGAGTACTTATAGCTGATATCCGTATTGCTTTATCTCAGGGTCAATCTGTTGTAGCAGCATTCCTGGACATAAGTTCTGCATATGACAGCGTTCTTCTTGATGCAGAGTAAGTATCTATCTAGCAGCAGTAGAATTATGTGAGTGTGGAACGACAGGTGCGGCGTGGCAAGTTAAATATTAGGAATGAAAATCCATTTACGGTAAACTTCAATCACAAACTATATTTCACAATTAACACAATTAATCAAATCACATTTTAGTGTTTACAGAATCGATGATTACTTAGATAGGCATGGATACAAATTCACTATAAATCACATTGTAGGCAAAATGGAAACAGATTACATTATCTTAGGTACGTCTGAACAGTACGGTGTAGGAGAGTAAAGAGAATCCGGAAACACTTGTTTTTTATAACTATAGACTATAATAGAATTTCATAATTCAATATTGTCATAGACTTTAAAGCGTTCTTTACACTACCAGATTTAAGATTGTACGGTGTACAGAAACATAATGATTATTAACACTTCCCCTTACACCATACAATCGGTCACTACATAAGCTCTACAAAGAAAACTAAGTTGACAAGCTGATCTACATATAACTAGATACATAAACATCTACGTTATATCCCTGCCTCACAACTATAAAAAAGCCCATGCAAGAGACCTAACATTCAGCCCATACATAAAAGCGTTGTGCTTTACTGATGCCAAAGCCTTTGTTAAGATATCTGCTATCATTTCCTCAGTCGACAAATATTTAATTGATATAATACCTTTATTATATAAATCCTTGATGAAATGATAACGAACATCAATGTGCTTTGTCCTCTTATGACAATCTGTTACAATAAGCTTGTGTGCACTTTGATTATCATTAAATACCAAACAATGCAATTCTTCACAAAAGAATTCATTCCATAGACCTCTAACAAACAAAATTTCTTTACAAGCTTCACTAATACTCAAATATTCTGCCTCTGTACTTGAACAAGCAACACAGCGTTGTTTCTTACTTTCCCAATTAACAGTATTAGAACCTAGCTTAATTACATAACCAGTATATGACTTGCGATCAACAGGATCATTCGCAAAATCAGCATCAGCATATGCTTTAAGTTCAAATTTTCCACACCTATTAAATATCAAACCATGATCTATTGTTTTTGACAAATAGCGAAGGATCCTCTTGGCAGCCAACCAATGACTTTTATCATAACAATTATTAAATTGACTCAAATTGTTACATGCATATGTTATGTCAGGTCTAGTGCACACACTTAAATACATTAATGATCCAATCAATTCTCTAAAATTATAGTTAGTGTCACACTTATCATTATCTTTACTCACAAGTTTTTCATTCTGTTGCATCGGGGTAGCTACTCCCTTTGCATCTGACATTCCAAAACGTCTTAGCAATTTTCGAATATAGTCAGTTTGTCTCAACATTAAAATGCCTTTAGTTCTATATCTCACAATATCTATACCTAAACAAGATTTTATTGGTCCTAAATTTTTGACATTAAAATTACTCCGTAAAATACCAATTAAGTCCTGTTTAGCAGATTTACAATTACTAAACAAAAAGAAATCATCTACATAAAGAGCCACAATAGTCAAATTATTACTTAAACTTTTACCACTATTGTCTCGTTTGATATAGACACATGGTTCACATTTTGTCTGATAATATCCGTTACTTAATAATATATTATTGACCGTTTCGTTCCAAACCCTACTGGCTTGTTTCAAACCATAGATGCTTTTCTGTAACAGACAAACTTTATTAGAATCAGAAATAAAACCTAATGGTTGTTCCATGTATATTTCTTCCTTTAAATTTCCATGAAGAAAAGCAGTTGTAACATCAATATGGTCAATATCCATATCAAGCTCATTGGCTAAATTAAACAAAATACGCATTGTTGAGTGTCTGACCACTGGTGAAAATGTTTTGTCATAATCAATGCCTTGTTTCTGACTGAAACCACGGGCCACTAGGCGCGCTTTATATTTTTCAAAATTACCAGAAGCATCCTGTTTGACTTTATAAACCCACTTGCATTTAACTATGTTTTTATTGGGTGGTCTCTCTACTAATTTCCATACCTCATTCTTCATTAAAGAGTCATACTCCACCTGCATGGCTTCCTTCCATTTCAAACAACAAGGACCTGCCATAGCCTCTTCATAGGAAACAGGCTCTTCAACAAATGAGTCTCGAGAATAGAGAGAATAGTCAAAATCACCATACCTCTTGGGTGGTACCCCCCTGGTAGTCCTAATAGGACGCTGACTGTGTGTAACACTCTCCTGAGCTGGCTCGTAGCTGCTGCCGAACTCGCTGTCCTCCAACTGTGCTGTTTGCTCTGCAGCAGGCTGCGGCGACAATGCCGCCTCACTGACAGGCGCGCTCAGGTTGGGTGCCTCACTTCCAACCGAGCTGCTCTCCAGTCCTTCATCTGAAATTGAGAACATTTCTCTATCAATATGAGTACTAGATATTTTATTTATATTATCACAGCTTAAAGTTGGTACTGAAACATTGTTCATATTATCCACTAAAACATTAGAATTATTCCCATTGCAAATATTCAAATTCAAATTATTCATATTATTATTATTCAGATTATTCATATTAGACTGAATATCGCTAACAATATCCCCTTTGTCCATATTACAATTATCATTTAATTGATCATTAATTTTATTATATGTCAATTCTATAAAATGAACATTTCTCGATTTTATCACAGTAGTGGGGTGAGACGGATCAACTAGTCTATATCCTTTAGAGTTCTCACAATAACCAACAAATATGTATTCCTTGCATTTTGCATCTAATTTCTGTCTTTTACAACTTGGAATTAGTGAGAAAGCTCTACAACCAAAAACTCTTAAATGACTCAGATTAACTTTACAACCAGACCAAATTTCCTCTGGAACGCCACCGGACAAAGCATTCGTCGGGGACCTATTCTTCAAATAAATTGCTGTCATAACAGCCTCTCCCCAGAATTGCTTGTCAAGGCCCGCTTCAGAAAGCATACACCTGGTTTTTTCCATAAGAGTCCTATTTAATCGCTCAGAAACGCCATTCTGCTGCGCACAATAAGGTATAGTTGTTTGGTGTTTGATCCCATGACTAGATAAAAATTGTTCAAAAGCATTGCTACAATACTCCCCCCCGTTATCTGTCCGCAAGCATTTTATGTGAAAACCAGTCTGTTTTTCTACAAAACTTTTAAAAGTAATAAAATAAGACATTACCTCGTGCTTATTCTTCATCAGATAGCCAAAAGTCTTCCTAGAGAAGTCATCGGTGAACGTCACCAAATACCTGGCTCCGCCTAAGCTGTTTACACTCATTGGCCCGCATACATCAGAGTGTACCAACTCCAACAGTTGCTGAGCTCTCTTCGCCTGACCCTTGGGAAATGAGTACATTGCCTGCTTCCCCTCAATGCATGGGATGCAATCCTTCAGCCTGTCACAGCCGTTGTCATCAAAGTCAACGCCGTCTACATGGCCACGAAGTGTATACATACCACTCATACTTAAATGTCCAAGGCGCCTGTGCCATAAATCCATTGACACACCAGTAGCAGCTAGGGCTTGATCTGAAACAGACTTTACATTAAAATTCACATTTCCAAACATGTTTCCATTTTCAATTTTATAAATTCCCTTCCTACAAGTTGCTGTGGCCCATTTTTCACCAGCTGGACTAAATATGTCACAATAATCTTTGTCAAATGTGACCCGATGACCCGATTTAGTTAACTGACTGACAGAAATCAAATTAGTCGACAATTTGGGAACATACAAAACATTATCCAGCTGTCTTTGTTCATTACTATTAATATAAAGAGAAACCTTACCAGATCCATAACTTTGTATAACATCATCATTAGCAACAGTAATTTTACTTTTAATCTTAGAGTCCATGTTCATAAAGCTATTTAAGTCGCGACACATATGAGAAGAACAGCCACTGTCGACGATCCAGTCTTGTTCATGAAATGCGGCTAAAGCTGATGCCAGCATTGTTTGGGATTCATCACGGTCTTCTTTCTTCTTCTGGTCATTTTTAAATTTGTAACATTTTGACTTTAAGTGTCCTGGCTTTTTGCAATAATGACATGTCTTGACTGTGGGCTTGCTTTTATTATTACTTAAATATGCCACACTTTCTTCACTGTTAGTACCGTTGCTATTTCTTCGAAACTCTTCTTGTAATAAACGCGCTCTGACAGCTTCACTTGTCAGCGTTTCCTTTAGATTGACAGATTCCAAACCAGAGACGAGGACATCATACTGTTGAGGTAATCCACTCAGTAAGATCTCAGCTACTTCACTATCTTCGATGATACGCCCAATATCAGCCAATTGTGCCACGAGCGTCATCACACCATTGATATAATCAGTCATAGATGAATACTGTGAATATTCCACATGATGTAATTTTCTTAATAGAACAACTCGTCGATAAAGACCTTTGTCTTCAAAAGCATCTGCCAATCGATTCCAGGCTTCTTTGGCAGTTTTAGCGTTTCTCAAATACTGAATGCAATTAGGCTTTACTGCAAGACAAATCCTGGCAAGAGCTCGAGAATCTAATGTCGGATTCGGTTCTCCACTATTTTCAATACAGGGCCACAACCCTTCTATAATTAGAAGCATTCGCATATAATACTTCCAGTTCAAATATGATCCAATGCCATCCAATTTTTCAAAGTTATACATTTGCGGGACATGAGGCACGTGTCCGCCATTTGCATTATCATCGGCCATAATTAATGTGTGTGTGATTTACTTTGCCACTTACTTGATTTCGCTCCCCTGCGTTATTCTTCTGGGCCCATAACCTGATGCAGAGTAAGTATCTATCTAGCAGCAGTAGAATTATGTGAGTGTGGAACGACAGGTGCGGCGTGGCAAGTTAAATATTAGGAATGAAAATCCATTTACGGTAAACTTCAATCACAAACTATATTTCACAATTAACACAATTAATCAAATCACATTTTAGTGTTTACAGAATCGATGATTACTTAGATAGGCATGGATACAAATTCACTATAAATCACATTGTAGGCAAAATGGAAACAGATTACATTATCTTAGGTACGTCTGAACAGTACGGTGTAGGAGAGTAAAGAGAATCCGGAAACACTTGTTTTTTATAACTATAGACTATAATAGAATTTCATAATTCAATATTGTCATAGACTTTAAAGCGTTCTTTACACTACCAGATTTAAGATTGTACGGTGTACAGAAACATAATGATTATTAACACTTCTCCCAATTCTCAGGCAGAAACTGCTACACCTGAATTTTCCGGTAAGGATAATTCAATGCATATGCCAGTTACTTATGTCTCGTTCGCTGATGCTTAGAGTTCAGGGAGAGGAGATGGGGCTGAGAAAGGTGTGGACTGGGCTGCCTCAGGGATCAGTCCTCAGTCCCCTGCTATATAACCTGTACTCTGCTAACATTGGCTAACATTTTGATATCAAATACAGAAAAGGAGATCAAATACAGAGAAGGATTGATATCAAAATGTTAGCTGGTTTTCATCAAAATGTATTCCCAGTTGTTTTCAAGCCCTACATAGATTTATTGCCATGGGTCAACTTCTATTTTGGTGCTAGGAGCAGCTATTGTTTACCTTTATTTTCAGCATGAGTCCTGAGTCGCCTCGTTCGTAAGTCTGTAGGTGCACCACTAGCAGGTAAGGTCACTTGGGTCTCGGAGATATCGAGCGGGCCCCTTCACCCAACACATTAAATTATAATGCATTATCATCCAGACGTTAATCCCGGTTGCATCCAAAGTTTCAGTTCCCGTTTTTAATGGTGTGGTAACTGATGAAATGAAACAAAATTCAATGTTAAATATTTTAATAAAAATTAAAAATAGTACTAATCCTACTTATATTATAAACTAAAAAACTATAAACTAAAAAAAATATATCTTACAGTAATAATTTATAATAATGCAGTAAAAGTCGTTACTCTTTCACGTAAAACTCCAGAATGGATTTTAATGAAACTACAATAATATAGCTTATACATCAGAATAACACAGGCTACTTTTTATCCAGGGAAAAAGTTTCTTTGGGCAAACAGGAAAACTTCTTTATGCGGACAAAGCCGCGGGCTTCAACTAGTACAAAATAAAATCAGATCAACACGTTTACATCACAACATCAAACAATACATGAATGCATACAGTAAAACGTGGGCGTCTAATGTGCCTCTGCCACCCCTTCGGAGATAAGGGGTGATTGATAAGCATAAACAATGTTTTCACACATATTTTGAATCTTCTGTGAGCTTAGTTATACTGTTTGGGATTTTATTGTAAAAACGTACACAATTGCCCATGAAGGACTTATTTGTTTTAGCCAATCAAATCCCAGGTACATTAACTCTATCCTTATTTCTGGTATCTAGATATTGGTGATCACTGTTTAATTTGAAATTGTGTTGTGCAAATTTTTACGGACAAGTATGATATTTTATATATATACAACGAAGGCAAAGTTAATATATTATTTTCCTTAAATATTCCTCTTAACGATTCGCAACTCGTAAAAAGCGCGAACTGCCCGTTTTTGCAAAATAAAAATATCCTCAACATCCGCGGCTGAGCCATACAGCAAAATGCCATACGACATTAAGCTGTGGAAGTATGCAAAGTAAACTAGCCGAGTCGTTGTGCCCATAATGCCGAGCCGTCGCTATATCTGTTAATTTTCTAATTTTAGCGTTAAAATTGACTCTACGTATCTAACGTTAGGCAATGAAAATATTATGCATTTAATAAGAGATTGTTTTTGCAGCAAACAATAAGAAACAACATCTAACACTTTATTTACCTACGTGAACTAATTCACTATCCTTTCTATTTACTTTAAAGATCATTGAGGTATCATCAGCGAACAGTACTGTATCTGCTAGGGCCTTCACCATGAAAGGGAGCTCATTTATGTACGCCAAAAACAAAAACAGAAACGATCATCGATCCTGATCGATCCCTGTAAAACTTCCATTTTGACTAGAGATATGAATACTTATGAACCTAGGTATAACCGACTTTTTGAAGTTTTTAAAATCTTACAGACGTTAACCTTAAAAAGACGTACTTAAAATATTAGCCAGGACCTGTTGCTAATTAATTTAAATAAAGGGGATTCGTTCTAGCCACAAAGGCCCGGCAAAAAGGGCATTGAAATTGCTGCTCATGTTCGAGGGCGAACACACATTGTGTACTTACACATAACGTGTCCACACGGTATCAATACCACGGTAGGCTCCATAGATAATACACTTATATATGAGAGTAGGCTCGCTATCGTGGCAGATTCTACAGTGTTCTTCGTGTGTGATTCTACTTGTTAGCTGGCTTCAGTGTTATCAACTCTCTAAAATATTTACCCCTACAGCTTATTATATATTTTTTTAAATGACATTTTAAGATGCTTAAATGATTATTATAAAATTCATTTACATCATAATAAAAATATATTTAAATACTTGATTATGTCATAAGTTCGTAAATTAATTAATTCTAAACTAAAAATGCGTGATAAAATTTCTCCGCATGGGCAAAACCGATTTGGAGAGACTGAAATTCCTCAGCGAAATTCTCTTTGTAAAAATTACAACACATTTTTGCTGCCATACGCCAATAAGTACAACAACCATCCATCCATTCAAACTTTCACATTTATGTTTATCAGTCACGCCTTATCCCCGAAGGCAGGCAGAGGCATATTATACGCTCAATTTACACCGTATATACTCCTGTGTCACGTAATAGGTAGTGAGCCCATTGCCATGGTGAAAGGTTAAGGCTACCTGCTGTTGATATTATAAAGTCGCCCACAAGGCCAACCAACGGTTTAAGATGCCTTCCAAAGCACGGAAACACTCGCAAATATAAATGACACAAAGTGTACACCCATCCGTGACCAGCAATAGCGAAAGTTGCTTAACACAGTCATCGTTTACAGAACACTGAGTCAGCGCTTCATTTCTCGCGGGGATTTCGGGTAGTTAGGGCATGCATACTCTATCTGAAATCCTTGTGCACGCCGCTAGAGTCAGGAGCCTCAGGGAGAAGTAGGTCATCCACAGGCGCCGGGTACTTGCTTTGCAAGACTGCAAGTGTTTCTGGAGTACACGGCGCCACCACGTCACTACTGAAAAGTAGTCTCGACGCCCCACTTATGTCACCATCACGTAATTTTGATTCAACTAAATTGAAAATATTATTTTAGCGCACTTATGAAAATACATCTAAATGATTTGTCAAATTGTTGCAATTCTTTTTTATTTGCGTAGTTAAAGATTTCGAGGTCGTAGTTTTGTCCTTATTAATGTGAAGAATTTTGAATGGGAAAGTGAGAAGCTGCCTCTAAGCCGATTTAGAGTTTCTCGGACTGCAAGACACAAATAACTAGCTAAACATTTGGCTCCTGTAGGTCTTGCACCCCGGGCAATTCATTTTAAAACGGGAACTGCTTTTTTTTTAATTTTGAGAGCTTTTTCCAAAAAGAGATCTCAGCTCTGTTATAATCTAAAGTAATGGGAGAAACAGGTTGTGAAGGTTTCACAAACACAACTTGCAACACTACTGCCGTAACGTAAACAGTGTCTCTGTATATTTTTATATAGAAAAATTATAAAATTTAAAGTATAAAACCCTATAAAAGTGTTTAAAGTACAATTTAACACCTAGAAAATTATCGTAAATAATATTATATTAAAGCACAAGGCGAATACGAAGTTATATGTGAATTAAGTGATCGATCATAAATTTTGAAAATTTTTACCGTTGTGAAAAATTAAGTGAACGAAAGTATACCTACAAAAAACTGTTATTAGTGATCAAAAACTTCATAAAAACAAACTAATATTGTGAAACGAATATAATCAGTAGAATTACGTTTATAGTAATCTGTAAAAAACAAATATCGAACATAAAATTTTATGGTAGGGTACCTAATAGCTATATGCCCTACTGAACAAACATCACATCACATATCGGGATACACTTATTTACTAAAACACAAGTACACTCTTCTGGATTTGATTTACCTATTATAGATTTAATTTTTTGATATTATTTGTAAATTGATGTAGATTTTATTTTATTTGTAAATTGGAAATGTAATCATAACTTAGTATCATTTAAAGCGTAATGTACCTAGTTCTATATTGATTTGGATGATAATTATGCTAAGTACCTAAACAATTCAATTTAATATCTAATTTGAATATATTATTTCAAATATATTGGGTTTGTTGAAGACATTGATACACACATATACTACAGGTTTTTATCTTTATAATAGTCTTGTCAATTGTGTTTTTACTGATATTTATTAGCAAACAAAATATAAAAAATGATGACCCGTAGTGCTGTATCCCGTGACTTGCAACAGAAGTTTGACCACACTATAAAGGAACTGGAGATTTGCAAAAATCTCAACAAACAGTTGTTAGAGGAACGGGATGACAGTGAAAAGGAAATACTAACTGTAATTGAGAGAAACACCCAACTCAAACAAGAGTTGACTGAGCTACATACACAGGTCATGGAGCTCACACTTCAGCGGGATCACCTCCAGTCAACAGTGAGGGGTCTAGAAGAGTGTAGCGACACCCATGAACGTGCTTTGAAACGTATAAGCGTTTTAGAGTGCGAGCTGAGTGATGTTCACAACTCCATCACTCTTAGGGAAAATCTTAAATCGGTTGATCAAGCAGACCTTTCCAACAGTCTGTATAATGAACTAATGTGTAGGAGGACAGAGACAGATTTTGATGAGCCCATCACCTCGCACCCAATACAAAACTCAGCATTGAATATTCCTATTACAGCAATAGACAAAACCGGTGACCACTTGTTATTGCCGAACACCAGTACATCATCATCATCAATAAGATTAGTAAGTAGTAGCAGGAATAAATTAAAAAAATACATAAAACTCAATAAATTTATTTCTAAGTCACAGAAAAACATGAAAAAGCTTAGAATAGGAGCGAACAAATATCTTAAGACTTGTAAATCAAATGTACAGTTAAAACAACTAATAGAAACAAGTAAAAAACAATTATACACCCAAACAGAGCAATATGAGACTGATATACATCAATTACAGACAGAAATTATGTGTTTACATGATTCCTTAGAGTCTATAACTTTAAAATACAAAACATCACAGAAAGAAATTGGGGAGTACATTAAGGCATTGAATAGCTTGGTGGAGTCTTGTCACAGCAATGAACAAAGGTTCTATTCACTTGAGAAATTATATAATGAAACACCTGACTGTGAAAAATCCCTGCACTGTTCTTCCTTGTCTATAACATCCCGGGACGAGTCAACATCTCCAATGGTTGACTCTGTGGGCAGTATATGTGACAATATTATAAACACAAATAACACTTGCTGTAATAGTCCTGTAACAAAAATTACACAACCTTTAAACGTTGGAAAGACTGTTGTTTATTGTGATGAAATAGGCAAAAGTTTAGGTTATCACTTAGTTCAACATCTGGGTAATTCGGTCATAACCCTTTCATTTCCTGGGGCATCCTACTCTCAAATAATTAATAAGGTATTAACCAGTACACATTGCCCACAAACAACAATAGTGATACTTATTGGCAGAAGAGATAATGTAAACGCTAAAACTATCATTAAATTTTACGAACAGTTATCAAACTTGCAAGTTAAACAGGTTATACTGTCAACACTGCCATATAGCAAATCTTTTACACAAATTGAAAACAACATTAGATACAATATGAATAGAAAATTACATACCTTGACCACATATTGTAGGAATATAGAATTATTTGACTGTAATCTTTTATTACAGAATAATTACTTTTTGACATTAGATAGTTATTTACTATCAAAATTTTTACGACGTCAGATAGCTGTATTGTTATCAAATTTTTTATTGAATAAAGCCAAATTATTGGCTTATAAACCAGCTCCTTTTGAGCTTAGTAATAATGACTTATTAACTTGGGATATTATCTCAAAAAACTAGTTTGTAAGACAACAGGTAAAAAATCTGGCCATGGTTTTAGGTCTTTTGAGCCCATTCGGTCTACTTTTTTTAAAGACACTGATAATAATATTGGTTGTAATAATTCTGAGTATATTAACAATACTTCTAGTAGTTTAAACTTAGTTCACCAAAATATTGAAGGCATATCTGAAAAACTACTACAAATAGAACTTTATATAAAGGAACACAATGTTCACATTTTTTGTATTACAGAACATTGGTTAAAAAGTCATGAACTATTGTTCAACAATGAATTTTATTCACTTAGCAGTGCGTTCTCAAGAAAGAAAGCCATTCGTGGGGGCTCTCTTATATTTGTATCTAATAATTTAAAATGTAAAGAACGTAAAGATATTGTGGCTCTTTCTATTGAGCGTACTGCTGAATTTTCCTGTGTTGAGCTTGAGCAACTCATTGTCCTCTGTGTCTACAGTCCTCCAAAAAGGGATTATAATTTATTAGAATCTGTAATGGAAAATGTATTGAAGCGTTTGTTTACTAGTAGAAAACATGTTGTGGTGTGTGGGGATTTTAATGTTGACATACTTGTGCAGTCTTCGAAATGTATCAGATTTATAAATTTGTTTAAGTCTTTTGGCTTACAAAATTTATTTTGTGAGCCAACTAGAATCACCTCACATTCTAGAAAATGTATAGATAATATATTCTGCAACTGTGCAACAACAACAAGGGAGATACTAAGTAACTTTCCATCAGATCATCTTGGTCAAAAAGCAGCGTTTCCTATTAATGTCACTTCCAAAGGAAATAAAATTGTATGTAGGCCAATGAGTGCATATCGACTTAAACAATTTAATGTTAATGTTTCAGCAAAAGTCACTAATATTGATTTTAATCAGAAAGATCCAAACGGCTTATATAACTCCTTATTTAATACAATTAAAGCTGAGTACAACAATATATTTAAATCAAAAACATTTTATAAAAACAAAAACCTGGAATTTTGTGAGTGGGCAACTACAGGTATTTACAAAAGTAGGGCTAAGTTGTACGAATTATATGGTATGAAGCAATTTAATTTTGATCCTGCTTTTATTCAATATGTAAAAAAATATTCCAAGACCTTCAAAAAGACCTGTGCTGCTGCCAAGTCGTTACATATCAGTAATAAGATTAAAGATTCAAAAAATAAGGTAAAAATGACTTGGAATGTAATCAATACTGAAACCGGTCGATTACTACCCCGTGATAATAACTTTGAGTTAATTATAAATAACAAGGTGATTAATAATAAATTAGATGTAGCACAAACTTTTAACAACTATTTTATAGACATACCCGCGAAAACAACTAGCTCCTTAAATTCTTGTCCAATCAAAGCTCAACGCATACTTGGGGGCAGCGTAGATCAGTGCAATGTCTTATTTAGCTTTAAATGTGTTAACCCCAACGATATCGTTAAAGTATTCAAGTCGCTTAACTCAAAAAAGACAGCTGACTTGTGGGGTATTTCTGTGAAATTGATACAGTCTATTATTGTTAATTTATCTCCACATCTAGCTGAAATATTTAATAAATGTATCGATAAAGGAGTGTTTCCGGATTTAATGAAACACAGTAAGGTAATACCTCTATTTAAGTCTGGATCCAAAACTGACCCTGGTAATTTCAGACCTATTTCAATATTACCTGCCATTAGCAAAATTTTTGAAAAAATTATATTGCAACAACTACAAGCTCATTTTAATTCAAATATGCTACTACATAAAGAGCAGTATGGGTTCACAAGGGGTCGTTCTACCATTCATGCAGGTGTGACACTTCTGAATCATATATATGACGCCTGGGAGAATAGACAAGATGCTATTGGTGTATTCTGCGATCTCTCTAAAGCATTTGATTGCGTTGAACATAAAACACTATTGCGAAAACTCTTTTATTATGGTATCAAAGACTCTGCACTGGATCTTGTTGCCTCCTACTTAAATGATCGGATACAACATGTTGATGTTAATGAAATTCGCTCCTCTGGAGCATCTGTAGCTATGGGCGTACCGCAGGGATCAATTCTAGGTCCGTTTCTATTTTTAATTTATATTAACGATCTGCCATTCTATATACAGAACTTGTGCGACATTGTTCTATTTGCTGATGATACGTCACTTATTTTTAAAGTAGATCGTACGCTTACTGATTTTAACAGCGTTAATAGTTCACTTGCCCAAGTTGTAGATTGGTTTACGACCAATAATTTGCTACTAAACGCTAAGAAGACAAAATGTATCAGATTTAGCATGCCTAATGTCAGGAATTGCGGTACAAATATAACATTGAACGGTGATACCCTTAATATTGTAGAATCAACTGTATTTTTGGGGATCACTTTAGATAGCAAACTGCAGTGGAACGCGCAAATAACGTGTCTTGCAGGTAAACTCAGCTCGGCAGCCTTTGCCGTTAGTAAAGTCAGGCAGCTCACTGATGTAGAAACTGCCAGGCTAGTATACTTTAGTTATTTTCATAGTGTCATGTCTTACGGCATTTTGCTGTGGGGTAAAGCAGCTGATCTACAAGTAATTTTTGTACTCCAGAAGAGAGCTATACGTGCAATATATAAATTGAGTGCTAGAGTGTCTCTTAGAGAGAAATTTAAAGAAATTGGCATTTTAACGGTTGCATCACAGTATATATTTGCAAATATCATGTTAGTTAAACAGAACATACATTTATACAATCGACACAGTGACATACATTCGATAAATACTAGAAATAAGCATAAATTAATTGGAACGCATCATCGTTTACAAAAGGTTCACGACTCTTTTGCAGGAATTGGCGTACGCCTATATAATAAAATTCCTTTAGACATTATGAACCTGCCGTTACATAAATTTAAGGCGGAAATTAAGACGCACCTTTTGAAAAGGGCTTATTACACAATTAATGATTATTTGAATGATAAAAATAAATGGAAATGAGTTGCTTGCTCTTCGCTCGAGCTATTTAGGATTCGAATGAATCTTGTGTTATATTATCTACTTGTCTTGAACCTGCATATATATGTTGTATTTTTTTTTTTTTTTTACCTTATTTTTGTTTATTTTCTTCTTTATAAATAATTTGAAACGCCAGGCAACTAAAGGTATGGCTGCGTTTAGTCCCGGTAATAACTAATATACATAATTATATGTAATTTGACTTTGTTATTGTGTGAGCACTATGTAGACTTATTTATTATTTTGAAATTGACATGATAGTTGCTGTGTAGTTTTTGGGTATGTCATGCTCGCCTAAGTGTCCTGGCAGTGGTGGCGTATGTATCGGGTCGCCTTGTTCCCTACAATACGGTTGAATAGGGCGATGGCTGATATATGCGTCATACCCGTGAACGGGTGCCGTCTGTTGGGACTGGTCAGCTCATAGCTGTTATAGCAATTGTTACAAATAATATTATTTAAATTTAAGGCAAACTAAGTTTAGTCGACTGTTCTCACATAAATTCAAAGGAACTATGTAAGTGTAATTTTAATGAACTCAACATTTATTTTGTTTTTTTTTTTTGTATAATTTCTTTACTGTATAATTGGTCAAATATCATGTTAATCAAACTGTGTCAAATGGCGGTTAGAAAAGAGTGGCCATGAGTTTTATTGCCAGGTTCTTCCTCTGGCTCTACCTATTGCTTTGCGAATCTGGCAGTAAATGTAAATGTAGAAGCAGTAATCTTGACGTTCATAAGTGTTACTTTGTGACCTACATGAATAAAGATTTTTGATTTTGATTTTTTTTTTTGACATGTTGGAGTTGTGCACTTTCCCAACATGTACTTTTAAACCCCGCTCACCCCTGAAGAAACGGGCTTGGGAACAATGAGGGCAGCAAACCAAATCAAATAGTGATGAAGTAGGTTGACTTACCTCTGCATTGCTGCAATTTAACATATTTACGTGGACCTATACTTAAACACAAAAAAAAAATTATTCTATGTTGGTCAGTACAGAGTTTCCATTGCAAACTAGAGTATCGATTGCCATGTAACATTGATAAATATAAGCAAAAGAGTGGAAACTGCCAATATTGGATAGTTGCAAATTTATAAATAAATATAAATATTGTTGGGACAACTCACACAACGCCATCTGATTCCACACTAAGCAGAGCTTGTACTATGGTAACCAGATAACTGATAAACATAGTTATATATTTCTAAATACATACATATTATAGATAAATAACACCCAGACACAGTATAAACCATCGTGCTCATCACACAAAGTTTTATCCTGGGTGGGAATCGAACCCACGACCTCTTGCGTAGCAGTCGGATGCACTCCCACCGCGCCACAGAGGCAGTCAACATGGCAGTCCTTAAGCCAACCAACGGTTTAAGATGCCTTCCAAAGCACGGAAACACTCGCAAATATAAATGACACAAAATACCCATCCGTGACCAGCCATAACGAAAGTTGCTTAAAATCAACAGTTTGTACATTGTACAAAATCCAGAAGTAAGTAATTCATACCGCGACGCAGTCGGATCAAATAGAATGTTTCCATAGACCCAATACTTTTACACTACTTATTATTTTAGTTTTTATAAAAAATAATGAGAAATATAGATATAGGGAATAAATATTATTAAGGAAGAAAAATACCCCAAAAAAAATCCCATCTCGCCTATTTACCCCCTAAATTTGGGGGAAAAACCCCTAAATTGGGAACACTAAAACGTACTGCCAACCGCTAAAAACGTGTAAACAAATGGTAGTACTCATCTACATTATGTATTATACAAAATATTTTAGGGATAAAGCAATGTAAATCATTCACTTCTATTTGCATTATTATTATGAGTAAGTTTAGGACTACATAGGTTTACAGAAGTGGTGAAAATACTTATTACAATTAATAAGACTCAATTAAACTACTTTTTTTTTTAAATTATATAACCTACGGTGTGATTTGGATTTTATAGAGAGTCCCTGTATGTAACGTAACACTAGTTTCGTGTGAAACTAAATACAAGAGGATAGGTTTAGAGATACTGGCTAAAAAAGAGGTATGAAAATAAGGAGCATAATGGGTGGGTATTAAGGTAATTGTATTAGAGGGATCAATGTGTTTTCTTTCGGTTTCCGGGTAAGTTAGAGTTTTAAGTAAATCAGATACTTACTACTTTTTGCAACAATATGAAGGAAGAGGGTAGATGGTGAGTTTTGGCATGTTGGCACCATGGCACCATACTGGTGGGTGCAAATTTCCATTTCCATGCACCCACTACATTATCATCAGCCTATCGCAATCCACTGTTGGACGTAGGGCTCTCCAACCGCACGCCACTGAGCACGATCCTCGGCTAGTCTACTCTCATCCAGTTACTACCTTGCGAAGATGGTCGCTCCACCTAGTCTACACTCCAGAACACGTCTACCCCAGCGGTTATTGGTTCTGCGACTAATATTGTCAGCCCACTGCCACTTCCGCTGACTAATCTTATGAGGTAGGTATATCGTTGACTCTAGTTAACTAAATAGTCCACCTACTATGCTAGAGCTTAAATGAAAATTAAAAAAATGACGATTTTTACATATTTTTGCTTATTACGTTACCTACTTTGGTACCCAGTATTTCAACTCAACAGGTCCACGAATAAATTCATTGGAACTAAACGTTTTTGTTTTGTAATACACAGACATCGTTTAATATATTATGGTAACAATTAGCGTAATTTTCATCTGGTTTACATTAGGGGGTGGACTAGTCGCAACCTCTACTATAGTTTGCATCTTTTCCAGGGACAAATAATAAGGTCAGATTATCTCGCTATATATATACCACACGGTCACGGGGTCCATTCTTTCTTTACTCCTTCTATGCCTATTTATTTTAAAGGCCTGCGCAGACGAGCAATACGAGATTTTTTATCCGACCGCGCTATATACTTTCTAAATATGAAGAATCTATATGCTTTCCAAAATATTAGAAATTGAATATCTTAACAATAAAATATATCATTAGATAGAGTCTATGGTGGTGCGTACACTGCTACCACCAATTTTTTGAAGGAGTAGGGTATATATGGGGTATAAATGATGCGTAAAAATAGAAGCGCTCGTGGCCCCGCGGTCTCAGTGTTCTGTAAAACGATCACTGAGTTACGCAACTTTCACTACGGCTGGTCCTCGAATGGGTGACCACTTTGTGGCATATACATTTGCGAGCGTGTCCGTGCTTCGGAAGGCACGTTAAGCTGTTGGTCCCGGTTGCCAGTAAAATGGCATTCGTTAAGCCTGGTTGAAGGCCTTACGGGCGGCTTGAAAAATATTCAACAGCAGGTAGCTACAACCTGCGTCTGTCTATTTCACAACACGGCAATGGGCTCACCACCTATTACGTGGAACAGGAATACACACGGTGAAAAGTGGGCATATAATATGCCTATTAGGCTTGGGCAATTTTTGATTGATTTTATATGAGGTTGAAACTTAGCATAATTTTGGGTAGTTATGTAGGTTTATCGAGGTATGTGATGTGAATATTTCGCGATTTGGACCCATGTACCTAGTATTGGTAAAAGGGCTCTTGCGGTGTTGGTGACAATACTAATTTAATCTACGGTTTATCGTACGCAAGCAACTCCTATACTTACCTAACCAACTTTTAGACATTTTTTGCCATATCTCTAAAACGGTGCGTCTAAGCTTGAAAATGATGTGATTTTCGGTCCCCTTTGTAACAACCAAACACCTCCTTCACTACTAATTAAAAGATATATATGATAGAAATTTCATGTTTTTATTTTTTTTCTAGATTTTTATTTATTATTTTTAATATTACAAAACCAAGTCGCCTTTCTTATGCCTGCCTTTTGCGATTACTATATTACCATTGTCAAAATCATATATCGTCAATATCATAATACAAAAAATATGAACATTGAAACGACAAGTACCTTAATACCTGACTTTTTATAATTCGGACCCTTCCTCTTCTGCATCAAATTTTCCTCTACAGAAATCTTGATACCATTAAACTAATACCATAATTTACTCACATTATAATATTCAATGAATAGTAGAAAACAAAAAATACAATAGCTTTCGGATGCCAAACATTTAACAAGGTTTTCAAATTTGCCGCAAATAACCTACATTTCATAAATTCTCGGTGTATATCAACTATAAACCGGTTACATTAAAATGTTTGTGAACTCTACAAAGATAACAGCTAAATAGTTCTATTTAACATGGCCGCGTAATGTCGATAAAATGATAGAAATATCAAATGATAGAAATATCAAAAGCCACCGTGCCTCGGTCGCTTTGAATTGTAATAACATACATATACATACTTTCACGCCTTTATCCCCGAAGGGGTAGGCAGAGGCGTACAATACGTCCACGTTTCACCGTATGCTTTGCTTTTTGTCCCACGTAACAGGTGGTGAGCCCATTGCCGTGTTGAAATGGACAGGTGGAGGTTGTGGCGACCTGCTGTTAAAATTTTTCAAGCCACCCATAAGGCATTCAACTGGCTTAACGACTATCATGTTACTGAAAACCGGGACCAACGGCTTAACGTGCCTTCCGAAGCACGGAAACTCTCGCAAATATAAATGCCACAAAGTGGTCATCCATCCGAGGACCAGCCATAGTGAAAGTTGCTTAACGCAGTGATCGTATACAGAACACTACCTACGCGGGGCCACGAGCGTTACTTGAATTGTAATACGTAATACCAATTTCACGCAACATGCTAGTTGCTTTCAAAGCGTGGTGGCTATCGAACATACCAAAAGCGACATGAACTGTCAAAGTAATATAATAGCATTTTAGGACTCTAAGATAAAGAATATACTCTTTATCTTAGGTAGGACCACAGATAAAATAATATAATTCTTATACAGATGCACGAACAGGAACAAAATATGGTCACGGCCTTAACTTTCCAAGCAGGCAGGCAGTACGGGAGTTTGTATATAGATGGCGACAATGTTTTGGCAAACTATTCTTATTATTTACTACACTACACTAGATGTCACTATAAACATAAATACTCTGCCGTATGCCTTTTCTAGCTAATTGATGTTATCAATATTCTGTACATGCATGATAAAGGTCATGTTATAATGCAACAAATAAGGGTTTTACTTATTTGGATATTTTATCTATAGGTACTAATATTATAAAACTAGAGTTAGTTCATTCAGTGTTTTGTAGTTACGTAGGTACTTGTAAGTGACCATTTGTAATTTCCATGGAGATCGTTTGTAGAGGACATTGGAAGGTAGCCATAGGAACTTCTAAAATAGACATGATAAACCCATTCCAGGGTTCATGAATGTTCAGGGGCCAGGATCCAAGTTCGAGGACGTAGAGCCCATATTCCCGACCCAGGGTCTGGGATCCTGAATTCCGGCGTCTGTGTCTTAGATCGAGAGTCCAAGGTCAGCTACTCCAGATCCTCTGTTTAGAGTCAAGGGTTGTCATGTTAAGCCGTTGGTCCCGGTTGCCAGTACCATAGCCTTTAAGCCAAGTTGAAAGCTTTATCGGAGGCTTGAAAAGTTACAACCGCAGGTAGCTACAACCTCATCGATATCACGATGTCAGAATAAGGTGTGAAAGATAAAACATATTATTATTTTCTCCAGCCAAAGCTGTGGAGTGTACGGTATTAAATTCACCTGCAGTGGGTCTTCATTGCCTGGTAAGTCCTCCTTGTCTCCCAATCCATAGAACTGAATTAATTCTTTCTCCAATGGATTGAATGAACCTCCACCAGATAGACCTGCCTGCCTGCCTTCTTTGAACTTTGCTAATTTGTGCCTGGTATCACATTTCCAATCTTGCCAACACTGAAACACAAGTATGAGAATAGGTGTAATGTGAGAATAGTAGTAATGCCTTTATTACAGTAAAGTGATGACATCTACATATTTTATTTTTGTAATCTTAATTCACATGACATTGGATAATAAATTGTAATTTATAATAGTTTATATTATACATTGATACACGTAATTGACATTGGTACCTACTCATGACATTTATTTCTATTTTTTAATTTTTTGTATTATTATTTTATTTCTTTATATTATTATTTTTATTAATATTTATTTGATAATTGACATTATTTATGATGAAATTTAATTGTAATATTGAATTAATGGTTAAATGTATAACTTAATTTTTTGAGATTCTCCCTAATTTTAGGGAAAAATTATTAAGTGGTATCATCAGTTTCTTATTTACCCTCAGTTAAACCATTGTTGTAGTAACTATCATATTTTACTCAATGACATCCGAAATACATATTGCTAACCTTTGAAAATGCCGTAAGGCGAAACCGGTCAGGTTTAAGTAATAAATAAGTGGAATAGTACAAGTGTTTTAGTTCAAGATGTGTAGCAAGTTTCACCAAGTGCCATCAATCACCAGTGTAAACAGTATGAGAATAGGACCTACGATATCTCATTTTCATAATCTAATGAAGTAAAACAAGTTATTTTTTAAAAGTACTTTTTAATATTGAGAGACATTTTTAACACAATACCGTCTAGCACAAAGTAAGCTAATATAAGCTTGTGGTATA
The DNA here is from genome assembly GCA_948477245.1 of Thumatha senex. Classification (NCBI taxonomy): domain Eukaryota; kingdom Metazoa; phylum Arthropoda; class Insecta; order Lepidoptera; family Erebidae; genus Thumatha; species Thumatha senex. Next base: position 11,687,578 of record OX419743.1, read on the forward strand.
TAAACAACTATTAAACATATGAGGGGAGGGACGGCTGATTAGTGCGTGGCCTTAGGTACATAATGAAAAAAAACCGTTCAAGCACGAGTAGAACGCGTGCGTCGAGGGTTCCGTATAAAAATAGGAGAGTACCAATTAAGCTAGACCAGTAAATTGTATGAGCGCCCATACAACTCAGAGGTATATGTTAATTGGTTATTACTATGCATTGGGGACACCCCTTAATTTTAAACTTTATGAACTTTTTAAATTTTTTCCTTTATTTTTACTCTAAGACCCATTCCTATTTGCCAAATTTCAAAATTTTAGGTCAACGAGAACTACCATTTACCATATATACCAAAACGGGAAATATCATAGCTTTCGACCCAAAACCTATAAGGTACTTCTGGTCGACCTAGAACTGTCAATTTTGGTCAGAAGCAAGGTCTTAGAACAATTAAAGGAAAAACTCCGTAAAATAAAAAAAAATATTGAAAATTAAGGTTAATTTTGGTACTTCCAAGTTTTCGCGACAATCTAAATGTATTTTTTTTTAATGGTTCACAAAACTGGAATAGACACAGCTTGAAAACATTAAATATACAATTTGACACAAATGACAATGTAAGTCTTTCTAGATGTGAACACTGCATGCAACTAAGACAATTCAGAAGAAAGTACACTATGCACATACTATTATACATATATGCACATAAATTACATACATACATACATATTGTCACGCCTTTATGTAGGCAGAGGCATATTAAACGCCCACATTTCACCGTATGCATTTTTGTCCCACGTAACAGGTGGTGAGCCCATTGCCGTGTTGAAATGGACAGGCGCAGGCTGCGGCGACCTGCTGTTGAAATTTTTTTTAAGCCACCCGTAAGGCCTTCAACTTGGGTTAACGACTGCCATTTTATTAGCAACCGGGACCAACGTACGTGCCTTCCGAAGCACGGAACTGGGGTAGATCTAAAGGGCCGAATAAATTTAATAAAGTAAAATGTGTCTATTTTAGATGTTAAATTTGGAAGCAATTTTGAACCCTTTGCCCTTTTTAGTGAGGTGGTAAAAAAAAAAGGCTAATTGGTCTTATGTGCTAGACATCACGAATTATTACGACCAATTAAAGTCCTGGTAGTCTCGAAATTACACTATATAAATACCAACAGCAAAACTACGATCTTACAGTACTGTAGTACAATCATTACATCTATATCTTCTATATTTATAAAAGAAAGTCGTGTTAGTTACACTATTTATAACTCAACAACGGCTGTATCGATTTTGCTGAAAATTAGTGGGGAGGTAGCTTAGAGCCAGGAGACGGACATAGGCTACTTTTTATCCTGGAAATAAGTACCTGTGGGAAACGGGAACGGGAAAACTTATCTTTGCGGGCGAAGCCGCGGGCGTCAACTAGTATGCATATAAAAGGCAAAATCACTGACTTACTCATTGATCACGAAATCTCTGAAACTACCAAAGCTATGAAGCTCAAACTTCGTAAGGAGATTCTTTTAAATACGTAGGTTTCAGCTAAGAAGGGATTTTGCGAAATTCTACCCCTAGGGAAGTAAATAAGCGATAAACGGTTGTATGGAAGTTTGTCATTTTCAAAGTGAGAAACATTAATTTCTGTACACCTGTTTTTAGTTACAAATAAATGGGTACGTGTATAGCGGTTTTGCAAAATTTTACCTATAAGGGGGTTAACAAGAGTTGAAAGTTTATATGGACAATTCTTCATACTCAAACATAGCAACACCAAATTTCTTATATCTGCTTTTGTATAAAAATAAAAAAATTACGTGTTAAGGAATTTTGATAAATTAGAATTTATTATTACAACTTCTGTTTTACCCCCTCAAGGGGTAAAACAGAAGTTGTAATAACTGACTTATTGATCACGAAACCTATAAAACTAACAAAGCTACAAAGTCTTAACTTTGCATGGGGTACCTTTTAACACGTAGGTTTCCCTTAAGAATGGATTTTTCAAAGTTCTACCTCTAAGGAAGTAAATAAGCGATAAACGGTTGTATGGAAAAACATGAATTTACGTATACCTGTTTCTGGTTACAAATAAATGGGCACGTGTATCGCGGTTTCGCAAAAGTTTACCTATAAGGAGGTGAAACAGAGGTTGTATTAACTGACTCATTAATCACGAAGTCCATGGAGCTAACGAAGTAAGTCAAGCAAGTCCAAACTTTGCATTGGGGTTTAACATGTAGGTAAAGGAGTTTTGCGAATTTGTACCCCTAATGACGTAAATAAGGGATAAACGGTTGTACGGAAGATTGTCATTTTCAAAGTTAGTAACATATACTTACGTACCTACACCTGTTTTAGATGAATCTCCTAAGGTCTGTATTACCAGCGAGGTCAGTGTTCCCAGGAGAACTGAAACTATGTCAGTAAACCACGCCCCGCCTAAACATTAAACATGGAAACCTGAAATTTGGTGAACGTATTCTTTACGTACTACCTACGTTAGATGAGCACCAAGAAAGAATTCCCGGTATTCCTACGGGAATGTAGTTAATTATAATAAATCAAATTAAATTTTGATATAAATTAAAAATTATTAAATTATAATCTATAACTAATATCCTTATCCTTCTTATCTACGGGAGCGTTTCTCTTTCATGATTAAGTCTGATGTTCCATGTAGGTCACACCTCACTTTTCGCTTAATTTGTCCATCTCACAAAACAGACTTTTATTCAAAATCCTTTACTGTTCACGCGGCCAGGCTGTGGAACTCACTTCCTGCTAATATTCATAAGTGTCGTACCATTTCGACTTTCAAGAAAAGAGTGCGAGAACACTATCTATCGTCTATACTATAGAAAGTAGTACATGTGTATGTTCATTTTACAATAATATGTATTTATTTGGGTATATATATTTATATATATATATATATATATTTAGTTAGGTATTATGTATATATGTAGCTATAGCTTATGTAAGTTTATTAACCTGCACACATAATTTGTATTCTTTGTTTACTTCTCTTATCCCAGGCCAACTGGAAGAGATTTCTTTAGAAATAAGTAGTGCCTTTGTACGTAATTTTAGTTGTTTATCTGTCATGTTCTTTGTGTGTATGTACATAAATAAATAAATAAATAAATAAATATTATAAATGTGAAAATTTGTAAAGATTTCTATATAATTTGGAAGTTTGTTATTAAATCACATTTTGATAGAACATTTCCGAAAGTTGATGCCCGCGGCTTCGCTCACGTGAAGTCGTTAGTTCACAAAGTTTTTCTAAAGGGCAAAACAGGTTTTCCCGAGATATAAATTAGGTACCCTATGTATTAATTCAGGAAATGTCTCGCACAGGATATTCAGTTCAAGTAGTTTCGCCCGCGTGTATATTATTCAGTTGTAAGTAACTCATCAACAAGTATTCCGATTTAATTCTGTTTTTTGTTGTTAAAAAGCGAATACTTCAATAGTTGTTTCATAAGAATAGCCTACGCGCCACCAACCTTTAACTAATGTCTCTTTCTTTGTCTGTTCCTCTTATGTGGCGCTAACGAAGTTGCGCGGGTCAGCTAGTTTGAATATATTTTGCAGTTATGTTTCAATGGACGGTTCGAATGTTATTCATGTAGCTTTTTATGGCCGCCGGAGTAGCAATGAAAATATCTACATCATGACAATTTTTGTTATATAAAGACATCATGCGATACAATGGCGAGTGTTGACCATAATTAGTGTGACAGATAGGCAGACTAAAAGTTTTCCTATTATGGAGGCGACTGGTAGCGTGGTACCGTTATATCAAATCTTGCAAGCAAGCTAGAACTATCAACCTTCCTTCTTATAATTTTATGTAGATACACAATATCAGCAACGTTCCGTCTATGCTCAAGTGTAAGCATTTTAAAATGCTCCAGTCTGGAATCATATGACGTGAGACTGCGGCAAAGATTGTTTGCATATATATATATAATTTAGATTTATATATTTTTAGATTGCAAAAACAATTTCTTTACCACTATATATATATATATATATATATATATAGTGGTAAAGAAATTGTTTTTGCAATCTCTTTATTCGGTGGATGTGTACTGCATACGAAGGGCTCCAGACCTGACAGCAGTATTCAAGAAGAGAACGGACGTAACAATTGAAGAGCAATATTGAGATTTCGGGGTCCCTGAAGAACTTTGTTTGCCGTATGACAAAACCAGCCAGCCGTGCAGCTTTATTACTCACTGTATCGATATGCTCACGAAAGTCTAATTTAGAGTCAAGTAAATTATCCTATAGACTTAGGACCATGATTTTTATACACCTAATAGGGACTCAGTATTTGGTATAAATTTTAACTTGCTAGGACCACCCGTTCCTGAGAAAATAGATGGTGGCACGCAAGGCAAGTAATCGAACATAAAAATTTTCTTACTATCCCAGAAAATTGTTACCATAACCTTAGAAGCCGACTTTTTTTAAACTTCTTTATGAGCCTTTCTCCTTATCTTATCCACGGCATCGACTCTTACTTGAACTCAGGATCATACTGTTCCATTCAGGATTCGTCTAAGGCCACTGTGCGGTTACATATTTCGTCCTAACCACTCTGACTCTGTTTGAGCGAAGTAGGCGGCAGAATAAGCGGTCGGATCGCTCGCTCGGCGGTGCCGGCGTCCCTACTGGAAAATAATAATAACCACTCTGACACAACTCCAAAAATGTTTACAGTTCGCGAATCGTCGCTGCTTGTCGAACGTTGTGTACTTGAACTCAGGATCATACTGTTCCATTCAGGATTCGTCTACGGCCACTATGCGGTTACAAATTTCGTCCTAACCACTCAGACACACTTCAAAAAAATTTTTACAGTTCTCCAATCGTCGCTGCTTGTCGAACGTTTTGAGCATTCGCGGTACTCATCACGCACAATTTATTTTCATACATCAATGTTCATGCAAAATTTCTACAATTAAATCTTAAGTGGTCACCGGAGTGTGGGGTAGCTGCGTGGAAAGTTAGAGGAGAAATGAGAGAAAATTAGATGCAGTGTGCTTGACAGAGACCAAGCGCAAGGGCAGCGAAGTCTTAAAGCTCCCGGGTGCGGTGCTCGCGCTATATAGAATATCAGCCAGCGAGCATGGCAGTCGGGAGGTTGGAATATTGTTGTCCTCGCGATTAGTATCCGGTACGTATGAGTACTAACTGGTAGGTCCTAGAATCCTCTGGATTCGTTTAAACCTCGGTTTGACGAAGATTTTCCTGGTGGCTGTTTACGCACCAGTATCTTCGTCGATCGCGAGTGAGCTAGAGGACTTCTGGGAGAGTAGTTCATGGTGAACGACGCCGGCAAGCTGATACTGGCGTTTTGCAAGGAAAAGGATTTCTTTGTGGCAAACACAATGTTCAACCACAAACAAATTCATATGAATGTATACGAGGAGATGTAAGTCAAAGAGAAGTATGATAGATCTATTCCTAATGGATAGTCAGATCCGTAAACAGGTGATGGACACAAGGGCTTATCAAGGTGATGAGGCTTATGATGGATGACCTAGTCATAACTAGGATTAGGCGTCTGTTCGCGGGTTGGCGTTATTATACGAAGTGTCCTGAACCTGAGCTGACCTATAGCATCAAAAGCTGGAAGCCGTAGGATACATCCACTAGGGATAAATATAAAGAAAGGGTAGCCGAAAAGCTTGGCGACGTCAATGTTAGTAGTGAGAATGTGGAAAGTGTATGGCCGAAACTTAGGGATAGTATTGTAAATGCCGCTTGTTGAAGTGTGTCGATAAACAAATAGAGGCAGTAGTAATAAGCGTGATGTATGGTGGAATGAAGAAGTGAAAGAAGCAGTTCGATGAAGAAGAAAGCATGGTTAGGCTACTTGGCCTCTCGGAATGATTTTAATATGACAGAGAGATATAAGCTGCAAAAAGTTAACACGAAGGCACTGATAGAGGAAGATCGTGAAAGGTGCAGAATGAAAGCGGATGAAAGATTGTCGTCCAGTAGGCAAGACTCGGAGTTGTTCGAAAATCTACAGTGTGAATAAAATGCTTAGTGCTAACAACGACGTCCTAACAGACCATACTGACGTCCTGCAGAAATGGAGTGAATATTATGGAAAAATGTATGCAAGAAAAGACATGAGAGATGCCACATCGGGAAGTGAAGCTCACTTTGAAGCTCCGCATCCCGGTGCCATTGAAGTCATTAGCATGAAAGGGATTGAACAAGCGATAAGAAGTATGAACTGTGGTAAGGCTGCGGGAAAAGACAGAGTTACTGCTGAGATGATCAAGTACGGTGGGGGGAAAGGCTCTCGTCTAAACAGCTCCAGCTACAGGGTGATCTGCTTAGTAGTTGTAATGGCAAGAATGTAAGAAAAATCTGAAAGGTATTTGTGGAAAGCTCAAAGCGGATTCCGACGTGGAAGAGGTTGCATGGATCAAGTGTTTTCTCTAAGCATGATCGCGTCGAAGTTGCTGGCTGTTAGCCGAAGGTTTTCTGTGCTTTTGTGGATCTGGAGAAAGCATTTGATAACGTGAAAGAAACTCTGTGAGACTTGCTGCCCAGATATGGCGTGGACGGCTCGCTACTGCGTGCAATACAGTCGCTTTATGGGGACTGTATTGCACGCAGGCTTGCGTGCGAGTAGGGGGGATGTGTCAGTTCTTATCGACGTCCATAAAAGCTTCAAACAGGGTTGTGTCACATTCGCCTGGCTGTTCATAGTGTATCCGGACAGTTGCCTGCAGAAGTTGAAAGATTGTGATATAAGTATGAATTTGGGTGACTTAACAGCAAATTGTCTGTTTTACGCTGATGATGCGATGCTCGTGGCCTCATCAGAATCCGAACTTAGTCACTAATATAAAAGAGGAGTGTGAAAGTGAGGGTCTTCGCTTGAATGCAAGTAAAACTAAGGTTCTAGTATTTGAAAGAAATTACGTAAGAACTAAGTGCGAGATTTGGATAAACCAGGAACGTCTAGACTATAGAGCAAGTGAATGATATTGTGTATTTAGGGAGTATGTTTAGCGCGGATGGAAGACGTGATTTGGATGTAAAACGGCGAGTAGCAGCCGGGCAGTTTTTCCCCCACATCACAACACCAAGACTACCTCGGATTAATGAGTTGCGTATGCGATCGGATCGCGTTACTCCGCTCATCCACCTCAGCATCTTCATCTCCGTGACGCGAAGCTCCTGAGTGTGTCTGCTTAGTGCTGGCCAACACTCGCCGCAGTACAGGAGGACAGGCCGTATGATGCATTTATATACCTGTCCCTTGAGCTTCAGAGGCATTTTGCGGTTGCATACAACGACCGTAACCTTGCGCCACTTCGTCCAAGCCGCGCCTATACGTGCTTAGACATCGTTTTCCACGCTGCCAGACTCGTGCAGCTCGGATCCAAGGTACCTAAAAGTACCGGACTTTGTGATCAGGTCCGAACCTATTCGGATGGTGTTTGAATCCGTACTGCCCCAAGACATGTACTCAGTTTTCGTCACATTTAGTCTCAATACACCGATTTCCAGCGTGTCCCTCCAAATGTTGACTTTGCGCTCAAGATGGACTTTGCTCTGATTAACAAGGGTGATGTCATCAGCATAAATCATTAGCAACGGTGGCTGATCTTGGTTGTTTGCCGTAACTACATCTAGCACCATGTTAAACAAGAATGGGCTGAGAGCCGAGCCTTGGTGAACACCAACAGATATTGGATCTGCCAACACCGGTTTGGACAGAGGACACGGAATCACAGAACGGAAAAAATAAGTGTTAGTGTGTAACAGTATAACCCTGGGGGAATATTTTTTCCTATTCAGTCGCAGTGTTATACATTGTTGTTACATGGAGTGACTTATTGGGAATAAATGTCAGGTGTTACTCAATGGGAACATAGAGTTACACTGTTACAGAACTGGGTGTAACTCAACAGGAATACCTTCAACTTGGCTTTGAATTTTGATCCAGAACAATGCTTGTCAGACAGAGGCTTTACAAGCAGACGAACACCGCGAATCTTTGCCAGAACTGAGTAAATTTCAAAAGGTCATTTTTCTGTTGTATAAACTTGGAATGCGCAACCTTGAAGCATTTCCTTTACAACTCCGCATTCTTCGCTGCCACTGATATCATGTCATTGTCTTCTGGTTTATGTTTAGTTTTTAAAGGTAGACGTGATTGCCTAGTACTGAGCTTGTTTATAATATGTGTGTCAATGATTGTATACATTAAATTTTCTATTAGAATTACTTTACAAGTTCTATATTAAATCTTATGAAACAAAATTTCGTTTAGTAATAAATTTATAGCAAGGTTAACATACTTTGAGCCATTTATCAGGAGTCTTAAAAGACCCAGTGGTGACCGAATTCAATTTATTTGCGAGCTCTTGTATTAACTTCTGTCTTTGACGAGCAGCGCCAGGACCAGTTATTCGAGACCGGGCTAGATCTTCATGCCCCACCATAAAAGAAAGTAAAATTTGACGCTGCTCGTATGACACTCTCTTGGTTTGTCTTTTCTGTAAATAGTAAATACTCAAAAGTAGCCAAAAATAATATAATAGAGACATAAATATATGTTATATAGTTTATTTTGATAGTACATACCAAACATGTAATATTTAAACTAAAAAACTTACACTCATCTTTGTATTTGGTGTCATAGGTAAATAAGACTAAAATGTCCGCAATAAATGAGTATTTTTATTAGATATCACTAGCGTTATCGTGCAACTATACTTCATAGAACAATTTCACAAATACAATATTAATTTCAAATAATCACTATTCAAAACAATAGTACGATATGGTATTTTTTTTTTCTTTCTTCTTGGGCTTTCTTGATTAGAGTATTTTGCCAAACTCATGTTAAAATAGTAAAGTTAAGGAATCAAAATTGCGAAAATTAAAAAGGAATTCAGAAACGTAGGAAATGAAATTATTATGGATGGGACATGGAATTATTGTTTATTTTGTTGGTAAATAAAAATATAAATAGTTATATATGATATAGACTAAACGAATATTTTACATTTTAATATTGTTAGAAGATATAAATGAGGAAATAGATTTATAAATATCACTATTATTTGATGCTAGTAAAATAGGAACAGATGTAGGCAGTGGTATAGAGGTTGAAATTAAGGTAGAAAACAATAAAGAATGATCATACTTGGGACAGGAAAGTATTATATGATTGATGTCACCCACTTCCCCGCATTCACATCTATCAGTTTGAGCAATATTTAATTTGGCTAGGTGGGAAGGGGTACATACGTGACCAAGTCTCATTCTAATTAATATGGTTGTAGACTGCTTCCCGAGTTTGAATCTTGAGAACCAGGGTTAGTAAGGGATGGTCGACTGTATTAAAGAATAGTGTTTACCTGTAGACTTACAGCTAATCGACCATAACTTTTCCCAGGACTGCTTTAAATATAATGCTGGCAAAGCTGCCAGGTCGTGGTAATAATTTTTGTAGGGATAGATGTCACCGGATTCCACAGCATCATTAGCAAGGCCGTCTGCTCTAATATTGCCAGGAATACCGGAGTGGCTTGGTATCCAGACAAACGAAATATTTAATTTGTATGAAACACATTTATAAATAAGTTTTCTGATATCAATTATTAGAGGAAAAACAATTTTACTAGTGAATGGAAATTTCTCCAAAGCTTGGAGAGCACTTTTAGCGTCTGAAAAAATAACTGTATTTTGAAGTTACATCAAAAAGACATATTCAATCGCTTTAAAAATCCCAAAACATTCTCCTGTAAAAACAGATGATTCCGGGGGTAATTTTACTTTTTCAACAATATTAAATTCATAGTGGTAAACCCCTACACCGACATATCCTGATGTTTGGGATTTGGAAGCGTCTGTATAGATATGGTGCCAATTAATCCAGTTCGATTTTATAGCATTAGTGAAAGAGTATGGTGCTAAAGGGTCAGATTTAAGGATACCTAAATCAAGTCTAATGTCTAGTGGTATTAGTAAGGATTCAAAAGGAGCAGAATATAGGGGATAAAGGGGTGAATGATGAGATGGTGCTTCAAGTGAAGTGTATTTTTGGAAGCTCTTAATAAGACATGGGTGATTTTTATAAGTCCAATAATTGGAAGTTTCAACCAAATTCTGGAGTAAACGGAGTTTATAACGTAATGGGTGATTAGAGAACTGAAGACATCGTGATAAAAATTTGTCAGACAAATATTGGCGACGTAAGTGCAATGGGGGTTCACATAATTCAACCTGTAATGCGTTGTTTGGTGAGGACCTCATTGCGCCTGCTATTATCTTTAATGCTTTCCATTGAACACCATCAAGTCGTTTTAAAGCAGCAGCATTGCTAGGTTCTAGCAGAAATGAGCCATAGTCAAGTTGACTTCGGATGATAGCATTGTATAGCAATTTTAAGGAGTAAGGGTGAGCACCCCACCAGACACCAGAGAGACATCTAAGAATATTAAGAGATTTTTCACACTTTTGTACAATATAATTACAATGATCAATACCAGTAAGTTTAGAGTCCAAGATAATGCCTAGGAATTTAACACTATCTTGTGTTTTGATTAATTTGTTGTCATAATAGACGTTAAAAGGAGGTAGAAGGCGCATCCTAGAAAATAGAATAACTGAACTCTTTTCAGGGGAGATTTCCAAACCATTAGAATCCATCCAACATTTAAGAAGTTTAAGGGAATTGGAAAGGCCAATGCAGGCTTGACTAATAGAGTGGTGTGGATAGTATAAAAGCAAATCATCTGCATATTGAAGAACTTTAATGACTGGATCTAGAGAAGGTTCCAAATCATAAGTATAAATATTATACAAAATGGGACTTAACACCGACCCTTGGGGAAGACCCTTCTGAGCCACCCGTGGACCATTCGATCCTTCTAGATGAATATGTCTTTCTACTAATGATCTCATAATAAAATTTGTAAGAAGGATAGGAACATTTAGAGCAACTAATTTCCTATACAATAAAGGCAAAATAACGTTATCATATGCCTTTCTAGATATTGCAGCGACCACATGTTCATTAGTAGAAAATGCCAGGCGGATGTCAGTTATAAGTATACTGATATTATCTAATGTGCTCCTACCCCGTCTAAAGCCGAATTGACTATTACTTAATAAGTTATTGCTTTCAATAAACCATTCCAGACGAATTTTGAGTAGGTGTTCAGTGACTTTCATCAAAACTGAAGAAAGAGCTATAGGGCGATATGATGAGGCTGAGGATGAACTTTTGCCAGGTTTGAGGATTGGTAACACCAACTGTGATTTCCATAAGGGAGGAATCTCACCTGTAATCATGATAGAATTTACAATATTGAGGTAATATGAAAGATATTCTTCAGGAGCATGTGTTATAAATGAGTATGGAATACCGTCCAAGCCAGGAGCAGAATCTTTTTTCGTTAGTACGCCTTTAAGTTCAGAAAGTGAGATAGGAGCATTGAGGTCAGAAAGATTATGAGAAATTTCAGTAAGGTTAGGAAGAAAAAGTTTATCCGGGACTGTTGGAAGGGTCAGTTTTTGTAAAAAGTCATTTTGTAATGAGGTAGGCATTGATGTAGGAGTAATTTCCTTGAAAGCTGATCTGAATCTTCTAATGTTTTGCCAAATCATATGAGGTTTGGTATCAGGAGAGATAGTTGAGCAAAATGATTGCCAACTTTCGAACTTTTTCTTTTTAAATTTGTTGTGTAACTTTTTAAGTTTGCGCGTTTCAGTAATAACACTTGTTAATGCTTCAAAGTTTTGAGTAGAAGAGAATTGGGAGTAAACAAATTCTGCTTTTTTCCTTTTCTTAATCATTTGGGAACATTCTTTGTCCCACCATGGAGGAGAGGGTATAAAACCTTTAGCTCCATTTTTTATAGGAAACACCTCATTTGCTGTTTCTATGAATGTAAAAGAAAGGACTTCGGCACATTCTGATGTATCATCTTGTGTTATTACTGGAAGGTGTGATATTTTATCTATCAAATTGGTTTTAAAGGTGCTGCAATCAGCATCCTTTAATCTATACTTAAGACGAGGGTTTGAATGAGAGGAATATATAGTCTTAAAAATAGGGAAATGTAGAGTTATTGGAAAATGATCACTACCATGGGTAGAGGTGAGACAGGTCCATGTAATCCTGGAAGTCAAATTAGATAAAGATTTAGATAAATCAGGAGCACTTTCTCCTGTATTAGGGTTATTGCGACGTGTACAAAAACCTGTATTGAGTAAACAAAGATTGTGAGTATTTAGTAAATCTAAGACTACATTTCCAAAGCGGTTTCTGGAACTACACCAAAATGGATGATGGCAATTAAAATCCCCAAAGTATTATAAAAGGTTTAGGAAGATTAGAAAAAATGTTTTTAAGTAGACCATGTTCACTGAGTATCGAAGAAGAAGGATAAGGTATATAAATTGAAACGAAACAAATATTATTTAAAACGGCAGCAATTACAGACCAATTATTATAGTGAGTAGCAATTGGTACATGTGAAAATGATAAATTACGTTTAATGAGCATGGCAACACCGCCATACCCATCAAAACGATCCTCTCTGAGACTGACATAACCAGATAACCTAAAAGGTAAATCTGGTAAAATCTGGTTTAAGCCAAGTCTCCTGGAGGCTAATAATGTATGGATTATATTTATTAATAATAATATAATAATAATAATATAATTTCTCTAAAATTTTTACACTTGCTTGAACAATAAGCTTTTTGCTATTTATTAGGAGTTTACATAAGATTTAGGTACTCTAAAATTCCAAACTAGGTAGGAACCTGTATTTTGGAATTGTAGTGGCACAATGCAAATCTTCAAGACAAACAAAATAAATAAAATAAAATTAAATTATATAACATTAAAATGAGAAATAGATATATGTTTGTATGTATGGATTTGTCTGTGTGAGTGTGTGTGTATGTATTCGAGTTTATGTTAAAATGTGTATGTAGGATTAAGCATTTTGGAGTAGAATTTTGAAATTATGTATTACCAAGAAGGTTTTCTGTTTCACCGTAATTTAATTTTTGTAACCAGTTTATCATTTTTTCCTTTATATCGAACTTTTTTAATAACTGTATGTCTAGTAATTTGTTCACGTTATTATAAACTTTACAATTAGAAATTGGAAGTTGTCGGGTGGAAAATGTAGTTCTGTGTAGGGGTATTGGGAAACCTCTACAGGGTATTCTTTTTGTAGTATCTGGCAGAGGTACCTGCGGATGGAAGCGAAGGACAGCTCGAAGGACAAAAAGTTGCCTAACTGATTGTACTTTTGCAATTGAATATAGTTCATGGGTAGAGAATCTGTACTGTTTGAAATTGATAACTTTCAATACCGCTCTCTGCGCTCTTTCGAGTTTTATGAGGTACGTTTTATCAGCACTGCCCCAAACGGGGATGCAGTAAGAGATAATTGATACGCAGAGAGCGGAGTAGACCATGTTCAGAGTTTCCAGATCTGCAGCATGTCTTAGAATTTTGAAGGTGTGTATAAGTCGGCGGACTCTAGCAGTAAGCATATCTATTTGTTGGTGCCAGTTCAGGTTACGGTCTATGTAAACAACTAAATACTTAGTGCAGTCCGATCTCATTATAGGTCTGCATGTGCAGTTATTGAACCTATTAGAGTGCGAGTGGACGTATAGTTCATAATTAGGCGGTGGTTGGGTGCAATTTCTAATGCTGAAAGGGATGAATTGTGTCTTCGCAAGGTTAAGTGACAGATTATGTGACAGCCAATTATTTATTACGATAAGATTTTTCTCCGCAGTGGTTTTAATGTCAGCACAATTTGAGCCGTTAACAATCACAGCTGTATCGTCTGCGTAGGTAAATAATGTACAGTTGGGCAGATTAATATCACAGAGCTGGTTAATATACAAAAGGAACAGAGTAGGGCCGAGAATTGAGCCTTGAGGAATTCCATATTCAATGGGTGTTTCATCACTCCTTACCCCATTTATCGTGATGCTTTGGAAACGATTATTTAGGTAGTCTTTGAAAATATCATGGGCAACACCTCTAACACCAATCTTATCGAGCTTCATGAGAAGGGTAGGTATATATATAGTGTCAAAAGCTTTTTGTATATCGAGGAAAACTCCTAGAGCTTTCTGTCCCTTTGTCTAGCTTTTCAGTGATGTGTTGAACTAGATTTGCGACGGCATCTTCTGTCGATATACAGGGTCTGAAACCATATTGATGTTTGGATATAATTTTATTTTTGTTAAGGAATTTTTGGAGTCTATTATTGAGCAGTTTTTCTAGGATTTTAGACATCGTGGGGAGGACAGAAATGGGTCTATAATTTGTAATGGAACTTTTGTCACCATTTATGTAGATAGGGAGTATTAGGGCCTTTTTAAAAATATTTGGGAAAACACCGGTGCGGAAAGAGATATTGCAAATATGTGTAATTATGGGAACTAGGATCGTACGATTTGACTTTATTATGGTAGGGGAGATTCCATCGCAACCAGTTGCTGAATCAGCTCGTAGTCCCATAATAATAGACTCGACCTCCGAAACGTCTGTATCCAGGATCACCATCGAATTCAAAGCATCAGACCGCTTATTGGTTAGAAAAGGGTTAATGTCCACTAAAGGGTTTGGTGTTATTCCACTGGCGAGAGTTTAACCCATCTCGACAAAATAACGGTTCAATGAGTTGAGTGAAGTTTTATTATCACTAATAAGTTGCAATAGATCTAGGGGAGGGTTATGAGCTTTACTAGTATTTGTTATACTTTTTATGGCTTTCCAGGTCGCTTTTGGATTATTTTTACACTTCAGTAGTTCACTTTTCTCATGAGCTCTTTTTAGTCTACGTAGAAGAAGATTACAAAAATATTATCGGGTATAAGTTGTTTTAACTATTTGGTTGTTAGGGGAGCTCCTCGACTTCTTGTGAAGCCGATCTCTATTCTGAATACAACAAAGTAAGCCTGGAGTCATCCAGGGTTTAAGAATTCTCTTAATTCTGGGAATCGCGCATTGCTTAGAGTATTTTTTAATTATGTTATTATGTCAATGACGAGTGTGATCGATGGTAAATTTGATTTAAGTAGGACGTAATCATAACATTTATCCAATCTGGTATGGTAAACATGTGTAGGTGACAAAGCATGGCCAGCATTTAAAATCAGGTATGGATTTGAAAAACAATCAGAATTTTCGTGTTTGATGTCGATGTTCAGGGGGCCTAAAAAGGCAACATTGTATGTTTCATATTTTGATCATCAAATGTTTCATTTCGCAGTTTATAAAATGACAAGTTATTTGATGAATCACAAAATGAAGGTCAAATGTTTCATATTTGTAAATCATCTTATTTGACAGTTTTGTATGGAAATGCGTAAAATGGTCCATTTAAATGAATCATACCTCAATCATAATTCGTCTACGATTAGGATTTGTCTGTTCACCTGTCTTTCTGGCCAAAATTCGCGTACGGGACCACTCCCTTTGTGAGTGTGGTTTAGGCGAGGGTTCCCTCGAACACATTTTCTTCTCCTGTCCCAGATTAGTGGTTCCTCTCTACGATCTACTTCCTGAAAAAATCTCCCGTCCGGTTAATTTGGCCTTCTTGTTAACTTTAGTTAACTCACCACTTATAAAAGTCCTTTACAAATTTATCTCTCAAAATAACATTAAGTTATAAGTTCTCCCATTTTGCTACCGTAATATCTATATGTTCTTTTGGCTGCCCTTAGTAGTGCTAGGTATATGTACATTTACTAACTGATAGGTATATGTTTACTAATTGATACTAATACTAACACTTGTTCTGTCCTATTTCAGAAAACAATAACGATAAATTGTCTGAGAGACCGACCAATTGTCTCATAACTAAACCTCACACTATTAAATCTACTCTCCACCTTGACATTGGCGGAATCGTCGGTAAACGACGGGGCCATTGCTATAAGAAAAGAAGAAGAAGAAGAAATTAATCATCCATCATTAATGTCAAATTGGTGAAATTTTAGATGTTACTAGGTGACTAACATTTTACGTTCATATTTAGTAATTTTATTGTCGTTATTGAATTTTAAGAGCTAACACTGTTAAATTTATACATTTTTGGGGCAATGGTAAACTTGGGTCAATAAAGAAACTTTTTAGAGCATGCTAGTCTTGAAGAAACTTGTATGTATAGAAGACGTATTGTAGAGCTAAGGCACTAGAGTTGGCTTTTAAGATGCATGACCACGCTGTGGCGTTTATTGGTTTGTTTAGTTTAAATAATTGTTTGACTTTTATATTAATAGAATTAGAGCCTTATTTAGGTTGTATTCATGGAACACTTTGCCACTGTCAGGCCATTTGAGTATGAGGAAAGGTATTTGAACCGAAAGTGGTGAATACTCAAACTGAGCTTGGAACTTTAGGTCCTCCTTTATTGTCTGCTAGGACTAGCTTAGGTATGGCATTCATTCTATAATTGCATAAATTACAAGTATATTTATAACTAGATGACCCCCACAGCTTCGCCCGTGGAAAATTTCGACCTCCTGTCGCACCTATTTAATCCCGTCGCTTATAAATTCTACAATTATGCATTAAAATTTGCCCGATTTGTAGACATTTATGACTACTGCTCTGCTCCCCAGTGTAGTAGCGTAATGATATGTAGCCTTCCTAGATAAATGGGCTATCTAACCCAAAAAAGATTTTTCAAATCCGACCAGTAGTTCGTAAGACTAGCGCGTTCAACCAAACAAACAAACAAACTCTTCAGCTTTATAATATTAGTATAGATATCAATGCAAGTGGCTTATTAATGCTATGCATATTGGCATATAAGAATTAAGGCATTTTCAAGATTAGCATTTCAACACAAAAGGCCTACCAACATTTAAAGCCCAAGCCAATCCCATTTGCCAGCTGGTGTATTTGCCAATCAACAGAGGATGCCTGCTTTCTTAGATTGAGACAGCAGAGATCAGTCGCTCCCACAGTGGTAATGGTATGATAATGGTAATTCCAACTGAAGTAACCAAATCTGTTATCCTCAGACTTCAATGTGAAAAGCTTTAGATACAACCATGGTCAACGCTCGGATGATAATAATGGTGAAGGTGAAAAAAGATATGTAAAGAGATAAAAAAAATATAATACAGCTCTTGCATCATTTATTTATAACAAAACTAACATGCTCCAGTTGATTCACTGCTATGGATCCTTTTATGGTCACTACTCCACATCTAGACTAAATTTAATTATCTTGACATTGTATATTAATATATTGTAATAGTATTGACATATAATTTAATAGAGATAGATATGTGTTTCATAAATTTTTGCATGTTGGACATAGTTCCGATGAGGTATGTGAGACACATCAAATATACTATTATAGCAACTTATCATACCATACTGAAAGCAAATAAATTTCATTTCATTTCTTCCCACAATCAGCGAGTGAGTACCCTATAACAGTTCCTGATTAAACGCAGAAAGATCCAGTGAAGAGCGCGTTCAAACAAAAAGTCTTCAGGTTTAGAAGATCAATGAAGCAATATTTTATTAGTAGATATTTTCACATTGCTGAGACCATTTCACTTAAAGATTTGTCGTGATTTAGATTAAAATATTATATGTTTTAATGCAAGCCAAAAAGGAACTAATTATTCTTCTTATGTGGAAATTGTCTTGAATCTGAAAATAAAACATTTTGGTTATTAGAAGTGCATTTAAATATAGTAAGGAAAAAAATTTTTGTATAAATGAAATTTTCCATTAATTCAGGCTGTCCCCGACACTCAACTTAAATGACTCCAATACTGCGCACTCAACCTGATACCCCTTTTTATCTTGTAATAAAAAATTGATACATAAGATTTATTTACCTTTTATTTATTCCAATTTCGATACATGTCAATGAATCTTGTGGCTAGCCATTCCAGCTAAGGTCCGAAGCTTGTTCTACATCTACTGCAACTTTTTGATTTTCATCTTTAGAGAATATTCTCCACTATATTGTTATTATATTCTTCATTAAAGTCAGGGGAAACAAAAGATTTCACAAATGAACTTTTAAAACTAGGTTACTTGATACCAACCTATTGATAAATCTTGAGTACTTCACAGTGTAAGTTAACATTTAATCTTATGTCGCAATAAGCAAGTTCCTAAATTCAACTCAACCCATTCTATCTAAATATTTGAATCTTTCGTAGAAACAGATCATAGCTACAATGTTTACACAAAATAATAAATAAATTCACTTGACAGTCGATCTCGGCTGACATGTCACATCAAGGTCATGCATCAATAATTACAAGCAGCAACACTAAAAATAAAATACATATTATAGATTTTTGCTTCGCTTTTTATTTATTTTATATTTATTAGATAGGAATAACGAACTATTGTTAAATGGAACATTATAACTACCATTTCACATTGTGGTAAAGGCAAAATACTTGTTTAAACAATAACCGTATAATTACGATTCGGTGTGACTCTTTATTTTTTTCTGTGTAGCAACATCTATGTCAAATATGATTGGGATGTGAAATTAATTGCAGATGATTCCTTTTTTAATGTCACCATTTTAAGGTTTATAAAGCATTTCTTCTACAAATCTGCAAATGAATCAGATTAGAGATGAAACATACAATGTTGCCTTTTTAGGCCCCCTGGTCTCCCAACAGTGCAATGTGATTATAGGATTTTAAACCTACCAAGACACTGTTTAAATTATCCAGAAAAATATCAAAGTGTTCTTGTAAATTATAAGAGGGAGATCTATAGATCGCTAGTATCGCTACTTTGTTGTCAATAATGCAGTTAAGGCAAGCAGCATGGTTAAAAACAAATTCGTTGATGGTGTGAATTAATGATGTTCTTACGTAGATAATGACTCCTGAATTTTGATTTAAATGATTTTTAGAAGAATAGTGACTGTAGCCTTGCATAGTGGGAATATTTATACATGATGGTAACCAACACTCCGTAAGTATTATAACATCACAATTAATATTCATTTGTGATAAGAGGAGATGAAACGCATCAAAATTTTTGTTAACGCTACGAATATTTAATTGAACTATCTTTAATGAGTTAGACAGTGTTGGCCCGAGTAAACGTATACATTCATTAGGTGCGCATTGGTAAGAATTACAACTATCTAGAGAGTCAAGTTCGTTATTTATTTCAATTAAAGAGGTCATCTTAAACGAAAAGAAGAGAATAAAGCTGGGGGCTGGGTAGTTGATCTTAGAGCCATAAAAAAATACATAAGGTGAGAAGCGGGCGCATAGTATAGCTCTGCCACCCCTTCTGGGACAAAGTCATAACTGATAAAATTTGGAGAAGTTTAAAACACTTTTTACGGTGATATAATTGATTGAGATATATGTGAATTAAGGTGGGTACTGAGGGTATTAGGTTCGAAGTGAGAGATGTGTTTATTATGTAGGTGTGTGTAGTCTTACGATTTACAATATAATCTGCATGCATGAATATAAGAATAATATAACAACTAATTACAAATATAACATAAGAAAAGAAAATAATCCATTCTATTAAGAATGAACACAGTCATTGTTTCTGTTGCAGTTCAAGTAGACACCGCTCAGATTTTACATGTATATATTTCATACCTGCTGCTTGCCGAAGTAGCACCTTTCCATTTACTGACCAACAGAACTCGTATTTGTTACGCCTTGCGAATTCCCTTGCAAGATGGAACAGTCTTCTTATTGAACTGGGCAGAAATTCCGCGACGTATACAGGTTGAGGTTTTCCTTGAACGCCAATCTGTGCTGTATTTATGCGGTCATCTTGGGGTTTAGACTTGTTGTAATTTTTCATTGCTGCGATAACCCTTTCTTTTTCCTGCACGGAAGTGAGTTCCACTACAATTGGCTTGGTACTCCCAGTTTTACCCGGAATACGGTAAATATCACGTACACCGTTTATGGGTATTCGTATGAGATTTCCTAAGTTAGTAACAACTTGACTTACGTCAGACGTGGTTTCTCTTTCAGTCGCTGGAACATTGCGTATTTCAATGCAGGAGTTCCGAGAGGTTTGTCGAACGTCAATGACTCTTTTTTCAAGTTCAGTAATTGTATGTAAATACTCTTTACGCTCATTACCCAAAATAACAATTTGCTTTTTCAGCTCCTCGTACTGTTGGTTCATAAAAGTCATGGCTTTCTCCATTTCGCTATTTGACCTTTGTATCTTGAGGTTTTGTTGTTTTAGCTCAGAAATTTCCGAGGTCAATTTAGATATACTATTGTTTTGTTCCGATAGTAGATTAACTAGGTACTCTTGCTGCTCGTTTTTCCAGGCTGTTAGGATTTGGTTAATATCTTCCTTGAAATTACGTAAATCATTGCCAGGTGAACTGGGTGGGCGAGGTCTTTTAGAGCGGGTTTGCGGAATTATATCAGCGCGGTCTTGTAGCGTTGAGAGGGTTAAGTTCGGTTCTGACTGCGCTTGGTTTTTGTTGGTGAACGCTTAACAGACATTGCTACAACTTATAACAAATCGGCAATGTTTATTTGTACGAGCAGTGACAAGTATTTGTTGACCCGTAGCGTAGCCAGTAAATTGACCCGTAGCAGTTCGTAGCAGGAGCGGCGGCGTCACAGTGGGGGTATGCCCTAGCGCAGCTGGCGCGTAGCTGTTGTGTTTGTCCGAGTGATATAGCACGGACACGATCATATATATCCGTCTCGGTACTTGCCGTCTTCTTTCAGCACGCCCGATACGACACACGCGCAATTTCCTACTACGTTATGTGAGCCTAGTACTTCACGACACACGCGTTGATTTAATTAAATCAATTTTTGAAAAAAAAAAGATTTTTTGTTATTATATTTGTCTAAAAATCCGCAAAGTCCACACATATATTCGCTTTCACGGTCCGAGGAGAAGGGGCCAAATAATTAATTAAATAGATGAGTTCAGATTTTTTAGAAGGGGCGCTGCTACAATTCCATTGCAGTATTGCTTGATCCATAATTAGTGGACAATTGGGGGTGCGATATATCATTATTTTCAGAAGCAGCGTTGGACAGTTGAATGTATTTTGATTGTGAAAGTGTTTTCATTAAAGCTAAAATTAATTTTCTTTAATGGAGGGGTCGGACAACTCCTCGTTACCCAAAGGTTTAAGGGCACAGCCATTTGAGGGTGACGGTATATCGTAAATTGGTGTTAGAGATCGATGAGCATCAACATCGTAGCCTGCAGAAGTATTCACTTTAGGTTTTGGCCTTAGAAATACTGTTTTTCTATGTGCGTGTTTGTGTGCTTGGGTTTGTATTGAAGATTTTGGGACATACGATGTCATTTGGGGCTGGGAATTAGAAGAGAGTACAGCATCAGCATAAGATATTCTGGAGATGGGTGCATGTTGTTTTGAGGCCTCTGCATAAGAAATGCAGCTTTTAGCCATTGTTTCTTTAATGAACTTTTGTCTATGAAATTCCAGACACTTTTTGCCCGTTGCCATATGAAGACCTCTGCATAGAATACATTGGATATTTTCCTCTTTGACATTACAAGTATCACCGGAATGGTCCTGTCCACATTTGAAGCATCTTGGATGTGACCGGCACTGGGTTTTGACATGCCCAAAACGACAGCAGTGGAAACATTGTATTGTTGGATATATATATGTATAACCTAACTGGAAGAGCATTGTAACACATACTTATATACATGTTTAGGCAAAACCTGGCCATCAAAAGTAATAACAACAGATTCAGTTGGTTTTATTTCTGAAGTATTATTAATAGTCATTTTCCTATTTATCCTTCTAACTTTGATAATTTTACCGCAGCCATATGGAAGATTAATATTATTCATAATGTCCTCATTCACAGGTTATACCCCTTACAAAACCCATTCGCGTTACTGAGAATGTAGGGATGAATGTTTGAAGTGGTTTTCTTCTATTATAGATGACCCTAAGAATAGATTTGCATCTTGATAGTTTTTAAATTCTAAGGATAGTCTATTTCTACCTATCCTTTTGAGGCTTCCATCACTAATATTTTTAAATGGATGTCGTTTTAGAAATCTCCCAAAAGTAATAGGATGAAGTGAAGAGTTATCATCTGGTAATAGTGTTTTTTTCTGAATGTAAACTATGTACGGGGATATGTCTGATTGTATGAACAATGGCCTTGAAATAATGGGATGTGGAGAACGATGATTACTGGTATCTGGGTTTACATTATTAAGTGGGACTTCAGGTGTAGTATTGTCTCTTAAATTATAGCTTTTTTGTACATCTGGTGAATCTAAAGAGCAATTACAGTCATTATGGTCGGTTAGCTGTTTATCATGTTTTCATCTCCGTTTGTTACAATGTCTACAGACACCTCGTCTAATCGATATCTTCTTCCTTTTTACAGCACCTCCAACACTGATGGTAGAACAATCAGTATCCATACTGCCATCAGTGTTGATGGCGCTGTTACCAATTGTTACAGCATATCCAATATCAGGGGCTGTCCCCCCTGGATCCTCAGGATCACCCATAATATTTAAAAAGAAGTTACCCCATACACGGAGTTATAAATAACACAATATAAATATAGCAAATGAACTACTAAATTACAATATATTTACAACGTATTAAGTATATTTACACACTATATTAAAAATATTTACAGTAATATAGACCAATCCACAACAAAAATTAAATTAGTGAAAAAACCACGACCGCCAAATCCAAAGATTCCCGCCCTTTTTTCGAATATCAAATGGTATATTTATACATGTTCATGTAATTTTTTTAAAATATTGTTCATGTTTGTTTGTTTTCGCCCATGTTAGGCAGGCAAAGGAAACTTAATCGCTACAGCCTTGTTATTAGCATTAATATTTTATTATTATTTAGTTTTTAGTCATGTCTAGTCCTTTTATAAATTAAAGATTGAATTTGTCAAATATTGTTGAAAAGAAAGAAGGATCCCAATTTGTTGAAACTAATGAAAGCAATAAATACTTCAAAAGTTTATTTAAACAGGAGATATCGGTCCAAAACAAAAAGTCCGTGGCCGCGCGAACGAAACGCTACTTTGTAGGCTGGTAGGCTGATATATCACTAGGAAAGGAAAGAAAAATAAAAGAAAATATTGTATTGCCATAGCACAACGTACTTTACATAATATTATGTTTTACATAAGTTCCCTTAAATACTAAAAAAACACCATTAAGATATTGTATCAAATTATCAAAAGCTGACACTAACTGAGCTAGGAACATTACGTGCTACATCATCATGATGTTGAGCTTCAGTGTGTCACAAAAGCGTGCATTGAAACTATATTGAGTCGCAGTAGTTTTCTCAAACTTAACTATCTTCACGCTGTATCCCTGACGGGGTAGTCAGAGAGGACAGATCGCCAGGCTTCGCGATCCATGCATACTTCTTTCGCTTCTTCGAGATTCATCAATCGCTTCATACACGCACGTCTGGGTATCCGAGTACTTTTGACCTTTCCGTTTTTGAGCAATCTGCTCACGTGGTCTTCATATGTAAGTCTCGGCCTTGCCTGACTCCTTCTACCCTCTACTTTTGAACAATATATATTCTTCGTCAATCGTTCCTCACTCATTCGTTGGACGTGTCCAAACCAACGGAGCACGCCTTTTTCCAGCTTAACGCTGACACTTTCATTCAAACCTGCCATATTGCGTATCACTTCGTTACGTATTCGGTCGGCCAAGGTAACGCCGCACAATTTTCGAAGTGATCGCATCTTCACAGCATTCAATTTACTTTCATGCATCTGCTGACATACCCAGGTTTCACTACCGTAAAGCAAAGTTGGCACTAGCACTGCGTTATGAATCGCCAGTCGTGCTTCTTTTACGATGCTTTGTCGCTTTACTAACTGGGACAAAGCACCGTTAACTTTGTTTCCGGCAGCTACTCGCCGTTCTACATCCGAATCACATCTTCCATCCGCGCTAAACATACTTCCTAAATACACAATTTCATTCACTTGCTCTAAACGTTCCTGGTTTACTCTAATCTCGCATTTAGTTCTTACGTCACCTCTTTCTAATACTAGAACCTTAGTTTTACTTGCATTCAAGCAGAGACCCTTACTTTCACACCCCTCTTTCATATTAGCGACTAATGCCTGTAGGTCGGCTTCTGACGAGGCCATGAGCACCGCATCATCAGCGTACAGCAGACAGTTTACTGTAAAGTCACCCAAATTCACACCCATATTAAAATCTTTCAACTTCTGCAGGCAACTGTCCAGATACACTATGAACAGCCAGGCGGACATGACACATCCCTGTTTGACGCCTGTACAGTAGTTTTCTCACATGAGCATATATCGCACTTCCTTTTGTCGAACTCACATTACGCTCTTAATATCTATGCATATATACTAACTTACCCGCGCAATTACCTAAGCGGCAGAGAGAGAAAGAAAGTGGGGCGTACGAATTTAAATTACAATGATTAACGAAATGAAACTTAGGGTTAATATTTTGGTTTATAGATATCATGTATTTTTTATGTCACATCAAAATAAGTAAGTAAAAAAGTAGTTCTGTACAGATCTGGAAAGATTTTTAATTCATGATCTGGTAATTGTTAAGTCGCGTGGACATTGTACGTTGGCGACTTATTCATCATTATTATTGTGATATATGTTCCGGTAGTCACTGTGGGACATAAATAAATACTGTAAAAATTTCTTTCATACATCGCCATGTAGCCCAAATTAAGCTAATATAAGTTTGTGTTTGTGTTTATGAGATCTAGATAACTGATAAATTTATCTATCACGCCTTATGGGTGGCAGAGGCACATTATATGCCTACTTTTCACTTTGTGTATTCCTGTCTCACGTAATAGCTGGTGAGCCCATTGCTGTATTAAGATAGACAGACGCAGGTTGAGGCTACCTGCTGTTGAAATTTTTAAAGCAGCACATAAGGCCTTCAACTTAAAGCAACTTATATCTGATAAACATACTTATATATTTCTAAATACATACATAGGAAACACCCAAATTCCGAAATTTGTGGTTAAGAGATATATTTGTTCCGACCCGGGACCGAGGACCTCAATCGCGGCAGTCGCATACACTACCACTGCGCCACCGAGGCAGTCATTTACTATTCAATACAAATTGTTAAGCACCATACAATCTAATTAAAGAAGGTACGAAATTTGTTGTTCTCCATGTTTTTGCCGCGCGCGCTATATCGAATATGACATTTTTTCACCGCGCCTTAAAAAACCGACACTGACTGTTTCATCGCCAATGTTCGATGGTTTACCGCGCAAAGTTGATACGCCGCTTTACACTACTACTACTAGTAACGTGATATTTACCATGTATTAATTTTATTCATTCATCGAGTATCAGATATTTTGGTTCTCTTACAAAGAATGAATTTGTCAAAAATTTTCGAAAAAAGAAGTATAAGCTCTCAACAACTTTACAACAAAAAAAAGAAAAAAAAAAAACATTAAAACATAAACATTTAACATCTTTGAAAAAGGTAAACAAACATTAAGAACTTTCGAGACTGTCAATTTAACGTTTGTCTGGACAGCCCGTGTGATTTGAATTTTTTTGGTTTCTTTTAATAATCTAGTCTAATTTGTGTTTCTTATTGTACATATTGTTAGTATTGTGTTTTTAACCAGTATAAGGTATTGTGCTGTGCCTTTATTGCTTATATCTTCATGAAATTCTATGTGGTTATTAAAAATGGATAGAACCAAACCTCCGGATCCCCCAGATGATCGTCCCGTTACTCCCACTTTCTCCCCTCTCCAGTTTAGGAACGCACCCTGTACTACAGTAAATTATACAGTAAATTATAATTATTAAACGGCGTAGGGGACCGCCACCTTACACGCGCGGCCCGACACGGCGGGAAGTGGAGGATGGAGTGCAGGGTAGCTGCGTGGAATGTTAGGGGAGGAATGACAGATAAGATGAATGAGTTGATGGATGTTATGAATGAGAGAAAGTTAGATGCAGTGTGCTTGACAGAGACCAAGCGCAAGGGCAGCGAAGTCTTAGAGCTCCCGGGTGGGATGCTCGCGCTTTGGTCTGGAGTACCAGAGAGCGAGCATGGCAGTCGGGGGTTGGAATTTTGCTGTCCTCGCGATTGGCCTCCGGTATGTATGAGTACAAACTGGTAGGTCCTAGAATCCTCTGGATCCGTGTACAACTTGGTTTGACGAAGATTTTCCTGGTAGCTGCTTACGCGCCAGTATCTTCGTCGAACGCGAGTGAGCTAGAGGACTTCTGGGAGAGTATGAGAGAAGCTCTAAATGTGATAGAAGGAAATAAAAGACTTATAGTATGTGGAGACTTGAATAGATGGGTGGGTACCGCTCGCGATGGTTTTGAGTCGGTACTCGGGAAGTATGGGGATAAAAGGGTGAACGACGCTGGCAAGCTAATACTGGCATTTTGTAAGGAAAAGGATTTGTTTGTGGCGAACACAATGTTCAACCACAAACAAATTTACATGTATACGAGGAGATGTAAGTCAAAGAGAAGCATGATAGATCTATTCCTAATGGATAGTCGGCTCCGTAAACAGGTGATGGACACAAGGGTTTATCGAGGCGCTGAGCTGGGATCAGACCACTACCTAGTCATAACTAGGATTAGGGGTCTGTTCGCGGGTTGGCGTCATCGCACCGAGTGTCCTGAACCTGAGCCGACTTATAGCATCAAAAGCTGGAAGCTGCAGGATGCATCCATTAGGGATAAATATAATGAAAGGGTAGCCGAAAAGCTTGGCGACGTCAATGTAAGCGTGAGAATGTGGAAAGTGTATGGCAGAACCTTAGGGACAGTATGATAAATGCCGCTGTGGAAGTGTGTGGAGAAACGAAAAGAGGCAGTAGTAATAAGCGTGATGCATGGTGGAATGAAGAAGTGAAAGAAGCAGTTCGAATGAAGAAGAAAGCATGGCTAGACTACTTAGCCTCGCGGAATGATTTTTATATGAAAGAGAGATACAAGCTGCAGAAAGTTAACACGAAGGCACTGATAGAAGAAGCTCGTGAAAGGTGCAGAATAAAAGCGGATGAAAGGTTGCCGTCCAATTTTCGGGCTAATGCCAAGCTCTTCTGGAAAGAGGTAGGCAAGACCCGAAGTTGTTCGGCAATCTGCAGTATGAATAAAGTGCTTAGACAACAATGACGTCCTAACAGACCAAAGTGACGTCCTGCAGAGATGGAGTGAATATTATGGAAAGATGTATGCAAGAAAAGACAGAGATGCCACATCGGGAAGTGGAGCTCACTTCGATGCTCCGGATCCCGATGTCATTGAAGTCATTAGTATGAAAGAAATAGAACAAGCGATAAGAAGTATGAAATGTGGTAAGGCTGCGGGAAAAGACAGAGTTACTGCTGAGATGATCAAGTACGGTGGGCCGCGTGTCTGGGACACACTATGTCTGTTATGCAACTTGTGCTGTCGGACAGGTGAGGTCCCGGATGACTGGCGAGTAGCAGTTGTAGTACCTATTTACAAAGGGAAAGGCTCGCGCCTAAACTGCTCCAGCTACAGGGCGATCAGCTTGGTCAGCTTAGCTAGTAAGGTGTATGCAAAGGTTATAACGGCACGAATGCAAGAAAAGTCTGAAAGGTATTTATGGGAGGCTCAATGCGGATTCCGACGTGGAAGAGGTTGCATGGATCAAGTGTTTTCTCTCCGCATGATCGCGGAAAAGTTTCTGGCTCTTAGCCAGAAGGTTTTCTGCGCTTTTGTGGATCTAGAGAAAGCATTTGATAACGTTGTGAGAGAAACGCTGTGGGACTTGCTGCCAGGATATGGTGTGGACGGCTCGCTACTGCGGGCAATACAGTCGCTTTATAAGGACTGTAAGGCTTGCGTGCGAGTAGGGGGGGATGTGTCACCTCTTTTTGATGTCTGTACAGGCGTCAAACAGGGATGTGTCATGTCCGCCTGGCTGTTCATAGTGTATCTGGACAGTTGCCTGCAGAAGTTGAAAGATTTTAATATGGGTGTGAATTTGGGTGACTTTACAGTAAACTGTCTGCTGTACGCTGATGATGCGGTGCTCATGGCCTCGTCAGAAGCCGACCTACAGGCATTAGTCACTAATATGAAAGAGGGGTGTGAAAGTAAGGGTCTCCGCTTCAATGCAAGTAAAACTAAGGTTCTAGTATTTGAAAGAGGTGACGTAAGAACTAAATGCGAGATTAGAGTAAACCAGGAACGTCTAGAGCAAGTGAATGAAATTGTGTATTTAGGAAGTATGTTTAGCGCGGATGGAAGATGTGATTCGGATGTAGAACGGCGAGTAGCTGCCGGAAACAAAGTTAACGGTGCTTTGTCCCAGTTAGTAAAGCGACATCGTAAAAGAAGCACGACTGGCGATTCATAACGCAGTGCTAGTGCCAACTTTGCTTTACGGTAGTGAAACCTGGGTATGTCAGCAGATGCATGAAAGTAAATTGAATGCTGTGGAGATGCGATCACTTCGAAAATTGTGCGGCGTTACCTTGGCCGACCGAATACGTAACGAAGTGATACGCAATATGGCAGGTTTGAATGAAAGTGTCAGCGTTAAGCTGGAAAAAGGCGTGCTCCGTTGGTTTGGACACGTCCAACGAATGAGTGAGGAACGATTGACGAAGAATATATATTGTTCAAAAGTAGAGGGTAGAAGGAGTCAGGGAAGGCCGAGACTTACATATGAAGACCACGTGAGCAGATTGCTCAAAAACGGAAAGGTCAAAAGTACTCGGATACCCAGACGTGCGTGTATGAAGCGATTGATGAATCTCGAAGAAGCGAAAGAAGTATGCATGGATCGCGAAGCCTGGCGATCTGTCCTCTCTGACTACCCCGTCAGGGATACAGCGTGAAGATAGTTTAGTTTAGTTTTTAGTTCAAACTGCCGAAACGGTCGGTAGCTTTTCGGAAACCCATACTCGAAAACGACACGTCAATGAAGACTCCCCAGTAAGCCCACCTTCCAAACAACCAAAAAGTCAGGTTGCACGGGAATATTATACGGGAGAGGATAAGGCACCATTCATTATCCATGTCTCACGTATAGAACCAGAGCCTAACTATGGCACTGTCCTTCACCCTATTTCTTTTGGTATGTTCTTACTCAACCATAATGTCGGCAACATATCAAAGGATGGAATTAAAAGAGTAGGGAGAAATCGTGTTTCCGTAGAATTTGTGTCAGCTCGTGACGCCAATATTTTTTTAAACAACAATGTCCTTCCCAAAAATAATTACATCGCCTCCATACCCTCCTTCAATGTCACGCGTATGGGCGTCGTTAGTGGCATCCCATCCGACGTTACGGAAGAGCAAGCAAAAACGTTCATTTCAGTTCCTCCAGGCTGTGGCAAGATACTTAAAATTAGACGAATCAACCGGAAATCTATTAGAGACGGAGTCACAGAATGGAAGCCTACTGAGACCTGTGTTTTAACCTTTGATGGTCAGACCCTTCCGAAAAGAGTTTATTGTTGCTACACTTCGCTGCCTGTACAACAATACGTATTTCCTACGATTCAGTGTCGTAAATGTTGCAGGTTTGGACATATTGAGTCAGTATGCAGGTCGAAACCCCGTTGTTTAAAATGCGGGCTAGATCATCCAGGCAATAGCTGTTTCGTAATTCCAGAAGAAGCCTTTTGCGTTTTGTGTTCCGGCAGTCACTATGCTAACAGCAGGGATTGTCCGGAGTATGGAAGGCAAAAAGCTATTAAGATCTCCATGGCTGAACATTCAATTTCTTATGTAGAGGCTAGCAAATCCATCCCAGTAGTTTCACGCGGATATGCAAATGCAGCCAAGAGCTCTTCCACACAGTCATACCGTAAAACTGTGACTCTCAAGCCACGCTCTCGTGTCCCTCTCACACCATCCTACGACAAAACCGCCCATAGTAATCTAACAAGTTTACCTCAATCAACACAGCCAAATGGTTGTGTTCTATCTAACCCCAACATTCAATCTTTCTCCTCTTTCTCAGCTATTATTGAAATTGTAATCCAAGTAATAAAATCCGTTCTATCTTCTACCTCTCCCTCTTCACCGACCAACGTTGCAGATAAACTTATTTCAATTTTATTAGACCTTCAAAATGGCTTCACAACTTGTGTTTCTCCAGTGGAATGTGAGGAGCGTGCTTCATAAGAAGCATGATCTCACTTTCCTCCTGAACAAGTATAACCCAATTGCCTGCTGTATTGCAGAGACTTGGTTAGAACCAGGTCTCAGCTTCCGTATCCCTCGCTACAACACCTTTAGGTGTGACAGAGAGGACGGCTATGGAGGGTCAGCTCTCCTCATTAAAAATACGGTTTCACAAGTTCCTGTACCTATTCATCCGTTTTCGGAGGATATATGTATTGTTGTGCGTAAAATAGAAGACATCACACTGATGTCTATTTATATTGCGTATCCTCATCAAAGCCACATACCAGTACTGAGACAAATATTCATGAGCGTCATTGGGCCTATTATTGTAATGGGTGATTTTAATGGGCACCATTTCAGATGGGGTTCGGAAAGATGTGATGCATTTGGAGAAAGCCTGATAGAGGTACTGGATGAACTCAACCTCGTCATCTTGAACGATGGTAGTCCTACCCGTCGGCCAAATCTTGGACAGCGCAAAAGTTGTGTTGATCTCACATTTTGTTCGGCGGATCTAGCTGCATCTGTACAATGGCATTGTACAAATTTGTCACATGGTAGCGACCACTATCCAATAATTATTACAAAAAAAAAATTAGAAAAGACTTCTCTCCCTCTGCAAAAATTTAATTTAAATAATCCAGACTGGAACATGTATTCTTCCCTTTTAGAAACAAAATTAATACCCTTCCAAATTTAGCTTGCCAAAACCTGGGTACGTCTGGTTACTGCCATGTACAGAATTGTTTGGACAATCTTGTACGTGCTATCAACTCATGTGCAGAAATGAGTTTTCCATTAAAAAACTCTGCACGGGGCAAAATCCCATCTCCACCCTGGTGGGATCAGGATTGCACTAAAGCTGTAAGAGAAAGAAAGGAGGCGGAGAAGAGATATAACAAAGACATGACTATGGATAATTTAATTAACTATAAACATATATCAGCTAAATGTCGAAGATTGCTGCGCAAAAAGAAACGGGCAGGTTGGTCCAGTTTTTGCTCTTCCTTATCACCATCTACGCCAGCATCAGTTGTGTGGAGAAAAATTAACAGGTTTAGGTCAGGTTGCGTTCCCACCATCTCGTCCCCAATGACTAGGGAGACGGCTGAACAGTTTTTTGACAAAATAGCACCACCCTATGTCCCTTCTTTACAGGAGAGCGAGTTTCGGGTTATGGATCAAGACCTTGACCCTATGGACAAACCATTTACCCCACAGGAACTAACTATGGTGCTCGGCCATGTCCGAGACTCAGCGCCTGGACTTGACGGAATACCATATTCCTTCCTTACCCATTTAGGCGGCGACGCTAGAGAATATTTCTTAAATATTCTCAATTTCTGTTACCAAAATAGTTGGATTCCCGAGCAATGGAAGGTCCAAATTATACTTCCCATCTTAAAACCAGGTAAACAGTCTGATGACCCAAATGGATATAGACCGATTGCTTTGTCGTCTGTTCTACTAAAAATACTGGAACACCTATTAAAAAATAGACTGGAATGGATTGTCGAATCTAGAGATTTATTACCTCCAACACAGTATGGGTTTAGGAAAGGAATAGGCACCATGGACAGCGTGGCGACGCTTATCACGGATATACGTAATTCTCTTTCTAGTAATTTATCAGTGGTTGTGTCATTCCTCGACATAGCTTCTGCTTATGATAATGTGATGCTTCCCATTCTCATGCAAAAATTGCAAAAGCTAAAAATACCGGCGAAGATCATCAAGTGCATAAGCAATATAACTATGACCCGCTCACTTTTTTTAAGAGTACAGGGAGAGGAGTTTGGGCAGCGAAGGACTTGGAAAGGTTTGCCTCAAGGCTCCGTTCTGAGTCCTTTGCTGTACAATTTATATACTGCAGACATTGGCTCCTGTCTTAATGTAAACTGCCACTTACTCCAATATGCCGACGATCTAGCTTTATATGTGAGTGACCTTTCTATTTTAGACGCAGCCACATCTCTTACTGTTTCTCTGTCCTCGTTAAATGAATGGCTACTAGACCATGGTCTGTCACTGTCAGCATCAAAGAGTACAGCAGTAATTTTCTCCAGAAAGAAATCAATCCCCACAATCCAAATCTATGTTCAAGACCAAAGTATTCCACTGGCTTCAAATGCTACATTTTTGGGTGTATATTTAGATCAAAAATGGACAGGGCGCCACCACATTAATTACCTAGTAAAGAGATGTGAACGAGTCATCCCTATCTTAAAAGCTCTTACAGGTGTCTGGTGGGGTGCCCATCCATACACTATTAAATTGGTCTATAATGCACTAGTTCGCAGTATGATGGATTATGGTACTTTTCTATTAGTTCCTTGTAACAAAGGTGCTTTAATCGGACTAGATAAAATCCAATCAAAATGCCTTAGACTTATCACAGGAGGGATGAAATCCTCTCCAGTGAATGCATTGCAGGTTGAGTGCGCGGAGGCCCCTTTGGAACTTCGGAGACAATATTTAGCAAATCGGTTTATATTTCGCTTAATAGGTAAAAATACCCATCCACTTATTCAAAAATTATCTGAATTAAACTCCCTAACCAATACCGTTCAATATTGGCAACATAAGCAGATTCCCTTAATACTAAAAGCTTTGCGGAATACTCTAAATCTAGAATACCCCTTAATAGCCTTTAATAGACTCCCTCTATTCAACTATAAATTCGAAGTGTTGTGTTTTAAACCGGACATTCTGTTGGATATTGGGATTACCAAGGGGAGTGCCTTTGCGGGGGCAATCTTTAATTCAATGGTAATGTCTCAATGGCATGATTTCCATCGATTTTTTACAGATGCCTCAAAATTATCCCAGGACAGTGAAACTGGGGTGGCAGTGTACTACCAAAACTCTAGGATAATCTTAAAATTCAAATGCCCCAGAGAGTCATCAGTATTTACGGGTGAATGTATCGCCATTCTAGAGTCATGTATATATATAGACTCCCATAATATCAATAAAGCGGTCATTTTCACTGACTCTTTAAGTTCTCTTAAAGCTCTAGAACAAAACCCGTACACGGATAAGCTGCGTAGCTCCATAATACTGGAAATAAAACAACATCTGTTTAACTGTAGCATAAAACAAAAAACTGTTCAGTTAGTATGGATTCCCAGTCACTCTGGTATCAGGGGCAATGAGTTGGTGGATGAGCTAGCCAGAGGGGCTGTCTCTTCACCGTCTACTGACCTTAGACATCATAACTGCCAGGGATATGATTTATTAAATCATCCAAGTAAAATGCTTCTGGCATCATGGCAAGCTCAGTGGTCTGAAACGGGCAAAATTAAAGGGAAAAATTATTACTCAATAAATTCGAACGTTACACTAAAACCATGGCTTTACCGTTTTAAAAAAATACCTAAGTCTGTAATATCTGTCATCTGCCGTCTTCGCTTGGGCCATTGCTGCTCTCCTGTGTTTTTACATAAAATCCGAGTAAGAGACTCATCACTGTGTGAATGTGGCTTTGATGAAGGATCTTTAGAGCATATCTTCTTCTCTTGTCCTCAGAACAATTCTGACTTATATGGCGAACTTGTTAGGCTAAAAATTTCTCTTCCAGTTAATGTTAAGTCTCTTTTAGCCCATCCTTCCCGACAATTACTTTCTACCCTGATGGCGTTCATCCGTCACAATGATATTAGGCTTTGAATAGTCTCCTTCGGAACTTGCAAATACTATGTACCTTACCATAGTATCTAAATTATTCATTGGGACCTACGTACCTTTATGTATATTTTTCAGTGAAATTTTAATTTAATAACACAATCAAGATACACAATTAGTCAATACAAAATTGTTAATGTTGCTTATTAGTCCGGTCAATTTAGACATTCGAAGTTACATAAAGTCCCAACAAGCTGAATTTCTGTGAAGTTGTTTAAAACATAATTATAAACAATGTCTCCAAGTTCCCCATCATTCCCGTTTAAGGAAAAAAAATTATTCAAGGTCAAAGGTCAAAAAAATGAGTTTTTCGCGATTTTCAGCAAAACGGTAAGTTTTATCTAAAAGTACGTCAGACAAAAATTGTAGATCATAAAATTATCTATAAAAAATATCTCAATACTTTTTTTCTTACGAGCCACCGTTTCTGAGATATAACGATTCAAAAAGTTATAAAAGTTGTTATCGTCATAATATGCACACGTTTCCACGCCACCTATGAGGTAGTGTACTTAGCGCGTTTTTTTTTAACGTGGTTTCCCCAGTAGGCCAACTCCACCGGTCAGTTGTGATCCTGTTTAATGTAAAACTATTGCAATATAACGGAAATTTTCAAAGATTGGGAAAGATAAAAGCGATGTAAATTAAAAAAAAGTGTTGAAGTTTATTTGTCTTATTCGTAAGTTTCAAATTCTTGTTCTTCTTCTTGATCTTCTTCTTGTTCTTCTCCTCCTGCTTCTTCTTCATCTTCATTTTGGATGCAAGTAAATTGCGCCAATAGCGATGTATCGCATGATACTTCGTCGGAGTCAAACGAATCTTCCATTGTTTGTGTTTCAATATTAGAGCACGACCGGCCTTGACAATTTGTGCATGCCAAAGAACAAAACAGTTCGACTTTTTTGCAACCACATAAAGCACTGCATCCCTTTTTGCAGTTGCAAAAAATAGTGTTCAGCAGTTTTTCCGGCGCAGGTGGAAGTTAAGTTTGAACTGGCTCTAATATATTGTTGACCAACTTCCAACCCCAGTCTGTAGGGTCTAGCTGATTACCAAGCCACACTTGAACTTGGTAATATACTCGAAAAAGATGTTGGTGAGCAGCAACTGAGGTTGGAGGAAGACAAGCTAATTGAACTTGTTTTTTATTTTTAGTATTTTTAACAAAACATGCATATCGATGCTTATCTAAACAGGTAGTTTTTTTAGGAGCTCTATACATAGAAAGAAGAAAGCGGATGCCGTTGGTAATAACTTCTTGTTGAGTTGAATTAGTCTTTTTAAAAAATTCAGCACATTGAATTAAATCTTGTTTTTCAAACATTTTGAAAACTGCTGTTTTACCCCTCCTGTAAAATGCAGATGTCGTATCACAGCCAGTTATTGCGTGTAAAAATAGTACATGATCTTGACACTTTACAAAAGTTAATAAACTTTTTGATGAATATATATCTGATTGATGCTGAGCTTTTCCTGGTTTTAAGAAAAAAATAGTTTTTTCAGCTGGCGTTCGAGCAGTGAGAAATACAAGTAAGTCAACATCTTCACCAACAACAATAGTTGTTTTTGTCAAATTGAATTGCTCTATTGCTGTTTCAATAATCAATACATCAGCATCATTATTAGCTTGTTTTACCAATATATTTTCAGCCATAAACTTTTCTTTCAACATTGAAATGAACCAAGACTTGTTGTGGGTATTTGTAAGAAATTTCTGTTGACTGGTTGGGACTGTCATAAGTTCATCAAATAAAATATCAGAAGATGAAGATGTTGCTAAAGTTCGACGACGTTGTTCTGCAGCTTTGATATTTCTCGTGCAATCATCATAGCCATCAAATACGACAGTAACTCTGGAACCAAAATGTCTACGTACATATTGAACGTATTTATCTAAGATAACGTTGAAAGTTTCTTCGCTATCCCACACAACGCGGTGTAGTAAGTATCCTCCGTCAATGATGTGTGTCGCATTAGTTATAATATCAATATTTACTTTTTCAAAACATGCGTAAATAGTAGATTTCTGTGTTTTACGCATCCCGATGTCATCAAATAACGATAAAGGGTAGGGAGCTAATTCATATTCAAAATATTTTTCTATTTCATCTTGAAATGCTGCAGTAATACTCATGCGTTGGAACAATAATACAGGGTCAATAGGTACTTTTTCTTCATGAACTTTTACGGAACTAGTCATAGCTAAGAGAGGAACAACTTTATCAGCGCGTTTTAATTTAATATTATTGAATGTCAGTCCTGTCATTTTTGCCATAGAAGCAAGCCCAACTTCACGAGCTTTATAGCAATTAATTTTATCGTCACCAACGACACCACTCGCAATAGAAACAATTTTGTTAACCTCTGGAAAAGGATCATGCGTTGAGAACCACTCTAAAAGTCTTCGTATGTTTTTAGCATCTTTTTTTACTCGTGAATCACTTGCATCAACATGCTGCTCGGTCGTATCCATCCTAACATTAGCGATATCTTCTAATTTGTCACAAACTGTATTCATAGCATGCATACTATAAACCCATTTACTGATGACGCTCTCTTTTGTACTTCTCCCTCGAGCAATACCTCCATCTGTCTTCATAGCTTTCATCATAGACTGCTCGATTACCATGTCCGTTGAAGTTCCACAACTTAATTTGTCTGAACGTCTAACTGTAAAAAATCCTCCTGAAAACTTTTCATAAACTTCTGGATCCATCAAATTCTGTAATTGTTCCATATCCTGCAAGTAAAGGTGTGCAGATTTAGCATAAGGAAAATGTCCAGACGCGTGAAAATAAGGAAGCATTTCTTTGACGCAGTTTAAATGAGCTTTCCAATCCCTCATACGCTCAGCTCTTAGGAATTCTTTAGCAATGGAAACCATACAAAAATATTGAATCCAAAGTTTTGCAGTTGGTCCTCGTTCCTCATATTCTTTAAGTTTTTGATTAAATTTATTAAGTAAAGCTCCAGATACTTCATCGTCATTTTCAATATCATTGTATGAAAGAGTATTACCTAATATATGCTCGATATTCATGATTAGATCTGCATCCATTATGTCATTCATTTCAACTTCTTTTAATATTATAATTGCCAAAGTAAGCTGAAGTAGTGTATGAGCTCGAACAGCTCTTGCGTAAGCATGACCATTGAGCATTTTTTCTAATGATTTTGACGCATAGATCTCTGCTAGTACTTCTTTCATGCCGCTTCCTTGCATAATATGACCAATTGCTCCCATAAAAGACATTGATAAATAAAATGATCCAAGTCTGATGATGATTTTTGATAATTCAGAGCCCTCAGGTGCGGCTGATACAATTTCTCGAGCTTTAGCATACAGGAGCTGATCGAAAGTCACGATGCATACAGTGTGGCCATACCGTTTTGCATTCTCTAATGCACAAAGTAAAGTCGTATAGATAGTATTATAGTTACTGGCTGGTTGGTGAATAAATGGTAAAAATGAAATTTGAGATTTAGAATAATTTGTATGATTATTTGTTAAACGTTCAATAAAACCATTCCAACCGGGTAAAGACTCATTTTTCCATTTTCCATAAAACCATACTACATCAGCTTTTTTCAGAAAAGATACTGTTTTAGTTCCATAAACAAAATCTTTAACATTTATTTTACTGTAGCCTACTACACCGTCATTTGTATAAGTCTGTATCGGCACATGAGCTTTTGCCTTGAAATCATTTGCTGAAGGAGTTTCTTTTATTCGTGGCATAGGTTCTTCTAGTAAAACTGAATGTTTTGGAGTAACAATTTGAATAATACCCATTATGTGGAGCGTGTTATTGCCGTCTAGCGTATTTACATTAATATCAGCATTATCTGCAACGTATTGAATAAGAGTGCCACTTTCTGGTGGTAGGACATGAGGAGGACGATGGAAAACTGCTGCTGCCTCGTACATTATTGTATCATTATAAGAAGCACATAAACCAAAAGCCGAAAAGATTTGTATAAGACGTTTAGACCCGAACCTTCGATAAAAAAAAACTGCGAGGCCTAATTGTAATTTAGATTTAAAAGACCTTGGTCGAACAGCACTCATGATACAATGGCAAATATTTGTGCATATTAATTTTAAATGATCTAAATTTGATCGTTTATTTTTTAAAATCACTCGTTCCACAAGATATGTCAATGATTCTGGGATTTCATTATTTAAATCTTCAAACATGCGACTTGGTGGAGGGTAGTTAGAATTATCAAATACTGCGGTTTGAATATCTTCGCGAATAATAGCTGCAGCTGCGTCTAGGACTCTCAATCGTTCTTCTGTTTTATTCATTTTTATTTTCGTACCAGGCTTGATTCAAAATATGATGATGATTATCCACTAAGCATATGAATGTTGATGCTCCCGATTTCTCAGTGATAATAAGTTTATCACCATACTTTACTTTTAGTCGTAGCTTAATCGTTCTGTTATCTAGAGTCGTTTTGCAAACCTCTTGTAATTCGTTCAAAGTGAACTGACAGTCATCGCTATTTTCAATGTAAGTAAATATTTCCT
The DNA here is from genome assembly GCA_948477245.1 of Thumatha senex. Lineage (NCBI taxonomy): Eukaryota > Metazoa > Arthropoda > Insecta > Lepidoptera > Erebidae > Thumatha > Thumatha senex. The sequence goes on from OX419743.1 coordinate 11,726,000, forward strand.
CCATTGCCAAATTCGTAGCTTCGTCTTTAGGACGACCCGTTTTAGCTCCAGTGGAAGGTTTTAAAAAATTAGCATAGCAATCTCGATGATACTTAGCTTCAGCAGCAACTAAATCATATTGAAATTCGACTCGAGCCAGAACAGCTTTTGCTAAAGCATCGTCACGAGCCCGAGCTGTTTCCAGAACTGAATCTTTAAATTGAAGTGTACTTACTTGGCTGATTCGACGCCGAAAATCTGAGAATTTTCTTCTTTCACTCTCTTCATTTAATTTCTCGCCACAAAATAAGCATAGTTCTTTGAAACAAAAAGCTGATTCACTGATACGTGATCTAGTACGAGGAGGACTTGCTGTGGATGTACTGGCTTCTGGTTCTTCACGTTGTCTTTTATTAGCTGCAGCAATAGAAGACTTTCGAGTATAATTTTTACGGCAATTTTCATGTATTGTCACAGATTTCTGATTTTTGAGATATTCCGAAAAATCATCAGCTCTTTCGATACCTGCATTAATTAATGTCTTCATACCACGTTCAACAGTAACAGCTTCACTTTCAATTAAAAGTTTAGTACAAATAAAACAATATTCAGACATTTTTAATATAAAACTCAAAACAGCACAATATAGGTTAGGATAAACACGTGTTTTCACTACAGAGTGACGCTCAAGACTAACGGTATTTCATTTATTATAGCAGGTATAAGACCCTCGCCACGCACACAATAGAACAAGAAACAGATGTCTCGAAGTTACACTGGCTTTTTGACCTGATATTCTTATAGTTAAAACTTATGTATATTTTATATTGTATAAGTTACAATGACCGATAGAAAAATATATAACATTTAATATATATATATATATATATATATATATATATATTAAATGTTATATAAAACATATATATATATATATATATATATATATATACATATTATGACGATAACAACTTTTATAACTTTTTGAATCGTTATATCTCAGAAACGGTGGCTCGTAAGAAAAAAAGTATTGATACATTTTTTATAGATAATTTTATGATCTACAATTTTTGTCTGATGTACTTTTATGATAAAACTTACCGTTTTGCTGAAAATCGCGAAAAGCTCATTTTTTTGACCTTTGACCTTGAATAAAATTTTTTCCTTAAACGGGAGTGATGGGGAACTTGGAGACATTGTTTATAATTATGTTTTGAACAACTTCACAGAAATTCAGCTTCTTGGGACTTTATGTAACTTCACCCTCATTTTTTGGTCTAAATTGACCGGACTATATCAATAGTATACACATGGAAAACTCCATTGCACGTTAGACAGTGGCGGAATTGCCGGTACCCGCTCCGGCATAGGGGCCATAAGAAAAAGAAAAAAAAAAAAAAACTTTACAACTAGAGCTTATACTTCTTTTTTCGACAATTTTTGACAAATTTAATCTATAATTGACAAAAAGAATTATGTCTCTAACCCATGTAGTTGTTGAGATCTCCGTGGCCGCGCAATCCTCCACGTTTCGTTCGCGCGGCCAACTTTAAACCCTTATATCTTCTTTATTTATGTTTGGTATGCATATGTTTGGTTTGATGCATTCGGTTTTAACAAATTCCGACAAGTTTTTGATGGAGTACTTTTTTTGATTGGACACCGTGGCGCAGCAATCGAAACGCACACGACATTTCCCCAGAATTTAAAAAGACATTATTATATGACGCTGTTTTTATTAAATTAAGCTTATTATAAGCTTGCGATGGGATTTAGACATCTGATAAACATAAATATTTACATCTAAATACAAATTACATTACATGAAACACCTTCTCCTTTATCTTAGCGTATTCCTAGTTGCTTCTAAGCCGGGCCCCATTAACGCCAATACCACGTTAATGGGATACGGCCTGTGGGTACGACCATAGATTAGAATACGTAAGGTACACGGATGTAGAAGAGTACGCAGATCAAACATATTCCTTTGTTTATGGTGTTATACTTTATTCTTTTCACTCTTGCCATTTGTTGTATAAAGCTATCTTTATTATTTCTGTGTAGCTACATCGAACTCACACTTTGACAGCATCCAGCGTGTAGTCAATTTTTCTACTAATGTCAACCGTCGCCGTCATCTTTGAATCAAAGATTTATGTGGATTTATGTATCGAAGTGAAAATATTACATAACATTATTGTACTCGTGAGCTTTAATGTTGTCTTTTTTTTTTCTTGTTACATGTACTTCAACACAAAACTTGACTGTTGAACATTTCGGCCTTCGTTACCAAAATTTTTATCATTTACCTTGTACACTCACAAAACTTGGATCGTACCTAAGTGTGGACCGACTTACTAAACCCCTACCAAATCCACACTGAGTTATTGGCGGAGCAATAGTATCGCCACAAGAACAAAAAAAAAAAAAACATTATTGTAAAAAATATGTAAACAGTTCAATTATTCAAACAAAACATAGAGTGGTGAACAAGAAATCACCAGGAATAATTTTTCATGTATAATTTATGTACCACTTACGACTATGTACTGTTACACTAAGATTTGTATCCAAAATGATGAAATTTCTTGGTGAACACTTGAAAAGGTTATTGCTAACTGTTCATAGTATATCTTCCATAAATCCTTTGGTTGCTGTCGTCATCTACAGCTAAGTTTTTTGTTAATTTTGTTACACTTTGTACTGTAATGCTATTTCAAGTAATCAGGGACGAATTTAGTACAGAGGCCACAAAATGTTATATTTCAATACTCAGTGTATCTAAATGTTATGGAAATCTTGTTTTAGGTTTACAATAATATCAATAAATAACTGTTAAAATTGTAAAATAAAAGGTTATTGTATTAATTAAAAATAAATAACGTTGTACAATAATGGTTTAAATTTTATCTTTGAAGCGCTCGTGGCCCCGCGGTCTCAGTGTTCTATAAACGATCACTGAGCTACGCAACTTTCACTATGGCTGGTCCTCGGATGGGTAACCACTTTGTGGCATTTAGATTTGCGAGCGTTTCCGTGCTTCGGAAGGCACGTTAAGCCGTTGGTCCCGGTTGCCAGTAAAATGGCAGTCGTTAAGCCTGGTTGAAGGCCTTATGTGCGGCTTGAAAAATTTCAACAGCAGGTAGCCACAGCCTGCGTCTGTCTATTTCAACACGGCAATGGGCTCACCACCTATTACGTGGGACAGGAATCCACACGGTGAAAAGTAGGCATATAATATGCCTCTGCCACCCCTCCAGGGATAAGGCGTGATGGATATTTTTAAATTTTATCTTGGACCCTATAAGAGAGTATTTCTGTTTGGTGAAGGTGTTTTCGGTGTAGTACAAATCGTGGGTCTATATCTCAGGAGTGCAGCAAATCTCGCAACAGGCTTGCCTTTGTTGACCGGTTAGTCTTCACTCTCCCAACTACAGTTATATGTTCGAATGAGGGTCCCATTTCCTATTAGATAAGTCCCAAGGGTCAAAAATTCTCAAGTGTCTCTGCGTATTAACCAGTATGTCCCTATTTAAGCCTACCAAAAGACAGAGTTTCTTCGTAAGAAAATAAAGATTTTACTAAGTTCATATTTTAGTTAATATTTGTGAGCTCGTAAGAATTAATTAATAACTGTAAAATAATAATTGTATTGATTAAAAATAAATAACATTTTAAATTACTGTTTTTTATTTTAATCCTTATTTTTAGATACTGTTAGGACAGTATTTTTCCTGGGGAAGATAGTAAGAAATATGGGCATGCAGGTGTCATATTTTTGCGATCGTTATCAACCAGAACTGCAGGATTATTTGGCATCCCATCACTCACGAATACTGCGTATGTCTTATACACCAGGAAATAGCCAGGAGATAGCTAAGGTCCTAATCACCGACGTGTCTTTTATTTTTGTCAATTTTTTTACGAAGCATGTTCTGTCAGCATTATTCTGTCGAGCTGCGCCATGGGTTTGCTTCAAAGGAGTCTTAGGACTCTTCTTCGTCAAGTATAGCATGTGTCAATGGACAAAGTACGTTATCGCATTAATGCGGGTGGAAAGGTCAAGATCAAAGGAGCTAGCACCGGCCCACCCCCATCGCCTGTGATTTTCACGAGGTGCATAGTATTATAATTCAAGCAGTAGGTATCTACCCTAAAATTAACTTTATCATCATTGATTATGCTGTTAGCTACCTGGTCTTGACATTTTCCTAGAGTTTTACAAATAGTCTACTTACTTTATATACCTACTAAAACCTATGCCGCGATTCACTGCATCGATTATCGTCTATCACGGTGGCGTAAGTATGGTTTATGCGATTGCTGTGCTGAGGTACCTGGAATCGATACCCGGTCAGAACAAATAGTTGTGTGATCCACAAATATTTATTTTTAAGTTTGGGTGTTCTTATGTATAATATTTATGTATTTATGAATATATGAGTATGTTTATCAGTTGTCGAGATTCCATAGCACAAGTGTCACTCAATATTTATTTATTAAATTGCTGTTTAAAATCAGGTTCCGAAATCTATGTCATAATGTGTCAAAAAGCATCTTGTTGGTTCGATTTGAAACTCCTTTTATTGCCGACTCATTTCATTACTAATAACCACAGTTAAAGAAGTCTATATCTGTGGTAAGGTACGACCATACGACTGACTTTGACTTCAGACTATACTTGACTTTTTTTTTATATAATTATTTAATGGCCTGGTTTCTAAGACCTTTTAGCCAAATCTTATTTTTTATATAATATTTCTTCAATCTTATCTTCTAATTAGTCCTGTCCAGTCGATGTCGTGTCCTCAGGCTACGTCCTGGTCCTTGCCCTCAGTATAATGGTGATTCTTATACTCAGGTTGTCAGTGGACGTTTCGCGGCAAGAGAGAAAATAGCATTTCACTGCATATATATCATTGTCTTTCACGTTAACACAACTTTTATGTCCAAGAAACCACCACTCCGCACATAAAACAAGAAAAATGCACTAGTTTTAGAAAATAATATAAAGCAAGCGTCCGCACTTGTTGCTCTTCACGCCAAATGTCCACTATACTTGACTAAAACGTAGAAGACGGGGACATTTTAGAGATAATAAGATTGAAGAAATACGTAATAAATAAGATTGAGTTAAAAGATCATAGTTACCAGGCCAGAAAATAATTATTAAAAAAACGGAAGCGCTAGCTAGTGTAGGAAATATTAGCGTTAGCAATCATATTTAATTGCTAAGACTCCATTCGTATTAATTTAATGAACAGTACTTGGTAAAATTAATTATTGGACATCGATTACGCAATAATTGACAATTCGTCACGAACCCACAATCTCCCTCCAAAACATGACTAAGCGCATCGACGTTCGCGCCGCTACTGAGTGGCGAGTTGTGGATGCTAAATTAAATTTCCAAAACTCATAATTATAATTCACGACAAATTCATATCGCAGGCGAGCTGTGAACGCTGCGTCGCTGCGACGACTAAATCATGAGGCAGGCGAGCTGCGAATGATGCGTCGCTGCGATTGCTAAAATGAATTTTCACGTCTAATTCATGAATGGATCGTGTCATTGTGCTATTGCGAAATACGGAGTGTGTGAATGAAAAAGTGCACGGTTGATATTTAGCCCATTATTTTTAACTATTAAATGCTTGTGTTTGGGGTTATTTATTCCATTTTAGTATAAATTTTTTGACATTTTCACAAATTCGTACGTACTTTTTACGAGTTGTAGATACTTTGGTTTTTATGTATTATTCTTTTATTTTGAATATATAAACCCTAAAATCGTGTGATTGTACTTTATTGTGGAATAAGTAATGTAATACAAAATGAATTTTTTGGGTTCCATCTCTCGAAAGGAAAACAACGGAACTAAAGTTTTTTTTTATTTTTATTGAATTAAAAACTTCTTTTAGAGCGGTACGCTTATTTTTAGATGATATAAATATCTGGACCCACGACACCGTTAGGCATATGCATGTATATATAGCAGACCGCGAACGCGTCTAGAAAAATATTTATTCTTGACAGTTAATTTGTAGATTCAATATCTTGCTACTAAATAATAGAATCATCATCATTATCATCTAACGTTAATCCCGGTCATCTTCAGTTCTTATTAAAAAATATTGTGTAATCAATTAAGACTCTTTCGGTGTAGAATTTTTTTTCATCATCATCAAATTAGTCATTAACGTCGATCCCGGTAAATTTTTCGTTTTTTGGTAATTATTAAATTTTCTCAGGAACGGAAGGACCTAGCAAGTTGATGTTTACTTCATTGATGTTCATATTAGCATAGCAATAGTACGTCGCATGCTAAGAGATAAAAATTAGCACGCTAGTGAAATTATCAAAAAATAGCATTAATTTCCATCACTAGCGCTAGCAAACATTCTATTTGCAGTGTGAGAGTGAGAGAATTTTTAGTAATTATTCTTTTAACCACGGCTTCCATAATAACTATATTTTTCTTTTACGTGGTGAAAGTTCAGTCTAAGATTTTCTTTTCTTTCCATGTTGTTATGCAGTCTATATATAGCTAGAAAGTAAAAAGACACATTGAACATTTTCACGTGTTTGGACGCTGAAGGCGTTGCGATATATCGCTGTTGTTTATTGCAGTCCATCATATAAGGATAGAACCAAAATGGATGATGAAGCGAGTTCCGACTTGCCGGTAAGATTTGGTTTATATTAATGTATGTCATTGTCGTTCGGCTTTCAAAGTTCAATAATTTGTTGTAAAACATGATGTGAAATATTGCTTAAGCCACTCTGTAGGTTCAAACGTTTCTTTCTTTATTTGTAGAAATGTCTCTCTGATGGAGCCATGGATACTGACGAAGGACCTTTGATAAACGAGAATTCAAACGGATTATCTCATTTGCTGACTGAAAACGAATTTAGCAGCGTAGATGCCGCCGTTGACGAATCATCGACATCGAACCAAGGTTTCCTAGAACTGTCAACGGGTAGCGCCGGTGACTACCTAGACCACAATAATGAAGGATTTAATGCTGATCCTTTCGATGTGGGCGATAATGCTGTGACTTTCCCCAGCGACTCTCTAAGTAACGTGCTCACCGACGGTGACTCGCTACTCAGTCATGACGCCGTATTTAAGGCTACCTCTGACACTGATGGTGAAGTTACTGAGAGTCAAAAGGTGGCGGTTGAGAGTGACTTTGATATTAGCGAAACATCTGTTGGTTATTCAATAACAGCTGATGACTTGATACAAAAGATAGATGATCGCACAAGAGATACTTCTGAGAGTAAACATATTGTAAAGGAAGATGTTGTAATGGAAAATGTTACTGGTGAAAATACTATAGAGTTAACTAAAGGTGACAAGGTAAGTCTATTTATGGTAATAAAATTACTGACTTACTCAACCATCAAACCACTGCAAGAAATTACTATTTCACTAAGTTATACTAAATAATTTTGAATTCATGCCAGCTGCCTTTTAACATACAACCGCTAAGTATATTTCAAAATTCTGGGGCAAAATAGAGGGCTAGAAACCTTTCGTGTTTTGTGGTAAAAGTTAGGGCTACAGAACATGAACCACAGAATCAATATCAGATATTTGTGAATCATAGGTAGTTCATTACTTAATTTATTTATTTATAGCCTTATTTCAGAACTAGATGACCCCCACAGCTTCGCCCGTGGAATATTTCGACCTCCCGTCGCACCTATTTAATCCCGTAGCTTATAATTTCTAAAATGTTGCATAAACATTTTTATTAATCTACGATAACCGATTCTGTGTGCCTTCGGGCAAAGGCCTCCCCCATTCTCCTCCATTCCTCTCTATTGTAAACTAGTCTTGTCCAGGTCTTTGTTTTTCCAGCCATTTCTATTATTTCATCGGCCCACCTTTTAAATTGCCTACCTCTGTTTCTTTTATGGCCTCTTCTTTGCCATTCTGTTATAGTTCTGCTCTATTTATCTCCTCTTATAGTATGTCCAGCCCACTTGTACTTTAGCTGTTTTGTTTTATATGTTATGTCAGTTAAACCAGTTCTGTCCCTTAAATTTTGGTTATTAATTTTGTCCATTCTTCTTTTCTTAATCATCCTTTTTTCCATGGCTCTTTGGGTTGTACTTAATCTTTTGCATTGTGCTTTGGTAAGTGCCCATGTTTGGCAGCCGTATGTGAGAATAGGTAGGATGCATATGTAGAAGAGTTTTCTCTTGCTGTGCATGCTAGTTTTGTTATTTTTCATAACTTCTTTTAGGGACCAATATCTCTTCCATGCGTTTCCGATTCTTCTGTCTATTTCCTTTGCAGTTGAATCATGGTTGGATTGTTAGTTTTTAGAAGTTCATTACTAATAGATATTAAATACTAGGTTTTCTATTCTATTAGGTTTTCTATACAAACTAATAATGCTAATATTATGATCTGCCATTTCTACACCACAGCACTTTATAAAACACCTGGAACCAATTGCTTTACAATGTGTGTTAGGATTTCTTCTTTTATTATATTTAGCTTGCCAAAATGACGCCATCTGCCTGACGAAAAGCCATGACGACATCTAGCTTATTGAGGGGCACTCTCTTAGTCTATGTGACTATTAACAGCATCCTTCAAGTTGGCGGCCCAATTCCCATTGCTGTGTTGGGGCTAGCCCAATACAGCTCGCTATATAGGTTTTGTTATTGAGCTTACAACGAATGTCTATGCCACGTCTATGCCGAGGATATCTAGATTGTCCTTCATTGGTATTGTTGTGTCCTGAAGAGAGGGTAGAGGTAGGAAAGAGGATTTTTTAGCTACGAGCTAGAACGCACACGCCTGTGTTTATCGAACTTTAAAATTAACTAGGTTTTCAGAACCCCATTTGGAAATGCGGTTCAGATCCCAGTATCAGCTACAAGTCGCCATCTTCTTTCCTCAATGTCGGCAACATGCTATCATCTGCATAGCAATGAATGCTAGAAAGACATCTGTGGTACCCCACGCTACTTATTAACCCAAAAAGCAAGAAGCCTGGCTATTACAGAGAACCCGCATATGATGCCCTTGTAAGAAGCTGGCCATCCAGCAGCACAATTGAGGTGGTAGATACCTAACTCTATAGAAGGCTTTGGCAATATCCAGACTTATAGCCAACAACTCACCTTGCCTTTCCATAGCCTCACCCCAAATATGTGTTATGTACACTAGAAGATCACCTGTTGAGTGTTTGGGCCTAAAGCCATTATGCAGATCAGTGATCCTCTAGGTATCGCAGCTGCTTGTTGATAATTTTGTATGTTCGCCTCCTTCCAAGCCTTTGGCACGTCCCCCGAAGAATACGGAAGACGGTACAGACACGTTAGCGCTGGAGACAACTTGGCTGCACAATTTTGAAGTAACACCGTCGGAATACCGTCAGGGCCACTCGCTTTCCGCGTGTCGAGTGACCCAGCAGTTCGTACGTCACATTGCCTGTTCACAATATCAGGCATTGTGAAGCCATAATTGGCAATGGTAGGTCTCTAGGACTGCAGGCCTCAGTCGTCGACCCGGGAATTAGCCGCAAAGAGATAGGCGAGCAAGTCGACTCTCTTGACCTTATGAGCGAGTGACCTATTAGGGTAACGCAGCGAGGGGTACGAGGTTTGGCAAAAGTTAGCCTGCATGGCTTTGGCCAGTATACACGGCTGCCCGTTGGATGTGACGTAAGCTCCTGGCCCAGCCGCGCGACGCGCTGGGCATCCGCTCCCCTGAAGGCTCTCTTGCTGGCCCTAGTGGACCTGTTGTACGCGGCCTTGAGGCGGCCTACGTGCGGGACGCGCACCGCCCGAGCCAAGACCCAGGCGCGTTACGCCGTCTGCTTTTGTTGAACAGCCGCGGCGCTCTCATGCCCGAACCAGGGTCGAGCTTTGCGCATGCTAGCGACATCGGTATATGGGAACGTAATATTCCATCCTCTAACTGATCTCGCCAGCAAGTGCGGAGGCACTATCCGAGGACCAGCTTTGCCTGCAAAGCAGCGCTGACTCCATAGGATGGACGCAAAGTACTCGTGAAGGCCATCCCAATCTGCCGACGAGTAATGCCATAATCGCCGCGTCACCTGTACTGCACGTGCAGGACGCCATGGATGACGCCAGCATGCGAGCCTGCACAACACAGTGGTCACCACAATGGCAGCCAAACGAAAATTATTCACTCATTCACAGTATGAGTTTTATAGTTATGAGAGTGGTACTAGCTAAATGTGTTCATAAAAGTTTTAATTTTTGTTTGTGAGACTAATTTAGACTATAGTTTTTAGCAGTTTGTAAATGTTTCATGCCTTTAACCTATAAATTTACATGCTGCCGTCTACAACAAGGTCTAACTAAATTAAGTTTTGTATTCATCTAGTATGTCCACAATTTCTTGAAAAGTACTATTTCACATTGTTTTTTTATACCACCTGGAAAGTGTACTTGCACTGATTAAATTCTAAAGGACAGTGACCGAATCTTGCCTGAGCGCGGACAACAGTTTTGGAAAGTTATAAAACTTGTAATAATTTTGATTTATTATACAATAAATATTAATGACAATTTGGTTGTAGCCACTTATCTGAACGAAACGAATTAAAAAAATATTTGTCTTGGCTTACAAACGGATATTATTTTGATTGTCACCTTTGTGATGCATAAAATAAAAGTAATGACAAGAGTAGGGAGAATTAAAAGTCCAAACTCCTTATTTATTAGCCACTACTATTTCATTTAATAACTGAAACTGTGCTAAATGTTTTGTGTAAATATTTTATTGTTTTTTAAAATACTTCAGAATTTTTAAAATACTAAATATGTTTAAATAAATGCATATTTTTATAAAAGATAAAATGTATTGGGTATTCTAGTTTTTATCTTCTAGCAACACTGATCAAACCTGTCATCGAAGTCGAACGACCTTAATTAATGTATTGTAAACAAATAAACAACACAAGGTGTCTTATTAAAATTATATTTTCAACTATATAATTATATACCTACCTAGTTTGCGTTTGTCTTTATCGAGTGTTTTGTATTATAATAACTAATTCAACTTCTCACAACCACCATGGCATTTTTTTATTTGTTGAATCTGTTGTCGTAATGGTATTACACACAGAAGTCGGCATAACTCTTGACCTGATGGAAGTGCCGCATGTAATTCTTCAGTGGATTGTACTCTGAGTAATAAGTTTTTTTAATTTCAAGTAGGTTGTTTTAAATAGTTGTTTACTTACTTTTAGTACTTTTAGACCCAGATGCACATGTATATAAGTTATATATGTAAGTTAAGTGTAGATAAACAATGAAAAGTATTATCTCACTTGAGGTACTTTTTTCATTTTAAATTTTATTGATTTTGAAGGATTTACTTTATTCGGTATGTATTATTAAAGTGACCAACACACATATACATAGACAAGCTGTGTCTCACTCCTGACTTCCCATTTATAATAATTTATTGAATATAATGTTATTCAGTATATTATTGTATTAAACTCTGCCCCTTTTTGATATTTATAATTACTACTGTATTACTTTTACACATAGCTCTCAAATGTTAAAACAATTGTTTTTAATCAGTTCAGTGGGCTAGCCAGTAGCTGCATTGTGATATATGGCTTGTTGCCATAGATTATTTTGGAGCCTCTTACATCAACATTTACCAACAGGTTTGTTACATATAACTATTTAAGTACTTTTCATTGCCTTTTTTGTTTCAGTTAAGAGCATCTGACAGAACCTGTTATACTTGTTGGATTTGCCCAGTGGGCAAGTTACTTGCAATCTGTAAGGACATAATAATTTTCAAGTCAAATAACAGAACCCAGAAGGAACCATCTTTTTGCCAGATTTGAAGAGAGCTGATACTCTATTACATTGTTTTTTCTCTATCCATATACTACAGTAATGTCTGATTTGCCAATTCCATTTATAATTTCCTTATACTTGGTGACAAAAAATAATGCTTTTTTTATTTTCTATATAATATTGATGTAGTATTTTTAAAGGCTAAGAAGAAAAATATAATATTATACTATAAATAAACACATAGGAAATAATGATACATATTTATTGTTGAAATGTGCACAGATAGAACTAGCAAGATTTTGGACATGATTCCTTTTAGCTGTTTAATGCTTTAATGTTGTTTTTTTTTCTTTTTGCTTTTTACATTCTACAGTATAAATAATTTGAAACGCCAGGCAACTAAAGGTATGGCTGCGTTTAGTCCCGGTAATAACTACATAATTATATGTAATTTGACTTTGTTGTTGTGTGAGCACCATGTAGACTTATTTATTATTTTGAAATTGACATGATAGTTGCTGTGCAGTTTTTGAGTATGTCATGCTCGCCTAAGTGTCCTGGCAGTGGTGGCGTATGTATCGGGTCGCCTTATTCCCTATAATACGGTTGAGTAGGGCGATGGCTGGAACGAGTGCCGTTTGTTAGGACTGGTCAGCTCATAGATGTTATAGCAATTATTACAAATAATCTTGTAGGAGAAAAAAATAATCTTGTAAAGGAACAATGTAATTTTAATGTTGTAAGCCATTCCTACATTTTAAAATGGCATCCATTGACTTGCCAGATTCTTCTTCTTCAAGGGTAGGCTGCCCTTAGAACCGGCAACTATAATCGCTCTAATTTTGATATGATTTTAAACACAACATTGATTATTTTTTTGTTTGTATAAATTCATTACTATATAATTGGTCAAATATCATGTTAATCAAACTAATGTAATTACTGGCGTTTAGAAAAGAGTGGCCATGAGTTTTATTGCCAGGTTCTTCCTCAGGCTCTACCTATTGCTTTGCGAATCTGGCAGTAAATGTAAATGTAGAAGCATTATTCTTGACGTTCATAAGTGTTACTTTGTGACCTAAATAAATAAATAGATTGTCTCTTCACGGGTATCTTCTTTTTTTTTCTTATGAAGATACCCGGTCTTTTGGCAGGTTTACATGGGGACATATTGGTCCAACACGCAGAGGCCCTTTGAGAATTTTAATCTAATAGGAAATGGGACCCCGACTACAGGCAATCCACGCCCGCCTTATGTAGAAGAACGGTAATGGACTACCTCCAATGGGAGTTAAACTATTGTGAAATATGCTAACTACAAAATGGGCTATTGGGTTGGGGGTTAGATGTACGAGGTGATATGAACTATATATTAAAACGGCGTCTGCCATTTTAATATATCATTATCAAAATGTTGGCAGACGGTGACTTGCCAACTCACTAGATGGGCCCCCTATACAATCGCCATAGGCAAAACAAGCCTGTAAGGCGACAGAGGGCAACATCGGTGTGAGCGGCTTGGGGTGTCGAGCGGTGTGGCGCCGGTTTCACCATCGCGGGACAGGCCCGGAGCGGGCTTCCCCGTAGTTATGCCCTTGAAAATGACACTTCCACCCCCGAGCATATAGCTCTGGCTCCCTCCCTCTGACCGGCCAATTAAGGCAAGCCAGAGTTGAGATTTGCTGCACTCCCGGGAGTAGCACTCTCACTGCTCTCCCGTTAGGCCATTAAATCCTAACCGGTGCAGAAGGGCAACAAAACTCTGAGGAATCGGGACCGATGTGTAGCCACGCACATTCAGCTCGCCACAAGCTGCCCTGCGGATGTGAGCTTTTCATTAACTTTCTGATACATTTATTGTTGATATCAGAAAGTGGAAGACTCAAAATGCGAATCTACTATGCCCTCATAGGGTTGCGTTAATCCTATAAAAGATAACGACTGTCCTCGAGGGGTTTATTATTATTATTTGTTTCTTCTTCACGGGTATCTTCTTTTTTTTTTCTTACGAAGATACCCGGTCTTTTGGGAGGCTTACATGGGGACATAGAGGTCCAACACGCAGAGGCCTTTTGAGAATTTTAATGTAACAGGGAATGGGACTCCCACTGCAGACAATCCACGTCCGCCTTATGTAGAAGAACAGTAATGGACCATCTTCAATGGGAGTTAAACTATTGTACAATATGCTAACTACTATTGGGCTATTAAGTTGGAGGTTAAATGAACTGAGTGATTAGAACTATGGATGAAGACGGCGTCTGCCATTTTAATATATTATAATCAAAATACTGGCAGACGGTGACTTGCCAACTCACTAGATGGGCCCCCTATACAATCACCGTAGGCATGATAAGCCTGTAAGGCGACAGAGGGCAACACCGGTGTGAGCGGCTTGGGGTGTCGAGCGGTGCGGCGCCGGTTTCACCTTCGCGGGCCAAGCCCGGAGCGGGCTTCCCCGTAGTTATGCCCTTGAAAATGACACTTCCACCCCCGAGCATATAGCTCTGGCTCCCTCCCTCTGACCGGCCAATTAAGGCAAGACAGAGTTGAGATTTGCTGCACTCCCGGGAGTAGCACTCTCACTGCTCTCCCGTTAGGCCATTAAATCCTAACCGGTGCAGAAGAGCAACAAAACTCTGAGGAATCGGGACCGATGTGTAGCCACACACATTCAGCTCGCCACAAGCTGCCCTGCGGATGTGAGCTTTTTAATAACTTTCTGATACATTTTTTTGTTGATATCAGAAAGTGGATGACTCAAAAAGCGAATCTACTATGCCCTCATAGGGTTGCGTTAATCCTATAAAAGATAACGGCTGTCCTCGAGGGTTTTATTATTATTATTATAGCCGTCAACTGCAGATTATTAAGAGGTAAAAATATAGCAAACAAAATATGATTTTTTGCTTAAATATGCCATATAAGCAAAAACATATTTTGTATATATATGAAAATAACATTGGTAACCTAGACACCATAAAACTTTTTTGTTTGCTACTATCATGTTTGTGATGTGGTACTTACGTTGGGTAAGGTATGGTGAAAATATTACTCCTCCAGCTCAATCCTACAGATTGTTTTACTAACATATGAAGATGATAATGATCACATTTGAAAATTAAATTGAGAATAAAACCTGCAGTTTTATTTTATTTTTATTTATTTTTTAAACTACCTGGCTACAAAAAAATCTGAAAAATGATCACATTTGAAAATTAAATCGAGAATAAAACCTGCAGTTTTATTTTATTTTTATTTATTTTTAAACTACCTGGCTACAAAAAAAATCTATATCAAGGGTTTCTACATAGTCTTAGCTATGTAATAGCAGTATTTTTAAGGCGCTACAAAATTGTCCGCGTCGAGGCCAAAACTCCATAGTGAGTGGTCACTGTCCTTTTCAAGGAAGGTTTTCATTAATAATGTTTTTTATTTGAGAACAAGTACTTGTGATCACTGTAATCATACATGTATATGTATTTTGGAGTAACAAGGTGTTTGTTGTAGGTATAAGTGAAATTAAAAATATTACAACATGATAAGGTTTATAAATTGTGTAAAAGTTCAATATTATTTCTGTTCAGTTACATGCTACTGAAGAACTAGAACCATCTGTGGATAATAAGCTTGAACAGACAGAAAAAATGGATGTATGTTAATATTTTATTTCTAAATAATATATTATAGTTTCATGGAGTGGTGAGTAATAATGTAAAATTTATTACAGACTGATGCCATAGAAATACCTGACGAAAGTTCTACTGAGGAACCAGTTAATAATGTTACAGAAATGATTTTTGAAAGTGTCACAGAAAAGTGTGATGCTCCTTCAACTGAAGCATTGTTCAAAGACAAAACTGCTGAATTAAATGTATTAGAAGAGGCCAAATTTATTGATAAAAATAGAAGCGAGGTAACTGAAGATACTGCAGTAACAAAGAAAAATGACACCATAGTAGATAACGTTGAAGAAAATGCTATAGAAATGGTTGATGAAGCAGCAATAGAGAAAGTTGATGAAGAAATAGTAGAAAATGTTGATAAAACAGATGTAGACAAGGCCAATGAAACTGCTGTAGAACTGAATGTAAATTCGAAACAAGAACTTGTTGATACTTCAGTTGATAAAACAATTACTGAAACTGATAACAAGAATGTAGACATATCTGATGAAGCTGCTGCTGAGAAAAATGAAAAGAAAACTATAGAAAATGTGTCTCAAGGTAAAAAGGTTGAAGTCTCTACACCAACCAAGAAAAATAGCAAGGTTTGTAGAATTCAGTTTCAAACAAGGTTTCAAACAATAGGTTCACCATCTTATTAGGTCGTTACCTAGTGATATGTGGATGTATATCATGCTTCGGCCTTCTGTAAAGGGCATGACCCCTAAAGAACTAGCAGATTTTCTTGATTTCAATATCCATTAAATTTAGAAAATATTTTACAAAACCTATAATATATTGAATTATTTAGATTGTTTTCAATAATAATTTAATATGCTTAGTTTAGTTAAAATAAATATAAACTATTCTACTTTTCCTGTAACTAAGTTGATGTCTCGCTAATTTAATAACATTCTTGACTGCCTCTGTGGTGAAGTGGGAGTGTATCCGACTGCTACGCATGAGGTCGTGGGATCGATTCCCGCTCAGGATAAAACTTTGTGTGATGAGTACAATTGTTTATTCTGTGTCTGGGTGTTATTTATTTATAACTAGCTGTCCCGCCCGGCTTCGCCCGTGACATACTTCGAATCCCGTGGCACCCATTTAATCCCGTCGTTTATTAATTTCACAATAATGTATGAACATTCTCCAAATTTGTTGATTACTTCTCCGCTATCCAGAGGGCTAAGTCTACTATTTCAATCGCGTCAGAAAAGAATCGTAATCGTCGCTCAGTAGCCACCGGTATAATTTTTACTTTTGTTCGTAGTCTACTATCTCACTCGTACTCCAATAGACTCATTCAATTATTAAGTACTACGTAAGTAATTAATAATTCCATGAATACTGGTATCGGTCGGCCGATGAGTCTACTAAAACGCACCGCGCCAGTGGCAGCTAGTCAGTTGCATTTTTGATAGTCTACTAACATTTTGACAGCTAAAAACAGCGATTCTGGTTCTATTCTACGGGTTGTCAATAGTAGACTCGGCCCCCAGTACCAGCCCAGTCGAATTATGGTTACACGAAATTAATTTCTATGCGCAAAATTTTGATTTCGCCGTATCTTCTAAGATATTCATTTAATTTGCAAGGTGTAAAGGGAGAAAATAATCCTCATGAAATTCTGAAGCCAATTAACATATTAAAAATGATAAGGATTAATAACGGATTTGTGTAAATAGCCTTCAAATTACCGCTTTATTATTACTGGTTTTTTATAGTATAAAAATGGATATAGTATGTTATTCTTAAGAGATAGACATATACCGTCGCGGATTTTTTTGTAGACCTATATTAGATACACAATTCCACAATACACAAGTTATATCTCAAAGGGTTTAGGCAGCGTTTTCGATGAAAGCTCCCAGACGGCTAATTTTTTCCGACATTCCCAACAAATATCGTCATAATTTAGTCAATATATACAAAAACTTAACAAATTATACATAAAACCTTCTATAAGAATCACTCTTAACTATTAAAAAAGACCGCATCGTAATTCGTTGCGTAGATTTTAAGATCTATGCATACATAGGGACAGACAGCGAAAAGTTACTTTGTTTTATAATATGTAGTGATATGTATGTATTTAGAAATATATAAATGTGATTATCAGTTATTTGGTACAAGCTCTGCTTAGTTTGAAATCAGATGAGTTGTGTGAATTGTCCCAACTATTTTATTTATTTTTATTCTGAAAATTAATTTCTTAAAACAAATATATTATTCTTTAACATATAAAATTCTATTTTAATCATTCTATTTTAAGAGAAAGATAAAAAAAGAAGATTAGGAGAAGAGAATATTTATTATGTTTTTTTGAAGGTGGGGAGTGCTGAAGAGACTGAGGTAGTTTCTGAAGATGAACTGCCTGAGGTACAGAAACCAAGTATAAAAGATGCGGAAAATGTTTCCGATGATGAACTCCCTGGACCTAAACCAGCTGAGTTACCTGCCGACACTGAGGTAAATTTGAAACTTATTTGATTTTACCTTTTCACATACAGAAAAAAATATTACAAGAGTCTGCCCACTTCACGATCTCATAGCAAGACTGTGCTAGGAATGTGTAAGACACAAAAAAGTGGTGATTATGATTGTACATGTTACATATATGTGGCAATGGGCTTACCACCTATTACGTGGGACAGGAATACACATGGTGAAAAGTGGGCATATAATATACCTCAGCTACCCCTTCGGGAATAAGGCGTGATAGATAAATAGACATATTTGTGGTGCTGGCAGTCACAAAACTGTCGATCCGTTTCAGTGGGCATACCAAACAGAATCATTTTACTCTATGTTTTTGATACACTATGAGCATTGTCATTGTTGATCTGCTTATGAGGACAGACCTTTACCGCTCAATTTCCTTTGATATAGGCACACGCTCACGCTGTAAATTACGTGCAAACATATATTCAGTGCACGTAAGTTATTAATTTCATTTTCACCATATCATGCTTTTCTCATAAACCCATAAATGGGGTGTTTTAAGTATAAGACGTCTTGTCTGGTCACTCGCATTAGAGTATATCTTCATTTCTTTCTTTCTTTCATCTATAACCGCTACTCTTTTGCTTAATACCGTAATGAATTATATTACTTTAAAGGTTGTTTCTGAAGATGAACTACCTGCATCTAAGAAAGATGCCGTGGAGTCCCGCAAAAGAAAAACAGTGGCGGAACGTGATGGGTACGACCCTGGCTCACCCACTTCTGAACCTGAATCATCAAGCAAAAAGCAGGCTATTGCTAAGGTATGACATGTACCTTACATACTTTCGAGAGTAGAGAGAGCAAAAAAAATAGTTATGACTGGACTATTTTTTTAAACACTTTCCAGAAACATAGATGACCTAGAATTAGATGAAGTTATCAACCCTTCTAGGTGTCATTCAACTTGCAAGTCATGCAACTGACGGATGAGCATCTGGGGTGTAAACGGATATGTCTGAGTAATTACCCATAAGGACCTTCCTTATGAGTACATATTCATAATGGTCAGACAATGAAGCAGTTTGCGGCGGCCTCTTGAGCCCACTTTGTTGAGATATCATTACACCAAATAGACACAACATGAATAAAATATCTTACTATTATTTTAGAACGGAGAAAGCAAACCAGTGCCGTCAGAGAAAAGAACTTCTATTGACGAAAAACCGAAAAAGAAAACCCTCCCCGAGTTGGACAAGTATTGGAAAGTTGTCAATGATGATCCCACCGACTTTACGGGGTGGACGTATCTGTTGCAATATGTGGATCAAGAGGTAAGTTATGTTGATTTTAATATTGTAGCTGTATAATTCCCAGTTGTATGCGAAGCCATCGCTCATCGCCATCAGTGGCAATGGCCGACTTATGAAATTAGTGGTGTACTTTACTAGATGGCTAAATATTAGGACTCATTATTACAATTACACTAACAAATGTTTAGGTTATACCTTCCAAATGGCAACTCAGAAAAAAAAATGGCGTATTGAGACACCTGTTACTGTTTATAGATATCACTGTTGAAAAATTTGGTTTTGCACTTTTGTTGTAAATTATGAATTTGCCGAAACTAGGTGGGCCCGTCAATTAAAAAAAATGCTTACTTGACCCTGGTCTGTCTTAGGCGATTTATAATGGCGACGAAGAGACGCGGTTTTCTCATCTATGATAGTACAGTTCTAATTGAGCATCTTTAGCGTATAGCTATCGCAACCTTACAAAACAACAGGCCTAACATTGGTTTTATAAACATACACTTTTAGTTTAACGGACACTCAATCGGTGATGAGATGAAATCTGCGGTTAATGTAGTAAGACAAAGTACTTGGGCGGTTCTACCAAATCACCATTGCAGCCTGTTACTGCTACACTAATATTATTCTTCATTAGTGTCTTCCCAATTTCCTTATACCTTGATTTGGAAGCCAGGGTGCACTTTCATTTGGTTGCTAGGAGCGGCTATTGTTTGGCTTTTAATTTTCGGCATTATTAGTAGCGACTCAGACCTCGCAACCTTGTAAGGCGCCTACATCGTTTCCTCGTCCGTTTAGCAGGACGTGAGGTTACTTAGGCCCCGGTGATCTTGCTGAATACCTTACACTCACCATCTCTCCACTCCTGACAAAACCAAAAAAGCTCGGCGAAGGGTTAAGCGAAAACATTCATAATTTAGATTCCTAAAATATATAAATACAAACTATTACGTAGTAATATAAATTCTAAACTGTCAAATATGATGAAAAATAACGCTAATCTTATTGCTTTATGAAGCGATAAGAACTGAATACTTACTGTTGAGTGGCAAGGGCCAACTGATTAATTGAGACGTGTGTAGGTTATTCTTGACCCTTAATGCGTGTGAGTGATATATATTATAACGTCCGTAGAGCGACGTGGAGGCGGCTCGGGAAGCATACGACGCGTTCCTCTCCCACTACCCGTACTGTTACGGCTACTGGAGGAAGTATGCCGACTATGAAAAACGCAAAGGAAGTAAAAAGAAGTGCCTAGAGGTGAGTATGACACACTCTTTTGACGATGTGTTTCATTAATGTAATATATATAATTGACTTGGTATGTTGTTACGGCTTACAAAATGCGATGAATTGGATTTAATTTTTTTTAGTCTTAACTGGTATTTTGCAATTATTTTTTTTCCCAACAGTGCAACGAGATCCACGATGGTTGTAAGGCAAAGTCGTCAGTTCGCACCGGAGAGTTGTGTTGCCATCACCTAGATTTCGTTCTAGTGATACACGTTCTGTGGTTTATATTCTATATTCTAGTGCATACATTTACTATACTTTGTATTCGCATGATGTATTGTAATACCTTTTTCATGTATTATTATTACTTAAGTACGTATTTAATGAGTGGATTTAATAACTAAGATTAATAACCGATCCATGATAGCATGGAAGCTCGGACCAGTCACCAAATTTAGCGTTCGAATGACGGTCGTAGCAGAAGAGGCGTCGAGTCATCGGGAGCAGCCATCGCCGATCGCGCCGAGTGCGAACAGGTGTAATATGCCCGACACACATTTTATATTCTTTGTACTCAATTATATGAAACATTATAATGCTATTCAATATTCCCTTGCTTCATAGTGCCGTCGTGATCGCGACGCACCACTACGCTCATAGAATTCGTCTAATACGCTTTATGTTTCAGGTATTGGAAAGGGGTCTCAAGGCTATACCGTTGTCTGTTGACCTATGGATACATTATCTGAACCATATGAAGGCGACCCGAACTGATGACCACACCTTCATTAGATCTCAGTATGAGAGAGCCATTGGTAAGACCTAAATGATAAATACAATTATAAATAGTACTTGGTTGCCTAATTCTTTATTTTGTTTGATATGGTGACTGTTGAAAATCGGATGTGATTTGTGGAAGACACATCATATCCTGATAATATTGTCTATCCATGTAAAGGCACGTTCGGAAAGCACGTTAAGCTGTTGGTCCCGGTTGCCAGTAACATGTCAGCCGTTAAGCCTGGTTGAAGGCTTTATGGCCAGCTTGAAAAATTTCAACAGCAGGTCGCCACAGCGTGCGACTGGCCAATTAAACACGACAATGGGCTCACCACCTGTTACGTGGGATAAAAATGCATACAGTGAAATGTGGGCTTATAGTATGCCTCTGCCTACCCCCACGGGGATAAAAGGCGTGACAATATGTATGTATGTATGCAACAGTGAATGTGCTAACAAGAATGGTCATTGAGACTGTGCAATAGCAAAGGCTATTCTTACTGCTCTAAAAGTACATCATTATAGGATTCCAGAGCGAGGAAAAAGTTAAAACTTTTCTTATAGCAGAAAATTAAATTATTATATTTTTAATATTTGTCTGTTGTTAACTAAACTATTTAAAGCAAAGAATAATATAATATTTAAAAAAAATTAACTAAGTGTCTGATTCTTGAAACATGTTATCATCATCACATATACTCATTGGAAGTACAGCAACTCAATGCGTAGTGTTTTCAGCAGAAGAATTAATAAAGAAGTGTTTCTTCAATTGATTATTTATTTGATTAGTATTGATAAGTGGAGGTGATACACGACACTGAAATCCATTATAACTTGCTTTCTGTTTGTTCCCTCGGGAGTCAAATAACCTTGCTATATATTGTAGCACTTTGTCCAGCAATTACTAATTTAATTTTTGTTCGCTGTTTTTTTGCGCCGCATAATGTGTGTGATTGAAAAGCTGAGAAGATTTATTACCGAACAGGTGTAGTATAAAATTGTAATTATATTTCCTATGTATTTGCTTGGTGTTTAAAAAATAGTGCTTGTTACAGAGGCTTGTGGTCTAGAATTTCGTTCTGATCGACTGTGGGAGTCTTACATCAAATGGGAAGCCGAGAATGGTTCTGCCCTGAACGTTACTAATATTTATGACAGACTGCTGACCACGCCAACTCTCGGATACACATCGCATTTTGACAAGTTCGTACAGTTATATACCCAATTATAATACACAAAATATATACAATAAATATGATTATGTTTTATTCGGTTGACTCTGTATTTTTTTTACACATTCATATTGATATTGTTTTGTGAAATGAGATTACAACAATAAAATATTACTAACCACTGACAAATTTCAATGTGACGCAAATCCTTGCCAATTGAATATTGCTAAATTGATGTTAGCGGCCGAAAAGGTATTAATTGGTGCTTCAATACATGTATTGCCAAATTTTTAAGTGGTGTAATTTAAATATATATTTACTTAGATTTTATTTAACAACCAGGCACCTTGTAACATTATGGACGGTAATATATTTAGTTGTGGTTATACGTTAGTGTTTGTACGCGAGAAACTCCCAAAATCTCATTCATTCATTCATTGTACATGGAGGGTGTGTGAATAGTTGTGTTGTCGGGTTGCAGTTTCCAAGAGCACGTGATGTCGGAGCCGGTGATCGGCGTGGTGTCGCGCGCGGAACTGGTCCGGCTCCGCGGCGAGGTGCGGGACTCGTCCGGCCAGCAGCCGCAGCTGGACTTGCCGCCCGGGGAAGATGAGCCGGTGGACCATGTCGTAAGTACTGCATTGATAATGATTTTAATTTTCGATGTTAATTTTGGATTCTTATTTTGATTTTAAATTTAATTGTAATAGATTGTATTTATATATTTTGTACGCCGTCCTAGGCAAAACATAGAGGCTCAATAATATATTTTATTTTCCAGCATGTATTTCCTATGTTTACAAAATGAAATAAATTTCAATTTGTATAACATTGTTGTGCTGGGTATCAGTAGCGCAATTCACAAATCTAAGCTGTTCTCGAAACTTCATGTCACCTGCCTATACCTAGTCAGGTCATAAGTATTGTCACACAGTAAAAACTTTTCTTTTAGAAAGCTGGCCACAAAAAAGTTTATTGAATTCGAATTTCGAATTGTTCATGAAATTAAAAATGTATACTTTTTAGAATTTTACTCATTTTTAAATATGGAGTGGACGCTTAAATAAGACCGTGTTGCAGTTATTTGGTTGCATGGTTGCGGTTACGCGCCAATTAAAATTTTTGACATACTTAAAAATTTGAATATAACCAAAAGATTCGTTTATCGTACCATCAAACGATACAATGAAGACTCTAGTGTAGATGACAGGTCAATAAGTGGTCGCCCTCGGTCTGTTAGGACTCCAGCAGTGATAAAAGCTGTGAAGGCGCGAATTCAAAGAAATCCCAAACGTAAGCAGAAACTGTTGGCCCTTCAGATGGGGTTAAGCAGAACCACGGTGAAAAGGGTGTTAAATGAAGACTTAGGGCTTCGGTCATATCGAAGAAAAACAGGACATCGTTTAAATGCTCGTCCAATGGACCTGAGACTGAAGAGATGCTTTGTTGAAGCGGTACGCCGGAAAAAAATTACGGAAAATTATTTTTTCGGATGAAAACATTTTTACCGTAGAAGAGAGCTACAACAAACAAAGTAATAAGGTGTACGCACACAGTAGTGAAGAAGCGAGCAACCGTATTCCGCGTGTCCAATGAGGTCATTTTCCACCCTCGCTCATGGTATGGTTGGGAGTTTCTTATTGGGGCTTAACAGAGGTACATTTTTTGTGAGAAAGTTGTAAAAACGAATGCAGTTGTGTATCAAAATACAGTCCTGACAAACCTTGTGGAACCTGTTTCTCATACCATGTTCAATAACAGGCACTGGGTATTCCAACAAGATTCGGCGCCAGCTCATAGAGCGAAGAGCACACAAGACTGGCTGGCGGCGCGTGAAATCGACTTCATCCGGCACGAAGAATGGCCCTCCTCCAGTCCAGATTTGAAGTCCGTTAGTTTACAAGATATGGCAACACTTGGAGGAAAAGGCGTGCTCAAAGCCTCATCCCAATTTGGAGTCACTCAAGACATCCTTGATTAATGCAGCCGCCGATATTGACATGGACCTCGTTCGTGCTGCGATAGACGACTGGCCGCGCAGATTGAAGGCCTGTATTCAAAATCACGGAGGTCATATTGAATAAACTTTATTGTCATAAGAATCTATGTTTTGTTAAGTTCATTTTGGTATATAAATGGTTACATAATGAATAAACTTGTTTCAATTATTAAACATGTGACAAAATTTATGACCTGACTAGGTATGGGGCCCAGGGGTGGTTCGATGCGCGAGAGACGGGACGGACCTCGAAACTCCCACTCCATGCTTATACAGGCGTAATTTAGTGCCGCATCAGTCCGACAGATGGCGTTACCCGTATGATGGCGCGGCTTGACCACGCGTCATTCATTGAACATAAAACACTAATGCGAAAACTCTTATTATGGTTTCAAAGACTCTGCACTAGACCTTGTTGCCACCTACTTAAATGATCGGACACAACATGTTGATGTTAATGAAATTCGCTCCTCTGGAGCATCTGTAGCTATGGGCGTACCGCAGGGATCAATTCTAGGTCCGTTTCTATTTTTAATTTATATTAACGATCTGCCATTCTATATATATATTTTTTTTTTATTTCAATAGGAAAACCAACAGCAATATTTCAGCCTATAAACTAAGCAATAAGTGACAGAATGCCAATAATAGGTTTTCACGATTAAATTTATAGAATATAAAACTGATAAGTCACTTGCGTTATTCAAGCACAACACATCTAAATACATAAAAAAACATAAATTAACATGTATGTGAGAGTTACCATCTACAACAATATCAATGAGAACAAATAGTTAAACTTATGAAGAGAAAAATTTTTCATTAAGTAGTTTACGGACTAAGCTACTACTAGCGATATATGGATCAAACGACAGTTCCTTATTTAACTTATTAAAATCTTCACTCACTCGCACAATACAAGAGTTCCTCCTATAATTAACAGAGGCTTTTGGGACCGAAATAGGAGGATTAAACCGAGTTGACCTAGTCGGAACATTAAATTTTAGTTTACTTAGCAGTGCAGAGCAATCCAAATCATTCCCTATTATTTTTGAAAGAAAACTACTGTCCGCAATTCTTCGGCGATAGGATAGAGGCTGTCAGTGGAACCTTTTACAAAAACTTACATAATTTTCAGAGCGATACGGTATGCGAAGACATACAGAACTTGTGCGACATTGTTCTATTTGCTGATGATACGTCACTTATTTTTAAAGTTGATTGTACGCTTACTGATTTTAACGGCGTAAATAGTTCACTTGCCCAAGTTGTAGATTGGTTTACGACCAATAATTTGCTACTAAACGCTTAGAAGACAAAATGTATCAGATTCAGCATGCCTAATGTCAGGAATTGCGGTACAAATATAATATTGAACGGTGATACCCTTAATCTTGAAGAATCAACTGTATTTTTGGGGATCACTTTAGATAGCAAACTGCAGTGGATCGCCCAAATAACGTGTCTTGCAGGTAAACTCAGCTCGGCAGCCTTTGCCGTTAGTAAAGGCAGGCAGCTCACTGATGTGGAAACTGCCAGGCTAGTATACTTTAGTTATTTTCATAGTGTCATGTCTTACGGCATTTTGCTGTGGGGCAAAGCAGCTGATATACAAGTAATTTTTGTACTCCAGAAGAGAGCTATACGTGCAATATATAAATTGAGTGCTAGAGTGTCTCTTAGAGAGAAATTTAAAGAAATTGGCATTTTAACGGTTGCATCACAGTATATATTTGCAAATATCATGTTAGTTAAACAGAACATACATTTATACAATAGACACAGTGACATACATTCGATAAATACTAGAAATAAGCATAAATTAATTGGAACGCATCATCGTTTACAAAAGGGTCACGACTCTTTTGCAAGAATTGGCGTACGCCTATATAATAAAATTCCTTTAGATATTATGGACCTGCCGTTACATAAATTTAAGGCAGAAATTAAGACGCACCTCTTGAAAAGGGCTTATTACACAATTCATTATTATTTGAATGATAAAAATAAATGGAACTGAGTTGCTCGCTCTTCGCTCGAGCTATTCAGGATTCGAATGTATCTTGTGTAATATTATCTACTCGTCTTGAATCTGCATATACAGTGTGTTAAGAAAACCCTGTCCGACCCGAAAGGGCACATAGGCACTTCAATAACAAAAATAATCATATTGTGAATATTTTTGTTATTGAAGTGATCATATTGTGATGAATCACTTATCATTTTTTTAAATGCGTGTTTTTAAATAAATAAAATTAATATCCATCACGCCTTATCTCCGAAGGGGTGGCAGAGGCATACTATATGCCCACTTTTCACCGTCTGGATTCCTGTCCCACGGTAACACGGCAATGGGTGGTGAGCCCATTGCCGTGTTGAAATAGACAGACGCAGGATGTGGCTACCTACTGTTGAAATTTTCAAGCCGCTCATAAGGCCTTCAACCAGGCTTAACGACTGCCATTTTACTGGCAACCGGGACCAACGGCTTAACTTGCCTTCCGAAGCACGGAAACGCTTGCAAATGTAAATACCACAAAGTGGTCACCCATCCGAGGACCAGCCATAGTGAAAGTTGCGTAACTCAGTGATCGTTTACAGAACACTGAGACCGCGGGGCTACGAGCGCTTCTTCTTTAATTTTATTTTAGTCAAAATTCGATTAATTTATTGTAGTCGGGGTAAATTTTTGGGGTAATTTCTAAAAAGGATTACACGAATAAAATCACATCTCGATACCTACCAATACCTTCAGGAACGGACAGGGTTTTCTTAACACATAGTATATTTTGTATTTTTTTTTTAATTCTACAGTATAAATAATTTGAAACGCAACTAAAGGTATGACTGCGTTTAGTCCCGGTAATAACTAACATTACAAATAATATCATTAATAGCAATTGTTATAATTAATATCATTTAAATTTTGAGGCACACTAAGTATAGTCGACTGTTCTCACATAAATTCAAAGAAACTATGTAAGTGTAATTTTAATGAACACAACATTTATTTTGTTCTTTTTTTGTATAAATTCATTACTGTATAATTGGTCAAATAGCGGTTAGAAAAGAGTGGCCATGAGTTTTATTGCTAGGTTCTTCCTCTGGCTCTACCTATTGCTTTGCGAATCCAGTAAATGTAGAAGCAGTAGTCTTTACGTTCATAAGTGTTACTTTGTGACCTACATGAATAAAGATTTTTGATTTTGATCATTACACTGCCTGGGTTTCACTGCCCGCGTGGAAAAGTCTTCCCGTTCCGGTTTCCCACAGGAACTTGTTCCCGGGATAAAAAGTAGCCTGTGTGTTATTTTGATGTGTAAGCTGTAATATTATAAAGTTTTCATCAAAGCCGATGCGGTAGCTTTTGCGTGAATAAGTAACTAGGTTTTTTACACCATAAATTCTTACATATACATACATATAAACCTGAAAGTTTGTAGTCGAAGAAACTCTCAGGTTTATAATGTTAGTAGAATTTATTTATTTATAATTTTTGTACACATTACATAGATTACAAGAAAACAAACAAGTAAATAGCATGTACAAAGGTGAAGCGACAGAATTATGTATGGATCGCGAAGCCTAGCAATCTGTCCTCTCTGACTACCCCTTCAAGTACAGCAGGAAGATAGATAATTAACATTCTTGTTCCCTATCCATAGGCGTCTGAAGAAGAAGCCCAATCAATCAAAGAACGCATCATAGCAGCTCGGCGGAAGGTCCACAAAACTACCGGAGAACAAGTTGCTGCCAGATGGACATTTGAAGAAGGGGTAAGTGTAGTTCAACATAGGCTTATTTTAGGTACTTTTATTTACTCTGTAGTTTACTCTGAGACCTCTGGCGGTGACACTTCAAAGTTTCGTGTAAATAATTATTGTTTATGACTTCTAAACCAAACATTCTAAAAAGAAACTTTATCAGCCGGATCCACACCAGACGATCTTAAATGGATTGGCGATCCCGCGATCCGCGATCCAAAAACGTGATGCGTGGAGCGTGGATCGTTCTAGGTCGATCCAACAGCAATCTTTTGCGATCCTGACTGGCTGCTCCAACGCGCTCCTGCCGATCCATACTGAATCAGTTGAATTTTGTCTGGCTATGGAGTCACACGTGCAACGACGGCGACGAATAGCCATAGCAGCAGCAAGCTACATTTTCCTAGTATAGTGTGTAATTGGTATCATTAGGATCCCATAAACATTTATTCTCCCTATATAGGGAAATTAAACGGATACGTTGCGAATTATCCATAACGGCGGATCACGCAATTCAAAATCACAACCGTCCAGACCGCGCGCGCCAAGCGACTGAGGCCCCTTTGTGCGTGAACAAAAAACCGACAACAAATGGATCGCACGCGGCGAGGAGCGCGCACTCTCCGCCGCGCACATGGATCGCGCGCGGCACGTCTACACTTCACGCTCCGTGGAGCGCGCTCCATGCCGCGCGCGATCGGATCGCTTTGGATCGTCCGGTGTGGATCCGGCTAATTAGCACCATTTATACTCACAGTTCGATATTCGTGACAAGAACTGGCTTCAACACAAACGAGTGCAATAGACTCGTGTGCAAAAAGAGTCCTTTGCACTCTTCTTTTTCTAGAACGCGTAAATTGACTATAGTTTAACCACGACCGCTGTACCTCTCACAGCGTACAAAATTTTAGAAAAAAAGTTAGTTGTGCAACAAATTCAGCTACTTTCACTGCAAGATTGGCGCTCTATAAATATTTGTACCAAACTTATTAGATAAGGTTTAATATAATTTGATGGGAAATAAAGTCCTGCTGCATATGCCTTCAATGGACTCCGCTCGTAATATAAAGTACAGTCTAGTGGTAGTAAGTAAACTCATAGACATGGTATGGTACAGATCAAGCGGCCGTACTTCCACGTGAAGCCACTGGAACGCTGCCAGCTGAAGAACTGGAAGTCATACCTGGAGTGGGAGAAGCAACATGGCACACTCAAGCGAGCGCTAGTGCTGCATGAGCGCTGTCTTATCGCCTGCGCGCTTTACGATGAGTTTTGGATGAGGGTACGTACTTTCTACATTTTGCACTGCCTCACACATACAACACATGGACATACGTTTGGCATTTGCATAATGCATGATGGCCATATTGCTGGCATTGCGGGATAGTATGTCTCTTTTTGGGATCCTCTATTGAGACTATTTGTTGATGGATTTTCTTAATTTGTTTTACTGCACTGTAATTGGACCTGCAAAAATATGCACAAAACGTTTTGACGGCTTTTTTCTGCACCATATTTTACATTAATTTCAATGGCTTCATGAGGAGTTGTGTGATGTAGGTTTTCGATCACCACTCTGCATTGGTATTGCACACTTCAATACAATTCATGTAATCTATTATTATTAATAGCATTAAATTTAAATGTTTCCTGGAACCCTCTTGTTAATTATCTTTGCTGTATTTTAAGCTACAGTTGTTTATTGGAAGGGTGACCATTTGTGTCGTTTGACATTGATCTACCATAAATATAATATATCCATAGCTTATCAAGTTCCTGGAAGAGCGCATAGAAACAAACCCGGAGTTGGTGGCCGTCGAGCGAGAAGTATTGGAGCGAGCTTGCAATGTTCACCACTTGGACAAGTATGAACTGCACCTGCATTGGGCACATTTTGAAGAGGAACATGGAAACCCTGCCAAGGCAGCTGAAATATTGGACAGGATAGAGAAAACATGCCCGAATCTAGTTCAAATACAATATAGGTGAGAATAAGTAGTGTTTATATTAGAAGTCCCAAAATGGATATAAAGCATCAATCAATCCATCAAATCGGCGTATCACAATCAACAGCTGAACGTAGGAATCTCTCAATTTCAGTTTGGGAGTGTTTGTTCAGGGTTTCCCTTCGCCACGAATTCTTTTGTTAATTAGCAGGTGGGCAGAGCCCCAATATCACGATAATTCAATAATATCTGTTCATTAGATCCTTGACTATCACTATCTCACTCGCAATCTAGAGGAGTCGCAGACAGGCAGCAGTAGTTCCTACCGAACCAAATAAACTGGACAAATAGAAGTTGAACTCGCACATGAAGGGTACCATACCATTATCTATACAACATTGGACAAAATATTATACAAAAGTCTGTCAAGTGCAAGTCGTACTCGCGCACAAAGGGTTCCGTACTCGCCATATACCGTACCAATCTATTAAAACGGCAATAGTATAATGTTTGTTGTATGGGAGCCCCCT
Organism: Thumatha senex; assembly: GCA_948477245.1. Lineage (NCBI taxonomy): Eukaryota > Metazoa > Arthropoda > Insecta > Lepidoptera > Erebidae > Thumatha > Thumatha senex. The sequence goes on from OX419743.1 coordinate 11,756,637, forward strand.
TTAAATACTTATTTTTATATATGTTATTTTTAAATTACAAAAAAAAATGTTCTGTGAATTAATCAAGACCTGTTGCCGTTATTTAAACAGAGCAAAGAATGGCAAAAAAACCATCACTTTTGTTTAAATTGGAGCCCCCTTTAAATATTTAAGAGGGGCTCAAATTCAACAAAAGTGGTTTTTTTTATTCTGTTTGAGTGTTTGTTGTTATAACGGCAACAAAAATACATCTGTGTAAAAAAATCTGCTATATAGCTATCATGAGATACAGCCTGGTAACAGAGAGACAGTGGAGTAACTAATAGAGTCCTGATTTTACCCTTTCGGTACAAAACCCTAAAAAACTATAAATATAGATGAAAGTGCATCCTGTTTTCATTGGTGCCTACCAATGAAAACTTAGGAAGCAACTGGATTCACACAACTGTTTACGTAGATGACTTGTTATATCTGTAAAGCTCTTTTATTTTCAGACGCGTGAACCTCGAGAGACGTCGCGGCGATTACGATAAATGTGCACAGCTATACGAGGGGTACATAAATTCAGCCAAAAGCAAGGCGATAGCCTCCGCGTTAGCCATAAAATACGCGCGGTTCGTGTTCCACATACGTCGAGACCCAGCTGCGGCAAGAAAGATATTGGACGACGCCATCTTGGTGGACCCACTCAACCATAGGCTTCACATGCAGCGATTGGATCTTGCGATACACACGTCTGATACGCCGTACGAAGTGTTGGACGGTAAGAATATTTGCCATTGTCAATATAATTCGTATTTATGTAATACGGCGTAAAATGTAGCTTGAGTTACTCCTTGTAACAGTCAGTGAAAGTCCCGTTAAAATCGGTCCAGCCGTTTCAGAGATTAGATAAACAGACAGACCAAGGAAAAAATGTTTCTTTTTATGTAAGTACCAAAAATAAACTATCTCCATAAAAATAATATTTTTAAATGATACAAAGCATATTTTTTACCAAACCAAATGGCATAGTTCTTCAACCTACCAAACCAAATGGCATAGTTCTTCAACCTACCAGCAGCTCTGTTAGAGCTTCATCGCCATGTCTGGGGGCCGAGTCTACTATTGACAAGCCGTAGTCTAGATCCAAAATCGCTGTTTTTAGCTGTCAAAATGTTAGTAGACTATCAAAAATGCAACTGACAAGCAACCACTGGCGCGGTAAGTGTTAGTAGAATTTTATCAGCCAACCGATAGAAGTGTATTGGAGTACGATTGTACACGTCATAGTAGACTACGAATAACTGTCAAAATTGTACCGGCCCCCTGATCAGTTACCCTGGCCATAACAAATCATATGTGCTAAAAGTCGAGGAATTTACTAAAAACCATTTCAAAATTCTATTCCCCTGCTTCATTATAAGACCCTGTTCATCAGGCCAAACCGATTGGAGTTGTCTGTAAAGGAGACTGGAGTTCATTTTTATTTGACTGCTAGAACCAGCTATCTTTTGGCTTTGTTAGGAGTAACTGTCGTCTGCCTTCGCAACTCCATAGGCTTGAGTTGTTGTCTCGTTGGTTAGCCAGCAGGTTAGGTCGCACGGACGCCTGAAGACTTTAATGGGCACCTTACACTTGAAAAATATGTGTCTTTGGTATTTGCAGACTTGATAATGTTTCCAGGTTGGAGTGGTGATTTATCATGATAAAGTACCGCTCCAACCCGGTAAATTTAAATTTTGGATTCAGTGTATCATGATTAGATACTATTTAAAACAAGCGTACTCAGTTCGTAAACAATTTGACAAAAAAAGAACAAACTTGCAGATTTAGATATATTCAGTTATTTTGTATTCCATAAATCTAGTCCGAGGCTGACTAAACTATTGTTGTGTGTCTGTAGAACTAGTGTCGTCGTACGAGAAGCAGGATGGCGCGGAATTGGAGATGATAGCGGCATTCGCGTGGCGGCGGCGCGAGCTAGCCGAGGAACGCGGAGCGGCGGCCGACGCGCGGGCAGCGCACGCAAACGCGCGCGCGCTCACCAAGCACCTGCGCAAGCGGCAGCGCAAGGACAAGCACGACGTGCCGCCGCCGCCGCCGTACGTACACACACACGCTAACAAACGCACACACACACACACACACACTCACACTCGCTCACACACACTCACACTCGCACACACACACACTAACACTCACACTCGCACGCGCACACACACACTCGCACGCGCACACACACTCGCACGCGCACACATACACTAACACTCGCACGCGCACACACACACACACGCACACACACACACACACACACACACTCGCACGCGCACACACACACTCACACTCGCACGCGCACGCACACACTCACACTCGCACGCACACGCGCACACACACACACACTCGCACGCGCGCTAACACACACACACACACACACACTCGCACGCACACAACACACACTCGCACGCACGCACACACACACTCACTCACTTTCGCACGCACGCACGCGCACACACACACACACACTTACACGCACACGCACACACACACTCGCACGCGCACACACACACTCGCGCGCACACAAACTCAGGCGCGTACACAATATTTATTACTTTTTTTTTTCTGTAGTTGTATGTGTTTGTTATTTAATGTTGAGTTGTGTGCCAATAAATAAATTATCTATCTATCAATACACAAAGTGCTCGGGTTTAACTCGCTAATGGTTATAAGTGGCATCGTAGATCCCTAACGGACGAACCGAGTTTGATTTTGATTATTATTTTTTGTTTGAGAGGTGAATTAGTCAGAATTGTTTCTAGCTACTTATGTTTGATGAAAATAAAGTTCAAGATGGCGGATTACATATTTTTTCACAACTCTCTCCCTTATATTATCGTAAATATATAAATAAAAATAAATAAATATCCATCACGCCTTATCCCCGAAGGGGTGGCAGAGGCATATTATATGCCCACTTTTCACCGTGTGGATTCCTGTCCCACGTAATAGGTGGTGAGCCCATTGCCGTGTTGAAATAGACAGACGCAGGTTGTGGCTACCTGCTGTTGAAATTTTTAATGCCGCCCCTAAGGCATTCAACCAGGCTTAACGACTGCCATTTTACTGGCAACCGGGACCAACGGCTTAACGTGCCTTCCGAAGCACGGAAACGCTCGCAAATGTAAATACCACAAAGTGGTCACCCATCCGAGGACCAGCCATAGTGAAAGTTGCGTAACTCAGTGATCGTTTACAGAACACTGAGACCGCGGGGCCACGAGCGCTTCTAATCGTAAATATATCTGCTTCTGAATACAATTCAACAATAAATATAACAAAATACGATGATACAGTAGTGTTGCAACTACCCATCTATCTCGCCGTCCAAAATTCAGCTACTACACTGGATGTTAAAGAATATAACAATTTATCACGTTAAGGGCATTTCACACATCGCGCGCGGTAAAGGGGTAAGCGCCGCCATTTTGAGGTTATTTTGCTGCATGTCGAGATTTCTATTAGCATAACTTTATACTCTGAGGAACTGCGACGTTTGTTCAAGTTTCAGAAATATTACGCGTTACGAGACGTATTCACGTATAAGACACGGCTGTGTCTGTGAATCACCCACACCCTGTTTTTTTAACACACTATTAGCTTGACCTGTATGTATGCAACGAAATCTTTAAGCGTAATTTTCACCTATTTTCAGAAATGTGACAAACAAGGCCACAATACAATTTATAAAAGAAACTGAAATTCAAAAGAAATAATGAAATTATTATTTTTTTTAAAACGATGAGTTGTAATTAATATATTTAGAGTTTTATTAAACCAATAATTTCTCCTCCAGAGCGTCAGCTGAGACCAAGAAGAAGGAGGGCAATGGCCAGGTGGCGAATAACACTGCGAATACGAGCGGCGGCAACGCGTACTACGCGGCAGCGGCAGCGGGAGCGGGAGCGAATGCCCCGTACGAGCAACAGTACGCGCAACCCTACCAACCCGCCTGGGGCTATCAGCAACCCCCCGGCCCATATCAGCACCCCCCGCACCCCTGGCCGCAATACCCCAACTACTACTAGCATCCGGCACCGCGGCCCTGCGACCCCACCCATCGCAGACCACCCCCGCGGCCCTGCGACCCCACCTATCGCAGACCACCCCCGCGGTTTAACCCTCGCAAGTAGACGAACCATTCGGTGACAATTCGCTACCGTCATTTCAGTTTTACTAGAGCCGCTATCGGTGTTTGCAAGTATAGACATTTTTTCATGGTATTCATATTCGAAAAACGAAAATTTAATAATCGTATTCGATTTTGGTGGCTTATAATGATTCTCTATGTAGTGTTTAGCTACCATTATCAAATGTTTATTGACGTAAACATAAAGTGTGAAATATTTGAATATGTACTTTAAGAAATAAATAATATTAGCTTCATATTCCGATGTTATTATTTTAATTCCTGAGTTAATTAGGAGCCGTTATATATTAGCGTCTAATAAACCTGTTTATTGATGACGGGTTACGAGACGGGGTTGATTATTATTGATGACGTCTCATCAAGGCTCCCTAAAAACTGACATAAAAGGTGGCGTCACAACTCACAGGTACTTCTTTTTTTTTTTAAATAACCACTACTCTTTGGTAAGAGGATTAGACTTCCATGTCGCTCTCGACTAGAAACTGGATTAATAATATTATTTAATTTTATTTTTTAAATTATTTTATTATTATTAATTAGCAGGCAGGCAGTTGTAGACTGATAGTGCCTGTATCCCTTTTTCCCTTATTTATTTTTTCATTAATGTTGTTCTAAGTACTTGTCAAGTCTGTTCTTGAATTGAATTGTATTTCCGGCTGATACTAAAAACTCTGGGAGCTTGTTCCATTATCTGACCACTCTGTTACTTAAGAAATGTCTGTGTGGATTGTTGTTGGAAAAACTGGTACTCAACTTCAAGTGATGTCCTCTAAGGTGAACATTAATATTTCGTTCAAATAAGTTGTCCAAATCCTTTACATCATAGTGCCCATTTAATATCTTAAATGTTTCGAATAGGTCCCCACGGTCTCTACGATCCTTCAAAGTTGTGAGCTTCAGCATCGCTAAACGCTCCTCATATGTTTTTTGTTTGAGCATTCTAGGTATTTTAGTAAAACGTCTCTGTACTTTTTCTAAGAGTTCAATGTCCTTAACAAAATAAGGGCTCCAGATCTGAAAAGCGTATTCCAATATAGGTCTTATGAAAGATTTGTGAATCTTCATCATCATCTCTGGAGTTAGGGTTCCGAATGCTTTCGTTGTGAGGTAGATCAAACTGCTCTTTTCGTAATTCATGTTATGTGGGACTCCCATTTCAGATCCTCAGCAATCTTCACCCCTAGATAGTTTGTACTTTGACGTTCACAAGTTGTGTGTTGTTCAATATATATGAATGATGAGGATTCCGGTTTCCTATATGAAGCACATAGCATTTTGATGCATTTAGATTAAGGAGCCATTCCTTCGACCAGTCTGATATTCGGTCTAGATCTGCTTGGAGACGCTCGTAATCAGTCAAGAGGGTTGGCAAAAAGCTTGGTGTCATCGGCAAAGACACTGACACTACATTTCAAGCAATGTGGCAGGTCAAAAGTATAAATTATGTACAGCACTGGTCCTAATACAGAGCCTTGTGGTACTCCATTGGTAATGGTGCGTCGCTCCGATAACATTTCACTCACTCTTACCCGAAAGGATCTCTGATCTAGGAATGCTTCGATCCAACTAAGCAGTCTCCCGCGAATTCCCACAAATTCCAGTTTCTGTAAAAGTTTTCTAATCGGAACTTTATCAAAGGCTTTCTCATAATCCAAGTAGATTACATCTACAGGCTCTCTGTTATTGAAATCCTTTGTCCATGATGACAAACATGAAAGCAAATTGGATATGGTGAACCGATGGGGGCAAAACCCATGTTGCTGTACAGGAATCACAGGATGCTCAGCAAAAATCTCTGATATGCTTAACCACAATTTTTTCCATAACCTTACAGACCACACTGGTCAAGCTAATAGGTCTATAGTTAGAGGGCTCTAATTTACTTCCCTTTTTGAATATCGGTGTAACAGTGGCAGTCTTCCACAAATCCGGCAGTACTCCTGTGCTGAATGAGGTCTGCATAATTGTTGATAAATAGTCTGCTAGGTCACATTTTTGCAGAATGATCACAGGTGTTTGATCAGGTCCTGGTGAGGAGTCTGTTTTCATTTCTTTAATGGCATTTTGGATTTTCTCTTTTGTAAACACAATATATCCAATAGATTCTTCGATCCGTAATAATGAATCCAAGAATGGTAATTGATCAAGTGTTTCCTTTTGGTAGACACTGACAAACTGATCTGCAAATACCCTTGCAATATCTGCTGGTGTGGTTACAGTCTCACCTTGGACATTATGCAGAACAGTAGGGATGCTTATTTTTGATGATCATATTATACTACCTAAAAAAATAGATCTATATTCGAAACAACTATTCTATTTTTGACAACTACTTAAATATGTCGCTTTATACTCAGAGGCAGTGCTTCGCCTTCGCAGGAGTGCCTCCGCGACTCATAATTTCGCACACAATCGTGATAGGTGCCCTAAGCTCTTTTCATGACGCTCTACAGCAATAGACAAATGCTGCCAATCTTTGTAACCTATTTCAGCATTGAAAGGAGTGACATCAGCACCAAAAAGTTTACAAGTAAAACAATAAACAGAATCAGTTGATTTAGAGTAAACCAGTCAATTTCTTAAAACGGTGTCATTATTTAACTTCTTTTTAGTATAATAAGCATTTTAAAAAGATCTTTTCGAACTATTTAAAGGATATGAACCCAATTTTACCTGTACTGGCCCACACTCCATCAAAAATATCCTCTGTTTATCGGATAACACCTGTGGCCATAACGCGAGATCATTCATTACATCTTCTCGAAGTATATTCTTCAGAGACGCTTCGGCACAAGGAGGGTCTGCGTCTTCTTCGACTACCGATGATATAGACAGCAGTGGCAGTGGCGTTGAAGGGACGAGTTCTGCTGTAGAATTATCTTGGTTCTCATATGTCTCTGTCTCCAGGTGTTTGACCGAAGATAGACCGGGTCGAACAATAAATCTTTCAATAGAACTTGTATTCTTTTTCAGAGATTTTTCCTTCTCCTGCTTTCTTTTTCGGCTCTGTGCTAAAGAAAGTTTCTTTTTTCCATCGCCATCAGATATTAAATTAAATAATAAAATAAATATGGGCACCTAAAAGTACTATCGATGTAAATTAATATACGCCAAGAGAAATAGCTGCAACTTGAACTAACTTTTATTTCAATAATAAAAATCAAACATACAAATCAAAATCGCGGTACCTACGAACACGTAGGTATTTTTTGTTAGATTGCGTAACAACGCAATCTAACAAAAAATAAAATAAAAAACCGTTCAAGTATGAGTTGGACTCGCGACACTGAGGGTTCCGTACAAACACGAGTAGGTAAAAGAAAATCAAATCTGAACAAAATTGGTCACCCATCCAATTTGGTTAACCCCAATTTTCGTTTTTAGTAATTTGTTGTTATAGCGGCAATAGAAATACATCATCTGTGAAAATTTCAACTGTCTAGCTATCACGGTTCAAGATATACCTACATCCTGGTGACGTCCGTATGTCACGGACGGACGGAGGACTGGCAGACAGACAGAGAGCGAAGTCTCAGTAATAGGGTCCCATTTTTACACTTTGGGTATGGAAACCTAAAAATTAGTTCGTTGTTCAAAGGTTAGGTACATAAAAGTAAGAACTAAATAAATACCGAAGTATACTAGTAGGTACATATTAAAGCATTTTAACTTACCGTTGCAAAGGAAAAGAAATTCTAGATAGGTATACCTAGATGTTTTCTTCGATATCACTATCACCCGTTGTTTATTTTCGCTAGCTGTTTTTGATGACATCTGATTCCGATGCATGTAGCAGTAATTGTGTTAAAAATTAACCAAATCATATCTAATATATAATTTTTATCAAAAGAAAAGCAGACTTAGTTCATATTTACATGTTTACTCAAAGATGATACTTAATTCATTGAGTCAATGCTTATTTTGCAAAACTACGGAGTAGCGGTAAACGGTAAAACAAAATTTTTCGACACTCGTACAGAAAGCCTTTGAAAATTACCGCCACAATGTCTCTTGCTATTTGAATTTGAACTTTTAGTCATTCTAATACAGCCGAGGTAGCAGTGGTCGGCGTGTTATCAAACAGTACTCTAATATAATCTTTAATTATCTGTTTTAAGGCTGATTTCACGTTGAAATAAAAGTAATTGTGTAGAGTAGGTACTTGTGGTGACGCGCTTGCTTTGCTGCCGCGCGTCCGGTGCGGCGGCATCGGCCGAAAGGCCGGTAGGGTTTATTGACCGCGGGACCGGCGACGGCGCACTCATCTTTAAAGGTGTCGTATTAGAGTAGAGGGCGCTCGATGCCCGGCGCCGGCGCCCCCTTTGACCCGGCGCCCGTGTGGCACCGCACACCCTGCACTATAGGTAAAGCCGCCTCTGGAGGCGACTTGCGGCTGTTCTTGAGTAAATTGGAACCTGATATCAACAAACTTATTAAACAGCATCAGATTCATCCTTCACATTAGTTTTTATATAAGAATCGATTATGTTTGTTTTATTTTGAATAAAAGATACTCTGTCTGAATACTATAAAGCTGCGTTTCAATAATCATTCTCATTGGCAGGTGTAGCCCGTAAGAGTTAACTTGAGACCTGAGCGTCGTTATGTACTACCTACTGTGCTCAGGTCTCAAGTTAACTCTTGCGATTATAGTAAAAGTCTATTTTAGGGCGGGGGGAAGATCAAGCAACCGGGTGCGTGTTTGGCATTTCCCCTACTCCCAACATCTGTCCGATGTTGGGTTTGGCAAACGGTCTAGGGAGTAGCGCAGGTCGCCAAGATCCCCTAGACAAGGCCAGTGGACTATCCTTCTCGAGGTTGCCGCCCGTTATTGGTTAAATGCCTTTTGTAATTAACGTAACTAAAACCTCTGGCCGTTGTCTCCTCCTCAACCCCACCCTATCCCAAAACCCTATCCTACCTTTCCCTAAAATCCTTCCTGCAGCCTATTTCCTCTTCTTTTATCCCGTCCCAACACCCACATTTCGCATGCTCACTATGGGCTGGTGGCATGCGTCTCATTTAAATAGCTCATAACCCATGGCAGCACAAAACAATACAAAATTACTCCAGGAGGGTACCGCCGAAGGAGGAGAATCCCTCACCGAGAAATCGGTCAGTCCCACGTAATCTGGGGGGGACACTTTGTGCCATAAGCCAGGCTCTAGCCTCGACTTGTCTGGCCTCGTAGAGGCCATTAATTTTAGAAACGAAGAAGGAAAGGGAGATTGTTGGACCGTAGTCGCCCACAAGCGCGCGGTTAAAACTAAGCAGAAAAGGCTGAAGGGTAAACCGGAACGCAGTCGCCCGGAAAGGCGCGCGAGGGAAGCCCCTAAGCCAAAAAAAGAACATACAGTGACGACTGCCGCAGCAGCGATAACGCAGCGCGAATCGTCGACCACCGCAGCAGCGGAAACGCAGCGCGAGTCGACGCCGACTGTAAAGCCGGCCACGTCACAAACCACGCCGGATCTTCCAACGCCAGCAGACCAGCCAAAACGCAGACGGAAGCCGAGAGGATGTCGTGCACGCCGCGGTCGGCAGAACGCAGCGGCGGATAACCCTGAAGAGACTAGCGGGCTCCCAGACAGACAAGCTTCTTCGAAGCGGGTACGTCTGGACGAGACCCAGTCGCCGAGGGGGGACTCCAAACGCGCGAAAACCGACCCAAGGCCGAAGCGGACGATGGGCTATGCAGATGCGGCACAGTCGCATCTGAGAATAGCAGTAACCACCGTTCCGTCGCGCAACTTCTCTCAGGCGCAGGCACAGCAGCTTAGGGAGGCCATTGATGATGGCATTCTGCAAGCAGTTCTGTCTCCACCGTCTTGCGATGCGCGAGCACCATCTTTCCGCGGTCGCCCCTTCCTTTTGGATGGAGTGCTAGCGATGTGGTGCGAAGATGAGAACGCGCTCAGCTGGATCGTGAACACGGCAAAAAGCATGGCGTCACCAATCCCGGGCACAACTCTGACTGTCATAAAACAGTCAGAAATGACAAAAAAGCTTAGGGCAGGACTTCTCCTCCACACCCGTATCACCGACGCTGCCACGCTGCAGAAGGTCCTTCGTGCCCAGAACCCCTGGTACAAAGTTGACACGTGGCAGTGCTACGACATGACGGCGGACGATCAGACTGAGGCAGGGTCCAGGGAGAAGGTAGTTCACCTTATCCTTGGAATTCCTGAGGACCAGAAAGACGACATCGTCAAGAGAGGCCGCCGAATAGCACACATGTCTGGGAGCGGATATATCCGGTTCTTGGACGACGCAAACCAGACGGAGACAGCAACGGCGACGAGCGAGGCCGCGGTGAAGACTCCCACTGCAGAGCCGTCCACCTCGGCTCCCCGGAAGGGTTTGAGCGAGATGGACACAATCCCATCGCCGAAGTCAGGGAGCGCTACCAGCGACGAAGATGACGTCCTGCGTAGCCCATAACTCCCTAGACGTCATACAGACAAACCTCCAGCACAAACAGATAGCGACGGCAACCCTACGCAGAGTGCTGGAGGTCGACAACAAGACCGTCGCCCTGATCCAGGAACCATGGATCAGAAATAACAGGATATGCGGTCTAAACAACATCGGTGGTAAGTTACTAGTAGACACTACAGTGGACAAACCGAGAACATGCATTTATATGCCAAAAACCATACCGACAACCCTGCTTAACCAATTCTGTTCTAGAGACATCACAACCGTGAAAATCATCACAGAAAACCAAACAGCCCTGGTGTTCGCCTCAGTGTATATGCCAGGCGACGAGGAAGTTCCTTCAAAAGAGCTTGCTGACCTGGTGCAACACTGCGACACACACAACTGGGACCTGATCATCTCCGCAGACTGCAACGCGCACCATCCGCTGTGGGGAAGTAAGGACTCAAATGTCAGAGGTGAGCAGCTATCCGAATATCTAGTTAAAACAAACCTGTACATCATGAACAGAGGCACAGAACCTACATTCGTAACGTCATGGTCTCAAACAATTATCGACATTACCCTAGCAACACATAAGGCGGTGGACCTCATAAAAAAATGGCACGTATCAAACGAGCCATCATTTGCAGATCACCGCCGCGTGTGCTTCCAGATTACACATAAACAAATAAACTCTGCCCCATATCGAAACCCCCGTAAGACCGATATAGCACAGTACAGAAACCTACTAAACAAAGTACTAAGTGACACAAACATGACTGACACAACACTTAGTACAGACAACATAGAACTAAACACACAGTCCCTAACCAAGGCCCTTGTAGACAGCTATCAGCAGGCATGCCCGGAAACCACCCCCAAAAGTCTTGATAAAAGTTTATGGTGGGGACCAGAACTCGAAAGACTTCGCAAGGGCCTCAGAACTCTTTTTAACCGGGCTAAAATTTCCAGAATCTCAACAGACTGGGAAAATTATAAAATAGCACAATCTCACTACAAGAAGCGAATTAGATTCCGGAGGACGGAGGCCTGGCGCAATTTTTGTAGTGATATAAACTCAACAAACAAAGCCGCAAGGTTAAAGAAAGTCCTAGCCAAGGGCAACTTAAACCTTTTAGGAACCCTAAAAAAGGAGGACGGCACTTATACAAGCACAGATTCTGAAACCACCGCAGTACTACTTGAAACACACTTTCCTGGCTGTCAGATTACTAATGACTACGAGTGGTCAGACAATCAATACTGCACACCAACAAAACAACAATGGGAAGATGCGAGTAAGATAGTGACCGAGGATAGAACAGAGTGGGCTCTGAAAAGCTTCGAACCGTTCAAATCTGCGGGTATCGACGGCATTTTCCCGGCACTACTTCAGTGGCAATCGAACGTAATCATCAAACACCTAATACCAATATTTAGGGCCTGCATAGCTCACAAATATATACCCAAACCATGGCGAGAAGCAAAAGTAGTTTTCCTGCCAAAACCAGGAAGGGAGGACTATACACAAGCCAAATCCTTCAGACCTATTAGTCTAACGTCCTTTCTTCTAAAAACACTAGAGAGACTAGTAGACCGACACCTAAGGGATGGAATACTGATTAGTAGACCACTACATCCCCAACAGCATGCATACAGGAAGGGCAGATCGACAGAGTCAGCACTACATATGGTGGTGCACAAAATAGAAACTGCCTTTATAAACAAGATTTCAACGCTGGCTGCCTTTATAGACATAGAAGGAGCTTTTGACAAAACTATACACAGTAGCATCAACCACGCCCTGAAAAATCTCAACGTCACGCCGGTACTGAGAGATTGGATCACAGAGCTAGTGAGCAAAAGGGCGGTTCAGGTAACGGTGAATACGACCACAAGGGCGAGGGTAATAAAAGGGTGCCCCCAGGGAGGCGTCCTATCACCGCTACTGTGGAACATAGTAGTGGACAGCCTCATAAAGAGACTCAATGACCGAGGATACACTACTATTGGTTATGCAGACGACCTAGCAATTCTAATCAACGGCAGCGCGGAAAACGTGTTATGCAAAGTAATGCGCACGGCCTTTCAAATAGTAGAACAATGGTGTAACGAACATAAATTGTCAGTAAACCCGAAAAAAACAGAACTCATCCTTTTTACAAAGAGAAGGAAGTTACCAGACCTGGACCTACCAAAATTATTCAACACCAAACTTTCCCTATCAACTCAAGTGAAATATCTGGGCGTGATCCTTGACAACAAATTGAGCTGGGCGAGTCACATTGAAACTAAAACGAAGAAGGCATGTATAGCTTTCAACCAGTGTAGAAGAGTGGTTGGAAAAAGATGGGGTCTGAACCCGAAAATCACTCTTTGGCTCTACACATCAGTTATCAGACCCTCTATGACCTACGGAGCAGTTGTATGGTGGCCCAGAACACAACTATCCACAACACGAACAAAACTGCAAAGCCTACAACGCTTGGCGAGTGTAGCAACCACTGGGTGCATGAGAACTACCCCATCAGCCGCACTCGAATATCTGCTGAACTTGAGACCACTAGATCTGGTCATACAAGAAGAAGCAAAAGCAGCTGCACTAAGACTAAGATCAAACGGCCTATGGAGACAAAACATAGAAACAACACATACCAAAGTCCTAAAGGAGATTCTCGAGAAATACCCGCTTCTTGAGGCCCCCATGGACAAAACCTCGGGGTACTACGTCTTTGACCGAAGATATAATATCCAACTTATCGCAGAAACTATAGACAGCTCTGGCATCGATGAAGTTAGAATATACACAGACGGCTCCAAAACCAAACACGGAACTGGAGCTGGCGTCTTCTCGGACGACTTAAACATTAAAATATCAACCACTTTAGACAAACAAAACACAATCTTCCAGGCAGAATGTGTAGGTCTAATTAAGGCAGCACAAGCGGTTGCAGCTAGAGACTTACGTGGTTTTAATATTAAAATCATCTCGGACAGCGCATCTGTACTACAAGCATTACAAAATAATAAAATTTCATCAGTCCTTATATTGGAATGTCACAACGAACTCCAACACATTGCGAATAAGAACAAAGTAACCCTGCAATGGATAAAAGGACACAGTAACTCAATGGGAAATGACGCAGCAGATGAACTGGCCAAAAGGGGAACAGAAGAAACAGTATATGGACCGGAACCATTACTACCCCTACCCCAGGCACAGATAAAGACATGGCTGCGCACAAACACTGAAGAAGCACATAAGACAGCATGGATAACCCTCGAAGGTTGTAGGCAAACTAAGATGGCGATTCCGGAGATATCTAAAAGATTTACCCGCAACCTCATTAGGCTAAATAGGGAAAGCATAGGCAAGATTGTAGGAATCTTAACAGGCCACTGTCCCCTTAACAAACACTTTTTCACCATAGGTGTAACAGACAGCCCCCTGTGCAGAGGATGCATGGAGGCAGAAGAAACGCCACACCACGTGCTCATGGAGTGCAGGAGCGTGGCAGATGACCGGGCGCGCATCCTACAGTCGCCGCAAACACTCCCGGACGCATGCCAGGGCCTTAAAAGGCTGCTGACCTTCTGGGACTGCCTTGGATGGTTGGAGTGAAGGAATGAAGAATCCACGCACAATGGCCCAATCAAGTGGCTAAGTGCGGAGACGGCCCAGTAAAAACAAACAAACAAACAAGTCTATTTTAGAATGAATGTTTAATCTCCGCTAATATAGCTCACAACAATAATTTAATTTGAAGTTTTAGTGGTTTTTAAGTAGGTGAAAAAATGGGGGCGCTAAAAATGTATTTAATCTCAAAGTGGGCAGTAGACAAAATAAGTTTGGGAACCTCTGTTTTAAACGATAGACAAAATTATATTTTGTAAAAAGAGCCCTCGGTAACCAGATCGCACCTCTGAAAAAGCCTGTTTATACCAGTTCGAAAAACGTAGAGTAGCTCTCGTTGACCTCGAATCACGAAATTTGGCATAAAGCAAGGTATTACAGCACAAATAAAGGAAAAATTTAAAAAAGTAAAAAAATATGAAAATTAAAGGGTATACATACATAGTTATTACCCTACCAATGCCGCATACACTACGACCGCCTCAGTGGCTCAGTGATAGTGTATGCTACTGAGGTCGGAAAAAGTATTTGTATGATCCACAAAAATGTTCGTTTCGGAGTTTGGGTTTTTCTTATGCATATTATGTATTGTATTTAGAAATATATAGGTATGTTTATCAGACGTCTAGATCCCTCACAAGCATAAATCAGCTTACTTTGGGATAGACGGCGGTGCGTATAAACAAATGTCCCACATTATTTATTATTATATAAATAATAAATATCCATAAACCTCTTGAGTTGTATGGGCACTCATACAATTTGGAGGTCTAGCTTAATTGGCATATACCTCATCTAAGGTCCTAATTTTTATAGAACACTCGTGTTTGACCAGTTTTATTTTAATTTATTTAGAAGCTTTGGCTTTGAGCCATCAGCTTAAGTTGAAGATTCGTTGCACCTTTAGATTGTATCGATCAGGGGAACTAAAAATTGGGTAGTGATCAAGAGTGGCTCACGGAATACGCTCCCCCTTCAGATGACATTCAACCCACAGAAAAGCTGCCACCTAGACATGAACTGCAGTGGTCGACCTGGAAGACCCATAATAGATTGCGATCACAGGTCTGCTGCTGCAGGGCGAACGGGTATAATGGGGTTACCTAGATGCGGGGGATGGTGATGACTGTGGCGACCCCTACAAACGATGGACCACCTGTTATCGTGTCCACTGTGTGCTAGCACCTGCACCGCGGAAGATCGTCATGGTGACACCAAAAGAGCCGTCCATGTCGCTGAGTTCTGGACTGGACACATTTCATTTGATTGCCATTGATACGAAGAAGGCAATTAACAAAATTAAAAACTCAATTACGTAGATATCATTTAATTACTTACAAAAAGATTATCAATTTATTAAAACTTATGTTCACTATGAGGATCAAATACAATATACAGTTCTAAAAGAATTATCAAAATAATTCGATTATTTGACTATTTACAGGCAAACAATGTAACGTTTACTTTTGACATTTCTGTGATGTAAATTGCTTTCTGGAGTATCAACTCTAAATCACACGAATCATCATATTGATGCCTATTCTGTTGCCCTTATTATTTATTATTTGTCCCTTTTTCTATCTTAGTCACTACATCTTCTGTAATGGTAATATTGTTTTAAATGTGTAAAAAAGATTTTATCGGGTTGCATAGATCCTTAAAAAGACCTTGGGACATGCCCTGGGCTGCTCTTACCAATGAGCGATGTTGGTGTATGAGAAGACGACGATAAAAAAACTTCAATTCATAGAGTTGTAGCTAATATATAAATCCAAATAGGGTTTGGAATTCACTAAGAAAACGTTACAATAAGAAACTTTATATATAGAAGAAAAATTTGAAGAGTGAAGACTGAAACATTGATTTATCAGAACAAGTAACACTCGCAAACGCATATTGTCATGCCTTTATACCAGAAGGGGTAGGAAGAGGCATGCTTTATTTCAAAATTACACTATATGCATTTTTGTCCCACGTAACAGGTGGTTTTTTCAACGTTTAGCTTATAATTTAAAATACTCGTACAAAAGAACACAATATTACTTTAGTGACATATGAAACAGTATTACCATCCTTGGCAACCGCTGGGCTACGTGGGAAACAAATGTCTGGCCATGTCCAGCCGGGTCCCGGTAAGAGGGGAAGACCCAAGACGTGCTGGCTTGACGTCGTAAGGTATGACATGCGTGCCAATGGTCTCACTACAGGGGATGCCGACGACCGTGCGAAGTGGAGGGAGAAAATGTAGGAAAGCGGACTCCGGGCGTCGCGAGACGCAACTGAGACAGACGCTCGGATGATGATGATGAAACAGTATTACCATCAATGATACTGTTGCACACTACACTAAACTTAACTAAAAAATTAATATAATCTAAAATTACTACCAATAGTACATTTATGTAATTCAATTAGTATTTTAATAAGTTTAGAAATAATCCGATGCAGAGCCATATAAGAAATGTCTATATTTTCTTTGTTTTTAGTTATATTTAGTGACACATGCACCAGAACCGCTACCACTGATAACATTTATAGCGAATAGATAATATTTTTAATTGAAAAAAAAAAAAAAAAATAGGTAACTTGGTTTAGGACTAAACTTGAATTTGAATTACTAAGGGCTTTATTACAAAATGGTACATAACACTTAGGAAACGCTTGAGGTTCGCTATCGCAATTAAAGTAGCTCAAGCTTCTACTTGAGTTTTTAGAAATGCGCGGTTGTTAGTAGCTCAGATTAGGCAGAGTATAACATATTTAAAGTTAACTGTCCCGAGTTTATAGCTTACCTACTTACGAGTCACGCCTGTAACACATTTCACTGTATGCATTTTTGTCCCACGTTACAGGTTTTGAAATGAACAAGCTCAAATTGTAACTCTCATGTCATGCATGCTGCCATGTCAATCCTTTCTCAAAGGACGTTTTGAATTTATTCATGATACTCATTCGAAGTGCTTAAGATCATCGGAGAATCTGAGACTAAAAATGCCGTCACATTCCACAACATTTTTTGGAAAGTCCTATACTGTCTTGGCAATACGATTGTTGAATGCGCTGCCATTAGATATACGTCGTGGGAAGTCACTTGCTATCTTAAAGGACAAAGTTAAAACCACTTTCAGTCCCCTAAGTTTTACTTGTATTTCTTTTTCTTTTATTTCTTCACTGTGTACAACTTAACTATTATCCTTGCAAATATATTAATCTGTAGTTTTATATTATGTAAGTACGCCATCAACTACCCCTTTCTGTCTTTCCTGATCGTCTCTTTCCATACTAAGGTTGTCTGGAAGAGATCGCTTTTGGCGATAAGACCGCCCATTGTACTCTCACTTGTAGTTTTAGTCCTGAAAATACTGTATGTAATGGTATGCAATAAAGAATTATATATATACTAGTTGACACCTGCAGCTTCGCCCGCGTAGAGAAGTTTTCCCGTTCCCGTTCCCCACAGGAACTTGTTCCCGGGATAAAAAGTCTAGCCTATGTCCATCTCCTGGCTCTAAGCTACTTCCCCACCAATTTTCAGCCAAACGGTACAGCCTTTGTTGAGTTATAAATAGTGTAACTAACACGACTTTCTTTTATATATATAGATTTCTTTATACTACGACATGGCAAACAAGCTTACGGCCCACCTGGTGTTAAATGGTTACCTTCGCCTATAGACACTTGCAATATTAAGGTTAACACTGTTATCTATCTATCTATCTATTTATCAATCCAGGCAATCGGGACCAACAGCTCAACTCCACATGTCTTCCGAAGCACAGAAACACTCCTAAATAAAAATGTCACAAAGCGGTCACCCATTTGAAGACCAGCCAGATACTCGACGTAGTGATCATTTACAGAACATTGTTATAGGGTTCATATTATTTTTGTCACTTTTGCACCTCAATAGAACAGTTAAACTGATATCTCTAACCAACAAGCACAGTACATAGCACTACGGACATTCGCTCTAAAACGAACAAACTCCCTTCACTTGCGCTTCTTGACGCATCTTCACGGCTTTCTTCATCATGAGCATGCAGCCTTCGCGGCCTTCACGGCTGCGGGACAAAAATAGTCAACTGTTAGTATGATTGATGAGTGGATACAAGATTCAAGACACCCCGAGAAGAAAGTAGATAATAATTACAAAGAACAAGTTATTTTTATTGTATTTATTTTATGGCCTGGTTGCTAAGACCTTTAAGCCAAATCTCAATTATTTTTTCTTCAATCTTCTTTCTTACTATCTAAAATATCCCCGTCCTCTACATCTAAGTCAAGTCTAGTCTTAAGTCAAGGTCAGTCTCAGCTCAGTACAATGGTGGATGTTATACTGAGGTTTTCAGTGGATTTTACGTGGCAAGAAAGAAAATAGCGTTTCACTGCATATATATCGTTGTCTTTAACTTTAGCACGTTAACACAACTTTTATGTCCAAGAAACCACTACTCCCGCACATAAAACAAGGTAAATGCACTCGTTTTAGAAAGTAATATACAGCAAGCGTCCGCTCTTGTCAATTTTTCCGCATAGAATCTCCAGGACCTAAGCGACTCCACTTGCTAGTTAAATATCGGATGAGGCTATGACGCAGGTGCCCTTACGGGATTGAGAGGGCAGACAGCCTTCCTACCGCGTAAAATTCAAATGTAAAGATTGCTGCTTATAGCAGTCACATAAACGTAGACCCCATGCTCCATATCCAAGTACGGTTTGGGAGCAACTGACTGGGGAAAAAAGAGAATGATTGATGAGTAAAAAGTATAAGGTACCTAGGTATTCAGTACTCAAAGTACTCGGTTACCCAGACGTGCATGTATGAAGCGATTGATAAAACTGCTACAAGCGAAAGAAGTATGCGTGGATCCCGAAGCCTGGTGATCTGTCCTCTTTGACTACCCCGTTTTTTTTTACTAGTTAGTTAGGTATTCAGTGCCTTCAAAGGTCCGTAGAGCCCCAACCCGTTATCTTTTGTAAGTCGATACGTAAGTTGAGTAAGGTTAATTTATACTTGGGTAGTATTTTCAAAAATTAGCAAATATATAGCTTTGCAATTTCAACTTTATGTCAATTTAATAAATGCATACGCACTTGCGTGAGTGTATAAGTGCGTACGCATGTGTGTGTGATTGGTTCGGAAATGTAAATGTGTAATCTCACCTTCTCTCTCCTTTCGACGAAGTTTCTTACGTCGCCGGTCAATGACCGCCAGCTCGGCCTTGACCGAGGAATAAGCTTTACGTAAGTCTGCTATACGGGAGGTCAAGATGTTAATGCGGGTCTGACAATCCCACGAAGGATCTGTAAGAGAATTTAGAGCATATCATAATATATTAATCTAAAAATTAAACCAAATACTAAGTTTAAAGTACTCATCATTTTTTTTACTGCTATCTGATAGTCTATGAAACATGAGGCCAAGATCTCTCTCACCTGCAGTTGGTACTCCTATTGACTAAGATTATTAGGTCACTACACCAGTCAGGTCACATCAGTCTCTACAATAGTAACAACGGAGCAACAACCTGCGTCTGTCTATTTCAACACGGCATTGTGTTCACCAGCCATTACGTGGGAATTCACAAGGTGAAAAGTGGGCGTATAATAAACCACTGTCACGCTTGCGGGGATATGGTGTGATTGGTATACAATAAATTAATAACGGGTATAATAATAGTAGATTATGGTACAAGTGTGTAAAGTTGGCGATTACCGCTGAGGCGCTATTGAGAGCCGAAGACGGTAATCAACAATACACACGTATGATACACGTGTCACGTGTGTATTGTTGATTACCGTCTCACTGTTGATCACGACGTTTTTCAATACACTTATGAATAATATAATATAATACTAAATAAAACAAATTAGTTATTTTTTATGCGCGCGCATTGACCATAGAGTAAAGTTTTTTTTGTTAAAGTTGTTGTTTAAAGTTTTAAACAGAGAGAAAACAATAGTAATATTTGACTGAAAGTTTTGTTTATTATACACGTACAAGATGAAATTTTCTATTTAAATACGTAGTTGCATGAAATAAACAAGCAATTGCAACTCCGCTTTAGACCGTCTAGAGCCATATTATGAGTAAGTGTATTGAAATATAAATTTTCAATACACTTACTCATAATACTCTAATCTCATCGCAATTAGACAAATAATAATACCTATTATCAAACTGTGTTTTTTGATTGTTATTAAATCACGAATGGGATAATAGATTTTTTTTATTATATTGGATGAGATGCATTATTCTTAAAAAAAATCGATACAAAAAAGATCGCGTTTAATAGAACAAATAAATTAACATACCTACCTATTGCTGTTTCGATTCGATTTACTTCGCCTCGGATCTCAATAGCGCCTCAGCGGTAATCACCAAGTTTACACACTTGTACCATAATCTACTATTAAAATAATAAAGTGTTGTCCTTAGCATACCCAAATCCACGTAGAAGTTGTACTTGGGCGGAGCGGGCGGCTGATGATGATGTGTAGGTTGCGGCTCGTCCGTGTCTCGTCGAGCGCGCCGACCTCGTCCGCGAACTCCCGCACTTGAACTTTCCGACGCCTTCCGCGACCGGGACCCTCCTGCTGCGTGACAAGTACATTCACATTTATATTTCAGGTATTATTCGCGACGTATATTATTAGGTACAAAGCCTTCCGTGTACTTCCCCGTCAACCCGTGACCAAGGCTGGTGTAATCCGGTGTAATCCTGTGTCTACGGGTCATTGACTTGGTCTATACTGGCTGCGTGATCGCTAGCTGCGATTCTTATTTAAGTAAAAGCTAGCATGAGTTGCGTGCGTACGGTGCCCTGCAAGCTTGATCTGTTGGAGTATATCTATGCGTCTGGCCCAGCATTAAGAGATAGTAGCGATAATAGGCTACCTTGTATATGGCATTAGCGCACACTAGACTAAAAACTTCATTCGATATATCCATATCATAAAATTAAGCAACTGACGCCTAATATATTGAACGAACATAAACTCTTACTAACCATGTGATTTGTCTCCATCATGTGTAGTCGCATCGTTCGCTTGACTCTCGTCCTCGTCGTCTTTTCGCTCTGATGGACTGTCCCGTTCTGATATCCGACGCTCTCTGTGAATGTAATAAGATCAGTCAGTGTTAATTTGTTGATGTAAAGGGTATGATGACGGGCGATTATGTCGGGGAGCATAATACATAGTCTACACGTCTAGTCCAAATTAAGCTAATTCAAGCTTGTGCTATGAGACAACTGATAAACATACTTATATATTAGTAAATACATACATATAATGAATATTTGCAGATCACTATATCTGTTATAATTTATTAAAAATGATACATTTATTTTCTTGTTGGGGACGCCGGCACCACCGGGCGAACGATCCGACCGCATGTCTTGCCGCCTACTTCGTTCAAATATGATAGATTTAGTACACTACCCAGTTTTCGACCAACCGCAATAGCAACATTTTAGAATAGAAATAGAACTTTTATTGTAAAATGGTAGAGTCGGCCCCCTGGGCCCCGATTTCCTATCATACGACTTGAAAGCGTAGGCGTCTTCGCTTAAATTTACTGGTGAAACGTCTTTTGTCTCTTGTTTCTAAATATAAAATATTTGACATTTCACCAGTAAATTTCCGTCTACGCTTTCAAGTCGTGTGATTGAGAATTGGGCCACCTTGAAATGAATCAATTTAATAATAAGCTAACTCCGAAGTCCGAGACTACCAGGACTTTAATTGGTCGTGCTAATTAGTGTCTAGCACATAAGACATTTTAGCCTTTTTGTTACCACCTCACTAAAAAGGCAACGGGTTCTAAATTTCTTCCAAATTTAACATCTAAAATAGACACATTTTATTAAATTTATTCGACCCTTTAGACCCACTCCAGTTCCGTGCTTCCGAAGGCACGTTCAGCCGTTGGTCCCGGTTGCCAGTAAAATGGTAGTCGTTGAGCTAAGTTGAAGGCCTTATGGGCGGCTTAAAAACTTTCAACAGAAGGTCGCCACAGCCTGCGCCTGTCCATTTCAACACGGCAATGGGCTCACCACCTAATTCGTCGGACAGGAATACACATGGTGAAAAATGGGCATACAATATGTACGCCTCTGCCACCCCTTCGGGGATAAGGCGTGATAGATAAATAATAAGCTGTAATAGGTGGCGGCAGGTACCTGTGTGGCGATAGATCGACGCTGCTGTCTGGCGTGGTGGGTGGAGTGGTGTCGGCCAAGGCTCGCCCCCTTCCCCACGGAGGGTCACGTGTCTCTCTTGTCGCGCCTTCACCACGACCCGATGTGGGTTCTCCCGCACCCGAACCAGCCCCAGTCGGACGTCTCTCGTCTGAAATACCACATATACAGCTTGATATAAAATAAAATATGTGTGTACATAGGTAAGAAGTGAAACTTCTTTACGACATTTTTTTACAGCTATAAAATTTCTCTCTACGTCGATAAAGAAGTTTCACGTATGACAAGAAGTTTCACTTCAAAACAACTTGGCGCGTTAACAAAAAGGTGACGATTTTTTTGTACAGCTATATAACAAAGGTAATATATGTACACTTCCCCCTTCCCTCTGGACCGCGACAGCGATTGGACGTGCGTTGATTTTTTTAAAAATATTTTAGTTTTAATGCGCTGTAGAATTGAATTTTTAAATTAAATAATATTCTTATGCGTCTCAAGGGTACTAGGAGCGCATAACATAAGTGTAAGTCAGTGTGCGACGAAGGCAACAACAGCCGAAAGGAATATAGTTGGTCGAGTCGCTAAACAAAACACCTAAGTGTCAATTGTCATCTAATTTGACGACATTAGGCGACCGCGAGCTGTCAATTGCAACTGGCAATTCTCTGTCATTCGTCATTGTGCAATTCGTTTCACGCATCGTCAGAACCACGAATCAAGAAAGCCAGTAGTATTTTTGTTAAGACGCGTACATTGGACAGTGCATGGTATTGGTGCAAAATATTAAAGTAATCATATTAAACTAATATGCCACTAAAACGAACGCCTCCCGCATCACCTGCGGCTCAACTGGAGACGTCCGGGATCTCACGTGGCATATTGAACTTGCTCATATCTTCCAAGAGTGGTTCGCCACTGCAGCATTGAGAGTCGGAGCCACATCTAAGCGCATTGGCCGGCCTCACCGTTCGAAAGAAGAGGAAGTGTGATGAAGGACATAGCGATATACTGGTCACTATAAAAGAAATGTTTGTCCAGTTTTCCGTTGAACAAGAAAAACGTTTCAGTCAGTTAAGTACGATCATTGAGTTGATATCTCATAAATATGATGAATTTTTGTCGCGAATATCTGCACTAGAAAAAGAAAATCAAGCTGATAAGGCAACTATAAATGCTCTGAAGGTTAAATTGGAAAGAGCAAAACACGTGGAACAGGTATTGAAATTCGAAATATCCCAAAGCACGCTGGCGAAACAAAAGAATCTCTTCAAAATAAAGTCACTAAACTTGGTAAGACCTTAAATATAACAATGGACAGTAACTCAATAAAGGACATTTATCGGACAAAGTCAAAGGATGATTCTAACCCCGTCATAGTTGAATTTACTACTGTACTAATAAAGGAAAAGGTTCTTAAATCCGTCAAGACCTTCAACAGATCCAAACAGAGAGGTAGCAAATTGAACACAACACACATAAATAGTGAATATCAACAGAAGCCATTGTATGTATTGGAAATTTTGACAGATAAAACCCAAAAGTTATTTTATATGGCTAGCCAGTTCCAAAAAAGCCATGGGGGCGGAAATTTTGTTGGACATCGAATGGGATTGTGTATATGAAGCAAAATGAAAACTCATCTCACATTCGAATAAATAATCAAAATGACCTTGACAAACTTAGAAAAACCACTTCGGAAATGTGACCACCAACGGGCATATACTGTAAAATATTTACTACCGTGAGACATATAGTATACCGACTTTGTTTCTTAATGTTTAGATTTTATTATTGTTTTTACGGACAGCATCTTATTATTCTAGATTTAGGAACACTCTATAATTATACTTCCAACTAATAACTTAAACACCCAAACTCCGAAACACACATTTGTGGATCGCACAAATATTTGTTCCGAGCCGGGAATCGAACCCGGGACCTCTTGCGTAGCAGTCGGATACACTCCCACCGCGCCACAGAGGCAGGCCTAAAGATCACCTCAATATTAATATAAATTAACCCCACTTTTCAGAATGTAATTGTTTGGTTGCTACTGTAGGAAAACAAATAGCGATAGCGGCGGTATACCGTTCACCCTCATATAAACATTTAGATCCGTTTCTAAATGGCCTATAAGAAATTTTACTTACGCTCTCATACTACGCAAATATTATAGTAAATAAATAAATATAAATATCCATCACGCCTTATCCCCGAAGGGGTGGCAGAGGCATATTATATGCCCACTTTTCACCGTGTGGATTCCTGTCCCACGTAATAGGTGGTGAGCCCATTGCCGTGTTGAAATAGACAGACGCAGGTTGTGGCTACCTGCTGTTGAAATTTTCAAGCCGCCCATAAGGCCTTCAACCAGGCTTAACGACTGCTATTTTACTGGCAACCGGGACCAACGGCTTAACGTGCCTTCCGAAGCACGCAAACGCTCGCAAATGTAAATACCACAAAGTGGTCACCCATCCGAGGACCAGCCATAGTGAAAGTTGCGTAACTCAGTGATCGTTTACAGAACACTGAGACCGCGGGGCCACGAGCGCTTCTATATTATAGTCATTGGAGATATTAATATAACAATATGCCCAGACAATATTGGCGTGGCAGGCGAGCGTTACCTCAATTTAGCAGCCATGCAGGGTTTTTACCCGCTCACACCTTCGAAAGCGGCACTTGCTTAGACTATGTTCTTATGAAAACTATTGTGCCAGCTACTAATATAGTGCCGCAAATAACACTGACAGATCATTATCCGGTCTTGCTGAGTATGGGCATCAAACTTATGCGACAAGATGCCATTATATCTCTTACCAAACTAGACAATAAAAGGTTTGAGACAGATATTTCAAAAATTGATTTTAGCGCAATTTACTGCTCAGGTAATACAAATATAAGCTTGAATTCTGCAATAAAGTGTCTAAAAAACATAATAGAGAAGAATACGATAGTTACTACTCTCTTACGCCGAAGACGAATTATTAAGCCGTGGATTACACCAGGTTTATTAAAATGCATAGAAGTTTCAAAATTAGATATTGTTGTATCGTTTATCTGGATGTAAATATGGATGCCATTGGATCTGTTTGAGTCACTTGCAAGGTAATAATAGTTATTATTAGTTGTACTTTTTAAATAATAGTTTGATACGAAACGGCGTTTAAACACTATTGCTTGTAAAACGTTAGAATCTAATAGAAAATGTATCTTTAAAGCATTACAGTTATCAGATATTGATATTAGGGTTGGTATAAATAAATGATCGCTAGTCATGAAGGTGTTATGATTTATGGTCTCTGATGCTAGATAAGTCAGCAGTATATGTAGTATGTGTTTATTATGGGTATTAGAGTATTTATTTGTGTATGATAGTGTGTGCCTATTATGTGTTTGTAAATAGTAATTATTATACGTTGGAATGTACGTGCAGGATACATGGTGTTGAAGTAGCTTAATACAGTTACAATCTATAAAAAATACAATATTATACATTAAAAAGAAACACAAGGCAACAATAAGATATCGCTCCATCACCATATTCGTGAAGTATTTATCAGATGTAAGTCATTTGACCAGGCTACCAAAGTCAGATTCATGGTCAATTCGTTTCGCAGGTTCTCCCTCTCCTTTTCTGATGTAAACTTTCCCATATGATGTCCAGCAATACATAAAATCATTTGCTTTAGTGAACTCGCGTGCTTGGTAAAAGAGTTTTTTCGCTTTCGATGTAAGACTTTCAGAAATGTAAATAGGGGTGTTACCTTCCAAGTTAAAGTGGGAGCAATTAAGTCTATTGAACTTGTGTTCCCTGTTGTACTTTTTAATATTAGAAAGTAGCCTGTCCTTAGAAATGACACTCGCAAATTCCACCGTGATGGGTGCAGCCGTTTGTGCACCCCTGTTGCTGTTCAGGCGGTACACATTCCTGATTTCATGGGCCTGGATTGGAGTATCCATAGCGGCCACGACCGACAGCACCATATTCAGAATATCCTCTTTAGCTTCGCCAGGCTTTTTTGGCAAGTTACGTATGTCAATACTTGTACATTTTGTTTTGCGCTCAAGGATTTCAACCTTGTCCTCTAGCGCTTTAATATGCGCCATATTACTCTTCTTTGATTGCTCGAGCTGTACATGCCTTTCCATGAGCTCATCATATCGTTGCCCCAAGAATTCCACAGAGGCCTGAAGATCTATATTTTGCGCCTTTATTTGTTGCATATCATTTTGTAGCTTCTCAAATTTTCCACTTTGCTCCCTCCTCAAAGTTGCAAAAGAGGATAAAAGCTCCTCACGAAGTGATTTTAAATCATTAGTATGCTCAGAGTCATGTTTGCGTTTTGTCTCATACCAATTCGGTTCAGGTCTAAATTTTTGATTTGGGCGTTGTTAAGTCAGGTTCAGAGCTATGGTGGGGTGGCACTGCCTCGCTGTTAGGCGTCTTTTTAGGAAGTGTTCGCTTAAAAGCATCTTTGTTTATTTTATTTATACTGCTATGTTCTAAAATTTACGCCAACAGTAGTTTAGTACAACAAAACAAAACGCTTTAACAGCGATGACTCACCCGATGAGTGACGGAGTGTATTGCTTGCGTCAAGTGGTCGACAACTGCGCTTGTTACGTCACAGCTACAGGTAGCCGGGTAGTTAACGAAGCGCCTCGCCGCTATTCGTGTTGCTAGCGGCCCAAGATTTTCGGGTTCAAACCCTTGCGGCCAATGTGTGACCAAGTTAATTAGAAGTGACTTTTAGTCGTGTATTTATCCCTTTCTTGCCCCTCCCAGTAGGCGGAATAGCTCCATCAATCACCCGCAAGTGCAAGCAGGAAATGTAAAAATACACGGGCCAATAGCAAATTTATCAACACAAAATTTTAGATATTGATTAACTGTGACACTGTACACGACCGTCCACACACAGGTAACTGGAGGGGAATCAAGTAGGTCTGGAGAGGTTTAAAGTACTCTACTTGAGAGTTCAGGGTTAGGTTATAAGTTGCGAAGACGTGGTCAGGTAATATCGCACTTGCTTTATATGGATGATTTAAAGTTGTTTGCTACAACTGACTCCCACTTGATAGATTTACTAAAGGTAACTGAAAACTTTAGTAATTCAATCAAAATGGAGTTTTGTGTGGATAAATGTGCAGTCATGGATATTAAACGAGGGCAAATATTGAAATCAGATGGCATTCAGCTCTCTGATTCCATTCACCTGACGTCACTCCTCGTAACTGATACCTATAAGTACTTGGGTATGTCGCAGGCTTTGTGCATCAATGCAGCTGACATGAAACATTCATTACGAGAACGTTTCTTTGGTCGCCTGAAAAAGGTACTAAATAGCCCTTTATACAAACAGGCAACAAGGTGCGTGCTGATAATGGATGGGTCATGCCACTTCTGATGTACTCCTTTGGCATACTCAAGTGGACTCAAACTGAATAGAAGTGTACGTACATTGCTAACAACATATCGGATGCATCATCGACGTTCTTCTGTGATGAGGATGTACATCCCACGAAGATGTGGAGGACGAGGTTTTTTAAATGTGAAAAGTCTTCATAACAGTGAGGTGTACAGCCTTAGACAGTATTTTATTAATATGAATGTGGAAATGCATCGAGATGTTGTTGCAGTGGACGTTGGACTCACCCCGCTTGGTTTGGCTAAAGAGAACTGGCATAAGCCAACAGTGCTAAGCCTTGGTGACCGTCGGAGGGTATGGCAGAGCAAGGAGCTTCACGGTAGGTTTTATCAGGCCTTACATGGGCCTGATGTGGACTTTTTATCGTCCGTAGCCTGGTTACGTTTCGGTGACATCTTCGGAGAAACCGAAGGTTTTGTCTGTGCAATTGCAGATGAGGTTATCAAGACGAACAACTATAGGAGGCATGTTATGAGGGACGGCACGATCGATATTTGTCGAGCGTGTCACCAACCAGGTGAGTCCCTAAGACATATCGTTTCCGGTTGTCCTCGTCTTGCTAACAGCGAGTACTTGCACAGGCACAATCAAGTAGCCAGGATTATTCACCAACAGCTTGCTCTGAAGTACCGCCTGGTGGATACTGAGGTTCCGTACTATAAGTATGTAGCTGAGTCAGTTCTCGAAAATGGTCATATCACATTGTACTGGGCCGGTCTATCATCACAGACAGGACTGTTATAGCTAACAAACCTGACATTGTGGTGTTAGACAGATCAGAGCGTCGTGTAATGATTGTCGATGTCACAATCCCTCATGATGGCAATCTCGTGAAAGCTGAAAAAGAATAAATAAAATAAATAAATATCCACCACGCCTTATCCCCGAAGGGGTGGCAGAGGCATATTATATGCCCACTTTTCACCGTGTGTATTCCTGTCCCACGTAATAGGTGGTGAGCCCATTGCCGTGTTGAAATAGACAGACGCAGGTTGTGGGCTACCTGCTGTTGAAATTTTCAAGCCGCCCATAAGGCCTTCAACCAGGCTTAACGACTGCCATTTTACTGGCAACCGGGACCAACGGCTTAACGTGCCTTCCGAAGCACGGAAACGCTCGCAAATGTAAATACCACAAAGTGGTCACCCATCCGAGGACCAGCCATAGTGAAAGTTGCGTAACTCAGTGATCGTTTACAGAACACTGAGACCGCGGAGCCACGAGCGACGAAGAAAAGCAAAGTAAGTATTTGGATTTAGCTCGCGAGGTTGTCGTTATGTGGGAGGTGGACTCGGCAATCATTGTTCCGATAGTTGTCTCTGTCAATGGACTTATTGCCAAGAGCCTCGACCAACATCTCAAGAGGCTCGCGTTGGGTAGCTGGGTCAAGGGCCAGATTCAGAAAGCAGTACTTCTCGATACGGCCCGTATTGTGAGGTTTTTGTCTCTGGAGCCCTAACCACCGGCATCTTGGTCCTTGTATCCGATACCGGTGGGATGCTGTTTTATATATTTTTAAATAGATTGTTTTTTGTTTAATTTTAAATTTATTTAAAAATGTATATAAAATGAATAAAGGAAATAATAATAATTATTATTAATTATATAAATAATAAAATTATAGTAGTTATAATTATTATCAATAATAAAATTATAGTAGTTATAATTATTATCAATAATAAAATTATAGTAGTTATAATTATTATAAATAATAAAATTAATTTTCATTTAAAAATATTTTTTTTTCAATTAAACATATTTTTAATTTGACCTTAAATTTTTCAACTGGTAATTATTTTATAACCTACGGCACCCTATTATAAATTTTTATGCACATAGTGTAGAAGTTTTTTTTGGAAAAGTGTGGTTCTTGGTGTAAAGTCAAGAACCAGCCTATCGCTGTCACGCGTGCTACGTAGATATATATCTTTAGCTTTTTTAAATAAATTAGGATTTGTTTTAACAAATACGCTTACTTCGAAGACGTACATACCCGGCAGTGAACGTATCTTGTATTTTTTTTAAAGTATGGTTTGCAAGACTACGGCGGGATACCTGCTATAGCTCTGATGCACCTTTTCTGGGCTAAAAATGCCCGAGTGGCATCAGTTGAGTTTCCCCACAACAGTAGACCATAACGCAGCACAGAATTGACGTGTCCATTGTACGCAAGAAGAACTGTTTGTAGAGTAGATGTTCTTCGTAATCTGTTAAGCACAAACTCTGTTGCAGACTGACTCTACCTGCACTTTCCAGTTGCCATGCTTATCTAAATTGATGCCCAGAAACTTAACAGAGTCTGCTTCTTTTATTATAGTATCACTGTATCTTATCTGTTTAGGGTTTAGATTCTTACCTACAGTTTGGAACTGTACATAGTTGGTTTTTGCCAAATTAACTTTGAGGTTATTCTTATCCAGCCATTCCATTATCAATCTAATTGTATTATTAATGTCTGTATCGAAATTTATTACATTATTGGATGTTATTAAAATAGCTATATCGTCGGCAAATAATATGCATTTATGTTCAATTATATCAGGCAAGTCATTAATACATATTAAAAATAAAAGTGGCCCGAATGTTGACCTTTCACTACTTATAACAGAGTTATTACCGTCTTTTAAAATCTCTACACATTGGTCACGATCTTCAAGGTAACTTTTGATCCATGCATGTGCTGGCATTTTCCATAATCTTCCAATTTTTCTAAAAGGGTTTTATGTGGAACATAATCAAAAGCCTTTGTCATATCAAAGAAAACAGTCACCGTGTGTTTCTTTTTCTCAATATTATATAATACATTATAAATTAAATTAAAAGTCGCTAGTGTAGTTGACTTGCCCTTCTGGAAACCGTTTTTTTTCCGTTTTAATTAGTCCAAGACTATCAAGATATTTTAAAAGACACCTATGCATAGCTTTTTCAAAAATTTTTAGATGGTTGGGATAAGTGTAATTGGCCTATAGTTACTCTTACTTCCAACTTGTCCCCTTTTTTATATAGTGGTTTTACCAATGATCTTTTTAGTCGTTCTGGGAATACTCTTGTTTCAAATGAGAGGTTAATCAGATAAGTTAAAACTGGTACTATTTCATTGATACATTGTTTCAAAATGTTGGTGGTAATTTCATCAATGCCCTCGGAATTTGTTTTGTTTAGAGACATTATTATATTTTTAACCTCTATCAAGAATATACTATTCAGCGACTTCTTCTTATTAGTATTTGAAATAATGTTTAAATTTCCTTTCGCTGCTTCAATAAAATACCTATTAAAATAATTTGCAATATCTTTTGGATTACTAATTATTCTGTCTTTTACTCTTAATTCCGATATTATGTTATTTAGAATAGGATTATAGTTATTTTCGTTAATAATTTGCCAGGAAGTTCGGCATATATTACTCGTGTTTTTCAAAACCTTTAAATTGTAATTTTTTTGAGATCTATTAATACACCTTGGAATTTTTGAATAATTTTGATACATATATTTACTCTCTCTGTTTTTATGGATATAGAGTACTTATTGCGAAGTTGCCTTTTTGTTCGTAAGCTGATTCTTAGTCCCCTGGTTATCCATTTAATATCACGTTTCTTTGGCCTAATTATTTTTTTAAAAGGAAGGGAAGCATAAGTCTTAAAAAAGACAAAAAGTTACATAGAATTCATCAAATGCCGCATTAAGTTTGGTGCCGAGATAGACATCCGTAAAATGTAAATTTTGGAAACATTCGCCGAACTTTGCCAAGTTTCTCTATCGAAAAAACTTGTTTCTTGACAGATAGATTCGCATCTATATCTATTGGTGCGCATAATATATGAGCATGATGGTGCGACAGACCAATACTTAAAACTTTACTACTGGTGTCTTTGATGTTACATATTATATGGTCTAAGCAATTGTTAATTCTAGTCGGGTCAGTTATGCATGATGTCAAACCATATTTATGTAAAAAGTCATTCAGATTTATAACGACTCTACTATATTTAAGCGTATTTATGTTAAGATCTCCAACAATTATAATTTTTTGCTTTTTAGGAGAACAAAATATAGTTTATTACGTTTGACGTAGGAGTACGATACACACTTATAACACTTAATTTTAGTCCCTCTAATTCTACACCACAGCATTCAAACACTGTTTCACGCGAATGCGATCTTATGTTGGTCAGCTCTTTATATTTAATGCCTTGTTTGATATACACAGATACGCCTCTTCTAGAGGGATCTCGTTTTCTGTCACGGATAGGTTTCTTTGGTCTGCAGTATATGGCACCTAACTCGTATTTGATTAACCTTGCATTACAAATGTCAACTTCCTCCATAAATATCTCCGAGAAACACAAGACGTCTGGCTGCATCTTGTTTCCGTACAGATTTGTAACAGTTATTTCAATTTGTTCTTTTTTAGAAATTAGACCTGCAAAATTCTGGTGGAAAACACGAAGTCGACTTTTTTAACTTCTTTTAGTAGATTTAAGGAAGAAATTCATCTGTAGAAAGTGACGGTAATATTTTTACACTTGTTGGTGAATTTTCGCTTCCCCCAGCACTGGCATGCAACTTCGAAAAGTAGTATGGAATGGTTCCTTTGATACGATTTCCGTCTCCATCCTGTTGGACAAGCTAGAAAAGTTTGGCATAAGAGGTATTCAACATTCACTCTTCAAAAGTTACCTTTCTGGGAGATCTCAGTGTGTCCGCGTGGGTCCGTATAAAAGTGCATACCTCTCGGTAACTCACGGTGTGTCGCAGGGTAGTGTACTGGGACCCACTCTGTTCCTTATTTACTTAAACGAACTCACACAACTGAAACTCACTCAAGTAGAGATCATTTCCTTTGCCGATGACACAGCCTTGGTTTTTGCCGCTGATACTTGGGACGAAGTTTATGAGGTGGCACAACAGGGCTTTAATAAGGTTAGGAGGTGGCTACAGGATAATGTCCTAACTTTGAATGTAGAAAAAACAAAATATATATGCTTTAGCATAAGAACTGCTGTAGGAAACCGCATGGGCTATAACATTATACCACACGACTGTGGTATAGATGATAACATCTGCAATTGTCCATCAATAGAACGTGTAAACACCATAAAATACCTTGAAGTTATAATAGACAATAACATTAACTTTAAAGAACACCTTAAATATATTTGTACCAGGGTACGTAAGCTTATCTACATATTTAAAAAAACTTAGGCACATAACTGAACCCCCGGTCATGAAACAAATATATTATGCACTGTGTCAATCGCTCTTGACATATTGTATTACTTCATGGGGTGGTATATATAAAACAACTATGAAATCCGTTGAGATTGCCCAGAGAGCTATCTTAAAGACTTGCATCAATAAGCCAAGGCTCTATCCCACTGTGACACTATACCGGAAATGTGAAGTTCTAATAGTAAGGCAGCTGTATATTCTAAATATAATTCTTCAACAACATGGCAAATTAAAATTTGATCCTCAAATGCTTAACAAGCGCTGTTTGTAAAATCAGTGGGTTGTAAAACCAAATTTATTACACAATTTTCTGACTATGCAGGGCCCTTGCTGTATTATAAGGTAAATAAACACCTAAACATATATCCACTAACTAGGGAGAAACGCAAAAGTGAACTACTTGAATACCTGCAAAAACTGACTTACAATGAGACAGAACAACTTCTATACGTCCCCAAATAGAGAGGACATAAATAAATAACTGACACACATACAAACATACGCAAACACGTACGCACACACTTACACACACACGCACGCACACACACACACACACACACACCTGCGAATACATACGCATACATCTTTCTAGTACACGGAGTTGGGTTTTTATATTATTATCTATAATATGTATGTATTTAAAAATATATAAGTATGTTTATCAGTTATCTAGATCCCATAACACAAGCTAATATTAGCTTACTTTGGGCTAGATGGCGCTGTGTGAAAAGTGTCCCACAATTTTTTTTTTTTATTATGATCATAGATTGTATAGGCATCATATAATGTTTTTATTATAGTGGGCTAATATTATTAAGTTTCACATAGAGGGATGGGCGCGGATAGTCGAAATACAGGCATTGCCTAGTTCGACTACAGAGGCTTATTTGATTTACATAAAGAAAAACACAATTAGCCTTATTATGTAACTATAAAATTGTACTGTGTATTCATGAAATAAATCATCCCACGTATCCCACTCATTTTTAATACCACGACGAAAGTACACACCTTTGGAATGCATATGGTGATGCGGAGGAGCCGAAGCGAAAGGCATGTGTAGTCGCTGCCGTGGTGGCGTGGGTTCTGCGTCCGGCGCCGGTGAGCCCGGGATAGTCTCCTCGCAGAGAAGGAGGGAGATATTGCTGTCCTCTTCACCCGCGCCGGACACGCCCCCTCCCACCGGAACCACACTGGCCACGCGTCCACTGCCCGCTACTACAACGCTTGCACCTGAATATGATTTCAATTCTAATTACAGTAGCAAATACATTATCAACTAGTTACCGACTACAGTATACTAAAGAGCCTACATAGGCGGATCATAATATAACCATGCTATGAATGTATCAGACACGAGGAGTAACACGAAACGGTCTGGTATGTCTAATGAAACGGCTCGATGGCGTTCTGTTTTCGGTACACATGACTTTTGGCGTGAATATATCTTTGCCATTGAGAGGTCATTCAAAAAAGTAATAAAAATTGGGAGTCTCCATCCAAAATTTCTTTACACCACTAGGTAGCTAAAGGATCATAGAATTTATTACGCAAATTAAGGACTGGTACACTTCGCGCGTGTAAAAGGGAAAGCGCCACCATTTTGAGGTCATTTTGCTGCGTATCGAGATTTTCATTTAGTATAGCTATAAGGTACGGAGAAATCCGTTTAAGTTTCATAAATATGAACAGCCACACCCTATTTTTTCCCCTAAATCAGGGTAAACGTGATCAACAAAAATAATAAAAAGATGACGTATATGTACGTACTATGCTTTCTTTCATTCTTGCAAGCATCTTCGAGCATAAGCAGCGACTCGGCGCCACTCCACTCGCCTAGCGATTTGCCCGCGTGAAGAGCACGCGTTGCCGCACTGGCTACTACCGCTGCGGCCGGAACTGCCTCCGAACTGCCGCCGGAGCCCCATTCTTCCACTGACAGTTTGTCTATTATTAGCCTGTAATATCCGTATTTTTCAAATAATGAATATAGTAGAGATATTTACGCAGGATGACAAAATTAAAAGGTAATCTTTTATAAATGTAATTAACTTTACAATACGTTCGTCCCTTAGACGTTCAATCTCCTAGTTCAATCTCTTAGTGGTTTTTAATGGTGATTTTAGTGTTTTGGGTTCGCTCCTTGATATAAACAGAATATGTACGTGATAGAGCTGCAAATACGGTCACGCACTTTAATTTGGGATCTGTTGAAGTTTAGATCATTCACAATGTTGCCCCGAAACAACACGTATAAATAATATTAGCTCTAAATGTCATCAATTTGCTATACGATATTTCACCTAATAAGTGCGTTCCGAATTTGCGACCGCACTTGTTACCTAAACATATAAACGTTAGAACACTATAAGTTGCCTAGTTCTCATAGTACACGCTTAGTTTAGTCTGCAATGTTTGCCAAAGCAATATTTTCAAATATGAAAGAAAATCTCACTCACCGTCTGTCTGAATCATCAGAATCGGTTGAATCACTTCTATCCTCGGTAGCAGGGAAAGGTGCCATTGGAAGACTGGCCACAGCAGCTGCAGCCACAGACTGATTAATCTGACTCGATAGCTTCTGTATCGTATCACTGAGCACTTTGTTAGTCTTGCCTTGGACACCCAGTGGCAGATCAGCCACACTCTTTCTTCGCTCTAAAATATTTAATGGACTTCTTAGCCGTGGCACTACAGATTCGTCTTGCTTTGTTTTTTTAACATCCAACAAATCGCGCTTTGAATCAACAAAGTTTTGAGGTTCACCAAATATCGAATCTGTAGTTGATTCTTTTTTACCTGGCTCGACCTTAGCCAGTGGTTTCGGCTCTGATTTAGTTAAGATTGGTTTTGTGTCAGAAGACGTAGGAGTTAGTTTTATATCAGATTTATTAGGTTTGAGCGTGTCCGATTTAGGACTGTCTGCTCGATCTTCCGATGGAGGAGGAGACATGGATAACCTTTTGGCACTACTAATTGCTTTAAGAAGTTTCTCAGCTATCTTAGGACCTTCTGATTGAAGTAAGAAGCCCGGCGGTGGTTCAGGGATCACGTCAAGTCTTGCGGGACTGTCTGGTTCAGATTTGTCTTCTTCTGTGTCGATAAGAGGACTAGAGGGAGGTTCCATGATTGAGGTTGTAGGCTCTAATATAGGCGCTACATCCATTTTCGTATCCAGGCTAATTTTGGCCGGTAACGTGACTGACAGTAGTTTTGGAGATTCTTCTTTCTTTGGCTCTTCCGGTGGAAGTTCTAGACTTTTTGTTTTTGATTGTTCGACAAGTTTCACTTTAGGTGGTTCTATTTTTGTTTTAAGCTCTAAAAGTTTGGTTTGGGGGGGATCCAGTACTTGCGTCTTAGGTAGATCCAAAAGCTTAGTTTTGGAGAGTTCTAAGTGTTTGGGTTTAGGTACTTCAACAGGTTTGGTTTTAGGCTCTTCAACAGGTTTGGTTTTAGAGTCTTCAACAAGTTTTGTTTTAGGAGGATCTTCTTTCTTTTTATCTTCCTCTAAGGGAGGGGAAGATGGATTAGCTGCAGAGACATGAGTAGGGGTAGGAATACGAGCTGAACTGAAAACAGGAGCAACAGAAGTACTAGTGATTGGAATAGCCGTGGTGGTGGCCATACTAGTAGTACCAGAAATATTTGAAGCTGTACTTATTTTAGGTACATGAACTTCGGCTTCCTTAAGTGAAGGCGGAGTTTTTGGCAGTTCAGGTGTCAACTCTCGTGTTGACTCTATCGTTTTATCTTCTGCCACCGTTGATTCTGTGTCGGACTCCATTGGTTCGTCTTTTAAACTAGGTTCCGGCGATTTTGGTTCATCGGTGCTTGTTAATACTGGAGTAGGATTCTTTTCTTCCTCTTGTTTCATATTTACGTCTTCTACCTCATCGTCTGATGATTGCTCATCATCAGCCGGGCTATCTGGCGAATCATCATCGATTAGTTCTCTCAACTTAGAAACTTTACTCTTTTTCGAATATGTTTCTTGATTCTTTGCCGGAGTGAAGCCTTCGAACGTCGGTCCTGAACTACCATCGCCTGGGAATGAATCATCGTCTAAAGAAAAGAGCCCGTCTTTCGAATCTTCTTCAGGGCTTTGACGTCCCGCGTCTCTAGAGCTGCCGAAATCTCGGAACGGTGATAACGAGGGTGATCTTAACGTAGGGCGTACTCGCATTGGGTCTTCTGATATTTCTTCGCTCAAAGACTTAGAAAGGGTAGAAGTGTATTTGCTAGGAGAGATATCATCGAAGATACGGTGGGTACGCTTTTTCTTTTCGTCATGCAATTCTAATTCAAATGGTTCGGGCTCTTTAAACTCATACACATCTTCAGGTTGTTTTTCTGCCTGAGGGGGTTGGGGTGGGTTTGGACTTGATAGAGTAGATGTAGGCATCGGTTCATCCACATCTTCCGTTTTAGTGGATTCATCAGTTTCCTGTTTGACAGTTTGTAGTCCTTTAAGTTCAGATCTAATTTCATTTAAATCGAAGTCTCGTCCAGTCACGTTGGTCCGAGATTTTTTAGCTGGAGAAACATTTGAAGGTATTGGAATAGTTCTTGTAGGTCTCTTGCGCGGTTTGCTGGAACTACTGCTGTCGCTCGACTTAGTATCCTTGGACCTTGATGGAGCTGTGAAAAAATTATAGTGTGTTTTGTATGAAATGAGTTAGTTTTCAAAGTATAAGATGACGTGATCTGAAATTTAAAACGTTTCTAGTTTTTCTTCCTATGTTTCAAATCTAAACATTGACCATAGTCCCCGGTAGTAACCCGGCCTCCAATTTAGGGATATGTGACAATTAGCCCTACGATCAGATTTCATTATTAAAAAATACTTACTTTTCAAGCTCGTTTTTTCATCAGACTTCTTAGAGGGCCTCTTGACGTCTTCATCACTTTCAGAGTCACTGTCTGAATCTGACCGGGCCGATGATTCTATATCAAAATACAAAAGCCTTTATATCTGATAAGTACATAATAAAAAAACATTATCAGCGTGCCCTACAGACACATAGGCCTCCTCCATCTTTTTCCACCCCTACCTATCCCTGGCCAACTTTAGTCATAGAGGACCAGCTATACTTCTTATGTCATGCCACATCTTTTCAGCTGTCGTCCAAGTTTGCGTAAAGTGTTCGGTCTGGGGATTCATTCAGTAGTCTACCTTATCCACTTCCCTATTTCATCTCTAGTGACATGACCTGTCCACTTCAAGATTCTACATAACAAAGTTTTAAATAAACAGAAGTTACTATTTGTCTTTATTTGGGTATATGGGGGCTTCAAAAAGATCTTAGGGGCCAGTAGTGCATTTGCTGGCTGACAAATGAGGCAGTGGCAAATGTGGAGAGTTTAGCAAAAAGTCAAATCATCAGTCAGTCATGGTGGACCTCGGGTTCCATATGCTACTACAGTTCGTTGCATCATATATAGTTGAAAAGAATCCCGGTAAGATTTTCGGGAATGGAGCACCTACTGGATTAACAGACAAAGCTCTAGAACAGGCGTCTAGGAGATGTTGGAAATTAAGACCACAGAGATATTAATCACACGCCTCTTTTTTACGTATAGAATCGCCCTTCAGCTTTACACTAACGGAGTCAATGGGAAATTGGGCAAGTCGGTGTCAAACCGGCTAAGCGACCTCTCAAGTGTTCACATAGGATTTAAAGTAGATTTTGGATACAAGCGGAACTTCACGCTAAGATTAGAGACAGGTATATTATAATTATTTTATATATATATGAAGCGCTCGAGGCCCCGCGGACTCAATGTTCTGTAAACGATCACTGAGTTACGCAACTTTCACTATGACTGGTCCTCGGATGGGTGACTACTTTGTGGCATTTCCATTTGCGAGCGTTTCCTTGCTTGGGAAGGCACGTTAAGCCGTTGGTCCCGGTTGCCAGTAACATGGCAGTCGTTAAGTCAAGTTGAAGGATATATGGGCGGCTTGAAAAATTTCAACAGCAGGTAGCTACAACCTGCGTCTGTCTATTTCAACACGGCAATGGGCTCACCACTTATTACGTGGGACAGGAATAAACATTGTAAAAAGTGGGCATATAGTATGCCTCTGCCAACCCTTCGGGGATAGGGCGTGATAGATAAATAAATAATAAATAATATTTATGAAATATATAATATAATAAATATATATTATAGCTTAGCTCTTAGAATATCGCGCAAGGGTTAATTTAATAAAATAAATAATTTACCTTCAGCTCTTTTCGGTCTTACACGTCTATTTATACTGGAATTCTGAAAATGGCAAAATCTAATGAAAACATCCTGTTGTTAGGGAAAGAAGCATAGTATAGTGTAATAGTGAGATAAAAAGTTCTAGTTCGGAATGTATGATGGCGGAATGGAAAAAATATAATGGTGGTTGTTCATCGTGATTTTATTTCACCAAATTCCACATTAATATCCCCTTTTTAAATGTATAAAAAGAAAACTCTTAAGACTTATTTCAGGACTAACATATTATAATGAATTTAAACCAGTTGTTCCCAGTAATATTTTAGCGAGACATTTCGGTATTGTTGCAAACCAAAAATAAAAGAAAACAGCCGAGACGTTTACAAATTTTATACACTTTCGTAGAATGTTAATGAAAATATAACTATACAAAAAGTGTATGTATGAAATATCTTAGCGAGATATTTCGGTATTGTTGCAAACAAAAAAAAAGGAAACACCCGAGACGTTTATAAATTTTATACACTTTCGTAGAATGTTAATGTATAAAATATGGTGACCTTTTTATTCCGCTGCTCGTGCTGTGTGACGTTGAGCGCGATCCTCTGCGGCTTGATCCACTCATCGTAGCGCGTGTTCCACCCCGTGTAGTGCACTCGCAGCATGCCTTCCGACGACACTTCGATTACCTTCGCTTCGTACGTCACCTACCATATAACAGGAACATTTTATACACAATATAAAAATTAAAATTATTACATATTTTTGTATTACACAGTGACAACTAGATCAAATTAAGCGAACAGTACTTGTGGAATGGGCCCTGCCAAGGGCTACGTTTTATCACATAAAAAAAACATCTTCAAAATAAACGTATAAAGTCCCAACTTCGATAAAAAATATTATTATAGTTTATAGACTTTTTATACAACGTCATCTAGCCCAAATTATACTAATACTAGTTGAAGCCCGCGGCTCCGCACGCGTGGTGAACTTTTCTTGTTGCCGTTTCCCACAGGAACTTGTTCTCGGGATAAAAAGTAGCCTATGTGTATTCTGATCTGTAAGCTATATTATTGTAAAGTTTCTTCAAAATTCGTTAAGAAGATTTTGCGTGAAAGAGTAACCAACATCCATACTTACAAACTTTCGCGTTTATAAGATTAGTAGGATTAGCTTGTGGTATGGGATCTCGATATCTGATAACCATAGGTATAAATTTTTCAATACATAATATATAAAACACCCAAACTCCATTACCTTCGACTCTGATTGAGTAGGTCCATAATACACCTTCAATTTGTCGCCAACTTGAGCTTTAATATTAACACCGGATCTCGTGGACTCAATCATTGAAGTTCTAAAAAAAAAATCATTGTAAATACAAACTTTAACATTGAGGACATACCATAAGCCTATATCACAATAAAAAAAAGGGTGTGTGCCAGAGTACTCAGGTACTATCTGGTACTCCTGGTGACTAACGGATTAAATTATTGTCTGCCACCTGTGGTATAAAAAAAAATAAAAAATATAGTAGTGAGAATGAAATCTCGAAACAAAGCCTTGTACGAATAAGTGTGATCAATGTGGTACAGTGTGATCTTAACATTTATTAAAATGGCAAGGACTGGAGATTTCTACAACCAGCAGTGGACTGAGATAGGCTGATTTGATACCATAAACTTAAGTTTTTGTAAATAAAGCACTTTCACAATATTTATTATTTTTATATAATTATATTCGAAAATGCATGGTATATGGCTGTTTAAAATAAAAACAAGCATTTCAAACCACAACACTTTGAACTAGTCTGCAACAAGTGTTGTTTTTCTTTTTTAGACCCTAAAGTTTAGAAAAGTCTTATAAAACGGCTCAGTCTGTCCGTACGTTCGTCTGTATTTCACAGGAACCAGATAGAGACAAACAGTTTGCGGTATTCGATTCAGGACACCATGAATACGCTTGCATGCACTTCCGGTTTCGAAATTGGTTTTGGTGTAATATACGTCTGTTTCCTCCGCTACAATAGTCAACGGCGTGTTACTTGTTTACATACACTATTTCTTTTATTTCCGCACCATTTCTTATACCACACCATAGCTAGGTGCCAGAAAAACGAAAATAATTCTCTTCGAATCCAGTTCTTCCCTGTGACCTGCCTTACATTACTTACGACCTAAAGAAAGAAATTAAAGATAGGGATTAGCGCGAACTCATTTTTAGAGAACAAAAGTATTGCCACAGGCAATAAAATTGCTATTTCCAATGTTCCAATAAGCCATGGAGGTATTATACTAATAATGTTCTTAAGCGACATAATTTTTTTTGGAATGAGTATCTCTATGTTGAAAAAGGCCTTATGTAACGACTATTTTACCTAAGGTTGCGTGAACGCGTGTATGTTTCTACTTTCGTAAGGCCTAGGGCCTTAATTTTTTAATCTAATTATTATTTGTGAAAACTTGTAATTGGCCATCACTTAGATAAACATTTTTTGTACTTATATGCTAGCTGTAAGTTTTCTAAATTGTAAAATAAAATAAAAATAAAATACAAACTATAGTCGAGTCAATATAATAGGCCACATTTGACAAGTGTCAGTTTTTGCTTCATTTTGTGCTGACATGATTAAAAATATCGATTAATGTGAACGAACCGATACGGACTTCAAAAATATATGAATCGAATCAGTTATTTTCAAAAAGTAAGCTATCAAGAAGATAGTAGTTCAGTTGAATCCCTGTCCAATTATTGTTAAACTTTTTCTATCGTAAATAAAGGAACAAAATCTGAAAACTTAACGAATAAAAAATATATTAAATATATAATTATGAATTCAATATAATAAAAAATAATTATTATTCTAGAAATGAAATAAATAAATAAATAGGATGTGACAGTTCCAATATTACGTTAAGTGGCACAAAAATAATAAAAATAAAGAAATGTCCTGGATAGGTATGTATTTAGAGAAAAAAATGATTGTTTTGTACGCCGGACCTTCATACGTCGGAGCTCTAGAGCACTAGACAACTGGATGTGAATAACCAGCTGATTTTATAGACGGCTAAATAACACTACCTAAATTATGTTGTTAGAACTGTGTTAGGATCATATTTTAAGTTATCAGGAATAATAGTGTTGAAGGGGCAATGTTGCAAGTAGGGTTCAGAACCGGGAAATTCCGGTACCGAAAGAACTGGGAATTCCCGGTTCTTTTGTCGCAATTATAGAACCGGGAAATTAAAATGGATTCCCGGTTCTTTCGGGAATCAATATCGATAATAATATGCAATTTTAATTTTTAACGCGACAAAGTCACGTTGATAATTTATAGCGGTCGAAGGTAAACGTCAATTGATGCGGGGCTGAGGAAGGAAAAAAACATTAAATTACTAATTGACGCCCGCGGCTTCGCTTAGAAAAGTTTTCCCGTTCCCGTTTCCCACAGGAACTTGTTCCCGGGATAATAAGTAGCCTCTGTGTTATTCTGATGTATAAGCTATATTATTTTAAAGTTTCATTAAAATCTCTTCAGAAGTTTTTACGTAAAAGTGTAACAAACATACATACAAACATTTGCATTTATAATATTATTAAGATTAAAATTTGCAGTATCCAGAATTTTATTTTCTTCAAAGAAATGACGATCTATCAATATTTCCTCGTCTAAGTAGCAACGAAAATGTGCAGTGAAATAGTCTCACTGCTAAGACGCACGAATGCCCAATCACCTTCGTTGTCTCATCCTCAATCATCACAATTTGAAGAAGCGGAAAGTGACCCTGAAGTGCAAATTATGCAAAATAATGCTTTAACGAAATGCGAAGAATTAAATGCAGAGCTCGCAAAAACTATTAGTGGGAAACTTTTAAGATCTGCAGCTGAGCAGAGTGAACTTGACCTTAACATCACTGTGAAGATCAAGATGGCCCTTTTTGAGAATGAAGGAGATCGTGTACGCTTCACACTTATAAGCGTTTGACCATCTTTTAACGATTTCACCGACTAGTGTCGAACTTTAAAGGGTTTTTTCTTCGGCTGGTTTGCTATGCAACAAAATAAAGTCTCGTTTGAGTGATTCTATTATAATTTTGATGTATAGTATATGATGTGTTTTAAATTTAAGATTGTTATAAAGAGGAGATATTAGATATAATTTCCTATTAGTTGCATTATAAAAATGTTTTTATTTTATTTTAAGAAGAGTGTTAATTTGAATATATTTTCCTGAATTTCGTGAAAAAGTTGATTCAATATCAAAGCTAAGAAGTAAGACTAATTGAAATTTCAAGTTGACTGATTTGCACAAGTTATATTTTTATAAAAGCGCTCGTGGCCCCGCTGACTCAGTGTTCTGTAAACGATCACTGCTTTAAGCAACATTCGCTACAGGTGGTCCTTGGATGGGTGACCACTTTGTGGAATTAACATTTGCGTGCGTCTCCGTGCTTCGGAAGGCACGTTAAGCCGTTGGTTCCGGTTGCCAGTAAAATGGCAGTCGTTAAGCCTGGTTGAAGGCCTTATGGCGGCTTGAAAAGTTTCAACAGCAGGTAGCCACAACCTGCGTCAGTCTATTTTAATACGGCAATGGGCTGACCACCTATTACGTGGGATAGGAATACACATGGTAAAAAGTGGTTATATAATGTGCCTCTGCCACCCCTTCGGGGATAAGGCGTGATAGATAAATATTTTTATTAAAAATAATTGTAATATTCATCAAATTAAAAACTTTAAAGACAACCGCTTGTTTCATACGTTAAGTGCTATTGCTTCCTATGCACTGATGGTGGAGATCTTTTACTACCGAAAGTACCGAAAAAACCGGGAAATTCACGGTTCTTACAAACAGTACCGGTTCCGGAAACCCTAATTGCAAGCACATTGGACCTTAACCAAATATCTAGAAACCAAATATCGAAATAAAATCAGCAAACATACGAGGGTGGATCCAAAAGTTCGTGGCCTTTTTTTTTTCGAGTGGAAATCCTCATGTATTCTATGCCGGACTCTTACCGACTAAAACCACACGATGCACTTCCATTTGTCTATGGCCAGGAGTCCCGGGTAAGCCCTTCGGGAGGATAGCCCCAGGGCTCCCAGCAGAAGTTCGTGGCCTAACATAGATAAAGCAATGCATTTTTTTTAAATCTACCCTCTATCTGTACTATGGTTATTCAGTAGCAAGTACCTGCCTGTAATAATCGCCAGATGTAGCCCCCTCGGATTATCATTTATTTCCGAATTTAAAGAAACATTTAGGATGTTCGAAATTTTCAACCAAAGGAGAGGTCATAGATGCAGTAAATGGTTATTTTGACGACCTTCCGGAATCATTTTTTTTGAAGGTATAAATAAGTTGCAGTTCAGATGGAAGAAGTGCATTGAACTAGATGGTGACTATGTAGAAAAATTAAAAAATAAGTTACACCCACGTTTTATTTGATTTTCATGGTCAGGTTACGAACTTTTGGATTTACCCTCGTACATTGGTATGTATTTAGAGAAAAAAATGAAGGTTTTGTACGCCGGACCTTCATACGTCGGAGCTCTAGAGCACTAGATCTGGGATAACTGGATGTGAATAGCCAGTTGATTTTATAGACGGCTAAAAACACTACCTAAATTATGTTGATAGAACTGTGTCAGGATCATATTTTAAGTTATCAGGAATAATAGTGTT
The DNA here is from genome assembly GCA_948477245.1 of Thumatha senex. Classification (NCBI taxonomy): domain Eukaryota; kingdom Metazoa; phylum Arthropoda; class Insecta; order Lepidoptera; family Erebidae; genus Thumatha; species Thumatha senex. The sequence goes on from OX419743.1 coordinate 11,801,623, forward strand.
GAAGGGGCAATGTTGCGAGCACATTAACACCTTAACCAATCATCTAGAAACCAAATATCGAAATAAAATCAGCAAAGATATATACATACGTATTGTCACGCCTTTATTCCCAAAGGGGTAGGCAGAGGCATACTATACGCCCACATTTCATCATATGCATTTTTGTCCACGTAACAGGTGGTGAGCCCATTGCCGCGTTGAAATGGACAGGCGCAGGTTGTGGCGACCTGCTGTTAAAGTTTTTCAAGCCGGGCTCCTAAACTGAGCTTAACAACTGCCATGTTACTGGCAAAAATCAGTAAACCTATCAAAATAAGAGAAATATATCAGTCAAAGAAAAGTATGTTAAACAAACATGAAAATAATGAATATATCCTACTAATAATATAAACGCGAAAGTTTGTGAGTATGCATTTTTTTTACTATTTCACGTAAAAACTACCGAATGGATTGTAATGAAACTTTACAATAACAATAATATAGCTTATAAACCAGAATAACATATAGGCTACTTTTTATCCCAGGAAGAAATTCCTGTGGGAAACGGGAACGGTAAAACTTATCTACGCGAGTAAAGCCGCGGGCGCCTACATAAGAATGACGAAAATGAGTAGATATGATTAAAACAAACGTTTAAAAGTGGTGGACTATTTCAAATAAGTCTCATTACATTCGATACTGCTAACAAACTTTCGATTTTCTTGGGTAACCTCCCTAGGTAATCATCCTAAGGTAAAGGGTCCACTGCCGCAACGGTGTAATGACGTTCAGTTCTTTAGAATATAAATTGTTTATTTTCGTTACAATGGTTTATTTGTGAAAGTAGATAGTAAAATAGCCTTCTTTGGGCATTTAGAAAATAAAATATGTATGTGTGTAACTGAGAAAAGTTCAGAAATTGTGTACTCGTAACTTCGAAAAATTAAATAATATTTTATACCCGCCGTTACAAGGACACGTTGGGGATTTTTAGTGAAGTGTCAAATGTGGCTTTTTAAAACGACTCAACTTTAGTAAATTACATTTATTATATGTACTGAATACAACTTACTCAGTAGTCTTCCTCTTGCGCGGTCGTTTGCTACTGTTAGAAGCGATCGTGTTGCCGCTACTCGCAGAATTGGCGCTCTGGCTGCGACGACTTTGCATCTTTTTAATGGGGCCACATCTGACAGTACCACAAATATATTAGACTAGCTGTGCCTAAGGTTTTCGCCTGCGTGCAAATTGAAGTTATTATGTTTTTCATAAATATTTTGAGTAATGTTTACACTAGTATCGTTTAATCCAAATTAAGCTAATATATTTTTGTGCAACTTAATATTTTAACTACTATAAAATATTTTTATGATTTATCGATTTGTTTTCGTCCAGCAAGTTAAAAATAAACAGTAAAATAAATAAAGAATTATGAAAACAATATTTTTCTCATCACTTTCTATGGAATCTCGACTCGACGAAAGAAATTCGACTAGTTTTCAACTGTGAATGCAACAGAATCTTAACGCTACGCGAATCTTTTCATTTTTGAGCTATATATAGACTTGAGCAACAAAAAGTAATACGTCGTTAGTGATGTCATCATTTCAAGAAACACAATAATAAGCCTGAGGAACACGACATGGAATAAAAAAAAAATTGTACAATTCTTTTTATCCCTCGATTATATTATCATCATTGTAAGCACCTCTGGTGTTGCAAACATCCATAGGCTACGGTGACCACTTTCCATGCTCTTAGTGGTATAAAAAGTGCCTAATGAACGTGTCTCTCTCTGACTAAACTCTTTGAGATATAACAAAATAATGTATGGTGATAACGGTTAGCATACTAGCTTACTACACTGGAAGAAACGGGTACGGGAAAACTTCACCAGGCGGGCTAAGCTGCGGGCATCAGGTAGTTTTCTATATTAATGATTTTACCCTTTCATGAGCATCTAAAGTCTGGCGATCTGTCCTGTCTGACTACCCTGTCAGGGATACAGCGTGAAGATAGTTAAGTTTTTAAAAGTTAAAAGTAGGTACCTGGAAGCTCGTCCCGAACTATCGCTGTCCGTGGACACTTGTGGACGGCGAGACGCTCGAGATGTGCTTGCACTTGCGCCTTCGTCTGCTAGTGACAAATACACAAACCAATTCTAATATAATAATAATGCTTGTCTGCTACCTTAACTAAAAATATCACTACATATTATAAAACAAAGTAGTTTTTCGCTGTCTGTTCCTATGTATGCTTAAATCTTTAAAACTACGCAACGAATTTCAATGCGTTTTTTTTAATAGATAGAGTGATTCTTAGCTAAGGTTTTTATGTATAATTTGTTAAGTTTTTTTACACATTAACTTAATTATAACGATATATGTTGGGGTGTTGGATAAAAATAAGCCGTCTGGGAGCTTTTAACGAAAACGCTGCCTAACCCTTTGAGATATAACACAATAATGTAAAGTGAAATTGTGTGTCTAATATAGGTATACAAAAAAAGTCCGTGACGGTATATGTCTATCTTTTAAGGATAACATACTACATCCATTATAATACTTTAAAAAACAGCAATTACAAAGCGCTAATTTGAAGGCTATTTACACAAATATATTATTAATCCTTTTCATTTTTATATATTAGTTGATTTCAGCATTTTATGAAGATTATTTTGTCCCTTTACATCTTGCAAATTAAATGAATATCTTAGGAGATATTGCAATATGAAAAAAATGCGCAAATAAATTAATTTTCGTGTAACCATAATTCAACCGGGCCGTGTGGGCGTAAGTAGGTACTGGAGAGCGGAAAAGTAATCAAGTAATTTGGAAAATCTTCATACATTATTGTGAAATAATAAACGACGGGATTAAATGGGTGCCACGGGGTTCGAAGTATGTCATCTGGTATATGTATAAAGGTGAAGAGGTTCGATACTGTTCTATAGCAGCTTACCTTTAGATAACATAGGGCGTCGCTTGGGCGTCCTTTTGTCGTGGTCGGTCTTTATAGGCGTGATCGTGCGTCCTTTCGACTGTGATCGTGGCTTAACAACAGCTTTCTCCTCGCTAGTACTGCTTGATGTAGAACTCTTCTCTCTTTCTTTTTCTTTCTTATCTTCTTTCTCTTTTTCTTTCTCCTTTTCTTTCTCCTTTTCTTTCTCCTTTTCTTTCTCCTTTTCTTTTTCCTTCTCTTTTTGTTGGTCCTTGTCCTTTTCTTTTTCCTTATCCTTTTCTACTCTGTTGGTCAGATAAAAGGTATATGGTTAGTTTCTCATTCACTTTTACTTCTATATCCTGACTAAGGACCTAACGGTCTTCAGGGCCTAAGCCAACCTCACCTGTTTAGCTGATACATTTGTTGAAGGGCTTCGCCGCAAAACAATTATTATATTGGATATAAGTCAAGTCATCTAAAGCAGATAATGAACTCAAGTGGAGATTTTGAATGCTAACCGCAATATAAACTGAATATAGATATTTAATAAATAACGCATAGAATATAAATAAAATGGCTTTTATTGTAAAATAGTAGACTCGCCTAGGAGAGGGAGAAATAGTGTGACTCCAGTGTGCTCGATGTTTTAAGAAATCCACCCAGATATGTGGGGTAGTTAACAAAGTGGGTGTAAGGGGCCCCACCAAGATCTTCGGGGCCCAGTCAACCTCCCGTGCTAGTGCGTGCACATGCTGATTAACGGACTTCAGAGCGGCATCTTGGAGGTGAAACGCTGTAGCGACCGGCTTATGATCATGAGGGTGCTTATCGATAGGATTATTACCCACCTGATAAGTGCCTACGCGCCACAGGCCGGTTGTAGCGACGCCGATAAGATGTCGTTTTGGGGCCAACTCGTGGGAGTGCTTCGGAGCATTCCGTTGTCATAGGGAATCGTTTTGGGCGGCGACCTAAACGGTCCTGTGGGTGAGAGGTGTGAGGAGTTTGAGCGTGTTCATGGTGGTTTTGGATACGGCACCCGCAACGCTGAAGGAGAAACTATCCTCAGAACGTGTGCGGCTGCCGATCTGGCCATTGAGAACACGTATTTCAAAAAGAAATCCGAACATCTCATCACCTACAAGAGCGGGAGGCGTACAACTCAGATCGATTTCCTACTCACTAGGCGACACAGCATCGGCAAGGTGGCCAACTGCAAGGTCATACCCGGTGAGAGTCTTACTGCACAACACCGTCTCCTTGTCATGGACCTCTGCGTGAAGCGTAAAGGCAAACGCATCGAGCGGTGCCAGAGCCGCATCAGATGGTGGCTGCTTGATGAAACTAGGTCCCAGGAGTTCGTCTCAGCTGTCGGTGACAAGTGCACCGACACTGAAGGCGAAGCAGTTCAAGATTACTGGGACAATGTTCAGGCGGCCATTCTTGGAGCGGCGAAGGTGGTGCTCGGTGAGTCTAAGGGTGGACGCAAATGTGACAAGGAAACTTGGTGATGGAACGACGCAGTCCTGAGGGAGACCAGGGAGAAGAAAGCCCTCTATAAAAAGTGGCAAGCGACCAGATCTCCCGAAGACCGCGACGCGTACAGGGCTGCCAAGCGCGCCACAAAGAGAGCTGTAGCCAGAGCCAGACGAGACCACTTACAACCTTTGTATGATAAGCTGGAATCGTCTGAGGGGCAGAAGCTCATCTATAAGCTGGCGCGCTCCAGGGTCAAAGCGGCATAGGATATATCCAAGTGTCGCTGTGTAAAAGACCCTGAGGGCAACCTGTTAAGCGAAGACCTCGCGGTAAAGGAGAGATGGCGCTCGTACGTCCACGAGCTGTTTAATAAACAGCATAAAGAGGTGCAGCCTCCGGACCTCCCTCCGAATCAGGGACTAGTGCCACCGGTAACGCCTGGAGAAGTCCTGACTGCGCTTCGCCGCATGAAGAATCGGAAAGCTGTCGGACCCGATGGAGTCCCCATCGAAGCCTGGAAGGCGATGGGTCCTCGCGGTGTGGGCATCTTAGTAAACCTTTTTAACCGCATACTCCTCAGCGGGCAGATCCCAAACCAATGGAGACTGAGTATTATTACTCCAGTCTTCAAAGGTAAGGGGTCAGTGCAGGAGTGCGGGAGCTACCGCGGTATAAAGGTGATGTCCCACACCATGAAGATCTTCGAGATGATTATAGACTCTCGGATCCGGCAGGAGTGTACTCTATCGGAGTGTCAATATGGGTTTCGCCCTGGTCATGGGACCACGGACCCTGTTTTTGCCCTGAGGGTTGTCACAGAGAAATACAGGTCGAAGAACACGCCTCTGCACTGTTTGTTTATAGACATGCAGAAGGCCTTCGACTGTGTTCCTCGTGCGATGATCTGGTGGGCACTGCGGTCCAAAGGGGTTCCAGATGTCTATATTGACACTATCCGGGACATGTACTGTGACTCCGATTCAATGGTTCGGACTGCTGTTGGCGATACGAAACCCTTACCCATCACCGTCGGGGTACACCAGGGTTCTGTCCTTAGTCCGCTTCTGTTCAGTGTAATATTAGACGAATTGTCGGACAGCATCAGTAACCCGCATGAGCAGCCTCCATGGTTGCTCATGTATGCTTACGATATTGCGCTGGCAGACGCGGAAAGGGGCAGATTGGTGCGACGTGTAAAGGCGTGGAAGGAGACGCTTGAGAACGGCGGTCTGAAACTAAATGTGGCGAAGACCGAGTACTTGGCACTAAACTCGACAGATCCCACATCCGTCCGCATAGGCGGTGATTTGGTCGAGCGCACGGACCAGGTTAAATACCTGGGATCTGTTTTTCACACGTCCAGTGACATCGATTGCGATGTCAAGTCACGCATTGCTGCCGCGTGGGCCAAATGGCGGGAGATGACCGGTGTCATTTGTGATCCTATAATGCCGATCCGGTTGGGGACAGGTCTACAAAACCATTATTAGACCTGTCCTTTTACATGGCAGTGAGACGTGGCCGATATTGGAGCGACACAAGCAGGAGCTGCGTGTCACGGAAATGAAGATGCTGCGGTGGATGTGTGGAGTCACGCCGATGGACCGCGTGAGGAACTCTCGCATCCGCGGCAGCCTTCACGTCCGTGACATTGCAGACAAGTTGCAAGAGTGTCGCCTTCGTTGGTATGGTCACGTCTTGCGGCAACCGCCGGGCTACGTAGGTAACAAATGTCTGGCCATGTCAGCCCCGCCGGGTCCCGGTAAGAGGGGAAGACCCAAGAAGTGCTGGCTTGACGTCGTAAGGGTTGACATGCGTGCCAATGGTCTTACTACAGGGGATGCCGACGACCGTGCGAAGTGGAGGAGAAAATGTAGGAAAGTGGACCCCGGGCGTCGCGAGACGCAACTGGGACAGACGCTCGGATGATGATGATGATGTGGGGTAGTTAACAAAAAAGTTACTGGTGATGCCTGAGAAAAAAGGACTTGACCGATAGACAGATGGACAACGGAGTGATCATTTTCATCAATTGAGGTCCTATGAAATAGCAGTCATTTACAAAAAAAGAACAATTTTTTTACATGGGTCGAATACAATGCTTTCAAAGGGCTTTAATGATTCACCACAAAAAAATTAGTCACACACTTTGCACACCTTTGTTCATGAGGGATGTTTGACGGCAATATTGTTTCTGTTTATTTCAGCAAAGACCATCTCGCAACAGTCTTACTCTAAGAGGGAAAGGAAGGAGAGTGAGGGAGACAGACAGAGTCTGGGTACTGGGCGCACTAAAATGAGAGAAGTAAAAGATGATGTACTTACTATTTAAGTTGACTTACTTGGGTACAATGGTGGTAACAAGCGGTTGATTATCAGCACTATCCTCGCCATCGCTAACGCGGGGTTTTTCCTTAGCCTTTTCCAACTTCTCTGGTCTCTCTTCCTTTTCACTCTTATCACTTTTCTCTGTCTCACTTTTGTCGGATGAATCCTTATCCTTGGGACGTTGCTATAAAATATGAAGCCTCTGAGAAACTATCATTTATTATCTAAGAGCGACTGGCCATGACTTACCATGGCGGCAATGTTTTTCACACCATCAAAATTCAGTAGTACATTTTGTCACATTTTACCAAATTATACCTTCCTCTCGAATGGATCATTGCTAAAAATCGGTTCGGCAAATTCAAAAACTCCTTTGAGTTTGCCGCATTTAGACAGATAGACGTGGCGGGGGACTTTGTTTTATTATATGTATTTATCCGCTTTTCTAAACCTGCTGGTCAACGGACGAGGTGACGACACCAGCGTCCTTATGGGGTTGGGAGATCAGACGGCAGTAGCTTTCAGCAATACCGAAAATCAATAGCCAGACAGCCGGACATCAAGTCCAGGTAGGATTTGGAAACAACTGGGTATTCACTATTTGATATATATAAAAAAAAACTAAACTATCTTCACGCTGTATCCCTGACGGGGTAGTCAGAGAGGACAGAGCGCCAGGCTTCGCGATCCATGCATACTTCATTCGCTTCTTCAAGATTCATCAATCGCTACACGCACGTCTGTGTATCCGAGTACTTTGACCTTTCCGTTTTTGAGCAATCTGCTCACATGGTCTTCATTATGTAAGTCTCGACGTACCCTGACTACTTCTACCCTCTACTTTTCCGCAATATATATTCTTCGTCAATCGTTACTCACAACTCGTTGGACGTGTCCAAACCAACGGAGCACGCCCTTTTCCAGCTTAACGCTGACACTTTCATTCAAACCTGCCATATAGACGTAATATTATGTGTGTGTGTACCTGTGTGGGAGTGCCGGTGGGCGTGGAGCCGGCAGAGGCGGAGGCGGAAGCGGACGCGGAGGAGGAGGTGGGCGGCAGGCGGTCGCGGTCGCGGATGAGCGAGCGGCCGGCGGGCGGCGTGCGCGCTCCGCGCGGGTGCGCCACCAGCGTCACGCCCAGCTTGCGGTAGAAGTCCTCGTAGCTGTGCAGGAACCTGACACACACACAAACCTCATGTAACGTCAACACATACCTACATACATTGTTATTTTTTAATAAATAAATATTGTGAGACATTTTTTTTAGGTTTTGGAAAAGTAAGCTAATATAAGCTTGTGTTATGGGATCTAGACAACTGATATACACACTTATATATTTCTAAATACATACATACGAGGGCTGCACTAAAAGTATCGGGAATGGAACATTTCCAATGTTCCTGTCATATTAAAATCTTTTTAATTGAAAATTCCTTGGTTTTAAAAATCGAATACCATTTATTTATTAAAAAAAAAGATTCTCGGTCTTGTCACAAGGTTTTGTCAATCTGGTTTATTCGTTGAGAAAATGGAATTGACTCGAGAAAATTCAAGAGCAATGATTTATTATGACTTTCGAAGTGGTTTAACACAAAAACAGTGTGTTGACCCGATGATTTTTGCATTTGGTGATGAAGCCCTATCCAAAACCACAATTTATCGCTGGTTTGCTGAATTTCAACGTGAACGTGTCAAGCTTAGTGATGATCCCCGTCAAGGTCGTCCAAAAACTGCAGTCACCCAAGAAAACGTTGATGCTGTGCGTAAGCTGATTGAGGAAGATCGACATGTGACATACCGCGAAATTCAGGCAACTTTAGACATTGGCATGAGTCAAATACAAATAATCTTGCATGAACAATTAGGTGTAAAACAAGTTGTTTTCCCGATGGATACCGCATTCGCTCTGTTGTAATGATGCGTGCTCGAGCCGCGCCATCATACGACTAACGCCATCTTTCGGACGGTTACGGCATTGAAGTTACTCCCGTATAAGCGTGGAGTGGGAGTTCGAGGTCCCGTCTCCCGTGCCTCGATCCACCCCTGGGCCCTATATAAGCAGGTGACAGGAAGTTTCGGGAACAACCTAGATTTGTCTATTACGCTACTGTGTACTACACAACAGTTAGTCTTGACATAATTTGCAAATTAAATAGAAGAAAGAATCATTTATAAAATATTTGTAAAAATATTGGACCCGGAATATCCCTGTAAGTTTCTAATTATAATCAATCATCCTTACTAACTTTTGTTCCTGCAGGAAGGAGTGTTAAAATCTAATTCTATCTATAGTGTTCTTACCTATTTCCTTTTCAGCGTATGATTACCGCAAATAATAGCTATTTTTATCATTGCTAAATATATTACAATCGCTAATTTTCAGCCATAGCTATAAGTGGGTAGGAATATGTATAAAGCCTAAATTTTCACAAGTGTGCCAACCAACCCTTATTAAATTTAATTCTATGTACCTACCACCTACAACCTATATGTAAGACTTCCCGCCTCTCCAGCCAACCTGGGCCTGAGGAGAGGCTGGAAGCTTTTTAGGTTTCCGGCTGAGGTTCTTATTATAGGCTTCTGTCTTTCAGGGTCCTTTGTTACAGTTGAACCTTTACGGTTCCACCACTACACTTTCTACCTGTTGGCCGAGCGCTGCTCCGAGGCTCCTTCTGGTTGCGCCTAGACCGGGAGTGGAAGCCGTCGCCTAGCCGGAGAACCTACTACGACTGCGAGAGGAACAACATCCGACCCGTGGAAGATCACCTGGCCCTCCCTCAGATAAGTCCAGATTCCGCGGCCTCTCGCGGCGGAGTCCACCTTACGGTTGCCTATCGATATTCTACACCCGCGACCCTGACTAGACTTCTTTTGGCCCTATCGGGAAATATACTATATTATTAATTCTAACTACTACTTTCATTTATCTTCCGTACGGTCCCGTACAACCAAAAGGTTTACACTGTGAAGAGCAAAAAGCGGCTCGCGTTACTTGGTGCGTCAGAACTCTCGAAAGATTCCATGCAGGGTCCTCAAATGCCGTATACAACATCGTATCAGGTGACGAATACTGGATATACGCGTACGAACCCGAAACAAAAAACCAGTCACGAGTATGGGTATTCGAAAATGAGTTAAAGCCAACAAAAATTGATCGTTCACGGAGAATTGCAAAAAAAATGGTGACCACGTTTGTCTCCAAAACCGGCCATGTTGCGACTATTTCTCTTGAGGGACAAAGAACGGTTAATACAGAATGTTATGCTAGCATTTGTTTGCCACAGGTCGTTTCTGAACTCCGTAAAGAGAACTGCAACCGCCCCATCATCTTCCATCACGACAATGCGAGTTCTCACACCGCGCACAGAACAAAAGAGTTTATAGAGCAAGAAAACATAGAATTATTAGACCATTCGCCGTACAGCCCCGACCTAAGCCCTAATGATTTCTATACTTTCCCTAAAATAAAGAATAAATTGCGTGGTCAGAGATTTTCATCACCTGAAGAAGCTGTGGACGCCTACAAAACGGCCATTTTGGATACCCCAACTTCCGAATGGAATGGTTGCTTCAATGATGGTTCCATCGTATGGAAAAATGTGTCAAATTTCGCGGAGAATACTTCAAAAAGCAATAAATACATTTTTAAATAGTAATGTTGTGTCACTTCCTTGATTCCCGAAATTTTCAGTGCCGCCCTCGTATCGTATCGCCCTCGTAGACAACACCCAAACTCCGAAACAAACATTTGTGGATCACACAAATATTTTTTTGTCCGACCCGGGAATCGAACGCGGGACCTCAGGCGCGGCAGTCCCGTGCACTACGCCACCAAGTTGATATTGTCACGCCTTTATCCCCGAAGGGGTACGCAGAGGCAAACTATACGCCCACATTTCACAATGTGCAGTTTAGTCCCACGTAACAGGTGGTGAGCCCATTGCCGTGTTGAAATCGCATGATGTGGCGACCTGCTGTTGAAATTTTTTAAACCGCCCATAATGCCTTCAATTTGGCTTAACGATTTCCATATTACTTACAACAGGGACCAACAGCTTAACATGCCTTCCGAAGCAAATCTAACTACCACAAAGTGGTTACCCATCCGAGGACCAGCCATAGCGAAAGATGCTTAACGCAGTAACTGTTTACAGAATACTGAGTTAGCGGGACCACGAGCGCTTGGCAATAAATGATTTTTTTTATATCTCTTAGAGACTACCCACTGCTGGCTAAGCTAACAAGCTGTGTCCCAGCACCTGATCTTGTTGGCACTGGGAATACCCACTAAAACTTATCGTGCTTTGGGATCTGTTAAAAATATTTTTACAAATATTTGTTTCGACACGGGAATCGAACTCAGGACCTTAGCGCGGTAGTCACATACGCATTTTACGGTATATGTTTTAGTTGATTTTTGTCATCAAATAAACGTTATATTAACAACGTAACTTGCAATAAATATGCGACGTAAAAACGTGTCCATTTAAGCAAATTTTTAAATTTGCTGTATCTTCAGTAATTGAAATAAAGAGACAAGTTTGGCAGCCGAATTAAAATAAGGATATTTATAAGGCTAATATTGAGATAAAAGTTTTAAAGAGCTCGTAACAAGTTGTATAGCTGAATAAAAACACTTATAATGTGTTGATAAAAGCATCAATTTGTAATGTATTAACCCACCTCGACAAAATTGAACTTTGGGGACGGCTTTCATTCTTTATACAATATTTTTCAAAAAGTATTTTACTCACTTTTTATATGCCTGTTTGCATAAATTAGTAATACTTGTAGTAACTGGATGGAAACCCATCTTATCAGCAATTGTCTTCCATTGGTTTTGATTAGTCACTCTATTGTATCCGCCTAATTTCTCTACAACCTATAATAACAAAAACATTAGATAGAGAGACTGCTATATCAATCGTGTCGAAATAGAATCGAAATCGTCGCTCAATAGAAAGCCTCCGGTACAATTTTGACAGTTTTTCGTAGTCTACTATTACAATCGTACAATAGACTTCTATCGGTCGGCCGATAGAATTCCACTAACACGTACCGCGCCAGTGGCCGCTAGTCAGTTGCATTTTTGATAGTCTACTAACATTTTGACAGCTAAAAACAGCGATTCTGGTTCTATTCTACGGCTTGTCTATAGTAGACTCGGCCCCCAGTTCTTATTCCATTTCATCAAATAAATCAGATCAATGTAAGCAATTAGACTGGAAAGAATTCACTTATACAAATGAAATAGTCTGTACTTATGTATGTATGAAAGAAGTTATAAGTCTTTAGTCTAACAAGATTTTCATTACATATACCAACTCTTTGTTTGTGAAAGGAAGAAAATATATTAATAAATTAAAACCGGATAAGTGCGAGTCGGACTCGACCACGGAGGTTCCGTACAAATAAGCTTTTCTGCGTCAATACATTTTTTTTACTTTAGCTTAGGAGTTAGATTTTTTTTCAAATCACCGTAGGCCTGATATAGTTTCAACTCGACAATTTTAAGAGTAAAGATTAGGGGTCATGACAGACAGACGGTCGAACAATAAAGTGGCATATAAGGGTTCCGTAAAATCACCAGTTAACCTTATCATATAACAATCAGCTAACTTCAGGGTGTCGAAAAATGGTTGTAGTTAAAATAAGTGACAGTTTTATGACAGGGCTCACTCGGGGCTCCTAGACGGGGCCATAGACAGTTGGAAGGGTGATGAGTGGTTTTAGTCGGTAGGAGTCCGTCGTAGCATCCCTGAGGATTTCTACACGAAAAAAAAAACAATAAAAGGGCAGTCTGGTTTTCTTAAACATCCATAGTAACTATTTCTACCTACATCCGAGGAGTAAATACTTACTTTGAACAACCGATACAAATCAATGTCTTTATTGGCGATAGTAGGGTTCCGGTTAAGCGGTGTCCCTCGCTCATCCATAAACTTATATAACTGAGCAACAAAATGGTCTTTCTCTTCACGGGGCTCATCATCCGAACTCTGTAATGAATTAAATATAGCTTTATTTGCTTGTATGTAATGTAGTGACAAGATATAATATTATTTTAATTTGAGGGCAAACTATGTTTAGTCGACTGTTCTCACATAAATCGAAAGGAACTATGTAAGTGTCGTTTTAATGAACACAACATTGTTTATTTTGTATAAAATCATTACTGTATAATTGGTCAAATATCATGTAAATCAAACTTATGTAATTACTGGCGGTTAGAAAAGAGTGGCCATGAGTTTTATTGCCAGGTTTTTTCTCTGGCTCTACCTATTACTTTGCGAATCTGGCAGTAAATGTTTATGTAGAAGCAGTAATATTGACGTTCATATGTGTTACTTTGAATAAATATTTTTCATTTTCATATCAGCTTAAAATATGCTCAGTATGTTCGCTATGATAATATCAACACAAACAAAATATGAAACGACGGGTGCAATTCAGTCGCAACATCAAGCTAATTTAAGATATATAAGCATGATCGTATTAGCACCTGTTTCATATTTATTCGTTTCATGCAAAAAAGTTTATAAGTCAGTATGAACTAACTGTTCAAAATGCTTTGAACAACTACAAAAATATCTATTTCACATCCTAACTACTCCTATAAAAGTTCGAAGTGATCATTTCTATAATTTTAATATTATAGTGGAAAAATGTTTATAGTCACGAGCTGGACTCGAACCAGCGTCTTCTGATTCAACGCACCAGACGTGTTTAACAACTACACCACCGTGACCTGCTCGAAACAGACGAATTAATCCACCTCTTTACGCCTTAAGGCGATGTAAGACGCCATTGACCAGCACCTAGCTCAGTTTCATTGCTTTTCAAAATCATTTCTATAATGTAACAAGTCAGGTATATTTGTGGGCTCTATGATTGTGGGCTAAAAACCCAGTGACTAAACCATGAAGGCCGTTATTTGAATTTATTGATTTAAGTAATAAACATACATCATCGGACGTGTTCCTAGGTTCGTTGAATAACGCATCTCTATCCCAGTGTGGCGGCAACACGGCATTGTTGAGATACTGCAGTGCTGCTTCCACACCTGTCCACTCCAGTGGGGCACTGCCTTTGCGAAATTCACGGGCTTCTTTCTTAGGAACCGTGTAGCTAAAAAATCATTGTACATTATGGATTTCAAGAAGTAAATTTTAATCTATACTAATATTATAAAGAGGAAAGATTTGTATGTTAATATGTAACGAATTCGCTCAAAAAGTACTGGACCGATTTTAAAAATTCTTTCTTCATAAGAAAGCTACATTTTTCATGAGTAACATAGGCTATATCGAATTTTCAAAAAATTAAGGGTTTCGTTTCGAAATCTCGAATAGGAAAACTTCACCACGTGGGCGAAGCTGCGGGCATCAGCTAGTCATACATAAAGCACAATAAAATTCAATTCATTAGGATAGAATAAAAAGTAAAACTCGGTCGAATGATTAGTTCTAGTCTAGTCTAGTCTAGTATTATTATTAGCAGAATCGTTCAGCCGAAACACCGATTGACGAATTGGAATTTATTGCGAAACAAGAGATTGTTTTGCAATAAATTCTATTTGAACAATCGTTTAGTCGACTTACCATTTATCATACACTTGACTCTCGAAATTAAGTTACCTCACACCTGGGTAACTTAATTTCGAGAGTCAAATGATTTATTTATTTATTTAAAACTTTTAGGAAAACTTACAGCTAACAAAGCAAATAACATTAAAATGGCCAATAACAAGTTTTCACAAATGCATAGAATTGTCAGACTATTACGATTATTGCAGCTAGCGACAATAACACACAAGAAACAAACATACTGCAAAACACAGTGTTAACAATTCCCAAAGAACTTTAAAGTCATATTTTTCCTCAGCTTACTAATGCTTGATCCAAACAAATCAAGTTCTAATCCTCTACACTGATTGATAAATAATAAGTGTTCGATTCGAGAGTCACTTTCGTTCAGGGGGCCGAGTCTGCTATCGTGTCGAAATGGCATCGAAATCGTCGCTTAATAGAAAGCCACCAGTACAATTTTGAAGTCAGTTGCATTTTTGATAGTCTCTAACATTTTGGCAGCTAAAAACAGCGATTCTGGTTCTATTCTACGGCTTGTCTATAGTAGACTCGGCCCCCCAGGTGGGCCCGTATGCCTGTTTGCCACCGTAGTAGTATACAAATGCACTTACTATCTGCCGTCTTTGAAGGAGCGCACTAGGTAGTCCTCCTTGACCTTGATCTGAGGAGTGGGGGTGACCACAAGTGCCGGGAAGGCGGGCTGATGCGGTCGGCGTCGTTCGGCGCCGCTGCCCGCCTCCACTAGCACCACACGGCCCACGTGAGGCTCCACGTCTGCTTTCACACGACGCCCACTGCCTGAACCCTCACTTTCATCCGACCTAATCAATAAAACAAAACGAGTAAGGCTTACTACTTACACTTTGTCAAAACGTTGGCAGGTTAAAATGGAAGTGTCAGCATTAAGCTGGATAAAGGCGTGCTGCGTTGGTTTGTTTGACTAGTAATTTTAGAAAATGTATTACATGACATTTTTTCATTTTTTTTTAAAGTTTTATTTTACTCATTCTGCCATTCAGGGTAGAGAATTCAATAAGCAAGCATCATAAAAATCGTTAAATTGTTATAAGTGTTCAAACAAACCCGACTTTGTTTTATATACCTATTAATAATTTAACAGATAATATTCTGTCACTTACCGAACGAAAAGTGAAACCGCGTGTTTTGCCGCCTATTTTGTTCACGGTGCCAAGCATGGGTCTTAATTTACCACTTTTTACAGGATTTTGTTTTGAGTTTCTTTTGTCTTTGCCGTGACCTATTAATCAACAGGTGCACCACTTGCAGCTATTGCTGTTTGATATTATTACTGAGTTGCCATATCCCTGTTTACAGAAATGAATTTTCTAATTTTTAATGTGAAGATATTTGTAAAAAATAGAACTCACTGGGCCCGTCCTCTCCTGCCTCTGCGGCCTGCGATTACAGGAGTAGAAAAGTGCTCCGGATGCGTTAGAGGTAACTGGTCAAGAGTCTCACTCTCGTTGAAGTGCCGCCCACTTTTGAGACACAACGCTGAACGTCGCAGTGTCGTTATATCGCCATCATCAAATACTATGAATAACAAATAGTATTTTATTTCAGTCAATCTTCAAGGAACTTATACTTCATCTTTGACACATAATGAAATCTCTGTCTATACCAATATTATAAAGAGTTCATGCAGTTAATAGCATTAACACTCATGTAGACAGGAGTTGGGGTTTAGAGTTTATTGAGTGCCTTGATCTTTTCATTTAGTATCAGAACCCCATTCACCCATGGATTCATCTCCCTTCCACAATCCAGTTCAAATAAATAAAGTGTCAATTAAATATGCATACACCCCCACCCAATGAATACAAATGAAGATTATTTAGAAGACTAGTGTTGCAATTCATTTTATGATATGTTATGCCAGAAATATCAAAGCAATCACACCCATTAAAACCGCCTCCTTAGATTTAGTTGGGCCTATTCACAGCAGATAGAAGAAGACAAATGGGACTTACCAACAGTGTACTGACTACAGTCTTGTATCTTTGTAATAACAGCTTCCATAGCATCCTTCTTAGGGTCCTGTTTCACTTCTATTGTGCTCCCAACTCTAAGGTTACCTTTAATTACATCATCATTCACTGTGATAGTTCCACCACCAGCTTTTAAAGTTACCTGTAAGAAAATTTTGCACAAATATTTTGGCTTCCATATTAATTAAGAAAATTCTAATTTATTTTAATCAAAAACTTTTTGTACAAATATAAAATAAATTATTCAGCTTATTATACTTCTTTAGTTGATAGTTTAAAGCAATTTGAGCTAAATGGTGCAGTGTAAAAATGTCAAAATATTCAAAATTTTATTAAATATTGTGAAATATTGTGTATGTCAAAATATTTACTCTTTATATGTTTCAATGGTTCAGTTGAAGAATAGTTCTTTTACAAAAAAATATTATGTATCTGGAATCAAAAGTCCTGCAGAGATGGAGTGAATATTATGGAAAGATGTATGCAAGAAAAGACAGAGATGCCACATCGGAAAGTGGAGCTCACTTCGATGCTCCGGATCCCGATGTCATTGAAGTCATTAGTATGAAAGAAATAGAACAAGCGATAAGAAGTATGAAATGTGGTAAGGCTGCGGGAAAAGACAGAGTTACTGCTGAGATGATCAAGTACGGCGGGTCGCGTGTCTGGGACACACTATGTCTGTTATGCAACTTGTGCTGGCGGACGGGTGAGGTCCCAGATGACTGGCGAGTAGCAGTTGTAGTACCTATTTACAAAGGGAAAGGCTCGCGCCTAAACTGCTCCAGCTACAGGGCGATCAGCTTGATCAGCTTAGCTAGTAAGGTGTATGCAAAGGTTATAACGGCACGAATGCAAGAAAAGTCTGAAAGGTATTTATGGGAGGCTCAATGCGGATTCCGACGTGGAAGAGGTTGCATGGATCAAGTGTTTTCTCTCCGCATGATCGCGGAAAAGTTTCTGGCTCTTAGCCAGAAGGTTTTCTGCGCTTTTGTGGATCTAGAGAAAGCATTTGATAACGTTGTGAGAGAAACGCTGTGGGACTTGCTGCCAGGATATGGTGTGGACGGCTCGCTACTGCGGGCAATACAGTCGCTTTATAGGGACTGTAAGGCTTGTGTGCGAGTAGGGGGGGATGTGTCACCTCTTTTTGATGTCTGCACAGGCGTCAAACAGGGATGTGTCATGTCCGCCTGGCTGTTCATAGTGTATCTGGACAGTTGCCTGCAGAAGTTGAAAGATTTTAATATGGGTGTGAATTTGGGTAATTTTACAGTAAACTGTCTGCTGTACGCTGATGATGCGGTGCTCATGGCTTCATCAGAAGCCGACCTACAGGCATTAGTCACTAATATGAAAGAGGGGTGTGACAGTAAGGGTCTCCGCTTGAATGCAAGTAAAACTAAGGTTCTAGTATTTGAAAGAGGTGACGTAAGAACTAAATGCGAGATTAGGGTAAACCAGGAACGTCTAGAGCAAGTGAATGAAATTGTGTATTTAGGAAGTATGTTTAGCGCGGATGGAAGATGTGATTCGGATGTAGAACGGCGAGTAGCTGCCGGAAACAAAGTTAACGGTGCTTTGTCCCAGTTAGTAAAGCGACAAAGCATCGTAAAAGAAGCACGAATGGCGATTCATAACGCAGTGCTAGTGCCAACTTTGCTTTACGGGAGTGAAACCTGGGTATGTCAGCAGATGCATGAAAGTAAATTGAATGCTGTGGAGATGCGATCACTTCGAAAATTGTGCGGCGTTACCTTGGCCGACCGAATACGTAACGAAGTGATACGCAATATGGCAGGTTTGAATGAAAGTGTCAGCGTTAAGCTGGAAAAGGGCGTGCTCCGTTGGTTTGGACACGTCCAACGAATGAGTGAGGAACGATTGACGAAGAATGTATATTGTTCAAAAGTAGAGGGTAGAAGGAGACAGGGAAGGCCGAGACTTACATATGAAGACCACGTGAGCAGATTGCTCAAAAACGGAAAGGTCAAAAGTACTCGGATACCCAGACGTGCGTGTATGAAGCGATTGATGAATCTCGAAGAAGCGAAAGAAGTATGCATGGATCGCGAAGCCTGGCGATCTGTCCTCTCTGACTACCCCGTCAGGGATACAGCGTGAAGATAGTTAGTTAGTTGGAATCAAAATTTATTTTATAAATATAAAATAAATATCCATCACGCCTTATCCCGGAAGGGGTGGCAGAGGCATATTATATGCCCACTTTTCACCGTGTGGATTCCAATCCCACGTAATAATTTATTTTATGATAAATAATAATCAGTAAACTTACTTTGCACTTAATATTTCTTACAACTTTCTTAATCTTTGCTTCACAGAAAGCTCCTTTATACTTAGCACTCACATCTGTACCAACAGGCAAGAATGGAGGATCGTCTCCCTGCTGCAATCACAATGTAAATACACACTAAGGACCATATTTTAGAATGTTACTCAATACTCAAGAAATGCTTGAGGCTAGTTTTTGCCTTAAAATACTACTCTCAAGTGTTTCTTGAGTATCGAGTAACATCCTAAAATACGGCCCTTATATTATTATTTCAGTTTAGACTGACCTACAATAAATATTATAATTATTAAAATGACAATATTAGATTTTTTTTTTTGTTTATTTATTGGGGACAAAAAACAGTTACATGATAAAATAGTTATAGAATTATTAAATATTAGGTAAACAATATTAACAATCATGCAACCCACACAATTGTCCAGGAATTAAACTGAACAATGTGAACATATAGTTTTGTAATTTTATATTGTCACAAAATAGTTTTAGCTGCTTTTTTTAAAAAGTAATGTAAATAAGACTTAAGTAAAAATTTAAGTTCAAATAAAAATAAACAATAAAGAAATGTGCATCCAATTAAATCTGCAATTGTAAGTCGACTAGTAGCTCAATTGCTTTCCGCTTAAATTGCAGGTTTGACAGAGAAAATATGTCCAAATCCATAAAATAGGCATTATATGTGTCGACAAGACGACGGAGAGGTACTCGTAATCCAGAGTTAGTCCTACTCACTTTTGTGTGGAAAAGTTGAGGGATGCGCACTCCCCTTCTAATAACGTTCCTTGGCGTATAAATCATTTGTTAAGCAAGTGCAGTCGTATCGATTGTTGCACAAGCCGTGCAACATCATGGCATCCAAAAGCATACATCTGGATTCCAATCTCAAAATATTGCAACGTACCAACAACTGAGAATATGAAACTTTTGAACGGGAGCATCTATAGTTCATCGCACGTAGGAACTTTTTCTGTACCATCTCAAGCATGAATTTATATTTATCATAATAAGGGCTCCAGACAGGAACGGCATATTCTAATTGGGATCGTATCAAGGTTTTGTATAACAGTAAGTATGTTGCGGGACGCACAAAGTCACGAGAAGATCTCATTACAAAACCAAACATTCTATAGGCTTTGTTCACAATGTTGTCAATGTGTAAATCAAAATGTAGACACGAATCAAGCGTAACGCCCAGATCACGGACAGAGTTAATACTATTTAAAGGTGTGTTGTTTATGGTGTAATTAAAGTTAATTCTCGTATGGTTTTTGGTAAAAGAGATAGAGTGGCATTTGGGTAAGCTCAGAAAGAGTTTATTTATTCCAATATTCATTAAGCCTGTTCAAATCGTCTTGGAGAAGCAAGCAGTATTGTATTCTTCTACAAGCAATGTAGATTTTTATATCGTTTGCATATAATAGAAATTTAGAATGGATGAAGCAATGTTTGATAAAAATTGTTGATGTTGACATAGCTAAAAAAAAAATGTATCCATATTGAGATACTGCAAAACTTACCATTTTCTAAAACAGTATGATTTGACTGAAATCTGCCAATCCTGAAAATAAGAAATAAAATTTCGTAAGGTCTGCCTGCTTTTCAGGCCTCCTCGAAGACCTATTTTGACAATGACACACCTCTTATGCAAAATAGGCCCAAATATGACAGTTTTTTATTAAATATATTCTGTGCTGTACCATTGAGACTTGGCATCTCTATACTCTGTACACATGCATTTACCTCCAGCTTCCAGGAGATGACAAGCCTTATCTTTGAGTCATGAAGTTGTGTGGCAGTATGAATGCCACAATAAGGTAATATTCACTAGTTACGAACGAAATTATTAAAATTAGCCAAGTCAATTTCTTGCAGCTAATAAAAATCTATTTCAGGTAAATGAAAATAGGGATCCAAATATTTAAACCCTTTTATGTAGTATTTATTTAATATCACAACACAATAACTTCCAGAACCACCAAAAAACAGTGAATACCACAGAAGCAGGCTCCTTGCATTGTAGTTAAAAGAAACTTGTGGCGACAAAATTATGAAAGCAGCATCTGATTGTAGAGGTGTTAATTATTGATGACCAAATTATTAGACACAAAATTCATGACAACTATTTTATTTTTATAATTCATATCAGTTTAAGTTTATGTCAATAATTCAGTCTCATCCCAGAATGGATGAAGAAGTATACCTGGATCCAGAAACCTTGCGATATATCATCTCTAACTATCCCATCAGGGATACAGCGTGGGGATAGTTAGAATTGTGTGAGATGTTTAGGCATTATTCACTATGTTATGATGGTATACCTGATGAACAAGATCATCAGTACATATTACTACGTGATGTCAATAAAACCTATTAAGTATTATTTAGTATCAGATTGATGTGTAAACAATAAAGCTATTATTGCGCGGTAATGGCAAGTCGGCAATCGATATTATTATGCTTGTTTAAGATAAACGACACAAAGATATTAGATATTTACCTTCTGACTGTTACTATTTTAACACCTCATTGACATGTCTTTTATCATACAATTTAAAGAGAATAATTAAACGCAATCGTAATAAACATATTTCCAACAACGACAACCATTTTTCTTACGGTATATCAAAAATATTTACCCTTTTTTTTCTCTATGGAATTAATAACTATAAAAGTGACATTGGACATTTAGCGGGAAGAGTGACAAGTGCGGACGCTTGCTTTATATTATTTTCTAAAACTAGTGCATTTATCTTGTTTTATGTGCGGGAGTGGTGGTTTCTTGGACATAAAAGTCGTGTTAACGTGCTATAGTGAAAGACAATGATATATATGCAGTGAAATGCTATTTTCTCTCTTGCCGCGAAACGTCCACTGACAACCTTAGTATAAGAATCACCATTATACTGAGGGCAAGGACCAGGACGGACAATGAGGACATGACATCGACTGAACAGGACTAATTAGAAGATAAGATTGAAGAAATATGATATAAAAAATAGGATTTGGCTAAAAGGTCTTAGAAACCAGGCCATTAAATAATTATTAAAAAAAATAAAAAATAAAAGTGACATTTTTTTTTTATTTATTGGCAACTGGATACAAAGTCCTTAATGCCTAACTTATTAATAAGGTATACATTTTATATTTTTCCTAAGGTGTTAACAATGTATTTATAGATTGGCTTAAAAGTTTATTTAAATCCGATGGCACTTCACTTTCAGAAATGTTTTGAAGTTCAGAAATTAAAACTAGACGTTGGGGGTTATACTTTTGACACTTCAAGACTTCAATATAATATGGTCTAGGTTGGCTAATTCGTTGCAAGTTTCGCACTTTTCGTTGTGTACAATTTTAAGTCTTGCTAGATGAGCTGGTGTTCTACAGTGGCCAAATCTTAATCTGTTGATTGTTGTTATGTAGTTTCGGCAATCTATATCTTTTCTTTTATGGTACCAAGATCTTTGCGGCGGGGTGGACTGTATTGAAGCATACCATTTGCCCTTTTTCTCAGACACAGTTCTCCAGTATGAATGCCACAATAAGGTAATATTCTCTACTAATTTCTGGTTATAATCACTGAATGGTACTTTTACTATATTTGTGCAATCTTCGTCACACTCTTATCGGGCTGACTTGTCTACTGCCTTATTACCAGAGATACCACAGTGTGAAGGTACCCATTTAAATGTAACACATTTACCTCTGTTACCTAACTCTAGCAGAATCTTTTTAATGTTAAACAAAATATAATTGGACCTAAACTTAAGCAAATTACCATCTAAAGCTAATAATGCACTCTTACTATCTGATATTATTAAAAACTTATTTCTATTTACATAAATACATGTAACAAAACACAATAAATTGCATAGCATTCTGCTGTGAATATGCTGCAATGGGCATCTAACTTGAAACAAAAGGATTGTTTCGTCTGGGAGTCATAAAATGCTGATGATACATTATCTGGAGTTTTTGAGCCATCTGTGTATACTCTAAAAATTCTATTTGATTACAAAGTTTTTCCAAATCAATAGAAATTTCATTTTGAATTACTGCTTTATAATCTACAGAGAATAAGTAAGGGGTTGGAAGTTTGTAAGTTTTTGCACATATTTTGAACATCTATGAATATCTTTAATATATCTGGGAGGTGTTCTGCGAGAAGCTCTTGTGTATTAATACCAATATTATTAGTTAAATGTGATGGAAGTTCTTTACATGGTAAAAGCCTATTAATGACAAAGCTGTTGTTAGTAGCCAACAATTTAACACATAGTTTCTGACAAATTTGTAACCGCCTGAGTTTTAATGGTAAAATGCCAGTTTCCGCTTCCATTGCATTAATAGGTGTGGAACACATTGCTCCAGTAATAATTCGTAATGCTTTATTTTGGATTACATCTAGTTTTCGCAAGAGACTGATGTTAGCATTCATATATGCTAATGAGCTATAATCAAAGTGACTTCTGACAATACTCTTGTATAACATTGATAATATGTTTGGGTCTGAACCCCAATGAACACCAGCTAAAGAATGTAAAATATTTAGCCCCTTACTAGCGTTTCCTATGATGTAATTGATATGAGTTTCAAATTTCAGTTGTGGATCTAGGTATATACCAAGAAACTTTTTCTCTTCTAACCAGCTTATGTTACTACCATCATAGGAAACTGTCTGAACATTCTCCAAGTCTATATGCTTTTTGCTAAAAATCATGGCCCCACTTTTATCAACATTGATATTTAAAGACAGACTATTATAGAAATTACTAATTTGGGACATGCCCTTATTTAGATTTTGAACTGCTTTATTTACATCTTTATTTACACAATATACAACTATATCATCAGCAAATAACAAACATTTCACTGAAGGTTCAGTCAAATATTTATTTATTTGAGATGTATATATTCCAAACAACAAAGGAGAAATTGTTGAACCTTGCATTGTACCTTTATAGACTTGTCTAGGTCCATGTAAGATGTTATTATACTTTATATACATAGTTCTATTGTAAAGGAAATTGAAAATCCATTTGCATATTTTTCCAGGTACTCCAGCTTGGCTTAGAATCTGAATAAGGGTTGTGGGATTGACATTATCAAAGACGCCACTGACATCAAGGTAAGCACAGGCAATGTAAGAATGGCTATAGAAAGAATTTTTGATATCTGTTATGAAAGACATGTAGTTTTCTACTGCTCTTTTACCTTTTCTGAAGCCAAATTGTTGTTCCGGTAAGATGTTATATGTTTCACTGCAAAATTCTAATCTTAATTTGAGCATATTTTCAAATAACTTGCCAATGCAGGATGATAATGTTATAGGTCTATATGAGTTACAATCATTTTCAGGTTTGTTTGGCTTTAGAATTGGTACAACACATTGAGTTTTCCATGTATCAGGAATAAACTCATGTTCCCATAACAGATTAAAAATGTTTAAGAGAATATTTTGGGCCTTGGGGTGTAATTCTCTAATTAATTTGTATGGAAACTCATCAAGTCCTGGGGTAGTGTCCTTCCTTGACTTAAGGGCTGTTTTAAATTCACAAATATTAAATGGTTCATTTAAGAAATGTCTTTCAGCATTACCAATAGATTCAAAAATGATATTTAACCTTGATATGTCAATATCTTTTTCAGGAGGTGACAGTGGAGCTAATTTATTTACAAAGGATGGAATCCATTCATCACTTTTGACAGATTTTCTACAACCAGCTCTTTTAAATCTACGGATGTAATTCCAAATCATGCTAACAGGCGTGTATCTATTGAAAGCCTTACACAAAGATCTCCAGCTATCCTTTTTTTTCTGACTTAATAATTTCTTTTTTAATGCATCAACTTTTTTGTATTCTATGTAGTTTTCAAGTGTAGGGTGTGATCTATAGTTTCTTAAGGCTAACCTACTATTATTAACTGCAGTAGCACATTCTCGGTCCCACCAAGGTGCTGGTAATTTCATCTTATATGGAGATTGATTGATGATTTTTGGAATGTATTTTTGTTTAATACTGTTTTATATACTACAGAAAGAGTTATAAGTTTCTAGAGGACATAGAGAATCAATAGTTAAATTATCAAAAGCTTTTTCTGTTTCACAATTGAATTGGGTACAGTTTGCAATTTTATAGTTAAAACGCTCAGAAGGAGCAGCTGTAACATATTTTGGTGCTGAAATTTAAACATCAACCAGTATGGGAAAGTGATAACTACCCATTGGGTCATCATGCACAGTCCAGTTGACATAAAGGAGCTATATTGGGACCTACACATGTTATGTCAATTGATGAAGGAGCATTGCGAATGGTGCCTACAGTAGTTTGAGATCCTCTATTTAAAATGCATAGATCACATTCATCTAATAGGTTGTAAATCTCAACACCTCTAGACTTTGATGAAAGACAGCCAAAAGCGACATGATGAGCATTCAAATCACCTGAAAGTATGATTGGTTTGGACAAGTCATCGATAATGTGTTTCAACTTTCTACATTTGAAACGTCTACCTCTACTATTAGTTGGAGCATAAGCAGATAATAAAGTTATATCGCCAGCATTAGTTTTCAAAGTGATTGCAGCTGTTTGAAGGAAATCATAATAAGGAGTATGAATATTAGAATATTGGAAAGAATTATTGATTAATATGGCCACACACTCATGACCACCAGAACCATTTTGGAGAACGGTATTGTAACCTGATACATTGAATATATTAGATTTGAGCCAAGTTTCATTCAACATGCAAATGTCAATATATTTTTCATGAAGAAAATTTATTAATAAAGCTTTTTTTGTTATTTACACTTTGTATATTAAATTGGGCTATTGATATATATGTTTTTCTATTTTGTCTTTTGTGAAGGAACCTAGAGTCCATAAAGATCAATGCAAGTTGCTTAAGAATAATTCTTATATTTTGGTAGTAGTCACTGTTTCATTACCTTTGGAGTTTGCCAATACAATTAAGGATTTGACTGCATTTAAAAATATTTCATTATTAGCTATTTGTTCTAAAGTGAATGTATTTTCTTTATTTATTAATAATGTGGGAGGAACGGTCTTTGTATTATTTACCTTCTTTTCTAAATTTTTGGCTTTAAAGCTGGGAAATTTTGGTCATCGATCTTACCTACAGCAGAGGCAAATGAACGAGGTTGTTGTGATTGTAATATTTGGTTACGTTTTTCTTCTATTTTCTTCATTTTTATGGGGCAGTCTCTAGAAATGGCTAGGTGACCTCCGCCGCAATTAATACACATTAGAATATCCGAAACACATTCCTTAAAAAGGTGGGCTCCAGAG
This sequence comes from Thumatha senex, assembly GCA_948477245.1. Lineage (NCBI taxonomy): Eukaryota > Metazoa > Arthropoda > Insecta > Lepidoptera > Erebidae > Thumatha > Thumatha senex. The sequence goes on from OX419743.1 coordinate 11,827,571, forward strand.
CATGTTGAACATATTTGAGTGCCACGGCACACTTTAGCAGAGTGATTAAACTTGAAACATTTGTAGCATTGTATGAGTGGTGGAATGTAGGTGTGTACTTGATATCTGAATAAATGTAGGAATGCTGTTTTGGGTAAGGTGATAGCAACAGTAGTTAATGGTATTAGCTGCCCATTGGCATCTTTTTACTGAGATTACGTCCGCATCGCATGTTATATTCTTGTAGATCTCTTCATTAGATATGTCGATGGGTACAAATTTGATTACACCAACCTTTTCCACAAGGTGAGCTGGTATGAAAGCGCGAAGCTTATGTTTATTTAAAAAGCTATCTTGTTTGAGAAAGCTATTAGCTGCTGCGGCCTTCTGAAAGGTTACTCTCCAATTTTATATGGATTGACACGATATACACTGGTACCTAATACCTTTAATATTCTCTACGAAAAGTTGAGTGAGTTTTATTGGGTTTCTATTTCCAATTTTTTCTTTCTCTTTGGATTCAATATAGACGGTGTAGTCAACTGCACTTTTTTCTAGGAAAAGTCGGGTGAAATATATTTTATACTTAGCTTCGTCGCTAGTAGAGGTTTTTCCTCGCTTCCGTTTTCGGTCGCTGGGCGTACCCCATTTTTACAAATGGGGTACGCCCGCTCTATTTTTCTATAATATGTGTTTGTAATGCAAAATTAAACACAAAATAATTTTATTTTATACGAGAATCAAAAAGCGCGCCTTAGGATTGACTTCCCGCCAAAAAGTAAAAAAAAAACTGACATTACTTCTACAGTGCTGCCTGTCGTAGGCCATTTTACTAAGTCTTAAGTGCTAAAACGCACTGCCTTGCGTTTGTCTATCGCGTAATCTGTTCAGTATAGAATCTAATAGAAGTGCGGGAACTGCGATGGAATAAACGCATGGAGATTGGCCTTACTAGTGTGCGGTAGATAAACACTTGCGGCCACCACAAGGCAGTGAACGCAAGGGCAAAGAATGTTGCAGATAGATAAAAAACGGGTATTTTATCCATTACCCGGACTCCGAAACTGAACTGAATAGAAAATATCAGAAGGATTGGCCTTCTGATTTTGTCACGTCAGGAGAAATCTATGGGGGTGTTCACAGATTCATCAACAATCAAACTTTGAAGGCTGCCTCTACTATCTTTTAACACTTTTTTAAGATATCGCTATAGTCCCCAAAAATGTTATGACAGGTAACTTTTAAACTATCACACCATAGTAAAAGTCAACGTATAGTAAAAGGAGTAAAGTAAAAGATTAGGTATATAAATTGGGCCTATCTCAAAAGCCATTTTTCTTTTTTTTTAATTTAAAGTTATTTTGCGAATATAAATTAACCAAAACCGATTTAAAATTTATACAAATCAACCAATCAATCAAATCAGTCTGTAGCAGTCTAAGAATCAAATATTTCACATAAATACCATATATATTCAATAGAAGGGGTAGGCAGAGGCATATTATAGGTACAGCCACATTTCACCGTATGCATATTTACCCCACGTAACAGGTGGTGAGTCCATGTTGACTGCCGTGTTGAAATGGAACTCATTGTTGCTGAACTCCAACACATTGTTTCTGTTCCAATCCATGATTAAATATTAGCACGCTACACACTCTGTAGATGCCACGAACTTTGAAAATGGCTACCTGCGTCCGTTACTTTCGCAACGGTGTACGCAACTGGTTGCACGAATGTCAAGAAGACTGACTTTGATGTGCGTCAAAAAACCGACATCATTTGGAAAACCGAATGCAGCTAAAACTTAGCACAATCATTTGCAAATGTCGTCTTACACTTGTGGGTGCGCGTATTCGCGCGAATGTTGATGACCAAGGTTATAACAATCACTTACCTCATCCACAGTTCATGAGTTATAATCCATCCGATCATTGATTAATGACTAGAGCGCCGCCGTATTTGGTTCCTAGGTCCTCATTATAGTGTGGCGATTTGTTCATCTAAAATCGACTAAAGTACTTGTACTTATTTTGTATATCTGTGGCATCACGAGTGACACAAATGAACAGTGAACACGTCAAACAAAAATAGGATTTGTGTTTTATAGTAGAAACGAAACGATGTTTTGAAAATGTATTTATTAACATTCTTGCGATTTTGGTGTGCTTAGAAAATTTGTTTGACTTTACAGGAAAATTATAGTCCTTCGGCAAACACCATCATAATAAGATGAAGGCTTTACTAGCAACTGTGATAAGTCTTGCCCTAACAACTGTGGTTATCGGCAATGCATATTACCAAAAGAAACAGTTTTATCCTTCTATAGTTTATCTAACAAATTCAAATCCTAGTATGGCTGTAAGTACACTGTATAAACACCATGATTGACCATCTAGTATCATAATATACGCTATTGACTAGTGTTGTTATGTTGCTCAATAATATTTCTTTGAAGACATGAAATATGTTTCATAATATTTCGTCTCAGCAGGGTCAGATAAATAACAACACGTCTATTTACAGGTGATGTATTTGCAAGCTTTTATACTTGTTTTACTGGTCGGAAAATTATTGAGGAAAATATTTTTTGGTCGACTACGTCCAGCGGAATTTGAGGTAAATTCATAAAACATGTATGCAATTGTAATTGCAATGCTATTACTGTAATTACTGTATAATAATTATTATTTTTTAGCACCTGATTGAGAGGTCATGGTATGCTATAACGGAGACATGTTTGGCCTTCACTGTCTTCAGAGATGATTTCAATCCAAAATTTATTGCATTGTTTACTCTCCTGTTGTTTCTCAAAGCGTTCCATTGGCTCGCTGAAGACAGAGTTGACTATGTAAGTAACTAAAAATAATTAAACACAATGAAATTTACAGAAAATTGAGTACCTGCTATAGTTGTATGTTATGCCAACTGCAAAGATTCATTAAGACACTCTATGTTGCAATTATTAAAAATATTTCAATAAGTTCATCTAAATACTATAAAAACTGGTGAAATTAAATATGCTTCTGCTACCCCTTTAAGGAAAACATTGTCTGAATTGAGTGGTATGCACTAATGAATTTATTATGCTTGTTATCTACTCCATGATTATCAATTACAAATGTAAATTGTACAAGGTAAACCTGACTGTTGAACCATTAATCTTAATGTAACAAACCTTGGTATCAAATTGCAAAACTTTATTACAACACATTCTATGCAATGTCTGCTTCAATTTTTGAATGAACGCTATTATCTGCAATAATAAATAAGTAGAAAATAATCTACATTCTTAATTTAAGGATTACATTACTTGGCAGAATAATATTGGTTGCAGAATAATAGTGTTGGGCAAATTTTTATACAATTAATGATTTAAGATTATAATTACATTGAGTATTCTTCAATCATCAGTATGTAAAGTAACACAAGCAATTAATGAAGAACTTAGCATGGCACTCGCTTAAACCACCACTTACGCTTCCAAATTTATGAGTGACATATTGTTACAGATGGAGAGAAGTCCAGTAATAGGATTGCTGTTTCATGTCAGAATTTTAACTCTGATGCTACTCCTTGCCAATTGTGACTTTTTCTTCATCCACCATGCATATCAGTTCACTGCATCTAAGGGGCCCTCAGTACAACTAGTGTTTGGATTTGAATACAGCATATTGATAATAATGATTGTTAATATATTAATCAAGGTAAGCTTTGGTTGTTTAATAGTATTGTAGCTACTGCGTTTTTCATTAACTGAATTATTCTTGAACAATATAAAATATATCCTTTATTCAATGTATCAATCTATCTCAGTCCACTACTGGACATAGGCCTCTCACAATTATTCTTATACTAGATGAACCGCCTGGCTTCGCTGTATATTAATTTTACAATAATGTGAAATTAATAAACAATTAATGAATATTTTCCGAATTAGTTGACTACTTCTCCGCTCTCCAGTACCTACGCTCAGTCGACCCGGCCGATTTATCGTAACACGAAATTAATTTCTTTGTGCATTATTTTGATATTGCCATATCTCCTAAGATATTCATTTAATTTACAAGGAACGAAATAATCTTCATGATATGCTGAAGCCAACTAACATATAAAAAATGAAAGGATTAATAACGTATTTGTGTGAATACCCTTCAAATTACCGCTTTATTATTGCTGGTGTTTTTTTAAGTATTAAATTGAATATAGTATGTTATCCTTAAAAGATAGACATATACCGTCGCGGACTTTTTTGTAAACCTATATAAGATACGAAATTCCACCATACATTATTTTGTTATATCTCGAAGGGTTGGGGCAGTGTTTCCTTGAAAGCTCCCAGAAGGCTTATTTTTTTTTCGACTCCGCCAACAAATATCGTTATAATTTAGTTTATGTATACAAAAACGTAACAAATTATACATAAAAACCTTTCTTATGAATCACTCTATAAAAAAAAACCGCATCAAAATTCGTTGCAGTGTTTTAAAGATCTAAGCATACATAGGGTCATACAGCGGGAAAGATTATTCGCCATAGGTGATTGGCCTTGATGTTACATGGTTTTCTTTTGAGATTACCTTCTGTTCTCTTTGACTTAATTCATTATTCAAGTGCTCCTCTTGCGGTGAGGCAGGCTTGGTTCCATCACACCCCTTTCCACCCAACGTATGTCGGCTCTGCAGTAATATTTATTTCTTATCTTGCTTATTCATAATACTACGTACTTTCAGTGAATGGTACGGTCAAACAAGCTCCACCTCCTTGCTCCCGAAAACTTTAGCCACTGATGTTAGATAGCCAATGATAGCCTTCTGTGAAATAATACTTTCAATCCGCATCTATCTGTAGAAGGTCATTGTGTAATAAAGTTTCTTATAATTTTTTCTAGTACGTTCTTCACGCGATAGACTCACGATGGGAAGCTCCATGGGAGAGCAAAGCTGCAGTTCTCCTCTACACAGAACTAGCTATAAACTTCCTGAAAGTGCTACTGTACATTGGCTTTGTAGCAGTCATGGTCAGAATCTATACTCTGCCTCTGTTTGCTTTCCGACCAATGTATGAAACTATGAGGTGAGTCCTTGAGTGTAGCTACCAATAAATAACAATTAAACACCTTCTATAATAATATCCCATATTACGAAATACAATTCGAAAACGAATAATAATTCGTGCAGTATATCAAAATGTAAATTTTATCAATCATGAATAGAATTTATACATTATTGACATTCATAGTTAAATGCGGTCAAAAATCAGAAAACGAGGGTTAAGCCGCGTCGTCGATCGAAGCGACGGGTGAGAGCGACAGCGACAGCGGTTTTGTGTCTTGGAGTGACCAAGCTGGACTGAAACCGCTCCCGTTGCCGTCGAAGTCGTTTCCATCTGAATACATTTTGCGTGAAACTGCTGTCGCTATCGTTCCCACTTACCGCTTTGGTCCGGGATGTGGCATCTGAGCAAGAACTATGTCCCCATTGCCAGACTTATTTACATAAATCAAACATAAGTGTGCTCATTGGGTAAGCTAGCGCCCAGAGATCTTAGCGGCAGGGTTTCTTTACGTCTTAAAAATTATCTTTTAAATACGTAGGAGTTTCAAGAAGGCATACAATGATGTGGTGTTGTCACGTCGCGCTATTCGCAATATGAACACGCTGTATCCGGATGCGACGCCCGCAGAACTGGCCGCAGCCGACAACGAGTGTATCATCTGTCGCGAGGAGATGCATACTGGTGAGTTATTTATTTAATTTATTTAACAGTTTAGTACACACATATACATTACAATAAAACTTAAATAGGAAAATTTATCTCATACACAGCTTAAGAAGATTATTTATTACGATTATTACTTATTTATTCAGCTTACGAAGAGAGCAGCAGAGTGCGTGAGAGAGAGAGAGAGAGAGTTGTAAAGGATGGGATATGGGATGCTTGACTTGTTGCTGTGAAAATATTAACGTAAAATAATGAATATGGTTACAAAACCTTTCATATAGTTCAAGGAATAAAAAACCAAGCACTCCGGGAGTGCCGACAGAAGTGAAAACTCAATTTATTAATAATTTATTTATCTAGTCGCGTTGGTACATGCATATATGCACACACTATAGCTGCGTATCGTAACGGGGAGTAGCGAGTCCAAATTTATCTCATCTAAAAAATTGCGTACCGCGCTAAAAGAAGTTTTTCCTTCAAAAATTGACCGGGATCGACGTAAAGATGATGATGATGAAAAATAAATCTACACTGAAAGAGTCCTAATTGATTACACAGCATTATTTAATAAGACCTGTAGATGACCGGAATCAACGTTAGATGATGATGATGATTATGGTAGCGAGTCCAGAGATTTTATCTCATCTAAAAATATGCGTACCGCGCTAAAAGAAGTTTTTCCTTCAAAAATTGACCGGGATCGACGTAAAGATGATGATGATAAAAAATAATTCTACACTGAAAGAGTCCTAATTGATTACACAGCATTATTTAATAAGACCCGTAGATGACCGGAATCAACGTTTGATGATGATGATGATTATGGTCGCGAGTCCAGAGATTTTATCTCATCTAAAAATATGCGTACCGCGCTAAAAGAAGTTTTTCCTTCAAAAATTGACCGGGATCGACGTAAAGATGATGATGATAAAAAATAATTCTACACTGAAAGAGTCCTAATTGATTACACAGCATTATTTAATAAGACCTGTAGATGACCGGAATCAACGTTAGATGATGATGATGATTATGGTCGCGAGTCCAGAGATTTTATCTCATCTAAAAATATGCGTACCGCGCTAAAAGAAGTTTTTCCTTCAAAAATTGACCGGGATCGACGTAAAGATGATGATGATAAAAAATAATTCTACACTGAAAGAGTCCTAATTGATTACACAGCATTATTTAATAAGACCTGTAGATGACCGGAATCAACGTTTGATGATGATGATGATTATGGTCGCGAGTCCAGAGATTTTATCTCATCTAAAAATATGCGTACCGCGCTAAAAGAAGTTTTTCCTTCAAAAATTGACCGGGATCGACGTAAAGATGATGATGATAAAAAATAATTCTACACTGAAAGAGTCCTAATTGATTACACAGCATTATTTAATAAGACCTGTAGATGACCGGAATCAACGTTAGATGATGATGATGATTATGGTAGCGAGTCCAGAGATTTTATCTCATCTAAAAATATGCGTACCGCGCTAAAAGAAGTTTTTCCTTCAAAAATTGACCGGGATCGACGTAAAGATGATGATGATAAAAAATAATTCTACACTGAAAGAGTCCTAATTGATTACACAGCATTATTTAATAAGACCCGTAGATGACCGGAATCAACGTTTGATGATGATGATGATTATGGTCGCGAGTCCAGAGATTTTATCTCATCTAAAAATATGCGTACCGCGCTAAAAGAAGTTTTTCCTTCAAAAATTGACCGGGATCGACGTAAAGATGATGATGATAAAAAATAATTCTACACTGAAAGAGTCCTAATTGATTACACAGCATTATTTAATAAGACCTGTAGATGACCGGAATCAACGTTAGATGATGATGATGATTATGGTCGCGAGTCCAGAGATTTTATCTCATCTAAAAATATGCGTACCGCGCTGAAAGAAGTTTTTCCTTCAAAAATTGACCGGGATCGACGTAAAGATGATGATGATAAATTATCTCATCTAAAAATATGCGTAACGCGCTAAAAGAAGTTTTTCCTTCAAAAATTGACCGGGATCGACGTAAAGATGATGATGATAAAAAAATTTGCGTACCGCGCTAAAAGAAGTTTTTCCTTTAAAAATTGACCGGGATCGACGTAAAGATGATGATGATGTCTTACGCTTTTTCGTCTTACGCTTTTTCGATCAGGACACGTGACCTGACGCGAGTTTAAGATTTTATACCCATTACAGAAAGTGCTCAACGCCGCTAAAGAAGTTTTCACTTCAAAAAAAAAACTCAAATTGGTCCAGCCGTCTTCTAGTATTGCAACATATTTTACGATTCATTTTTATTTATATAGAAAATTAAATTCATTATACTTCAAAACTACAATATCAAATTACCAACACAGGTTACACAGGACACAATTGTGTCGTATTTTTAAATATGTACATATTTATATTTAACTAGGTGACTTCCCTCGGCTTCGCCCGTGACATACTTCGGACTCCCGTCGCACTTATTTAATCCCATCGCTTATAAATTCTACAAAAATGCATAAAAATTTGCCCGATTTGTTAACATTTATGACAACTGCTACGCTCTCCAGGGAAGTAGCGTGTTGATAAATAGCCTATAGCCTTCCTCGATAAATGAGCTATCTAACACATTTTTTTTTTAAATCCGATTCTCCGACTGTTGTTCCTGAGAATAGTGCGTTCAACCAAACAAACAAACCCTTCAGCTTTATAATATTTGTATAGATACCTAGCTTGACACAGTTAACTGGACCAATGGTCGCGATCGACCAGTCAGTCGGTGGCATTCTACCAGTTGGACATCCCTGATCGCTAAATACCATCAACGAAATTTCGAAATTCATATTTAGATTTATCTATTATTATTATTAGAGTATTTTAATACAAGTTCAATGAAACTCCGACACAAGTGGCTCGCTGTGATCGAACGTGGTAGGGTGCTCTATAATTTTATAACAGATACATAATATTAAAGTGTCTGTGTGTAATTCCAAATTAGCAGCTTTTCATAAATGTATAATTATGACATATAAGTATACACAGTACTTCATTAATATCTTTTTTTAGTCTGTCTGAAATGAAGTGCTAGTGGCCCCGCTGACTCAGTGTTCTGTAAACGATTCCTGCGTTAAGCAACTTTCGCTAAGGCTGATGATGGGTGACCACTTTGTGGTATTTACATTTGCGAGCGTCTCCGTGCTCCGGTATGCACGTTAAGCCGATCAAAAGTTAAGCCGATGGTCCTCCGTTTGTCTATTTAAATACGACAATGGGCTCACCACCTATTACGTGTGACAGGAACATACATGGTGAAAAGTGGGCGTATAATATGCTTCTGCCACCTCTTCGGGGATAAGGTGTTATTAATACCTGTCCGTTTGTTCGGCTAATCTCTGGAAAGGCTGGATAGATATTAACGAGAATTTCACTGGCAGATAGATGATGGTCTAAGAAGTAAATTGACTACATTTTATGCCCGCATTCCCACGGGAACGGACACTACGCGGGTGAAACCGCAGTGCGTCCGCTAGACCGTAACATAATATAATTTTATGTAAAGTTATGTATTACGTGGGTTTGTGTTAGTGGAGTTGTCATTGAATTGTTTATTACGAAACATTAGTTATTAACATTCATGAGTTATTAACGTCAAGTGTAATTTTCGACCTCCAATATCAAAACCAAAAAGAACGAACCATTAAATGGTTTGAGTCTCGACTCAACCTACGCCCTTATGGTAAGAAGCATGAGTGTACCTATGTGTTAAATTTTGATCTTATACCTAGTTCGATATGCATATTTCATATTTATTTATTTATTTAAATGCAGGTGCTTGATGTGCTTACAGCATAGCCAAGTCGCACATCAAGCCATTACAGTTTTGTTATTCTATTTTATAATAGTTCTTCTTTCTTTAAAAGCAAAAGAAGTGCTATTTTTTAATTGCGCCGATATCTCTTTTTGCTGTGATACAATGTTGATGATTTAATACACGCTTACTTTCTATACCACTGAGTGCACAAGCATACTTCACCAGATATGGTTCTTCAGATGAAAAATGGTCACTATGTCTATGAACTTATATAACACCGAGGTTTTACGCGCACATTACCGATCTCAGAATATATTTCTTGATGAAATATGTGTAATAGCTATATACACATTGACGTCATAACATTGGTTAATGGTCTCACTATCGCGAATGCTATGTACGATCAAGCGCAATGGATATGTGCCGTGTAGCCTATTTCCCATTCGAGTCTGCATATACCTATCATTCTAAGGAAATAGAGTTTATCGACTACCAACAAATAAGAAAATCAAGGTATTTAAAAGTTAAATAGGCTATTTATTAGTATGTTACTGTCCAAGGGAGTGGTAGTATGTGTATAATAAACAATGTTAACAAATCGGACAGATTACCATACAATATTGTAAATATATGTGGGATAAACAAGGGGTTCATAGTATGTCACAGGCATAGCCGTTGGCTACAGGTAGTTTGTTATAAAAAAAAAAGCTGTGTAACTGTACCAATGAGTTGTGCATAGATTAAGGTTAGATGACGCGCCGTGATAATGTTTCCTAATATTACTTCTTATTAACATATATATATATATATAATTCAAATATACCATTTAACAGGAGCGAAAAAATTGCCATGCAATCACATATTCCACGCAGCGTGCTTAAGGCTCTGGTTCCAACGACAACAAACTTGCCCCACTTGTCGGCTGAACGTTCTTCGTGCTCCTGCGCCGGATACTACACCACCCGGACCTGCCCCAGTGGTACCGCCACATGCACCAATACGACCCCCGCATATGCCGTATTTGCCCCAAATGCCGCAAATGCCTCAAATGCCGCAAATGCCTCAAATGCCGCAAGCTGCGAACGCTACGACAGTGCCGCCCCCTACGGCAGGGCAAGTTCCACCGCCACCCTTCCCGAATATGCCGCCGCCACGTGAGTATTTGTGCTAGATTTTGCTAAAGAATCTTATTGTGTAGTATTTACAATTACAATCTACCTTTGTAGTAATAACTATCTTCACGCTGTATCCCTGACGGGGTAGTAAGAGAGGAAAGATTTTGCAATACATGCATGCTTCTTTCGCTTCCTGTAGATTCATTGATCGCTTCATACATGCACGTCTGGGTATCCAAGTACTTTTGACTTTTCCGATTTTGAGCAATCTGCTCACTTGGTCTTTATATGTAAGTCTCGGCCTACTCCTTCTACCCTCTACTTTCGTACAATATATATTCTTCGTCAATTGTTCCTTATTCATTCGTTGGTAATAAGTAGTGAGTAAGCGGGTAGTTGTTGAACTTATTGACATCTTATTACTTAAAATACTGCCTATTATAAATAATAATATTAAATTCAACAATAGAAATGCACCACGTGGTTAAACTTGGTAAGAAACATAACAAACCCATGAATTACAGTGTGAATAAGTTTAGAATGCTGTGAAACATCAGAAAATAATAACTTTGAGTACAATGATATTGATACAGAAAAGGGTAGATGTAGCATTTAGCATGCCAGAACTGTTACAGTGAAATGTGTAGAAAAATAGAGATATAACTATCTCTTTCGTCTTGTGTGCCTTAACCTATCCTGTGTAAAATTTATCATTGTCCCAGCCTTATGTATAACTGATTTCACCATATATAAATACTCCTTGCACTTATGAATGGCACAGGTGTAATTTCCCTTTGTACTCTTTCTTTTTCTCACCTATTACGTGGGACAGGAATCCACACGGTGAAAAGTGGGCATATAATATGCCTCTGCCACCCCTTCGGGGATAAGGCGTGATGGATATTTATTTTATTTATTTTATTTACTCTTTGTACCGATTAAAAGCGAAGTTTTAAGCCTGTAAGTTAATATCTGATATAGTAACGTTCCAAACATAATTCATGCTGGACAAAATAAGTAAATGTAAAAAATAAATCTACAATTTAAATGATAAATTTGTTCATATGCCTAAATTGTACTACAAATACGACCGTAGATATTTTCTAACAAAAAATAACCCGTAACGTTTAACAGCAATGATGGCGTGGGGAATCCTTCCGCCGCCTCCACCACGGCCTGCCACGCTAGTCAACCTCACTACTGAAGAGCTTCAGCGCATGGAAGGCCACGAGCGCAGAAATATTGAAGCTCGCCTACAGGTATTTATTTTCGCCAGCACCATAGAAATGTAATTAGGCCAACATCATAGAAATATATTTGGGCCAACATTATAGAAATAAAATTGGACCATCACCATAAAAATGTAATTGGACCATCACCATAGAAATGTAATTGGACCATCACCATAGAAATGTAACTTGGCCAGCACCATTGAAATATAATTGGGCCAGCACCATAGAAATGTAATTAGGCCAGTACCATTGTAATGTAATTGGGCCAACATCATATAATTGTAATTGGGTCAACATTATAGTCAAAATCAAATCTTACAACCCCTGGTTTATCCCATGGGTGTCGTAAAAAACGACCACTTTCACGCAAGTACCCATTGCATTAAAAAATTGAAATAAAACCTTGTACCCAAACATTTGGCCAGTGTGGTAAGGTCAAAAATACCTCCTGAAAATGATTTCTTTTTATTCTTGAAGGAGAGCGTCAATTATCTATTGAATATCATCATTAACTGAGCGTCATTCCTGGTTGAGTCTGCCACGATTGTACTTCTTTTGCCCTTCAGTATCCCTGATTGTGTAATCTTCAACCTTCAAGAAAACCAAAGCATGACATTGGATTCAAGATTTTTTTTTATATACCACTGAGGTGGCAGACAAGCATACGGTCCACCTGATGGAAAGTGGTCGCCATAGCCTATGGACGTTTGCAACACCAGAGGTGCAGCACTCGCGCTGCCGACCCTTTAAAAACCTTCTAAGACCCCTTTTGAAGAACCCCATACTGTAGACGTATTATTAATTATTATTATTTACAGTTGCTGCGTGAAATCCAAACGATGCTGGACGCGTCTGTCATTCTAATGCAGCAATACTCTTCTGTGGTGGCCAACTTACCTCAGAACAGCGCAACTATTTCTACGCAGACAGAAAAGTGAGTGAATAAATTAATATTAATACTTACGAGACAGTTTATACATTCAAGCGGTCGTGGCATCTGCTAACTCAGAGTTCTGTAAACGATAACTGCATTAAGCAAGCTTCGCTATGGCTGGTCCTCGGATGGGTGACCACTTGTGGAATTTTTATTCACGGGTGTTTCTGTGCCTCTGAAGGCATGTTAAGATTTTGGTTTCGTTTGCCAGTAACATGGCAGACATTAAGTCAAGTTAAAGGCCTTGCTGGAAAATTTTTAACAGAAGCTCGCTACAACCTATGCTTGACCATTACAACACGGCAATGGGCTCACCATCTGTTACGTGGGACAAAATACTTACAGTGAAATGGGAGTCTTAAATATCTCTGCCAGCCCTTCGGGGATAAAGCGTGCTAAACATAAACAAAGAAACATCTAGTTCAAATTAAGATATGAGATCTAGACAACAATTCATTAAGCCAATTTTTTTCTATACAGTCAAACAGAAGAGGCTCCAAAACAATCAGCGGAGGCCCCGGTGAAGTCAGACCCCGATGTGGTACCTACCACGTCAGGTTACAAGCCACCGTCTCCTGTACCCTCTACCAGTAAAAGTATCGCACCTCCGGTTCCAGAGGCTAGTAGCTTGCAGACTCCACAGGCTGATACTACTGTAGATTCCAATAGGTGAGTTCTTCAATATACATTTTCAGATAATTATTCTCTCAAGTTATCAGCAGTTTTTAAAAAATTGCAAGCATTCTCTCTCTTCATATGAGTATTTCCAGGTGCTTCCAAACTCTACCTGGATTATAAGCCTGGGGTCTACTTTTATTTGGTTGCGAGGTGCAACTATCAATTGGCTTTTGATTTTCTCCATTGTTTGGCCCGACTGCCGTCTGATCTCCCAACCTAGTCAGCAGGTGCACCGCTATCAGATGAGACCTTTACACATCTTTTTTTTGCTCGATGTCTGAAGCAATTTGTCAAATTATTCAAAGGTATGCCCGTATTTCACGATTGTGTATTACCAAACTATTCCATCCTCATCCATTTTCAATTTATTACATCTACTAGTAGACGCCCGCGGCTCAGCACGCGTTGTGAAGTTGTCCCGTTCCCGTTTCCCACAGGAACTTGTTCCCGGTATAAAAAGTAGCCTATGTGTTATTCTGGAGCGAAGTGGGCGGCAACACATGCGGTCGGATCGTTCGCTCGGCGGTGCCGGCGTCCCTGACAAGAAAAAAAGAAATGGTTATTCTGATGTATATTATTGTAGTTTCATCAAAATCCATTCAGTAGATTGATGAAAGAGTAACAAACATCCATTCTTACAAACTTTCGCGTTTAAATATTAGTAAGATGTACATATCATATACGTAATTTCGCCCACGACTACCTTGAACAAAATAATATCTCTTTCACAAATAATAATAAATATAAAAAAAATGTCAGGTTCAAAAATGTATTTATTTTTTAATTTTCTCCAATGTGTGCATAGACACAATTCATTTGCATGCAATTTAATTACAATATAGATAAAAAATTGATGTGTTGTTACAGAGACAAGACTGACGCCGACGCCGATGAACTGAGAAGACGTCGGCTGCAAAAATTCGCGATGGACAAATGAGCTTGTTGAATATCTTATTGTTTCGATTTCCTTCAATGTGTACTATTATTTAATGTACAAAGTGTTTCGGTATGTGTAAGCATTATCTATTCTTATCTGAAATAAATGTATTTATGTTCTTGTAAATATAATGGGATATACACATGAATACATTATAACTATATTTCAATTTAGAATAATAACTTCCGTAAGTGTTTCGTAACTACTAAATAATTAAACGGCTGTACTCACTACTAAGGTAGGCAGATAGGCATAACATTGCATGACTGAAAGTGGATTTGTAACCTATACACGTTTGCAACCCTTTTTGTTTGTTTATACCACATAGGTGGCAGAAAAGCATATGACCCACCTGATGGAAAGTGGTCACCGTAACCTATGGACGTTTAACGGCTGTGGCTACATGCTGTGTACCGGGACCAATGGCTTAACATGCCTACCAAAGCATGGTAACGTCCTTAATGGAAGTACCACAAGCGTCGCCCATCTCAGAACTGACTGGTTTGAATAGAAAAATCACTTCTCTAAGAGTAGATTTTCCCATGGTTCGTAATGTCACATTAAATGTCATTGGGAGAGGTGAATTTGTTCTCCACTATCTATTGGTTGCTAGGGACAATTGTTATTTGGAGTTTTCCGCAGAGACCATCATATCACCCTCCAAGCTCGTTAGGGTACCTGTACCTATTATGGTAATATTGTTATGTACGGTTTGAATAAAAGAGTGTATAATTGATGCCTGTACAAGTTTAAGTGTATGCAAGTTTTGTCCTGCGTCATAATATTAGATACATAAGAATTCTTTGCTGCGTTCGGTAGTATATAATCTTACAACACTGCACCTATTTTTTCATTATTTAGAATTCCAAGCATGGAATTGAACTGTACTTTTTACTGCGCACTCCGACGCACACATTTTCTGTCGCTTACAATATTTTAAACGTCTTTTTAAAAACCTGCATAGCGGTGATGTTTCCTCCGCAGTTTGAATTTAAATTTATATAATTCTGTTAAACTCATTTATTTGAAATTCGTGCAATGTCTATTTTTCTTTAAGTTAAATAATTTATTTACTTTCGTTTATGCCTTTATGCTTCTTTCAGCATTGAATTTTAATAAATAATTTTAGTTTCACTGCGATTTATTTTGAATTTTTTTTGCACTTTACAATCTTTTAAGAAGTTGTAAATGCCGACCGCATTCTTGTATTTATGTCGGTAGTGACCAACACTATTTTCGAAACACAGTTGCGGAATGCAGTCTCACAACTGGAGAAAAGGTCCATAATACACGCTCATGTTCCAATTATTCCCCAGAACAGAGGCACCGATTTTGACGTTTACAATTTTTTTATTGCCATGCATACGAATTAGTTCCTACAGGCTAGGTTAGCTACAATTAAGTTGAATGATCAGTTTTCAGAGGTTTTCAGCTGCTTTCAATAAAAACAAAGATCCAGTGTGCCTAGTACAAGTTTTAGCGGGCGCCTATCGCGACTTATAGTTTAGTGATATTGTATGTAGGTACATATAGGTACAGGTAGATGGCGGTACATATAAAACAGTCCGCGTGATGAACTTGTCGTCGTGATAAATAGTAGTCCATGGCCTATTCTGATGTATAAGCTATATTACTAAACAGTGCCAATACAATCCATGAAGTAGTTATTGTATGAAAGTGTATAGAACATCCAGCCACATCCATACAAACTCTCACATTTATAATATTAGTAGGATGATTTCTCAAAGTGACCCTTCTGTACTATTTTTTCTTATGGTTTCTTTATTTAATAAGGTTCTTATATATTATGGTTATAGACCATTCTGTACTATTTAAAGTAGGAACACTTTACCGAAACTATAGCAATAGTACAGAATGGTCTGAATAATAAAACATTGAATCATTAATAATAATTTAATAGACTACACCATATCTTGACGGCTAACAGTTATAGAATGCGTTTATATACCCATACACTTTGTTATTATAGTTCTCTAATACAGGCGTTCCACCAAAGTAACAGCTAGATTCGTAGAGTTGAAGATTGTTTTTGCAGTACCACACATTCTTGGTGCCTTCTGTTCCATCCAAGTTTAGGGTATTGAGCTCTAAGACTCCAAAATGGAACTTCTTACTGTCGGTTTGGATGCAATTAATGTATACAGGCTCTGGTAGATCTTTTACATCCTCCTGGAACAATAGTGTGAAAGTCTCTTATGATGACAGTTACTTTTTCTACTAAAGTGGCAGATAAGCATATGGTCCACCTGATCGAAAATCCCAAGCCGAAAGACATTTGCATCATCAGGGGTTTTATAACCACGCTGCCAAAAACCTATTGCCATGCTGCAAGGAATGTGGCTGCTTAAAAGGTCAATTAGACTTAGTAACTACGGCTCGCTGGGAACCGAAACCAACGACTTTACATGCCAAAATTTCAGGATCATCTATGCCTAAGGTACCGCAGTGTACAACCAGAACACACACACAGCAATCAAATAATCCATTTTGAGGGGGATATTATTGATTTTTGCTCTATTCCGTCACTATATTAGCAAGATAATAAGTATCAGAAAGTGAAAATATTGATCAGGGATCATTCCAGCAGTTAAAAATATATCAACAAATTCTTACCCCATGCAGCTGTTTGGCGTAAGCACTGGCCACAGCAAACGCATGTGTGAGTGATCTGCCAAGTATTTGTTGTTCAGTCACAGGAGTCTCATAGATGTTGTTTACCTCAGTATGATTAAAATGGAGCCAGGTAGTATGTGGATGTCTGACACTCACAGCAGAATTGATGGCTGAAATGATCAAATGTCATTATTTTGTTATCTTGGAAAGTGTCGGAAGACTTTCTCTCACCGGAGACTGGCATTAGGTCCTCTTAAATTAGTGTAACTTTTGGGGGAACATATGCCTTCTGACGTCCTAAGGCTGTTATATACATCTAAGCCGCTGTTCTTGCCCGCCGGGTTAGTGCCGATGGGCAAGGGATAAGTGTGTAGACAACTTTAACTTGTACAACAGTCTATCTTGAGTTTTTACATCTTTATCTATACTAATATTATAAAGCTGAAGAGTTTGTTTAGTTAAACGCGCTAATCTCAGGAACTACTGGATGGATTTGGATAATTCTTTTTTTGTGTTAGAGGCTATATATCATCACGCTACTAACCTGGAGAGCGGAGCAGTAGTCATGAATGTCGACAAATTGGACCAATTTTTGTGCATTATAGTAGAATTTATAAGTGACGTGATTTAATTGATGTGACGGGAGTTCGTTCGTTGTATGTAACATAAAAACTAAAAGATGATGTACAAAGTCGAGCTTAACTCGGCATGAGCCGCAAACAGCTTATCTTAATAATATTATAAATGCGAAAGTTTGTATGGATGTTTGTTACTCTTTCACGTAAAAACTACTGAATAGATTTTAATGAAATTTTACAATAATATAGCTTATACATCAGAATAACATATAGAAACTAACTAACTAACTATCTTCACGCTGTATCCCTGACGGGGTAGTCAGAGAGGACAGATCGCCAGGCTTCGCTATCCATGCATACTTCTTTCGCTTCTTCGAGATTCATCAATCGCTTCATACACGCACGTCTGGGTATCCGAGTACTTTTGACCTTTCCGTTTTTGAGCAATCTGCTCACGTGGTCTTCATATGTAAGTCTCGGCCTACCCTGACTCCTTCTACCCTCTACTTTTGAACAATATATATTCTTCGTCAATCGTTCCTCACTCATTCGTTGAACGTGTCCAAACCAACGGAGCACGCCCTTTCATTCAAACCTGCCATATTGCGTATCACTTCGTTACGTATTCGGTCGGCCAAGGTAACGCCGCACAATTTTCGAAGTGATAGCATCTCCACAGCATTCAATTTACTTTCATGCATCTGCTGACATACCCAGGTTTCGCTACCGTAAAGCAAAGTTGGCACTAGCACTGCGTTATGAATCGCCAGTCGTGCTTCTTTTACGATGCTTTGTCGCTTTACTAATTGGGACAAAGCACCGTTAACTCTGTTTCCGGCAGCTACTCGCCGTTCTACATCCGAATCACATCTTCCATCCGCGCTAAACATACTCCCTAAATACACAATTTCATTCACTTGCTCTAGACGTTCCTGGTTTACCCTAATCTCGCATTTAGTTCTTACTTCATCTCTTTCAAATACTAGAACCTTAGTCTTACTTGCATTCAAGCGAAGACCCTTACTTTCACACTCCTCTTTCATATTAGTGACTAATGCCTGAAGGTCGGCTTCTGATGAGGCCATGAGCACCGCATCATCAGCGTACAGCAGACAGTTTAATGAAAAGTCACCCAAATTCACACCCATATCACAATCTTTCAACTTCTGCAGGCAACTGTCCAGATAACAGCCAGGCGGACATGACACAACCCTGTTTGATGCCTGTATAGACATCAAAAAGAGGTGACACATCCAATAACATATAGGCTACTTTTTATCCCGGGTACATGTTCCTGTGGGCAATGGCAATGGGAAAACTACGCGGGCGAAGCCGCGGGCGTCAACTAGTTAAGAATAATAAACATTAAAGTTTTTAATATGCTTACGGTATTTGCTGGAGTCACTGTAAAAGTGTTCTGGGGGCATTGTTATGGTGTGTTTCACAGGATACAAATCAGGAATCTCTGCAAAAGTTACATCTTTATCTAGCTCGTGTTTAACAGGTTTTGTGCTTGTCACCAGTATATTGGATATATCTTGAAACTGAATGAGGTCTTCCTCTTTGTCAAATACTGTGTGGCATTCTGCATCATTAACTACATATCTTGACTGAGTTACTTCTGTATCACTGCTCTTTTCCACCAACTGTAGTAACTTGTTCGTCAGAATTTCACTATAAATAGCAATACATTATTGTTAATCCTGTTATAAATTATAAAATGATATAAGTAATTTATTGGGCCCAATGAGGGTTATGATTGAGATGTCAAGGCATGTATTGCTGCTACCTGAGCAAAATTGTAGGGACTGGTACTTGTCACTTGTGTCACCTATATATCTGTTGTCATATTGAATGTGCAGGGCAATCATTAGACCTAGGACAATTGGAGTCATAACAGATGAAACATATTAGCAGTAAATTCAACATAGTAGAAATTAAACCCTGGGCAGATGCTGATATGGTTGATCACCTTGAGTTTATAATATGGTGAGTAAAGTGAGGATAAAAAATAATCTGTGCAATATGTTGCATAAATGTAAATATTTGAGTAAGAGTGCCATCTAGCCCAACTAAAAACCTATAGAGATATATGAAAAGTAGCTTACTTTTTCCTTCTATCAGTGATGCCAAGTATTCTTGGGAAGTTATAAGCAGGTCTCACAGGGTCTTTGATTTTTGGCAGCTTTTTCTGTTCAGCGTCAAACACATTAGCAGAAAGTATAGCTTTTTTAATATTTTCATGAATGGCCATCGGGGCTGCCACCTCCGCGAGATCTTCTATTTTTGAAGGCAATTTATTTTCTGCTATTACTGTTTTGGTAATTACCTGAGCTTGTGAGATACCTTCAAGAAGAACGTTAGAGCTTTTCAGAGTATAGCAAGGCTTTTCTTTGTAGTCTGGGTGGTTTTCGTCTAATGGAATTGTTGGTTCATAAGGACCCACTATATTGATTCTGTAAATTGTAAATAGGTATCAACGCTTGCTTTAATAAAAATTGTTTTATTGATTAAAATGTAAATTCAATATATTTCGAGGTAGAGTATATGTATGCTCTTAATTCGTGTCGTGTATTCCCTTACCTTTCATATTGAGGCTTTTCTTTAATAAATTCCAGAGCGTCTTCAACTGGTATGCCCTGTGCTTTCAATTTTTCTTCTAAACCTGTATCAATGGGTACACGTTTACCTTGAACTAACCAATGCTTTTTAAACATAAAACCTATATGTTGTCGGTTCAAAACTTGTGTTAATTTCATTTTGAATATTGTATTTTGTAAATTATTTTATTTAAATTATAAATATAACCTCACTTTTTTCATTTGACAACTTTGACAACTGACTATTTTTTTTGTTTTCTTCTTCCGTATTAGGCAGGCAAAGGAAACTTTTTCCATACAGCCTGGTCTTCGGTATTTATATTTTCTTAGTATTAAGTCCTCTCCAGTCTTTGTCGATGTCTAGTCCTCAGTAAAAGGATGTTATATATATATAGATATAACACAACTTTTATGTCCAAGAAACCACCACTCCCGCACATAAAACGAGATAAATGCACTAGTTTTAGAAAATAATATACAGCAAGCGTCCGCACTTGACACTCTTCCCGCCAAAAGTCCTTGACAACCGACTAATTTAACTCACTCTGCTATAGTTGTTACTTTACTTGTTCAAGAACAGGCGAAGGCACTTTACACAATACTACCAATCCACTCTTGTATAAGGTGTAAACCTTTAGGTTCTACAGGACCCTACGGGAGATAAATGAAAGTAGTAGATAGTAAATTTAGTATGATATATTTCCCGATAGGGTCAAAAGTAGTAGAAGTCAGGGTCGCGGGTGTCGAATATAGATAGGCAACCGTAAGGTGGACTCTGCCGCGAGAGGCACGCGGAATCTGGACTTATCTGAGGGAGGGCCAGCCTATCTTCCATGAGTCGGATGTTGCTTATCGCGCAGTTGTAGGTTCTCCGGCTTGGCGACGGCTTCCACTCCCGGTCTAGGCGCAACCAGGAGGAGCCTCGAAGCAGCTCTAGGCCAACAGGTAGTAGTAGGTAACGGTGAAAGTTAAACCGTAACAAAGGACCCTGGCAGACAGAAGTCTGGGGTAAGAACCTCAGCCGGAAACCTAAAAGGCTTCCGGCCTCTCCTCAGGCCCCGGTTGGCTGGAGAGGCGGGAAGTCTTACATATAGGTTGTAGGTGGTAGGTTCATAGAATTTAATTTAAATTATGTAGTAGCAGTTTTTAACAAATCAGGACTAGTGCAATATTTCTTGAATGCAGCAGGTCACAGTTAGGGCTGCATTAAATGCTTAGAAGAGTATAAAGGGTTGGATGGCACCCTTGTGAAAATTATAGTTTTAGTACGTATTCCTACCCACTAGCTAAAGCTGAAAATTAGCAATTGTAATAGTTTTACCAAATGATAAATTAGTTATTAATTGCGGTAATACATAAGCTGAAATGGAAATAAGTATGAACACGCGTTTCACCTTTGAAGTTGACAAAAATGCCGACAACATCTAGACAGTGATGCTTGTAGGGTTGTCACAATTATACAAGGCTAATGTTATTTATAACTTATTTATGGACTCGTACTCGCAGTCAACTATTAATATACATTATAATATATGTATATCATTTATAATTAATCAATAATATAAACACCGGTTTAAAAAAATAAGGATCTGCGATTTCATCAATTGCCGCACACGGAAGAAGGTAAGGTTCATTTCATGTTGAATCGATAGTTTCTTGATGAAAGAGCGTTTACGAAATGGCTGCCGCGTCGTTATTGTAAATGTAGGGTACATTTATGATTCATGGGGTTTCTAGTATCCAATATGGCCGTCCAAATTCACACTCAGCATGCCAAAAAACCCCTTATACGATATCCAACATGAAATTTAGTGACCACGACACGGGGGCCATATTGGATTGCAAAATAAACTCGAAATTCATACTCAGCATACCAAAAAACCCCTTATGCGATACCTAACATGAAATTTTATGACCACGGCGCGGCGGCCATTTTAGATTGCAAAATGAACACGAAATTTGTATTCAGAATATTAAAATCCCCATGAATTATAAATGTACCCTACATAATAATTTTATAACTACGATTTACGACGCGGCAGCCATTTTGTAAACGCTTTCTAATAAAAAGAACTATTCAAACGACATACATCTTACCTTACCTCTTACCTTTCATCCGTGTGCGGCAATCGATTAAATCACAGGTTCTTATTTTCCGCGATGATGACTTGCAATCTCTTCAGCACAATTCGTTTATTATATGTCTCGGGCATTGAATTTTTTTCCCGCCAAAAAGTTATCCAAATTCTTAAAAAAGTAATAGTCTGTAGGCGCAAGGTCTGGTGAGTAGGGCGGATAACGGAGAGGCGGATAACCCATTTCTTGCAACTTGCGTCTGCTGTGCAGTATGAGGTCGCGCGTTGTCGTACAGGAGCAGCGGAGACAAGCGATTGACTAATGCTGGTTGGAGATGTGCCAGCTTCTCCATCATTGTGTTCAGTTCTTCACAGTAAACATCTGCAGTAATGCTCACCCCGTTAGGTAAGAAGCTGTGATGAATCACACCGGCGCTAGACCACCAAACAATGACCATCACTTTTCTATTGGTAAGTTTTCGTTTAGGTGCTGAATGAACCAGGATCCAACCAAATTGACGAGCGCTTGAGGCTATCAAACAGAATCAATTTATTATCTCCTTTATTTGTGTGCTTGTTGAGCAGTGCAAGGCACGTCTCGATGCGTACTTCACGCTGGCGATTATTGAGTTCGTGGGGCACCCATTTGTCAAACTTTTTTACCTTGCCAATTTGACGTAAATGGACTAATATTGTTTTGACGCTAACGTCGAAAACTACTGCTAATTCAGCCGTAGATTGTGTATTATCAGCTTCCACAATCGCCTTTAATTAGTCATTATTGACCAAAGTCTTCGGACGACCGCGAGGTTCATTTTTCAGGTCGAAATTTCCAGAACGGAAGCGAGCAAACCAAAAACAGGTGGTGCGTTGGTTTGTAGTGTTAGCTCCGTAAACGTCGTTGATGTTGCGTGCCGCTTGTGCCGCGTTGCTGCCGCGACTGTAGGTACTCATATTCCATAATTACTCGAATTTTTAAAGTATCCATGATGACGAAAAAGATTGAAATGAGATGAAAATGTAACACTAATCAATAAACAAATGACTACTTTTGGAAAATGAATTCCATGTTTTTAAAATAATATTAATTTGAAATTAGAATTCTTAGCCAAACAAAAATTATTATGATTTGAAATGGGCAGTACTGCAGAGCTGCAATTTCATAGGTAGGATACCTATTATTATTACTATGCTCAGTGCTGTATTTGGCCAAAGACGTGTGACACAAAACGTAAGTATATAAATTTGAGGGGTGGTAGGAATACTGTAGCTTTCTATGGATTTAAGGGAGTAACACTATATACACCGCTGTGTGCAACATATTTCACCATTATTTAACTCACAAACCCTAGGTTTGGAAATACTATCGGCTACTATGCACCATTTTCTATCTTAGAAAATTGCGCAAACAGATGTACATAAAATTTTTGACCTTGAATTTTGACCCAATATTGAACGGTTAATTTGGATTTCTACTATTGGGCGACCACTAGATGATGAAAATGAAAAATCTTTATTCATGTAGGTCACAAAGTAACACATAAGAACGTCAAGATTATGGCTTCTAAGTACCTACATTTACATTTACTGCAAGATTCGCAAAGCAATAGGTAGAGCCTGAGGAAGAACCTGGCAATAAAACTCATGGCCACTCTTTTCTAACCACCAGTAATTACATTAGTTTGATTAACATGATATTTGATCAATTATGATTTTTTCCAAAAAAACTAAATCAATGTTGTGTTTAGATCCATATCAAAATTAGAGCGATTCTACTTTCTAATGCTATACTTTTATCAGAATGACAGCTGTCGTATACTTTATTCAATCAATTTTGTTATATTTGCTATGATAATTTTCAAAATTGTGGTCGCTTCAATATTTGACGCTGACTGTAGCTTCTCTATCTACCCTACCAATCAACTTGTACCGACCCACCTCTCTTTTCACCTTAGCGTATTCCAGTTACTTCAAACCCTACCTGGAGCCTGCTTTTATTATCTGCTAAAAGCAGCATGGTTTGGCTGTTTATTTTTAGTATCATGGGGGGCGACTGCTGTCTGACCTCCAAACCCCGAAAGGGCATTGTTGTTTTATACAGTGATCAGCATGTACATCATGTAGCCGTTCATCATGACTCGCTTGGGCTACGGAGATCTTTTTTAAGCCCCTTACAGTCAACTTGTACCGACCCCACCCTGTTAGAGACAATGGCAAGTATCTCTGACGCATCAGTTTAGGAGCAGCAGATGGAATGGAATTTAAAGAGAAATTTTGATACTAAGTACTTAGGTACCCTATAACACGCCTGATTTATAAGCGTAGCATGGATCCAACCACGATCTCTATGTATCTTTAAGCCTGCCTCACTTAAGAACGGCACCTGTCGACTTTCGAAAAGGCATACCTAATAATTTCCACTGGAGGAAATTATTTTGCTTTGTTTGAAATTATTCGATATCATATTACTTAAAAATGTTACCTTTTCTTCATCTTTACGTACTTATGACTTAGGTTTACGTACTATTGACTTAGGTGGTTCTTTATGAGTGCATACAAATCAGTTGCAAACTTTGGTACAATAAAAATGTCTAATAGCGCTATCTAGAACAAAGAAAGGGCCGAAGGCGCCCTGCTAAGATTGGCTCATCTGCTAGCTGTGCATCTATTGACAAACGGACGAGGCAACAATTAAGCCAACAATGCCGAAAGTCAAAAGTCAAATAAAAGTGAACTCCAGGCTCCAAATCCTGGCAGGGATTGGTAGCAACTGCGAATACACTAAGGTGAAAACAGAATGAGAATCAAACCAGCCGAGATGATGATGATGAAGACAGACAAGCCTTATTCCTTTACTTACCTATTATTACCTTGTATAATGGTAAGTATGGTAGGTTACATTCGTTTCGTATTCCGAAAGCTATATATAGATACTAATATAGTAAATATATAGTATTCCACTTTCCATCAGGTGGGCCGTATGCTTGTCCAAAAGACGATGAAAAGAAGATTTTACCCAACCACCGCTTTTTTTTTATACCACTGAGTGCACTCAGTGGTATAAAAAAAAAGCGGTGGTTGGGTAAAATCTTCTTTTCATCGTCTTAGTGGTTTCCCAATTGCTTCCAAGCCTTACCTGAATTTGGAGCCTGGCTCTGGAGGAGCCTTTATTTAGCTGCATGGCATTATCACAGCCGAAAGATCGTAGGTTTCTCTCTTTTTACTGTGGCATTATTGTGAGCAACTGCCGTCTTGTCTACCAACCCCAGGGTACCTAAGTTGATGCCTGTGTCTGGTAATCATTTGCATTAATTTGCATTTTTGATAGTCTATAGTAACATTTTGATAGCTAAAAACAACTATTTGTCTCTATTCTGCAGCTTGGGGAGTGTGATTGTGACATATATACTTAATAGTTTTAGAAGACTATCTAGTTTTGGACTAATCGCAATAGAACTGCTAAAGAATAGAACTAGAACGGCTTTCTATTGGAAAATAGTACCAAGACTCGGCCCCCAGGTAAGAACACAGTCCCTATTGGAGCCACGGAGATCTTGGCGGCACTCTTACACCTTCTCTTCTCACCTTCAACCTTCTCAATAATAACTTTTCTCGCTTAAAAAAGATTATTTAATTTCTTTCATCTTGACCCAAAATGTTACCCAAAATTATAATATACCTAATAAGCGGAGGTAGGGTTAATAAAAACTATGTATAATTTCGTAAATATATATATTTTAATTTACATCTTCCATCAATACATACAACGACACATTCAAGAATTTGGCCGCAACTACAAATAGGTCTCACTTTGTAATGGCATCGCTTACATTACACTTGTAAAAGTTTGACACATTTAAACATCAATGAAATATAAAAACATTTCATATTACATTTACTACCTAAAATGTGAACAGTCTAGGTGTTTTTGCGTATATTGGAGTCAGACCTATCGATTTGATAATACGGGGAAGACATCGTTTTACAGAACTGCAATATTAAAATAAATCAAGCGAAACAGCACCTTCTAGAGTACCACGATTGACCACGAAATATTAAGATTCATAAAGTTCCTTTGTAAGAATTGCACGTAACAAAAAACCGTATTATATTGATGGAGGAAAGATATTTTACAAAATAAAACTTATCGACATATCTTCGGTGTACGCTAGGAGCTATAAAAATTGAAAATAATACAACTAATTTAATTTCATAACTAGTAAGACATTACAATCCCTTACCACGAGATCAGCGACAAGTTGACGACACAGGCGTTGCGTTCGTATCCAAATGGATATAGATAAAACTATATTTTAACGTACCTACGTACGAAGTTTCGGTATGTCTAGTATATTGGACGAATTGTAATGCAAAATAATCCTTTAGACAGAGTGCAATGGTCAATAAAAACGATAAAAATCATATTTACCTCGAAACTAGAGACGTGAAAAGTCCCTTGATTTTATAATATCCTTACCGATTGGTGGGAATTTAGATTTAATAATCTTTGGACTAAAATCTCTGAATAAAAAAGTCATTTTATGTCCGTCCTCATTCTGACTACTCATTAATTTAATCGCATATTGCAAAAATTTGCAATTTAAACATACAACACTTAATATCTACTATAATATAATACCTAATTACTTTATAAAGTAACAAAATTAACTTATATTTACAGTTATCGTTAAAATTATAGTAAAATTTTACTATTATTTAGCACTAAGTTATGATATTTTTGTGAAAAATGAATTTAAAAAAGATAAATTGACTTGATACAATTATAGCGAAGATTATCACATTGAGTGCTCCATACCTAATACTGTATTCAGTATGTACAGTCGTAATACAAAGGCACTGAACACATTACATTAAAAGTAGCTGTAGAACTCGATGTTATAATCAAATATTTTAAAAGTAAAAAGGTTCCATATTCGATTAGTTCTAAATTGATATAAGATATAATAATTTAATTAAATTTCCTTTTTTCTTTACAACTTTTTTTAATTAATGTGTTCCAGAATCTGTTGTGTCATTCATGGTTGCACGGTTAACCGTTTTTTTGAGAACTCAAAATGATTTCGTATAACGTGTTTCAATAAGGCACCATTGGTTACATGGATATTTATTTTTTAATTTGAATTTAAAGCATATTTGCATACACGTATTGATTAATCTTCCGTTACTCTGTAAGAAAATGATTCCACAGGTGGCTTTTGAGATCAAATCCTTTTTTATTACTATGAAACTCTAATATTGAATAATAAAGTAATATTGACACTTAAGTAGGTATTATCGGGGGAAGAATTGAAAGATACGAGATCTTTCTTGTATGTACCTACAAGAATACGATAGTTTTCTAAAAGAAATATCATCACGATATTTATATACTACGTACCAAATAACTTGATATTGACATTTATTTTGCTCCATTATAATATTCTGCTATGGTTCTTTATAATCAGGTAGTGAATGTAAATTTGACATTTGTGACAGTATGTCGCGTGTTCCACCAATAAAGTAAGAGTTTAAAAAAAAAAGATGTCGTTCAATCCTCTATTACATGGTACACATAACTCAATGGTTGTTAATGATGTAGTATATGTGAGCTGGGGATAGTGACGGGAGCTTTCAGTCCTCATCTTTCTTCTCCATTTTAGGTTCATACATTGCGTGCAGCTGTTCCGGCGATATTCTGTAAGAGAAAACATGAATTATTACCTAAATACTGTACCTTCACCAATAACTACGTATTTGTGTCTAGGATAAAATGGAACATGTTAGTGATTTGTGTAGGTAACATAACGGTTTATATTTCCAACTTAGCATGTAAAACTTTTGTTAAAATAGTTTTTGTTATTATAATGTTTTCTGGTGATGTGGCAAAAATTTTTTTAGGAACACAAAAATTAAGCTAAGCTTTGAATAAGGTCAATTTCATAAGTGGTTATACATCCCCATCTCGTACTAAGTTGTCCTTTTTTACTTTAATACTTTTTTTGTTATACATTCACCATATGGCGTCTCCTCGTATAATAGGTATAAGTAGTTCGAAAAAATTATTAACGTTATAAAAATGTGTTAAGTATTCGGGGTATAATTAGTTATAGTTACCCTACAAGACTGATATAAAGTGTAAAGTTATTTTAGTATAGTTAGTTATTTTAGAAGGCTTTCATGGTAGTGTCATACCCTAAAAGGCTGCGTGACATGTGTGTAAAGTATTAATCGTATAGTTATAATTATCCTAGAAGACTGATATAAAGTGGAATGTTATTTTGATATAGTTAGTTACTTTAATGGTTGTCATGGTAGTGTCATTGTTACCCTAAAAGGCTACGTGACATGTGTGTAAAGTATTAATGGTATAGTTAAAGTTACCCTAGAAGGCTCTGTAAGTCACAGACGAAGCGGTAGACGTAACGCTTGCCGGCTGTCTTGTGGATGATATTTTTGTCGTAGTAGTAGCGGAGTCCGCGCGAAAGCTTCTCATAGTTCATTTTCGGCTTATTCTTGCGTATACCCCAACGTCTCGCAACCTGTATGACAAGAAATATTTTTTTATTCTCAATTCGTACACGTGTTTTTATGTAGATATGTTGGTTTAATAAATAAATACGTAAATCAGTAGGTTAACCATGTCTCTAGTTAAAAAAGGATAAAAGGAACTCGTATATCCAAACTTCGAATAAAATATTTGCAAATTGTAACTACTGATATTTGTTCCGATTCGGGTGTGATTATAACTTAAAAAAAAACTTAAATATCTTCACGCTGTATCCCTGACGGGGTAGTCAGAGAGGACAGATCGCCAGGCTTCGCGATCCATGCATACTTCTTTCGCTTCTTCGAGATTCATTAATCGTTTCATACACGGTTGTAATTTTGATTACCTATAACTACGGTAAGAGTGGTCGCGTAGAAAAAAGAAGTTCGACATTGAAGATAATTTTTAGTTTTCCGTGAAAAAGTTCGACAGTTTCCGTTCTTCCGTTTCAGCAGATTGAGCTGTGCATTGATGAAACAATCATTTAGGACAATCACTTAATCCTACTAATATTATAAATGCGAAAATTTGTAAGAATGTATGTTTGTTACTCTTTCACACAAAATCTACTGAATGGATTTTGATGAAAGTTTACAATAATATAGCTTACACATCAGAATAACACAGGCGACTTTTAATCACGGGAACAAGTTCCTGTGGGAACATCACAACGCGTGCGGAGCCGCGGGCGTCAACTAGTTTTATATATATCTATCTTCTTTTTATCTATCTAAAAAGAAGAAGACATAAGGTGTGATGTACTAATATTTGACCTTCTACATTATACGTACCTCATCGGGATCGGTTAGCTTGAACTCCCAGCCATCGCCGGTCCACGAGATGAAGCCCTGGCAGCTCTTGTCGGTGAGCAACTCCAGTAAGAACTGCCACAGTTGGATGGGGCCTGACCCTGCAATCATAGCACACAGTTGCTTTACGATATACAACAAATCGGGTACACTACAGGGCGTTAAACACGTAAAAAGCGGTTATAGAAGTAAAATAGGTATGGGATCGACTATTTCAGAAATTTTAAGGTATTGCATAGCTTTTATCACGGGCTTTGAGCGCGGCGACCGAATCAAGAAATTCCGTAACGAAAAATACCTAACACCCGAGCTCACACGAGCTTCACCGAGTTTGGCCGAGCGTTTGCTTAACGTGTGTATATGGTATGGTAATGTATATGGTACGAAGCTCGCACGGATCGAGACGAGCTGTATAAATAATATTAATAATATTTTATATGTATTATATTTTATATTATATATATATATTAATTATACAGTATAAATAAATAATAATACTGACAGCCTCTGTGGCGCGGTGGGAGTGTATCCGACTGCTACGCAAGAGGTCGTGGGTTCGATTCCCACCCAGGATAAAACTTTGTGTGATGAGCACGATGGTTTATTCCGTGTCTGGGTGTTATTTATCTATAATATGTATGTATTTAGAAATATATAAGTATGTTTATCAGTTATCTGGTTACCATAGTACAAGCTCTGCTTAGTTTGGAAATAGGTGGCGTTGTGTGAGTTGTCCCTACGATATTTATTTATTTATTTATTTATTATAATTGCATAAGTTAATAAAAAATGCTATGCAATAGCTTTACCGCGGCAGTCCCCGAGTGCCACACGTTTTTTTGTATATATTTTTATGAGGATTAGTATGGTTACACAATTAACTACACTTATCTAATAACTAAAGCAAATATGATAAATTATGTAAAAAACTAGCCCCGTTTCCGTGGAAATATGGGGATAAAATAGCCTAGCCTAAGTTACTCTTTACCACATCAGCTATATGCCAATTAATAAAAGTCCTGTTATCAGTCCAGCTGTTCAGAGATTAGCCAGAATAAACAGAATGACAGACAGATATCAATTAAAAAAAACATGCAATTAAATAAGGTTTAAAAAAAGAAAAAAAATGGAATTTCAAACAGACGTGAAAATAATCAATCCTTATATGGTGGCTGTACCTATGTTTAAGAGAATATTGTATGAAGATCATATGAAACGATTGTATGAAGTTCTTATGAAACGGTACATACCGGTGAAGCAAGGACCGGAGGCGGGGTAGGCGAGTTTGTCTTGAGGTATAAGCGCATGCTGCTCGCTGGGCCACTCCGTCCACTCGGTTGGGCACGCGCTGCCGTAGTCTTGCACGTAGCCTTCCCCGTAACCTTCGCCGCTGTATCGGCCGCCACCTCCTGTAATAAAAGAAACGCCTTTTAACATATTTTCAAAAGAAATACTATAATGTATAGCCTGAATAAAAAAAGAAAAAGGTGAGCAAATGTGAGCATGTCCCTATCACATTCGGGGCTTGGCATTATGGTGCATTCGACCCTCAGACCTCCAAGTGCCACCGCAGACTAGCTTCTTTTAGTAGCCGCAACCGGCGCAAGAGAATATAAATTGTATCGATGTATTTGGCTTTAAATCGCCTTTTGCTTGTCTGCGGTGGTGCTAACAATTGCAAAATGAAACTCTTTTAGACATATATTGAAGGATATACATATAGCAACGCTAGTCTTTTTAACTTAAGCAGTACCCCGGGTTAAATTGTAATCTGGATTCTCACTGGATTGTATCTCACGCCTTACTTATGTTGCCTAATGTATTATTCTTTAAAAAAATAAATGACTTAATATTGTGCATTTTAATGAATGTTGGTTATCCCGCAATAGGCTAGTGTGTAAGCCTTTTGTCTAGATAAGTTATAGATTATTGTACGCACGAGCTGTGGAAAAACTTTCACTTATAAATAAAATATATAAATAAATAGATGCTTATGAATTGAAAAAAAAATCTGAAGCATTATCTACGCGTACAATGTCGCGGACATCAGCTAGTAATATCTATGAATGATGGATTTCATAAATAGACTACAACACCAATTAGACCAGGCTTGCCGATGACATGTTAAAATGCGTCAGTAACGCGATCCGGACAGAATTAATAACCACACCAAGGATTTAATACTGTTAACGAGTGCAACTGTACACTGTCGTCAATTAAAGACGAGTGGCCTAGAACTGTGGGTTGTGATTTTCTCTGATTAGATACATTGTATGTGTGTGTAATTAGTTACAGAGTTTGATGGTATATTTTGCAGTTCTAACAACTGAATCTTGTTTTACTAAAGATATGTTGCTTTAAGAATAAGCAGTCGTATTTACGAGTATCTACGATATAGTTCTATGTATAATATGTTAGTATTATGATATATATAAGTATGTTTATCAGTTATCTAGATCCCATAACACAAGCTTATATTAGCTTGGCTAGATGGCGGTATGTAAAAAAAAAGTTCCTTAATATATATTTATAGTGGATCTGTGTGACGGTGGTGGAAGGCGTAGGGGAATCTCTAAGGCCCAAATGACCTCATCGGCTAGCGGTGCACTTGCTAACTAACGGACGAGGTCACGACGCGACGGTTGGGAGGTCAGACGGCAGTAGCCCCCAACAATGCCGAAAATTAAAGCCAAACGAAAGCTGCTCCTAGCTGCCAAATAAAACTGGACACCACGCTCCAAATCCAGGTAGTGCTTGGAAGCAACTTGGAAAACACTTAAGATGAAGAAGACTTGTGGTTCATACATAAGTATACGTAAGTAAAAGAATATTTCTCAAAGTAAATGCCATTTGTGACAGTAAAATGATTGCCATTGTCACATGATTGTGTGTTTTATTAAATAGCAGAATTAAGGACCTGGAAGCGGCTAAGGCGAATATCAAAGACTTTAGACTTTATTGTTTTTGAGAACTGACTTACCTCTGGGATAAGGTTTGCTGTAGGCATGTGGCTGATATTTGGGCTCGTGCGATAGTAGGGGTTGCGTGTGTGCATGAGCGTGGTGGTAATATTCGTCCAGGTAAGGCTGCGTTGCAGGCGCGGGCGCTGGCGGGGCGGACGGGTACTCTGGGGGATAGTACTCGTCTAGGGGAGAGGCTGCTGCGGGCGCTGTGCCCCCGCTCGCCTCACTGTACCCGTAGGCATTCGTCTCGCGAGGACCACCTGTCGTGTAGCCGCCTGAAACAACACACAAATTGTCTTTTAGCAACCTTTTCTTATATGTAGCAGACAATGGGTACCGTAACCCATGGACGTTTGCAACACCGGAGGTCATGGACAAACTTTGGCTATCTGTTTTGAAATTATTATACCTAACTTTATAATTTAAACGGTTTAACTAAATTAATCCGGTTTAACGTCTTAACGTACCTTCTTAAACACGGAAATGCTTAAATGACTCAAACGGACCTATCTCAGGACCGACCGTGGAGTGAGATGTTTAACGCAGTACCTGGACCTACAGAACACTGAGTTACGATAAACTTATTGATGATTGATTTCATTTACACAAAGGAGCCGGCAGCAACGCGCGCGCTGAGTTGAGTACCTATGTTGGAAACCAATCATACATAAATCACACCATGTTCCTGTACGTCAAGAGTGCCAAGTATTCGTGCTTTAAGGAATACAAAGGAATTGGGTGATGGGGCCCCAAATAGACTAGACTAGCTAACATTTGTGAATTTCCTTTGCATTTTCAATTCACACTGTATTTCAACTCTGAAATCCCAGAATCGGCTTCCATCAATCAACATTAGCTAGGAATTCGTATACCACATCGAAATTTTATCTGAGTCAGACAAATTTCTATAAAAAAAAATCAGAACATGTAGTATGTCGAGGCGTGTTGGCGCGAGTACCGAAGCGCGACGGTCGCGGTTCACGGCTCGCCCTTTGTTCTGCGCGTGCGCCGCCGGACCCACACACCTCGACCCCCCATACCCCACTCCGCGTGAACATTCCTCACCTCCCCCTACAGCAATTGGCATGAACCACACCTTACTCTAGCACCCGAAATCACGGAACATATCTATCAGTACTGCACATTAATTGATTTATTCGAGGGTAGGTAGATAACATTTCCAAGTTTGTGTAGAGCTTGCAGGAAGGGTATCTAGCATGTATACATATTGTATGTATTTTTAAGTAGAGTTGCTATTTGAGTCCAATGTCGCAATATCTACTTAGTTCTTTTATGCTCCTTTATGACCGTGTTCAGCCATCAGGGAACTGGATTTGAACTCGAAGGGTATTCCTGAAACTCTATCCAGCTTTGTTGCTAAAAGCATAACAGAAATCACTATAATCCCACCAGTAATCTTCTTTAATTATAGTACATTCATTTTCGTACGTTAATCTTCTTTATCGAAGCGCTTGTGGCCCCGCGGTCTCAGTGTTCTGTAAACGATCACTGAGTTACGCAACTTTCACTATGGTTGATCTTCGGATGGGAGACCACTTTGTGGCATTTACATTTGCGAGCGTTTCCGTGCTTCGGAGGGCACGTTAAACCGTTGGTCCCGGTTGCCAGTTACATGGCAGTCTTTAAGTCTAGTTGAAGGCCCTTGGGCGACTTGAAAAACTTCAACAGCATCTGCTGTTGAAGCCACAACCTGCGTCTGTCTATTTCAACACGGCAATGGGCTCACCACCAACTATTACGTGGGACAGGAATACATATGGTGAAAAGTGGGCATACAATATGTATGCCTCTGCCACCTCCTCGGGGATAAGGCGTAATTGATAAATAAAATAAATAAAAATCTTTATTCAAAATAAGTAAATTATTTTTGTAGCATAATAATGCATAATGTAGATAGCACCGTATTCATGTACAGGTTTGTTCAAAGTTATACTGCAGTAAAATGATGGTAAATTTGCAGTTAGGTGTATGTGGATTTTGGAAGGTAGCAGAAAATACTGCGTTCCACTGAGTTATCCAATTTTACAACACATGTGCACGTTGTCGAAGCTTTTATGTTTAAAAAATCATCATTTTTTTACATAAACACTCGAAAAATACACTAGTTTTGAAAAAATAATAACGAAGTGGCGACCGCTTTCTTCGCTATTCCCACCAAAATCCCCACTCTCTTTTCGTGGTTTATCTATTTATGCTAAATATGAGGCACATAGAGGTCAGTGAACGAGCGCTTATTTGTGGGACAAAATTAGACAAAGAAAAATAATAGACATTCATCTAAATCCGTCAGAAAATTTTGTATATTTCGAGTCCTTGCATCAGAGTTTTCACATTGGAAAATGAATCGTAAGTTTATTCAATAAGTATTGTTTTGCTTTGATCTTTATTCGAATGTATGTAATTTTCCTGGCAAGAGTCAACAACTCGTGTTGACGCGTCTCGGTGATGTCATTGAACAATTTAACAATAGAGCAGCCTGTACATGTGTATATAACTGTATATACCTTTATATATATACTTGTAGGGTCAGTAGTCGAGTATTTTCTGACGTTTGACCGGTCGTATGATAGTTTATCACCATGTATTGGTGTTCTATCCTACTAATATTATAAACGCGAAAGTTTGTAAGTATAGATGTTTGTTACACTTTCACGCAAAATCTTCTGAATGGATTTTGATGAAACTTTACAATAATATAGCTTACACATTAGAATAACACATAGACTACTTTTTATCCCGGGAACGAGTTCCTGTGGGAAACGGGAACGGCAAAACTTCACCACGCGTACAGAGCCGCGGGCGTTAACTAGTGTTAAATATTACAAAGTACAGGTTTAAAAAAGAAGTTGGAGACGAGAAGAGAAGTGTAGTGGCGTTCATTGTCCAGTTTTTCTTCACAATATACAAATGAACTCAATTATATCCATACTTTAGAAGTTTCTTTTGTGTTTTTTATATAGATACATGGTATAGGTACACCACGAACTCCTACAGATAATGCGTAAGATGTAGACGGAACAAAGTCACTGTTTTGTTTACTTAAAATGGGTGTACATACTTGCAAACTGTAATAAAATTCGCAATGCAATATATATCGATACTGTATGTCCTAAAACCCCCCTATAATGGCAAATAGAGTTTGGCATTTTGACAGTACCAGTATTATACAGATATAGTTTTAAGAAAAAAATGGTAAAATTACAGTATATGATATTTTTTGAAATAAGTACCTATAGATAATGTAAAAAAAAGCATTGTAATTTTTTTTTATTTTTGTATAAGATTTAGGCAATAACTTTTAAGTTTTGTATCTTTCTATAGAAGAATTCAACGCAAATACGATGCTCCATTCAAGTGTTGATCTATCTTTTCTGTGTGGCGTGAATCGTCAAGCTATCAAACTGCATTTATCCGGGTGGAATTTTCTAATTGATTTAAACTCAAGTATTCGCTAATAATAATTGCCCAGGAGTGGACGACAATGCATGAAAATGTCAAAATAAAAGAAAAGCGAATAGGCGGTGAGAAAAGATGTGAAAAAAACAGAGCAAAGTTATAGGTTACCGCTTATTTTCTCTAATAAATTTTGAATTTAGAGAATTAATTTATTTCGAGAGAGTTTATAAATGGCCAGTACATTGTTTCGATAAGTATTATATGAAAAAGTTTATATTTTAAAACCTAACACGTATTTATTTTATTAATTAACTCGCTTTTTTATGTCTGTCCGAATGGAATTTTGTAATTCTTTTTGTCAAGCTTAGAAGTTGATGAAAATGTGAAAAAACAAGAAGGTTTTTTACCCGTTTCAAAAAATAAACAAATATAATAAATAAATATCCATCACGCCTTATCCCCGAAGTGGTGGCAGAGGCATATTATATGCCCACTTTTCACCGTGTGGACTCCTGTTCCACGTAATAGGTGGTGAGCCCATTGCCGTGTTGAAATAGACAGACGCAGGTTGTGGCTACCTGCTGTTGAAATTTTTTAAGCCGCCTGTAAGTCCTTCAACCAGTCTTAACGACTGCCATTTTACTGGCAACCGGGACCAACGGCTTAACGTGCCTTCCGAAGCACGGAAACGCTCGTAAATGTAAATGCCACAAAGTGGTCACCCATCCGACGACCAGCCATAGTGAAAGTTGCGTACCTCAGTGATCGTTTACCGAACACTGAGACCGCGGGGCCACGAGCGCTTCACTATCAAAAAATAGATACCTATATCATTTTTTTAAGCTATATACTTGTTTTTAATAAAATTTACTAGTTGAATACATTATATTTTAATTAGAAGCATTACAAGTTTACATTCACACCGTTTCCTTAAAAATATGAGACTAATTTGAAATTTTCGGATATTTTTTATTAATTATATCTACTCGTACACAATCTAGTAATGATTAGGTACTATGCCAGGTGGTATTGGCGGAAACTTTGCTGCGTAATTAATTAGATTAGCTAATTATATTGTCAGATAAGCTTAATAAATATCCTTAATCAACACAGATTTTATAGCTTGTGATTACTTGGTAAACGTCTGAGATATTTTGTAGTAGACCACATAATGAATTGTAATGAGAAACACACAAAACTTGTTTCCAGAAAAAAAAACTGAAGTCTATGTGTGAATCCACGGGTCAGCTCTTCACAAACTTCACATTTATAAAAATATACATACAGACATACATATCGTCACGCCTTTATCCCCAAAGGGGTAGGCAGAGGCATACTATACGCCCACATTTCACTTTTGTCCCACGTAAGGTGGAGAAAATATTTAGTAAAATATATGAAATATTAGTGGGATTACATAAACATCTAGATGGAGGCTCATCCGTAGTCAGTAGGTGTACTACTACAGATTTAATTTGAACAAGCTAGGATTGAATCTAGGAACTAATATAGGCCTCTACATCCACTGTTTATTAAATTATCGACTCTATACAAATTGAATTAAGTGTTTCTGTTAGTAGAGATGACATGTACAGGAATATTTCTAATATATTAATAACCACTTAGTATAGAGAACTTTTGTTCTACGATTTTTCAGTCAAGGCTAATTGTATATTACTTACAAAGAACCATATATAAGCTCTTCACCACTACCTAGTTATTCATATTTAAATATTAATACTGCTTACTCCTGTACGCCCTTTTATTTTGGTTTGTCAGGTTATTTTTCGAAGTACCTATCTGATTCCCTAGCAACAAACAATCATATCTAAGAAGCAAAACAAAAGTTTCAATAAACTATTGTTGTACATTTGCCCCATTAGTAGATTATGTTCTTAAAGAATGCCATTCCTACTAAAAAATGCGTCGGTCTCCTTGACTATATTTTACTCGTAACCAATAACTACTCTCGGTGTGGTTGAAATGTCAAACAACATTTCTAATGCTAACAAATGAAGCATCAAATGAACAAAGGCGAGAACAAATCACTCAAGCGACATAAAAAAACAAAACAAGTATTTTAATGAAGGCATTGTAATGAGCGACAAATCCCTTGACATTGGGGGAAAGACGACAAATTGTGACCAAAATACGGGATTGTCAGCTAAAAAAGATTTCCCTTGTGATCTATGTTCGAGTAGCTTAGTTTAACGTTTACCTGATTTACGATGTAACGTTTGCTATACCTACTAATAAAAAAAGATTTGTGTATACCAGAGTACACAGGTAAGAAGTGAAACTTCTATACGAAATTTTTATACAGCTTGAAAATTTCTCTCATACATAGATAAAGAAGTTATGATAAAGAAGTTTCACTTAGAAACAGCATGGCGCGAAACCAAAAAACTTGACATATTTTCACAGCTATAAAATTTCTCTCAAAGAAGATTCACTTCAAAAGGTATTGAAATTCAGCGAGAGATAATGACATCAAAAATTCTGTCTTGTTTTAAATTACTTTGGCAATGATATTAATCTGTTTTTCACCCTAAATTCAATGATATTCTAGAATTAAAGTTCTTTATCATTTATAATCCGCTACGCCTATTTTTAGAGATGATTTTGGAATAATAAGACCTTTAGGGTGAGTCTGGCC
Source organism: Thumatha senex (assembly GCA_948477245.1). Classification (NCBI taxonomy): domain Eukaryota; kingdom Metazoa; phylum Arthropoda; class Insecta; order Lepidoptera; family Erebidae; genus Thumatha; species Thumatha senex. The sequence goes on from OX419743.1 coordinate 11,866,259, forward strand.
AGCATCAGCAGATTTGCATTGCATGTAGTACTCCTTTATTATATTTTACATGCAATGTGAAAGTTTAAAGGTAAGTATTCGTACGATTACTTAATAGTTAGAAACTTTATTGTCAGTTTAAGATAGAAATAGTGTCCTTTTATTGTCATCATTATTATCTGAGCATTAATATCGGTTAAATCCATAACATCCCTCACTTCGGAACCGCGCGAGTACACATACGAGATACGCAACTAATTATATCATAAAAATAACTTGTCTATCAAGTAATTTAGTATCTATTAACGATATACTGATTTATGGTAAATCGTAGTTATGATTTCCTTTTGGGTACACGAATGTGCCAGAGAGGAAATCGAAACTAATTCTAATTTAAGATTTAATGAGCCACCGGGCTTACCCACTTATGTAGATTATTTAGAGTTGATATCTATTTCTACATCCTTTACCTACAACCGATAAGATATATCCAGATGCCAATTAAAAAACTAAGTAACTACTACCTATTTACATACTTAAATAGGTACTATAATAATAGTCTCACAAATTTCAAAAAAAGAACAGCGTTGTTGATATTTTGTAGTTGTTTTTTTGTTACAAGTAAAGGAGCTAAGGGAAGTTGTGAGCACATCTTGTTCCTATGTTACCGGTAACCCCTAAAGCTGAGCTATTTGTGTAAAAAGAAAGTTCATGACGGTAGTGTAGGTACCTAACTAGGAGGAAGCTAAGCCCGATACCTTAGATGCCTAGATAGGTAGTACAGGCAATGACTGATTGCTGAGACGGTCTCGATATGTGTTTCGGATGTTCTCTATGTGTGTATCTATAAATATATATGTTTATCACTTGTCTAGATCTCGTAGTACAATTATATATTACCTTATTTGAGACTAGATGTAGTTTTTTAAAAGTATAGCTACTTATTTAGTATTGTATTCCATTCCTATAGATAAAGAGATTTGAAATCTTTAGGCGTTCAACAAAAGCATTCGTTTAAGTAGATATATCTGTAGTACCGCAGCATCACATCTCGTGAGACGTAGGTCGCGGGGCGTGCGCGAGGCGGACCGGGGCGGGGCAGCCAATCGAGCGAAGCCACGCCTCGCGCTATCGGGTCGAAAGGTCGACTCACACTCCACACTAGGGGCCGTGATACAAAATGATGTTCAATACTCAAGAGGCTAGTTTACATCTAACCAATGCGTTGAAACATTTCTTGACTTTTGTACAGTCCTAACATAGCTACGCCCTCAGATTTACTGGTTAGAACTCTAGACATTACATAATCACGACACAATTAATAGACATAAGACCTATACCTACTATTAATTTTAGATGTAGTTTCTGTTCGGAACAAATTTTAAAGTCATTAACTATAAACTAATTTTAAAAAATAACTCTAAACTAAACTACTCACCAGTTTCATCTAATATTGTTTACCGTCCAAAATGTAGATAGGTAGGTATCTGAAGACTCTAAAGTGATAATAGGCGACCATGTATGTCGAAAGAGTGGATTTGGATAAAAAACTCGTCGGAAGTTTTTGAACAGCTTTTTGACAGATATTCTAAGTTATTGTGTATTAGCCTTTCAGCGAATTGTTTAGTTATGTACTACATTGTTTTACCGATGAGTATCACCGTATTTATTATGCTTGCGGTGAGACATGTGGTTTATTTTGGCCACCTACTAATATACCACTAGTTTATATTTATTTCATTTACTTCATACTTACTTCATTCATCAGTATACTTAAATAGACCATTTTAGTTGCAATATTAGGCTCATAGCGTAAAAGCGTATTAGGTATATGTTGGTAATTTTAGGCTGACGCACCGTGCCGCGAGTTTGATTTAACTTTGAAAGGATTGAATTGAAATATATTAATTCAAGTAATTTTTGGTAGGTACTTAGGTAATGTTGCTATAGCTTCATTCTAGTCAGTGCCACGTTCTATACTACGAAAACTTTAGAAACTTAATATAAATATTCCTAATATTCTATCCATTTTATTTAATACTTAAAGTATTTTACTACATATCCGAAGTTTGACATTATGGTCCGTATTCAAGAAAGTTTCTTAATAAGTACTCAATCAACGCTTGAGACTAGATTTTGCCTTATAAAATCTACTCTCAAGTGTTTCTTGAGTATTGATAAACGTTCTGGAATACGGCCCTAAAGTGGTGACTCTAGGTATCATAGGTAACTAACTACCTACCAATGTTAAAAATAAAAATATACAAAACCTTACTAACCTGTTAAAAAAAAATCACATAACTTTTTTTTTTGATTTATTAGAAGCTTTGGCTTTAAGCCATCAGCTTAAGAAAGTATTTCGCGTAAGTCATGATGTCAGAGTGAAATAGTATATTGACAGTTTTGCTCTTCATACTCTTTAAATACATATTACTTAAAACAATACGTTTAACACCACGGTCTCAATAAAAAAGCCTCCAACTAAAATCTGTCATTTTCCATACAAGCGACAGTAACTTTAAACCTTGTAGCAGCTGCGACACGACTTCTCCGACTTTTTCTTCTTCTTTTATCTGCGACGAAACCCTACACCCGCGAAAAGTTCAAACTGTTTTTCGTTTTGTGAGCACGCGCTTAGGCCGCCATATGGTGGCCCATCGCCAGATGACGAAGGAACGACTTGGTTTTGTAAATAATTTTTATAACAGTTCATTATTATTTTTGGATTAAGCAATTTCTGGAAGTGATTAGCTAGGGAGTAAAGATTTAACAGATGTGTAACCTAACCCTTCAGTTACGTCCGAAGTATCTACGAGCCTTTTCTCTATTTTGATCACTTCATCTGTTTTCATATCGAAACTATCCATTTTTACGTTGTTCTTTTACCTTATTCATAATATTCATTTATTCCAAGACTCCATTCCATTCTTCTAAGACTCCTTTAAACCACATTTCTTAAGCCGAATATATTAAGACCTACATTTGATATTTTTTTTTTTATAATCGAATGAAGACAACATATCGCGCCAATTCCCATTTGGGAACGGAAGTTGAAATTTGAATTTTTAAAATTAGAAGCAATGCTGCGCGCAGGTGAGTGCTGTGACTGGCGACGACACACCACAGTCACACAGTCGTCGCTCTGACTAGTGTTTTGACACAAATAGGTTGGCCTCCTTAATTAATCAAAACCGTTAAAGGTGACACGTTCATTCATTATTTTGCTTGACTAGTTTAAGATAGTGGAACGAGAATATCGGCCTGAATCCTTACCAAGTATTTGGATGAAATAATTAAATAAAAAAAAACCATACATAATTTTATTTCGTTAATACATTAATGGACCTTTTGAGTCATACGTAGTGTAGGTAAATCCTTATAAAGAAATTAAAACCAGGAACACTTTACGGTCCTACATCTTCGTACATGTAAAACATAGCATTTCTTGAATTACAAATTTTAGGTCTGTATTCTAGAACGTTTCTCAATACTCAATCAATGCTTGACGCTAGTTTTTACCTTATAAAATCTACTCTCAAGCGTTGATTGAGCATTGAGAAACGTTTTGGAATACGGCCCTTAGACTTACATATACCGAGAATTTTTTGTCAGTAAACTATTAAGACAGGTGTCGTTTCTAAAACTCTAAATAATTTGTTATATCATGAGCAACAACGGTAGAAAAATATTAATACAGAAAAATAATAGCTTGAAAACTACATTATTCTCGGATAAGAGGAAATTACTGTCAGCACTGGGCTTAAATCAAATTCAAAATTGGAACATCTTTCGACAGGAAACGTTAAATATACTCGTATTAAAGTCGCGATGTGAGAGCAATGGTGTCGAACAGCAAGTTCATTGTATTTAATTGTTATTGTGTATTTTCTAAGATTTTATCTACTTGTTTAAACTGATATTTACATTTAATTATTTAGTCAGGGATGAAAAATTTTCAAAATTTTCATGTCTTGGATAGTTAATAATAAAAAGATAAAATATTAAGATTAAATATTAAGCTGCAAACACTATCTATGCGGCGCATTTAATGTACCTACTACCTATACATGAATGAATGAGAAACTGACAGTGATTCGACAAAACAGATCATGACCTCAACTTGCGTTTAAAAATAAAGAGTCGCAATAGCTTTTCCAGCGAGAGATCAACGCAGAATCGACTAACACCAGATCCACCGATATTTATTGGCAATAAAATAGCTTATAGCGCACATGATAATAATTACAAATACTTTTTTTACATCACTATTTGTAGATCGAATTTAAACAAAAAATATCAGTTTAGTTTTAACAAAAATAATTTTAAGATTATAAATTATAATAATATCCGGTTGAATATTATTGTGTTGGTATTAATTTATTAAATAGTGATAGCGCTGTCGTGGCAGATGGTAGTGATGATGGAACAGGTCCCCGAATATCGTTATTTTAGTCAAGGCTGATTATTAATTAATTTTAAAAAATGAATTACAAAATGTTCTATCATTAAGTTGTAAGAGATTCTTGAAAATCCGATAGTGATTCAATAAAACCTTCGCTGTGCTCAACAAATTGCTAATCTTATAACTACATTGTCAAGACTTTATAAAACACAGAGCTTAGTATCTGCAGAGAAGAAAATAGAGATGCTCTTTCGATCGCTGTAAATTCAGATAGAAAAGGAAGGAATGATTCAACTAGAGCTTTAAATTTCGAATCTAAGATATTTTTTACAATTAAATACTTTTTAGACAGGTACTTAGGTAATCTGTAACTGTTCACTGTTATAGGACCGTGTTACAGAACGTTTCTCAAAAGTCGAGAAACAATTAGGGGTAGTTTTATAAGGCGAAAATTTCCCTCAAGTTTTTTTTGAATATAATTTTGTAGTACGGTCCCTAGGTTCTTAGGTATATTGCGCTAAAGTCTGCTGTGGTAGTCAAATAGAAAATCGCGTGCATTATGCCGCGTCTATGGTGTTAGTAGTCAGTATGCGCGGCAGGTGCACTGCCACCTGCGCACGCGCCGACAGTCGTTACAAAAACCGTGCGCGAGCTACGAGGGGGGATTACACCACGCTGTAAACATTTGCCGTCATACTTAGGACATAGCTGACATAAGGGAAGCCAATAAAACTGCACCGAATTATTATATGATCACAAACCGATTTAGTGTGGAGCGACTTTTAAAAGGAAATAAATTATCGAATTACATTAAGACCATTTAGCTGAAAAAGCTGCGTTTTTATCATTTCGATTTACATAAGTAATCTCATCTTTTTATCCTATAATATGACGATATATTTTTTTAAATTTATATATCATAAACAAACGTGCATGAATGAAGCGATTAATGAATTTGCAGGAAGCGAAAGAAGTATGCATGGATCCGAAGTTTTTTGTAATTTGATAGGTCAAGTGACGGTCAAATGAGCCTCATCTTCGGGGTAAAATGACGTGACTAATGTTTAGTCACGCACCGAGTGTAAAATTGACGTAAAATAATATTACGCAATATCATAATAACATTTTATAACCTAACAATGAGGAGTAAAGTTAAAACAAAGCATTTAAATTCGTAATAAATTAATAGAAAATCGAAAATATTCAAGAAAACAAAGAGAACCTTCACATTGTAAAACTTTACTAGTCGGAAGCTTCTATAAATATTTCACCTAATTCATATTAATAAATTTTTAGTGCATTTTTGAAAATAAATGTATCAGTCCTTTCTGACTACCGTGAAGATAGTTAAGTTTTTATTAATATTAGTCTCTTTCTGGGTTTTTTTCTCTTTTCATTCGACATAATAATACTAATTTTCTTGCACCGAAAAACTAAAATCGCTCTGAGTACTATTTCATAAGTTTTACTGTAGAAGTATTTTAAAGCTACAAGTAAATCACATGTGAGCATTGTGTTGTGTGTTAGACATTAAACTGCAGACAGGATGTGGCGGCGCTACAGACGACGGAAGTGGCGGCGTGAGCGCATCAATGGAGGGCTACGTGACCTGCTACTATGACGTCAAATCTACTACTTTTTTCATCAAATCATTCACATAACATCGTGATGACCAATTCATTGATAGTTTAAAATTATATTTGAATTGATATTGAGAGAATTGTTATCCAATATCTACACAGTTGCTATAAAGAAAAATTAAATTGAATGTCGAGTTGTAGCATGGTAGAAATCGACAAAAATAATCGAAACATTCACGTCACTAAGACCAGATGTGACTTTCAATGTTTAAAATGAGAACAACAATGATTATTCAGATTGGAGTAAGATTTCTGGTAAACAATTAGGTCCGATGTCATTATCACTGGATATCTTTGTCTTGTAAATGTCCGAATATCTTTACCCTGAATATCGTATAATACTGATTTTGGATAGATGTAATATCTGTCGGTTATTAAATAAAGAAGGAACAATAATTTAACAATATAGATATATTATTTCACATAAATAATGTTTTCAATTTCTGTTTTAAGTTAATTCATGGCTTAGTTTGATTATATAACTAGCTCACCCTATTTGATTTTAGAAATACTTTTTTGCATATATAGCGCAGGTACTTAATTTGTGATGTGTATGGTGTTATCAGCTGTCTCTGCTGATGCACAGTAGTCACAATAGACAATGGGTACGGGGCTAGCAATGGCCCCATTAAATGAAACGTCAATATCTTAAAAAAGTCGATACGGATAAAAATTACGACTAGTTGCTGAGGATTACGGCGAGCGGCGCAGCGGCACCGGAAGCATCCATATTAATTTATGAATGAACCGGGCTACGTGTTGTCGTTGCCGAGAATATGACGTCATATCATACAGTAGATATTCCATTCATGAAACGCAGGATTTGAACTAGGAACAAATGATTTTTTCAATAATTATTTTATGGCCTGGTTACTAAGACCAAATCTTATTTTTTACGTATTTCTTCAATATTATTATCTTAAATCTCCCCGTCCTCTACGTTTTAGTCAAGTCTTAAGACAAAGTCAGTCGTACCCCATTAACGTGGTAGTAGCGTTAAGGACGCCTTAAGTGGAATTTGCGCGGAAAGATGTAAAATTACATGTCACTGCAATATATCACTGTCTTTCACTATAGCACGTTTACACAACTTTTATGTCTAAGAAACTACCATTTTTAAACATAAATCAAGGTTAAAGAAGTTACCGCGCAAACTCCCAGGAACAAATGATTAATAGATAAAGTCATAGACAATATATTATGATCTGATCTAGTTACTGGAGGACTAAAGTGTTTGAAAACTGGGACTGAAAATATACACAGCTGTTTTAAAAATAAAAAAAGATATGAATCAATATTCTAAAAATATAAAATTTGAATTTGTGGCTAACGAGGTGAGTTCATTAGTATAACTTTATATGCGTTGTTTTTTTATGACTAATGATTGCATTGACCTGTAATGGTACCTATATAGAGGCGATAAACTTCAGTAAAGTGCACATGTCTCGCAGGTCACAGGCCACCAGCTGCGATGCGACGTTAGACAGGTGTATCTAACATATGACTTGTTTGTCACCTTGTGATGTAGGTAGACTTAATTCTAATCGTTGCATAGCTTCGAATAGGTACTTATACATTTTCAGGTTTTGATACCATGTAAGATGCGACGATCTCATTGCTACCAACCGGTCTAATGTTGAATAGTATCAGCTTACAAACTGAGTTTCGTTTATCGACGCCCATTGAAGTTCATGGCAGTAATGTCAGCCTAGTAAGAAGAGTATAAAGAAAAATTTGTACATCCCTATTTTCCTCCCTCTTTATCTCCATTTATAGATAAATTTACAGTCAGAAATATGGGAGTGATAGAAATGGGCGCTACCTCTCATAAATTTGGTATTCCTGTAATAGATAGTTCTATGTGTTTTTTTTTTCAATAGAATGTTCTACATATTTTTAAATTGACAATTTGCCAACTTAGCCAGCATGTTATAAGTTTTCAGACATATTTGCACGTATTCAAGTTCTAAAATATGCTATTTCACGCTTTGTTTGCAAAACCTGAGGAATAAGGGGGCTAATATGAGCTTTTAACTTGTTTAGACCTTTATACCACCACAAAAAAAAACAACTACACAAAAAATAACGTACAAATCGTTGTAATTTCACTAAAAACAATGTCAAATATTAGTGAGTGTATCATGATTGCTGTCACGTCAGTGAGAGATTTGCGTCGTGCTGGAATAGGAAGGAAGCTATTACTGAAAGGTGATCGACCTGCACCGTTACCTCTAGCCTCCGAATGGTCAACATTTATGACCACGTTGCTTGCGCTGGCTACACATCGATTAAATCTGAAGCTGTCCTATGAATATTCAACATACTACGTGTAGTGGTTTAAAACAAAATTATCCATTGATTTATGGCGTAATGAGCCAGTATCAATGTTATTTACTGATTTACAGTAGCCGTAACGAATAGAAATTAGAAGGATTAATGAAAATTAAGCGCAAATTATCGCGACAGCTCTACCATTTTTTTGCTAACGGTTTCACATATTTATGATATCAGCAAATTTAATCATGCAAATAGCGTAATTAATAGAGAGAAGGACATTGAAGGCTACTTTATATCTCAGAATATTGCTATAATGGTTGCTAAGTAGGTAGCTATGTAAGAACAAGTGTTGACCTAATACGTCATTGTAAAAATTGATAATATATAGTGTGATATATTTTATAAGTAGAAGTAGAGTTGGACATGATATTTCAAAATGTTGGAATATTCTCCATGAGGAAATACATTGCAGCAAGGAGCTAGAACGTTCCAGATCCCTGTCTCACATATGACTTTATTAAAGTGTGTCCATCATTACCAGAGCAGGTACAGTTGAGAGACAGTAAACAGGAGAGTTTCCATTTCTATTAATGCAACGTGGCCGATTGATATTGTTTGCAATAGATTTGATTGTTCTAATAAGTTCAATAAGTATTAAGGGTTTTAAAGATAGATTGGGTCAATAGCCGACGCGAAACCTTGGACATTTGCTAGTAGAAATATAAATCTAGACAACCGTGACTGACTAGCTATCAGAAACCATGAAACGGGTTTATCTGAAATATATTATACCTATTAATATATATTTAATAATGTATATTATATCTACATAGTTAATATGATGTACTAAGAATCATTATTGAACATTTCCACTGAGTGTAACGGATGTTGGCAGCATAAGTTAGTATATTCTAGAAGTTTTTGAGAGTTATTTTTTTTTTAAACATTTTCGTATTATTATTAATTAAAGATTCCGTAATAAGTTCATTTAGCGTCAAACTATCAAATGAATGAGATAGTTATAAACTACATATTAATTATAATGTTTTTCAAGTCTAATGGACGTGTGATCTCTTGTAAATGATTTTTTATGCTACCAATAAGATAGGTATAATTAAAAAAAACTTGATTTTCTTGAAGTGTTGAACAAGGACAGTACTTAATCTTATACTAAGAAAATACGATGGTCGGCTTGATGAAGCTCTTTAAATTAGATATCAGTGTTTGAATTCTAAATACCACGTATTAATTATTAATTATACTAGATCAAATATTTTGTTATGGATATTTAGGAACGGAAATTTAATATCGAAGGAATCGCTATTTACACCATTAGTGCGAAAGAGTGTTAATTTTATTTCATATGAAGTAATCTTAAAGTAGGTATTTAATTTGAAACTTATTAAACCTTGAATTAATTAGCTCTATGTTTAGATATATTATAGATGATTAAATGCTTCAGCAGGAGCATATTATAATTAGGCAATAATTAATCTCAATATTGGGCAATTTAAAAAATAAGATTTTTTTTGCAAACGTTATGTTAAGACCACAATCAAAGGTGACTTAATCCTGAATTTAAAGCCGACTAGACTGTTAGTAATAATGATATCAGTTTTACGGTCAATTCTTGTATTTACCTTCAAAAAACATCACTCCACCGTTGTTAATAATAATGGTATTGATTAAATGTTTTTTTTATACCGCTCAGGTGGCAGACAACCATACGGCGTTTCCAACACCAGAGGTGCGGTACTCGCGCTGCCGACCCTTAACAAACCTTCTTAGACCCCTTTTAAAAACCCTATACTGTAGACGTTCGGGAACAACTAGGCAGGGAGTTCATTCCACAATCTAATCGTTCGCGGAATGTTAATATTAGTATCTACAGTACTAAAGAATTGCGAAGCTTTGACGGGGACTTGATGAACATTTAGAAGGGTTTTCACGTAATCTATATATGCAAATGCAAACTATGTGACAATACTACAAAGCTTTTTATGCGCGTCACGCGGCGGAAACGCGGCCGGGCGAGGTGCGCGGGCGCAACCCCGCCGGATCCAACATGGCGTCGGCGAAAGTGCTTCCGCTCCCTACTTGAGAGTTCTCAATGAAGCGATGCTGCTTATTTATAACGTAAATGTGTTTATGATTTAAATAAATGTTGAGCTTTTATAAAGATGCGATTTGTCAGCGTTCATTTACCTTGTCCGTTTCCTGTGCTCATTGAATTAAACTGTGTTTTATGAGATGAGAGATAAAAATCTGAAATTAACAGTTGTTTTAATATTTCTACACTCATTCATTTTGTTCAGCATGAGGGTTTTTTATCACTTAACGTATTACTTTTGGATTTTATTTATGACAATGTCAAACTGCGTTTATTAATATAAAGAAAAAATAAGTCAAAGAAATAAAACTAGATTCTATTTGTTTTCAAAGTTTACAACATTATTATACATTTTAAATTTTAAAAGATAATTTTATGTGTATAGTAAGACATGAATCGTTTTATTTTTACTTGATACAAGTACCTAGTTGCAAATTAAAGGAAGATTCTAAATCTAAATCAAAATAGAGTAACTTTATGTAGAGTCGTATTTATTCTTTAATAGCTTATTATATAAGCTTACTTATATTTATGTGTCCATTTATATAATTATGAAATAAGAGAAAAGTTGTGGTTCATAAAATAATTTTAATATTTCATCTAGGATCATAAAAGATCCTACTTAACTATGAATTGTACTTTTAATGATCTTAAGTGCTGAAACTTGAGTTATACCGACCTGTTGGTAATATAAAGGAAGGGTCACACATAGTATCCAGTGCTGGATCATACGCGAGTCTGTTCTGTTCACCATAATGCAGCTTGCTTGTATTAGGCACTGTTTGTTCATAACTCAACCTAGCAACACTAGCCAAAGCTTGTTCATAGTTTAATCTATTGTCTCTTTGCTCATTCTGACTTTCAGGATACGATTTCACTTTAGCACTGTAGTCTGTGAAGTTAAGCTTTGTGAGCGTGGACATGGGGTCGATGGGCACCGCGCACGGAGGCACGGCGGCTTCGCGCGGAGCCTCCACTAAAAGCATGGCGGCCCCAGCTTCTGCCCCCTGTGGTTAACAACACATAGCACCGTCGCACTGGTTCATTTATTTTTGCTAATATTTCATCAATTATTTTATTAAAATAAAATGTTTCTAATAAACTTTTGTATAATTATTTTAAAACACTATAGTTTTTTTCTGTTATTTATCAATTCACTAAGTACAATGTGTATGATCGCGTTAGAAATGACTACGAGCTTTTGCGTATCGGCAGAGTGTAGTGTAGCACCACGCTGCGTCGCGTCTAATCTGTGACTGAGAGCTTTCGGGCGGATCGGCGATTGAGAGGGCGGCCGCGGAATACGGTCCGACTACGGCCGGAGCCGATGTTAGCCGACCGCGCCCGAGTAGCTACCAGCGACCGCGACCTGTCGCGTCACCTGCTACTCGACCAACTGTTGCGCGACCGTTGATTTTTTTTGCCAACCCTCCTGATGGATATCATGAAAATTAGCACAACCGTATTTAAAATTATTACACCGTGTAGACACAACAAACAATATGAAATCAGTTTCCATAATCTAGGATTTTATGGAGGGTTATTTACATTTACTTACTGTAATTTTAGTGGTTTTTATTGTAAACAGTCAACCTGACGCTATTTTCTTTATTACTTATGTTATTTAGCAACCGGGTCAATCAGTATTATACCCTGTATCTATCTCCTTAAAAAGGACTGAAAACTCTCTTCAGCCTTTATTTGTACCAAAGGTAATGAAATTTTGGGATCAATGAATGGGCTTAACTTTAAAACTATCACAAACCCTTTCGACAAGTCAGTTATAACATAAATATTATATCCACATTTCATAAAGTTTCATACTAAAATATCTATAGTATACATATAAGTCATATAAGTAAATACTAATTGAATTCATCTTGGTACCTAATAACCAAAATAATGTTCACCTATTAGACATAAGAACTCTGAATGAATAAAAAATCCCGATTTTGAGTTTGTCTTTAGAAAACTAATTGCAACTTGGTACGGCCAGGGTCAGAACGCCCATTATCAATATCAAGCAACATTATAAATACATATTTAATTCTTATTCCACAGTTAATTTCCTGTTGTTATCATTGAAGGAAAATATATTCAGGAATAGTTGTAACTTAGCATCAACATTTTATAGGATCACTTTATGGAATGGTTAAAATACGACATTTATTTCTAGAGTTATCCACAAATTACTTATTTGCACATAGTTTTTATATTAACGCAAACAATAGCTGGCAATTTAAAATGCTTCTTGCATGAATATTACTTCGTGAGTTTCAATTATTTGTAGACATCGTTAGCAGACGTGGCGACAAGTAAAATAATACTAAAAATTTCATGACTGTTTTGCTTTTATCAATTTTTTTTTCTTAGACTTTCTCAGCTTAAAGATTTTGCAAAAGTTCAGTAATGTGAATATTACTCGTTAATTATATTTAATTTTTAATTCTTTATTTCATAAAACATTATGAAAATTTTCATTGCCGCAGCTCAGCATTTTAATGCAAAGTTTTGGTCAAAGTTCTACTCCAGTGAAAGGGTGAAAACTTTACTGGAACTTTCTATGGAGTTGGGAAATAGTAAGAAAAGTCTCGTATCGCTGTCATTATACCACGTCTTTCTTACACATTTACACGTTTTCAAACCTTTTACGTCTTCAATTTTTATATTTATGTACATAGTACGATTTAAGTATGCTTCGAATTGCTGAAATATATATTTTTTAATTCGCTCTGGCTCAGCAGTTTAACCTTTTAAGGCGGCGGTCATCAAACAATATTTCATATCGTAACTATTTAGACATCATATTTAAGCTAAATACGGTTTCAGCTGCGTCGACGGGAGGTCCATCAGTCGAGGTTTTTTTTATATATATGGAAATACTCATATAGTAACATTAAAATAAAAAATCAATGGCAATTGACACATGGGATTTTTTTACCCAAACCACAGACACTAATAACTCATCTCTATTACCACTCAACAGCTGTTTAAAAACTCGTAAAGATCTCTTGAAACATGAGAAAAAAAGAACAGTAGGTTTTGTTTCACAAAGCCGCGTGTAGGTAAGGTAACGTCGCGTATCATAATTACGTTATAATAATGACCATGACGATCGACCTTGGAGTTGATTCCCATTGTTTGATATACACCTACTATGCTTGAATTTTAAATGTACCTATGTTGTGTTTTTTGTTGTGGCAATACTGAATGTTGTCTACATTGTGTTTGGGCTAGCTAGTGACGTTTGTATGTTTTTTTGGGATACCGGACAGGCTAATACCACAGCCGAAAGACATAGGTTTACTCTTTATACTGGGCTAATACTATGTGTTATAAATCTAACCATTTAAAGAGTTGTGACCCAGGACTTCGTTTTGTTTTTTAATTTACCTTATTCTATTCTATTTTCTTTATTTTTGCTAGAAAATTAAACCAAAAGTAGGAAAGTGTTTCAATATTTTTATCTTTCAATGTTTATCCAGCTTAATACACTTTTGTACCTAGTTAAGTATTATTCCATTACATGCAAAATAAGTATTTAACATCACAAAAAATAGAGGAGGTGCCGAACCTTATATATAAAGATAGGTATTTGAATAGGTGATGCAAATAATACATTTGTGATACTCCAGGATGTTGACAAAAGTTTTGCTTTACCAAAGACAGATGCGTTTCGTTGTACAAATGAGATAGAACTTGAAGCGATGGGAGGTCACGAGCGAGTGGGCTGTGTCGAACTGGGTCAAGTTACAGGGGTGGGTACTGCGATACAAAGGTAGTGAGGGGCGAGGATCGTTTCGGGAATAATGGCCACCTGAGCACGTGTGCCACCGGATACACCGAACCATTGTCTAGGCACCGGAGGAAACGATTTCGACGCTGTCGGAAGATATGACGCCAATTTTTTGTTAGTATGCTACAACTCCGTCACAAATATAATGACTCGTGCGTGATAAGGAAGAAAACTAACTACCAGTCGTCTAATATCAAACAGGTAAACCACAGTCATAAATAAATATTTGAATGCACTTTACATCAATTTTATTTAAGACGATAATGTATGATTAAGAAGCGCTCGTGGCCCCGCGGACTCAGTGATCTATAAACGATCATTGAGTTACGCAACTTTCACTATGGCTGGTCCTCGGATGGGTGACCACTTTGTGGCATTTACATTTGCAAGCGTTTCCGTGCTTCAAAAGACACGCTAAGCCGTTGGTCCCAGTTGCCAGTAACATGGCAGTCGTTAAGTCAAGTTGAGGGCCTTATGGGCGGTTTGATAAATTTCAACAGCAGGTAGCCACAAACTGGCAATGGGCTCACCACCTATTACGTGGGACAGGAATATACATGGTGAAAGGTGGGCATACAATATGTATGCCTCTGCCATCCCTTCGGGGATAAGGTGTGATAGATAAATAAATAATGTAAATAATTTTTACTCATAGAGAAAAATAGGCAGTAGTCAATGGAGAAGGTACTGGTCAAGGATAAGAAGCGAAAAAAGACAACTTAAGTTACTATTTGCAATAACACTATGTAAAGAGGTTACTAACATAAGAATACGAAGTCAATGGAGCGCTCGCGAAACGTAATTAGCAAGACGAAAGCACAGCGCTCCGCGTATCTTTCTATCGGGAAATGGCACGGGAAATGAGTTTTCGATATTTGAATAAACGCATCGAGGAAATAAACACACGGCACACGGTGAATATTGTCTTTGATTAAAGAACAATCTCCCGCCATGTAGCCGTGGTGGGAGAGGAAATTGAAACGGTATTATTACTTACTACTAAGTTATTTAAATTGACAACTTACTACTAAGTAACAATGTGTACGAAAATTCATAATAGACTTGTCGGACATTTTCTTTAAACTGCGCCAGTCTATACCAATTAAGCTTGCGTAAGCTAACATAAACATACTTTTATATTTGTAAATACTTATAAATATATGAAACACTAGCTGTCCCGCCCGGCTTCGCCCGTGATATACTTCGAACCCCATGGCACCCATTTAATCCCGTCGTTTATTAATTTCACAATAATGTATAAAGATTTTCCGAATTCGTTGATTACTTCTTCGCTCTCCAGTACCTACCTACGCCCGCACGGACTGGTCGAAATATGTAAATATTATCTACATAAACTGTACTTCGTGATGAAATAATTTATTTTGATAAGGATTAATAGCATGAGTAAAATAAACGCGTTTAAATGAAGTCCAAAAATATTCAAGATTTTTAAATAAAAAAATGGTTGTTGTGCCTCACTCGACATAGATAAGTATAGTGTGTTGCGGACTTTTTTGTAGATATTTATAAGGTCTACAATTAATTAGAACATTTTATGGATCTATCTTTTATAGTTTAGGCAGCGTACGCAAAATAAGTAACTTTTCTGGTTGATTTTATACACCTTTTGTCCGAAAAACCCAAATATCTTACGGAACCCTATTTTTTTCCATAATAAAATATAGCCTATGTTACTCGTGGATAATGTAGCTTTCAAATGGTGAAAGAATTTTTAAAATCGGTCCATTAGTTTTTGAGCCTATTCATTACAAACAAACAAACAAAGTTTTCCTCTTTATAATTTTAGTGTAGGTAAGTCATTAAGAACATAGTCACTGTCAAATCTCATTGAACAACAAATAAAGATTTGTTAGTGAAATAAAAAAAGAAAGTAAGTTTAAGGAGTCGGCATTTATAAAGATACATTACGTATGGCATAGGTGTATTATCGATTGCAAAAACTCGGGCAGATATCGAATCAAACCTTGTGGCGGGCAATCGATATTCACAAAGTAAACTCCATATACCTAGAGTTGTGTTCACATTTAAAAATACAATTTACCAAGGAATTCCCTGCTTTGAATTACATTAAGTGTAAACAATAAAGCGTTAGTGAGCGTATCGGCGGCGGCAGGCGACGGAAGTTAAGAGAAACAATATTTTTTAGATAAAAACTCTGAAAACAGTCCATAAATCTGTACCACGGCTCGACGCCACTTCATCCAGAACTGTCAAAGCGAGAATGGCGATCAGTTTCACTAGCACCTACCTAACGGCATGTAATTATACCATTGAAAACACAAAAGACTTTTTTAAGCAACGTTCCTAACCTTTGCACTAATTAAAAAGCGCATCGCATCCGGTGCTGTTGATTATACAAACTGATTGACTCCTAATTTGAATTTCAATTTATGTTCTCTATTAGTTCGGTTTAAGGTTTAAAAATTGTATTTCCGGCGAATTACGGATACAATATGTTATTCTGTGACATTTATACCTATAATTTGTTTTATATTTCGAAACACATGATTATATTTCCAAAAAAAATGTCGACTGACTATTATTTTAGGTATAGCGCATAGTAATTTTTGTTAACGATGTACGGTACGACATTAGATTAGACACTCAGTGGACTGTGTTTTAAATGGGAGCGAGTACGGGACGTCACTTCCGGTGCCAATAATTTATTTCTCTCGGCCTCCGTCATGTGTCGCGATGGAGCGTGATTCGACATTTATCCACATTTATTTTTGGAACATTTTCTGAGAACATTATGATTGTGACATATTCTTGATCCATCTCGACGTTGAAGCTTCGTTGCTGTTTACATGATATAGATGCGCTCAGATTATGACAAGTAATAACAAATCTAATGTGGTTTTGTGCGGTAGGTAAAAGTCCGCCATTGGTCGATAAACAACATGACAGAGATATTATAAGTTAAAAGAGAATAATACCTATTTGTTAGGTATTGGACAGACCTTTAGTTTTCAATGTCTGTCTTATATTTTTACTTTTTTATACCACAAACGAGCATAAGACACACGTAATCAAAAGCGTAGTAGTAGACCATGGACGTTTGCAACACCAGAGGTGCTACCCACCCTGCAAAAACCTTCTAAAGTGCCTTTTAAAATATCCTACTCTGTAGATGTACTTGTCCTAATGCTAAATTAATGTACAATTTTTCAATATAAGAGTACTGTTTGTGGTCAAGCTGCTATGATATCAAATATTAGATTATTTTTATTGTCACTACATTTATCACTGAACACAGAACTATAAATAGTTTGACAAGATACGTGATAGTTGACCAGCCTAAACAAACATCGCAAAAAAAAATCGTTATCTGGACTTGACATTATGAACAAAAAGTTGTGACTGTATGTGGAATATTGTTGTGACAGCGATAACTCAGGGGCAGTGTTGCGAAGGACGAAAGCGCCCACGCCGTCCTGCCAGTGGCCCGCTCTCCCTTCCTCGGCTCACACCCCTCGTCGCCTACTTGCTAACCCTGCTGATGCTGATAACGTATCGGGGACTCATGATATTATAGTATATAATAGCCATACATACACTAAAGGCTACTCAAAAGTAACTCGCTACTTTGCTCAAGCAGGGAGATTATGTTTTAACAACCTACTTTGTCCTATGGTCTTATATGCACTACCTCCTTTCTCCCTTGTCAAAGTTTTAAAATAAACTTTCTACAAAAAGGAGTTTTGTAAAACCAAAAGGTAAGCGTGAGGCTGCGTTTCCACCCGAGATGGGCGAGGGAAATGTATCGTGCGAGGATGTGTAGCGGAGCTTTGAAAATGCGCATTAATGTCTATGGACTGGCTGGTACTGTATGCGCAAACCTCGCAACACATCCTTCTCAACACACATCCCTCGCTATACATTCCTCGCACATGTGGAGGGATTTCCCTCGCTGGTTTTGTATGCGCCAAAATCTAGCATTCTAAACTGTGCTGCGAGATAAATGAAGCGATTCTATTGGTTCTTTACAAACACATCCTCACTACGCAACCTCACACATCTCTGGGTCTTAAAGAGTCAAAAATTCACCTATGTCAAGGTGTACCGTTACTGGTACAGGGTACTGCTATCGAATTTCAGGAACCTCAATTCAATTCTATCAATGAGAGCGCGGGAGAGTGGGCCAGTGGCATTTTTGCGAATATGGGTCTAAATGACTGTAGTTTAAAGTCCGCCATTAGGTATATTGTAGAATATAGTAAAACAGCAGTATATAAGCCTTACAATGTATATCGCATCTCTAATATCAAAATTTCGGCATCCAGCTAAGATAACTTTGGATACCAAATGTCTAAATATAAAATTATTTAGAAGCTATGTGTTAGGAAGTGTGACTGGTTTATAATTTAAATACTAACCTAAACTAAATCGATAAGGATGATATGCGAGCCCTTGGTGTCCTATATCTGAGATGCTATAGACCGGAAGATATTCTCGGATTTAGAAGTGAAACGAGTTAAACATTAACCGACACAAAGCTCAGGCGACAATTAAAATACGCATCATCTAATAATGGATAATGAAGACTCGGCAAATATTTGTTTTTTTGCGGGGGATTCCTACGATGAGCGTACGACTGGCGCAAATAAGGCAATTAATTGAATTCGGCACTTCAAAGGTGCCGCCTGAGGGCTTTGTCGGCGCCTCGAGACTCGCAAACTGCAACCCGACACTTGTATTAAAGGAGTGGGTTGTCTATTGCGTTAAGAGAACTTGAAGGATTCGCGAACCCCCTTTAAACATATTCCCACACTGATAGACACCAACACTGCACGAACAATACACTAGTTCATAACACCTGTGAACCAATAAAAAGGTTTGCAGAATATCATGTTACAAGAAAAAAAATGATTTATGCTGTAGATGTCTCAAATTTGTGTTATTCTGTGTTAAAATTAATCAATCGACGATATGAGTATGAGTCAAAGACAAAGGAAGATGAGGAATAGCCAAAAAAAAAAGCTAAAAAAAAAGCTTTAGACAAAAAATGGTAGTGTATTCAATCAAAAACATTTAAGTGGATAGGTGCCTTGATGTGTGGAAAATTACTATGACATTATTTATGTAGGTACATTGCCACCCACACATAAAAATATAGGATGAACATTATCGTTAACCATTTAGTGAAATTTGGATAAATAAAAAAACGATCACTATACAACAAAATAAAAAAAAATCTTCGTAATATTAATCAAATCATAAAAAGAGCGTTCTATTGAACAGAATAAACATGAAAACTAAAGTGGGTTTTGATCTACTTTTTTATTATTGAATAAAAGCTGAAACTTTTATTGTGAAATGAATTTTATCAGATCACTTCGCCGTTCGAAATTAAAATAGCTGTAAAATGAACACGATAAGGACAGCTTTTGAATATTAAAATCGTTTGTGTCTGGAGTGACCCTTGGCTCTTTATGCGAGGACAATAACACTGACAAGCAAATCAGATTTCGAATACAAATCAAGGCCACGTGGGATAGGTGAAGAAAAAGGGCTGATTGAATGGGCACTTAGTACGAACCCTTATTGAGGGCTTATTGGAGTACAAGGACCCCTCAGGACTGCGCTACGAGTTTGCAAGCACCCTATCAAAGGAGCAACCCCTTGCTCTTTTCGGCTGCCTGCCCTAAAAGACGGTTTTTTTTTATAAACATTTTACCTGTCTGCACTTGAAAGGGTACTACAGGATTATGTGTTTTTTTAATGTTGTTATACACAATGAATGTGGCCGTGTCTGTGTGAAGGCTTAAAGTAGCATTTTAAGCAAACATTGCACACCCATGAATGAGTATTGGCATTTTATGTTGATACACAGAGAATAATAAGAAAGGCGTTATTTAGCTAATAACAAGAATTACAGTCTTGGATAGCCAACAATTTGCTTACTGACTTCCCAACTTCTATATGAAGACAGCATACATTGAATTTATACATTTTTTACAACAGGTGCTGCCTTTTCGACTAGATTATGTCTGCACTGTCATCCTTCCCATAGGTAAGGATGGTATATGGTCATTAGGTAAGGATGACAGTGCAGGTCCCCCTGAATGAAGTTAAAATGGCAATAAACGGTTTTGTGTATTTGTGCGTGTGTGAAAACAAACATAACAAGTATAATATGTGTATTATAATGATGTTAATGATTATCAGACTAGAAAACTACATAACTTTTTGTATGTAAAAGGAACCGTGATGACTGATTCATCAATTAACATCGCGTATGTTTAGACTAATAACTGATTTTGAAAGCTCTCACGATATAGGGGTTATATACAGGGTTTATACCAAATTATAGTTGGTCTTTATGAACAATAGTCAGAGGCTTTTTGGGGAAGTAGGAAAAGAAGTAAAGACAGATATTTAATGAAATACCTTATAGCTTGTGAAGTTTGACTAAAGCTGTCTTTTTTCTGGTACATTAAAAAGGAAAACGAGAAATATATAATAGTTTTTCTTATAATTTCATTAAAACGAATTACTAATGAATAGTTATACGGTCTATTTTAATGGCGTTTGTCTTCAATTTTTTATTTCTTAGTACCCTTTATACGAATTTTCGTAGATCGAAATTTGAAAAGGTTGCGCACGTGCGCAGGAGTGTGTATCGGGTTGCACCGGAAGCTCCCCAGTGAAGCACAATGGCTACCGGATGTGGCTGCTCGAAGCGACACGTATCTCTTTATTGATATCTTAGAAAACTTAATATTTTTCTTGTCAACACTTCAGAACGATTGACAGTTATAAAGTGTAATGTAAATTATATTGATTTAAGCTCCTATTACTTGATTATACTTAGCTTTTATTGCTTAACGGGATATATTAATAATACTCGTAGCAGTGGATTAGTTTGAGTTCGACTGTGCTACTTGTATTTATACGGTAATTTTGATATTCACTACCTTGAAGAGAGAAGTCTCTATGCCATTTAGCAACTATTCTCTCTCTTAAATTGTACTACATATTTATGTAAAGACATTTTTATGCATGTATATAAATAAATACAATAGAAGATATACAATTTTAAGAGAGAGAATGGTTTCAAACTGTGGAAACCATTCATTAATAACCTGCAGCTTTGCATAGCTGGTTGGAATTTGGACCACTTACAGAATAAGGACATTAACAGTGTAGTGTATTCAGGTGCGTGGATAGACAATATGAAGGTAGATCCATTCTACCTCAACATCGTAGTGACACCGCTACTACGGCTGGTGCAACCCATTTGAAATCTCAATCGAATTCGTGTGTGCGAGTGTGCAAGCGAATGCGTGAGTAATGGTCGCATTCATGAGTGCATGAATGTTTCAACGCAAAAGTTTTAAAGTTAGGATACATGAAATTGAAAAATAATAATATTTTATGATATAAATACCGCGATTGATGGTAAGGGGTTCTACCAAGATCTTAGCCTCAAATGTAAATACAACTGATGACAAACGGACGATAAGATGAAGTGAAGGAAAACTCAGAACAAAACCCTTATCAACACGTCTAGCCCACGTGGTACATTTAGGTCAATCACCCTCCCACAATGAAATATTGAGACGTCCTGCAGTGAAGTGATTTGATTTATTTAAATATATCACGAAATCCCGACAGTTATATCAAGTACTAGCGGGTGTACCACTGTTTCACTCATGTAGTGTCCGTTCCTGTAGAAATAAGGCCATACTCCTTATAACATCAGCTATCTGTCAGTGAAAATCTCGTCAAAATCAGTCCAGCCGTTTTAGAGATTAGCCATAACCAACAATCAGAAAAAAAGTATTTTTTTTTTGGAAGGTATAGTACTCGTATGTACTTTCATATGCATTTCGTTATTTTAGAATTATAAATAGATATTTTAATTTTATTTATCAGTATAGACAGACTTACTTTTGCAATCAAGTATAATATGAATATGCATTCTGGAATGTCAATAAAAGGGTTTTATAGAAGTTTTACTAGTGATTAGGAACAGACTCGCCTCAATAGAATTGCTACGCCGTATGATTTGTTTTAAAATTGCAATTAACTATTGTAAATACCAGACTTTATACTTTAATGGTGGCTAACTGCACTCTGATTATATTAATTCTGCGTTTAACAATAATATGAGACGCCCGTTCTGTTATTTATATATTCGTTCGCATTTTCTATGGCTATTATTGTCTTCTTCACGCTGTATCCCTGACGGGGTTGTCAGAGAGGGCAGATCGCCAGGCTTCGCGATCCATGCATACTTCTTTCGCTTCTTCAAGATTCATCAATCGCTTCATACACGCACGTCTGGGTATCCGAGTACTTTTGTATTCTTATTATAGTAGTAGTTAGTTATTTTAAAGTTAGTATAGTATATATATAGTTTTTTTAAAGTAGAAATGTAGAGAAAATGCTTCATTTTTACCTCTTTCTTCAATATTTTCTGCAGCTTTTGTAAAGAAACAAAAGTTTTTTGCATGGTGGGATAGCCATAACAACTTTTATAGTCAGGCGATGGACGTACTACTATCATATGAACCATATCTGTTACTCTAAAGATATATATATATATATATATATATATATATATATATATATATATATATATATATAGATATATAATAAATTAATGTGATTAGCAGCATACTAATAGCTTTTCAAAATCCTACTAATAAAATAAATGCAAAAGTTTGTGAGAATGGATGTTTGTTACTCTTTCATGCAAAATCTACTGAATGGATTTTGATGAAACTTTACAATAATTGAGCGAAGCGAAGCGAAGCTCCCATGGAGCGACTTTAATGGCGTTTGTAACACCGGGCAGAACTTCGCCATTTCTTATCAGTTTCGGATTTTTTTTCTGCTACGGAAATCTATTCAAAATATGCAGGTCGTGACGAAACCCGAATTTCAAAAATCGATCCAATAATAAAGTTATCCGCAAAAATCATGTTGTCTATGGGAAAATACTTAGTTTGATTTAACGCTTCGCTCAAATTTATGCTGCTAGCATAGGTTACACCTTTGCGACTGCGGCTACCTAGTTTACCTTACACATCAGAATAACACATAGGCTACTACTTTTATCCCGGGAACAAGTTCCTGTGGGAAACAGGAACGAGAAAACTTCACCACGCGTGCGGAGCCGCGGGCGTCATCTAGTTATTTTATATTTCAAAACGTTTTTCAAACAACAAATGCTTTATGATAGTTTTATAAGGCTTAAACTTACCTGAATCATTTCTTGAGTATGATTTTGAAACGGAGCCTTAAGAGAACCAATTCTGTCTTACGATTTCTAATGAGCTTTATAAAGTACATAATAAGTAATTTGACGTAACAAAATCAATAAAAAGTAAATTGACATAACCATTGGTAAGGATATCAGGTTGTTTAAGGCGGGGCTTGTCACGTTGATGAATCAGTGCAGTGGCCATGTTTACTGCACCGCATTGACTGCCCGTATCACTTTATGGAAATGATTTATTATGATTGGTGGCCACGTAATACACTCGATATATTGCGCTGGCAACTCGTAAATAAACGCTAATAAGGATGACTGTACCAACTGCGGTTTATTGCCGAGCCCACCACTTGAACGATGCACATTATTTAAGGTAAAGCTTTTTGATTTGTACTTAAATAATACATAAACATTAGTACTTTAATATCTTAAGCGAAAGATGGCAGTTGATCATAACTATAAATTAATTTGTTTTGATATACGTGTAGGATTATAATATACTAGGTAACCATCCCTGGCGTCGCCTGTAACATACATCGAACTCCCGTCGCACCTATTTAATCCCGTCACTTATAAATTCTACAATAATGCATAAAAATTTGCCCGATTTGAACATTTATAAATACTGCTCCGCTCTGCAGGGTAGTAGCGTGATGATATATAGCCTATAGCCTTCCTCAATAAATGAGCTATCTAACACAAAAATATTTTTTCAAATCCGGCCAGTAGTTCCTGAGATTAGAGCATTCGACCAAACAAACTCTTAGGTCCGTATTCCAGAACGTTTCTTGATACTCAATCAACGCTTGAGACCATATTTTACCATATAAAATCTACTCTCAAGTGTTTCTTGAGTATTGATAAACGTTCTGGAATACGGCCCTTAAGCTTTATAATATTAGTATAGATAAGCTTTATCACGCTCAAATATGACGACTAAACTGTTGAACATTATTTTACAGAGATATATATGATCTTCACAGAATTAAGAAAATTTTATCCAAATTACTAGACATATTGTTCTATGCAAAAAATTTTGCAATATTGTTCCGAAGCGTACGTCCGGCGATTAGTCGGCGAGTGCGCAACTGGTGGATGTGCCGGCGGGCGATCGCTGGCCCTTGCGACAGCGCGGATGCCACGAAATTGCACCAACACAGCATTAACCATATACCACACGATTTATTAATACGAGTGCAGTTGCAAAATATTGAATATATACGAAGCGTTTTTGTGCGTTAACCTTCAGCATCGTCGGCCCAATTGCATTAGTTTGTAACGCTCGAGTTGACGCGAGGACGCGAGAAATTGAAGTAAGTTCGAATACACGCGATCAGCACGTTACTGTCGAGCTACTGTTTCAGCCGCTGCCTTGATTGCACAAAGCATGCATGACAGCCATTTTTCATAATGCACCAAATAGGGACCTAACCGTCAATCATTATTTATATATTTATTAAAAACGTTTGATAACAATTAGGCTATTCAGATTGAGATATAAATATACCAAGAAGCATTAACTTATTTCCCTTTAAATATCGCCATAATATTTCAAAAAGACAATTACTATACATTTTATACTACTAAAGTTGACAGTGAACTATTTGAGTACGATTATAACAAAAGGGGTCTGATTTCAAAATACAGAAGTTATAATAGACTCACCACGCCACACCATCACAGGGTCCAACTCAGTGGAGTCCCTCGAACGGGAGCTCGGGTGTAAGAACATAGCTTAACCAGAGTCCAGCACCGTCATGTTGAAGCACTCACTCCATTCACACCGCACTTATTCTATTCTGGAGATATCGCTCCAACCGGATGAAGAAAATTCTACAATCCCACAAAAAATTTAAAAATGGCAACTTATTATTTAAGAAAAATAAAGTCCTGACTAAAAGTATGATAAAAGATTAAAGTAGGATTTACGAGAACGATTGATAAGTTTCCGACACTGAACTTTCAGACAAGTGACTCCTTGGGCGAAGGAAAATACAAGTGATGAGCAACAACGCAGGCAGTTCGAAGACTGGCTGGAAACCGCGCGGCTATCGCGGTCCGCCGTAGACAGTGGTAGGGGTGAAGTATTGAACAATCTACTCTTAAAGTCCTATAAATCATAACTTTGACTATAATTACTAGTAATATTAGGTGTAAAGAATTTTCTTTAAATATTACCATTACCCATAATTCTAAATCATTCCCATAAAGTCTATTTGTTATTAAATATTAGAATACTCTTAATTTTAAAGACAAACTACAAAGGGTGGCTTTTACTTAGTATATGTTAAAGTAACTTTTTTCACTTTATTCACTGACGAGGTTTTTGAACATAACTAATGAAACTTATCAAAAAAGTAATGTACAGTAGGCAAAAGATATAGTAAGTATAATTTTAGTAAAGTGAAAAAAGATAACTTATTTATGATAGGGACTTGAGCCCGTGAGCTTTGCCTGACCAGCGCAATGCTTTAATCCACTGAGATATCTGTACTGTACCAAAACAAGCTGAATTTTATAAGTTTTTTAGAATCGTTATTTTATAACTTTATTTTTACTTTTATACTTTTTTTATACGAATAGTGATCCGCTTATAGACTACCCACTGCTGGCTAGTGTTTTAACTAGTAATTTAACATTGAAATGCTTTAAAAATTTGTCCATAGATGTCATGTTCGGAATAATAGCAAAAAGGTACAAGAGGTTAGCAGACCTCAGCTGAAAGAGAGCGGAAAAATGGCGTCAAGGTCGCATAAGTTGCAACACCCCACACGCATCCGACTGTAAACACCAATGTGTGCAGAACTGCAAACGCTTACGAGTACACGTTTTTGCGGTACTTGCCGAGTTTTTACACACATTACAGTTCGTTGTTTTATATTAACAGAGCAGATTAAAGTGAAATTAATTTCTGCGAATCACAGTAGCATGGAAAGTGTAAGTCTATATAATTAAGTAGCCAACTTCTCCGAAGCGATTGACCATCGTAATAGTGATATGATGATAGATTGTGCGACATTTTTATTAACAATGGAAATTTTATGTTGCTCTTGTTTATCAACAACGGGAATAAACTTAGTGTAAACCTCACGGCTATATTCATTTTAAATAAACTAATATCAAATAAGCTTATGCCATAGGATTCAGAAAATAGACTAACATACTTATAGAATTCTAAATGCACACTGTGGGACATTTCCTTTTTTTCATAGTTCCTTTTTAGGTACATGCAAACACCCAAACATTGAAACAAAACATTTGTGGAGGACACAATAATTGTTCCGACCGGGTATTCGAACTCAACATAACAGTCGCATACACTACCACTGCGCCACCGTGGCAGTCAAAGTAAGATTACAGTCTGGATCAGCATTTCAGGTACATGTTATTCCAATGGAGCTTTGAAAGCGAACTCCAAGATCTAAAGCGACAGATTCGGTAGCAACCAGGACTTAAGGTCGGATGATATTGACCATTCGGTTTACTAGCGGACTAAAAGTTGGGACACACTGTGTCACATAACCTTTTAACCTATGATGAATATGATTATTTATTAAAAATGCCATTAGTAGATTATTACTTCTATGAACGTAGATATAAATACAGGATTTTTCAGATCAGTGACAAGTAAAGCTATAAAGCAAAGAATATCTAACGAGGAGACAGTTATTTCTGAGAAAACATATAATAAAGATACATAGGTCTCTAAGAGTCTAGTCAGAAAGTCACAATATATTGCACGCATCAATTGGCTATGTAAATTGGTTGTAGCTGTCTTCGCGGTGGTGGAAGACCACCCGAGGTAACGATGTCGCCGAGGACATCACGTCTCCTTAGCTAATTTATTATTTCAGTGGCCGAGCGTGGCCGCAGTCAAAACATCCCGCTGTAATGATTTACAACGCAATAAACATACTGTTTTATTTCTAATGGAAATGAGCTTTTATCCGTGATATTACACAGCCACCCCTTGATTGTAAAATTTGATTAATTATTAACCGACCAATGTGAATACTACACTATTTCACTAGACGAGTTACATAATTCAATGTAAAATATGTTACTGCGATGAGATTTATGTGTTGATTAACAAGTCTGTGTAAAATGGTCGGGTTCACAATGAGTTGGACTTTAACTGTTTTCTTGTGTCAAAACAAATTAATAAACAGAGGCTAGTTAGACTTGCAGTTTATTTTGTGTGATTTATTTTCAAGGTGAATAGGAAAATGTAGTTAGATTTTTAGGTATGTTGTGGAATTTTTTTCAATATTTTTAAAATGAATCTTCTTTATTGACGTTGAGAGAACTTTAATAGCTGTAAAAAAAAATGAGTAATCTATTTGTTTATCTATTCGCCTGTCTATTTCAACACGGCAATGGGCTCACCACCTATTACGTGGGACAGGAATCCACACGGTGAAAAGTGGGCATATAATATGCCTCTGCCACCCCTTCGGGGATAAGGCGTGATGGATATTTATTTATTTATTTTTTAAAAAAAATGTCGTAACGAATTTTCACTTCTTACCTGTGTACTCTGGTACACACACATATTGTTTTTTATTGTAAATTGAGGTACAGAGCGAGATTCGGACCATAAATCTTTACGAATGTCTTTAATAGTGGGAGCGATTTTGGAAATGTTCACAACGTGGGTAGAGCCGCAGGTATTAGCTAGTATGGTATATAATCAAGAGTTCATACCAATAACGGCTCTCAAACGCCATTTATGATATCACCAATAAGCGACGCGACGGTTGGAGTTCGAAGCCAGCGACACATAATTGTTGGGTTATCGTCAATTGTATAATGAGGCTCACTTTACTGCTGTGAGGCTAACCCTTATCTTTATGACTATGACATACTTATAGTATATAGATATATCAGACATTTTTTAGGGTTCCGTACCTATAAATAAAAAAAAAAATTGTGTTTACCAGAGTACACAGGTAAGAAGTGAAAATTCTTTACGACATTTTTTTACGTACATACATACATACTCGTACTTATTGTCACGCCTTTATACCCAAAGGGGTAGGCAGAGGCATATTAAACGCTCACATTTCACCGTATGCATTTTTGTCCCACGTTACAGGTGGTGAGACCATTGCCGTGTTGAAATGGACAGGCGCAGGCTATGGCGACCTGCTGTTGAAATTTTTTAAGCCGCCCATTAGGTCTTCGACCTGGCTCAACGACTGCCACTTTATTGGCAACCGGGACCGACGGCTTAAGGTGCCTTCAACAGCACGGAACTGGGGTGGGCCTAAAGGGCCGAATAAATTTAATAAAATAAAATGTGTCTATTTTAGATGTTCAATTTGGAAAAAAATTTGAACCCGTTGCCTTTTTAGTGAGGTGGTAACAAAAAGTCTAAAAGGTCTTATGTGCTAGACACTAATTAGCACGACCAATTAAAGTCCTGGTAGTCTCGGAATTTTTTTACAGTTATAAAATGTATCTCATACGTCGATAAAGGAAAACTAGCTATCTTCCCTTGGCTTCGCGATCCATGCATACTTCTTTCGCTTCTTGAAGACTCATCATTAGCTTCATACACGCACGTCTGGCTATCCGAGTACTTTTGACTTTTCCGTTTTTAAACAATCTGCTCACGTGGTCTTCATATGTAAGTCTCGGCCTACCCTGACTCCTTCTACCCTCTACTTTCACACAATATATATTATTCATCCCCTTATCACTTAACGCTGACACTTTCATTCAAAACTGTCATATTGCGTATCACTTCGTTAAGTATTCGTTCGGCCAAATTATGTCACGCCGCACAATTTTCGATGTGATCGCATCTCCACAGCATTCAATTTACTTTCATGTATCTGCTGACATACCCAGGTTTCGCTACCGTAAAGCGACGTTGGCACTAGCACTGCGTTATGAATCGCCGGTCGTGACTCTTTTACGATGCTTTGTCGCTTTACTAATTGGGACAAAGCACCGTTAACTTTGTTTCCGGCAGCTTCTCGCCGTTCTACATCCGAATAATATCTTCCGTCCGCGCTAAACATACTCCCTAAATACACAATTTCATTCACTTGCTCTAGACGTTCCTGGTTTACCCTAATCGCATTAAGTTCTTACGTCATCTCTTTCAAATACTAGAACCATAGTATTACTTGCATTCAAGCGAAGACCCTTACTTTCACACTCCTCTTTTATATTAGTGACTAATGCCTGAAGGTGGATAAAGGAGTTTCACTTATTCTTTATTTTATGTAAACCTGAACTACTTGCATTATGTATCTACAAATTTGTACGAATCTGACTCGACCACCAAGGTCGACTCAGATTCGCACTTGAGTCTGGATAGGTGTCACTGCAGTCGAGAACTTAGTGCATTTGTTTGAATCTTTGAATATAAAAAGTACGAACAGCTGTGGGCGTCAATGGGCTCAAATTGTAGATCATCTAAGTATCGCTTGCAAATACTTGATCGTTTTGTATAGTTTCTACATATTACAAGTAACATTAGTATAAGAATAGACATTAGTCTATAGATATTACAAGTAACATTAGTATAAGAATAGACATTAGTCTATAGATATTACAAGTAACATAGTACGGTTTGTGCTTAAATGAACATTAATATGTCAAAACAAAACCGCGTTTAGCTGTAACATATGTTTTGTTTTGTGTACAGTTACAGTAGTAACTGTGTTTTGGACACAATCGTGTATGAGTTTGTTCTGAAACCAGTGTTAGTGGTGTTTAGCGTCATTAACGATTGCAAAGAAACCCTTCTACGCAAACGTTTGTGACTATGGATATAATGTGCTCTTACGACTGTTTTTCTTTGAAATCTTGCAACAGTGCCCAAATATCGGAAACACAAAATAACAAATGGTAATATTAGTGAGGGAGTCAACTATATGCACAGGCCGCCGTTTTAAATCCCAGGTTGGCTACAATGAACATTTCTTGGAGTCCACCCTTCATAACAGCGTTATTACATAATATAAATAGGTCTGCGAATATACAAGTTACAAGGGTGTCGCCTTCGCTGGTATGGTCATGTCTTGCGACTACTAAAGGGCTACGTGGGAAACAAATGTCTGACTATACCAGCCCCGCCGGGTCCCTTGTAAGTGGAGAAGACCCAAGAAGTGCTAGCTTGACGTGGTGAGGGATGACATGCGTATCAATGGTCTCTACAAGAGATGATGATGGTCGTGCGAAGTGGAGGAGAAAAAGTAGGAAAGCCTCATGCGGCTTGAGACGCAACTGGGACAGACTCTCGGATGCTGATGATGAAGTAGGTCTACAAAGTAAATGCCTGAATATGATTTTCAGGCTGAAACTAATTGTAACTGAAATAAAATCCTACATCTAATGCCATAACAGTCAGAATAATGTGATTATTCAATGGCGACTGATATTTCAAAAGCAAATTTAATGTTCGAGATATTACTTCTTATAAATAAGTGAATATTTATTCATATCTGCGTACCCCATCGAGAATCGACCTTAAAATTAATAGTAAATTATTCACTTACCTTAAGGCAGAATTAGTTTTCGCCAATAAATTCTGCAGTGATTTTCTGTAGTTCGTAGACTCCGTAGACCTGACGTAGAGCTGCTACGCTTAGTGCTATCAATATTTCGACATTTCGTCGTTTGATTTTCTAGCGACTTGCTAGTTGTAAGATTAACTCTTTACTCGTAAATATAGAGAGAACATTTATTTAAATTGCTTACAGAACTTCCTTTACAAATAAATTGAAAATCTGTCGCAATGAATATGTGTTAGATTTTATTTTTATTATTATCTTTTTGACAAATGGAGTAAGTCGTGTTACGTTGACTATTTAATTTTATGTGCCTACATTAGTGTTGTCATATTCTGTGATGAATTTAAGAGTCAAAAGTCAATGCTAAAATATCGCTGTTTAGCTTTTTACTGGTAATTAAAAAAACAAGCAATGTTGCCTAAAAAAGAAAATAAATAAAATAAATGATAAGCGCTTACCGGTATTGTTGTTGTTGTTGTAATGGTGGGCAGGCGGTGGTATGTTGTACTCGGGCAGGCACACATTGCTCTCGTACATGTTGGGCGGCACGTTGGCCAGCAGGGAACGCTCTTTCTCCACATCTGGGTAACAAGCCATTTCCATTAATTCCAAAATCAAAATTTCAAATGGTTTTTACTGTTGATTGATAGCACTTGGTAGAACTTGCCTCACATCTTGTAATAATCCACTTATTTACTTTAAAAAAAAATACAAATTCTCAATTCAAATTTTACGCCAGCTTAACCGTGTTTCATTTTGTAGGTAATAAAAAGTTAACATTGGATCGCTAATTATGAAGGCTTTGTTTATTTATAGCTGGACTAATTAACTCATTTACCTTTCTGAAGAATTTCGAGGTGTTCCCATAGTATGTCGCCCATGAACGCCGGCGCTCTTGCGAGGAATTCTTCGCGTCCCATTGCGCAAATATCCTTGCCTTGCGTGCGAGCAAACTGCTGGAGCGCAACTCCTTCTAAAGAGAATTCTCGCGCAGCCCAACGCAGCCATGCTGCCACGGCCGCTTCGGTCCATTGACGGGGATCTGTGAATAAAGACGTACATTATAATTATGCAAGACAGAAACACAACGAACTGTTTAAGAGATGAATGTGCTGTGGTGGTAATGCGTAGTGACAGGGTAAGATCGCGTGAGGAATTCCCGCATTCGTGGTTATCCTCCATTTTCATGACATTGCAGTAGAGTTAAGTTTGAATATGAAGAATGAAGAAGAACCGGGATATAAACTCGAATGGAATTTGAGGGGAAGTCATTTAATATTAGCCTTACGAACATAGATTATTAAACTGCACCACTGATTTGCTACTAGTAAGAATACATGTAAAATGAAATGGCGCATATTTCATTGGTATAGAATCTCAATACACCTTCGGGGATAAAAGCGTGACCATATATAGGTATGTATGTAGATATAATAGATACAAGGTAAACGCATCACCCTAAGCTTTATTCATCAACTTGGCTCCTTATCAAACAATTGTAAAGTCTACAATATCGAAGCCGGATGGCTAGGGCTGCAACACCAATTAGCGGGTAGCGAACCGCCCGCGTTGAGCAACAGCGGAACTTGCACCATGCGCCGGAAATGAGACGACCTTGGCGCCACGATATACGCGCCCCAAGTAACCACTTGTTTTTAAAACAATGATAGAAGGATTTCTAATGCAATGTGCTAGATATGTACTTTATTGGAACTCAGGTGATGTTATAGTCAATTATGAAGAATTGGTACTTTAGTTTATAGAGGTTTCTCATGTGACTCTTTACTACTGTCCCGAGAAAAGAATTATAATGCCGCGATAAACAGAAATGGAATAATACACAAACAGAATTTATATGACAGGTCTTTCAAACGAGTCGGCCATTAAGGATTTTCTAATCGCGTAGCTGGCAGGTTAACTATGAGAAGAAAAAGTCAATCGATACAAATTGTGTTACGATGTTAAAAATGCCTCTTGCACTCGGAACCTGTGTTTTTCCTGCCGGAGACGAGAGCTGTATAATAATAAATGATTACTTTAATTGCAGCCTTAAAGCTGTGTGCATGCTTCGAACAAGAAAGTTGTGTTCTAAATGCAAGAAGCAGTCGTCGATAGAAGTCGATAACTTAATTATATTTCACCTCACTATCTACGTATTAAAAAATTGTACTGTAAATTGTATAATAACATAAAAAGTTAGAAAACATCTATTGTTATTTGAAAACGCGGTACAATATCTAATAATATTTACAAAAAAAACAAACTTTTTTATGTTTTTGTCAAAACTCATAACCTAAAACTCTTTTAAAATCTCACGAGTATTTAACTTCGTACTAAGGTGGAATATATATAAATTGATCACTTTTTTATTACCATCCTTGGGCATTGCCTTAATCGGATCGGAGTTTGAAAATGTAAAAACATAAAAATCTAATCTAGACAATGTAAAAATTAGTCGCCAAATATATTGCTAAGCGCTAATATTGATGAATTTTTGTGTGTTTGTTGGGAATTACTTAGAGAAATTTCAAACTGTAAATTAATAAGTGCAACAAAAATAACTAAAAACTCATCTCTTTTCTCATTTTCTGTATCTAGGTATCTTTTTAACGCTTAAATTGCTTACTTGCTTTACCTAATCTACCTTACCCTCAGAGTGCCACCTTAAATTTCGCCTCCACCATTATTCTCATAAGATTTTTGCAGGGACGTATGGTCTATACTATACGCTACGGTGACCACTTTCGATCAAGTATGCTACATTAATGGTATAAAAAAGTAAATTTATTATGTGAAAATGGTTGCTACTTTTTCCTCATCGAGCGATTTGTGAAGGCACCTTTACTCTGCACTATGGCGATATCAGGAGTTTAGTAGTTGTAATTGTATGTGTCTTCGAGGAGTGTAGGTGAAAGATCACACATGAAAACATGACACGACAAAATGACTTCAAAGGAAAACTAATATTTTGATGTACATGTTGGAAAAATACAAGTAATTTTTTTATGACGTGTTAAAGTGTCTGTTTCTAAGCTGCGGTTTTTAGTGGCTACTGTAATTTTTAATTTATTTGTTTTGTGATTAGGAAGTTACGTGTGACGAAAAAGTGTGGAGGCTGTGCCGGATTACAAAGCTAACAAGCTTTCTTATTCATAACTATATTCACGCTCTATCCCTGACGGAATAGTCAGAGAGGAAAGATCACCAGTCTTCGCGATCCATGCATACTTCTTTCGCTTCCTGCTGATTCTTTGGAGCCTGGGGTTCTTTTTTATTAAGCTGCAAGGAGCAGTTATTGTTTGGTTTTTAATTTTCGGCATTGTTGGAAGTCACTAATGCCTGACCTCGCAATGCCGCCTGAGTCGTTGCCTCGTCAGCAGGTGCACCGCTAGCATATAAGGCGGTCCCCGGAGTTCTTGCTGGGGCCCCTTACACTCAAAAGCTAACAAACTTTATATTAGTAAATTTTAGGTATGATGAGGTGATAAAGGTCGACTGGATGTTCTAGGACGCTACTAAGATCTTCGGGCATACCATCTGCCAGTCATGCACCTGCACACCTACATTACCGAGTTGGGAGATCACGCGGCATGCGTTTCCAATGAAAATAAAGAACCAAACCATAGTTGCATCTAGTAACTAATAAGTCCACAACTGGGAAGACGATAAGATGTGATAAGGTTCTGAAACGTCGGTACAAGTCCCAAGTGTTTTTAGTACCCAAATATGAGTTAAAAATTTCTCTATTTTATCTTAAGAGTGCCCTCGTATTCAGATCCCATGGAGATGACCCCGACTTATCGTAAATGGTTTTAATTATCATTGATTACGTTTTGATGAGAGCTTAGTCATATAATATTTTATTTTAATACCCGTCGTACTTATATTTTAATTTTTTATGGTTTCAAAGGCCATCTTCACATGTATAAATACTATCTTCGAGCGAAAAGAAACAAAAAAATAATATTTTTTTATTTGCCTTAAAACTTAGATCTAACCCCAACTTACTTCACCTATAAAATATGTCTTTGTAGTATGAAGTTCGCAATCCGCGCCGGTTTCCAACTTCGGGGAGAGTAAAGGAACTTGATATGACCTGTAGGTAACATTAATATTGAGACACCGACTGGCCAGTGTGGTATAGTAAGGCCAAACACCCTCTCAAAATGAAGGGCCAGTATATGAAGGGGTCTTAAAGAGAGTTCCAGCAACAGACTGCAATAGGCTGATTTGAGTGATAGATTGATTAATGTCACTGAATTAAGTAACAAAATTATCGCTCTATCTAGCAAAATATTATCTACAAATCTCACACTCCCTCTCAAAATGAAGGGCCAGTATACGAAGGGGTCTTGGAGAGAGTTCCAGCAATAGACTGCGATAGGCTGATTTGAGTGATAGATTGATTAATGTCACTGAATTAAGTAACAAAATTATCGCTCTATCTAGCAAAATATTAACTACAAATCTCACTCTCCCTCTCAAAATGAAGGGCCAGAATACGAAGGGGTCTTGGAGAGAGTTCCAGCAATAGACTGCGATAGGCTGATTTGAGTGATAGATTTAATAATAATAATAAGTTTATTTATTTTGTCTCACATAAAATTAATACAAGGGTAATACTTAATTAAGGTACATTTTAAAAGAAAAGTATTTATGTGAAAGACTGGTATCTCTACTAGGAGACCTGTGTGACAGATTACCAGCCTCTCCAGTCTCTGTATAAGTGATACACTGTAAGTACCTTCAGGTAATGCAAAAAGCTATTTATATGATGTATTACCAGGACTTTATTTGGTCGGACTAATTAGTGTCAATTTATATCGTACTTATTAGTGTAATTAGTGGCACATAAGACTTTAGCCTTTTTGTTACCACCTCACTAAAAAGGCAACGGGTTCAAAATTGTTGTATTGTGTGTGTGTGTGTGTGTTGGGGGGGGGGGGGTTGGGTATGTGTGTATATGCCCTTTTCAACAAGTGAGCATATTAGGTGATTCATAGCACAACATCTAACAGATTCTCTGTATCTGAAAAGTTTAGTGTTTTTAACCAATCTGAGATAGTTTCTTTACATTTGTGCTTTGTAAGAGGGCAAATTGTAAGAATCTTATTAATTTTATTATATAGATAAACGCTCATGAATCCGTAAAATCTCCCTGAGAAACTAGTGTTCCACTGTTTCACAGGACAACAAACCTTATGTTTCAGTCGTTTGTCTATGTCAAGCTCAGGATTAAATTCAATTGTGGAATGCTTTTTGAGGATCAAGTGTAAAATAAACAGTTGCCTAACTGTAAGAACATAAAATAAAAATAAATATCCATCACGCCTTATCCCCGAAGGGGTGGCAGAGGCATATTATATGCCCACTTTTCACCGTGTGGATTCCTGTCCCACGTAATAGGTGGTGAGCCCATTGCCGTGTTGAAATAGACAGACGCAGGTTGTGGCGACCTGCTGTTGAAGGTTTTCAAGCCGCCCATAAGGCCTTCAACCAGGCTTAACGACTGCCATTTTACTGGCAACCGGGACCAACGGTTTAACGTGCCTTCCGAAGCACATTTGAACAACAAGAACATTTGCTACTTTGAACAATTCGTTCGTCGAGAACGAAGGGGTCTTGGAGAGAGTTCTAGCAATATACTGCGATTGGCTGATTTGATTGATAGATTGATAAATGTCACTGAATTAAGTAACAAAATTATCGCTCTATCTAGCTAAATATTAACTACAAATATAATATTTAAATATAGGATTCAGTATATATACCTATTGAAGAATATATATTGTGCGAAAGTAGAGGGTAGAAGGAGTCAGGGTAGGCCGAGACTTACATATGAAGACCACGAGAGCAGATTGCTCAAAAACGGAAAGGTCAAAAGTACTCGGCTACCTAGACGTGCGTGTATGAAGATCTTGAAGAAGATTGATGAATCTTGAAGAAGCGAAAGAAGTATGCATGGATCGCGAAGCCTGGCGATCTGTCCTCTCTGACTACCCCGTCAGGGATCAGCGTGAAGATAGTTTAGTTTTTAGTATATATACTATTTTAAACAAGTATACCAGGACCTCATATTCTAATTTTCATGGACAAATCTATTCTGTTACTTTAGATAATGTTAATCTACTCTGATGCGGACTGTAATACCGTGACATTTGTCTGCCCTCTAAGTTATATTATGCGTATGTGTAGAGCGTCATACCATATCGTTATCAGTACATTTAACACGTCTTTGAATACTCTAATTAAAACAATGAAAAACCTTACACACAAACCAGTTTTTTTTATCACCAATGACGTGTCTGCATTTTACAATCTATATCATGTACTTGAAATGAAGTTATTCAATGCATTGTTGTTGCAACTGGCATAAAACTGATATATAATAAAGGGATCTTTTTTTAAACATTTATGTTTTAATACATACAAAAAAATGCATACGGTGAAATGTGGGCGTATAGTATGAATCTGCCTACCCCTTCGGGGATAAAGGCGTGACAATATGTATGTATGTACTAATAACTAGACGCCTGGTGAGAGATGATGAATGGATTGAACGAATTTAAGACGACGAAATCGTCTTAAAATCGTTTAATCCACTCATCAGTTCCATAGAAAATGTACGACATGATATTATTTTCTTTCTGATTAATTTTACTTTTTAATCTATCAGCTATATAGAGACAAATCTAATAAAGCACGAATCATGAAAATCGGCCCAGTCGTTCTTGAATTATAAGCAAATACATATATAAGCAAAGCAAACAAACCCGACTTTGTTTAATATTAAGATGATGAAAGTATTGAGTTTATCGCAATATGAAGGGCCACCCACAAACCTCTTACAGAACATATAAAAGATTTTCATTTTGTTGTGCACCTCATTGAACAAAAATTGTTTCTACGATATTTCATTCTTATTAAATAACAAAAATGTTTTTTTTTTAATAATAATGCTAGAATGCGGTAGAAAAGTTAATATGAATTCGACTTTAGGGCGCGGCAATAGAAGAGCTTTACTTTCTTTCAGTGTTATATACAGAAGTGTGCTGTATGATTTTATTCGTATGACATAAGTAAGTAGTAGTAATAACTTTTGCACAGTCTTGTACAATGTTAAAGATTATTGCCTGAAATTTTTGTATAGAAAGTGTGATCATTTTTCTTAATAATTATTTTGTTTCCACGTATTACGCCATAATTACCGACTTTTTTATTGTACTTCAAAGACAAAATAAGTGACCTAACCCATTAATACTTCCGTATACAGAATTGGACATAATGGTATTTTCTTGTGTAAAATTCAGTGATTGGACTATAATTGCTTTTTCATGCGAAGAAAGTCACGAGTGACAGCTAGTTTCAAAATAAACTGTACATAAAAGTATTTAAAAGATACGAAGACACAGTTTTAACGTTATCAATTCGGTTTTATGACATAATTTATTATGTTGAACAATTAAAAGTTTTTAAAAACAATGTTAACTCCATACATTTATTGTCACACAAACTCAAGTCCTTCGATAACGTTCCAGCATTTAACGAGAAAGAGTTATGGCGGCCTTCGGTCACTATCATGCTTTTAATTAATGCTCCTTCTAAACTTGAGCCTGTCTTCCACTGAGAGTAGAACGCAGCTAATATTAATAGTATTTTATTTAACCTGTAAATGATGTGTGTTTGCCTGAATCTCGATTATGCAAAATTCGCTAAGCTTCCAGTGGAAACACAACTTTAGTTGAGCCTGTTTACATGTGACTCGTGTTTTTTCAAGTTTCTTTCATAGCATGTTTCTGCACGATATATAAGACTGTAGTAACGCCGATACTAACACACTTTTTAACAAATTTATATTTTGATTCCAAATTATATATTGCTTCATACACATATGTGATCATTCTAATATTCTGTAAACTAATTTATAAAAAAAGTACAACACCATTTTTAAGCTATTGTATAGCTTTTATCGCGGGCTTTGAGTGCGGCGAACGAATCAAGAAATTCCCTAACGAAAATAACCTAACATCCGAGCTCACACGAACTTCACCGAGCACGGCCGAGTGTTTGCTTAACATGTATGTATATAATACGACTGTACGAAGCTCGCACGGATCAAGACGATCTGTAGAAATAATATATATTTTAAATAAATAAAATAAATAAATATCCATCACGCCTTATCCCCGAAGGGGTGGCAGAGGCATATTATATGCCCACTTTTCACCGTGTGGATTCCTGTCCCACGTAAAAGGTGGTGAGCCCATTGCCGTGTTGAAATAGACATACGCAGGTTGTGGCTACCTGCTGTTGAATTTTTTAAGCCGCCTATAAGGCCTTCAACCAGGCTTAACGACTGCCATTTTACTGGCAACCGGGACCAACGACTTAACGTGCCTTCCGAAGCACGGAAACGCTCGCAAATGTAAATGCCACAAAGTGGTCACCCATCCGACGACCAGCCATAGTGAAAGATGCGTACCTCAGTGATCGTTTACCGAACTCTGAGACCGCGGGGCCACGAGCGCTTCCTTGGCGAGCGCTTGAATGTTATATATATAGATTATTAATATATATTTTATATATTAATAATCTATATATATAACATTCAATGTCACTTTTCGTTGTAATTTTATAACTCGAGGACGGGCTCACCTATCCAGGCTGTTTAGGCTTTGTTCGGACTATTTAGAAGATGGTTTATGTGAAATTTGCACAAAATCGGTCGAGCGGTTCTACATTTATTTGTAACAAATCTCTTAAGTTGTGCGGGTCAGCTAGTACAAGTATAAATAAATTATTATAATTGCATAAGTTGATAAAAAATGCTATGCAATAGCTTTACCGCGGTAGTCCCCGAGTGCCACACGTTTTTTTTTATACTGATGGAAAGTGCCGGCCCACCTGATGGAAAGTGGTCATCGTAGCCTATAGACGTATCCAACACCAGAGGTGCAGCACTTGCGCTGCCTACCCTTTATAAACCTTCTAAGACCCCTTTTGAAGAACACCATACTATAGACGTTCGGGAAAACCCAGGCAGAGAGTTCATTAGTTCATTTCATTAGTTTTTCCTAGTAGTTTTGCATCATAATCGTGATACTCTATTGCTAGTGGGATTAGCCACAAGTCATAAAAGATTTAGCAAGTTATTATTCACTTCCTGTCGATGATTTTGTGTTAGATGCGCGCGAGCACACCGGAAGCGCGAATAGACGTGCGGCAGACGCACGCACTTCCGCCGCTAGGGCATCGAACCTACCACCTGTTAGCACTATTATCCTACGAAAAACTATCAAGAGTTTTCTGTAAGGTTTAATTGAAATAAAAATGACAAACCTCAAAAAAATTCGTACTACTGAATTTCCAAGGCAAAAAAAAAATATTGACGTATCTAAAAACAAAACATTCATTTCATTTGCCCAATGCATTTCATTGATTTTCAACACAATTTGCGGGGTCATACATCGATATAGCACCTAAACTTGATCCAGGGATTTTTATAGATTAACAAAAATAACTAACAATCTTCACACTGTGACCCTGACAGGGCAGATCCCCAGGCTTCGTGATCCATGAATACTTCTTTGAATAATCCTGCAGATTCAATAATAGTTTCACACATGAATCTGGGTATTCGAGTACCCTTGACCTTTGTGTTTAAGGGATATTGAAGTGAAAACTTCTTTTAGCGCGGTACGCATATTTCTAGATGAGATAAAATCTCTGGACTCGCGGCACCGTTACGAGACGCAGCTATAGTGTGTGCATATATGCATGTACATATAGCAGACCACGACCGCGTCTAGATAAATAAATTTAGTTATCACTTCTGTCGGCAGTCCCGGAGTGCAACCCATATTTTTTTAAATAGTATTGTCTACCCCGATAGTTATAGAAAATAGTTTATATGAAAAAGTTGTTCAACGTATGGACGACAGTTTGCCACCAACAAAGGTTTTAGATGCGTGGTGTCTGCCCCTTTTTCGTGTCGTCGAGTGCGTAGTATTACCATATTATGTAAATGATGCCTTGTGAACCGAACGCTAACAGTTTTTGCATGTAACCACTATTACACATAAGCACTGAACAAGGCAAGACGTACCTTTTAACATAATTTATATTTACAATGTAAAGGTACATTTAGTAATTTTACTGGAAACCTTCACTCCATTGGAGGCAATAGAGAGCTGGGGGCCGAGTCTGCTGTTTCAATCGTAAAGTCACCAATACAATTTTGACAGTTTTTCGTAGTCTACTATTACAATCGTACTCTAATAGACTTCTATCGGTCGGCCGATAGAATTCTACTAACACGTACCGCGCCATGGCCGCTAGTCAGTGACATTTTTGATAGTCTACTAACATCTTGACAGCTAAAACAGCGATTATGGTGCTATTCTACGGCTTGTCAATACTAGACGCGGTCCCCTGGTGTGCTCAAATGCATAGGAATCGAACCAACTAAAAGCAAATAAATTGAATTACACACGATTATACTTTTCCTATCCCTCAGATCTCTACTAAATAAAATAAATAAATATCCATCACGCCT
The DNA here is from genome assembly GCA_948477245.1 of Thumatha senex. Taxonomy (NCBI): domain Eukaryota; kingdom Metazoa; phylum Arthropoda; class Insecta; order Lepidoptera; family Erebidae; genus Thumatha; species Thumatha senex. Next base: position 11,907,788 of record OX419743.1, read on the forward strand.
TATCCCCGAAGGGGTGGCAGAGGCATATTATATGCCCACTTTTCACCGTGTGGATTCCTGTCCCACGTAATAGGTGGTGAGCCCATTGCCGTGTTGAAAATAGACAGACGCAGGTTGTGGCTACCTGCTGTTGAAATTTTTCATGCCGCCCATAAGGCATTCAACCAGGCTTAACGACTGCCATTTTACTGGCAACCGGGACCAACGGCTTAACGTGCCTTCCGAAGCACGGAAACGCTCGCAAATGTAAATGCCACAAAGTGGTCACCCATCCGACGACCAGCCATAGTGAAAGTTGCGTACCTCAGTGATCGTTTACCGAACTCTGAGACCGCGGGGCCACGAGCGCTTCTTCTGAGACCGCGGGGCCACGAGCGCTTCTAATCTCGTTCTTCTAATTCTTCTAGATCTCTACTAAGAGCGTGTGAAGTCTAAAATTAACATTAATGCAGTTTCATTGCCTTTTCTTCCTGATCATAAAGTGAACGCGATATGAACTATCGGCGTTTACACTAATTCTGACATAAAGCGGCTCTTGAATGTTTTCTTAATTCTTCAATGGATTTAACACGTTCTGTCAATGTGTTAATTCATCTATGCGCTTTGTTAATATAAAGTGATATAATATAAACGCATTTTATAGCTGAAACTCCATTAGTGTTTTATATTATTGCCTTTGAAGTGTTAATGGTATACTTAAATATAATTCAAAGTTAAAATGTATGGTAAATTTTATAATTTGTGTTAGTGTTGATTTGTGTTTTCTTTGACCTTTGGAAAGCATTCCATATCTCCAACTAACATATTATATCAATTATATTTATTTTAATAACAGATTTTTGCTCAAAGTTTCAATTGCGTAAACTGAATTTTAAAGAAAAATGCTGAAATCGTGATTAAATCACGATGGAACACCTAAGTAAAAGCTTATCAAAGAAAACTGATTTAATTGCAACTTTGCAATAAAATTTGTAATATGTAACTGCCGCGACTGAGGTCCAGGGTTAGATTCCAGGAAAAATATTATGATTATTGGTTATCTGAAACAAATATTTGTGGGATCCATAAATGTTTGTTTCGGAGTTTGGGTGTTTTCTATGTATATATTATTATGTTCATCAGTCGTCTAGATCCCATAACACAATCTTGTATTAGCTTACTCTGGGCTAGACGGCGATGTGTAAAAAATGTCCCACAATATATATTTATTTATTTAAGTGACGTCACTCTAAATTCAATTTGGTAAACAATTTTTTTATACTTTCCTACAATATGGCTATTTTTAAAAGAGATCTCTAAGTATTTATAAAAACATACATATTACAAAGTAAACGCCCAAATTCCGTAAGAAACATTTGCGGATCACGGTTTGTTCCGACCCAAGATTCAAATCTGAGCCCGCCTTCAGCACGGAAGTTGTATACTCTACCTCTTACGCCATAGAGGCAATTAAAGTTTACATAAAGTTATGTCATATAATTAAAAAAGTTGCTAAATATCTAGAGTCCTTTTTTAGATATATTTCTGGGTTTGTTTACAATGGGGTTTTTTTTGACAGTGCAAAGGAAAAGTCGTAAAACTAATGAATATAAAAGCTACCAACCTTTAGGTATGCCGAGGCGCAGTTGCTCCTTCTCCCAAGAGGCGAAGGTAGCCTTCAGCGCCTCGGCCATCCTCTTATTAGTGCCGGGGGTTAGCGGTGGCACCTGCGACGGGATGTCTGCAACAAAACAAAAACAATTAATTTAAGTTTATACATATACGTCATAGTGGTATATTATAGTATAAATGTTAGTATAAAGATACTACTATGATATACATCATAGTAATATATTGTTTAGTTTCACTTGGTGGAACTTGTTACACTTTTTGAGATCATCACGTATAGATTCATATTGTGACTAAAAGTATGTAATGTTAGTTTCCGTATCATTGTTTTTCTATCTGTGAAGCCCAGTAATAAGCAAATAATAAAAACTACATTTTTTTATTTAACTGAATTAACGTGACTCAGTTCAGGATGGGACCGTTCTGTACCTAACAGAGTTGTTTTAATTTCACTTTAATAAAAATGTATATGAAAAAGTTAGCATCACAATTGCTTTAAAAATGTATCCAAATACTACCTACATTGCGAGTCACTAATAGTGCATTAGAATCATTAGGTAGATAAATCATATACTATCATTTAGAACTCACTCACTAATTTTATTGATGTTAAAGTTACCATGTTTGTCCATCGACTATGTTTATATTTATTTATTTGAAACTAGTTGACGACCGCGGCTCCGAACGCCTGGTTAAGTTTTTTAAGAATTTGTTCCCGGGATAAAAAGTAGCCAATGTGTTATTCTGATGTGTAAGCTATATTATTGTAAGATTCATCAAAATACATTCTGTAGATTTTGAGTGTAAGAGTAAAAAACATCCATCCATACTTACAAACTTTCGCGTTTATAATATTAGTAGGATTATGTAAAGTCACCGATTCGTTTGAAACTTGACAGAATTTTAGTCAATAACATCTAAAATGTGAAAAAAGCGTCACTGAGATCCCAATCTTATTTTAGGGCACAAGCTAATCTCATCCAACTGACACCAATAGAAGTCTGAGACGATTGTGTATACAAGTTATGATAGACCAGTACTGGTTGGATTAATTACTGTGGGTACAGCGACATTGAGTCCAGCATCGAAGAAAAAAAATAGCCATTTATTTGACACTGAATGGTTCTCAATAAAAAAAAATCTGAGATAAACAAGGAATATAGAATTTGGTTTGAAATTGTAGGTATGTGTGAGTGTAGTGTAGATAGTGCATGTTTGTAGGCTTCATTCATAAGTGCGCCTGGTTTGTGTCGTATATGTGCGTGATTTGTGGTAGTGTGAGTGTGCAGCGCTCGCGCACCTGCCGACCAGTTTTGAGATGCGGAGATTTGTGCACCTCTCCCACGGTCGCTGCCCGCTCGGCCTCTGGTCTGTTCTAGCTGAACTCAGTTTAAATATAATTTTAAAAATTTTCTCTATGATAGCCGTTTTAGTGTTAATTAACGCCACGAATTTTGTAAGTATTACTATTATGTAAAACTTTAATAACATTAATTACATACACTGATGTCAAAAAGATTATTTTAAATAAAATTTTCACAGACTAAACACGAAATTGTAGGAATGAACTATAAGTAGAATAATTTTACACCTTGAATTAACCTTTGGATATCTTTGTTTACGGTTTGCTCAGTATAAACGAACGGCTTTCCCGAACGTCTATAGAGTTCTTCAAAATTAGTCGGAGAAAGTTTTTTTAAGGTCAGCAGGTTGAGTATAGAACCCTCTGGTGATAGTCTACGGTGATTACTGACCACTATCAGTCTGGTGGTCGTATGAAAAATTATAAATACTCCTACTAACATATTTTTTTCATCCAAAAGTTATCTGGCAGAAATTGTTTTTAGCTATAAGGCTATATATATAAAAAAAAACTATTTATTATTGATATGTAGAAAAGGGGGTTAAATGAGGATTGTTGTTAAAGTATAATACTGGCGATAATATTAAAAAATAAATCGTCGTTATATTTAATTAATATTTTTCAGCAAAACGGTACCGACCTGGTACGACACTCAGCATACACTGCAAATGGACGGCTTCCATTACAGCACTGATATTCTGTGTCAACCAAAACATTGTCATCTGACGTCGCTAGTCATTACAAAAGTATTCAACACAGAGAACTAACTATATTTAACACCCAAATTCGTCTACACTGTTAAAGGGCCACAAATAAAATAAGTGGTATGTAATGCAACGTAATATGCGATATGGGTTACCAGTATTATATAACTACAATCCTCCTTGGTTAGTAGTTATATAATACTGGTGATATTATACTGGTAAAAAAAAAGAAAACGAATATATGGGTTAAAGGAGGATTGTAGTTTTATAATACTGGTGATTTTATACAGATTAAAAATAAAGAAATCGTCGATATACGCAAGGTGGTCAAGAGCCGTTTGTTGCGAATCACGCCGCCATTTAATTGTTGCACTCCGGCGCAGTGTGATTTACTCTTGCTATACATCTTGCGCAGCTGCACCTGACTCACGATCATTGTGCATAGGAATCTTTTTTATATAATATATTAGAATAAGACATGAATTAAACGCACAGGTTGTATTTTGCTTTTATTAAGGCCTTGTTGAGATGGTATTGATTGATTGGACGGTGATAACCTTATATTTTTAAGTTACAAAGTAAGAAATTCCTTTTTTTTTATACAACGGCACCTAGCCCAAATTAAGTTAACATAAGCTTGTCTTATGGGATCTAGACAATTGATAAACATAGAAAATATCTCAATTTTGAAACAAACATTTGTGGATTATTGAAATAATTGGTCCGATCCATATTTACATTTGGTCGAGAATAAAGGTCTTCCAAAGTACCTAAATTGTACCATAATATTTAGTGCTTTGACAATTAAACTAATGAGTGCATCGATTTAAGTAAACAAACCGTAAGTATTTATTTTTTATATCTTAAATCAAGTAGATATTTATGTGTTGCAGGTGTTCTTTAGAGAATTTATACCTACACATTATTGAACACAAACGATATAGTCCTAAGTTAAAGGTTGTGTCACATCACGCAGTATCATTTGCGCATAAATGAACACAACATTCACCTAAATCCAATTTCAAAAATCCAGTGTACTCACTGTAAAGGAGCACTGTGAAAAATTAAACCTACTCTATTTTATTTGTACTATCCACAGCACTATATACCTACGTAACATTCTATCCCACACTCTGTAAGTATGCAGTGTTTTTTTCTCCAGAATACCGCATTAAATATATTCAAAAACAAAAATATAAAGAACAAAATTATTTCAAATTAATTAATGATGATGTTTCACATCAAACAAGTTGGTTTATAAAGAGTATGTATTATAAAACTTAATACCTTCTTTAAATTAAAAAAGTAATAGAAGAGCGGTGTCATCAAAAAGTTTTTAACAGATTGCTGTCTTCATAGTCGTTAACGATCGATGTTGGTACAAAGATAATTTTGTTTAAAGATGAAACGAACGCTTAATTTTCTTTGACTGTTATATAAAATTTGCGAGCAGATCTTCAACTCACTGTCATGGTTTCTAAGCAAACGATACGATAGTAATTTCTCACAAATTTTATGTTATAAAGACACATGTCAAATAAAACAGCATACATTTATTTTTCAACGTTCCTAGTTAAAAAAAACATTTCTTTGAATGGAAAATTATTGCTGCGATTACTCTGTTTATTTCACGAGCAATGAATGAAGTTAATCGTAATTATACATGGTGGTTAATGTCGAGAAATTGGTCGTACGAATAACAGTCGCGCTTGACATTACCTTCTGATACTGGAACATACCAAACATACCATATGTTGTACAAAAAGTACTGTGGCAAAATCTCCGTTTCCTTGATTAAACTAATTAATCCAAAGTGTTTTCGGTTTAAATATCATGTAGTATCCGATGAGATTCATCCGTTTGACGGTATTGTCACTTTGAGGGATCCACCTGTATACCTAACCGTTTAATTCAATTACCAATTATCCTCTGGAATTTCCGTGATTACAGCGCCAGCAGCCACATCAGTTTCTTGAAACTGTTTTGGAAAAAAAATTGACAAATGTGACGTTAATTACGACTTGGATGTTGTATTTAATTTGCAAAAAAGCCATTTCAAGCCACCAGCATTATTAGAAAATAATGTTGGTTTAGATAAAATAAAAAATAGTATTATGCCAAATAGCAAGCGAAATGAACAAAGGAACTGTAAATTTAAAATACAATTATTCTATGTAGCTCTTGACGAGGAACATCACACAAGATACTTAAACTGGCAAGGGCTCCTGCAATACTTGCACTTGGCATTGGTTACAGGTTTTACATACATTTAGTTCTTTTGTAACTATTTTGTAACTAACGTTCTAATGTAATAAAGAAATATTGTAACCGAGATGCTCTTATTCCTGTTTGACATCTAGTTACCATTAGAGACATCATTAAATTCTATAGTAGCCTTGTTGGATGTTAGTTTATCATTCGTACAATTTTATTGCTGCGTTTTATAGGTAGAATCTGAATGTTCTGTTTTTTTATACAACCTGACTGGTTTCGCTTTATGACATTATCAAAGATTACTACTAAACTACACTGTCTAAAACTATTAAAATAAATAAATATCCATCACGCATTATCTCCGAAGGGGTGGCAGAGGCATATTATATGCCCACTTTTCACCGTGTGGAATCCTTTTTTTTTGTCCCACGTAAAAGGTGGTGAGCCCATTGCCGTGTTGAAATAGACAGACGCAGGTTGTGGCTGTGAAATTTTTAAGCCGCCCATAAGGCCTTCAACCAGGCTTAACGACTGCCATTTTACTGGCAACCGGGACCAACGGCTTAACGTGCCTTCCGAAGCACGGAACTAAACTGAACTCTAAAACTATTCATTTGATTAAAAGCGATACATGTGCGTTTACTTAAATAAACTGTTGACAGTATATGGGATTTAATCAGAACTTTTAGAGTTTTGGTTTTTTGATCCAATTTTTATTTATTATAATAAATCTTAATAAATTTGAACTTAAACCCAATAATGCATTTTGTAGTTGTTTTGTACGACTTTGGTGAGAATCCGAATAAAATGTGTAAAATTAATCTCGTTCTAAGCCCATTATCATACGAAGGAATATTTCATAATTCTTAAAATATAAATTTACATATTGTGCTGAACGACTGAAGCGTTTGATTTGAAGGTAGAATCGACCGAGTCATCGAGGTCTTCAGCAGAGGTTGAACATTATGTACAAAATGTAAGTGTTGTTGTGTTCCCTTGGCTAGTGGAGAGAATTGTGAATAGCGTAGATAACTGCACAAAGGACCGGAGATGCGGCGACTGGCTCTGTCGTGGTCAAATAACGAGGACTCAGCCTTACTACATTCGGCGATAATTAGTCTACTGTTGTCATGATTGGTAAATTGTCTATGAATTAGGCGGTTTTTTTTTTGGTAAAGTGGGGTGATGCATTTACCTACATTCTTTCCCTGCTGCGGGGGCATCAGGTTGACATGTGTGTAAGGCTCTTGATACTTAGAGGAGGGGTCCGACAACTTACTGTAATGCATTGCAGCAAAGGCCAGAGGATCAATCACAGCTAGCCGGCAAAGCGACGTCACGCGATGAGGCTCGCCTTTGAAAATATTGGAGGCAGTAAATAGGTATTTGTTTTAATTTCTAAATGAATACCAGTGCTTAAAATTGCGGTTTTATAATATTTTCATCTCTGACCAAATTTATGGCGTCATTTAATATCGGTATAATATCGGGATAAGCGGACTTCGGACTTCTAAACGAGGGTTTCAAATGAAAACGGGAATGGCTCGAATTATGGTGATAAATAACATCACACACTCAATTACTGTTTTAAAAAGTATGTACAAAATTTACATGGTATACAACTTTGTACTTATAGTAGATTGGAGACTTAGTAAGCGCTTCAATAATGTTGCAAAATGGCTGCCAATGATTTTCGCATGAAAATAACTCACGTATTCAAATACAAGGAACAACGAGCCGCAAGCTTAACACGGTGTTATTCAAAGTTTTACTTAACAGGTGGTGGATAAGGGTTGCTTGAAGGGGAACCTCGAGTAACGGACACTTGTTGCGTTGAGCTATTTAGAGCGATATATTGCTGCATATTTCTAAACATATTAGCGTAAAATGGAAATGTTTGGACCACTTTACTTTGTCAGTTAAGGACGGTAATATGTACTGCTTTCATATTCGCTGCATCATACAAGAAGTAAAGAGATGCTGACGGATTGAGAAGATTTTTCTGCTAACGTCAAATTAAATTATTCCTTAAGCAAGTAGATTGGGGTTTCTTTTTCATTGGATTTAGACACTGTTATGTGGCTTCAAGTGTAAGGATGTGATCTTTGGTTAACAAGTGCAAGTAAGAAAATCTATAGGAATACATTTAATGCTGAAGATACAACCACAATGACTACCCAGAACAAAAGCTCGACCCATTTTAACTGAACCCATTGTTCACCATTTGAACCACATGGAACGTCGCGTGACGTAAACGGCGCGTGCGCTGGTTCGCAATCAAATCGCCTTCTTTTATTTATAATTGTACTAAACGCTATATTACTGACGTTCTTTCTGCAATAGCAGTATTATTAGGTTTGTGAATTGTGTGTAATTGTTACAATTATGTAGTAAGTTTAGTTCATTGATTGTATTCATCCACAGATATTAATTTATGTTGGAACTATGGTCATTGATATGAAATTTAAATAATGAAACATCTTGCGATGTCGGTTTGATGAGAATGCTAGCAACTAACCGAGATAACTTAGTAAATAATTCAGTTTCAACATGTGCACAAGTATATAATTATTTTACTTATTTTAAAGTAGGTACTGGCCATTTGCTTACCAAAGGCACCCTTCAACTCATTGAAGCATGGAGGAGGGTTATGCCATAATGCGGTAAAATGTTATTGTTCAAACGGTTTTCTGTTCACTCACGCAGAAAACATACCTTTAGCATATGAGCATCCTTTTAACATTAATTTTAGTTATATTCAAATTTTTCTTAAGTTCTACAATGTTTTCTCCGCATGTAATTCAACAGCTTGGAGTAAAACAAATATGAATTCATTATGTTTTTCTATGTTATAGCACTCCTACTATTATTATTAGAGGAGCTCATCGTTTTTACCTTCGGAGGTGGAGAATCTAACAATGGTAACTTATCTTTCAGTGATCTCTAGCGGCGTTGATCACGAACGTAGGCGATAGACCTTTGCTCAATGACAGAGGCGGCGATTGCGCCGTGCGCGGTGGAGCGACGGCAGCGCACGCATCATCTCATTGAGCGCGCACCGGATGGGCCAATCAGCGGCGTGAATGGACGCCCCCGCGCATGCGTCGCCGTACTGCTCTCTGTGTTATTAGCTCTCGTACTAGATGCCACTGTTTCTTTGTTGTGTCCGTAAATTGTTATGACTTTTTATGGTCGAAAGAATGTGTTGAGTCGTAAATTCGTTGTTTGTCTCATTGATAGTGGCATTGTTCGGCGTATGAGAAACTTTGGGCCCTAAGTCATGCATTTGGACCGGTTACATAGTTCAGCTTGTTAGCTTCGAGGTGACATGTCCGGTGTTTGGGCACGCGGTTCGTGAACACACACAACAAGATGTCTACTTCTATATGTAGTATTTTAATGGGAATGTGTTGATTTTACTTGACTTGTGACTTTAATGCATTTTAGATTCAATGAACAGTTCATTATATTTAATCATTTTTATTTAATAATAATTTTTATTTTATACACATTTTAGACTTTGATACAATTTACTATCGGGCTGCTATTTTAGGGCTGCAGGACATTCATTGTATCGACCCGGCTCGAAGGACCAATGTCGCCTTGTTACACCACAATTTGTTTGCCTATAAATATATGATAAGTAATATTTTCGAAGTGTTAGCATCATTGTTCATGACTGTCTATTCGGTTTAAGGTTCAATTAACGAGCTACATGTTTGTATACAAATATTGTTTTCAGTTCTCAGGTTGTGAGCACGCACTCAGCAAGGTCTTTACTTTCAAGATCACCGGAGCATGCGCGAGGAGCAAGTCATAATTACGGTAATGGGCATCGTTGCACAACAGTGCTCAGACATTCAGCCACCGCCTGTACCGAACACGACACGCTTCAAAATGGATATCTTGTTGCAACTATTTATTCTTTGTCATATTTGTACATTTACATTGTGGTATCAATAGCCTCAGCCAAGACAACGTCTTATCTGTTAGGTACTTAAAGTGAACCACTCATTTAAATTTAATGAAACCAGCTTTCTAATACATTACAACGTTATATTTTAGTACCTATTTAGTACCAATTTCTTACTTCACCGTTTAGTATTTATGAATTTACAATGTTGAATACAGGCATTTCATCACATCTTTGCTGCGTATAGCGCTGCATGATTTCAAAGAATTTCAACACAGCGAAACATAAACTAGTCGATATTCTGTAAACTTATGCTATTCGTAGCTAATAATTTAGAAAATGAACGTTTTCATATTTTTCCATCGGTCACGGCGTATTCACATTCGGGACAAGTGCACATGAAACCAAGAGCGTTACGAAGTTGCGTCATCGAAACAGCGCACTTGCGACCTCATACGTCGCCATTGGTTGATACGTGACCTAAGTGCAATGTAAAACAGATTAACAATAACCAAAAGTTCCTTTACATTGATATATAGTCTATGGTTTTCAAATTCTCAATAGGTGGTAGCTTGAATTTGGAATAGAGAATGCACTTCTACGTTCCGGAACACAGCTCCTACTTATGGTGACTCTAGTATATCCTATTTCCCTTTCTGCTCCTGTGTTGCGTTTAGTTACGTATATACCTACCCTTAGTACTATGTCTCTCTGCGTTTAGTCACTTAAATAGTAGAAAAATCAGCGGGAAAAATTGGTTTAATGTATTAAAATTATAGTTTATAAGACTACCTTATAATAGGACTACTATATTTTGCAGTTATTTTAACGTTTTATTAAGGTACATTGTGAGTACTAGATATTGAAAACTTACCTTTTGGCTTATTGAAAGCTTTCATCATGACTTTGATTCCCATGCCTGCGATGGCCGCCGTCGCCTCGATGAGTATGTGCTGCGGGCTTTTGAAGTACAATCACAACTCGCCAGCAGGCCGTACAATACTGTCTCTTTTACACTTATGCTTTTATTTACAAAGTTCTTTTAAACACATTTACTAAAATATTCGATTAAATTAATAAATATCACACTGTTTATTTATAATTGTCAGTTATCAATATAAGTCTAAACACTCTTCGCTATTTTTCATTTTGATAATATTTATTTGTCACGTGATGGTGTTAGAGTTCATTCTTTTTTTATTGTTCTTTTAAAGTTCTGCTGCAATAAATAACACATTATACAAAATAAATATATGTACGTATTTCTTTATCCTCTATATTGAGATGAATATAAAGCTGTATTTATTTTTAATAATATAATTATTTTTATATTTGACTGGTCTGTTTAGTAATTTGTAGTACCTGACTTCAAGACCTGGGATCAATTCTCACCCAGCACAAATCTCTTTGTGAATTAACGACGTTGATATGTTGTGTCTGGGTTATAAATTGAACAATAAATCTATAAAAAAAATGTTTAAAAAAAATCTACATGCCATGGCTAAAACTTACAATAACTTAATTTGGACTAGACGACGTTTTGTAAAATCGTTGTAAATATTTATTAATTCGAATATAATTTTATAAATATTAACCTGCAAACTCTCTTCGGAATATTATTCAGGCAGACGTGTTCAAAACGGTTGAAAGCTTGTTGAATGTTGTTGAAAACTCCACGCAACGTTGCTATACTGAACTACTGATATTACACGAATGTTGGCGAACATTCCCACAGGTGCGCGGAATGATCCAATACAGGCACTTCCGGCCCGGTACCCCATTTACCCCGAGTGAACCCTCGCGCCTCCCGCAACCGCTCACTCGAATCAACCACCCGTTTGGCCGAAGCAACCCTGTAAACAGCGAGATGGTTCTCACGCAAACCGCTCGCCCAAAACAGTCCATTTTGCTCAGTTTTATGACTCTTTAATACTCATAACCAGTCGATGGGCATCCTTCAAGTTAGGATTAAGTTTAGCCTCAATATATTCGTGTTAATCGTAAATGTCATAAAGCGTTTAATTGACTATTTCTAGCAATTTTAAAATATATTTCCGCTCAATTTCAATGTTCATTTAATTAAATTTACTTGTTTGGCAAACTTAACGTCCATATTGACAAATTTGACAACGCTTTATATCGGCAAGACCTTTTCTTTTAAATATGCAAATACTGCTGTGGTTACATTTACATAATTAAATTGGATTAACATTCTAGTCACAGTATTTAAATGGTTATAAAATCTTGTATAAATATGTCATTATAAATTAGTTTTTTTAAACAAAAACATGATATTACCAAGACCTATTATTTAATTAGTTTACGTCTGTGAATCTGTTTGATATTAATGTTAGTAGACTGGTAACTTGTGAAATGAAAAAAATAAGAAGTCTGTTTATTTAAAAATAACTAGCGACTCAACGCGGCTTTGCACATGTAGATATTAATATGCATGTATTATAATTATAAACCTTGCCCTTATCTATTTATCTATTGTATGAAAAATTAGTTGAGTAGTACTCCACACTATTGGTGGAGTAGTAAAGATGGGTGTTTTCTATGTATATTATGTATATATTCATCATCAGTTGTCTAGACCCATATAACAAACTTATATTAGCTTACTTTGGGCTAGATGGCGCTGTGTAAAAAATGTCTTATAATATATTTATTTAAAAATATAAACGAACAGACAGCTCATGACCTTATTTTATATAAGACTAGCTGATATTCGCAGCTTTACCCGCGTGCTGAAATTTTTCTGAACCCTTTTCTCACAGAGCATTTATATTTATAGCGTTCTAGTATTCATACCTCAAAGTTTATTTTCGTATTTAACTATTTGAAAGTAAAATATATTTATATTTAACCTGTTGAACACGATGCGAACATTCGGTAGTTGTAATGAACCATAATTGGCTATGCTTATTTTGATGTGCGTGACCGCGATGTGGGTTCAATTACAGTAATGTTCATATACTAGGGGTTTAGTAACGGATAATACAAACAATGTATTTATAAACTTTCGATGTGTATATTCATCACTAGATGACGCGCGTGATGAACTTTCTTGTTCCCGTTTCCCACAGGAACTTGTTCCCGGGATAAAAAGTAGCCTATGTGTTATTCTGATGTATAAGCTATATTATTGTAAAGTTTTATCATAATCTATTTAGTAGTTTTTACGTGAAAGAGTAACAAACATAAATAAATAAATAAATATCCATCACGCCTTATCCCCGAAGGGGTGGCAGAGGCATATTATATGCCCACTTTTCACCGTGTGGATTCCTGTACCACGTAATAGGTGGTGAGCCCATTGCCGTGTTGAAATGTACAGACGCAGGTTGTGGGTACCTGCTGTTGAATTTTTTCAAGCCGCCCATAAGGCCTTCAACCAGGCTTAACGACTGCCATTATACTGGTAACCGGGACCAACGACTTAACGTGCCTTCCGAAGCACGGAAACGCTCGCAAATGTAAATGCCACAAAGTGGTCACCCATCCGAGGACCAGCCATAGTGAAAGTTGCGTAACTCAGTGATCGTTTACAGAACACTGAGACCGCGGGGCCACGAGCGCTTCACAACAAACATACTACACAAATATTTCCTCTTTATAATATTAGTATGTATCTTTAAAATATTAGTATGTATAGACACGAAGTCCTCCACCGAGTCTTTTTGTCTGTCTGTTCGCGATAAGCTGAAAAACTAGTACACCAAATTTTGGGCTGTTTTAGGAATGTTTTAGTATATAATTTGTTAATTTTTTTATACATTGGCTAAAAATAGCGATATTTGTTGGAGGATAATATAGATAGGATAAATTCACATGAAAGTATTATATTTACAAAATATACAGTTTAAAAAATTATTCTCTGTCTGTCTGTTTTCCGGCTAATCTAAACAATTATGATTTTTACGGCTGGACCGATTTCAACGGGACTGGACGGGCAGATAGCTGATGTTATAAGAAGTAACACAGGCCATTTCATCCCCCTTCTCCCACAGAAACGGGAACTACGCGGGTAAAACTGCAGGGTGTCCGCTAGTTGCAAAATATGAATTAACATTTTTTTCACACAGGAATTTTTGTATCTATTTTAAACGTGGTTTGAAAATTAATTTATTTACGATTGATACCAAATTTACATGAACCCTCATTGTACGTAATCTGATCTTGAAGCTGGTAGGCTAACTCTAATGCAGTTGATACTTTTAATACCCGTGTATACCCACGCCTAATAGCTTAAACGTTTATATTAATAAAGCGATACAAATTGATAAAGTTGCCACTACAAACTCTGTTGAAAGACCAAGGGTTAAATACTAATAAACATCTTCATTTCTCTTTATGAAATATGTTTTAAAAGGGGTCGAAACGGTTATTGAAAAGGTTAAAGTTGTGGTGATTAATACGCTTTTTGATGTAACATAAGTTCACACGGTAATAGATTCTGTTCATGTTACGTATATACCTCTATACAGATAAATAAGAGTGTCTGTTTGTAATTCCACATTAACAGGTTTTCACAAAATGCATGATATTAAAGTATTTAAGGTTTATATAGTATGCATGATATAAAATTATTGAATCTCGAGTGGGGCTTGAATCCACAAATTCTCACTTGGCGAGTGAGACGCTTATCCAACTAAGCTACCGAGAACTCTAGAAGTGACGGTTTTATCCACCTCATAAGGGCATTGTCACCTATAGATGGAAGAGGTGAATAAAATATTTGGTTTTTATTGTCCTAGCAAAATGTGGGCAAAGTTGATCATAGTCGGAGGTTTCCTATTGAAATCCTACTGGACATAGTGTGTTTTGTATCTTCAAAGTAAGGAAAATAATTATACGGTTAATTTAGAATATTTACCATAATTTCATCCCATAAAATTACAACTATGAACTACAAAAACATTCGTCACAAATAGGGGCGACGAATTGAACTCAATAAAAATCACATTTGGAGACATAACTGTCATGTCAATCGTGTATCGTCCACAAAATAAATAGTTGGTATAGCTATAAAGGTTCTTCCACACTGGAGAACGTTTATATCGTAACTTGGATTTGCCACAAATGCCAGTAGAAGGCAAATTACGTGTTGATCATAACTAGTTTCGTACACGACCGAAGGGGGTGTCAATTGTCGACGTCTTCACATCGGTATCGTAATGATAGGTAATCGATTTAAAGCCGCGAGAACGCAAGTTCGATACTGTAACAGAATTTCGTATGTTAGTAAGATTTATTCTTTAACCAGTTAACGCACGCGGCTCCGCACGCGTGGTGAATTTTTCCTGTACCCGTTTCCCATAGGAACTTGTTCTCGGGATAAAAAGTAGCCTATGTGATGTTCTGATGTGTAGCTATATTATTGTAAAGTTTCATTAAAATCCATTTAACAGATTTAGATACATCTATTCTTACAATCCCAAACTTTCACGTTTATAATATTATAGTAGGGGAGATAGCGATAATTTTTACATATTAACTTAACTTAACGCTATCCCCCCTACTATTAGTAGGATTTACGCTGGTCAGCGATGCTTCTTATGTCAATATGTAAAGCAAGTGTTAATTATATTACCTACCAACTTTCATACAAAACTGTAGAATCATAATCTAGAACTATAGCCTACTCAATCCTCAATCGGTTCCCATTCAATCAATCAAATCATTCTAGTCTATTAACTGGTATTATAGTTCATTAATTCCAAAAGGCTGTAAAAATCAGCGTCTTATTGATGCGTTGAACGTTCCTTTGTATCGTAAGTAGTCGCATTGAATACGTTTAGTTGCTCAACCAATATTGGAGGACAATAGTTGAATAACGTACAGGACAGGCGTTCTTAACAGGGCGTAAGGCAAAAATTATACGAGTACGAGACTAGTAAGTATACTCTGGCTTCACATGTGTGGGTGACATTGATTACGCTGTGACTCACAGAAGTCTAAGAATTTTAGGTCAGTTTACGAGTATACCTACGAATTGCCTAAGAGCAAAATTTCAGCATAAGATGAGATGCATAAAAGCAATTTTTTTGATGTTTACATTTAAAAAAAGTACTTAATATTATACTTAGGATACTCCTAAGGGTATAGGAATGTACTAATTTGTATCGGAATACAGTCGACTTTATTCCATCATTTAATATTGCCTAAAAACAGGTTAGAAGAAATTTGAATTCCTGTGTTTTTTGATTTTATTTATTAAAAATATATAGAGGAATAAGATTGCGTATTAACTAATAATAAAATTGAAATTAAAGACGAAAGGCCAAAATTGTATAAGCAAATCAAACGTTTCTTTGTACAATTTTTTGCTTGACTCAGAGTACGTGTAAGACAATATGAGCGATTATTACACAGTGGTAAGTAACCATTTGTGTGGTTAATCATACGATGTGGTGCAGAGATTGGTTGCTCCCGGGTCAACTAACTCGATTGTCGCGACCAATTTGTCACCCCACACGCCTCAATGACACCGACCGCATTACATTTGTCTCTTATTTGTTACTAGATTACATTTTGATCACGTCCTATCATCGATATATAAGGTTTGATTTAGATTGTTTTTATCGTGCAGAGAATAACAATTAAATTTGAGAGAACGAATCTATAGATCCAGTATAAAATATATCCTGAAGATGGCTGGTACAATCAGGTCAAAAAGTCAGAAAAACCAAAAGGTAAGGAACATAACCATAGTTATTCCTATAAAAAAATAAATTGAGAGGTGTCAAGGGACACCAGGATGGAACGAAGTTCCTTTCGATTAATTAGTGAAGGAATTGTAATAATTTTTTTTTTTTTTAAGTTATAATAATATTTTTTTTATTATTAACAAATATAATGTTATATAAACTTAATCAGTAGGCTCAATTTTCGTAATAATTGGCTTGTGGTAACTGAAGTAGGAAACAAATGTTTGGGATTCAATTTTAGGAAAAAAAAAAGAAAAAAAAAAACTATAAATATAAATAATATATATACTAATCGTCGCGACACCACACTGTTCAAAGCGAAATAGAAATGAAAATATCTGGCTTGCTTTCTATAAGAGAGAGAGAGAGACAGACAGAGAAACATGCGACGCCGCACAGCTTACGATAGCTTACTATAGCAAAAAGTGTCGTGACAACTTTTCGTAAGATTTTTTTCCGTCTAGCCCCCAGACGGAAAAAAATCTTTAAAATAAACGGAAAAATAATACACTATTTTCCTAAAATAGAATCCCATCACAACGCGCGATAAGGAACTTCGTTCCAAAAAACAGAAAAGAAAATAAAGAAGGTTATATTTCATGTCCAAATAGTAAAAGCTTTGGGATCTTTGGACCTAAACCAGTTTTATCTGCATATAGTGTCTTACTGGCTAATAGATGAGGTCCTGGCGAAGAGAACAAAAATTCCAACCAAAACCCTGTACCAACCCATCACGTCTGATTAGTAGATTGAAATAGATTGAAAGAGGCCTACATTCATAAGTAGACTGAGATAAACTAATTACATTAAGAGTAGATCCTGGAAAAGATGGACTAAGGGATACTAGGTATACAGACCTTTTAAAGTAATTATAAAAAATTACAATATCAAGAAGAAAATAAACCAAATAAATAAAAAAATAGTAATGTTGCAAATATTCGATAAAGTAGAACAATAAACGGTCCGCTGAAGTGCTAATGTGTAATGTAATCGGATGTCGGACGACACTAATTGACGGGTCGGCAGTCTACCGAGTTGATAAAGCAAATATGTATCAAGTAATAGGTGTCAAGTCTATTGTAGTACGAAACAAGTCGACCGACGCGGGTCAAACGGAGACATCTTCGACCCCATCTTAATTGGAAAGTGGACACCCGCATATTTGAGATACAGACTGACACTAATTCGATTGTAGATTTTAATATTTCTAAATTAAGTGGATTTACGATAACCACAGGGGTTCATAACAATAGTAAATTCTAATTTTGTATCTTACTTACTGCAGCTTCGAAATTTTAATTTCTGTAGTTTATCCTTGGGTAGAGTAAGAATTTGTTTAGTATTTGCTAAATTTGATTGGAATGCAGTAAAGTAAAGGGTTTTATTTATTCGGCCAGTTTCAACATTGTGATGCGTTCGACAACTGGTTTGTTCCCGCGTATCAATGCATGTTTTGATTTGTGCCAAAGTATTCGCGAGATTTTGCGCTGTTTTGCACGGATTGCGAGCGCATCAACAAACATGGTGACAATGGATGCTTCGTCGAATCGAGTGACGTGGGACGCACGATTCAAATGTGGAACAATGCGAGCTTGTATAACAAGCGGTAACAATTCGGCGGGTTGTTTGTGTGAACAATAGCGATAGATTGTGCAGTTTGTTGCGTGCGCGCTAGCAAGCTTTTACTGTATATTAGATCAGTATTAGCGCATGAATTCAACGATTGGTTAATGCGAGAAGTTAATACAACAATGTAATAAGAAGCTGACTGAAATATTAGCAATTGTATATATTGGATTTTCTTTCAGTTTACATTCTTCAAGTGTTACATTTCGACTGGCTGCTTGGTCTAGTGTTTAGAATAGGTACCTAGGAACCGGAACCGGACTAGGAAACCGAAGGTCATGGGTTCAATTCTTATCAACCTTGGACAAATGTTTTTGTGTGAATACATTGATTCATTTGCGTCCATAATATTTCTCATTCATGTGATTTCTTAAAAAGGGATACTTATAAAATTTTCCTTTTACGTACGTAAAAAATAGGTAGGAATAAGTATGTTTATCAGTTGCCTACATCCCATAGGAAAAGTTAATATTAACTTCATTTGACCTAAATGGAGCTGTATAAAAACAATTAAAAACGGAAAAATAATACACTATCTAAGATTAATCGACTAAGGAATCTTCTGAACCATTGTAGCAATAAGAATATCTCCAATAATTTTCAAAAAAAATCTATAGGATTGTGTCTGTGGTAGTAGCTTCAGATTTAATACGTCTGAGTGTGTTCTGGATAGAGCGGGTCGAGGCTGGGTCACGCGGGTCCACAAGTGATTTGACCTCCGACCGTTCAATTAAAACGTTATTACAGCCCGACGGCGACGCTCGCAGTACCGACTCATATTGTATGACATTTTGTAGAGGTGTACAATATTTATGTATTTATGTTCATATTATTAAACAACCATTTTCTTTTACCCCTACTAATATTATAAATGCCAAAGTAACTCTATATGTCTCTCGCACCTTCACACAAAAACTACTAAACCGATTAAAATGAAATTTGGAACAGAGATAGTCTAGGAGCTCGATAAAGGACATAGGCCACTTTTCGTTCCGGGAACAAGTTCCTGTGTAAAACGGAAACGGGAAAGCTTCATTACGTGGTTGGAGCCGCGGCATCAACTAGTATTACTACGACCTCTGACGAATTTCTTATAAAATAGGATTATTTTAACATACTAAGCCAGCTATGTGTATTAAAAAAGCAATGGAAACTGATAACTTCGGTATGGTTTGTTTTTTCGTTAATCAATGCAAATCGGTATACTCATTATTTAATAGAAACTCACATTGTTTGTGGTATTTGACGTTCGAATATGATTGTATTAGATTTTTTTTTTTTTGATAATTTCGAATAACGTATTCTAAATTCAATGCCATAATTTTTATAATTCTTAATGGTTAAATGAAATCTTATACTACTATATACTAATTTAAAATCCCTGGGGATTCCTTTCTAGAGCTTACCTACTCAGACTCCCCGAAATAAGCTACACGAGCGTCGTGCGGTTTTAGAATTCGATATATCCACCATATTGGGCAAAGTCCACGAACATTTCCACACGGTTTTCTAAAAAAAGGCCGAAAAATTATGCACTATTTTTAAAATATACCTAATATTCCAAAAATAGCCCAAATAATGTGTTAATGGGCACCTACGTTGCTTTTCAAAGAATGCTTAATACCTATAGGAACAGTATGCATTAGTTATACACTTATACACGAGATTGAAGTTGCTTAATCAATTTTAAAAAATACCTTACTTGGTCAAGAAAAACTTCAATACGTTATTCCCTACATAGATATCTAAGCCACGGCAGGATATTTTTTGCTAACTTTGAAATGTACATACTACCTAATTAAGGCAAATTTTACTGGGACTAACTACTGAATGTCTTTCATAATGCATAAGCTCAGATTCGTGATATATAACTGTTGATTGACAGTTTTGTACACAAAAATGTTTTGAATTGTGGTATTTGGCAACAGAATTGTCTCCCAGAACGTCGATCAAGACTCTCTGGCTCTGCTGAGTCTATTATCGAAAAATATAATTGTTGTCATAATATTAGCTAACCGTTTTGGCAATAATCTGATGATTTAGAGTATTTGAGAATGATATCGAGGCGTGTGTATAAGAGGTGTGGGGCGTAGACGTTTGGCGAGCACCTCCCAACGCCTACGCGCGTGCGCGCGCCTCCTCTCGTGAGAAAAATCTTCGCGAGGAAAATTCACTGAGTTTCATATTCAAATTTTAATGTTTGTTTACAGCACGTGGGCGGCATAGTTTCATATTGGAGACTGTACAAAATGGCGACTGTTGTTTTATGAACGTACCAATATTACAAAGCTTAAAGATATTGGTTGGTATAACGCGATAATTTAAGGAACTTACTTGAATTGAAAAAAATATTTTAGTGGTGAGTAGCTCATTTATCGTGGAAGGAGATATAGCTACCATCAAGCTTCGTAAACGTTTAGTTTACGCGAAATTACTATCTAATGATGTAAAATGCTAACATCTTTATCAACACAAACCACAACATGAATGTCCTACTATTATTGCAATATTTACTTAATTAATACAAAAAGAACTGCGACACAATTAACTTTTGGGTACGTAATAAAAATTCAAACGAACATCGCAAACTGTTAGTTTAAGAAAATAAATTTAAAGGAATCCATTACGAATACATTCAAATGAATTGCATTTTCAGTACTTTTGTATGTAAATTCATTTGTTATAAGGTGAAGTTCATTGTCACTAACAGCATTTATATAAATAACATTGTGTACATTTAGGGAAAACATTACCTAAATACAAACTTATCAGTAGGTACTCTGATACTAATACTTTATGATAGTATGAAACAAAAAAAAGAAGCATTTTTAAGAAAATAAATTGATTCTAATTTAGAACAATTTCCAATACTCGCAACAAACTACAAACTATTTAATTTTATTTTCCTGTAACGCTAGCAACACCGAGGTGCCCAGTTATTTTATGTAAAAAGTTTTTATTGGTGCTAAAGTTACGGTCGCCATAAACTAATCTGTCACTAAAAGGAGGAATACAGGAAGAATTAATGATAATGCTGATGCATTATATCGTTCAGTCAGCCCTCCGTTTCGTTACTCAGGAAAATTAGGTCGGTGCCAAACATCGCTCCAGCATTAGTGGGCTATTAACATCTTGTTAATTTTCTTTTAAAAATAGTCCAATAAAATACGTAGATTTATGTTGAATATTGTAAAACTTAACTAATTGACTGCCAACATGTGTTAGGCATAAATGGTTTTGTTGTTTAATTGCATTACTTTTTTCCTACATAAATTTACTTCGGCAAAATGACGCCACTCGCCTGATAGAAAGCCTAGGTAACTAACTAACTATCTTCACGCTGTATCCTTGACGTCAGAGAGGACAGATCGCCAGGCTTCGCGATCCATGCTTTGTCGCTTTACTAATTGGGACAAAGCACCGTTCACTTTGTTTCCGGCAGCTACTCGCCGTTCTACATTTGAATCACATCTTCCATCCGCGCTAAACATTACTCCCTAAATACACAATTTCATTCACTTGCTCTAAAACCTAGGTGATATCAAATAAATCATCATGGGTACGTATTTTTATAAAAACAACAAGTGTATGTTGTGGAATGATTTGCCATGATGTTGTTCAAATAACGAAAGGGGACCATTTGAATTTGAATAAAGTGTTCGGTTAACGTTCTTTTGTGAATCAGTCGTGGTACGGTTCGCTGACTGTGAAAATTTGACAATATATTGCGAAATACACTTTATAACTGACTGACCACAAAAAGATGTGTTTCCAAGATTACATATAAAATGCCTCTATCGATTTTGATGAAATTTGGTATTTGAATAGAGTTTAATTGCCTAAATATTTCAACATTTTTAGTTGTTCTAGTTAGTATTTTCGGACATCATCAATGTAATATTGATGTTCTTAATCAACGTACAGCTACAACTAGGTACTAAGTTTAGAAAGCAGGATTTGGAACACTAAGTTTAGTTTTACAAACAATGATTAAGGATTCACCATTTCAAAATTTTGCAGTAATTTTCTATAAATAATTAATAAGCACGTACTCTATAAATAATTAATGGGCACTCTTCAATTTGTGAAATTTGAGTCGGTACTGTATTTTAAGACTTTGTAGAAATAATTAAAAGAAAAAAAGAACAAATAAAATTAATGATAGTGTCCTTAATATCTGATTAAATACCGCTGCTAAGGGAGACTACAGTTAACTTTTGCCAACGACAGTAAGCTTCTATATAATGAACAAACTCTTATAAAAATGTTTTAATGGCATAAATACCAAGTTTCACGACAATTGATAGAGAATTGAGACAAAAAAAATGCAGAGTAAAAAAGTTCTTCCAAACAAAAAACATAATGGTCATCTAAAAATGGAGACTCCTTTTATGTATTCGCTAAAAGATAAAACAAGAAATTAAAAAGTGGTAACCTTTTTGGTGAGATTGTATCAATTTCACTGATAATGGTGAAAAAACTGATACGAGGGACATTGGAAGTAACTGCTGGAGCCCGACAGACATTTCATCGAACAATTGCTTTGGAGGAACGTTATACCCAGAGTCTACAAATAAAATAGCTAAAAAAGGCAACGATTCAACAATGCTTTGCATTATTTTACAGTTAGGGTGTTTATTAAGCAAAAAATAGAATGTGACAATAAAAATATTTCGAGTTTCTGTTTATACTGTTAATGGATGACACTTGGTGGAACTTGGTACTCATCTTGAATGACAACACTTGTAATATTTCACATTAATAACTTTTTAACCTCCCCAGTTTCGTCTTACGGCATTTCGACTGTAGGTAGATAAAAATAGTAAGGATACCGGTTTATAATATTCCCTAAATTATAATTGTCATGTGATTGAATAATAGATATTAAAATGTGTTAACATTTGCTGTATTGTAACAAAGATGAACGGCTTAGGTTGGCTGTTGATGTAGAGTTTCTTTGTGTGCCATTACGTAGGATTAGTGACGTGACAAAGAACAAAAAAAAATGCACACACACAAGCATACTCTCTCTTACACACTCATGTACACACACACACACTGGCACACATAGCAGCCCGTGGTCAATTACCTGCGTCAATGAGGGTTATATTTTCTTGGTAAATAGGTTCCTAGGTAGGTACCGGGATACTTTATCTAGCAAAAGCTTTTTAAAGCATGAATTTCTGTATAATAGGGCCCTGCATTTCTGCTGGTGCAATACACACTTGACCGGTTTTTATGCGTAAATTAGTGAACAGTAGCAATACAAACACCTTTCATTTGTTACTAACAATAGCAACGGCCAAAATATACAACGCTCGCATTAACATAATCACTGGAGCGTAGGATTTTGGCTAATCCAAGGATGAATCATCAAACATTTTCAATGCAAAACGAATTTTGTGGTTGAGCACGTACATAAACGAGAACACAACTAATTACTTAAGGTACCCTAAATGGGTTCTGACGAAGTTCTTATCTGTTCGCTATTGTTCAACACGCTTCTTTAATTCCCACGGTCGTAGCATAGGCAACTGATAAGGCCCGGTACCTGCCGTGGCGGCATCATCGCAGAGAAAACGCCCCATGGAATCCTTACTATGCGCGTTGGCGGAGAAATATACTTTGAGGTAAATACCTATAGGATTTATAGCTTTAATCGTTACTAATTACCGATCTCTCCTTAAGAATTACATTAGAAAACTTCTTTGAACAACCGAGATTCAGGTGATTTTCGTTTTATTTCAATCATACTAATAAATGCTGAACAACAGTTTGAAATTGTTTACGTGGTTGGTTGAACAGCTTCGAAGTTGGATGGTTCCAAGGAAAATAGAAAGTACTACATGTCCTGCAACACAATGGAGGTTGCGAGCAGAATTTAGTACGATTGTGTGAACAAATAAATATATATATTTGTGACTATATAATAGCTAGCCTTTAGTTAGTAAACAAAACAAATAATATCATATTGCAATGGCTTTTTTACGTGAAACTTGCACACACAAAAACATTACAGGAAGTTCATTATCGCGGTTACTTTGTGTTCGCGTTCAAGTGATAAATATCGAACAATATAAACTACATTCGTCAAATAGCATATTTAAAAAGGTATGTTACTAATGTGCATCTTTGTATTCATCTCATGAGGGCAGAAATTGCATTGTTGAATTTAAATGTCGTAATGGAAATGATATCAAACAAAGGCAAGACCTGGAGTCAAGTGCAGAATTCACTGCGACCCACGCTCGCCATAAGCACAGATATTATGTACTAGGTATATGAGCCGAATCCATTATCCAATGACATACACCAATTACCCATTTAATGCTATTTGGGCCATTGTAAAGATGTCCAGGCCGGGTTCTCGTACATTCCCGGCGTCACTCACTCAAAGCACCAACTAGAAATCACTGGTGAGCAAACACTGTGTTAACATAGTTCGATCGCAAGCGCTCGTGTCCCGAACCGGTCATGTCAGAATTGGAGATGTGTCCAGAGTTGGATGGCAAGTGTGAAGGCGCGCGCGTGCGTCGCTGTGGCCGGCGCGCGACTACTCGCAGCTGAATGGGCGCTCGGCGGAGGGGCGAAGCTCGCTACGGCACACTC
Organism: Thumatha senex; assembly: GCA_948477245.1. Classification (NCBI taxonomy): domain Eukaryota; kingdom Metazoa; phylum Arthropoda; class Insecta; order Lepidoptera; family Erebidae; genus Thumatha; species Thumatha senex. The sequence continues at coordinate 11,932,538 of OX419743.1, forward strand.
CCAGCGAGCTTACCAAAAGTCACCAATTGCGTCTATTCTCTTATTAAATGACACTAATTTCACATTACTACGACACACTTATCTTTCCGATACACGTCACTAAGCGTCTTATAAACTTCACATTAGGACACTGACTCTGTCCTGCGGGATCAGGTTTGGCTAAGTGACGTGAAAGAGTAAAAGATTTTTTAGAAAAGCTTCCGTTCAAAGCTCGGGTATATCGTCAAGCATCCGGTGCCACCTGCTCGCACTTGAAAGGAGACTGTGCGTTAGAAGGAGATAAATGATCGATTACAGCGCAGATCGGATGGCGGACTCAGTTATGAATGAATCAGCTGTCTCGCTCCGGCTTATAGCACTTGCGTAATGCAGTCTCTCTCGAACACAGGTTGTCGCCGTAGAGGAAGTGAAAGGGTCCGGGGAGGGGGACGTAGTAAATATTGCGTTCCGTGTATCCGTCGGGAGTATTTTCTAAAAGGCCTCGGTTTTTGTGATGCCATAAGGCATAGTCCACTGTCTTCATTCATAGATTTACACCGATTTGTATGCGGTACATTCTTGTTGAAGTAGACAGAAGATTGAGAGTAAATATTTGGTAAAATGAACATAAATCTTGTTGTATTTAGCAATTAATTGTAAATATGTATGGGAAGCGGAATGTGGCAACACTGCAGGCCAGGTAGGCAGGAAATTGTGCAAATTGGTACAAACATAGAGCACCTCAATTGATTCTGTGACTATGACAAATGAATGAAACTAAGACAGGATGTTATGCACGAGGCCCGTTACACAGCTTAATGAAGAATGACAGGCTCTGTTGTAGCTACAAAAACTACGGTATAATGTCTTAAATATAAGACACTACCTAACTCTACGAGTCATTTGTTATGCTTCGTTACGGGCTACAAAACGGTGTCAAATACGTATAGGAGTGATTACTGGTGAATATACTTAACATAAATTATAAACTACAAACAACATTGAAATTGTTATCGAAATTTAAAGTATATCCCGAAAAAAAAAGGGAAGTCGGTTTAGAGCTATACAGCGTTGTAGCAGTAGAGTCCCGCTAGTTATGACACTTTAGAAAATTGTGTTTCTTTTTTTTTAAATTCCTATGTAATAATAATATTCCTCTCCTCATTCAGTATGTGATTTTCAAGCTTTAATTTAACTATAGATTCTACTACATACAGCATAATCATCAGTTTTATTTCAGAAAAGCATATTGCAATCGCGCAATGTCGAAACGTGTTATTCACCATTTCGACACGAGAGACACACGTGTGTTCAGTTGGTGAAACTCCAAATATAATCATTTATTGTTTCGTCATCTGGACACGCCAGGATTTTTACACGTGTTCACATAGTAACCCTAAATTAAATCACTTGATGTTTTCATTTCACGTTTCACTTTGTAAAATTTAACTTCTATTCGATATATGAGTATGTATATAGGTGTGTCGAGTCAATCAGGGTCGGGTCTCCTTCATTGTTCGCGGTATTGTTATCTGCTGGGTGCGGCCGTCAATGTTTGGCCGTCAACAGAGCGACGTGGACAAGTCCCTTAACCAATAAACTTTTTCACATCAACTTATGTGCATATTAGGTGACCTTATGGTCTTTTTGTGGAAACGCTCGTGGCCCCGCGGACTCAGTGCTCTGTAAACGATCACTGCGTTAAGCAACTTTCACTATGGCTGGTCCTCGGATGGGTGACGACTTTGTGGCATTTATATGTGCGAGCGTTTCCATGCTTCGGAAGGCACGTTAAGCCGTTGGTCTCGGTTGCCAGTAACATGGCAGCCGTTAGGCCTAGTTGAAGGCATTATGGGCGGCTTTAAAAATTTCAACAGCAGGTAGCCACAACCTGTGCCTGTCCATTTCAACACGGCAATGAGCACCACTTGCTCTATTACGTGGGACAAAAGTGCATGCGGTGACACAGATTAGCTTGACAAAAAGAGTACAAAATAAGGGTCGGTTACAATAAAGTACTGTATTTCTTTTCGGTAAAGTGTTCGACATCGATTGTCCTACTTCATTAATTTTGCCATGTAAGTGAAGTTTAGACACGCATGCAAAAATTTGTTCATTAAAATGTTTTCGTCGTATGCTCCAAGTTAATTGTCTTTGACTTTCTTCGACAATCTAATACCTAATGTTGCCGTGATTTGTGATAACCTTTCCGTTACCATCCATAAAGCCTTGATATTACGATATGTCAAAAACTCCTAATAAAAATACTTGATTATAATGCTGATTTCGCAGTTAGGTATATTGTTTATTTCACAATATACCTAACTCAATAGATTTCTGTACCCGATATATTTTGTGTTTAATACAAAAATACGTTTCCTTTCCTATGCACAACGATAGCGATCACAATTAAACCTGTTTCGTTTCCGTACAACCAATAACCTTTTGATTCTAATAGTTATCATATACATTAACTAAAGTATAATCCAAAATCTATGTATCAAGATAAGAAAATAACATAAGTCTTTGTCAATGATTGAAACTGTATTATTAGGTAATCCTGGCGCTAATGCTGTTGTTAATAAAATAACGATACCAGTTGTCAGAAGTTTCTTTAGTGTTAAGATTAAACAGCTTTCTCTAAAACAAATAGAAGACGTGGTATTGTTAAAGCAATGGTTGAACGCGTCGAACGAACATCGACCGACGTTTACCAGTCTTCAAAATTCGTCAACTTCGCCATCCAAAAAACATAAAACTATGTAAATCCTTAACAATATGCAAGTATTTACAAAGTACCAATCCACAAAGAGCTTAGCTGTTCTCAGAACGACCCAATCATGCGTAGTGAGGCTGGTTTCGAGCTAAAACCTATTGTAGAACTGTTTATTAACAATAAAACATTTCAATAACATATTTGCATGTATGTGAATAAATACATTTCAAAAAGCTTAAATCAATAAAGGGCAAATCAGATCAGTTTATTAAGTTCAAGTGTATCTTGCCACAAACTGTTTATTAACAATAAAACATTTTAATAACATATTTGCATGTATGTGAATGTATGCATTTCAAAAATCTTAAATCAATAAAGAGCAAATCAGATCAGTATATTACGTTCAAGTGTATCTTGCCACAAATCAATGGGATCCCGTCGAACATGTAACCTCTGAGCGCCAGGTGCTACGCGGGAAGTGATCCCACGTCCCCCTCACCCCACATACACCTCTTGGGCTCCTCCACACGCCCACACAGATAACAGAAGAGGAAGTGCACGCACACATGCAACAACGTGTATACTGTTACGTGATGTTAAGATCAAACGTAGATGTGTGTTTCTGTAATTTATAAATGGCTTGCATTTGCGTTTGCTCAGCTCGTTGTGTATGAAAACTGGCGGCTATAAAATATGAATTGAGTGGACGCTAATTCATAAGTATAGTCATTTAGGGAGCATGTCTTGACGCCTGAAAAGGGCCGCTTTAGCAGCGTTCGACAACTTAAGTTTTGAATACGATTTATGACTGACAAAGAACATTAATTATTTTGCTTTATTAGACTGTATGTGTGTGTATGTATTACTAGAGTACATATATTTAAAACATTTGACAGATGTGAAACGTGGACAGTATAGTTACAAGATGAAGCATAAGGTCTACTTCATAAACGTACTTACCTATGTTTGTTCATGTATTGAACTAAAGCCTTATAGACATAGCATTTATAGTATTATATGTACCTACATAAATATTATGGTTAGTGTATTCCACCTGCCACGTTTTACTTTCAGCCGTCTTAGGAGAAAACATGTCGCTCCTGTCACAGCACTGATTTTCAAAGGAAACCCGCTGACAATGATGGCATTTGTTTTACTAGAAACGTAACAGCTGTAAAGCTAACAGAAGGCTTTAAAACGAGGTCTTTAGAAGCAATCACATATTAGGGTATATCTTACAAAGTCACACTTATAGCCATGTAGATTATTGCTTCCATAAAATTACTGTCTGATTCGCAAGGCAATAAGTTGGAGCACGTAAGAAACGAAACTGGCTTTAAAACAGTACTAGAAATAACATTCCGTGCTTCGGAAGGCAGTTTAAGCTGTTGGTCACGATTGCCAGTAAAATGGCAATCGTTAAGCCTGGTTGATGGCCTTACGGGCGGCTTAAAAAATTTCAACAGCAGGTCAGCCTGCGCCTGTCCATTTTTAACACGGCAATGGGCTCACCACCTGTTACGTGAGACACCAATGCATACGGTGAAATGTCGGCGTACAGTATGCGTCTGCCTACCCCTTCGGGGATAAAGGCATGACAATATGTTTGTAGAAATATCAGAAAGTCTAACTACATTTCTAATACAATCGCCATCTATCACATTTGATAAGATAGCCCGTTAAGTGTTACTTATCGATGGAATGCTTTTAAAAGTTCCTAACTCTAGTTACAAACTATTGTGCTCGCTCACCACTTACAATAGAAATTATCAACAGGTAGCTAAGGCCTATACAATGTGTCCTTCCGGTATCCGATCTTATCCTCTCAATCAAAAACAAATCTTACACAAACCGAATAGAGTTTCTTTTCCTTTAAAAATTCTGAAAGCACATAGATATTTACACTCAAAATATTGAAGTCAAATTATCTCACAGGACTATGAGGCTTAGTGTACAGGTTAAAGTGGTTGTTTTTCTGTAAATATATGTTGAGTTGAGGTTCGAGACTTGCTGGTAATGCAGGGTTACACGTTATCCGGTGTAAGATGATATCGTGGGGAAGTGGATAGCAGACCCAACTGTCAGTAATAATGACATTAAAATCAACTAGCTTATGTCTGGTTCACATTATTTCAGTCCAGTTATCCAGTAAATCAATTTAATCTAGGGCTGAGACTGGATCATAACGTCTACATTATTTCAGTTTTTTAAAAGCACTGTTGTAATACTTTTTCGCTTAAAACTATGAATCATGTTTTGAAACTTTGTAACTGGAATTACTGTATTTTCCAGTGGCAATAGAATGGGTGGACTGGAGTGAAAAGTAGACTATCGGTTATTGAACAACATTACTAACAGGATTGGGAACAATATGTATGTATTACATGTAAGTTTGTTATTCAGTTATCCTACACAATCTTATTTCTGTTTAAAGGGATCTAGATGACACTGTTTAAAAAATGTCATAAGATACTTTCACTATGGCTGGTCCTCGGATGGGTGACCACTTTATGGCATTTATATTTGCGAGCGTTTCCGTGCTTCGGAAGGCACGTTAAGCCGTTGGTCCCGGTTGCCAGAAAAATGGCAGTCGTTAAGCCTGGTTGAATGCCTTATGGGCGGCATGAAAAATTTCAACAGCAGGTAGCCACAACCTGCGTCTGTCTATTTGAACACGGGCTCATCACCTATTACGTGGGACAGGTAAATCCACACGGTGAAAAGTGGGCATATAATATGCCTCTGCCACCCCTTCGGGGATAAGGCGTGATGGATTAATAAGAAATCTAAAACCCCTTAAATCTTAGCGGAATCTTTAGCATTCATAGGAACTCAATCCTTTTAACAAATTATTATTATAAACGAGTTGAAGCTCGCGGCTTTACCCACGTTGAAAAGTTTTCCCGTTCCCGTTAGCCACAAGAACTTGTTCCTGGGATAAAAATAGGCTTTGTGTTATTCTGATGTATAAGCTATATTATTGTAAAGTTTCATTAAAATCTATTCAGTAGTTTTTACATGAAAGAGTAACAAACATCCATTCTTACAAACTTTCTTATTTATAATATTAGTAGGATAGCGAGATCTTTAGCATACATTGGAACTCAATCCTTTTAACAAATTATTATTATAAATTAATGCGTGCACAATATGAGTGTGTCGCGTTTATGTCTTTTCAATCACGTTTCCGGTGTCATACATTGATGCCTCTTTATCGGTACATAGATATTAGACATGGCGACTTGTAAGCCATGTAACGGTGTTCACACCATTTTTGTTACGTACAGACAGTATATTAAACGATAAACAGTTTTATAGTATTGTTATCATGAGTGCACTTTCAAAACCACATTTAGTTAAAGAGGAAATTCTCAATTATTAATATTACTTTTCTGAATATTAACTTACTCATCATTCACGCTTTTATCTCCAAAGGGGTGGCAGACGTAAAGATGTCCACATTTCACGGTTTTTGTTTTTGTCCTACATAACAGGTGGTGAGCAATTGTTGTGTTTAAATGGACAGGCGCAAGTTGTGGCAAACTCGGCTTAACAACTGCCATGTTACTGGCAACCGGGCCCTACGTATTACAGTGCATTTCACAGCACGTAAAAGCTTGTAAGTTAAAATACCATAAAACAGTCATCAGCATGAATATTTACTGTGCAAAAATAAAGGGTAGAAGTAGTTTGAGTAGACCGAGACTAAACGAAGACGATGTGAGCAGATTGTTTTTAAAGGAAAGGTCAAAAGTACTTGAACATCCAGATAAGCCTATACGAAACGGTTAATGAATGTTAAGGCACCGAAAAAAGTATGCATGGATAGTGAAGCCTGGCGATCTATTTTCTGTGGCTACACCGTCACGGATGACGCTTATTATTTTGTAACTTTTACTGCCTGTGTGCTGGGTACATGACTTCCATCAAAGGCGTCAGCTGAAAATCAGCGCTATCTAACATTTTTAAAGTGTTAGTGCAGCTTAAGCTGAGATGACGAAATTTTCGGGCATGCAATTGTAGCGCTAATTGTTTCTTTGTACTGTATTTGATTATGTGAGTGTCGAATTAACAGTTCATTCGTTCATTTATTCATTCATTCAAGATAATTAGTTTTAGTTACTTGTATCGGTGGCGCAGTGCTGGGTACTATCTTGGTCATGATATAGCAGACTATTTAAAAGAGTGTCTTCTACGCTGATGGTGTCACCATTTGGGGGCGGGGTAACAAATTACTGGCCATGTCTCTTAGTAGGACACCAAAAGCTTACCAATATTCTTATTAATAGAGATTCCGAGGAAGTGATTAAAACTACTTACTTAGCTGTATACCACACCTTCGCCTATGACATTCTTCGAACCTTGTAGCATCTGTTTAACATATATTTACAACTAGGTGACCCCCACGGCTTTGCCCGTGACATACTTCGAACTCTCGTCGCACCCTTTAATCCCGTCGCTTATTAAATATACAATAATGCATAAAAAATTGCCCGATTTGTAGACATTTATGAATATTGTTTCGCTCTTCAGAGTAGTAACGTGATGATATATAGCCTATAGCCTTCCTCGATAAATGGGCTAACCATTTTTTTCTAATTTGAGCAGTTGTTCCAAAGATTAGCACGTTCAACCAAAAAACAAACTATTTAGCTTTATTTATTTTAAATTTACAATAACATTTGTGTGATTTGTTGTCATTTTTTATTAATCCTTCCTTGGGTAAATAATGACACATACCCATATTACTTCTAAATAACTTGGCTTTCTAATGGTGATAAAATTATTAAAATAAGTTCATCAGTTTCAAGCTTTGTCGACTACAAACAAATAAAAATTACCTTATTATAATTTTAGTATAGATAAAGTGTATAAAACTTACAAAAAAACGACCCCTTCAGGTGAATAAATTTGAATGATTAACCTTTAACATGTTTAAGTTAAAGCAATAATACGCATTAATAAACGTTCTCCTAATTGATTTCCGTAGATACGAGCGTCTATCGACTACAAACTTACTGATAACTAAAGAGATAAAATCTCTAATCTATCGAAAAAGAAATTTTCATCGTTAAAACCAAATGATGTAAGTAATACGCATTCAAGAGGGATCTCATGTTATACTGCCTCCGGAGGCTTCCGTTTACAGACACAACGATTGAGTAATTTATATTGATTAATAAATTCTCACACCAATATTCATTCGGATATTTTTACGCTTATATTTAATTTGTAAGAGGTTTAAATTACATAATAATTACAAAACTTTTAATGTAAACTATCTTTGCGTTGTATCTCTTTTTATTTGTTAGACAGAGAGGACAGACTGTAAGACTTCGTCTTTTTTCGTTTCTTACTTCTTCTTTCTATCATGAATGCTTCTTGCAGATTCAATAATCGTTTGATACGAGCACGTTTGAATATCCGAGTACCAACTTTTGACCGTTCCGTTTTTTGAGCAATCTGCTCACGTTGCCTTCGTATGTAAGTCTCGGTCTACCCTGACTCCTTCTACCGTCTAATTTCGCACAATAGATATTCTTCGTCTATCGTTCCTCTGTCATTCGTTGAACATGTCCAAACCAACGGAGCACTCTCTTTTTTTTTAGATTAACGCTGAAACTTTCATTCAAAGCTGCCTTATAGCTTTTCACTTTGTTCCGAATACGTAACAAATTACACATTATTACAATATTATACCTAACCTATTGTTCAATTCTTTATGCTATTCCAACAAAAAAAAATGTGTTTTCAAATTAATGTTAACTTCTTCTAAAAATGTATTTAGAAGATATTCAAGTAGTATCATGAGGTAAAACCTATTACCATATTTCATATGAGAATAATAAAGTACTTGGATGTACCCGTGGTTGTGTTTAGAGAAAAAATTACATAACACCATATCTACTTCATAAATCGTCCTCCTATATTAATTAAATATAATGGTTCACCGATCCGTTTCTTTTCCCAACAGGCCACTGAACGAAACTGGTTCTATCTCATTTAATTTATATTGCCCAAATTAAATTAACATGGAATCTAAACATTATCGACAGAATATCATCCAAATATGTTCGGCTTATCTAACATTAGTTAACGTTATCAATAATATAACGTTTAGGTAGAACAGAATGCACATCAAAATGCAGTTTAATTTAACCCGTCTCACGAGAGAGATCTGTGAATAAATACTCGTAAAAGAAGCCGCGTTATCTTTTCTTGAAGATAATACGAAGTTCTCACAAATAAAGGACCGCTCGTACTCATTATGTGCATTGCAAACTCATTGTACGATTACTCAGAGACGCGATCTAGACTCGAAATAAAAATAATCACAAACAGTAAATGTTGAACGGATCCATAAAAAGTTGAGTAAAAGGCGTCGAAAGAAGGCAGCGAATTTTGAAGCAAACCAGTTTAATGAGGGTCGAATTTAAATACGAAAATAAATCGGTTCCCACGGAGTCGCTTGCGGGAACGGAAGCCTTACGATGTCGCGGCGAAACGGCGCGACTCTTCATATCGCGCGATCATCGCTCCAAGCGACGCCTTCGCTTTTAGAATCGCCAAGCTCCATTCAGTAATTTCCACCTCATCTCTACACATTGATGATCTGACTCGAAGGTCGATCGTAATATTAGACGTAGATATGCGATGGCACAACTCCCGTGAAATCGATTAAATCAATCATCGTATTTCACTAGTTTCATCGATTTAATTTGATACGGTTAGCAATTAGAATTTATGTGGTACGGAGCTTTGCAATCGGTAGCACTTTTACTTTGCTTCTTAATTATTGATATTCAGATGTTTATTCGTAGTTTGATAAATAATATAATTTAGTAATAATAGTGTGGGATAATTAAGTACACTGGATTTTATTTTTTACCCGTGCCTCAGCCCGTAACCGCCGCCGGTGAGATTTTACGAGTACCGATTTCAAAAGTAGCCTGTGTCAATCCAGGGTGTCATCTATCTCTACACAAACTTTTGTCCAAATTGGTTCAGCCATTGGAACGGGTAGAAGTAACAAATTTCACACGTTACTTTCGATTTTATAATGATAGTACTGATGTTTATTTCACTACCAGCCTGATGGAAAGCCATGGCGATATCTAGCAAATTGAGGGCCACTCTCACAGTCAACAAAATAATTGACAGTGGCCCTAAGGTATATATAGATATATTTACGCTCCGCTTGAAGAACCCAACATTTTAAGGGAAAAAAAAGTTTTTGTTTTAATTTTATATGTAATATATATGAACAGCAAAAATAATAAGCTCTGAAAATAATAATAGGCTCTGGTCATACTCTTAAATGACGATTAAAATATGGTGAAGAATTTCAACTTGATTCGATACGGTTCGGGTTGTTCAGTGGCTAGAACATTGCCCTGGTTAGGCCAAGGTCACGGGTTCAATCCCCGTCTCGAAACGAATTGTCTTTTTTCACTTTATTAAAAGATTATGAGAAATTTAGCATAATAATTGCTTTAAAAATTTATCAAAAAATTATATGCTTTGTAATATCGGCTGCAACATCAGTTATATTATTACCTATTCGTGCTAGAAGCTTACTACTTATTACAATGAAATTTATATTTTTTCTTGGTATTTAAAGATTATTTAGTTTATCTCGTTAGCATTGACCTGTTCGTAGAAATCTCAAGAAAGATAATTTATTTTTCGAAATATACAATGTGTAAACATGTTCCGAGGTCCGATCGTCTTGTTTGAGCTTGCTTTCGATAGTGTCAACACGTCTCCGTCAACGGAACTTGCTCCAACGTCTGTGTGCCTTTACATAATTTATTTTTAAGTCGTTTTACATGGCAAAGGGTAAAAGACACAACGTCTCCGCTTATTTTGAAACAGTGCAAAGAAGTTTACAAACAGATATAGAATAAAAAAAATCTATTCCTTTCCAATAGGTTTGAATTGACAATCATTTAACAGTCTTGTACTATAATAATACAAATTATATCAAAATAAAACAAATTATGTTAATTAAATGTAAATTTTGTGTAAAGGTTTTTTCTTTTTTAAGTTGAGTCAAAAATACACAAGATACACCATAACCAAGATGCAAGATTGGCTCACAGTTAGTGTTAGAATGATATTATCTGGCGTGAATAAATACCTGTTGTTCATATTGATTATGTAGTAATGATTCAAAGCAATTATTGTTAATGAACATCTGCCTTACTATTATAGAACATGCCCATTTGGAGTGATGAATGAGTATTTGAACAACAATGTCGCAAGCATCTCGGCTCATTGAGCACAGAGCGCAGTTGTGAATGACACGCTCACTGACTAAACCTGGGTGAGGTTGTGTGTCTTAAATCTATGAATGAAGTGACGTCGTCATCCTGTTTTATGTAACATAAGTTAAACAAGTCTTATGGCAATACGTGTTTGGCTGATTGAAAGTATACCGGTGCCTTCGGCGAGATTGGCGAGTGATAACACTCTAGCTATAAACTGGCTTTGAAATTTATCACCGAAAAGTAGGTACAGAGCCATTTAAAAAAAAAAACTTTAAATTTGAAGTCACACTCACAATCTTCACATAAAAATAATGTGATCTAAATGTTAAGCGGGTCCGAAGGACATCGATATTACTAACCACGTGGTTATTAGAAGAAGAAGACCACGTGAGTAGATTGGAACTGGAAGCCATAAAATATAGATCTTGAAAAAAGATCGAAATTATCAGAATACATGCATGTATGAATGTATGAATCTGCTGGATACGATAGAAGTATGCATAGATCTTGAAGTAGAGAAATCTGACTTAGCTCTCCGACTACACCGTCAGTGATACAGCTTGAAGATAGCTAGGGTACACAGGAGATCTAACAATATCTCCGCGGCCGAAGCGACTTCACCTGCTGACTAACGGACGAGGGAGCGACAGATGCACCCTTTCGAGGCTAGGATGTCAGACGTTAGTCGCTCCCAACAATGCTGAAAATTCAAAGTTAAACGATAGCTTTTCGTCGAGCTAAATCTAGCTAGGGTTTGTTTGAAATATTAAGAGGTAGCTAGCTAATAGACTTGAAGATCTATTCAACTCCCTACTTAATATATTTACAAACCTTATTCAGCTATGATAATATGTAAAACTATTTTAGTGTTGTAATGTATCATTTTTTACTTACTTTTTTTTAATTAAATTTTTCATTATTCATTCTCTCAAATTATCTGCATGACCATTATCTGTAGCATTCATAGGCCTTGATAATTCAAGAGTTTTTATGCTCTCTTAATGTTTGTTTACCTTTTGTAATTTTTAATGTCAGTTAATGACAAGCCTAGATTTTATTTTTAATTTATTGTTAGAGCTGCCAGTAGGTTAGGTTGTATAGATATTAGACCTTGTTATAAATTTAAATTCTAAATTATTTGTTTTCTAATATTGTTTAAATTTTGAAATGCTCTGTAAAAGAAGGAAGCCGGGGCCGTCAGATCAGTCTACTTTTGGTGCTCACCTTGAGAGGAGGTGCTGGGAATAAGTGCTGAGTGTGCGGGTTGTGCTCTCCAGAAATAGTGAAGTGATGGTCTGCAGTGTTGTGTGTTATTAACCGGCTCTGTGAAAGACGCCGACCGCACGTCAGTTTCAGCCCTCTACCTGCCTGAGTTCGCAACCAGTTTTCTCCGAGGTCGGTGACGTGGAGGCCTTGAGGGGATTTGAGGCCCCCTTCTCAGCGACGTGGAGGCCTACTAGAGGCCCCCCCTTCCTAGCGACGTGGAGGCCTACTAGAGGCCCCCCTTCCTAGCAACGTGGAGGCCTACTCGAGGCCCCATCTTAGCGGCTGTTCTTGAAGAATCAAGACTTTAATTTACTCCCGGCTTTCCTTGGTTTTATTTTCTTAACATTTTTATATTATATTAAATCAATTTTACTTTTTCTCCTTTTTCTTTTACTTTTCCTTTTAAGCCAGGACTCCTCCAGTCCTGGTGACAGTTTCCTCCTAAACTTTACTTTTTCCCCTCCCGGAAAGTAGTAACGTTACAGTGTATCACAATCAGAATCCGTGGTGAGATTTCAAATGTGAACAAATGCGAATCTGTAATATCACTACGAATTCAGCTGTATTTCGATGTTATTTGGTATTCTCTATAACATAGATAAGTTATTTCTAACTAACTAACTAACTATCTTCACACTGACGGGGTAGTCAGAGAGGTCAGATCGCCAGGCTTCGCGATCCATGCATAAGTTATTTCTATGGTTCAATATTAATTTTTAAACCCTACTGTTGTGGGAGAACAGTCATAACATGAACCAATGTTCCACTGCTGAGCTTTTACATTCATTAAAAGAACTTTGAAGCACACGTGTGTTCCTCAGTAAAAATCAAATCGTTTCTTACTTAACATTTTTTTTTTCTTTCAATATTAATTTTAATAATTATCTCTGACGCATTTATGATCTGGTATAACACCATAGTTTCCTTTATGAGTTCTGGCCCGTACTCGGTACTATTTGCTGTGTCAACAAGTCGGAATCATTTGAAACATCCATAAACCATTCGTGACGCATACTCTCTTAGTAAGGCTCCACGTGGGGTCTTTTGTATTTTACAAGAATGGTAAACACGTTTATCGGGTATGAAATTTTAGTCATTTTTTTTGCTATTTATCATAGATAACGATGAGCATCTTGAGATTAAATGTTCATGTACACTCTTATTCTGTATCGTAGCGTATTCCCAATTACCAAACCGTAACTGGATTTGGCTTGGGATCTTCAAAGTCATATTTAAAATATTAAATCACTCATTTTCTTATGAAACTTGCATAAGTCTTAGGTCGGATCCTCATAATTTTCGAATTCAAAAACCGCAATCAGCTTTGATTAGTTTTATTTTCGGTATTGTTAGAGCGATATAAAATTTAACAGGTAAGGTATATTTTGACAGGTGTTGAAATATATTATAAAAAACTAGTTGACGCCCGCGGCTCCGCACGTGTGGTGAAGATTTCCCGTTACCGTTTCCCACAGGAACTTGTTCCCGGGATATAAAGTAGCCTATGTGTTAGTCTGATGTGTAAGCTATATTATTGTAAAGTTTCATCAAAATCCATTCAGTGGATTTTGCGTGAAAGCGTAACAAACATCCATACTTAAAAACTTTCGCGTTTATAATATTAGTAGTATAATTGTAGGAATAAGCTTCGAAAGAATTTGAAGCTAATTCCGTAAACTACCTGTCAAATTGGCGTTCGACTACATATCGAACGACTACATTTCGACTTATTAGAATTTAGATGTCAAAATATTAACGGACGCGGATTAGTACCGCTTATTCTTTCTCTTTCTCTATGTATGTTTTATATTTTTTTAAGTTAAATTGATCTCTGCTCAATGTCAGGTGATGCACGTATTGTGAACACCTACGTATGTGATACAATTATTTTCTCATTAATATGCAATTATCGTGCGGCATTCGATTGCTATTCAAGAACTATAAAGCAAAGAATATTATTTACAGATCAAAGTATCGCCTTTTTTAAAAGACGTCATTAATTCAACATTCAATTGGCAGTGATTGTAAGTTATTATAGGTCAGGGATGAATGACTAAAGCCTGGAAAGAACCATACGGCTACAAGATTTAAAAAAATTGTTCGCTGCTTAAAAGAAACTTTTCTTTCTTATATTCTGAATTGTCTTGAAAGATCTCAAGATTATTTGAGGCTAAGGGACTCCCGCAGATCCACCCGCGTTGTTAAGTTTTCCTTTACTTTATCTTTAACGTGATCCCAGAATAAAAACTAGGCTATGTGTTCATCCAGAGTTCATAGCTTTGTGTCAGCCACCTTAAATTGAAAAATTGTACAGTAATAAAAAAAAACACATTGCTCAAGAAAATCAACCCCATTTCACTCCTTTAGGGGTTGAATTTTAAAAAACCCTTTCTTAGTACTGCACACCTACGTCACTTATGAAATGTTTCTGCAAAATTTCATGGTTCTGGGCCCAGCGGTTTTAGGTTTGCTTTGATCGATCAGTCAGTGAGTTTCTACTTTATATATACGTATAGATAGATGTATAATTTTGAAATTTTAAATCTGGTTGTTAATATTTTTTTAGGTTTTCTCGTGCTTTTTCTTGCATCAAAATAAACTATAATGTCCCAATGATTATTATTCAACAAGTTTGTTAGAATCGTTTTAGCCCGGATTTTAGTCACATTTATATTTATAATATTAGTAATGATTTCTTAGTTAGGTATTGGTGCTGTTAAATTTTCGACTTACATGAATATTCAATAGTTAAAGGACTATATGTCCTCCTCTATCGCGGTTTTTGTGATTCTCAAAACTCGACGCATCATTTTTTATGATTCTGGATCAAATTTAAGAGAGTCCTTGTTTAACCAACCGCAATATGTAATACTCATTAATTTTCGACCGGTTTACCTGAGTAGTTGCTCAGATTTATGATTCTCAGAGACATAAACAGCAGGTGGTGTGCTGCTGTTTTTTCTTGAGAACTCGTAATTTCTACGGAGCTAGTTACACTCATTAACAGCAATTCCTATTTGTAAGGTCTATAAATCAAATATCATTAATGATTTTTGCTTAAACATGTTTTGATTTTGGTATTCTTATGTTACTGCTATATAAAAGCCAAGATTACGATCATATTGAATCATTATCTATCCAAATGACCAGAAAAAATCCGATAATCAACGAACACGTCTCCATATTCTCGTAAAAGTTGAATATTTTTCTTGTGGCATTTGAAATCAATTTCTATGCTTATTATGGCTGATGACATTTTTATGTCACATCGAACAACATCTATATCAATATCGAGATTGGTTGCTGTAGAGTTCGATTAGAATATCGATTTGTTTTACATTTTGATCAGTGATTAACGTCCTACGTCTTGTGGCCGACGAACTAAACGTTAACGCTGTAAAAACAAAGTCAAAAAGTGTTTAACAGTTAAACTGTTAACTTCAAGCGGTGTTGTTTGAGTTCTTTTTATTTTTTAATGTAACTAGTGATCTCTCTCGAGTCAAATTTCTCAATAGCTCTTAATTTTTAGTACGTAATATACTCAATATAGTTGCGCTTAAGTAGATATCGAGATCTGAAGATAGTAACGTCAGGTCGACGGAGGCATCTCAGATAGCATCTTCAGTTAAGCTCGATAGCATCTCCGCTGTCAGGCCCGGTGCACTGCCTCGCATAGAATTGATTACCAATTAGTGCAGCATCAGCTTTCACTGGAGCATTTATCAGTGACACCAGTTATAAAACGCTTCGATCTATGAATCTACTTGTGTATGCAGCAATGAAGTATTGCCTAAGTAAAGCGTACACGTACTTTTTACACACAGTGATTTATTCTGTATGTGCTTTTCGATTACCTAAATTTTTTTAGAAGCGCTGAGTTACGCAACTTTCACTATGGCTGGTCCCGGTTGCCAGTAAAGGCTTGAAAATTTTCAATAGCAGGTAGCCACAACTTGCGTCTGTCTATTTCAACACGGCTATGGGCTCACCACCTATTACGTGGGACAGGAATACACATGGTGAAAAGTGGGCATACAATATGTATACCTCGGCTACCCCTTCGGGGATAAGGCGTGATAGATAAATGATAAAAAGTAATATTTTTTCTATCTTCGTTGGTGTGGACACGTTCAACGAATGGGTGAGGAACGATTGACGAATAATGTATATTTTGCGAAAATAGAGGGTAGAAGGAGCCAGGGTGCTGATACTTACATATGAAAACCACATGAGTAGATTGGTCAAAACGGAAAGTTCAAAAGTACTTGTATACCCAGACGTGCATGTATAAAGCGATTAATGAATCTGCAGGAAGTGACAGAAGTATGCATGGATCGCGAAGCCTGGCGATCTGTCCTATCTGACTACCTGGTCAGGTATACAGCGTGAAGACAGTTAGTAGTCTTTTGAGATCAAGCATCGCAAAGCCAGGCGATCTGTCCTGTATGACTACCTGGTCAGAGATACAGCGTGAAGACAGTTAGTTGTCTTCTGAGATCAAGCATCACAAAGCCAGGCGATCTGTCCTGTATGACTACCTGGTCAGAGATACAGCGTGAAGACAGTTAGTTGTCTTCTGAGATCAAGCATCACAAAGCCAGGCGATCTGTCCTGTATGACAACCTGGTCAGAGATACAGCGTGAAGACAGTTAGTAGTCTTCTGAGATCAAGCATCGCAAAGCCAGGCGATCTGTCCTGTATGAGTATCTGGTCAGAGATACAGCGTGAAGACAGTTAGTTGTCTTCTGAGATCAAGCATCGCAAAGCCAGGCGATCTGTCCTGTATGACTACCTGGTCAGAGATACAGCGTGAAGACAGTTAGTTGTCTTCTGAGATCAAGCATCGCAAAGCCAGGCGATCTATTCTGTATGACTACCTGGTCAGAGATACAGCGTGAAGACAGTTAGTAGTCTTCTGAGATCAAGTATCGCAAAGCCAGGCGATCTGTCCTGTATGGCTACCTGGTCAGAGATACAGCGTGAAGACAGTTAGTAGTCTTCTGAGACCAAGCATCGCAAAGCCAGGCGATCTGTCCTGTATGACTACCTGGTCAGAGATACAGCGTGAAGACAGTTAGTAGTCTTCTGAGATCAAGAATCGCAAAGCCAGGCGATCTGTCCTGTATGACTACCTGGTCAGAGATACAGCGTGAAGACAGTTAGTAGTCTTCTGAGATCAAGCATCGCAAAGCCAGGCGATCTGTCCTGTATGACTACCTGGTCAGAGATACAGCGTGAAGACAGTTAGTAGTCTTCTGAGATCAAACATCGCAAAGCCAGGCGATCTGTCCTGTATGACTACCTGGTCAGAGATACAGCGTGAAGACAGTTAGTAGTCTTCTGAGATCAAACATCGCAAAGCCAGGCGATCTGTCCTGTATGACTACCTGGTCAGAGATACAGCGTTAAGACAGTTAGTTGTCTTCTGAGATCAAGCATCGCAAAGCCAGGCGATCTGTCCTGTATGACTACCTGGTCAGAGATACAGCGTGAAGACAGTTAGTTGTCTTCTGAGATCAAGCATCGCAAAGCCAGGCGATCTGTCCTGTATGACTACCTAGTCAGAGATACAGCGGCGTGAAGACAGTTAGTAGTCTTCTGAGATCAAGCATCGCAAAGCCAGGCGATCTGTCCTGTATGACTACCTGGTCAGAGATACAGCGTGAGGACAGTTAGTAGTCTTCTGAGATCAAGCATCGCAAAGCCAGGCGATCTGTCCTGTATGACTACCTGGTCAGAGATACAGCGTGAAGACAGTTACTTATCTTCTGAGATCAAGAATCTTGTGTATTTTCTCAGTTGCTTCCAAACTCTACCTGGATTTGGAACCTGAGGTCCACTTTTATTTGACTGCTAGGAGCAACCATCATTTAGCTTTCAATTTTCGGCATTGATGGGACCGCCTGCCGTCTGACTTCCCAACTCCGCAAGAGCGCCAGCATCCTTGCCTCGTCCGGTGGTCAGTAGATGCACCGCTAGCAGGTGAGGTCGCTTGAGTCCCGTAGATTTTAGTGGGATCCCTTGCACCCATAATACGTTTCAATCAAATTAGCCTACGGCAGTCCAGTATTCGAGGAGAGGCCTACCTCTCTCAATTTTCTGATAACACACATCCTGTCTCTTTTTTTTGATCGCATATATCTAAGGATTTATAAATATGTAAGTACAAGAGGATGCCCGAAGCTCCGCTAGTGTGATAAGGTTTTCTCGAACAAGTTCCGCAATGTTCCTTACAGGAACATGTTCTTGGGATAAAATGTATCTTTTTTTAATTTCCAGTGCTACCTTAACACCGATTTTCAGCCGAATCGGTTCAGTGGTTAGAACGTGATTAAAAGACAGACAATCTAATTAAAACAACCAAATACAAAAAATAAATCAATCCAATTTATAATATTAGTTAGTTGGATTTTAGCAATTGTTTAACATACTACGTCGTATTTTGGGAATGTATGACACATATGTTGTTTGTTGTTTATATATCTTAGGGTAGTTCAGTGGCTAGAACATTGCCCTGGTTAGACAAAGGTCACGGGTTCTATCCTCGTCCTGAACCAAGTTGTCCTTTTTTAACTTTAATAATAATTTATGTGAAAGTTAGCATACTAATTGCTTTAAAAAATTATCCAATGTATGAGTTGTCTCAAGAACTAACTAAAAAATTCTCATAAGTCTTTACATTGTAATTCGAAGCAAAATTGATTAATATGTTAATAAGGTAAATTTGTATTTTTGTTTTACCATACAAATCACGTGTCCATAAAAATTATAACATCTTGAGCAGAAATCTACATAATAAAATAAATGGTTAATATATTTTGTTGGTGATAGAATTTTGCGTGGGAACCGACCTGTTCACAGTTAATTAGTCAAGAATCGGTCCTGACAAATGATTCATTACCTACTAAATTATTGTTTGGTATCGTATCTGTTAGCCTTTAGTGTAGCAATATTATATTATCTTCGGAAATATTTGTAAGATATTGGAGTTAGCAACAATTACGTTGATTTATATTCGCATTCAGTTGAAAAGTAAATTTTAAATCTAGCTTTTAAACTATCACCTTGGATACTTTAAGTATATTTGTTTGTTCAGAGCTAAATGCGATTATTTTCCAAACTATTCAATTTAGTAATGATTTTAAATTTTGTCTCGTCAGAACTAACTATACCTTTTGTTGCCTGATGATTCCAGCAGGTTACATTGGCCTCAGGTTGTAGTCAGCTTGTAACCACGACCAGTCAACGTGGTTGAAACGTCAGGTAACTAAATTGGTGGTAGATAACCGCGTTAAGCCAAGAATAAATAAATATACGTAATTTAAAATTGTTTGCGACCACAAGTAATACTGAACGAAGAAAATCCTTAAATTTGAAGATTGTTGGCAATTATAAGCGTTGAAGAATCGATAATTATGATTTTCGACACAAAAGTATGACTTCGGCAGTCTAATCGACGCTTAAGGCTAGTTTTTGCCTTATAAATACTACTCTCAAGTGTGTCTTGAGTATTGGTAAACCTTCTGGAATACGGCCCTAGAATGTTTTTTTCTTTACAAGACTTAAAAAGCTTTGAGCTCTTACTACTCAGTAATCAATATCTAACTGTCGAGTTGCATACTACAAGTATATTTTTACGTGGATAAGCGCGGTTATTTTTCATATCTGTCATTTGCCTTTCGGCTGTGGTTACAGGCTGACACATATATAATCGTATTGAGCCGGTAAAATATATACCTTCTTTCCTATAATGTGTTACTGTTTTTTCCAACGCCGTCAAATAATCTTCTGATTAATTTTGATATGGATAGCAAGACATTCTACCTTCTCTTGGTACTTTTTGGTCTTCAACCTCCGGTGTAACTACAAGTATTCTAGTCTTGGTTATTGCTGAAGATGCTGGTTTTCAAAAACAGTAATGGGAATGCGGGTGGGATCAGTACGAAATAAAAAAATATATACTATGTATTTTCTTCTCTTAGGTAATGTTGTCTAGCGCATGTAAATTAAATCACTTAATAGCATTGGGCTTTTGCAACAGCGTGTTGGTTAAGGGTGCCAAGCTAGCTAAAATAAAACGCCTTAACTATCTAGAGGATAAACAGGTACTTCAGGAAAAGAATCTCCTTTGACTAGACGCTTGTACAATTCTAACATCGATTTCTATTTCGTAAATCCTACAATGTACAATACAAAAAGAGAACTCAATTAAGATAGCCATCACGTTGGTACAAATCACAGGGCACAGAAATCAAACAGGTTGATGCCCTCAAAGAATTATGATTATATTTTTGGTAGTAGCTACGGCTTTAAATAGGTATAATAATCGGAGCGATGTGATTTCGGACTACTATCGGGTGCGTGATCTGTGTGAGTTCTGTGCCGCAGAGATTAACATACTCTTTCCATTAAATATGATCGTTATTCTTTTCTAATCGTAGCCGGAGTGAGTTCAGAGTCGCGGCCAACCGGTCTTGGGCGCTGCAACATTTTGTATCTTGTCATGTCGATCGTTCTAAGCGCCATCGTGAGAACATTTACATAAAACATTTTGTATTATTATCATACTTCCGGCAGATCGTTTAAAAAAACACAATCAAGTTGTTTTAGAAGTGCATCTGAGTTTAGGCTCCTTATTCACGACATTCGTAAATTTTCTAACGGTACAAGTCATTGGGATCTCGATTCTTGGTGCGAGAAACTAGAAAACAATTAAGTACAAAACCTACCTTATACTATGCGACGTTTTGACCGGATTACACCAGCCGTGGTCACGGGTTGGCAAGTCAGTGTTGGTCAGTCAACCCGAATTATCATAAATATGAATGATTGTGTCATATTGGGCCTACTGTCAAGTAAAGTAATAAAAAATACTTATCAAGAGACAGTCAGGCGTTAGGGTGGATAATATCTCCGTAGGGGCCCTCGTGGAGAGATTACCTTCGAGGCCCAGGGGGCCGAGTCTGCTATTTCATTCGTGTCGAAATCTTCGCTCAACAGAAAGCCACCGGTACAATTTAGATAAATTTTCGTAGTCTATTATTACAATCGCACTCCAATAGACTTCTATCGGTCGGCCGATAGAATTCTACTAACACGCACCGTGCCAGTGGCCGCTAGTCAGTGGCATTTTTGATAGTCTATTAACATTTTGACAGCTATAAACAGCGATACTGGTTCTATTCTACGGCTTGTCAATAGTAGACTCGGCCCCCTGGTTTCAGTACAAACTCGAATTCGATCACGTTCAGGACACACAATGTTTACAGTATCTAGTGTGGATTGATCTTTTATTCTTCTTCGTACTGATAGCTGATATTAAATAAGAAAAACTAATCTGATTGTGTACTGCAATGTATTTCTTTCCTTGGCCCTATATTTACCAAATCAACCAATAGTGGCGGCCATGGGCTCATAATGTAGACTTCGGATGTGGCTGATCCAGCGAAGATATACGAGTAATATTTTCTAGTATGAATGGACGTTGAACAGACCCATGCTTACTGGAAAATGTTACTCTTTCAACACCATGCATGCAAGTGTAGACCTTAAACCACCAAAAATATAATTCGATTTTTGCTGCATCGGTGGAACAGTGGAAGTGTATGCGACTGCCGCGCTCAAGTCTCAAGGTCGATTCCCGGATTGGAATAAAAATTTGTGTGATCTACAAATGTGTGTTTCGGAGTTTGGGTGTTTCCTATGAATAATATGTATGCATTTAGAAATTTTTAAGTATATTTATCAGTTGTCTAGATCCCATACCACTAGCTTATTTTGGGCTAGATGGTGCTGTGTGAATTAATTTATTTACCCGTTTGTATTTTTTTATATTTATATAAAATTGTATGTGTGCATATCAAAACAAAGCAAGTAATAAAAACTAAGCAAGTTACCAGTGAGCCCGTCTCCTAATGCTCATCTAGTAGGGTCAGTAAAATCACTCATTTACGATCAACATAAATAGGTGTGGTTGCGGTACTGAATAAATTAGATCTATTAACCGAGTTTTATCTTATATCGCGTGAGAAAAGATTATGAACTAGATTGTAACGTGAAAGTTTAAACAAGAACTTTGTCTTTCGTCGCCGCGTTTCGATATGTGGTCAAAATTCGAATTCAATTAGGTACAGTTGATTGCTTCCAATAAAATCTTGTTAACAAGTATAGCGAAAAAAAAATTACTTTGCACAGAAGTTATAGAGGCTTTGGCTAAATTGCACAATTTGGTAAAAAAAAATGTGTGTGTACCAGAGTACACAGGTAAGAAGTGAAACTTCTTTACGACATTTTTTTACAGCCATAAAAAAGCTCTCGTACGTCGATAAAGAAGTTTTACTTATGATAAAGAAGTTTCACTTCAAAACAACAAGGCGCGGAACGGAAAACCGTGACGATATTTTTTTTACAGCTATAAAATTTCTCTCAACGTCGGTAAATAAGTTTCACTTCAAAAAGTTACATTTGTGTAATTAGTCGGTTGTGCAAAAACCTAAGACGTGCACATGTCCGTATATACTGAGCAGGTTGCGCTGCGGTGTACAACCGCGGATGGCACGGTAGTCATGCCAATAAAATACTCAATAATTCTGCCAATGCCCATTTGTCGAGCGGCACCGAGATCAACACACAACGGCACGCCAATATTTCTTTTTTCACAACCATGATGAGTTCTTTTACATGTTGCAGAAATCAGCGTAGCGGCATCTTATAAAAAGGTAACCACAAGAGAAGCAAGAACTTTTTATTGGTTGTGTCGAGCATTATCAAAAATACTTTATTTGAGTTCGAATATAAATTACAAATGTATCAACTGTGTGGACCGTGGACGCCTCGACGTTGTATACGACATCATTTAAGCGGAGATAATCTTATGGATATCAAAATAAATCTTTATAAAGTCACTTTCTTTGTAAATGCTTACGTTTATAACGAAACTATCTGATCCCTGCGACTTTTCCCGGGATATTCTTCGAAACCCAGTAGCATCCATTTCATCTTGTCCTTAAAATAATTTACAATAATGTATGAAAAATCCGCTCTTCAGGGCAGTGGCGTTATGATATAAAGCCTATAAATGCCTTCTTCGATAAATGGGCTATCTAAGACAAAGATTTTTTTCATTTCGATCCAGTGGTTTTGAGAATAGCGACCTCCACCAAACAAACAAATAAACGAAACACTCCAACTTCAGATATTACGACTAATGTGAATGAGTAGAGAACAGCCAAAAACTTTCTTAATACTCTTTTTTGATTTTATTTCACTTAAGTGACTCATTGCAGCTATTAATAAAGAAGACCGTCCGGTTAACAGAAATATATACCTATGTATCGACATAGGTATATATTTCTGTTAACCGGACGGTAAGAAACGTCCGGTGAAAAAACCTGACCGTCAGCATCTCCATAAGACACGAGAATCTTGCCTTCCGCTAATTATTTACGATATATTGCATAACGGTGAAATGGCGGGAAGGAGCCCGGAAAAAACGTGCACAACAGGATGTTCAGCCAGTGTCGACCCGAGAACACGTTATTCTAAATTTAACCTTACACGTTTAGAATAAAGTTCACAACGCTGTAACAATTTAAATAACATGGTCAGTTTTAGAATATCTTTATTCATATTTCGAACGATCTCGATATAGCTGAAATGGACCCGATCGATTATCCGCATTCTGCAAAACTGAACTCTGCTTTTAAAAGAATACGATCGCTTTTTTGCGTTCGATATTTACCAAACACCGGTCTGTTTACGCTGGCGTCGTAATTAAAGATACCATAGCAGGAACCAGGAAGAGTGTCGTACTATCTCAACAGTTAGCCGGAAATGGCTAGATCTGTGAGTTCATTCATAAATGAGAGGCTGACCGCGACAATGTTGTATGACAGGTTAGCGTAACAAGCCATAATAACGTTTATTTATATGTTGGTTAGGCATACATTGCTGGAGCACTTGTCTATAAATAATTGTACGTGAATGAAACGCAGTACTTAATTGAGTAGAAATGTGAACAAACATTGTATCAAGTAGCACACGTACTGTTTAATTTTCCATACGTTTTGTTTGCGTAGGTATGAATATTTTAAATACATACATAATATTTGGCACGGCAATTTCTACCAAATTTAACATCTAAATTAGACACATTTTACTAAACTTATTCTGCCCTTTAGACCCACCCCAGTTACGTGCTTCGGAATGCACGTTAAGCCGTTGGTCCCGGTTGCCAATAAAATGGCAGTCGATAAGCCAAGTTGAAGGCCTTGTGAGCGGCTTAAAAATATTTCAACAACAGGTTGCTACAGCATGCGCCTGTCCATTTCAACAAGCAATGGGGTCACCACCTGTTACGTGGGACAAAAATGCATACGGTGAAACGTGGGCGCATAGTATGCCTCTGCTTACCCCTTTGAGTATAAAGGTGTGACAATATGTATCTATGAATAATATTTGGTAGCAAACATATAACATTTTCAAAGGGATATTTACAATATGTTATAAAATTAAAAAAAATAATAAGGGAAGTGCTAACTAGTTTATCTAGTCACATAAAATAATTACTGTAGTGATGGCCACAAAACCGCAATTACATTTATTTTTAAGTGGAACGGATATAAGTTCCGAATATATTACATTAACATGGAGCACTGGCTTGTATTAAATGATTAAGATAATTAATAGAGGATGTGTGTAAGGTAGGCAAGGCTAGAATGAAATAGCGAACCGTTTAATGCCCCACTGCTCGAGGGAGAAAGCAATATACATGGAGAGAGCTTTAAGTTTAATTATATTATGTATGTATTAAATCAATAGAAATACCATTACAGTATTTTACCTAATAAGTATTGTCAAAACATAATAAATAAAAATGTGTGTATCAGAGTACACAGGTAAGAAGTGAAACTTCTTTACGACAGTTTTTACAGCTGTAAAATTTCTCTCATACGACGCTAAAGAAGTTTCACTAATGATAAAGAAGTTTCACTTCAAAACAACATGACGCGTAACCGAAAAAAGTGACGATTTCTTTACAGCTATAAAATTTCTCTCAACGTTGATAAAGTAGTTTCACTTCAAAAAATTGTGCAGTATAAATTATTTTTCGGATAATGTTAGACATCTCTATTCAACCCAGTAGGCTAATGGTAAGGGTGTCGAACTTTCGTTCTCTCGCAATTAGTTCGATACACTGCCACTACCAACACGCACTCACTCTTAACACAACTAAATTAGTTTAGCAGTAGGAGTTAATGTGACTATTAGGAATTTTGTGGTTGCTAGAATTCGAGGTGCCTTTCCACTTGCCGTCGCACGTGGAAAGGCGCCGTGTGGCTTTAGCGGTAGAAGTCTGGCATGGCATCCATGGCTTAGTCCACTCTCGCTCCCTCGACCCCTAAAAAAATATTTGTCTATTTGTTTCCTCTCAACCCTTAAACATAGTTGAAAGCAGGTAAACCTCGTCCACTTTATACCCTAGTTAGGTAAGTAGGTACCAAAAATTTATAATTTGGTACAATGTAGTACAATTCATAATTCGTAATTTTATTTTTAATTAATTAAAAAAATATAATTAATATTTTACAGCTGAAGAGTTTGATTGTTTGTTTGGAAAACTAACATCCACACTCAACCCCTAGGGGTCCAGAGGAAACTATAGTCAGGGGTCCAGTGGATACATAAAATAATTAGGGGTCGAGAGTGGACTAAACCGCACCCATTAAGATTTCCGTTTTCCACACGTAAAAAAACTTTTGCTAGAGTTCTTTCTAAATCAATAAAATAGGTAGTGGAATTTGACAAAACAACACAATATTTTTTATTTTCATAACATATATATTTTATATATATGTTATGTATTTATAGTATACATATAATTTTGTTGATGTTTATGCATTATAATATTTTTAGTATCTATAGTATTTAAGTGTATTAGAAATTAAGTACGCCACACAACTACCACTCATAACCTTCAACCACTTTTTGACTGCCTCTATGGCGCGGTGGGAGTGCATCCGACTGCTACGCAAGAGATCGTGGGTTCGATTCCCACCCAGGATAAAACTTTGTGTGATGAGCACGATGGTTTATTCTGTGTCTGGGTGTTATTTATCTATGATATGTATGTATTTAGAAATATATAAGTATGTTTATCAGTTATTCTGGTTACCATAGTACAAGCTCTGCTTAGAGTGGAATCAGATGGCGTTGTGTGAGTTGTCTCAACAATATACAATACAATATAATATAACCAACCTTCTCCATCCAAAGGTTGCCTGGTAGAGATTGCTGTTAGCAATAAGGCCGCCCATTGAACTGCTAATTGTGCCGCATGTATTAATCCCAAATTTATGTACTTGGCGTACAATAAAGTGTATAATAAATATTTTTTTATCCTACTTCTACTTTGTGACTAACATAATGTCTCCGATATAATATTAATAGAATAGGACAAACATAACGAATGGACATGTTTATTACACAAAGAGACATGCCGTGTAACAATTATAGTGTACGCTCGAGACGCAGGGGCGTCTCCAGGGCAAAGGGCGAGACTCTGATTGCTGTAATCGAGTTAAGGCGAGTGGACAACAAAACAAAAAGAGCAGGACAATTAGCAAGCGTGGGCGAGCTTCCGCCATTGACTGGGACGCTTAATGCACTCACCGAGATAGCTTCACGACAAAAAGTTAATTATAAAGTTTTGTGACGGTGTGCTCTCACCACCGAATGTTTTAATTTGAGAATGAGGTTTTCTGTTTATTTAAATTAAGAGTTTTGTGTTTATTTAACGGTGTATTGGGGCTCTACCAAGATGTAAGCCTCACGTACAGGTAGGCATCTGCCGACCAATGGACCAGACTCTACCACAGGTACCCTTAAGAAGTTGGGAGTCAGTGCTTCTAATAAGATTGATAAAGAAATCTATGTCCACTAGGCTGGCTATGTAAGCCAGACTCCAAGGCTAGGTAAACTTTGGCGCTTTTGGTGTTGCAAACGTCTATAGGCTACGGTGACCATTTCAGATCAGGTGGGCCATATACTTGTCTGCTACCTCAGTGATATTTAAAAAGGACGCTAAGATTGCATTTGACAGAAACATACGTGTAAAGACTTAAAGTGGCACCACTACAATGCTTATGAGTAAAGGCAATTTCGCCAGCAAGCTCGTGGATTAACAGACCGAGGGTCTCATGTAGGCGTCCATTAAGAAGTTAGGAGGTCAAACTGCAGTTAAGATCTAAGCATCCAAAGTGGGGATTTTATAAGCAACTAGGATACTATGTAATGATCTCGTGCCTACTTGTAGAAATGGCACATCCACTGGGAGCTAGAACAAAGGGTAGACCCAAGAAGCTCTAGTTTGTCGTCGTGGATGATAAAGCAATAGATAAAAGCGCTCGAAGCCCCGCTAATTCAGTGTTCTGTAAACGATCACTGCGTTATCTTTCGTTATGGCTTGTCATCAGATGGGTGACCGCTTTGTGGAATTTTCATACCACTATGTCTCTGCCTACCCCTTCGGAGATAACCGCGTGACTTTATGCATGTGTACCTACATTACATTATTTAGAAGGCATATAAATACCGTAGATTGTTTGCATTTTATGTTTATGTGCATATTATGTTTCTAGAACTACCACCAAAAAATACACTGTTTTACATTGAAGTAATATTCTAGTTAGTTAGTATTAGTGCCTTTTCACACTGTGAATTTGGTGGCCAGCACCTACCGGCCACTCAGACGCTAACAATGAAATTCTGTAATCGTATCAAAGGCTGACTGATTCATAATAAGACGAATTCAGGTTTAAACTCTTCGTGTCACACAACCTAACTTGTTTCACCAGCAGCAGAAAGTAGCTGTAATGGATATTCTCAGTTACTTATAATAGTGGAGGTTGTTTCCTTTCAATATTATATATGATCACACCTTGTATTTTTTTAATAAGGCCTATCGCTCTACCCTACGATGTTCCCTTGTCCTAAGTATCAACATCACACACTCAGGGAAGCGTCCTATTCGAAATACGAATCTATAACAGAGAAATGGTTATATCGGCAAATCATCTGTTACGATTTTCATGATGAAAATTGTTGGTCTTCAATTCCATCATCAACGATTAATATTCGCAGGTCACTCGCTGATACAGAGTAGCCCTGCGACAGGAAGTGGTCTGCCGGACGCGCATATCTAGCTACCTTATCAATCCCATTCTCTTTATAGATTTGTCATACACATCTATCTCGCTCTCGTCAACTAACTCTGTCCTCTTCCAGTACATACATGATAAATGTTGAACCCCTACTCCAGTACAATTCCACTCGCGTGTTGTGTAATGAGACGGTAACATTCTACCAACTTGTACCTTGTCCGTAAATACAGCGGCGTCATCCCGCCGACGCCATTGAGCTGACCACTCGCACCGAGCTACTGTTTAATGATACGTCATTACAAAATACTATCTCAAGAGTACTGGATGCATATTATATGTATGTCGACAGCGTTGTCCAAATTTTATTTATATGTTCCGTTCTACATGCGCCCATATAAATAATGAGACGCTGATTCGGCTCGTATAACGGCGACGGACCAGAAGCTACGGCCGCGGTACAA
Organism: Thumatha senex; assembly: GCA_948477245.1. Taxonomy (NCBI): domain Eukaryota; kingdom Metazoa; phylum Arthropoda; class Insecta; order Lepidoptera; family Erebidae; genus Thumatha; species Thumatha senex. The sequence continues at coordinate 11,961,391 of OX419743.1, forward strand.
GAGCGGCTAGAAATCATCTCCACGTCCGGTCATTCCGCCAGTTGCTGCGTTTTAATTATTAATGAAACCGGCCGCTGCTCCGCGGGAAAGCCGCACTACGCCCGGTTCGCTTCCGCTCGCAACGTTGCGCTTCATTCATAAAACCAAACATTTCAAATAAAACGACTCATCTCATATTGATACAACTCAAATATAGACTTTACTGCCACTGCAAAAAGTTCATATTCAACTCACGCGACGAGTACATTCGACATTTATGAATTTTCAAACCATGCGTTCAGAAATAGCTGTAGTAAAAAGTCGTAACTCAGAGCAAACGCACACGAAAGTGGTTTTTCCATCCATAACAGAAAGTTGTTTTCTGTCTGAGGAAATGTACTAATTAGAACTTATAAGGTGTAAAGGTTCTTGCTTGATTTACTCACTTGTCGTGAATGGGACGCGTTCTGTGGTCGACGAGGTGCGAAGGTCTAGTAATCGGTGAATGGAATCAACAGTGTCCGGTGGCCCGACGCTCCGTGGCCATATAGACTCTTAGCAACCACCAGAAAAACGCTACGAACTCACATTTCTTACAGCATTCAGTCAACTGTTTAAAGATTACGTTTTCAATTAAGGAAACATGAAAGTAATGGAAACCCTAGTGATTACGTTATGTCTAAAGCTCTTGAATGCGCTAACAAAATGTAGAAAGAGAAATCTACATCCTGCGTAATCGCGCAATTACATTTTGTAAAACATACACGCATAATTATACAGTAATTGGAAGTTAGTACTTTTATAAATTTATATAAGTTTACAAATATGGAGTTCATTGACAACATTACTCGCCTAATTTTCACAAATCCGTTAATTAATGTGCAGAATAAAAGTTGACGCCTGTTTCCGATTTCATGCATAAGGAATATAGGATATTTTGTAACCAGAGGAAGTCTAGTAGACGCGGGCCTTAATATTTGTTATATTTCGCAATCAGCTCATTGACTGTATACGAAAGTATATTTATGGTGATTGTTCAAACCGCCAATGTTATGTAAGTCCTAGTTCTTAGTACTGCTATTGAGATACGGGGCCGTGCGTATATTGGCAATTGGCGATTATTTGCATGTCGTACTTGCAGGATTATAACAAGTATGCTTCTTTCGTTTGCAGTTAGTGCAATAATGATGATGATGAGTATATACGTACTTGAAATATTAGTTAGGTATAGCTACCACCTGATGCTGTTGTGTTAGGCCTCTTCCCCCCACCACCTATTACGGTTCACCTATTAACATGTTGGTATTATAGCATTGCACCGCGTTACAATCGGCTTCCATAGAAAATGTATGAGAAAAAATATCTTTTCCATAATGCTTTTTATTTATCCTATTCCGGATGAAGACAAATTCAGAAAACATAAAAATCGGCCCGATCGTTTTAAAATGTATTTATTTAGACGCGTTCGCGGTCTGCTGTATGTACAATTACATGCATATATGCACACACTATAACTGCGTCTTGTAACGGTGTCGCGAGTCCAGAGATTTTATCTCATCTAAAATTTGTGTACCGCGCTAAAACAAGTTTACACTTCAAAAAACTCAGAAAAATATCTAATTAGGGTCAAAACTAAAAAGTACGAAGTAAAGTGCAAGGTTATAAGCCTTAATAATGTTTAAATTGAAGATTGTGGTGTGGCTGTCATGTGTAATGTCGGCAGGCCGTCTGCAGTACGCCTTAGTTATAAATAGAGTTGTTCGTGATCATGAGTGTAATAGAAAGCTTCGCTAATTTTATATTTAGCAACAAAATACAATGAATGAAACTAAATAGGTCACAAGAATTATAAGGCATAAACATTATAACGCTACTATGTTTAAAGGGACTATGGACTATATTTGGTAGGTTAGGCGTCAGTAGCATAGCTCTGGAAACAGCTACGTACTTGGCAGATTTAGTTTGTGTTGTACAAATATATAGACGTGTTTCACTACACTAGCCCCTTGTAATATATATGGTGTTGTTGAAGTGCAACAATGTAGGCTGCGGAGTACGTATGAACAGGGGGCCAAGTCTACTAATGCAATCGCATCAGGATAGAATATAAATCGACCCTGAATAGAGAGCCGACAATAAAATTGACAGTTTTCTTAGTCCACTATTACAATCGTGCTCCAATAGAATTCTATCGGCCGGCTGGTAGAATTTTATTAACAAGTGCCGCGGCAGTGGCCGCTCGTAATTTGTATTTTTGATAGTCTGTAGACACCCAAAAAAAGCTATTTTGTCTCTATTCTGCATCTTGAGAAGTGTGATTATGAAATATATTAAAGTGTTAGTAGACTGCCTAGTTTTGGACCAATCGCAAAAGAACCTCTATAGAATGGAACTAGAACGGCTTTCTATTGGAAAATAGTAGACTCGGTCCCTGGATGTCAAACATATTATGGATCTACAAGAGGTATACTAATTTGGTATTTACACGTAGGGTTCGCTTCCAGCCATCTGCGACCCGCAGCCGTCTTAGACTCAACTATTAAAAACAACAGTTTTTATGTAACTCCTGCTGTATATAATGACGGTATCTTCAAGTAATAGCAAAACGCAGCAGCGAATCCTGAACTAATCTAAGCGAACTTCTACTACAACTGGTGTTAATGAGCGAATTTACATTTGAGGTTCAAAATCGCGAAGGTTTAATGCTTTCGCGTCTCAACACTTAATAGTAAATCTTACAAGGAAAAAAACGTAAAGGAGGAAAATAAATGGGCAGTGGCAGTGTGTCCGAAAACTATAAATTATGTAGTAGTAGCTCGTCAGGTGGGTTAACATTATTTTATAATATCACCAAGTTGGCAGATGAGCTTACGGCCTGGCCTACCTGGGGGCCAAATCCTCTAATTCAACCGCGTCAGAAAAGAATCGTAATCGTCGCTCAATAGAAAGCCACCGGTACAATGTTGACTTTATTTCGTAGTCTACGATTACAATCGTACTCCAATAGACTTCTATCGGTCGGCCAATGATTTCTACTAACACGTACCGCGTCTGTGGCCGCTAGACTGTTGCATTTTGACAGCTAAAAACAGTGATTCTGGTTCTATTCTACGGTTTGTAATAGTAGACTCGGCCCCCTGATTGCTATTACCATCTGTTAAAGCAATATTTTTTCAATATTACAATTACCTATAGTTAAATACTAACATTCACAGTGTAAATCGGACCGTATGGTGGTAGACCCCTGATCGAGCGACAAATATAAGGGTTATGTCTTAGGGCCGTATTCCAGAACGTTTCTCAATACTCAATCGACGCTTGAGAGTAGATTTTAAAAGGCTAAAACTAGCCTCAAGCGTTGATTGAGTATTGAGAAACGTTCTGGAATACGGACCTTAGTTTAGTTAAACATAAGTGCTGGAAGGATCTAACTACTGCTCAACGGCTTGCTTGATAAATGATAAACACTTGACTATTTATTTTCTCTTCCCGTTTTCAGATTGCTTTGAAACTTACAAACTTTAATATTAAACAAGGTATATTGGCTGATATGTCAATATAATATGTACAGTATTATTTACAGGTTCTGGTATTTGAAAGAACTAAGTGCGAGATTTGGGTAAATCAGGAATGTCTAGAGCAAGTGAATGAAATTGTGTATTCAGGGAGTATGTTTAGCGCGAATGGAAGATGTGATTCGGATGTAGAACGGCGAGTAACTGCCGGAAACAAAGTTAACGGTGCTTTGTCCCAATTAGTAAAGCGACAAAGCATCGTAAAAGAAGCACGACTCGCGATTCATAATGCAGTGCTAGTGCCAACGTAGCTTTACGGCAGCGAAACCTGGGTATGTCAGAAGATGCATAAAGTAAGCTGGATGCTGTGGAGATGCGATCACTTCGAAAATTGTGCGGCGTTACCGTGGCCGACCGAATACGCAACGAAGTGATACGCAATATGGCAGGTTTGAGTGCAAGTGTCAGTGTTAAGCTGGAAAAGGGCGTGCTCCGTTGGTTTGGACACGTTCCACGAATGAGTGAGGAACGATTGACGAAGAATATATATTGTGCGAAAGTAGAGCGCAGAAGGAGTCAAGGTAGACCGAGACTTACATATGAAGACCACGTGAGCGAATTGCTCAAGAACGGAAGAGCCAAAAGTACTCGAATACCCAACCCAGACGTGCATGTATGAATCGATTAATGAATCTACAGGAAGCGAAAGAAGTATGCATGGATCGCGATGCCTGGCGATCTGTCCTCTCTGACTACCCCGTCAGGGATACAGCGTGAAGATATTTGAGAACGTACAATATGTTTGGATTTTCTTTTGCTTCCTACTGTGATCAAATTTTGTACGAACGCGGTTTAATTAATATGCAGTAGTATAGTATTACAGACAGTTTATATGCATCCGACGGTCATCGCATCGTTTCTCAGAAATCATCGACAAGTTCCCATTCTATTTTGGAACAAAAAGGTTTCGGTGCCACACAGTCTGCAGCCACAAAAGCGAAACTTTTTTTTAAACAATATTTAGGGTACCTTAGAAATGCAACCTGTGAATTCGTTTTACAAATTTAAACTCTATGCATAAGACATTACGTAGAATTTTGTATGGTTTAATTTTTTCTGTAATCAGCAATGTTTCTGCGTTACCTGGCTCACAATATGGCGGCAACGCTCACCGGATATAGCAAGGCTGGTGAATGAATGGTGTGGAATAAAAAATCGTATTTACAATGATGCACGAGCGATTTGTCGCTGACATCGGATACGAAGCGCGGACGCCGCCGACTTGAAGGTGATTATCGGATCACGTTACGCGGAAGATGTTGTTAGGAAGCTCTATATAATTGTACCATTTTGCCCTTCTTTACATATTAAATAACAGTCCTTAAAGTTGATTGAGAGTGAGCTCCTGTTCTTGGTATTACGAGTACTGTATAGGTGCTTAAAGACAACTTAAAGATGCTTCTCTTTATAAAATCTGACTTTTAAGGTCCATTATCTGCCTCCTGGTGCACTGGTAGACTATGCAACTGCTGTGCTAAGGTCTCGATTTCGATCCTGTGGGTCAGAACGAATATTTGTGTAATTCGCAAATATTTGTATTGGGATTTTGTATAAGTACGTATATTATATCATATTATCTAGATCCCACAGCACAAGATTATATTAGCTTAGTTTAGGCTAGATGGCGCTGTGTTAAAAATATACCACAATACTTATTTCATGATTGCAGAAGGCAAGGAGACTATGCATTTGTTTTGTCAGTGTGATGTTCCTCCATATTTCAAACACGTGTTAACAGGCATAGCTTTATGGTACAGGTAATTAATCAGGTCAATAGAGAGAGTGCCCTTAGAACTCTTTTTTTTTTTAATTTAAGCAATACCGTTATTGGCACGGCAGTAGGAAGAACTCAGATTTAGCTTGTTTATTTAGTGTTATTGTCTAAAATAATAAAACTGTTACTAAAAACTCTCTTTTGTTGAAAAACAGTACCCAACATAAGTAAAGCTCACAGAAATTTCTAATTTCATAATTTTTCTCCTTAGCATAATTTTATACCCTATAACATGGTATTAGATTGAAGGCAAGCCCTCGCAGATGGTATTGATCGATCGAATTGAATTGCAATGTGTGCAATCGAAGTAAATATATGTAAAATTTATACACATCAAAATAACATTTGGTGTTGGTTATAAGAAGATGCAACAATGCACTCGGAATAATTCATCTGTGCCTTAGGTATGTAAATATGTCATTAGTCGTTGGAGCACGTACGTGCAACATTCGACTACCTGTCAATTTCAACGCCTTTAAATTCAAGATTTGTCACATAAACGCTTAATAAATGTCATCCTTTCAAGTTTCAGAAGTAAACAGAGATTTTTTTATTGCACACTTTGGTTTACCACAATATCAAAACATGGACGTAAATACAATATGTATAATAATGCGTTAAGACGTGGCATACTATTGATGTCTCTAGCCATTCTATCATTAAAAATAAGCCTGTAAAGTACAAGTACGACGGGAATACACATCTAGCTGAAATATTTAATAAATGTATCGATAAAGGAGTGTTTCCGGATTTAATGAACACACACACACACAGCAAGGTAATACCTCTATTTAAGTCTGGATCCTGATAATTTTAGACCTATTTCAATATTACCTGCCATTAGCAAAATTTATGAAAAAATTATATTGCAACAACTACAAGCTCATTTCAATTCAAATATGCTACTACATAAATAGCAGTATGGGTTCACAAGGGGTCGTTCTACTATTCATGCAGGTGTGACACTTCTGAATCATATAATGACGCCTGGGAGAATAGACAAGATACTATTGGTGTATTCTGCGATCTCTCCAAAGCATTTGATTGTGTTGAACATAAAACAATATTGCGAAAACTCTTTTATTATGGTATCAAAGACTCTGCACTGGACCTTGTTGCCTCCTACTTAAATGATCGGATAAACATGTTGATGTTAATGAAATTCGCTCCTCTGAAGCATCTGTAGCTATGGGCGTACCGCACGGATCAATTCTAGGTCCGTTTCTATTTTTAAATTAAATTAACGATCTGCCATTCTATATACAGAACTTGTGCGACGTTGTTCTATTTGCTGATGATACGTCACTTATTTTTAAAGTAGATCGTACGCTTACTGATTTTAACGGCGTAAATAGTTCACTTGCACAAGTTGTAGATTGGTTTACGACCAATAATTTTGCTACTAAACGCTAAGAAGACAAAATGTATCAGATTTAGCACGCCGAATGTCAGGAATTGCGGTACAAATAACACATTGAACGGTGATACCCTTAATATTGTAGAATCAACTGTAGTTTTGGGGATCACTTTAGATAGCAAACTGCAGTGGAACGCCCAAATAAAGTGTCTTGAAGGTAAACTCAGCTCGGCAGCCTTTGCCGTTAGTAAAGTCAGGCAGCTCCCTGATGTAGAAACTGCCAGGCTAGTATACTTAAGTTATTTTCATAGTGTCATGTCTTACGGCATTTTCTGTGGGACAAAGCAGCTGATCTACAAGTAATTTTTGTACTCCAGAAGAGAGCTATACGTGCAATATATAAATTGAGTGCTAGAGTGTCTCTTAGAGACAAATTTAAAGAAATTGGCATTCTAACGGTTGCATCACAGTATATATTTGCAAATATCATGTTAGTTAAACAGAACATACATTTATACAATAGACACAGTGACATACATTCGATAAATACTAGAAATAAGCATAAATTAATTGGAACGCATCATCGTTAACAAAAGGTTCACGTCTCTTTTGTAGGAATTGGCGTACGCCTATATAATAAAATTCCTTTAGACATTATGAACCTGCCGTTACATAAATTTAAGGCGGAAATTAAGACGCACCTCTTGAAAAGGGCTTATTACACAATTAATGATTATTTGAATGATAAAAATAAATGGAAATGAGTTGCTTGCTCTTCGCTCGAGCTATTTAGGATTCAAATGAATCTTGGTTCGAATGAATCTTGGGTTATATTATCAACTTGTATTGAATCTGCATATATATGTTGTATTATTTACATTATGTTTTTTTACATTCTCCAGTATAAATAATTTGAAACACCAGGCAACTAAAGGTATGGCTCCGTTTAGTCCCGGTAATAACTAATATACATAATTATATGTAATTTGATTTTGATATTGTGTGAGCACTATGTAGTTTTTGGGTATGTCATGCTCGCCTAAGTGTCCTGGCAGTGGTGGCGTATGTATCGGGTCGCCTTGTTCCCTACAATACGGTTGAATAGGGCGATGGCTGATATATGCGTCATACCCTCGAACGGGTGCCGTCTGTTGGGACTGGTCAGCTCATAGCTGTTATAGCAATTGTTACAAATAATATTATTTAAATTTAAGGCAAACCAAGTTTAGTCGACTGCTCTCACATAAATTCAAAGGAACTATGTAAGTGTAATTTTAATGAACACAACATTTATTTTGTTTTTTTTTTTATATAAATTCATTACTGTATAATTGGTCAAATATCATGTTAATCAAACTGTGTCAAATGGCGGTTAGAAAAGAGTGGCCATGAGTTTTATTGCCAGGTTCTTCCTCTGGCTCTACCTATTGCTTTGCGAATCTGGCAGTAAATGTAAATGTAGAAGCAGTAATCTTGACGTTCATAAGTGTTACTTTGTGATCTACATGAATAAAGATTTTTGATTGAATACGAACAGTTACAAATTAAGAGCAGGCACTCGATATACTATTAATAAAATAAATACATAAACATTGGGACACTTTTTTCACAGCACTATCTGGCCCAATGTAAGTTAATGAGCTTATCTATAGGACCTAGACAATTTATAAACATAGTTTTTTACATATTTCTAAATTCATTCATACTAACATAGGAAACACCCAAATTCTGCTGAAACAAACATTTGCAGATCACACAAATATTTTTACAGTCTAGGCAAAGGAAAGAGCAATTCTCGTTATCATGTTTACTCAGTTCGGTGTCGTCTCGTGTCAATCTATTTTACTGACATACGGTGAAAATGCAGTCAATATAATTTATAAATAAATTACTCTTCAGAGTCTTCTCTTTGGGTCGCCATCCTCGACGGTAGCCGAGTATTAATCTGACAAACGCTCAATAAATATACTGACTTCTTATTTGTTCTATACATACATACATATTCACGCCATTATCCCCGAAGGAGTAGGCAGAGGCATACTATACGCCCACATTTCAACGTACGCATTTTTGACCATTGCCGTGTTGAAATGGACAGGCGCAGGTTGTGGCGCCTGCTGATGAAATTTTTCAAGCCGCCCATTAGGCCTTCAACTAGGCTTAACGACTACCATTTTACTGGACGGGACCAACGGCTAAACGTGCCTCCCGTAACACGGAAACGCTCGCAAATGTAAATTCCACAAAGTGGTCACCCACTCAAGGACCACCTATAGCGATATTTGCTTAACGCTGTAATCGTCTACAGAACACTAGGTCAGCGGGGCCACGAGCGCTTCAATTTATTCTATGTCAGAAAAAAAGGCACGAGACTGGACTGTGTTAAAATTAAGACTTGAGGTTTGTAGTCTAACCTAGCTTTAGTCTTGCGTGTGCCGTTGTTTCCCCAAATTTCATATATTTGCGGTTGCTAACAAAACGACTGTCATATCATCACAATATCTCATTTGGTGACTTTCAAGAAATCAACACATTACGCTTTCAAAATATTTTGTATGTCGTGTCATCAGCACGAACGTGGCCGGCGAAGGCGACGCTCTATAGTTTCAAGAAATGATCAATCATAAAATGCGAGGTGATTTTTCACGAGAACGTCCCCGATGCGTTTTGTTTTCCCAAAACACAAAATAAAGCTCGACCACGTTTTATATTTAGATTGAAAGTGTTGAAAATAACTGTTCTGTTGAAATATCCGATCTCTCACCTGCTTGGGACAGTGAGAGACCAATTAATTCGACAGGATGTTATGAAACTTTACAAAAAAAATACAGTTCGTATTTTATGTAGTTTGTGATTTTATTTATGTTAGTTATAAAAGTACTGGGTTTGATTACGTGGTAGTTGGGCTATATTTCTCACACTTTACAATAAGTAATAAGTAACTTTTGCAGAGTAAAAAATGCGTCAATGGCTTTTAATAAATGTATGATGTTACTCCTGCTGCCTGAGTGGTAGAGTTAGATTTCTTTGATTCCTTGATCTCAAAACATCGGACGAATTTTTCTGGCAATCGGCAGTAACTAGAATTATTATAATTACCTACTATATGGGGTTGGCAGCGCTTGTTCATCACATTTGGTGTTGCAAAAGTCTAAAGGCTACGGTGACCACTCTTAACCGAGTGAGCCGATTACTATTCAGCTCCCTCACTGCCATAAAAATAATCTGTCATATTACTTCAAAATAGATAATTCAATGTTTATATTCAACGTTACACGCAAGACCGCCATTTCTTAGCGCCATGACCACGTGTACTCGTTTCGTCAATGGAGCGAAAATCTTCACTAGTGGCTGTTAGAGCAGTGAATGAACTTATGACCGGTTTGAACGTTCTAATACGGGTCCAGTTCATAACTAGCGCGTCACTAGATTGGATTATCTGAAATCATTTTGTATGGTTGTAAATGCACCAGTAGCTGTGTAGTTTTATTGTTATTGGTATAGTACGGGAAGATGCTATACCTTTGTAGGTTCATATCCGACTGTAGATTGCTGTCTTGAGTCTGTAAACATACCTGAAACAAAAATTATAAATTAATTAATATTATAAATGTACAAGTTTGTATAGATGGGTGAATTTTTTCGAGGTTTGTTACACTTTTGCGCAAAATCTATAGAATGTATTTTAAATAAACTTTATAGTTTATAGCTAATACTCGTACTCACCCGGGTACAAGTTCATACGAGAAACTTCACGGGCATAAAGTAATGAGTAAATCTATTTCTAGCAAACTAGTGTTAGGTACGCCATTCATAACTCAAGGAGATCTCTGTGGTTTTTGATTTGTTAGGTACAATAGTCCTTTTCTACCCCGAATAGTAGAATAATAAAGAATGATGGCACAATGCAATTTACTGGATTTTTGCCGCAGTAACTTTACCCTTGACCACCTTGCGAGACAGCGAGACCGAACACAGCGGTGGCTTAGTGGATAGCATGGGCCATGGCGCCTCTCTCTCGTGGCTTGGAGTTCCACACACTGGGATGACGTAAATGCATTTCCCGAGAAATCCAAAAAAATATAGCTCGGCAAAGTGACGTCGCCCGCCTGATGGAAAGCCATGGCAACATCTAGTGAATTCAGGGCCACTGACAGTCCACAAGACTATTGTGACCCTCAAGTTGGCGGCAAAATCCCACTCAGGTTATAATTCGCTTACCTTACATACATACGAGTATATACGAGATGAACAAAATTTCTTTATAAGTATGTAAGGCAAGCAAAATCACCACTATCTATTCTTTGGTAAATAAAAGGACAGGCGCTTTTGTATAAGTTACGAGTTTAGCATATTATACCTATGAATGGTTATCAAAGAATATAACAAAAGTTATTATCAATTTCACCCCATCATTGAATATTACCAGGGGTGCAGATAATGAAGTAACTGTCTGTCTAACGGAGGAAGAGGCGTGGTCACCAGACAACTTCCAATGGGATCCGTCACGTCAGTTGGTGATATTTGATACAGTTCTTTTTATATAAACTTCTTTTATCTACTTGCTGTTATAAAAACGAGTTATATTAAGGGTGTTTTAAAAACGAAACCGCTATCATTTCCATTTTACAAGTTATTTTTATGTTTATGATATATTCGTCAATTGATATCATTATTTTAACGGAAGGATTTCTTAAATATTTTAATCTGTGAATCTATATCTATACAGATAAATACATTTAAAGTGCCTGTTTGTAATTCTAAATTAACAGCTTTGTCACTTAATGCTTATGAAAGTAAATAGCGGTACTAACATAAAAAAATCTCTGTCGGTCTGTCTGCTTGTAGGTACCGGCTAATCATTGTAATGGCTGGACCGAATTTAAGGAGACTTTATTGACAGATAGGTATTGATAATATAAGAAGCATCTTAGGCTACACTTTATCCCGGTATTCTCAATGGGACCATGGACGTCTGCTAGATACAAAAATAACGCAATCCAGAAATTATCAGTACAAATTATTATGCGTGTCTGCTACCTCAGTGGTATAATAAATGACAAAAATTTCAACTTTAACAGAATTCAACATTTTGAAAAATCATCTTTTTACGTAATTAAACTTTATGTGACTCAAACTTGATTCAAATTGAATTGAACTTCAACTGGAAAGGAAAAAAGGTCTGGTCCACTAAAAATATTAATTTAATTTAACAAAGAAAGATATAATTTTAAAAGTTTAAATTTAATACTATACCTAATTCGTGTTAGGTATCAATGAGAGAAGCAAAGCTGTCAGTTAAATTCGAAAGAGGAAACGGAAGTAGGTATAACGGATCGCATCGAATTAAACGGATGAAATTTGTCTATTTATTTTTTTGTGACAATATAATTTACGCCATAGAATTCGAGCGCCAAATTAGTAAGCTATTATTAGTAAATAATAGGTTATGGGTATATAATATAAGTTATATTAGCATAGAAATGGTGATAATATTTTTGTGTTGATATAGCAGCTACTGGCATTGCGCGCCGGACTCATTATATTGTACCTCTGTTCCAATAGAAACGAGTTGTGACTGTATAATTTGTATACGTTCATTCGGCTATTTGTTTCAACACCAATATTACTAAACATTTCTCACGCCAATTTGCTATTGGTTGACACTTTGACAACCATTCCAGCAATGTTCACACAACATAAAAATTAAACTATTTCCTAATTAAAACTATTAAAAAGTAGAGTTAAAGACGATAGCGTCGCCCACTTCCGCATTAAGTTATTTGTGGCGGTTAACCCTTCCCCGGCTATTAGGGGACTGTAGGGGTTAAATGAGACATTTTTCAAAGCGGCCCCGAGCGCTGACGGGCTTAATGAGATGTCGCCACGGGTTATTTTCAGTCGTACACCGGTACAAACTCGGAAAAAAAAGAACACGAAAGTTTTAGAGATAATGAACCTTTCGGATATGTAATTGAAAACAAAAAGTTACTTTTGAAGCTCATGTGTATGTGAGCGTGAGCTTCTAAATTTCCATATAAGCTTTATGTGTGTGTGTGTTTCTTCAATGATTGGTAAGTGGAGCGTGTATTTGAATATTAGTCGGCTGATCGCTCTACAAGTACACGTGTATGGTTCTGTTAGGCTCCATTGATTGTCCGATGACGGTGTCTAACAGTCTGTGACCGTTCTTACTGCAATACAGGATTATTTATTGCAATACGTTTAAGACATCGATTGATACAGTGAATTTATTAACTGTGGGATTGCAAAACGTGAAATATTTGTAGTTGTTGTAAGAAACCCTGAACGTAAACGCAACTGTTTTATGTTTAAATTTTTAACGAAATTCAGTTAAGCTTTCGACTCGGTATAGTAGTTTTTTTTAGCTGGCATAAAGATTATATCTTAGTCATATTTTTGGTATACGAACTTTTAGTCTGTGTGTGACCAAAATAGGGTAGATGAAAAATATTTTTTTATAGAACATTATAATAAAGCTACCTTTAACTCAAATATTGCCTCAGTGGCATAGAGTTTCGGTAGCACGGCCCGTGCTTCGTAATACAGTTTTAACTTCTTAACCATTATCACAGATCAATCGATGCTACATATAATAGATAATCACGCCCGCATATACTTTATTTATACAACGTCATTTTATCCGAATTTGTTATAGTTCTCTATTTTAAAATAAAAATAAAGGTCTGCTCTTCATGTAAAATATGTAATACATTGAATATTATCTTACAATTATCTTGAACATTTATAGAGGCGCCTTGTTAAAATATAAACTGTATGAAATATTAGTACAATCAGGGCCTACCGCTCTAAGATGTAATCAGAAGAGATGTGTGGCGCGCACTTCGTGACGCGAGAGAAACAGCTGGACGTGGACAGGGCTAATGAAGTAAAATATTATTAAACAAACCGTTGGTGATTACACAACGAAACGTTGGAGCCAATATTGGATTTAAACTTTGTTAAAAAAAGTCTACATATGTAAAAGTACATAATTATGTAGAATGACGATGTTCTAAATTCAAGTTATGGGATAGAGAAGAAGTAAATGAGTATTGGCGAAGCAGTATAATAGTATCGCCATAAGAGGAAACAATACTTTTGATGCTCTAAATTTAAAATATAGGATAAAGAAGAAGTAATACGTATTGGCGAAGCAATGTATCGTCACACGAGAAAAAAAGTAAATGCATATTTAGTAAGTCTACCAGTTTGTTACAAGAGGTAGAAACTCGAAACTGGGATTAATCGCTGTACTTAGGGACATTTAATAATTAATTAATCTGTCGATTTAGATAATTGCTAATGTGCTTTTCTTTAAAAGTCTAATGGGTTGATGACGTTGATGAATGATAGCAAACTTATTAGCGGGTTTAGGTTTGGTAGAGCGACATCTTTTTCGCACGCCACGTTCCTGTTTAACGCAGTTAGTCAGACCGTTTAGTATTTTTTTCGCCCTACTAAACTGAAATTAGTAGATATATCTTACTAAAGATTGCAGCCAGGTACTGAATATTATACTGATACAAGGACTCCACACACAAAATTTTGTTATCACTGAAACGAAGTTTCTCAGAGAATAATCTGTATTTTTTCTTGATAAACGTTGCTAAAATACTCTACGGACCTACAAAATGCAGAAAGACAAACAAACAAATAAATATTGAAACACACTTTCTTCGTATAATATTATTGTGAGATGGAAGTGCATACTAATAGTTTTACCATGCATCGTGTTTTAGGACTTCACTCTTTTTATTGCTGAAACACTTGTAACTTATATACGAGTATTATAAACATATAGTAGATTTCTGCCTAATTGTAAATGTATGATTAAACTTGTCTATCGGTTATTTAGAAAATAAATCTTTCCTTTTTAGCACAGATTTGAGTTAAAAGCTATCTATCTTTAAAAAAAACACGTCCAGGAGACAGGAAACTGTCGCTGAGGTACTAATTTATTCGGCCTCGTGGTAGTTTCAGCTTATCTCTGGCCCAAGAACTTGTTTTGCACGCCGTGGGAAACACACTTACACGCGCAATAATCCACCTTGTTTTATTTCAAGGGTTGTGCCACTTCATAACGAAATAACCTAAATCAAAATCCTAGTATATCAATCAAGACTATCATGATTACAACCTAAATGAAACTAATTCAATCCCTATCATTATTTACTAATCAACTGAAGTGCCTACTCTTAAATTACTATATCAAATTCAATCTGTTCTTCTAAATTACTCGTGATTTTCGATGTCGATAAAAATAATATCGTGAGTTGGTAACCCTGTTGTTAATCGCCGGTGGCAGCATCCCATTCATTGTATCTGCATGTGTGTGTACAACGTCTCGATGTGTGTTTGAGTAGTGTTCATACGCGTATGCTTCGAGCTACCGTTAGCGTATGGTCTACGGATAAGTATCTATACCAAATTGTCTGTCTGTCGGCCAGTACGGACAAATGATGACCTCTTTTTATACTCTCGTTGTAACACGATTGTAATCAAAAAGCTTATTAATAATGTTACCATCTCAATAAAAACTATACAACAATGAATGGCTGGTAAAAAGATAAATATGTAAAACAGCATTCTATCTTTTGTGTTTAGTTAAACTATTTTTAAGTCAATGAAAGAGTTGCCTATTGAAGAATTATGTCACGCTTTTTTTGTCTTTTACGGTAGGCATAGACAACAAAACTCTATCCATCGTTTCTGACTTTGCACACCTGACTAGCTTGATCTACTGTCGGTAAAGTCTGCTCGGCGATGCGAATAAGTCAACAAACACCATTTTGTCTCCCTTTAAGGGCCGTATTCCAGAACGTTTATCAAAACTCAAGAAACACTTGAGAGTAGTATTTGTATGGCAAAAACTACCCTCAAGCGTCGATTGCGTATTGAGAAATGTTCTGGAATACGGCCTTAAGTGTGTAAAAAAGCAGCACATTATAGCTTTTTAAAATACGACAGGTTTCAATGTACGGCTAGGCTTTTTTGCCAGAAAATTGCTAATTCTTGTCATAACATAAACAGGCTCAGGGTGACAGCGCTCTCTTCTCAAAGAGGAAACAGGCATACCACAGCCAGGGCTCACCAAATTGGCAACCAAGGCTGGTCGGGGTCCCAGTTTCCCTACGAAATGGAAACTGGTTCCCTGTTTTGGGTTCTTTATAAAAAAAAGAAAAGAAGGTACTTTTCCTTTCCTAGGCTTTTTTGACATGTGGAAATCCCCACAGATATTATACCGGGCGGACTCGAACTGATAAAAACCATACGTTACCCATCTGTCAATGTTATTGCTTTTTATCTATTGATTTTGTTCATGGTTTTGGTTTTATTTTATGGTTCTAAGTTTGTTTAATGTAGAATGTGGATAAATGTGACCATACATATTTTTTATATCTGTATCCTAATAATGTTTTTAAACTTCTGCCATTTTCACTCATAATAATATGATATTTCGGGTCTTAGTCGCGAATAAGACCCGAAATATCATATTAATATCTTTGCGTTGTGTACGCATTGGGGGTGAAGAATTATAACTATTTTCTTTCTTCTGTCTATTGACCTGGTGATCACGCACCCCTTCACGGGCGATTTTACCAGAACTTTTTTCTTCTCGTCATGAGAGCTGTCTAATGTGAGGTTGGCTCAAAAGTGTTAACGACTCAACTATATAGTGATAAAAAATTATATTAATCTTATTATCTATAATAATATTTATACTGATACTGTCAAGAATAGAAAAGGATATAAAAAGAACTACTATACTATACATAGGCTACTGACACCCAAGTTCGTAGGACAAAGAATGTAACTGTTCATAACCTCGGTGTAAGATGCAGAAGCTTTAAAATAAAAGTTAAGATGTATGTTTGAGTAAAAACATTTGCTTTAATGCATGGCCGTGTCATTGAAGTGAAACGCAAATAAATTTTAAAAGCATCTGTGCTGTGATTGATAACCTCCTACCGTTCTCCCGTGATCCAGCCACTTACCCCTTTCAACGACATTGTGTAATTTATTATTGTTTTATGTGGTTGTGCTGACTTTACGGTTGTTAGTAGACAGATTGATAATAATCCTCACACAATTAATTTCGCTAAACTAAAGGCTTTATAACTGGATTGTTTTTGTTGACTGAGGAGGCGAGCGAAGCTAGCCTACGAAAGTCTTCGTTATAAGTACACTGGTACGGGAAAAATGCTATCGATGTCCGACCGTTCGTCCGTCCATTCAGTCTACAGGTCGCATTTCTCATCGGATTTGCATGCAACTTGGCATAGACAATCCTTGAAATAGCAAAAATTTTCGATCGGGGGGGGATATGGAGGCAGGGGAGGGGCAATGGTCCCGTAGTGGTTGTCAAGAGCGCTCAAAATGCTATGTTTAGCTTTTTCCTCAATTTACTCCGAAGTCTACGGTTCACAGAACAACTAGTTCTAGTTTTTGTTAACTATTATTTAGTAAAATACAGAAGGTAAAATTATGGTTAAAGACATTTTTTTGAATAGAAGAATAAATTTAATAAACGTTAAATCGCAATGAAATTAAAATCAATAGAATCCATAATTGAAATGAATGAAAAAACACGAGTCGATCAATTTTCTTACAGTATCTTTATTAATCTGAAGTGGGTCTGTTAATCAGATTATACTCTGCTTTAGCAGAGCTGTATGGTATCAATTTGCTTGGGCTCAATACAAATATAATGCAATGTGTACGACTCTATGGAGAAGGATGACGGGGCTATTCTGTTAGCAATGAAAAACGAATCAAGATCAATTTAAACATAAATGTAAAAATCTCTTCCTACTCCTAAACTGACCTGAGATATTGGTCATTGTAGAACATACGAGATTGGTTTTGTTTTATTGTTGAGTACCTAAGTTTAATGATGATGACGCGTGTTTTTCTTTTCATTTTTTGCTCTTGAAAATAACGCCGACCGTTGATGGAAAGTCGTGGCGACATTTACAAATTAATACCTAGTAATTTATAACCAATTATTATAAGATTAACAAATAATTTATTTTATAAAAACAGATTATAAATGATTGTAAGAAATAGCAGCAAATTTAAGCATAAATTAAGCAATTATATTAAAAAGATTAGGTATTAGTTTAAAATCAGCGTCTAGCAGTTTTAGTGTTAGGCATTGAGCTGAACTGTTTTAATTTTTAGTACAATTGCGCAACTCAAATCAATATTTTTCTCTTTTTTTTTATATTTTCAATGTGGAAATATATTAATAAAAAATCAAATTCCAAAATATTGCTTTACGATTAGAATGAGATGCAATGATAACTAGACTGCTATAAAACATCAGAATAGACGCCACACGGTGAGTTTGCGGTCAACGGCTCCATAATAATACTAATAATATATAATAACGTTGAGCTACAAGTTTTTTAACAAGCAAATTATTGAATGCATTTCACAACAGCATCTAATACTCTTTAGCTTTGGAGGCTTCATCATATACAATCAGTGTTTGTAAATTATAAGTTGGTAGACATATACTTCTATGTTCTTGTTTTTTTTGGTTCATAGTTTTGGATTTAGTTTGTCTGGTTTTTTTTCTCAGTTTCCCTTAAATTTGTAGCTTCCTCACCTGCAAGTTGATGTACACCTGGTGACTTATGTGCGAGGATGTGAAAGACAATAGCAGCCAATCAGAGCGGCTTCAAAATAGAAGTATTAATAGAAACTAAGTGACGCTGAGATAAAGAAGTTATTTTGTAGTGCTATGACAGTGCCACTATACAAAATGTGTGTAAAAAAATTATTTGGTGCATTAGATAAACAAAATGTATATATTTATAATCTATAATATTATTAGCACTGACTCATATATAATCATGCGATAAGCCGGTCTACGAAATCAAGTTAATTTACAACGTAGCTCCTTGAAGGCTTCTTAATATTGTTTGTCATGTCAATATATACCTATACAATAGACTAAGTGACCCCCACGGCCTGGAGCGTGACATTTTTTCGACCTCCCGTCGCACCTATTTAATCCCGTCGTTTATAAAATCTACATTATTGAATTAAAATTTGCCCGATTTGTCGACATATATAATGTCTAGGGTAGTAGCGCGATGATATATAGCCTTTCTCGATAAATGGACTATACACCACAAAAATATTTTTTCAAATCGGACCAGTAGTTCCTGAGATTAGCGCGTTCAACCAAACAAAAAAACAAACACTTCAGCTTTATTATATTAGTATGGATAGTGTCTAAAATCAAATGATTAATCAGCAGGTCATTTCTTTCATAGTTTTAAGGCAGTTCAGTTTCGGGTTGATCTATTTTTATTGATGCAGTATAGTAGCCAGGACACTACTTAAATATTTTGTTGATTTGCAATTTCATTCTTCTAACAGAACCATTACCAATATAATTTAATAAATATATGGCCCGAAACTCCAGACCCTCAATTTTAACTAGAAAACTAACGTTATTTTCACACATAAATAAGTAAACGAGATTACTCGCGATTTTCAACCAGGTATATTGAGTACGCGAAAAGAGCCCTCGGCGAACGGTTCGCAGCTCTGAAAAAGGCTGTCTTATTACAGCTGAAACTGGTCGGTCTATACCTGGTCGAAAAACGTAAGTATTTTCGTTTACTTATTTATAATCCTGGACCTACAAATCTAAAGCTTGCTTGCTTGTTTGCTTGCAGACTCTGGCGTCTGGAGTTAAGTTCCAGCCTTTTAAGCCTTACGAATAAAGTTACCACATATTTCGATTGTAATATAATATCGATTTAATAACTTTCTGTCCCAGTTAATCGTTTCATAAACCTCCGATTAAAGTAGGTAGCTTACTTGTCTTGTCAATCGTAACTTCTGCATTTGTTTCATAATCGTAATCGATAGCAAGTAATTTAACCTGAAAGTGGTACACGTGCTAACTGATTAGGATTTAACGAAGGACCTTTTCTTTTTTTTATACTACCATCTTTGACAAATATAAAGTTGTTTTTAAAAATATAATCACCAAATTTGTATTTGAATATCTTAAAAACCTTAACTATCTTCACGCTATGTTCCTGACGGGGTAGTATGGATTGGTACACGGTTTTGTTTTGAGTTTTCCGTCTCGTCACCATGATCTCATCAGTTAGTCAGCTGGTATACTACCTACAGGCGAGACTGGCTTGGAGTCCAAAGTTCTCTGTAGGACCCTACCGCACCCAAAGTTTGTATTGTCCATCCACTTAACCGTTAAGGCGACTATGGCTGCCTCTTTTTTTTTCTTGATACGCTTCCTTTCAAATCCTTATTAAACTGTGTTGTCTATGGTTTTAAATGAATGAATTGCACACCAGTAGAATCGTCGATAAATTGCTCGTCTAATGCAGGCATAATAAATACATGTGTGAATGTCAAAATTAAAATTACCTGGATTTACAACCAGCGGTTTACTTTTATTTGCCTGCTAGGAGCAGTTATAGTTTGGCTATTAAGTTTTGAGTGTTGAGACCTACTACCGTGTGACCTGACATTCTCGTAATAAAGAGGCTTATATCGTCGTCGCCTAGTCTGTTAATCAGCAGGTGTAGCGCTAGCAGGTAAGGTCGTAATGGCCCCATAGATCTTGAAATACTATATTACGAGATTCTACGCGGGAAAAATTACAAGAGCGGACGCTTTCTGTATATTATTTTCTAAAACTAGTGCATTTATCTTGTTTTATGTTCGGGAGTGGTGGTTTCTTGGACATAAATGTGGTGTTAACTATGCTATAGTGAAACACAGTGCAGTCAGATGCGATTTTCTTTCTTGCCGCGTAAAATCCACTGAAAAACTCATTAAAACAACCACTATTATACTGGGGTGAGACTGAACTTGACTTAAGACTAGACTTGACTAAGACGAAGAGGACGGGGATATTTTAGATAATTAGAAAGAGATTGAAGAAATATGAATTAAGATTTGACTAAATGGTCTTATTAACAAGGCCATAAAATAATTACAAAAAAAAATCCACGCTAAAAAGTCTATACAGGTCTTTGCCGATAGGTACATCGTGAACTCTGGTATTGGTGTAAAGGCGCGCGGAACCGCAGTTAACATGTCAATATTCGCGAGTTAATTGCTAACCACCAATTAATAGCTATACGCATTAACTTTATCGATACCAGTAGCTGATCGAATCTCGAAACTATTTTGAAAAACTTTACCTCGCCTCTTAATTAACCGCGAAGCATTTTATGCAAAACTATTTTGAAGAAACGGTGCTATTTTAATTCTTATTCGTTTTACAGTAGATACATTTTTTATCAATGTTCTAGTTTATAATAGTTTGTTCTCGAGGATATGAAATAGACTTATCTAAAACGATTTCCATGAAGTAGATGTTTTTATTGCAAATTATTATAAATAAATACATATATTAGCACTGTAGCAAACAAGATGTTGCGAGTAATTTATGTGTGATCTGTAAATTAAATAAGTTATAAAATATGGAATTTATTTTATTAAGATATGATGGGTTTTAAGATATTCATTTAAAGTAAAATACGAATAATCTTATTGGATTTTACAGGTTTTAAAGCAGTTTGGACTGAAAATGAATTTAATTCTTCTTTTAAGTTGATTAGGAGCTTGGTAATCACTTTTATGGTAGCAGCTTCTTTTTCATCTTAGTCCATTCCTTTAAGGCCTGCCTGGATTTTGGGTTTAATTTCCACTTCGGCTGCTAGAAACAGCTTGTTTAGTTTTTCATTTTGGGCATTGTTATAGAAGCTACTGCCTTGACCTGGGACCGCTTACACTTACATTTTATAGTAGCATCTTTTAGTTCGTCGCAGCGACTGCCGTCTAACCCCTCAACCCCGTAAGAATGCCTACATTAGTCACCCAGCCTATTGATCTGCTCGTTGCTTGGGCCTTGGCTAATAAGTGGCTTCGGTCTTGAAGATCTTGCTAGAATAATTAGATGTACACAAATATGAGTGTTATTGACAATTCTTATTCTGGACAAACACCTTTTACTCACAGAAAAGTAATACATTTAGAGGATCACCAAATATTAGACAAGCAGAGCCGCAAGCAGCCTCTAGTCATGGATAAATATACCGGAAAATCACTTATATCAATTAATGATACTTAATCACAAGCTACCAATTAGAACAAAAAAATAATCTGCTTCGTTTCTACGTATTTTCCTATCCAGTTTCGATTTACAAGTGAAATCGGGTATTTCAACTAGTGCTTAAATGTCGACTAGATCATTGATCTCTATTGATCGGACGCCGGCAGTGGGAGGAGGCCTGGCTCGAAACACCTGCCGCCCAAGTACTATGGACCAGTGTGGTACTTACTAATCGCTAAACAACACAACTTCTAATGCAAATAGTGTTTATAATATACTTTAAAGCAGTAAAAACAAAGTTCAGAATCCAATGAATTGAATGTACTTTAAGCTGTTTCAGTTTTGTTGATAGTTTCGTAGCCAACCTAGTCTGGGTACAATTCTCGTGAAGATAATCTCTAACTACTTTTACTGTAGGCAATGAGTTACTACTGCCGCTGCCGTGTTTAATAGAACCTTCACAATGCTATGTGATTTTATAACGATTGAAGTTCTAAACATAGCAGCTTGCCAGTCATGGCAATAAGAAACTATGTACCTAATTAAACTTCTTATTTTAATTTGATTTTCATTTATTATTATTATTACTATACGCAATGATACGTTCAACGTAAACGTTTGCACAGTAAATACTCGTAGTATAAAGATGCATATGCGTGTTCAAGCTTTTACTGCGAACTTTAGCTAATATAAGTTTCTAATATGGAATCTAAACAACTGACAAACATAATGATGTACTTCTAAATACTTACATATTATAGATACGAAATTCAAAACAATTTTTTCACATCCACTCAAACATTAAACTTTAAACATTATTTTCTTTTACAAACGGACCGGTTTGTAGTGACAAGAGTAATTGACGCCCAAATATCACGATGGGGTCTCGCGGGTGTTGGTGACTAAAGTCTGCTACTAAAGTAAGAGTCCAATAGAGGAGTATCTAGGAGTATCTTCGAAAGGACATCCTCGGAAAGTGAAATTAGGGGATCTTAATTGCACATTTAATGTGAGTGAGAATTGAGTCCACACCAGCTACCTAGACGTTAGGCTTGACTGATTAAGTCCTATTCCTAATCCTAATTCAAATTTTCAGGCGGAGGTATCTTTACTATTTAAATCTATGCTAAGTCAATATTGCCTTATCATTCACGCCTTTATCCCCGAATGGGTGCCAGAGGCACATACTATATGACTACATTTTACCATAAGCATTTTTGTCCCACGCAACAGGTGTTGAGCCCACTCCCATGTTGAAATGGACGGGTGCAGGTTGTGACGACCTTCTGTTAAAACTTTTCAAGCCGCCCTTATGGCCCTCATCTCCATTGAACGATTGCCATGTTACTGGCAACCGGGACCAACGACTTAACGTGCATTCCGAAGCACGGAAACGCTCGTGAATAGGAAAGCTACAAAACGGTCACCCATCCGCAGACCAACCATATTTTTGTATTTTTAGATATTTACATAGGTGGAGTAAATAATTTATGATTGTCAAATAAATTATACACGTAATTATAGGCCGGAAGGTAGTACACATTAGGGAAATAATTATAATATCAACAAGAAAGTTGTGATCACTCTGGCAATGTTTCAAAATGGCTTCCTATTTCTGGTGATCAATTTTTTTTTTGCGAAGAAAAGGTAATGGTTTTTTTTGCTTATTTACGACTATATTTATTAATGACAGTATAATTCTGAAATTTAAAATAATCTTTCTTTTACGCAAAATTTAAGTGTCATGAGTAGAGAACTACTTAATATTAGGTACATATATGAGTAAGAAGACTTGACCGTCAGATACTTAACAATAATACCTTTGAAAGTGTATTACCTGTATACGTAATTGCTGTTTCGAGGCTTTAATCTTATAAATAAACATATTTTCTACATCTAGCTTAGAATTCGCCATAAAGGGAACTAATCATATAATTATTGGAACAGTTAGATACTTGTGAATCGCTCGAACATTTTAAAAGAAGGTTATCTGAAAAAACATTACGATAATTCTGACGAAAGCTTGTATGTAGAAAATGTCATAAATGTAACAGCCTGAAGAGATAAACGAGAGAATCCTGAGAAAATCTAATGCATTTACTCT
Organism: Thumatha senex; assembly: GCA_948477245.1. Lineage (NCBI taxonomy): Eukaryota > Metazoa > Arthropoda > Insecta > Lepidoptera > Erebidae > Thumatha > Thumatha senex. The sequence goes on from OX419743.1 coordinate 11,985,313, forward strand.
TGAGTAGGTACTTATCATGTAATTTTTAAAACACTTTAAGAATTACACATTACACTTTACATTATATATGGTCACGCCTTTATCCCCGAAGGGGAAGGCAGAGGCAAATTAACCGCCCACATTTCACCGTATGCATTTTTGTCCCTACGTGGGACAGGTGGTGATCCCGTTGTCGTGTTGAAATGGACAGGCGCAGGCTGAGGCGACCTGCTATTTTTAAGCCGCCCGTAAGGCCTTCAACATGGCTTAACGACTGCCATTTTATTGGCAACCGGGACCAACGACTTAACGTGCCTTGCGAAGCACGGAACTGGGGTGGGTCTAAAGGGCCGAATTAATTTAATAAAATAAAATAAAATGTGTCTATTTTAGATGTAAAATTTAGAAGAAATTTTGAACCCGTTGCCTTTTTAGTGAGGTGGTAACAAAAAGGCTAAGAGGTCATATGTGCTAGACACTAATTAGCACGACCAATTAAAGTCCTGGTAGTCTCGGACATAACTTTAAGTATTAATGCGAATTAATGATGGTTTCAAATGATAGTGTCAATAATATTATACAAAATGCAGTTTACACATCGTTTACATAATACCTACGAAATTTTATAAAAAAAGAAGGTAGTAGACTTACTATCGCATTATATTGGCGATCCCAATATAATGCGATAGTAAATTTTATTCCCACCCAGGATAAAACTTTGTGTGATGAGCACAATGGTTTATTCTGTGTCTGGGGTGTTATTTATCTATAATATGAATGTACACACATCAACATGGTCTAGGGATATTTTTAAAAAAGCGAATTACTATTAATGTGTTAATTATTTATATGACATGTTTATATTTAAAAGATACGTTATTTAATATTCTACCATTTTTTAATAATGGTTAAGGTACTTCGATTAAAATTTCAGGATTTTATGGAAAAAAATGAAGCATAGACGGAAACCGTACATGAATTAACTTTTAATTTATGAGTAAAAACTGAAAAAAATAGAAAAAACATTTAATTTGTGTTTATAAACTTGAAGTTAGTAGTCTGAGAAAGCGCCCATGATGTTCATAACACATCGGCAACGATTCGGCATGCTCAGAACAAGGTTGTCAATGTCTTGCTGCGGAATATTGTCCCATGTCCTTCTGAGGTGCGCAAAAAGTTGATCTTCTGTAGCCAGATTTTCAGGAACTTCCTTCAGAGCTCTTCTTTGCAGCATATCCCGCGCATGCTCAATGGGATTTAGATCTGGCGATTGAGCAGGCCAGTCTAAGGCCCTAACATTGTGTGTATGTAACCAAGCTGCTACCGTTCTCGCCGTGTGTGCCCGGGCATTGTCGTGCATGAGCAGGAAATCTTGCCCCATTTGTGTTCTGTGGGGCAAGATTACGGGCCCCAGCACCTGTTGGACGTATCGTTCTGCCGTCATATTGCCCCGCACCCAAACGAGATCCGTCCGTCCTCCAAGACGAATTCCTGCCCAAACCATAATTGTTCCTCCTTGGTATGGGTGAACTTCCTGAGGGTTCTGAAGACGGCTCCATCGTCCAGGAACTCGCCAAACACGCGTCCTTCGTGAATCTGGATGGAAGCCGAACCTGGATTCATCCGTGAACAGCACATTGGACCATTGCTCACGGCCCCAGTCCACGTGGTTCCGAACCCATTCTAATCGTCGTCCACGATTGCCTCTCCGTAAAGGTGGGACCCGGAGTGGTCTACGAGAGCGTAGATTGCTTTCATGCAGTCGCCTTCTTACAGTTTGGTCACTCACAAGCACTTGGTGTTCCACTCGCAGCCTTTGGACCAATTGAGTCGCCGTTGCATTTGGTTGAGCTCGCGCAGTAATTTGCAAAAATCGGTCTTGTCTGGGGGTAGTGATGCGACTTGGCCCCCGGTGCCTCTCCGCTACTTCACCTGTGGCACGATAGCGTGTCCACAATCTTGAAATTACATTTTGGTGGGTCCCTATGGCCTGAGCAACATTACGCTGAACAGACCCAGCTTCCAGCATTCCCACAGCTCGTAACATCTCCGCCCTCGTCAAATGTTGGCGTTGCATGGCTACAATACCTCAATTTTAACTTTATCTTTCGTTTAAAAATGAAAAAAAAAACTGTAACTAAACGTAATTCGTATTGTTTTCTAAATTTCGCACAAATGAAAATTCCCTCTCCTACACATCAAGACATTTTTATGCCACCGAAACAAAAGAATTTTCAAAAATTTGAATTTGGATTTAGTCTGAGATAAATTACAAACAAATCGGTGTATAAAAGATCCCAATGCGGCCAGTACTTTTCGAGTTATTTAATTGAGTATGAAATATCCCTAGACCGTGTTGATGTGTGTATTTAGAAATATATAAGTATGTTTATCAGTTATCTGGTTACCATAGTACAAGCTTTGCTTAGTTTGGAATCAGATGGCGTTGTGTCGTTTTGTCCCAACGATATTTATTTTATTTTTATTTGTTTATTTATCATGCATAAACAAAGAAAAAACATGAAAGTAAATAGGTTCTGATATCATCGCGGTTATTTAAATATAAATGACATAGAGCAACACAGGCAGACACAGCCGTTTGTAAAAAATCCTCAATTTTTTAATGTAATTTTTTCTTCAGTAGGACATCCTCATTTGCCTAGTTTTGATATTGAATTCGGCTCAATATCTCAACTCATGCCATAACTACTACTGCTACTCTCCAGTCAGGTCTGTCTGCGTTTCAATATTAGGATATTACGGAAGAAACATCTGACAAATTTTCAGATTACCTGAATAAAAATATTTGTAATTCCAAATTATCCACTATTTACAAAATTTATATGAAAATATATACGGTACTCAAACACCTACCCTAAAATGTCTACCAGTTCTCACTCTAATCAGTGAGCCGCCTAATTGTAATAGAAACAATTACCTACTGTAGATATAACATTGATTGCTGTTTTTAAACTTTCGCGGTATATACTTATACTTTTTATCTACTCTGATACTATAATACAAAGATTATAAAACTGATAACAAAATTCTTATGACAAACATTACGTACAGGCCAAAAATAATAAAAAAAAAAGTTTAATTACGATACAGGTCTTGTTTGGACACCTGTATCATAATATAACTTTTTAATCATAACGATACACCTATACAACCTCCAGCTGGACCAAGGCGGTAGAGCGACGCTCACTGCCGCCCTGCTCGCCTCCGACACCCGCGCGCGCCCGCTCGCCTCCGTCACACAATAACACGCAGATACGACACTCTAATGCATTTACATCTCTCTTTTTAAGGCTCAAACATTTGACATTTAAAAAATAAATTTGTTGTTATATATCATTTTATTTGCAATATTGTTTTACGTATTATAGTATGAGAGTAGATAAAGAATATGATAAATAATAATATGATACTGTACATAACTTGGTCTTATAACACTCGTGTTATAAGAACCCTTATTATGCAGCAGTATCATAAACTATGATTTTATAGTATTCGGGATATCACAGAAAATATATGTTATGTAAGTAGATATTATTTCGCGTTAAGTCCCGAATAGTATAAAAAGTATGGATATAATATTGAAATTAATTCTTAAAACTGGTTGCAGGATAATTGCGGATAAGCTCTTATAACGAAGTATAAAATTAATATTTATTACTTAAAATGAGGTGTGTCCTGTCCTATTAATTACATGACTCATTATCAACTCCTTAAGCGTGACACTGAATATTATATTCTCACGATTATTTTCGACCAATGAAATGGGTTATTTAGTATACGTGGCATATTATTCTTCCGTTCCATTGGTCGAAAGAGTTTTGACCCTGAAATCTATAGAGTCATGCTACGAAGTTAGGGCAGGAAGATTGATATCAGATCAAGATTAGGTACCTGAGTACCTGACACGTGGTATGACCAGCACCTGATATTTCTTATTTATTATTAGACTCAAATCATTAAGGTAATATATGCTTGTGTTATGGGATCTAGACGACTGATAAACATACTTATATATTTCTAAATACATACATTTATACATAGGAAACACCCAAACTCCGAAACAAACACCCGTGGATCACATAAATATTTTTTTACAACCCGGGAATTGAACCCAGGACCTCAGTCGCGGCAGTCGCATACACTACCGCTGCGCCACCTAGGCAGTCAATAAATTTAAATAATGTGGATAAAGTAATGAGAAGTGAGAGTGACCTGTTACTATTGCAATTTACGGAGATTGTCCACCAGGGCGAATACTGCTAGGGCGTGCCCCCGAGGCGACGCGCACCAGTTCGTCCCCGCTGGTACGAAAAGTGTGTGCCAGAGCGGCGTAGAGGACCGCCACCCTACACGCGCGGCCCGACACGGCGGGAAGTAGAGGATGGAGTGCAGGGTAGCTGAGTGGAATGTTAGGGGAGGAATGACAGATAAGATGAATGAGTTAGATGCAGTGTGCTTGACAGAGACCAAGCGCAAGGGCAGCGAAGTCTTGGAGCTCCCGGGTGGGATGCTCGCGCTTTGAGTGCGAGCATGGCAGTCGGGGGTTTGGAATTTTGCTATCCTCGCGATTGGCCTCCGGTATGTATGAGTACAAACTGGTAGGTCCTAGAATCCTCTGGATCCGTGTAAAACTTGGTTTGACGAAGATTTTCCTGGTAGCTGCTTACGCGCAAGTATCTTCGTCGAACGCGAGTGAGCTAGAGGACTTCTGGGAGAGTATGAGAGAAGCTCTAAATGTGATAGAAGGAAATGAAAAACTTATAGTATGTGGAGACTTGAATGGATGGGTGGGTACCGCTCACGATGGTTTTGAGTCGGTACTCGGGAAGTATGGGGATGAAAGGGTCAACGACACTGGCAAGCTAATACTACATTTTGTAATGAAAAGGATTTGTTTGTGAACACAATGTTCAACCACAAACAAATTCATATGTATACGAGGAGATGTAAGTCAAAGAGAAGCATGATAGATCTATTCCTAATGGATAGTCGGCTCCGTAAACAGGTGATGGACACAAGGGTTTATCGAGGCGCTGAGCTGGGATCAGACCACTACCTAGTCATAACTAGGATTAGGGGTCTGTTCGCGGGTTGGCGTCATCGTACTGAGTGTCCTGAACCTGGGCTGACTTATAGTATCAAAAGCTGGAAGCTGCAGGATGCATCCATTAGGGATAAATATAATGAAAGGGTAGCCGAAAAGCTTGGCGACGTCAATGTAAGTAGTGAGAATGTGGAAAGTGTATGGCAGAACTTTAGGGATAGTATGATAAATGCCGCTGTGCAAGTGTGTGGAGAAACGAAAAGAGGCAGTAGTAATAAGCGTGATGCATGGTGCAATGAGGAAGTGAAAGAAGCAGTTCGAATGAAGAAGAAAGCATGGCTAGACTACTTAGCCTCGCGGAATGATTTTAATATGAAAGAGAGATACAAGCTGCAGAAAGTTAACACGAAGGCACTGATAGAAGAAGCTCGTGAAAGGTGCAGAATGAAAGCGGATGAAAGGTTGTCGTTCAATTTTCGGGATAATGCCAAGCTCTTCTGGAAAGAGGTAGGCAAGACCCGGAGTTGTTCGGCAATCTGCAGTATGAATAAAGTGCTTAGTGTTAACAATGACGTCCTAACAGACCAAACTGACGTCCTGCAGAGATGGAGTGAATATTATGGAAAGATGTATGCAAGAAAAGACAGAGATGCCACATCGGGAAGTGGAGCTCACTTCGATGCTCCGGATCCCGATGTCATTGAAGTCATTAGTATGAAAGAAATAGAACAAGCGATAAGAAGTATGAAATGTGGTAAGGCTGCGGGAAAAGACAAGAGTTACTGCTGAGATGATCAAGTACGGTGGGTCGCGTGTCTGGGACACACTATGTCTGTTATGCAACTTGTCCTGGCGGACGGGTGAGGTCCCGGATGACTGGCGAGTAGCAGTTGTAGTACCTATTTACAAAGGGAAAGGCTCGCGCCTAAACTGCTCCAGCTACAGGGCGATCAGCTTGGTCAGCTTAGCTAGTAAGGTGTATGCAAAGGTTATAACGGCACGAATACAAGAAAAGTCTGAAAGGGATTTATGGGAGGCTCAATGCGGATTCCGACGTGGAAGAGGTTGCATGGATCAAGTGTTTTCTCTCCGCATGATCGCGGAAAAGTTTCTGGCTGTTAGCCAGAAGGTTTTCTGCGCTTTTGTGGATCTAGAGAAAGCATTTGCTAAAATTGTGAGAGAAACGCTGTGGGACTTGCTGCCCGGATATGGTGTGGACGGTTTGCTACTGCGGGCAATACAGTCGCTTTATAGGGACTGTAAGGCTTGCGTGCGAGTAGGGGGGGATGTGTCACCTCTTTTTGATGTCTGTACAGGCGTCAAACAGGGATGTGTCATGTCCGCCTGGCTGTTCATAGTGTATCTGGACAGTTGCCTGCAGACGTTGAAAGATTTTAATATGGGTGTGAATTTGGGTGACTTTACAGTAAACTGTCTGCTGTACGCTGATGATGCGGTGCTCATGGCCTCATCAGAAGCCGACCTTCAGACATTAGTCACTCATTAGTTGAATGCAAGTAAAACTAAGGTTCTAGTATTTGAAAGAGGTGACATAAGAACTAAATGCGAGATTAGGGTAAACCAGGAACGTCTAGAGCAAGTGAATGAAATTGTGTATTTAGGAAGTATGTTTAGCGCGGATGGAAGATGTGATTCGGATGTAGAACGGCGAGTAGCTGCCGGAAACAAAGTTAACGGTGCTTTGTCCCAGTTAGTAAAGCGACAAAGCATTGTAAAAGCAGAACGAATGGCGATTCATAACGCAGTGCTAGTGCCAACTTTGCTTTACGGTAGTGAAACCTGGGAATGTCAGCAGATGCATGAAAGTAAATTGAATGCTGTGGAGATGCGATCACTTCGAAAATTGTGGGGCGTTACCTTGGCCGACCGAATACGTAACGAAGTGATACGCAATATGGCAGGTTTGAATGAAAGTGTCAGCGTTAAGCTGGAAAAGGGCGTGCTCCGTTGGTTTGGACACGTCCAACGAATGAGTGAGGAACGATTGACGAAGAATATATATTGTTCAAAAGTAGAGGGTAGAAGGAGTCAGGGTAGGCCGAGACTTACATATGAAGACCACGTGAGCAGATTGCTCAAAAACGGAAAGGTCAAAAGTACTCGGATACCCAGACGTGCGTGTATGAAGCGATTGATGAATCTCGAAGAAGCGAAAGAAGTATGCATGGATCGCGAAGCCTGGCGATCTGTCCTCTCTGACTACCCCGTCAGGGATACAGCGTGAAGATAGTTAGTAAGGTCTTGGGTTCAAATTCTAGATCGGAACAAATAATAGTGTGATGCAAAAATGTTCGTTTTGGAGTTTGAATGTTTAATATTATATAGATATGCATTATAAAATATACACTTACAGCATGTTTATCAGTTGTCTAGATCCCATAGCACAAGCGTGTATTAGTATAATTTTGGCTACACGGCGTTGTATGAGAATGTCCAAAAAAAATTTTTTTTTGTACGAAATAGTTAAGTTGCTAAAGTACAAAAGTTACTAAAGACATAAGAGATTGTGATCTATTAAAGGTTGATTGAAAGACGTAAATTCTAAGAAACCCATTTTTGAGACGAACTAAGATAGTTGTTCCATTCAGTAGTCAAGTTATAGAGGTTTATTTTTAAAAAAGTACAGCTATTTAGAGGTTACGCTTAAATAAAAAAAAAACTATTTAATTTGTCGATGGTCTATCGGTCCGTGGAGAGATCGTGTCGATGGGAGTTCAGATAAACCGATAATGACCTCTACAGCTTCCACTCAAATCGCGCCACTGAATACTTCCAAGATCCATTAAAATATATCACTCAATCATGTTTGATTGAACCTTTAAGCATTTCATTTTATTGCCCCTTGTTGTCATTTGTAGAGCTATAGACATTTATATTTCTTCTGATTTTTTCGTACACACTGTAGGTACTGGGTTTGATGCCAAAAGATCCTTTAACGATACATTTAAAGGATCTTTTAGATTTAGTCAATATTTAATAATGTATTATTGCATAGCTTTTATCGCGGGCTTTGAGCGCAGCGACCTAATCAAGCAATTCCGTAACGAAAATAAAACCTAACACCCGAGTTCACACGGATCGAGACGAGCTGTATAGATAATATTATATAGGTATATATTTATATATATACTAATAATACAGTATAAATAAATAATTATAATTGCATCAGTTGATAAAAAATGCTATGCAATAGCTTTACCGTGGCAGTCCCCGAGTGACACACGTTTTTTTATTATAATCCATGTATAACAATAATAAAACATTACGTTTTCACTACTTACAAAGACTCATAAAAATCTGATCGAAGATTTTGATAAAGTTTGATATCCTGAAGGACATGGGAAGAATGTATTATAGCCACATCATTCTTGAGCACAAGCTAATCTCTATTTACAAAACAAAGTCCGGTTTCTTTGAACACTCCCAATAACGAGAAGGCCGATAGTTGTTATACAGGCTTTATTGGATTTGTGTTAACCCCGAATAGTAGATTGGGTAAAAAGCAGGAAAAAATCACGAAACAAAAGAATGTCATGTCTTTACGGTTTTACTTACGTGTCAATTTCGGGATCACCCGACTAGTTTCGGACCTAACCATTTATGTTAAGGAAACCGTTTAGTCTATACTAATATCATAAAGAGAAATTATTTGTAAGTTTTTTTGCAATGAATAGGCTCAGAAACTACTGGGTCGATTTCAAAAAGCTTAGGGTACCGTACGAAATCTCGAATAAGAAAACTTTACCACGCGGGCGAAGTTGCGGGCATCAGCTAGTTAGTAATAATGAACAACGCTCACGAAAGTTACTATTCTAATGTCAGGTCCCTACATTTCTATGGAACTAAATTTATAGCTTATCGGGACCATCTAGGATCCAATAGTTAAACATTCTCACACCTTCCCATTATTTTTAAAGTGTTGAAAATGTTTTTTTAACTTGTGGAATTCCCCTCGGATGTCATGCCGGTCTCGAACCGGCTAAAACCACACCGTCTCTTCCTAACTGTCTATTACCGGACGCCCGGGGTAACTCCTCGGAAAGATGTCCCAGTGCTCACAACACAACCTTCCCATACCGAAAATAAAACCGTTAATGCTCCAGTACCGTTTAGGCACATTATTATTGGGAGACACTAGTCAAGCGTCGTCTCACCAAGGAAATAAGTTCACCCTAGTTGGAGCGCTGCATTATAACACTGTAGCAGATGCTAGGCACAGCTAATAGGGTCTGATCAAGCCTTTATAGGTAGTTTGACGTAGTTGCGCGCACTTTATGTTTACTTTCGGATACATGAATTTCCTGGAATATTAGTGACCGTACCTATTGGTGGCTGATTAGTAGAGCTCGATCCCCGGACCTCTCATTCCTCGAACATGTCAGTGAGACGCTAGAACCACTTTTGAAGTTCGCCGACAAACGCGGCCGCGCTCTTATCTCGCAAGAGACCGATTTTTGTTCTAACAAAGTGACAATAATGGTCTTTGTGGTTGATAAATATGGGATTTTGGAGTACTTCCTGAAATGTGACGTAAAGAGGTCGTGACCCGTCATCGAGTAATTCCTAAATGTTCATGTTTATTATACACATGCTTAGGACCAACTAGTGCTAAACTTTATTCGTTTGATTTTCTGTTGAAATATTCAAAGTCAGTTATCATCATCATCATCATCATATCATATTGTCACGCCTTTATCCCCGAAAGGGTAGGCAGAGGCATACTATATACCCACGTTTCACCGTATGCACTTTTGTCTCACGTAAAAGGTAGTGAGCCCATTGCCGTGTTGAAATGGACAGGCGCAGGCTGTGGTGACCTGCTGCTGAAAATTTTTAAGCCTATAAGGCCTTCAACTGGGCTTAACGACTGCCATGTTACGGGCAACCGGGACCAACGGCTTAACGTGCCTTCCGAAGCACGGAAACGCTCGCAAATGTAAGTTCCACAAAGTGGTCACCCATCCAAGGACCACCTATAGCGAATGTTGCTTATCGCAGTGATCTTTTACAGATCACTGAGTCAGCGGGGCCACAAGCGCTTCAAAGTCAGTTATAAGAAGGATAATAATGCATACCCTTTACATCGACATAACAATTTCTAGGGATTCTTCGGGAGGTAAGTTGTAAGATTAGCATACCAAGGAACAACTTGATTTCAGAAATGCATAATATTACGCGCCGCAAATGCATTCTTTTCAAATATTTAATATTTTATTTTGTATGCATTTGAAGAATCATAAGGTAAATAGTGGGATGTGTTGACAGGCAAATAGTAGGTATTTTGACAGTAGCGACAACATGGCCGTTGAGAGCTTGTTATTTAATTAGAGCCGCAATAATTTCATAACAGCTACTTCCGGAGCAGGAACTCGTATAGACAACTGAGGGCAACCAATCAAAATTTGAAAAATAGAACAGTAAGTAACTTTTTTTTTTTATTTGAATGTGTTTTGATTATGAAACATGTTTTATAACAACTATAATAAAAAAACGAAGAAAAGAGAGCACAGGGAAAACAGCAAGGAAGGAAGCCTCATCTCATGATTCTATTATTGACAAGCCGTAAAATAGAACCAGAAAAGTTTTAAGCTGTCAAAGTGTCAGTAGATTATTAAAAATGCAACTGACTAGCGGCCACTGGCGCGGTACGTGTTGGTAGAACTCATCGGAGTACGATTGTAATAGTAGACTAAGAAAAGCTGTCAAAATTGTAGCGATGGCTTTCTATTGACCGACGATTTCGATTCTATTTCGGCACGATTGAAATAGCAAACTCGGCCCCCAGTAGTAGCGAAAAGGTGGTCACAATAAGTAGAATTCCCCCCCTAAATTTGATACGTACTATATTCCTAAACAACACAAATATTTGTTTCTTTTATAACTACTAAAATAACTATTAAATTACCATTAATTTGTGCGACGATAACTATTGACGCAGCACATCTATGTGTCTTCCTTCATCAAACTGACAAACGTCAACACCAACGTGTCACATCGATCAAGCCACATTGACATTTAACGACATAAATATATTATGCACTAAAACTATGTTTATGTCTCATTATTTAATAGACGATATAAAACATGTCGACTACCGGTGTAACTTTAATTATACAGCCCGCTGATACGGTTATTTCGTGGCATATTTGTAACAAAACAAAATGCCAGAAACCGGGGGATCGGTTTTTATCTTATCGAGAGATCTTTGGAATAGATTCGTGAGTAAATTTATAAGTGTATCGAGAGTTGAAACTCGTTAAGGGTGTTTCAACCTTTTTGGGTCATTTGTTACCCCCTTTAACCTTATTCGTTTTGAAGAACAGTAAATAAAATTGAATTATAGTTTGACAAACAATAGTTGGTTTGTACTTAACTTTCAGACATTGATTTAAAATTTGTTTTATTGACTCCTTGTATAACCAAAATTAATATTTATTTTGAGTTTATGCACAAAAAAGGGACATAAAACAAAAATCTAAAACATTTGCAATTTTCTGCTAATTAAATTGTCTACCATTCTACTTATAGGGTGGTGGAGAGTTGATTATAAAGTACTTAGGTGCATTTTATGTGAGGTCAATAACATTATTACTTGTGGTAAAACTAGTTTAGTGATGGAATAATACTGAAACAAAATAAACCTACATAGGCGCATATGATAGGTGGCAGTCGGTTCTAAAATAAAATAAATAAATATTGTGGGACATTTTTTTCAAAGCACCATCTAGATCTAAGTAAGCTAATAAGTTTGTGGTATGGGCTCTAGACAACGGATAACCATACATTTCTAAGTACATGGGAAATATCTGATACATAGCAAACACGCAAACTCCGATACTAACATTTGTGGATCACACAAATACTTGTTCCGACCCGGGAACCGAACTCGAGACCTCTGTACGTCAGTCGCATAGACTAATACTTACGCTACCGACGCAGTCCACACCATAGCTAATCGGATCGAATAAATTCAGGAATAATAATAAATAAATATAAATATTGTAGGACACTTTTCACACAGCGCCATCTAGCCCAAAGTAAGCCAATATTAGCTTGTGTTATGGGATCTAGATAACTGATAAACATACTTTTATATTTCTAAATAAAATACATACATATTATACATAGGAAATACCCAAAATCCGAAACAACACACATTTGTGGATCACACAAATATTTGTTCCGACCCGGGAATCGAACCCGGGACCTCTTGCGTAGCAGTCGGATACACTCCCACCGCGCCACAGAGGCAGTCAGGAATGGTTTAAAAGAAAGAGAAGATTCTATGAAGAAATTGGGTCAAAGCTAAAAATAAGCAAACAAAAATGGAACTTAAGCTCCTTAATATACCTACTTTTCAACATCCAGATGTTATTATTATAGTAGGTCGATGCTAGTACTGTTAGCAAGGTCGCACAATGAAGCAACTCGTCCCTTTCCGCTCCAAAAACTTCGCAAATTATGCAAACCGCTTCATTCGCACTGTTCGTATATTTCTTCGTTTTAAACACATGTTTATTATTTTATATTTGAATTATTGTATTTAACACTAGAGCTAAGAATATTAAATAAGGATTTAAACGTTATAAATATTAGAAGTAAAACCTGTATAGCAAAACCTCGACCAAAGGAAATGACAGTTTTATTGCCAAAGAACTGGCGCTCAGTTTCCGAATGATATTTTTCATTTTTTTGTTGAAGTACCTGATTAGTTAATATTAATAAGTATGATGATAATTCTATTAATCACAAGCAAATCTTAGAAGGAGGGGCCAATCATATTTATGTCTACACCTTAAATTTTATGTATATTGTGTGGAATAATCTACGACTTAATTTTTTTTTATTTGCTTCTTTCGAAATGTCATCTTTAAATTTAAAATAATAGCTGAAACCTATAATTGATGTTATTAGTAGTTTGTCACTTTGCTTCATACGTGTAACAAAGAACAATTTGTATTGCATACGTACTGCAATTCGTTTACGATTATGCGCTCCAATAATTTTTACACATCGTGATGGCTCATCGTACGTACAAACCAAAGTTTGAATAAAGATTATCTCTATTTCATCCACATATAATTACTGATCCGATTACGAAGGGGCTTTCATTGTGATTCATAACATTTATGAAGCTCTTAAGTGCGCCAAGGAGTTCACTCCACAGGACGGTGATAACGGTGAGATGAACATATAAGGCTGGAACCGACCAAAACCACAGGGTTTTCCCTCAAAGCTGTATGTGGCCAGGTAACCAGGCATTCCCTAGAAATTATTTGTATATTATAAAAATGTTCTATTAAGTATAAAATGTATGTTTTAAAGTAATAAACAGATAATAAGACACCAGTATAACATTATTTTTGAGAAAGCCTAAAAAGGTTGGTGTTTTGTACTTGAAGAAGTTTTTGAAGTCAGTTCCTTTTTTCAAGCCATCAACCTACCACTCTAAGATATATAAGATCAACTTGGCTTAACGACTGCCATGTTACTGGCAACCGGGACCAATAGTTTAACGTGTTCCGAAGTAAAGAAACTCCTGTAAATGGAAATGCCACAAAATCGCTTACAAAACACTTAGCGGCTATGCAAAATAAGTTTTGCTAATATTTTTTTAGAAAGTGGAAGAGCCTCAAGAAAGTGCTGGGAACGAGGTTATAGCAGAATATTTAAATAGAACAAAGTGTCTAGTATTTATATGATAGTTCTAGATTATAGATTAAAAAATGCTAACAACAATACACACGTTCCCTTCGGGGTCGGTCGTGGGTCCGATTCCCACCCAGGATAATTTTTTTTTGTGTTATGAGCACGATGGTTTATTCTGTGTCTGGGTGTTATTTATCTATAATATGTATATATTTAGAAATATATAAATATGTTTATCAGCTATCTGGTTACCTTAGTACAAGATCTGCTTAGTTCGGAATCAGATGGCGTTGTGTGAGTTGTTCCAACGATATTTATTTATTTATTGTAAGTAACTACAATTTGAAGAAATATTGTATTTATAACGACGAAATTTTGGTTCTATCAGGACCGCCAAACAGGAAGAATGAGTTGCCTACACTGTTACAGACTGGCTGTTACTGAACGAGAACAAACCGTCAGGGGTTGACAGTTAGGCCACAGACTATTAAGACTATACGGTACTCTATGGTTAGGCCTTAGAATACCTGGTTAGGAGGTGTACGCGGGAAAGTTGACAAGAGCGGACGCTTGCTGTAAATTATTTTCTAAACCTAGTGCATTTATCTTGTTTTACGTGCGGTAGTGGTGGATTCTTGGACTTGTGAAAGACAATGATTGAATGATAATTTTATATTTTGCCGCGTAAACCCCACTGAAAACCTCAGTATCACAACTACCATTACCTAGTCAGGTCATACGTATTGTCACACAGTAAAAACTTTTCTTTTAGAATGCTGGCCACAAAACAGTTTATTGAATTCGAATTTCGAATTGTTCATGAATATAAAAATGTATACTTTTTAGAATTTTACTCATATTTAAATATGGAGTGGACGCTTAAAGAAGACCGTGTTGCAGTTATTGCGTTGTATCGTTGCGGTTACGCGCCAATTCAAATTTGTGACATACTGAAAAATTTGAATATAACCAAAAGATTCGTTTATCGTACCATCAAACGATACAATGAAGACTCTAGTGTAGATGACAGGTCAAGAAGTGGTCGACCTCGGTCTGTTAGGACTCCAGCAGTGATAAAAGCTGTGAAGGCGCGAATTCAAAGAAATCCCAAACGTAAGCAAAAACTGTTGGCCCTTCAGATGGGGTTAAGCAGAACCACGGTGAAAAGGGTGTTAAATGAAGACTTAGGGCTTCGGTCATATCGAAGAAAAACAGGACATCGTTTAAATGCTCGTCTAATGGACCTAAGACTGAAGAGATGCCGCGCTTTGTTGAAGCGGTACGCGGGAAAAAAATATCGGAAAATTCTTTTTTCGGATAAAAAAATTTTTACCGTAGAAGAGAGCTACAACAAAAAAAATGATAAGGTGTACGCACACAGTAGTGAAGAAGCGAGCAACCGTATTCCGCGTGTTCAACGAGGTCATTTTCCACCCTCGCTCATGGTATGGTTGGGAGTTTCTTATTGGGGCTTAACAGAGGTACATTTTTGTGAGAAAGGTGTAAAAACGAATGCAGTTGTGTATCAAAATACAGTCCTGACGAACCTTGTGGAACCTGTTTCTCATACCATGTTCAATAACAGGCACTGGGTATTCCAACAAGATTCGGCGTCAGCTCATAGAGCGAAGAGCCCACAAGACTGGCTGGCGGCGCGTGAAATCGACTTCATCCGGCACGAAGACTGGCCCTCCTCCAGTCCAGATTTGAGTCCGTTAGATTACAAGATATGGCAACACTTGGAGGAAAAGGCGTGCTCAAAGCCTCATCCAATTTGGAGTCACTCAAGACATCCTTGATTAAGGCAGCCGCCGATATTGACATGGACCTCGTCCGTGCTGCGATAGACGACTGGCCGCGCAGATTGAAGGCCTGTATTCAAAATCACGGAGGTCATTATGAATAAACTTTATTGTCATAAGAATCTATGTTTTGTTAAGTTCATTTTAGTATATAAATGGTTACATTATGAATAAACTTGTTTCAATTATTTTATATTAAACATGTGACAGAATTTATGACCTGACTAGGTATATATATGAGACTGACCTCGAATAGGATGTAGAGACTGGGACATTTTAGATAGTAAGAAAGAAGATTGAAGAAATATGAATTAAGATTTGGCTCTAAGGTCTTATTAACCAGGCCACAAAATAATTACAAAAAAGAGACCTAGTTAGATTTGTTGAAAGTTATATGCGTGAGATTACGAGTATAAAGAAATTGTAAGGTTGAGAGAGAAGAGTAGGAGAGACACCAATGAACACATCATCTCGTAATCAAACCACCTTTTTAATAGCTATATTCTATATACTCAATAAGTAAAAAAAGGTTTTTTTTTTACTTTTTAATTATGTGTCATATACAGTTTCAATCACTCAACATTAATATGAAGTACACGAAGTATCAATAACCAGCTTTTACGAAAACGACGGATCATATATTTTAATTATGAAATATAATTATTTTCTCTGTGTTGCATTCTGACAAGCGGATTGAAAAAATCATAAGTCATAAAAAATTACAAGAGATCCGGAAATGCAGATCGTAGACGGAGCGCGCGCTGGCCGGATGTCAGGCCGCGCAACTGGGTCAGTTTATTTCTGTTTTGGCGGGAACCTGGCCGGAAGGGACGCCATTGTGGATGCGCTGGGAAGCCCGGAAAACGGCCGCCGGATTATAAACTGAAATTTTAAACGTCGAAAACGACTTGTCCCAAGTATTGTTTTAGTTACATTGTATATCAAGTTTGTTTTTTCCGCGAAAGTAAATGTAGCCAGAGTTAAAGAGCTAATTTTGTCCTAATTCGTAGATCTGTCGTTATGTAAAAGTTACATTGAAGTCATCTAATTGGTTCCTGTAACTGGACTCAAATGTATCAAACCCGTTTGTTTCTTATTTATTATTTTTAGCTGCAGAAAGTAATTAATCGATTTGTGAACTTAGTGTTCGTGTGAATTTATAAGTATGGGGGTTATATTTACCCCACATGGAGTCGATGCGGGCGTTCGCAATAACATCGCTCGCAAAGACTCTTAAGGACTCTCAATTAAAATTAATTAAAGACAATTTAGCAATCCCTGAAAATAAATGACCGCTTGACAATGAATGAGATTTATTAATTGACTGGAGTTTACGATTCTGGTTGCTGTTGGAATATCATCGTCAAAATTAAAACGGTCACTTTCGTATAATACTCATACACTTTATTTTTGTATTAGTTAGGTACTCAAATAGTCTCTGTGTATTAACTACCCGCCTAGCATCCTGCCAGCCCGTAATGAAATCACAGAAACACAAAACAACATAGGACTCGTACCTACAATGTTTTTATTTCATAAAATAAATTAATCGTACAAAAACTGAGACTTTTGGGTACAAGGGCCCAAGCCCACATCAATATCTTCGGAGCAAGATCCAAATACGTAGAAAAGATTTTAACTCCGAGGAAATCACACAAATTTTTGTTACAATCTGGGATTCGAGCCCAAGACCTCAGCAACGCCGGCAGTACCTACCATTGCCCACCGAGGCAGTCAGATGATATGAATGTATAACGAACTTGCGGAAACATCGCCGATGGCGATTGGCAACCCTTATTTAAAGTGCTGACGGAGCTAAGGCTTAGGCCTGGGTGACAGCCGAGGCGTGACTGACAGGTGCGTGCTCCATGTACCTACCCGTAGATATCATCGGTGCCTTGTGAACCACGCGCTTTTGTTCACAGAATACAACCTACGAGTATATACGAAACATATAAGTAACCTGGTTCAAACTACCTATATTCACTTGTGTCGAAAGTTCTTTGAGTAATGATTTTTTTTACCATTAAGGTGGCAGACAAGCGTACGGCCCACCGGATAGAAAGTGGTCACCGTAGCCAGTGTGCAGCACTCGCGCTGCCGACCCTTTATAACCCATCTAAGGGCCGTATTTTAGAACGTTATTCAATACTCAAGAAACGCTTGAGGCTAGTTTTGCCTTACAAATACTACTGTCAAGTGTTTCTTGAGTATTAAGTAACGTTTTAAAATACGGCCCTAAGACACCTTTTGAAGAACCTCATACTGTACGTTCGGGCAGGGAGTTCATTCCACAATCCAAGCGTACGCGGAATAAAGCCTCAATGAATGAATGAAATATCTTTATTCATGTAGGTCACAAAGTAACACTTATGAACGTCAAGATTATTGCTTCTACATTTACATTTACTGCCAGATTCGCAAAGCAATAGGTAGAGTCTGAGGAAGAACCTGGCAATAAAACTCATGGCCTCTCTTCTTAGAACCGCCAGTAATTACATTAGTTTGATGATGACATGATGTTTGACCAATCAATGTTATATTTAAAATCATATCAAAATTAGAGCTATTCTAGTTGCCAGTTCTAAGGGCAGCCTACACTTTAAGAAGAATCTAGCAAGAAAGTCAATGGATGCTCTTCTAAAATGTAGGTGTGGCTTACAATATTAAAATTACACTTACATTGTTCCTTTGGATTTATGTGAGAACAGTCGACTAAACTTAGTTTGCCTTAAATTTAAATAATATTATTTGTAATAATTGCTATTACAGCTATGAGCTGACCAGTCCCAACAGACGGCACCCGTTCACGGGCATGACGTATATATCAGCCATCGCCCTACTCAACCGTATTATAGGGAATAAGGCGACCCGATACATACGCCACCACTGCCAGGACACTAAGGCGAGCATGACATACCCAAAAACTGCACAGCAACTATCATGTCAATTTCAAAATAATAAATAAGTCTACTTGTTGCTCACACAATAACAAATTCAAATTACATATTTGTATATTAGTTATTACCGGAACTAAACGCAGCCAATTTAGAAGCCTTTAGTTGTCTGACGTTTCAAATTATTCACAATGTAGAAATGTAAAAATACAACATATACATATGCAGATTCAAGACAAGTACAAAATAACACAACATTCATTCGAATCCTAAATAGCTCGAGCGAAGAGCAAGCAACTCATTTCTATTTATTTTTATCATTTAAATAATCATTAATTCTATAATCTATCGGACCTAACCGTGTGCGTAAATGATTAAATGACTAAATGATTACTGACGCCTTTGTCCCCAAAGGGGTGTCGAAGGTATATTATACGCCCACACTTTACCCTGTGCATTGGTGAGCCCATTGCTGTGTTGAAATGAACAATCGCAAGGTGCGGCGACCTGCTGTTAATAAAAAAATTCAAGTCCACAAGTCCTTTAACTTGGCTTAACGACTGCCAAGTTACTGGCAACCAAGACCAACGACTTTTCGTGCCTTCCTTTTTTTAGTGGGTGCCTAAATTATTTTGACGCAGTACTGTGTACAGTACGGCAAGGCATTTATGAATCAAGACTCTGCTAAAGCAACTGTAGTTATACCGTTCACATCTTTTGGGAATGAAGAAAAAAAAACGGTCGTCGTCGGATCGCTTACTTTGCTTATAAGCAAAGCAAGCGAGCTATAGCACATTATTCACTCGCGGATTGAGAAGACGGAGTAACATAAACATGCAACAATTTGTTGAGTCATTTACTGAACCGAATGGCGGTCGCTAAGATAGCGAACGAAAATCGCGAAGATGGCGGTCGCCGGTATCGACGGCTCACCATTCAACCTGTATGTACCTAATACCTACTTTCACGGATCGGAAATACAGAAAATCTCGCTAATTCCTTTTCGAAATACCGGTACGAATTTGAGAAATATTTCTTGCTTATTATGATGGAATATTTACTAACAGCCGTCACAATGCTAAACGAATCAAAATATTAGTGCACGCCGTTCGTGAAGCCGAAGTTCCACGAAGCGGGCACGAAGGGAAACGTTTCAACATGCGTGCGTCACTCAATGCGTGCACGCATACTATGTACTTAATACTTGCACCTTCTGTACAGTTCCATATTTAAAAAAAAACATTATACCAGCACTACTAATTTAAACCCAGCACTACAAATCGAACTCAGCACCCCACGGCAAATTACCCCGAAAGTAGAATAATTTAGATTTGAATATTCTACAATATTATCTCTTCTATACTCAAACCCGTGCTCAGGTAATAAAGTAAAGTATTATTATGCTATCTAAACACCACGTTCTTGGTTGTATATCGATACATTTAATTAAGTTTGAGGCTTCAAGTGTACTTATTAAAAGACCTTTTAGTAAGCACCTTATTAAGTTGATAAGTTTGATAACGATGCACGCGATCTGTCCGGCGGCGGTCTTTATTGTTAAGTTTACGTAATTACTTAAACATTTGTTACAAATGTTATAAAAATGTTCGAATCTTTTGAAGAATGTACTAAGTGTTAGGACTTATCATTTGCAATCATTTCACTCACAGTGTATTGTCAAAATATTTGTCAAATTATGTGTTATCTGTGGTCAAACAGTAGATCTCCATGTTGAAAATTAAATTATATGCAATTTCGATTATTGTACCCAAGCCATTGGTAAATGTAAGGTGATGATATTCCGGCAATGAAAATTTATTGGTAAAAATGTTTAATTTTAACTCTAAATTCTTTTGTTGAAAATGTTTGTTACACAGGGCCTAATTTTACCCTATACAAGTTTATATTCAATATATGATCATATATTCAAACAAAAAAAACACCGAACCCGATACCGCACATCGGTCGCATGCACTATAATAACTTACACTCAAACTAACAACTTACCTCTTATTATTCCCAATGCTAATTAAAAAAAAACTCTCCCTTTGTGTATGCCATAATAATTTGGCGCCATTTTTTCCGTGTTGTTTTCAACCAACTCTTTCATTTGTTAGTTATGTCATACTTTGAGGTGGTTCAGTTATTACTATAATATAAATTATTACTATCCTTTTTTTGTTTATAATATTAATAGGTTTGATAAGTAACATTCTATTATATACGATATTACAGGCAACTAAAACAATTAACTAAATATGAAAACTCCAAATACCAGAATGGATTTATAGGGGATTTCTAAAGACGTTTTTGTTTTTAATACCAAAGTCTACTTACATACAATCTTTCAATGAACAATAAATTTAGGACCAGTAACAAAAAAGATCCTGTAATAAGTAGACTCCAGTAAAACCAGAAAAAAAGACTTTTTGAATAACAAATAAAGGTACCTAAGAGCGCCTTTGTATAAAAATGATGACATGTAATTGTAAAGTGATAATGAATACTTAGTTCGAATGGGTTTTAAGAAGTCCAGCAACACCTTTGGAACCAACCTTACCTACCTGAAACTTGTGCTCTATACATATCTACGTAGGGTGCATGGGGTAAGGCCTTCGTCCCCGAGGTGGTAGGCTGTATGTGTAAACATTCACCAGTTGTTTATGACGCAGGTAATTGTAGGCGACGAGCCTATTACCATATATAATAGGCAGGTTGGAACTACCCGTTGTTGAAGTATCTCAAGCCTTCTAAGGCCTTCAATTTAGCGTAATGACTACCATGTTTTGTAAAGTAAAAGGCGCTTTCCAAAGCATTGATATGGTATTCGGAATTGAAAAACTTTGTGCGCCTTGAAAATGTAGCTTAAAAAGTTGTCCACCTGTTACGTGGGGAATAATAACGTAAGAGGGTAAGAGTAGTGCTGGTTTGACGTCGTAAGAGATGAAATTGCGTGCCAATGGTCTATCCACGACCGTGCGAATTGAAGGAGAAAAAGTAGGAAAGCGGACCCCTGGCGTCGCGAAAAGCAACTGGGTCAGATGCTCAGATGATGATGACGTGGGAAATAATAGTATACCTCCGACTACTCGTTCAGGGAAGAATGCGTGATTACATGTGTGTCTTGTTATTCTACTTAGTTTTCTAACACATAAACCTTATATCTAGTTCTTTAAGCTATCTTTTTGCCAGTTTGCTGAGAATAATTTTTAAAATAATGCGAAGATGTACATACATTTTAAATAAATAAAAATACTCCTTTACAAAGTCTATTTCAGAATTCGTAATTCAAACAGTACTTAATTGTTAAGATAACTAGCCGTGTATCCGTGAATACTAGAGAAAGCCTCCTACGTTATTGCAACGGAATAGATTTCGGTAAAACAAGTGACAATGGTGGAAAACGTATCGAATCCTGAATAAGTTATTGTCTTATCTTTTACTTACTTTTTCTGCAACCTGGTGTTTCCTGTCTTTGTTAGATATAAAACCACAGTAAGTGATAAGCGACGGTAGTGCAGAGGTTATAGAACATTGGGTTTTTAAGAAAGGAGCGTGAGGTTGAACTTTGTGAATAGACTACGAAAGAGACTCGATTTTATCCTACTAAGTATAAAAATTGTTAAGGTGTTTGTAACCAATCAGCTCTACCTCTAAACCAATTCGGATGACATCTTGGATAAATGTGAAGGCTTCTTTTTATCCCGGGAACAAATTCCTGTGGGAAATAACTAACTAACTAACTAACTATCTTCACGCTGTATCCCTGACGGGGTAGTCAGAGAGGACAGATCGCCAGGCTTCGCGATCCATGCATACTTCTTTCGCTTCTTCGAGATTCATCAATCGCTTCATACACGCACGTCTGGGTATCCGAGTACTTTTGACCTTTCCGTTTTTGAGCAATCTGCTCACGTGGTCTTCATATGTAAGTCTCGGCCTACCCTGACTCCTTCTACCCTCTACTTTTGAACAATATATATTCTTCGTCAATCGTTCCTCACTCATTCGTTGGACGTGTCCAAACCAACGGAGCACGCCCTTTTCCAGCTTAACGCTGACACTTTCATTCAAACCTGCCAAATTGCGTATCACTTCGTTACGTATTCGGCCAGCCAAGGTAACGCCGCACAACTTTCGAAGTGATCGCATCTCCACAGCATTCAATTTACTTTCATGCATCTGCTGACATACCCAGGTTTCACTACCGTAAAGCAAAGTTGGCACTAGCACTGCCTTATGAATCGCCAGTCGTGCTTCTTTTACGATGCTTTGTCGCTTTACTAACTGGGACAAAGCACCGTTAACTATTACGTTCTATTTCTTTCATACTAATGACTTCAATGACATCGGGATCCGGAGCATCGAAGTGAGCTCCCCTTCCCGATGTGGCATCTCTGTCTTTTCTTGCATACATCTTTCCATAATATTCACTCCATCTCTGCAGGACGTCGCTTTGGTCTGTTAGGACGTCATTGTTAACACTAAGCACTTTATTCATACTGCAGATTGCCGAACAACTCCGGGTCTTGCCTACCTCTTTCCAGAAGAGCTTGGCATTATCCCGGAAATTGGACGACAACCTTTCATCCGCTTTCATTCTGCACCTTTCACGAGCTTCTTCTATAAGTGCCTTCGTGTTAACTTTCTGCAGCTTGTATCTCTCTTTCATATTAAAATCATTCCGCGAGGCTAAGTAGTCTAGCCATGCTTTCTTCTTCATTCGAACTGCTTCTTTCACTTCCTCATTCCACCATGCATCACGCTTATTACTACTGCCTCTTTTCGTTTCTCCACACACTTCCACAGCGGCATTTATCATACTATCCCTAAGGTTCTGCCATACACTTTCCACATTCTTACATTGACATCGCCAAGCTTTTCGGCTACCCTTTCATTATATTTATCCCTAATGGATGCATCCTGCAGCTTCCAGCTTTTGATGCTATAAGTCGGCTCAGGTTCAGGACACTCGGTACGATGACGCCAACCCGCGAACAGACCCCTAATCCTAGTTATGACTAGGTAGTGGTCTTATCCCAGCTCAGCGCCTCGATAAACCCTTGTGTCCATCACCTGTTTACGGAGCCGACTATCCATTAGGAATAGATCTATCATGCTTCTCTTTGACTTACATCTCCTCGTATACATATGAATTTGTTTGTGGTTGAACATTGTGTTCGCCACAAACAAATCCTTTTCCTTACAAAATGCCAGTATTAGCTTGCCAGCGTCGTTCACCCTTTTATCCCCATACTTCCCGAGTACCGACTCAAAACCATCGCGAGCGGTACCCACCCATCCATTCAAGTCTCCACATACTATAAGTCTTTCATTTCCTTCTATCACATTTAGAGCTTCTCTCATACTCTCCCAGAAGTCCTCTAGCTCACTCGCGTTCGACGAAGATACTGGCGCGTAAGCAGCTACCAGGAAAATCTTCGTCAAACCAAGCTTTACACGGATCCAGAGGATTCTAGGACCTATCAGTTTGTACTCATACATACCGGAGGCCAATCGCGAGGACAGCAAAATTCCAACCCCCCGACTGCCATTCTCGCTCTCTGGTACTCCAGACCAAAGCGCGAGCATCCCACCCGGGAGCTCCAAGACTTCGCTGCCCTTGCGCTTGGTCTCTGTCAAGCACACTGCATCTAACTTTCTCTCATTCATAACATCCATCAACTCATTCATCTTATCTGTCATTCCTCCCCTAACATTCCACGCAGCTACCCTGCACTCCATCCTCCACTTCCCGCCGTGTCGGGCCGCGCGTGTAGGGTGGCGGTCCCCTACGCCGCTCTGGCTCACACTTTTCGCACCAGCGGGGACGAACTGGTGCGCGTCGCCTCGGGGGCACGCCCTAGCAGTAATCGTCCTGGTGGCACTCGTGTTGGAGTAGAATTGCAGCCGTAGCTGGCAGGGATGGCGACGTGCACGCTTCTACTCTTCATCATCTTCAAATAGTTACGAGAAAACTTCACTATAGGAGCGGAGCTGCGGGCATTATGGTTCGATTCTTGGTATCGATTGATATAAACCTAACTTACAAAAGATGAACTATTCAATTTCGAAATCCTAATCAGCTGACTAGAATTTCGGATTCAGCTCAGTAGTATAAGAAACTCCTAAAGCAATAGAATAGCTTGTGGACTTTATTACTACTGAACAAGTCACCGAATTATAGCTGCTGCCTTCATTTTTACAGCAGACATTATTTCAGTTTGACAGTTCCATTTAGTAACGATAAATAATGATATTATCCATCCGTGGTCTCACCCGGGCCACAGTATATATATTAAAGTATATGCACTGAATGTATGTATCCAGGCCATACATACATAAAAATTGTCACGCCTTTATCTCCGAAGGGATATATATATATATATCTCATTATATACGATATAGATACGAGATATATATACGACCTCATTTCACCGTTTGCATTTTTTGTCCTACGTTACAGGTGGTGAGCGCATTGCCGTGTTGAAATGGACAGGAGCAGGCTGTGGCGACCAGCTGTTGAAATTTTTCACGCCGCCCATAAGGCCTTGAACCAGGCTTACGACTGCAACCGAGACCGACGGCTTAACGTGCCTTCCGAAGCACGGAATCGCACGCAAATGTAAATTCCACAAAGTGGTCACCCATCCAAGAACCACCTCTAGCGAATGTTGGTTAACGCAGTGATCGTTTACAGAACACTGAGTCAGCAGGGCTACGAGCGCTTCCAGGCCATAGGGTGGTTTTAGTCGGTAAAAGTCCGGCATAGCATCCATGAGGATTTCCACACGAAGAAAATAAAAATTGCCGCATACTAAGACGTGTTTAGTTTAGTTTGACAGCTACATTTAGTAACGATTAACAATGCCTCACTACTTTAATTTCATAATTATTTATCAATACACGGAACGGAAGCAATCACACAACTAATTATGTATTTGGATCAACAGACAATTCATAAATCAAATAGAAATTAAGTTTTAAAGAACAATAAAGAGTAGCGGTTCAGTGCATAAAATCTATGTAATAATTGGTATAGCCATTATTTTCTTTAGTTTATACTTTACTAGCTGTCCCGCCCGGCTTCGCTCGTGACATACTTCGAACCCCGTGACACCCATTTAATCCCGTTGTTTAATAATTTCACAATAATGTATGAACATTTTCCAAATTTATTGATTACTTCTCCGCTCTCCACTTCTCCAGTACCCAGGTACCTACCTACTACGCCCGCATACATACTAAATTAATTTCTTAGCGCTTTATTTTGAATTTGCGATAACTCGTAAGATATTCATTTAATTTGCAATGTGTGAAGGGACAAAATAATCTTCATGAAATGCTGAAGCCAACTAACGTAGAAAAAATGATAAGGATTAATAGCATATTTGTGTAAATAGCCTTCAAATTATCGCTTTATAATTGGTGTTTTTTAAAGTGTTAAAATGGATCATCATCATCCGAGCGTCTGTCCCAGTTGCGTCTCGCGACGCCCGGGGTCCGCTTTTCTACATTTTCTCCTCCACTTCGCACGGTCGTCGGCATCCCCTGTAGTGAGACCATTGGCGACTTACGACGTCAAGCCAGCACTTCTTGGGTCTTCCCCTCTTACCGGGACCCGGCGGGGCTGACATGGCCAGACATTTGTTACCTACGTAGCCCGGCGGTTGCCGCAAGACGTGACCATACCAACGGAGGCGACACTCTTGCAACTTGTCTGCAATGTCACGGACGTGAAGGCTGCCGCGGATGCGAGAGTTCCTCACGCGGTCCATCCGCGTGACTCCACACATCCACCGCAGCATCTTCATTTCCGTGACACGCAGCTCCTGCTTGTGTCGCTCCAATATCGGCCACGTCTCACTGCCATGTAAAAGGACAGGTCTAATAATGGTTTTGTAGACCTGTCCCTTCAACCGGATCGGCATTTTAGGGTCACAAAGACACCGGTCATCTCCCGCCATTTGGCCCACGCGGCAGCAATGCGTGACTTGACATCGCAATCGATGTCACTGGACGTGTGAAAATGGATATAGTATGTTATTCTTAAGAGATAGATATTAGAGAGATAGATAATATACTATTACCGTAGTGTTTCTCTTTTTCTATACAAATTTACACCTAGTTGTTTTTCAGGTTTACCGCTTTGCAAAGAAGGGAAGCGGCGTTACGTTCTTTTTCTAACGTCTTCAAATTATCCTCTGTTTAATTTGGTTGCGGGTTTCAAGACATGCTAACTTCTCCTGGGACTTCACTAAGTTCGAGCTCGGTGTAACTTTTGTGGTCTTGTCCATTGCTGTAGATCATGGTTAACAGGAGTCACAGTAATGGCAATGCTGGTGGGATTAGTTCCAATAAAAAAAAGGTCAAACGGCAGTTTACCGTACAACAAAAAAAAACAATTAATAGATACTCCAATAAAAGTGAGCGCCAGATTCCAAATCTAGGTAAGATTTGGAAACAATCTGAAGTTGCTGAGACGTAGACCATAGTATAGTTAGTAGATTGTTTAACATCGATGTTTGCCTTTAAGAAATACTGCCGGCTTATGAATAGGTACCTACGAGTATGTATAGATTCCCTTTATACAACAATTTAAATCCGGCGTATGGCATTTTGCTCATTAACAATAAATTAAATCACAGCAGTAATCCGCCTTCAGTCACGCCTCGGGCTACTTGACGCCTCAGATTGCACAGAATCCACGTAACTATAGAATTATCGGTGATATTTATTTATGAACTCAAATTGGTATCGTATTATAGCTTCAGTGTTTATTGTAGAGAGATTGGCTGGGATTTTGCTCTATGAAAATAAAATGGAATAGTATGTATAAATACATAAATACTAATAAAGTAACATCTGGATTGGATGTGAAAGTGTGATCATACGTTGAAGCGTATGTATATGTGTGCTCGCAGAAGTTGTATGTGACTAGGTACTATCACGATAGTGCCTTTATAATATTGTTAACGAATACCTGTTCTGGATAGTATAATGACCAAAGAGTCTACAGAACTAAAAGCGAGTGACCTACCGTCGAGAAAGAGGTGAACTTTATTAACTCTAACATCAAAGGACCAAAATTCCCTTTTACTCCCTCGAAGCTGAAATTTAATTTTTGCTCTACTTTTATTGAATAGCGCGCTCGGGCGGACACTCAGCCACTCACTTACTGTTAATTATGTGAGGTTTTTAAAACTTGCTCAAACTGTGCGGTTGGGGTCCTAGAGGCTTTTAAAGTTAATTGTTTGTTAAATGGCTTTTGTGAAAAAGGTAACTTGACATGGGTCTACTTATTTGATTAAAATACGGAGTGATGTTTTTCTACATCAACTGACTTCAAAATATAGGAGCTTGTCAAACCTCTTATGTTTTTTTTTGTTTCAATTATCTACATATTTATTAGTAACGATTATAATTATTTACGATGTACAACGATGTTTTCTTTAAGAAAATACAGTTTTAAGGTTATATTATATACAGGTTAAAATATTTACAGAAAAGAGTACTCAAAAAAGGGATTATTCCAAGACTGACAATGATTTTCGGACATGGTGTCGAAGAATTCCTCCCCATCAAAGTCCACCGGTAAAGTTCCCATAAGACTGGCCGCTTTGCTGTTCCTATTATGTCATGTTTATCGTTATGTTTTTAGAGATAGGATTGAAAAGAAAGCAAAACATAAATCTGCTGCAGTAAGTAATAAAATAAATAAATAAATAAATATCCATCACGCCTTATCCCCGAAGGGGTGGCAGAGGCATATCATATGCCCACTTTTCACCGTGTGGATTCCTGTCCCACGTAATAGGTGGTGAGCCCATTGCCGTGTTGAAATAGACAGACGCAAGTTGTGGCTACCTGCTGTTGAAGTTTTCAAGCCGCCCATAAGGCCTTCAACCAGACTTAACGACTGCCATTTTACTGGCAACCGGGACTAACGGCTTAACGTGCCTTCCGAAGCACGGAAACGCTCGCAAATGTAAATGCCACAAAGTGGTCACCCATCCGAGGACCAGCCATAGTGAAAGTTGCGTAACTCAGTGATCGTTTACAGAACACTGAGACCGCTAGGCCACGAGCGCTTCGCTTCGCAGTAAGTAATAGTCCAGGATCAATGGTCCATTTCTGCAATTGACTACTATCAACCTAATTTTCCGTGACTAGCTTCATTTTGATGAGACACCCAACAATTTCTTGTATGAAACTTTCGAAACTTTCGAAGGGGCGACATTGTCAGAATTGACAAAGCTCGAAAAAAAAACGGAAAAATAAAAAAAGGGTTTTATTACCTTTCATTAACATTATAGATATCTCGGTATGTGTCATACCGAACTCGAACATACTTATAACCATACGATCCCTAACTTTTTGTTTTAGACCTATCCGTCTAGCACCAAGCCCGGAAAACTCCTTGGAAAAAGTACGTACCTCCGGAAATAATATTTGATGAGATACCTTGGTTTGGTTTGAACACAACCACACATACATAATATTGAGAGGCAATTAATTTTGCATTACAACAGTTGAACTTGAAATTTTACAACATTTTAACAAATTTGAAATGTCAATTTCAGACGCTTGTGTTCATTATCAGGTTACGTATTACTTCTGTAAAATATTGCACAGTCCTTGCAATAGTATGCCTACAAAAGTAAGGCCTTAAAAGCTGCAATAATAAATCCTAAATGTAGTTTCCTAATTTCTTTAAAAATTATGCGCTTTATAAATATAGCATTATATGTAGATAGGTAGACGTAAATTAGTACTGTAATTTTGTTGGTTGACTCTGGTTGAATCTTTTACTCATCATCTTAGTGTATACACAGTTGCCGTCAAATAGATGGATCTTAGTTTCACCCTTTTTCTCTGCTACAAGGGCTTCGAACATCATCGCAACCAAGTTTTGCAAGCAGTTTGCGTTTGACTTGGGATTTAGACATTGTTAGGAGCGACTGCTGTCTGACCTCCCAACCCCGTTAGGATGCCTGCGTCGTTATATCGTCCGTTAGTGAGCTGGGGGCGGAGTCTACTATTGACAAGCCGTAAAATAGAACCAGAATCGCTGTTTTAGCTGTCAAAATGTTAGTAGACTATCAAAAATGCAAACTGACTAGCGGCCACTGGCGCGGTACATGCAAGAAGAATTCTATCGGCCGACCGATAGAAGTCTATTTGAGTACGACTGTAATAGTAGACTACGAAAACCTGTCACAATTGTACCGGTAGCTCTCTATTGAGCGACGATTTTGATTCCATTTCGACACTTTTGAAATAGCAGACTCGGGCCCAGGTGCACCGCAAGCAGGTAAGGTCCTTAGGCCCCAGAGATCTTGCTTGACACTCATTTTATATTGATCTAACGAATTATGGCGCAAGTCTATTGTCGTTACCGGTACTTAAGGAGAAAATCTAAACTATTCCCATCCTATATCTGAAATACAATAAAAATCCAACAGAGAGGACAGTTGTTGTAAGACGATTGCTGAGCAAAGCTTTTATGTAGCTTTAAATTCAGTTTTAGTTATTAAAACTGGCTAAGTGCGAGTAGAGCCACGCGTAATGTAGAGTTCTGTAGACACTGACCATATTTTACTACAGAAATCTTTTTATTGCAATATATATATAGTGGGCAAAGAAGATAAATATACAAGGCCGCCTATCGTAATGTTTTTTTTTTCAAGTAGTTTTTGTTTTTTTTATTACATTTGCTGTGGCTATTAAATTAGTAACCATACAAACTCCATAAAAATATTTACTAACAGAATTTTATAAAAAAGAAAATCAGTCCTTATCTTCTCTTAATCTCATGGATTTTAAGCAAACCTACAATATTTTGAATGATCTATCCATAGATACGCCACATCATAAAGATGGACGAGAAAACGATTATATCCTTCCATTTAAATGTCGCTACGCTTTTACCACTTATATTCTTACTACATGTAAGTGGCAAAAGAGTAGTGTAAAAATATGACAAGACTTAACTAAAACTTAGTTGACTAATATATATTTATATACCATGCCGAGTTTCAGCTTCTGATACTAAAAGCCGTTAACCTAAACTGCCGACGGACGGACATGGCAAAATTTTGTTGCCCACGGAACTCTAAAAAGGTATCAATGCCACTCTCATTTCCTGTCTTTCGAATATTGAGAACACTTTTTATTTAAAACTAAGCGTCGATAAGTATTTAATTTGAATCATTACGTAGCAAATAATGACTCTGTTCCTTCCTACTTATTAAAAATAGCGGTAAACTTTTTTAAGAACCTCTCTAAATTTACGAGCGCGAATGAATGAATGAATGAATGGAACGGAAGGAAATTTTAATAAATAATATCTCGTTCCGTGCTTTACGATTGCTGTCTCCATCATCATTATCTGGGTGTAAGTCCAGGTTGTTTTTGATTTCGCTTAGAACTTTTTCATAGCTTTCCTACCTACTTAATTTTCTCTGAGAGGGCTTTGACATCTAAGTATCACTAATGCCTGTTCAGAGCAGACTCTTGCACATCCACAATAAGATCGATAGAATATAGTTTTAGAAGAGTCGTCGTAGCCGCCTAAATCCCCGTGTTGCAACGAACTTTGACTTAAAAGATCCAAGCTAATTTGCTAGAACTTAAAAATAGCTTTTAGATGCACCTACTAAGCGTCTTTAAAAAATATATGTGCTCGAACCTCCGTACATCCGTGGGGAATGAATTGCGTTATAGAAACGACTGCCAAGGGCCTAGTAAGTGGGCCACTGCTAGCAGGTGTTGACTTGGGACTTTATAATCTCGTCTTGACTATGCATGCAGTATGCTGTGTAATGTATTTTGTTATCGGATTTAAATAAAATATTTTTACAAAACCATTCAGAGGGAGAGATAGTTTTAGAAGCCCCTCACTAGTCAGCCGGTGTCCCAGAAATCTGAAAGCAAGGCTGATTTAGGTCCGTATTCCAGAACGTTTCTTAATACTCAATCAACGCTTGAGGCTCGTTTTTGCCTTATAAAATCTACTCTCATGCGTCGATTGAGTATTGAGAAACGTTCTGGAATAGGCTTCTTAGAGTCCAAGATCTCGAAAGAGCTGGTCGAACCTTGTACTTGTCTTAGATATGACTAGTAAAAATCCTAGAATTTTTATCGGAAAAGCGGAACTTTCTCAATAACGGACCGTATCAGTGGTATCGGGGTAGTGTGGATATGTGTGCGTGTATTTTGAGTAGCTATAGTATAACATATCGAGGTGTACTAGCTGTGTGTATGTGTGTCTGTTCAGGATCAGTGGCCGGCGCGCGCGCACCTGCCGCGCGGTTCCCACGCCTCGCCTCCCGCGCTATACCTCTCCGCTCTCCATGACGTCACATCCACATAAACAACGGTCCGCGACGCGAAGCTTGTTTTGTTTTTTTCGATAACATTTACGAATATAGAAGGAATATAAAATTAATTTAAATATCAGATTAAATTAATTGATAAAACATTATAAATCCTCTGTAATAAATAAGCGAATGAAATAGATGGGTTCCTCCTACCATTCTTTAAGTACTTACCTAGGTACTTACAACAACTTAGTAAAACGTTTAGATAAAATATTTTTTGCAAACTTCTTTATTATTCATAATCAGTCGAGTGTAGAAGGAAAAACTGATTAATTTCCTCTTGTATTCGCCTGTAGGGATCTCTCGAAGGGTACAAATAGGTTTGTAAGGGTTATTTTCTGATATAGTAGGAAGCTTCTAGTTCACGCCGAGCTAGGTATATCACAGGGGTCTAAAAAGTACATACTAATAGCCATTATGGACTTTGTATTATTTGCAACACTGGTATTGGCTGGACTATGTGTTCCCCATATTCTCTAAGAAATTACAGTTGCTTACAGCGCTCTTAAAACCATCAGTGTACGTACCAGGTAGGTACTAAAATTAATAATATTTTTTGCAAGCTACAACAATTTATTTTTTTTAAGTTGCATATAATTAGTAGTTTGTATATGCTTTTAGCGATTATGATCTTATAGGTAGATGTGACTGTTTTGTGGCACTTACTAAAAGTACTTACTTAAATAAAAAAACTTAATATAAGTATTAGTTTTCTCGTCATAATCACTGCGAACAGCGCCAAAACGACTAAAACCTACTAGTAAAGTTTCATTGTTTTTGCTTTTTTGTACACAATACCAGTATCGAATGAGTTTAGATTACGGTGAACAGGGTTACGGTTTTAATCAGGTGGGCTGTATGCTTATGTACAATCTTAGTGGTACAAAATACAACTTAGGACGCTTGCAGCTCGGTTCGGCAAACTTTTAATATAATAGTAAGAAGCATACGTACAACTACATAGGTACAATGATTCACAGGACTATTAATCTATATTAATATTTTAAAGAGGAAGGTTTTGTAAGTTTGTTTGTAATGAATAGGCTCAGAAACTACTAGCCCTATTTTAAAAATTCTTTCACCATTAGAAAGCTACATTCTTTTTGAGTAACATACTAGGCTATATTGGATTTTCAAAAGGTTTAGGGTATCGTACGAAATCTCGAATAGTAAAACTTCACCGCTCACTTCGCGAAGCTGCGGGCATCAGCTAGTTATGAAATATTTTTGTTTGATTAAGATGTTAGCTAGAAGCCATTTAGGAATCGATCTAGTATTTAATTTAATACTTGTGCCTACCTATACATACAACTGCCTAAAGCTTTTTAATTGAAAAATATCACAAAAAAAAGGATTAAGAAAATCGTTTCAAGACTTTTATCACTAGTGGCGCTCTCTATTGAAAATGAATGTTATTATGGTTTAATGTACCAGCTCGCCATCTAGCGGAATTTGTACAAACTACATCAAGTATGAAGTCTGGTAACTAATATCGTTTTATTAAATTTCGATAGATGGCGCTGTCAATTTTAAAACTCGATACTCGTAGCAGTGTGGCAAAGTGTAGGCGAGCTTTGACCTAACCTGCAATGCATTGTTTACCATTTTACAATCTATTTTTAAGAAAAAGAGGAACGTGGTTGTAATTAATATGATAGTTTTCTAGAAGCACTTAATATATTGAAGTAATCAAAAGCGCAGTGTTCTAAAAAGGCATAGCTGATTCATCTTCTGAATTGTATGTTTTATATGTGTATGTATAAGATTAATTATTATATATGTACCTACCTAATATTATAAGTTTATGAAAATGTTTGTATGTTTGGTACGTAATTATTTACGCTTTAACCCGCTTTAACCCTAGAGCAATTTGCGTGAATATTTTTTAACGAATCTACTGTATAGATAAGTCGTAAGTATATATAGACTATAAGTAGGTACCTAATCCACTTTAGATAAAACCTTTTTGGGATAATTAGGTCTCGGGATCACCCAAACGAACAAAAAACATAGAGTTGTGTACGTGGGTAACACTGCAAATGTTTAGAAATTAAAAAACGGCTTAATGTAGAAAGTTGCTAATACTTTTATTGTTTTTCGAAGTAATCTTCATTCCTCTCTACACATCGTCGCATTCGATTGAACCACTGAGAAAAGCTGTGGGCCCATTCTTCCTTAGGGGTCTCTTCTATGACATTTTCGTTCCCCTTTACCGCATCTTCAGGGGCTCGCAAAGCGAATACCTCGAAGTTTATCTTTAGTTCTTGGGAATAAATGAAAGTCGCAGGGCGCCAGGTCGGGACTGTATGGCGGATGACTCATTATCTCGACAACTGCCATAGTCAAATATTCAATAGTCCGTTTTGCGGAGTGCGCTGAATTTAAAATGCATTGTCGTGGTGAAGAAGGATCCTGCTTCGAGGGCGCTGCTGTCGATTTTTTTCTAAGACATTAGACAAACAGTGATTGACGTACCAGTCTGCAGTAAATGTCCTTCCATCTTCTAGCATAACTGTCGCGAAATGACCTTTCCGACCAAAGAACGAAGCTATCATCTTTTTTCCTTGACTTCTTCCTTTCTTTACCTTAGTTGGTCGATCCTTAAAAGGAAACACCCACTGAGCTGATTGTCTTTTGGTTTCGGGTTCGTAGCAATACATCCAGCTTTCATCACCTGTGACGATGTCAAATACAGCATTTGAGTCACCGCCGTTGAACTTATCTTACATTTCGCGACACCAGTTCATGCGAAGGCGTTTCTGGTCGTCGGTTAAAGTATGGGGAATCCATCTGGTACAAAGCTTCCTGACGCCTAAATGTTCGTGTAATATGTTTTGAACCTAGGCTTGCCCGTATCTGCTGATAGGCCACTCTCTTATCTTCCTCTATCATACGTCGCACAGCACTGATCCCACTGATCATCACTGAGATCGCTACGTCCACGCTTAAACCAATAGTGGCAGGAGATGGGGCTTCATTATGAAATGCTAATCGCAGCCTATCATAGCTTTGTTGTTGAGTAAGCCCACAACGAAAGTCATAATAAATCATTGACCGAAAATTGTCTCGCGTTAAGTTCATTTTCACGTTTAACAAGAGTTTTACATTTGCCGCCAATTCACAAAAACAAATGACAAATGAATGCAATATATTACTTCAGGTTACCAAAGAGTTCTATAATTGAAATTCAAAAAAGTTTTCATTAGCAATATTTCTTTCTGGCCAGTTCTAAACATTTTCAGTGTTACCTAGGTAGACATGTAGGTAGATAACAAGTCAACTTTTAAAAGAACTTCCACAATCTTGAAGTCTGTAAAAAGTTCAACCGAATTTACTGTCATAGTTCGATAAGGGTATTCCACAAAGTCACAACATATTATAAAACAAAGTCCTCCGATACTGATTTTCAAGTTGTTTTCACAAATGAATTGTTGTTCTCGAGGAAGGTTTTAGTATACCTAAGTATAGTTTGTTAAGTTTTAAAATATAGGTAACGATATTTGTTGGAGGTGTAGGAACAAATAAGCGATCTATCTGGGAGCTTTCAATGAAAACGCTGCCTAAACCTATAAAATATAACAAAATAATGTATGGTGGAATTGTATATCTTAAATAGGTCTTCAGAAAAGTCCATGATGTCGTAGGTACTTCTATCTCTAGGATAAAAAATAGCTTACTACAACGAAACAAACGGTTATGGTAAACTTCACCACGCGGGTGAAGCTGCGGGCTAACTAATATTATAAATGCGAAAGTTTGTAAGTATGGATGTTTGTTACTCTTTCACGCAGAATCTACTAAATGGGTTTTAATGAAACTTTACGATAATATAGCTTCACTTCAGAATAACACAGGCTACTTTTTATCCCGGGTACAAGTTCCTGTGGAAAACGGGAACGAGAAAACTTCACTACGCGTGCGGAGCCGAAGGCGTCAACTAGTATTTATTAAAAGGAAACGTACATACTTTGTACGTTTATTTGGCCGTATATCTACTCAGTAGCATTTTGTACCAAATCAAAACGTGTGCAGTAATTGGCAAGAGATCAAGTCGCTTTGGTGTACTGATCATAACTAGATCACAGTGGATTTATTATCGTCTTTAATGTCTTACGTAAAGCTAGAAGCTTAAGAGTATTATTAATACTTAAGGTATAATATTGTACCAATGCCCAGTTATATAATACGTCGATAGTATAATTATTAGTATCGTATATCATTGCAATCGTTATAATTCCAGGATTAGGAATATGTTAAAAATAATCAATCATATCATTTTTTTTATAAATTGCATTTTATTTTTTAACTTACGTTTATTAAAATTCCGACGTACTATGATGAGTTCAATATAATATATAATTAATTTTGATTGAAATTCTACTAAAATGGGCAACGGGTTCAAAATTTCTTCCAAATTTAACATCTACAATAGATAACATTTTATTAAATTTATTCGGCCCTTTAAACCCACCCCAGGTCCGTGCTTCGGATGGCACGTTAAGGTCTTATGGGCGGCTTAAAAAATTTCAACAGCAGGTCGCCGCAGTCTGCGCCTGTCCATTTCAACACGGCAATGGTCTCACCACCTGTTACGTGGTACTAAAATGCATACGGTGAAATGTGGGCGTTTTATATGCCTTTGCCTACCCCTTCGGAGATAAAGGCGTGACAATATGTGTATATGTGTGTGTATGAAATTCAAAATTATTATAGATATAGGTACCTAGAATCTGTATATATTTAACTATGCTTAAGTAATATAATTATATATTTTAGGTATAGTTTTAATCCTTTCCAAGATATCTCGATTTTTGAAATATCTTGGAAAATACTAAACCCAACGGTTATATAGGAAAATCATCTCGTCAAAAACTGGGACGTTGGCCACTCCAACGTTCACGATTGTGGGCGACGAAATTCTAATAAGCACATGTTGCTAATGACTAAAATTCAACGTCTAAAACCTGGTACTCTAACAATACCACCAAAAATCGAAATCAGAACCTTTAGTCTCAAAACATTCAAATTGCAAATTGAGGTTGCAAAATGTTTATAGGTACATAATCTCTTAAGATCCACATTTCCAAAGATCTAAGATGCAAACTTCTCTACTACTACAACTAGACTTCTGCATCAACTTTCGCAATAATTGTGTTTTCCATGGATAAATAGTGTTTTCGTGCAATGGAACCAGGGATGCAAGTCCAGGGACGTCCCCGGCAGCCTCCACCTCAGCATCTCGCAGCAAAAGCAAGGTAGTGTGCCCATTCCTGTTTTCCATTTCTTCTTTTCCGTCGACAACCGCGTGTAAATTTCATTATTGTCTTTCCCCGCAAATACAGTCCACTTTGAATTTATTTATCTCGCCCGCTCAACCATTTTCTGGTACATCTCAAATCGTTCAATTTGCAAAAAACCCAAGTCTCAAAACATCCATGTCTCATATTATTCGATGTTTATTTGATTGAATGTAAAAGTACGAAATGGGGATCTTGGGGGTGCAAATTTTAAATTCAACTGGAACTTGATGAGACAACTAATACTCGTAGTACCTCAGCTCTTTGCATTTCAAAGCTGTACAAAGTATCTGGCTAAGAAAGAATGATGGGATGGAAGTTTGTTTTTAGACTTTCGCGGTGTGTACTAGTACTCATTTATACTAATATTATAAAGCTGAATATTTTGTTTGTTTGGTTGGCTATAGGCTACATATCATTACGCTACTACACTGGGAAGCAGAGCAGTAGTCATAAATGTCAACAAATCGGGCAAATTTTTAGAATTCAATGCATCATTGTAGAATTTATAAGCGACGGGATTAAATAGGTGCGACGGGTGGTCGAAATATTCCACGGGCGAAGCTGTATGGGGGTCATCTAGTATCTTGTAATAATACACTAGGACTTCGTTTGAAATAATTATTAAGCTGCTAGCAGAAACCACGGGAGCTGCAACACGTCTGAAACGTCGGTAATAATGTTGTCTGATGTACCGAGTTATATGTAGTATAAATTATGAATGAATTAATTATATATTAGTGTGAGTTGAAGGTTACAACCTCCCTAAACTTATACTTTCATTAATTTTTTTATGTGAAAGGGTAGGCAGAGGCATACTATACGCCCACATTTCACCGTATGCATTTTTGTCCCACGTAACAGGTGGTGAGCCCATTACCGGTTTTTTTTAACACTCTTTATTAGCTTGATCTGTATGTATGGAATGGAATCCTTCAATGCTTTTTCTCCAATTACTAAAAGTTGGATTAATTTAAATATAGCTAGACTTAGCGACATATCGCCTATTTATAGTTATGGTCAAGAATCCGGAATCGTACTATCGTAAGAGTGCCTAGGTAGAGTTTCTAAGTATGTGGCTATGCTACAGTATGGGGTTCTTCAAAAGGGGTCTTAGAAGGTTTATAAAGGGTCGGCAGCGCGAGTGCTGCACCTCTAGTGTTGCAAACGTCCATAGGCTACGGTGACCACTTTCCGTCAGGTGGGCCGTACGCTTGTCTGCCACCTCAATGGTATAAAAAAAGTATAAAAATATTATTCAAACAGCTTGCTTGCAGCAAACTTGCTATGGGTTAAGATCTTAAATCCTGTTGGCTGTTTATAGAAAATCTGGGAGTTAATGTCCTACAGAGTATGTAAATCGCTATTTAAATGGAAGGGATGATTATGTTATTGAACAACTACCTAATAGCTCAGAGGGAAACCACTTTTTCCAGCTTACTTGAACTTTATTTTAAGTTGAAGTAGCTATTATAAAGCAAATTATTATTGTTTAGTCCTATAAAATATGATATTATACGTGCGTACAGGCGTCGAGATAGCAGATTAGTATGCAAAGTGCACGGTAGCTCGGGACAACTGAGGTGACGAACACCCCATTTAGATGCGTGAATGTACACAAAGACGTGCGACGCATGCACCAATGTCTTTTTTTTTCTTTAAACGAACATAAACATTAAAAAAAAAAATAAAAAAAAGTTCCTTTACCTGGTACTGGCAATATCCTGCGGTGTTGCCACATAACCAAACACAAATTTTACACAACAACCGTTCTCCATATTAAACTAGCCAATCTAACTATATGAAAAACATGAATGAACTTATCTTTAGTTTATTTTTCGTTCATTGTGAAAATGCGAAGATAAGTGAAGGTATCGCATCGCACAACCACCCGTCACACCGGAAACAGATACAATCTTTAAATCATTCTCCAATTGTAACCACTGAAGTAATCTAATCAGATATTTTATGATAAAATTAAAACATAAATCATCATGCATACTGAGGGATCAGTCTAGTGGCAGTGATGTGTTAATCATTCTTCCATCATTGTGCCATGTGGTTTTCTCTGCATGATTCACGCCATCTTGAAGACGTAGATTACATAATTTGACAATATTCTTAATATTAGAAGCGCTCGTGGCCCCGTGGTCTCAGTGTTCTGTAAACGATCACTGAGTTACGCAACTTTCTCTATGGCTGATCCTCGGATGGGTGACCACTTTGTGGCATTTACATTTGCGAGCGTTTCCGTGCTTCTTAAGGCATGTTAAGCCGTTGGTCCCGGTTGCCAGTAAAATGGCAGTCGTTAAGCCTGGTTGAATGCCTTATGGGCGGCATGAAAAATTTCAACAGCAGTTAGCCACAACCTGCGTCTGTCTATTTCAACACGGCAATGGGCTCACAACCTATTACGTGGGACAGGAATGCACACGGTGAAAAGTGGGCATATAATATGCCTCCGCCACCCCTTCGGGGATAAGGTGTGATGGATATTTATATTTATTTATATTTTATTCTTAAGCCTGTGTATGTTCCATGTTTATCAAATCTCGGCTACATAACTATCAAAACATATTAGATACATTTTCAAAATCATCATCAGAACAGCAGGTATGTCATCTTTTACGAAGTGTTTTAATCTTGATGTTAAGATCTTAGGAGTTTTGGAACCATGGCCTACTACTAAGTAGATAATCAGTCGCTCTCAAACATGTTAGTGATCATGATATGTGGGTATAAACTAGTTAATACCCGCAACGTGCGGTGTGGTGACGCTTTAGGTAATACCTACAGTAAAATGGGCTATTCAACACAAAAATAGTTTTTCAAATCCGATCAGTAGTTCCTGAGAAAACCACGTTAAAATAAAACAAACATACTAACAAACAAGCAAACTCTTCAGCTTTATATAATTGTTTTGATATAGATAAATAAATATGGCGTATCAGTTGGTTTAAAAGTGGCATTAACAATAGTGTTGTTCATATACGTTAGTACTATTATTTATGAATGAGGAACGTTTGACGAAAAATATATATTGTGCGAAAGTAGAGGGTACGAGTAGAAGGAGTCAGGGTAGGCCGAGACTTACATGTGAAGACCACGTGAGCAGATTGCTCAAAAACGGAAAAGTCAAAAGTACTCGGATACCCAGACGTGCATGTATGAAGCGATAGAAGTATGCATGAATCGCGAAGCCTGGCCTGATACGTCCTCTCTGACTACCCCGTCAGGGATACCCCGTGAAGATAGTTAGTTATCTTTAAGTTAGTAACTATTAATTATTCTGTGATATAGGTACTTTGTAAAATACATTGATTAAAAATACAACAATCAATTCACATGTGGTCGGCTCGCGGAGCTCAGCACACAGATTTCACGTAGAGCTTTCGCTCGCCTGTGCCCATTCAACAACCGCTTTTATGAATGAACTTGGCTATGTGTGCGTACATCGATAGTGGATTTACATGTGTGTTTATTTGAGCCAACGTGGTAGGCATTCAAGAGAATTTTCTTGTGTCAACAAAGACTGGCTCCGACAAAAATAGATGTAGCTTTGTAACACTGGCAAAGTTGCAAACTAGTCAAAAGTTTTAAATAATTCGAACGAGATGTTTGTACCCTACTAAAATACATCTCGTAGGTATTGTAACTGGCTGTTATAGGAATAGATTTGCTATGCAATGTACGTGTGTACATGAATTAAAAGTACATGATGTTTAGGGAGCATATTTATCTCCATAGTTGTCCTCTCCTGTCCTACTAATATATAAAACTGAAGAAAATAACGCGCTAATCTCAGGAAGTACTGGTGGTTCGAATTGAAAAATAGTTCATTTATTGGGGTAAGGCTATGAACTTTATAATATCACGCTACTACCTAATAGAGTGCAACAGTAATCATAAACGTCAACAAGTAGGGCAGCACATTTTCATATAGCGACGGGATTAAATAGGTGCGACGGGAGTTCAAAGTATGTCACGGGCGAAGCCGTGGGTTTCGCCTAGTTACTTATTAATGTGATTATAAATAAATAAATATGTTGAATGGATAATTGTTACTCTATCACACAAAAACTTAAATTTTAAAATACTTTAAAGTATTTACATAATATAGCTTCTGCATCAGATAGGACATAAGCTACGTCTTATCCCGGGATCAACTTCCTGAGGTATACGCAGACGGTAAAACTTAACGACGCGAGGGTAGCCGCGGGTATCGACTTGTATTATACTCCAAAGAACTTTATAAACGGAAAGGTCAATAGTATTTGGTTATACAGACGTGCATGAATGAAACGATTAATGAATATGCAAGACGCGAAAGAAGTATGCATGCATCGCGAAACCTTCTTTTTGTGTAGTCTATACTCTATACGTATAATTTAGCTAGTTGATGGAAAGTCACGCACCTAGTTCTCTTGTCTTCCAAACTAATAAATTTCAAGTCAAGTCAAATGCTAACGATAGAGACTGGAAAGTTTATTACATTACTACCTATACACTAAATCATAGAAAAGTATTTAAGAAGACGCTTCATCGCACAGACTCGAAGACAATCGGACAACGTCTCCTATTCTTTACTGTCCAGTGTCCAGGAATATAATTATAAACTCTTATTAATATATATAATATATATAAATTTAGTCCGAGGCTACCAGGACTTTAATTGGTCGTGCGTGCTAATTAGTGTCAAGTACATAAGATCTTTGAGCCTTTTTGTTACCACCTCACTAAAAAGGCAACGGGTTCAAAATTTCTTCCAAATTTAACATCTAAAAAGGACCCATTTTAATAAATTTATTCGGCCCTTTAACCCACCCCAGTTCCGTGCTTCGGAAGGCACGTTAAGCCGTTGGTCCTGGTTGCCAATAAAACGGCAGTCGTTAAGCCAGGTTGAAGGCCTGGTGGGCGGCTTAAAAAATTTCAACTGCAGGTCGCCACAGCCTGCGCCTGTCCATTTCAACACGGCAATGGGCTCACCACCTGTTTTAACGCTCACGCGCTTAATATGCCTCTGCCTACCCCGGGGAAAAAGGAGTGACAATATGTATGTATGTATGTATTAATATTTATATAGTGTCTATCTAAGACATCAAAATATAATTAATCAGATATTTCGTTACTAAATGCGAGAAAAACCAAGAAAATAGTGCCCATAAGTATTCCTAATTTACTCTTAAATGACGAATAAAATATGGTGAAGAATTTCAACTCGTTTCGATACGGTTCCGGTAGTTAAGCAGACGTGCATATATGAAGCGATTAATGAATCTAAAGGAAGTGAAAAAAGTATGCATGGAGAGCGATGCCTGGCGATCTGTCCTCTCTGACTACCCCGTCAGGGATACAGCGTTAAGATAGTGAAGTTAAAAATTGCCATTTCAAGAGCTCCCTACAAGCTATTTTTATTGTTACTTATTTTTAAAATAAATTTTCCCATAGTACCAAATATAACCAGTTTAATCAAAATAATATGAACTTGTCACTATGGATTACGGTTTCGCCATCTGACGCACAAGTGGTACAGGGTCTCGAGAATGCACATGTGCTTACTTCTTTGTGTAAAAAAAACAGCTGTGAGCCAAAATAGACACTAAAACACAAAAAATAAAGTTGACAATTACATTTTTGATACAAACCAGGTGTCATGCGAGACTTGGTTTCCACTAGATCGAGCATAAAAAGTCGCTTGTCACAGTACACATAGTATTATGTTACATTATAATTATGAATTTGATAACAACTTTTTTTAACTTTATTAGTGCCAACTTTGCTTTACGGTAGTGAAACCTGGGTATGTCAGCAGATGCATGAAAGTAAATTGAATGCTGTGGCGATGCGATCACTTCGAAAATTGTGCGGCGTTACCTTGGCCGACCGAATACGTAACGAAGTGATACGCAATATGGTAGGTTTAAATGAAAGTGTCAGCGTTAAGCTGGAAAAGGGCGTGCTCCGTTGGTTTGGACACGTCCAACCCAACGAATGAGTGAGGAACGATTGACGAAGAATGTATATTGTTCAAAAGTAGAGGGTAGAAGGAGTCAGGGAAGGCCGAGACTTCATATGAAGACCACGTGAGCAGATTGCTCAAAAACGGAAAGGTCAAAAGTACTCGGATACCCAGACGTACGTGTATGAAGCGATTGATGAATCTCGAAGAAGCGAAAGAAGTATGCATGGATCGCGAAGCCTGGCGATCTGTCCTCTCTGACTACCCCGTCAGGGATACAGCGTGAAGATAGTTAGTTAATTTTTTTAGTAATTTTATAACAGTCTATAACTATGGTCCTCTGTGCTATATCCAAGAAAAATAATAAAAGTAACTTTGAAATAAAGAAAGAAAAGTACTTATTGAAGTGTTGAAGTGAAACTTCTACATCGAAGTTGAGAGAAATTTTATAGCTGTAAAAATATGTCGTAAAGAAGTTTCACTTCTGACCTATGTGCTCTGGTACACATACATTTTTTTTTGTTCTCATAATGGTGTCAACAGTTCGGATAAGGTTTTGAAGAGCCACTGATGATTAACTACCTTTGGTATCCCCAACTACACAACAACACGACTACATTATTTAAAGTTTGGGTGAACTATCGGGAACGAAACGGGATGAAAGGGCGTGTAGTTTTAATCGGTAGAAGTTCGGTATAGCATCCATGATGATTTCCACAAGTAAAAAAAGATTGGTCTAAAGTACATGTACTGAGCGGCGAATCGTGCTCTATAGAACGCGCGCTGACAAAATCTAAGGGTAAACTTTAGGATAAAATCTTGATATCTCCTCGACGCATGTAAATGCGTAATATATATATAAATTTATTATAAATATATATTTCATTACCCATATTCGAAATTTGCAACTAAGAAAATAGTAAAATTTATGCTTTAACAAAACACCTACAATGTTAGACCAACCAAAAACTAAGTCTCGTGTTTGTAAACCAACAGTTATATATTGTTTTCCAAGTAATCGCCTGTAACTTTAGCAGTTATGCGACTAAAGTATACACAGAGAGCGCGGCGTAGTTTTGGCAACATCCTGTGTAGGGATCAACATTCGTGGGAAGTGGACACCCAACATCCTCTGAAGTGGATTCGTTGCGGTTTTTCGCATATTTACTGCATTTTTATGGATTTAATGGAAATATGTTTACTATTTATCGTTGAGCTGCGTTTTATGCAATGTTGTGATGTAGGTAGTAAGAAAATGTAATGAGTCTGCCACCAGGTCACTTACAGGTCATTGCAGGCTAAACAAGCACAGAGCCAACCTTATACCATATTCTATGCAACTGTGGCCCCTTATACACGAACGGTGCGCTTGCTTTGACAAACACCTACTTCAACCAGAGGAGGTACAGCCCTTCGCTGCCAAAGACATTCTCAAATTCCTCACATGAGTAAATCTTCAAACGTTTGAACCGATTTTCGAAGATTATCACTTAATTGATAAAATAAATAAATATTGTGGAATATTTTTTTATACACAGCGCCATCTAGCCCAAAGTAAATTAATATAAGCTTGTGGTATGGGATTATTTTGTATCGACATATCTAAATACATACAAATTGTACATGGAATTAAGAATACCTAGAAAGTTCATTAAGAACATTTTAACACTACGTACGTTATAAAAAGAAAACAAAATAAATTCATATTTAACACAATCTAATTACAATCTCTATCTATAAACATGCCAAATTTCTTGAAAATCCGTTTAAGTAACTTTGATATGATTAAATGGCCTTATGGGAGGCTTAAAAAATTTCAACAGCAGGTTGAAACAGCCTGCGCCTGTCCATTTCAACAAGTCAATAGGTTCACCACCTGTTACGTGGGACGAAGGTACATACGGTGAAATGTGGG
This sequence comes from Thumatha senex, assembly GCA_948477245.1. Classification (NCBI taxonomy): domain Eukaryota; kingdom Metazoa; phylum Arthropoda; class Insecta; order Lepidoptera; family Erebidae; genus Thumatha; species Thumatha senex. The sequence goes on from OX419743.1 coordinate 12,030,279, forward strand.
CGTTTATTATGCTTTTGCCTACCCCTTCGGGGATGGAGGCGTGACAATATGTATGTATGTAAATGTACTATGAAAATATTGTTCATAATGTTTTATAATTAACTGTAAAAGCACATTATAATGCTATCTGCATTTATATTGCCCATATCAGTGGGTGTGGGGTTGATAGTGCCCACAAATTGGTACCATTGTTCTATTTAACTGGTACTGATAACAGCTACTGACAATTAGTACTTTCAACATTATCATTTATTCTCGACGTTTTCATAACATTTAACGCATTATTTATATCATATTTGCTTTTAATTTGTAGTAAATGTAACATAATTATAAGAGGTTCATTTCTGATTGCGATTTACAGATATATTTTAAAACAATAGTTTAGAGGCCCGGCTAGTACAACCATCGGTTACGTGGTATAGAATAAAACTGGAGATAAATGATCGTATAGTGTGCCTCAGCCTACCCCTTCATGAAAAATTTATATGTACGAGTATGCGTGCGTCGGTGGCGCAGTGGTAAGTGTATGCTACTGTCCTACTGAGGTCTCGGTTTCGAATGGGTCGGATAAATATTTGTGTGATCCGCAAACGTTTGATTCGGAGTTTTGGTGTTTTCTACATTTTATAAGTATATTTTCCAGTTATCTAGATTCCATAGCACAAGCTTATATTAGCTTAATTTGGGTTAGACGGCAGTATATGAGAATGATTGAAAAAGTACTTAAAAGAGAAATATCTGAGTGACAGCCAGTTTGTTGCATGCGCCTCTCTGTAGAGAAAGGACGGCCCAAGATTTACTTTCGAGTTTATATCAGGATCCTTGACAACAGTATACAGGCGTGAAACTACGCCGTGTGGTTTTAAATGAATCAATACCTACATTAGGTATGTAGGTATACATATCTCCTGACAGCTCAGGTGGAGTAAAGCAGTCATATGTCGAAGGCGTGCATTACGTGATTTTAAGCAATACGTGACGTGCTAGTGGCTCTGAAGTAACGCAATCGCGTCGTGCGACCTAGGCCGCAATTCTCATGTCGTCGAAACAGTCTCGATTTCGAGATAAGTCTCGAATTTGAACTTTATTCGAGTTTTATTGACATTTAGCTATTCTGCAAATCTCTAACTCGACTTTTCTCGAAGGGAAGCCACTCGAGTTGCTTCGAATGGTTGGTAGCAGTCGAGACGCAGATTTCGAAGTCGAATCCCTATAATCTTTGGACATTTCTTCAGTGACCGACCCTAAATTAACATTATATTAAATTTTTTATAAAAATATCAAAATGAGTGATGAATTAATAGTAAAATACGTGCAAAACCTATTGCAACTCGCTTCAATTTCAAACACGTCGCCGATGTTTCAGAAATGTGGAAAATTCAGTGCTCCGCCAAGAATTCAGTGTGGATTTGGTAGTGATTGTTGTTATTACAAATAACACAGTCTTCAATAATACAGACAAGACAACACACAGTGGCAGTGACAGCGACACATTGAGATATTTTTCATTTTACGGGACGGCATAAGCAAGTTTTAAAATTTACATTAAGTAACGTATATTATGCAATTTACAATATTTTTTCCTTTAATAATTACTATAAAATATGTAATTATTGTTTATAACGTGTAAAATAAGCTTAAAAAGCTTTTAGAACATTTTGTAAGAGTAGTCTTGTTGTAACCGTTTTAAAACCGGATGAAACGTGTCGAACGGAACGCATCGTAACGTGACATGGTTCTTAAATTGCAACATTTTACACAATAATCTCGAATTTTAGTTCGAATAGTGGTGAGAATAAGCCATTTGAAAAAATCATCTCGATTTTTGTATTTTATTATAGAAAAAGGATACGAAGAGTGAACTCGAATTCGAGATTATTTCGAAGAAAACGAGAATTGCCTCCCTGTTGAGGATACGTTTAATCGCCAGTTCGTATGTGTAAAGTCAGTCGCGCGAATATTTTATGATAGTGTATTCGTGATTCACAAAAGTCACCCAAGCTTGGCGTTTATGCGACCATTCGATGGTAGCATCGTCGATGAAAGCGTAGTTGCGTTTAATTAGAACATGATACGCATAACAGAGTCACGATTTAAGTCGATTAAAGTGAAGCAATGCAGCTTTATAGTAATCCTATGTCACTTTTCTTTAGAGGTTCTTGGACCTGAAGGATCTGCCATTGTGTATGTCGTAAAAATGGTTTGAGGAAAAAAAGCGTGTCTCCTGGCTCTCTTAATGAAATATTTAAATCTCATTGGAAGTAACGCAGACTTTTAAGTCAAGTAAAGCTTTAGCTTTAACGGGAATCCGTTCGGAACTACAAATTGCGTTCATATTCATTCATATCGATTCATTCATGTCTCGACAAACTTTGATTGTTGTACAGTCTAAGTAAAATCCGGTAGTATGTTTATCAATGAAATAATATAATGAATGGAATCACGTTGTGGTTTATATTTCCGTCTAGATGCGATATGTTTAGTCGCCTTCTATAGGAGGTTAAGTTATTAAAAGCCTATATTTGGCCCCCTTAATTGCTTCTTCTTCTGTTTCGAATGTATGAATATTTTGTTGACAGATAGTAGGTAGAGCAGCATAAGGGAGGCATAAACCAAATCGTTTTTGAAAAGAAAAGTAAGTTTTACATTTTTTATCTATACCTATTGAATTTGAACTGGCAATAAACTAGTAATTAGTCCAGGCGCCTGGGTGGAGTTGAGTGTGAAAATGTGAGGAGTGTGTTTTTAACTCAGAAAAGCATGCAAATTATGATTTTGAATGTTGCCAGGAGATGTATTGGTACATTTTTTTTTTACACCCCACCCCCTTACAACTCAAGTAAATGGACTGAACACATGCTTTGGTATCATTATAATAATTGTTTTAGTGGTAATATCATTTTTTTTATGATTTATAACTAGTCAAGTGGAAAAAGATTGAAAATTTAAAAATGAAAATAAAAATTGTTGTTAAAAAAATATTTAATACAAAAAAGCAAATTTGAAGATATCATAAAAAAAAAATTTATTAATAATCTTTTTTATTTTGACAATCGTTATTTATGCATTTGCATAACGAAATGCAAGCAATATGTATTTTTTTACAAGAGCAAGCCCTTGTTTTACAATTGGATGTCCATTTACAGGGTTTAATCAACAATTCCGGCAGTGGTTGCTTAGTCATTTGTCGTGGGTACAATTTACCATCTTTCCTTTCATAGCCTAAGAGGGTGTAATCAATAGGCTGTAGTAGAGTTTGGTCAGCATTCACATTTGTCTGTGCTGAAGCTCTTAATAGATGTAAATGTAGAGCATCTGATGTGCAATTAACTTTTAATAGATTTAAGCCGCAACCAATATTTTGGGAAATTAATTTATACCGAAGTTCATCAGCCGTTGAGATTTTTTTTGAAAAAAGATACGTGCAAATGTTTTCCAATTCTTTTAGCTGTTCGACACTTAGGTATGGATTTCCCAAATGCTTTAGAGCTTCTTGTACAAAATCCAACTATGCGTTTAAAGCATTTTTTTCGAGCCCAATCTGCTAGTCGAATTGCAACCACTCAAAGCGTGTAATGCTGGCCAAATACCACAAATATTTTCTACAAGGGATTGAGCAGCCAGATGCCATCCTAAAATGATTTTTTTCTTATAGGAACCGTCGAACCATAGACTTAAACAGCCTAGACAGACAGACTAGATATATCAAAAAACCATTATTGGAAAAAGTGATTTAAATAAAGTCGAATACAAATCGGTTCCCCTATTGATGAGCTACGGTAGTAAGACACTCACATAGCGACTTAATATGGAATCTCTTTTTGCATCGGCGTTTAAAAAAATCATGGAGGTAACGGCTGCCGTCTGACCACGGTGTATGTCTAGAGCGAGAGGAATAATAGGAAAAATATACGTATATTTATGTAGCACACGTATGTAAAACGTATGTCGTTCCCACGTGAAACGCCGATGAACTAAGAAAACAATGGGCCCGTATATTGGCCCACCCCGAAGTGTCAGAGCTGTGCTATACTGCCGTAAGGTCGATGCACTTGCGCTCATAAATTACTTGCAAATGTGATAAATTAAAAGACACACACTCATCAGAGTCATCAGCATCAATACTAATATTTAAATGCCAAAGTTTGTGAGTACCTATGTTTATTTATTACTCCTACACGTTCAAAAAGCTATTTGGATAAAACTAGTGGTTCAGTGAACGTAGACTTTGGAAAAAATCAACATAATTTTTTTTCGTTTTGAGTGCTCTTGCCAATCACTACGGGACCATTTCCCCTCCCTCCCCGATAAAAAAAACCCGTCGCTAAAAGTTGTTCTCTATATCAAGGTTTGTCCATGCCAAGATGCATGCAAATCCGATGAAAAATGCGACCTGTAGACTGAATGGATGGACGGACATCAATAGCATTTTTCCTGTACCAGTGGAGTTAAAACAATGGACAACACTGCTTACGGTGAAATGTGGGAGTATAATGACCCTCTGCCACCATTACTCTGATACCATTTCACCCTAAAACTACTCAGAATACCATATATTAGACTGACAAAATTACCACTGTGTTTCTGTCACTCTAAAATATGGTATTTTATGTTAATGCTAGCGTAACATAGAATAACAGAATCGAGACCATGATTGCATGTAGGAAAGGCCCATGGAGTTCTTCGTAACTCTTAGGCGAGGCCGCGATAGTAGCTAAAGTCTGTCGGGAACCCTGGGACATCCTTCCGAGAAGTTACCCGGGGTGCTCGGCGATAGACAGACAGGTAGGGACCGTGTGGTTTTAGTTGGTTCGAGTCCGGCATGATATACGTACACGAAAAAAAAATAAGGAGTTCTTCGTTCCAATAACTCCGTAAAAATAAAGTATACATAGGTACCCTTAGCAACTACAGTAAACACACGTCAGGAGAATTGTATTACTACTACTAGAACTATAAGCTCTGATGACTTTGAGACAGAATTTAATGATACGAAGGGTTATAAAATCAGTATACCTACCTATTCATCTGAAGCTGCACCGTTGTCTAACAACTAACAAGGATGCGTCGTATTATTCTATTCGGGCTCCTATTAACCATATCTAGGTACGGTATATGCTAGATTCCCGTGCTGATTCATTTTAGACAATTTAGTACTATAGCTAGCACCTATCTTCCTAACCTATTTCTAGCACAGATTACATTAGTACAAAGGAGCTGACTTCTTACTAAAATGTAGTATGAATGTTTGTTTTTTTTTGATAAGTCAAAGTACTTATAGCATCAACGACTCAGCCATAAAGGGCCTAAATAACCTAAATAGCCAACCCCAAAAAAAGTAAAAGCATAGCAGTTTAAACTAGAACTAACCAGAGTACTTACTCGAAATTATAAATCTGCCTCTGTGGCGCGGTGCGAGTGTATTCTACTGCTACGCAAGAGGCCCATCCAGAAAAAAACTTTGTGTTAAGAGCACCATGGTTTATTTTGTGTCCGGGTGTTTTTTGATATTAATATGTATTTGTTTAGAAATATATAGGTATGTTTATCAGTTATCTGTTTACTATAGTACAAGCTCTGCTTAGTTTGGAATCAGATGGCGTTGTGTGAGTTGTCCCAACGATATATAGGTACGATGCTGTAATATATCATATCAACTAATCTAAAATATTTAGATTCACATTCCCAGCAACAAGATTATCATATTGCACTTTATCCAATTTAGATAATTTTAACTAAATGATCAGATCATAAAAATCGGCGCATTTCAAACGTCACGTCATAGGTATTTTATATCGGTAATCTTTTAAGATTTTAATCTCTACAATCGCCAATCATTATAATAGTTTTTTTTAATATTGATAAAGATTTTAAAAATATAGTTTTATTGGAAATATATTCTAGCGGCACGCCATGATGGCCGTTTTGACGTTTATCCTTTCATGAAGATTCGTATTAATTTTAATTACATTTTATTTGTAGAAATATGTGAATAGTCGACCACATTTGAGGATCATCCTACGGTAGAAAACAGAGTAGGTACATATTTAAAACAAGTGAAATATCATCACTTTGTAATATATCGAAACGGCCATCATAGCGTGCCGCTAGTATAATTCTACTAATATTTTGTTACAAGAAGATAAAAGGAGTCTGAGTAAACCGAGAGTGACACATAAAGACCATGTGAGCAGATTGTGTCAAAAGTACTAGCATACTCAGATATGCATGTAATGCAATAAATTAAACTGCAGGAAGCGAAAGAAGTATGCATGGATCGCGTAGGCTGGCGATCTGTCAATTAAGGAAACCATACGAAAATTCTGTCGATCATATCTTTTATAGTATAATCGTGAAAGTTTGTATTGATGTTTGTTACTTTTTCACGCAACGAATTAATTTAATAATAATAACAGCTTATACATCATCGAATTAATATCCATCACGCCTTATCCCCGAAGGGGTGTCAGAGGCATATTATAAGCCCACTTTTCACCGTGTGGATTCCTGTCCCACGGAATAGGTGGTGAGCCCATTGCCGTGTTGAATTAGACAGACGCAGATTATGGCTACCTGCTTGCTGTTGAAAGTTTTCAAGCCGCCCATAAGGCCTTCAACCAGGCTTAACGACTGCCATTTTACTGGCAACCGGGACCAACGGCTTAACGTGCCTTCCGAAGCACGGAAACACTCGCAAATGTAAGTGCCACAAAGTGGTCACCCACCCGAGGACCAACCATAGTGAATTAATAACAGATTAACGTGCCTTCCGAAGCACGGAAACGCTCGCAAATGTAAATGCCACAAAGTGGTCACCCATCCGAGGACCAACCATAGTGAATTAATAACAGATTAACGTGCCCTCCGAAGCACGGAAACGCTCGCAAATGTAAATGCCACAAAGTGGTCACCCATCCGAGGACCAACTATAGTGAATTAATAACAGATTAACGTGCCTTCCGAAGCACGGAAACGCTCGCAAATGTAAATGCCACAAAGTGGTCACCCATCCGAGGACCAGTCATAGTGAATTAATAACAGATTAATATAGCGAATTAATAACAGCTAATATTAACAGCTATTTATTTTATCCCGAGGACAAGTTGCTGTGGAAAACCGATACGGGACAACAGCACCTCGAAGACGGAGTCGCTGGCATTAGTTAGTATGAGGACTTTGCATTAACCTACGCTTTGACAATAACTTGGTGTGCGTATTGATAGTGCAATAGAGACTCTCAAAGGTGTGTGTGTGTGCGTGTGTGTGTCTCTGGTGAAAACTAACTGAGTTATGATTTCTTCTAGATACAAGCATATTGAGTTTTCTTTATTCAATAATCGTAAAATATTGCATTTGAAAATTATTTTATGTCCTGATTCTTATTTTTCTGATAGAAGGAAAGAAAAGTAGAGATATAGTTTTGCCTACGTTTTGACACAGTTTTAAATACAGTTATCTCATTCTATCAGCATGCATTTTCTAAAGTATAAGAGGGATAAAATTGTAAACGTCCTAGATATTAGCAACAAGGCATGAATAAGACCGGATACTGCTGTTCTGAAGTCGGTTCCGTTACCTCGCAGTGATTTAGAGGGAGGAGATTGTCTTCAACACCGCCTCCGAGTCAGGATACCGTTGTTAAGATAAGTGATTTGCACGTCAACCTATAACGTATTGCTTTGTAATGATGTTCTAAGTTTTAAAATCATGCATACACAAGACTCTGAAATGTTATACAATGTGTTAAGAAAACCCCGACCGACACGTAAGGGGCACATAGGCACTTAACAAAAAAAAAAATTAAAAATTATATTATTTATAAGAATGAACTAGATATCGTGTTTGTAAATGCGTGTTTTTAGAATCAGAATTAGTCCAATTTCCTTAATATATAGCAAATTTTCAAAAACTGTCAACACCTTTTTTCGCATGCTGCGTTGAGTGTTTGTGATATCAAAAAATAATCGCGGGCAGGTGTAAGCTGACCTTTTGACCGTGCATTTCCGAATAGCCCGTCCCCTCTGTGTCTTGTAAATTACCACATTATATTAATATTTAAGTTATTTATTGGGGGTCAATTTTTGGGGTAAGATATTTGGGGTAAGTTTTTTGGGGTAATTTTTTGGGGTAATTTCTAAAAAGGATTACACGAATAAAATCACATCTCGATACCTACCAATACCTTCACGGATCGGACAGGGTTTTCTTAACACATTGTATAAGTTTGATTACTTTTCCGTCGGCATATATTCATTTTCACATGCAACTCTATTTACTTGTATTTTTTTTTGTAATTTACATGTATTTTTGGAGTTTAATAGTTCGTTATATTTATGTAATTAAGAAAATATTTTCTTCATTACCACAATACCAACGCAGGCCAACAATATTGTAATCTGTAGAAAATCTCGTTGATATTACATTAAATAGAAAAAGTGTGGTGCCTATTATTGAATAATATGTAAAATTGATTGTTTTCCTAAGCAAAAATCTATAAAAATATTAATCAACTTATTCTAAAGCAATCAATAACTAAACTTACCTAGAGAAGCCTCAGGATCAGACAGGTCCGACAGGGAAGGCACCTTCTGCATCGCGCGGGGTTCTTCAGCCTCCATCGGCTCAGTCTTGATGCCTTCAGCGACGCCGCCGCCTTCATCGCACTGAAAACGTTATAATTCTATTATTAATACCGATTTTATTAAATTTTGTGATGACTTGTGTTGCTCGTTATAAGACGCCTGCGCATCCAACATTCTTAACACATGAAATAAAAAAAATTATGGTTGAATTTTGTAATGTAACAACTCTTAAGATAATTAATAAATTGCATATAGTATACAGGAGAAAAATGTCCCCTTAAACTGGTTCTGTAGATATCTGGAAACTACTATTGATTAAAATGAGTTAAAATATCTACCCACTTGGATAAAATATACTGGTTATTATTTAATCAAAATAGATTATTTGATCGAAGCCTACGCATATTTTTTAACATATAAGTATATAAAGTGGCTATTGTGAGTAATTCTTAAAATAATATACTTAACTGATGCGCTTGCACACTATTTTACACATAAGGAACACAGGAACATAGTAGGTACATTACTCAGTTCAGTAAAGATGGGTCCAAACTGCCTCAATCGATTTACTGACTACGGCTGTACCAATAAGGCTAATTATTATTATTACTCACACTCACACTCATTCGTTCGAAGACGCGACGGGCCAAACCAACGAAGCACGCCTTTTTCCAGCTTTCTGACACTTTCACATTTAAAGCTGTCATATTGAATAGGGAGCCTTATAATTGTACATACATACATTCATATTGTCACGCCTTTATCCCCGAAGGGTTAAGCATACGCATACTATACACCTACATTTCACCATATGCATTTTTGTCCCACGTAACATGTGGTGAGCCCATTGCCTTATATTTAATTATACTCATTATTATTGATCCAAAGTCCAAATTTGAAATCAATGAAAACATTTCACAGGCATAAGAATGCAAGTCATATAAGACTCTATGGAAGTCTATAGTTCCTCCATCCATTTAATATATAACCACACACATGTACAGTTATGTATACAACAAATTTACATCACTTTCGAAGATTGTGCCAGCTCTGATTTAAAAATATAAATACAATACCAAAGAATTCAATTTACACGAGGAATTAGCAAATTGATCGACGTTTGACGTAACCTAGCGTTTTTGTGGCAACACGAATTTGCATTATTTTGAGCAGTTTTATTTTAAACAAGACTACTAGTAAATTAGAACAAACTCTACGTTAAACTTTGATGAAACTCTTGCGTTATGTAAGGAACTATTTGTTTGTATATTAACTCTGAAACTACTGAACAGAATTTGGATATTCTTTAATTATAGTACTTTATTAATAAAATAACAAAAGCTATATTCCATTTTAGTAATAAAAATATTTCCATCCGAAAAGACCACGCCAGCGAAACTGTCAATAAAAAGCTAATGGAGTATCAAAACTGAACTGCACATCCAATCTCCCTAAGTGAGGATACTAAAATGACTGCGGAGCACACAACACAGACCATGTAGTATCTTTTCTTGTGCTCTGATTGACCAGAACCCTTACTCTATGTAGGAAGTTTTTGGGACCATCGACTTCAGGCAGTAGCCAAATCTTGGTGGAAGATTATAATTTGAGATATGGAGCACGATGATAAAGGGACTCTTCTTTTTTTATTAGGTAAAGATACTTAATAAAAAAGAAGAATCTCCTAGCCCCACATCTACAAGCTGATACTATAGCTGACTATAATGAACAAGGTTCTTTCTGGTGCAGATACATAATATGAGAGCTTAGGATTCAGACGACCGAATTGCAACCACAAGAAGAGCCAAATAGATAACCGTCATTAAAGATGATCACACATTAAAGTCTAATTTCTCACGCATTAGAGTCTCGTGTAGATGAATTTTAAGCTATTGTAACCGCAATCCTCATATTGCTATCATCAATTTTCTGAACCGCATCCTATCATGAAGTTAAAAAAAATACAATTTGCGTCAAAACCTCAGCATGTTCATTGTCCTTGCGTCCTTCAAATGAAGTTATTATTTAATATGGATAGGCATAGAGTTGGCGGCGATGGAATCGTTTACGGAGCAAGTCAGTATGCTGTTCACACACAAGGCTCACTTCCGTTCGATCCACGGACATGCGTCGCCTAAAAAAATAATTCTGAAAACAATGGTTCAAAATATCCTCTGATCTATGTTCATTCTTATTCAAAGGAATAACTCTATTCACGATATGACTTCGCTGGATGTCAAGTTTTTGCAATTCATCCGTTGTTATTCAGTATTTAAATGTTTTAAAATTAAATTTAATCTAAAATCTGAAAATATCATGATGGCACAATCTTTTACGAAACATATGTTATGGTCAATATGTATACCTGCTTAAACACTTTGTAGGGTCATAAACCTACTAGCCTTTACAAGTCTTGGTATTGCGGCAGAGATCAAAACCTAACAAATCCTTAAATTAACTTCCACTCAACCCTGCAAATGCGATCATGATTTATAAATTCTGTTTTAGCGTGTTATTTGACAAGTGTATTAGTAAACAGCACGCTGACCCTTCTAAATTGAATATCTCGAAGCCTATGACACTTTTCCTAATCGCAAAGCATATCAATATGGTCCAATAAAAATGTCAAAATTGAATCAGCGTCCCCTCAGACCAATCAAGGAGTATAAACTACATGTTATAACTCTATGGGACCCTGCCACGCGTAATGTCACATTCAATGTTATTGAATTCGATAAGATCTACGATTTCATTTCCGTCTCCGCTTCGGACAAATTGTCACAAAAATTTTGAAAAAAGCCTTTAATTAAGTAGAGATTGTAATAGTAGTGGTTATATTAAAAAAAAAAATTCTTTATTAATTTTATTACCAAAAACAGTTTATGTACAAACAAGGGGACATAGTTACAAAAAGTAATATTTAATAAAGATATTTTCACACATACATATAGCTGTGATTTTTTTAGAAACAAACACCACAACATGGTGTACCATATGTAAATAAATGATATATACAAATGTAAATAAATAATGAAAAGGGTACAATGGCACTACTTATTTCTGAAAGAATACACTTCTAAGTAAAGTAAGTAAGCTGACCTGAGGAGCGCCTGAGATGAAATAATAAAACAGATCTAGATAGAATCGAGTATTTATACATACATATTCGCATTAAAGATGTACATACTGGATATATGTGTACTAGGACTATATAAGAAAGATGATATTAGATGTAAGATATTAAAAGTAGTAGAGGTCTTTAGAAAGAAACGAAAGTTTTAGAAAAATGGCTTGCATTGTAATTGGTTGAAATAATATTTTTATAATTAAATTAACTAATAAAACCAGTAAATATTATTTCGATATAAATACATCAAAATAAACATCCACGCATCACATAACAAATATGACATCTTAACAGAAAGCATATGGTAGAATAATGAATTCCTTATTCAGTGAGCCGTATGCATTGATTAACCCGTAAACATCCACCGGGTATTTTTGTTCAGTTCAAAGTGTGGGGTCGGGTCACCCCTACCCCCGTTAAATTGTCTTGGCACGTGATTACTAATATTGAAGGGCATGATCCCAATTCACTCCAACACCTCTTATTACCCGGGGCTGTCGATTGATGCGTATCCGACTTGCTTTTTTGATCTATGTTAATTATTCAGGGAAATAGACTGTTCAAAGGGAAGATAGAAAGATTGATGAAGTAACATATAGTTATTTCTAATTTAACATCCGGTAAGTTAACTTAAATGATGTACTAATGTTATTAATTATACCTATAGGTTAAATGACTCGTTCGTTCTAAAGTGACGAAATAAGAATCTTGAGACTATTTTTTCACGCAACTTCCAAATTTTATCATTATAGCCTCAGTGTTTTCTGTTGACGATCTCTGAAGCTTCTTCTGCCACGGTCAGTCTAGAAATGAGTGACCGTTCGTTTCATATCCATTTACGAGACTTTCTGTGCTGAGAAAGGCATACATTTTAACAAATATTTCAACAGCAGTTAGTCTTTGCTCTGCTTCAACACGACAATAAGATCGGCATGGCACGTATAGCACCTCTGGTGTTGTAAACGTCCATATGATACAGTAAGTACTTTACTATTGTAAAACAAAACTGGCATTTATGGAAAAAAAATCTTGAGTTATATTTTAATAAGATTAATTTCATTAAGAGTGTACTTACGCATGACTTCCTGACATTTAAAATATATGGCAATAGCCATCTAATAAATATACAGGAAAAGTATACAAGTGAGCAAAATTTAAAAATATATTAAAATAATGCGAAAATAACCTTCTTTCGGAACTTTCGGGTTTTACTGAAGGAAAACCTCGCATTCGTCTTGAGACATATCATACAAAGTAGGTACCGATATGGTACTTGAAACCTGACACTAACATCAATCAGTCTGGATAGTAAACTCCGTTTTCTCACCTGCTAAGCTGTCAAATATATGAAGCTGCAAGAATTTATTTGATTCTTCATGGTGGTCACTCATTTTGAAAACTTATATGTATTATACTATAAATTAATACTCAACAAAGCTAAGGCTTTTGTTTATGAGATTGGTCGTAGATTGAGGGAAAAGGCTCATGACTCCCACGCCCGGTCGTACCTGGTACAAAGGATAGCCATTGCTATCCAACGAGGCAATGCCGCGAGTGTATTGGGCACCTTTGCATCAGGTATGGTCAGGGGTGGGTTATTCGGTAGGGAATAGGTGGGTGTAGCCATTCATCTGATAATTTCGTATACTCAACAGTTTTACTTTTTATGACCACCACATAGGTTATTCAACGAACCGTAAGTGTCCGCTACACCAGTAAGACCATTTACAGGAAAAGGACAAATTTTGAATGACATTGTAAGTTAAATCAATAGAGCGTTAAGAGGGGAACTTAAGACCATAAAGTTTTCTAATATATGGCATGATTGTGCTTGTGCAAGATGGGGGGGGGTCGCTTAGACCACACATAAAGCAAATACGTGCCATGTAGCCCCACACATTACACAACCGATAACGGGTTAGGGTGTCATTGAATTCCTTGTATGTACTTTTTATATTCTGCCCCTATAAGAATGTTGGGTAACCTTAATCTTTTTATACTGTAGCATAAAAAAGATAAATATTTATTTATTTATTGTCTTATTGTATAGAGTAGCCTCGTAGTCCCTCTTGCTATTGTCTGTTGTAGTATTCTGAATACGATCATTGCGTTAAGCGTTTTACGCAACGATTAGTCCTAAGATTGTGACCATTTGTGGCATGTACATTTACTAGCGTTTCCGTGCTTCGAACGGCAAGAAGTATTGGTTATAGCTACATCAAAAACAAAAAACAACGTATGGAATCTGCAATATTTTAGTTTCAAAAATGCTTAAAAAACATAAAAAAGATTAGAGTTTCCAGTAGATTTTTTTTTAAAACTAAGTAAATAATCGATGGTCGAGGTTAATTGTCTATTTGTCGCTCGTTTAGAAACGTTAACGGATGATAAGTGCGGTGTCGGGAACTTGTCGCCTTGCATCAAGCGGTACGTGTACTGATTTATCTGTACCACTAGTTGATCCCCTTTTAATATATTGCTATTGAAATTGACTAAAAAAGTAACAGAATGCTTCGGAGATTAAATGGTATTTGTAGATATTGGGAGCATGATATATGGAATGGAAGTTTTACTCAAAAATATAAATAAAACTATGTGACCGGCTTCGCCCGTAACATACTTTGAACTCCCGTCGCCCCTATTTAATCCCGTCGCTTATAAATTCTACAATAATGCATAAAATTTGCCCAATTTGTCGACTATTATGGCTACTGCTCCGCTCTCTAAAATAGTAGTGTGGATACATAATCTATAGCCTTCCTTGATAAAAGGGCTATCTAACACAAAAATAATTTTTAATAGCGCGTTCAACCAAACAAACAAAAACTCTTCAGCTTATAATATTAGTATTAGGTAAGTTAAAACAGTTTTTTGTAATGTATGTTAATATAAAGAAAATAGGTAAGTAAATTATCCATCACGCCTTATCCCCGAAGGGGTGACAGAGGCATATTATATGCCCACTTTTCACCGTGTAGATTCCTGTCCCACGTAATAGGTGGTGAGCCCATTGCCGTGTTGAAATAGACAGACTCAGGTTGTGGCTACATGCTGTTGAAATTTTTCAAACCGCCCATAAGGCATTCAACCAGGCTTAACGAATGCCATTTTACTGGCAACCGGGACCAACTTCTTAACGTGCCTTCCGAAGCACGGAAACGCTCGCAAATGTAAATGCCACAAAGTGGTCACCCATCCGAGGACCAGCCATAGTGAAAGTTGCGTAACTCAGTGATCGTTTACAGAACACTGAGTCCGCGGGGCCACGAGCGCTTCGAGGTAATTGAAATCCTAAGAATTTCCTCTGAAAAGACTCAGGGTCCTCCTTTGGGAATGTCTTCAGCCGTTCCGCTATAGAAGGAAATTTTCAATTCAATTTAATGAATATTCACCTAAATTTTGCTACCCCTTTTCCAGTGTCAAACCTACGTTCCAGAGTTAAGTTTTTCGTTAAATAATTGGTATATTTCAATTGGATGAAATTGACGATCCAATTTAGGGGCAAACGTTAGGGGAAGACTACGTTCATCAATCGAAAAAGAAAATAAAAGGTTTTAAAATCGTCTAGGCAAAGGCAAACTCACCAAACCCCACGTTGATTGTTATGTAGGTGCCACAGATTATTTACAAAACATGAAGTTTTATCAACGTTCTGTTGCTCTCGGCAATTTGCAGGAACATGCATTATACATAATGGTGTAACATTTTCATCATCATCACTGGGGTCGATTCGTTTTAAAACATAGACATTACTTCGTAGTTCAGGCACCGCTTTCCTACAATATTTTTTTTGATGAAACCAGTAAAAATATTCATCCTTTGTCAAGTTAAGTCAAGATTTCTTGAGTCTACATTTTAGCATTACTAGATCTATTTTCACATTTTTTACGTACGGTGAAATTCGAGCGTATAGTATACCTCTGCCTACCCCCTTCGGGGATAAAGGGGTAACAATATGTGTTTTTTTATATAGTCTTACCGACTAAAACCACACATTGCTCTTCCATCTGCCTTTAGCCAGAAGTTCCAGGAGAACTGAGCTCCTGACACAGACTCTATCCTACACAGCCTCACTTTAGGGGCAGCCTCGCCTCATTGACTGCCTCACATCAGGGTAGTACTGCACCGATAATACTCCCACATAACACTGCACTGATCAATATCCTACTAATATTATAAACGCAAAAGTTTGTAAGTATGGATGGACGTTCGTTACTCTTTCACGCAGAATCTACTGAATGGATTTTGATCAAATTTTACAATAATATAGCTTAAACATCAGAATAACACATAGGCTACTTATTATTCCGGACACAAGTTTCTATGGCAAACGGGAACGATAAAACGTCACCACAGGTGTGGAGCTGTGGGCGTCAACTAGTATGACATACATGGACATATAACGAACAATATTTATATAATTAGAAAATATCTCGCGACTGCTTCCCTTTTTTTTTATACCACTGACGTGGCAGACAAGCTTACGGCCCACCTGATTGAAAGTGGTCACCGTAGCCTATGGACGTTTGCAACACCAGAGGTGCAGCACTCGCGCTGCCGACCGTTTAAAAATCTTCTAAGACCCCCTTTGAAGAACCCCCCATACTGTAGACGTTCGGGAAAACCCAGCTTCTTATTTATCTCTTTCGATTGTTAAGACATGATCTCCAAAAGTTCTCACTATCCCCTACTTCAAAGATTGTACCTACATACTAGGTTTTGGGTCTGGCATGGTTCGAAAGAAACTGCTAATTTTCCGAGTGCTATGTGGATGCCTATGTATATACAAGACCTCGTCAAATAGTAGATTCTGCCACCAACTCCTTGACTTTTATTTAAATGATTGTGTCTAGAGTATCCTACACCTATTTGTTACCTACTTCATTTACTATATGAAATAAGTGAGTTTGTTGTTTGTTTATATGAAATAAGTGAGGTTTTAACAATCTTGCCAGTTTCAAGACTTTCTTGCCATGCTGTATGAAGGTACGAAAGGTTTTCTTTGGCTTGAAGTTCTTTATTTGCTTCAATAAATCATGATCAATTACACAACTACCAAAAATAGTAAATGCTAGTAATATTAATAAAAATGCAACAAATTCGTCATATCCTGCGAGGCGGATGTAACTAGCTTCCTTTAATTAGTTGCCGGATATCGCCTACGGGGTCCCTAATGAGATACGCAAGGGTGAACCCGATCGTTTCTTATTACTAATAAATAAACTGCTTTTGCGTCACAAGTATAACTTTTCCGAAGAAAGTATTATTTTATTTTTACCTAATGTATGAAAGAGCAATCAGTGTTAAATGATGGGACGCAAAACTTGTTCCTTTTTCAATATATAAAATCTTATCCTTATTTAAATATCTTATCCTGGTTATGCACGTAATGCGGTTGCTTACAACAAAATTCACAGAACTATCCTTATATTTTTTGTCTTCAAAAATATACATGTTCTTATCTCGATAATATTAATTCATCTTGATTTATGAGAAGTACATTCTTTCCATTCAGCATTTTCATGTATGGATTTCATATAAGTTCTAATATCTTCTTAGTTTTAGTCAAGTATAGTCTAAGCAAAGACAGTTTTGCTTGTCACAGTAAAAGGAAGCGTTACTGAAGATTTGAGTGGAATTTACTGCGCATTTTACTTATCACTATCTTTTACTGCTGCACGTTGAGACAGCTTTTGCACATTATTATAATTATTATTTTTGCACATTAATTAGATTAATGCACTGTTTCAGAAAATAATATACAGCATGTGTCCCCCATTTGTCGCTTTTAATCAAAAATCGTTCTAAATATAAAAATATTTAATTTTGAAACATTCCTTGTACCATTGGGTTACTAAGCATTTAATGTTTCCAACTATAGATCATTTTGAACAATTAGTTAACACTGAAAGAAATACTTGACACGAGTCAAATCGAAGGAATACCTACATAATTTGTACCTCAAACTTACTATTGCCTTAAACCTATTTTTATGTGTTGGAGAGGAAGCTTGGGCGATGATAAGGACATTAGCTATTATATAATTTTTGCAATAATCCCTAATCCCTTTTCTACAATTAAGGTTGTAATTGAATCAGCTATATATATCTGCCATCTATTTATTTGAATGTAGGGAGAGTAGTAGGTAACTAAATGGCTAAGCAGAACAAATTAACGATTTATAGTAAAAAGGATGGGTGTCGACAAGTGAACGTAAATCACGTCAAAAAATATTGTTTATGGTCGCACCACGCCGTGGATGAAGGTGTTAACGTCATAACAGTTGACGTTTGACTGTGCGGCCCCTTCATTATTACTCCTGCGATTAATAACGAGCCTGCTTTATGATTTAATAACACATTCAGTTTTAATAAATGCAGTCTCTAAATTATAAAAAATTAACACGTAAAAGGAGGTAAGCATTTTATTTATTACATCTTGCCATGATTTGTTACTTTCGAACTATGAAATAAAATCACCTATGTTCGTAACATTTTTACAGTGGTTAGAGTATTTGCATATATATTATTACTATGTAATGTAATTTTTATCAAGCCTAGATTCCAATCTTCTAAGCGTTTTAACTATATGAGCTTTAACTATGCTAATATAGTTAAAACGTTTGCTAATCAGTCATTTAATGCTGGATTGAGGAAGAGTTAGGAATATTATCTGTTTCTTAGAATAATGTAAAATAAATGATTATCAATCACGCCTTATCCCCGAAGGGGTGGCAGAGGCATATTATGCGCCCACTTTTACCATGCGTATTCATGTGCCACGTAATAGGTGGTTTTGAAATAAATTGGTGAGCCTATTGTAGAATAAATGAATACAGAATTGTAAAGTACTTCATAAGGCGCCGTATTTATAGCTTAATAATCTAATTCTATTTACGTTCCGTCACCCGGGTTCTCGAACCCTATTCAGTAATCATTAAAAAGTAATACTAATCTTTGTAACCCATTCGTAAAAAGCTCAAACGGTTTTTGTCGCAGTCAGCTAATGTAGAAACTCATTAGTGCAACTTAGCGTCAGTGTCACGGACAAGTTAAAAATAAAAAAAGAATAAAAAGAGCGGTATTTTTGAAATAAGAACAGTACTTGAGTTTGTTTTTGATACTCCCATAAACTAGGCGTCGAGTGATTTTAACTGTACAAGTAAGTTTATGAAATAAAGTTCTCTATTGTTATTATTTCTTGAATTGACAGATGAATGAAGAATGTTTCAGCCTCAAGGTTTTTATATTCTCTTGTTGTATCAATAATTTTGCTTTTAATATTGTTTACACAGTTAAGTGTTTGCCATAAATTTAATTCCGTGTAACAAAACGTGATTATGTCAGTTTTAAGTTAAAAGTAATCTGTGAGATGCTAAAGGAGTTATGTAAAGCAAAATATAAGTAACTGACAATATACCAAGAAGCGCTCGTGGCCCCGCTGACTCAGTGTTCTGTAAACGATCACTGCGTTAAGCAACATTCGCTATAGGTGATCCTTGGATGAGTGACCACTTTGTGGAATTTACATTTCCAAGCACTTTAAGCCGTTGGTCCCAGTTGCCAGTAAAATGGCAGTCGTTAAGCCTGGCTGAAGGCCTTAAGGATTCAAAAATTTCAACTGCGGTCGCCACAGCCTGCGCCTGTCCATTTCAACACGGCAATGGGCTCACCACCTGTTACGTGGGACAAAAATGCATACGGTGAAATTTGGACGTATAGTATGCCTCTGCCTACCCCTTCGGGGATATAGGCGTGACAATATGTATGTAAAAATAAACCACAGTCTCAGATCCGAAAGTCCCGATGTAGCCTCGAATTATAAGTGAAGCACGAAAATGACTGCCAATTTATGTGTATGTGTGATTTAAAAAAGTTGATTACAATGATTATTTATACTGTTGATTGATGGCGCTTGGTGGAACTTGCTACACATATTAAATAACACCACTTGTACTGTTCCACAACATTTACTTTGTAAACCTGCCGGTTTCGCCTCACGGCATTCTCAAAGGTACACAATATGACGACTGGACCTAGAAAGTATACTAAATTTAATAACCAGTTACCAGTTTAGAAATTTACCCCAAAATTAGGGAGAATACAATTTTATATTTGAAAAAAAAAAAAATACTACGAATCATAATTCTACTTGAAATATTAGAATTGCAAATGTCAAAGTGTCATATTATTCAATGTCAAGAATTAAAATGTCAAAATTATTAAATGTCAAGATATTAAATTGTCACAGTTATTAAATAACTAAATTACTATGATTTGCCATATTGAACTATGTCATTAACTACACAAATTACAAACATTATTTGGTTAACTAAAAATTAAAATTTACATATTCTGTGTTAATAGTAGGTATAAATACAATGTGTAGAGGCAATAATGTGACACGGTTCTTATTTTGCGAGTGCAGTAGACACAGTTACAAATTTACGTCATTAATCGTCAATAATCTGACCTGGTCCATCCTTCTTTAAATTTTCTAGAAGCAGTGGGCTGAAACCGCTAGTTTAAGTCCAAAGCTTCGCAAAACCGGATTATTTTTCATACTGTGACTGATTTCACTGAATCTCATCATAGAACGACCAAAGATGTTGAATATATTTTAAGCAGGTATGAATTCGCTCTATAAAACTTATTAGTTAATTGACATGGTACTTAACGCTAATATCCTACTAATATTATAAACGCGAAAGTTTTTAACATTCTTAAAAACTTTTGTTGATGTTTGTTACTTTTTCACACAAAATGTACTAAATGGATTTTGATGAAACTTTTCAGAATAACACATGGGCTACTTTTTATCCCGGGAACAAGTTCGGACGTCAACTAGTACAATTATATTATATAGGTTATTTTTAGTCCGAGACTACCAGGACTTTAATTGATCGTGCTAATTAGTGTCTAGCACATAAGTCCTTTTAGCCTTTTTTTACCACCTCACTAAAAAGGCAACGGGTTCAAAATTTCTTCCAAATTTAACATCTAAAATAGACACACTTTTTATATTACGAGTATTTTATTAAATTAATTCGGCCCTTTAGACCCACCCCAGTTCCGTGCTTCGGAAGGCACGTTAAGCCGTTAGTCCCGGTTGCCAATGAAATGGCAGTCGTTAAGTCTAGTTGAAGGCATTATGGGCGGCTTAAAAAATTTCAATAGCAGGCCGCCACAGCCTGCGCCTGTCCATTTCAACACGGCAATAGGTTCACCACCTGTTACGTGGGACAAAAATGCATACGGTGAAATGTGGGCGTTTAATATGCCTCTGTCTACCCCTTCGGGGATAAAGGCGTGACAATATGTATGTATGTATGTATGTATGTAGGTTATCTTTGGCAGGTATATTAAGAGAATAAAATGGCAAAAAACTTGATGCAAGGTGAGATACGATAATGTAATAGTTATTGAACTGTAGGTGTCAACCACGTAGGCATAACTTACATACTGTAAGGATCTCACAGTGTTGAGGGGTCTGACGGCAGTCGATACCAAATAATGTGTGTGTACCAGAGTACACAGGTAAGAAATGAAACTTCTTTACGACATTATTTTTACAGCTATAAAATTTCTCTCTTACGTCGATAAAGAAGTTTCACTTATGATAAAGAAGTTAGACAACATGACGCGTAACCGAAAAAAGAGACGAACTTTTTTACAGCTACAATTTTGTTCTCCACGTCGATAAAGAAGTTTCACTTCAACAATGCTCAAAATCAAAATCTAAACGATGCTTCCTCAAAGTAGCCAAATAAAAGTGAACCTCAGGTTACCAATCCAGTTAAAGTTTGGAAGAGACTGGGAACACGCTATTATGAAGAAAATGTGATACTAGGGATTTATGATGTCAAAAAAAGTGTTCATTAGATTGTTAAATAGAAACAGAAATTAAGATTTTAAATTTATTTTTGCCTTGGCAGCAAAGACACGTCTATTCTCTAAAAGCAGCTGATCAAGGGGCCGAGTCTACTATTGGCAAGCCGGAGAATAGAACTAGAATCGCTGTTTTTAGCTGTCAAAATGTTAGTAGACTATCAAAAATGCAACTGACTAGCGGCCACTGGCGCGGTACCTACGTATTAGTAGAACTCTATCGGCCGACCGATAGAAGTCTATTGGAGTACGATTGAAATAGTAGACTACGAAAAACTGTTAAAATTATACTGGTGACTTTGTATTGACCGACGATTTCGATTCTATTCTGACGAGATTGCAATAGTACACTTGGCTCCCAGCTATGGCAATTGACGCGCTCGCACTGCGTAAAAAATCCGAGTCGGTGCACGGTAGCGAACATTATATGAACTATACCATAGGTATCAAGGGATATTAAAAAGGACGACAGTTAGTGCAAGTTGATCACTTTACGCTCCGCTGGTCCGCACCGACATGGCGACACATCCGGGGGTGAGGTTGGAACTAAAGCTTTATCTTCGATCACAAGTATTTTTTTAAAAATACTTATATAACATAAACACTCTAAACTGCACCGAAACAAATATTATTTGGAAATCTCAATAATAATTTAAATAATAATCTCAATAAATAATATTTGTTCAGATCTGAAATTCGATTGGTTGGTGGGGGAAGTTCTGCTCATCATCCTTACAGAAGTAAGTCAAAAACTGGGACCGAGGAACCTAAAGGTGAGGCCGCGTAGGTAGCAAAATTGTGTTTTGGAAACCCTGAGATTATCTTTCCGAGGATTTACCAGGGGCTTGGTAGGTTCCAGTTTGGGATTGAAATCTGTAAGGATCTCTACGAGTTACTCATTCAAGTAAAATTTAATCATGTGTGTTTCGTTAGAAGGAATGGTAAACCCTAAATTATTTTAATATTGTTGAAAAATGAGGAATGGTCTTTTATTCCAAACACCACTATTTTTAATTGTTTTTTTTTTAATTTTGATGTCATTATTACTTGACATAAGTATAGCAGGTTTACCTCTTCTGTAATTCTTCTGGCCGTCTCGAATGACGCCAGAGAATCGCGGCGATATCATCGTATAATAATACACTTTCTTATCGCAGATCCATCGCGATTTGATCCCTAAGGCTGTATTTCACAGGATCAGAAGTAAGGGTCACTCATTGGTCCCGAAATGAAGTGATTCGATTATCCAACCTTAGCCAAACTATCACTAATAAATAAATAAAATAAATAAATATCCATCACGCTTTATCCCCGAAGGGGTGGCAGAGGCATATTATATGCCCACTTTTCACCGTGTGGATTCCTGTCCCACGTAATAGGTGGTGAGCCCATTGCCGTGTTGAAATAGACAGACGCAGGTTGTGGCTACCTGCTGTTGAAATTTTTCATGCCGCCCATAAGGCATTCAACCAGGCTTAACGACTACCATTTTACTGGCAACCGGGACCAACGGCTTAACGTGCCTTCCGAAGCACGGAAACGATCGCAAATGTAAATGCCACAAAGTGGTCACCCATCTGAGGACCAGCCATAGTGAAAGTTGCGTAACTCAGTGATCGTTTACAGAACACTGAGACCGCGGGGCCACGAGCGCTTCTAGTCTATCTAGCACTATCACTAATAATACTAATTAGTCGAGTTACAGTACAACAGAAACTAAAAATAAGAATTTATCTACCTACATGGGGAGTTATGAAACCTGTTTAAATGGTTAACTGAAATAATTTAGCTACCGAACGAGTATACCTGCTTTGCATTTCTGTTTTGAAAGACACCAATTACAGACATTTTCAAGACTTGACATTTAACGCCTATCTCATTACAAAAACTACTGTATTTATACAAATTATTGTGTACGCCGATGGCTACAAGTTACACTTCAATAATAAGTGCTTATCTCGGAAACACTCATCTCATATTTTAATGGAACATGCGAAAGTATAGACAAGATCATGATTAACTAGAAAAGAAAGGACACAGGTTAGCAACTTTGTAAAAACAATAGATTAAAATGATGAACATAGTTGAGAAAGCTTTCTCCTGAATGTCGGATAGAAGGCTCACTCTTTTCTTTTTTAAAGAGCTAAGATGTACCTAAATAAAAGACAAAAAATAAATGTGTGTGTACCAGAGTACACAGTAAGGAGTAAAACTTCTTTACGACATTTTTTTACAGCTATAAAATTTCTCTCATACGTTGATAAAGAAGTTTCACTTCAAAACAACATAGCGCGTAACCAAAAAAACGTGACGATTGTTTTTTACAGCTATAAAATTGCTCTCAACGTCGATAAATTTCACTTCAAAAATAAGAATGTGATGAAGTTTTTAGAGGGCAATTTGCATTATTTCTGAAATCACATAATTCACGTGTGCTTATATAGGTATTTTAATCAAGGTTTCACGTGTATCATAGATGGATTCACAGGCACACAATGAACATGTATCGGAAATGTTATAAGTAACGCTGTGCATTGAGTTTTATCGTGTTACGTTCAATATTCCTGAAGAAAATCTAGTGCAACCCGCATTTCACCGGATTGCTTAAGAGCTACTTAGTTGAGAGTAGAGATTAAAGTCACAAAACATAAAGCAACGAGAAATCCCTTTTTGTGTAAGTAACGCCTAATTATTTACGCAAAGATTGTTCAATTCGCGGTGTTGATGAACTGAGAATTATACAGATCTTTACATTTACATGTAGTAATGTCATGTTTACTATGCAGTAGGCCTGCGATTAACTCCTTGCCATGGTAACAAATAGCTACACAAGCATTCTTTAGTCCATCTGCCTCAGTGGCATAAGTGGTAAAGTATGCCACTGCCGCGCTGAGGTCCAGGGATAGAATTCCCGGGTCAGAACAAATATTAGATCCGCAATATGTTTGTTTCGGAAGTAATCCGCGAATATTTGTTTCAGAGTTTGCGTAATTTTTATAAATATGTAAGTGTGTATTTAGAAATATACAAATAACTTTAACAGTAGTCTAGACCCCATTACACAAACTTATTAGTTCCGCACGCGTGGTAAAGATTTTCCGTTTTCCACAGGAACTTGTTCCCGGGCAGCTATGTTATTGTAAAGTTTCATCAAAATTCATTCAGTAGATTTTGCGTGAAAGAGTAACAAACATTTATACTTACAAACTTTCGCGTTTATATTATTAGTAGGATTAGCATAGTTTGGGCTAGATGGCGAAATGTAAAAAGTGTTTTATAATATTTTTTCGTTATAACATTACTCATTCATTGTAAGTATTTTTAAAAGAAAATGTTGTGTTGATCTGACTTTTCATATTCAGACATTTGACATTTCAGATTCTTCTGGTGGCGGCAGTTTTTACTTGTTTTGGATAACTCTACAATTTTATATTTACAATACCCAATTCAGCCCATTCCCATATATTATTCCCATATATTCCATCTCCAATAAACTTACTTCTTCCTACCACCTTTATGCAGACGATCTCCAGATTTACACACTATAGACCCTCAGTCAACTATCGGAGGCGGTGGATAACATGAATGAAGATTTGGCTCGTATAGCTACTTGGAGCAAATCTTATGGACTTCAAGTAAACCCATCCAAATCGCAAGTATTAATAATTGGAAGTCCTAAGACTACTTCAAAAATAGACTGGTTACAGGTTCCACATATTATTTTTGATGGGGCTAAAATTCCTATTAGTGACAATGTGAAATATCTGGGAATAATAATGGACTCTAATTTATCCTGGAGCGCACAACTACAGGAGGTAAGTAGGAAGGTTTTCGCTTCTGCAAGTTCGATAAGGAGGTTACAAAGATTTACTACATCTACAAAAATTGCGCTGGCAAACTCTTTACTGCTCCCTATCATTGATTATGCCGATGCCAGCTATTTAGATCTCGCCGAAAACCAGTTAGATAAACTTGAGCGTCTTCAAAATGTTTGCATCCGATTCATATTTGGCTTGCGCAAGTATGACCATGTTTCACAGTTTTGTACACAGCTCAGGTGGTTACCTATACGACTCCGCCGGAATACTCATATTTTATCCTTATTGTACAACATCTTATTTAACCCATCTGCACCTTCCTATTTAAAGGAGGGTTTTGAGTTCCTTTACGATTCGCATAATAGATGCTTGAGGTCATCGAAAAACTTAGAACTTAAAATGCCACAACATTCTACAAAATTCTTTGACCGTTCCTTTACTGTAACAGCCATTCGGTTGTGGAATAAGCTACCAGTAGAAATAAGACGAGCCAAAAATTTGCCTAATTTAAGCTTATGGTTAAAAATCTTTATTTATCATGAAGTGAAAACGATTCCTTTGATATTTTTTATATATGTTCATTTATGTATGTATGTATGATGTATGTATGTGTGATGTATGTATGTATGCATGTATATATGTATCTGTGTATATATTCTGATATTTTATTATATTATACCTAATTATTAATGTAGTTTTATAAAATGTTTTCTTTTTAATTAGATGTAATTGAACGCCAACAACTACCAGTCGTTCCTACTGACATATTTTTTTCCATCCAAAGGTTGGCCGCCCATTGTACTGCTTTGATTGTAACAATATTTTTACTGTTATTTTGTATATTTTCTTGGTGTACAATAAAGTATTCAATAAATAAATTAATAAATAAATTAAACACGTATAACCCATAATACACGGACATTTTTTGCTTAAATATAATTGTAAAGTCGACAATTCTCCACGTGAGCAAATTGCTCAAAAATGTAAACGTAAAAACGTAGACGTGCATGTATGTAGTGTAGCCTAGCGATCTGTTCTCTCTGACTACCCCGTAAGGGATACAGTGTGTAGATAGTTAGTTATTTAAATTTTTTCACCAGGACTACACACACTTGATATTTTCAGTGTCAAATCTTATAAGAAGTCGTATAATATAAGTAAAAGTTCTAATAGATTTTTTTATATTGTTCGTTGCCTGGTTTTCCTAATTTGTATTTGTAAACTCAATAAAAGAAAAGTTTAAAATGAATCAGTCTAAATAGCACGGCAACAACGCATTGTACGATATGCCAATGCACTACTTCAAGTTCTGGACCAGCCGTAACAGGTTTGTCAAGACTCCGCTCCTAGACAAGCCTAGATCATTAAAATGAAATTACTGGAAAAAGTAGGTAGTGGTTAAAAAGGTTGTACTGACCAGATCGAGTCTCAGGCTGAATGAGACGTGTTTGGTAGGTGGCGGTACAGACATGGGAGGTCCTTCGTAGAATGCAGCCTCCTCGAGTCCATAATCGGACTCGCTCTCAGTCCATTCCAGCTTCATAGTGCTGGGACTGTAAAAAAAGAAAATAATCCATTAATATAACTTTGTAAGAATATTATCTATCTAAAAAATATATATATATGTATATATAAATACATATCTTATCTATCACCGCACGGCTGAAATTGCTAAAAGGTTTTGACTCTTTGGCTCTAGAAAAATCAGTATAATGATAAATAGGCATCCGCTCATCCACTATTTAAGAAAGTTTTTGAACAAATACTTCTTAAGTCGCTGTACCAAGACTTGGCACAATTTTTCATTAGTCTATAAATCTTACTAAGCGACGCCTGCGGTTCCGCTCGTAAGGTTAAGTTTTCCTGTACCCGTTTCCCTTGGGAACCTGATCCCAGTATAAAACGTAGGCTATGTAGGCGTAGTTTGACGCTCCACTTGAAAAAGGACCGTCTTTAGGTCCGAAATTAGTCGGGCTATCCCGAAATTTACACGTGAGTAAAACCGGTTAGGTAGTAATAGGTAATAAACAACTCTCACGAAAGTTATGATTCTAAAATAAGCTATATATGTTAAACCAGTCTTTTACTTTCTTAAACTTTCGTCTCTGATAAAGCCGGGTGCAAAAAGCAAAATTTCTTTCTTTCTCATAAATACTGTTTTATATAAAAGATAGTAATAGAAAGAAAACAGCCATGGAACAACCATACGATCTTTTTTTTTAAATATCTGAGAAGCTGAGGCTGCACGTATCTCGACCAGTTACTAATAAGGCTTCGGCAACCGCAAGCAAGGGTCTATTGCTAATGTTCAATAGTGGTGTTATCGCTATCCTTGTCATATACCATAAACTAAAGAGAAAGAGTCAAATTGACGTTGATGAACATCGATACGAACCTGTTCTATATCTATAGACCTATTCGTCTACTCGTCTCGTTGCACCATATTTTTTGTGTAAAACCAAGGCGTAGGCTGGTTGTTTTTTTTACGAGCAGAGTTAGCTGTGATGTTCGGGTTGTTGATTCGTTTGTAATAATTTTATTATCTTTTTTTTACCTTACCTTAGTAAGTTTTAACTTTTCCTGCTAAGAGCATTGAAGCCATAATAAGAATTGAATTGAAGTTTTAACTTTATTTGACAGGGCTTTTATGCAGCACTGGACACGTGTACACCTCGCCAAAAACCTATTTTATTTATTTTATTAAAATTGTAAGTCTTTTATTTACTAACATAGTTATTAAGTCCTTTGTAACTAACACATATGGGTAAATGCCTGAAATAAATAATTATTACTTGTTTCAATCTACTTATGCCTGTCGGCCTATGTTATTTAATGGTATCATATTTCCCAAAACGTAGGTATAATGGACTGGTATTAATTCAGTGTTTTGAATTTAAACTTCTCAACGCACGCTTGACTTACGGAGTAAGCAGGTGAATGCGTTACGAAAAGAGTGATCAGACGAGGCGAAAGGAAGTTAAGAAGGAGATATAAGTTAGTGAAGATCTCTCTCTTTCTCTTATAGCCAGTATCTAAAGCTTAAGAAGCTTTATTTCAGTCGTTTGGTGTAAAGCCAGCTGGATTTTTTTTGAAAATTGACGTGGTTGACTTAATTTCTTAGCTATCATTTATGATTATCAAGTCTTCTTGAGCCGTTTGAAAACCACCTCTTTGTATGTAAAAGTCTGAATCCTACTATATTACAAACGCGAAAGTTTGTAAAAATTTATGGATGTAGGTTTGTTACTGTTTCATGCAAAAACTACAAAATAAATTTTATTGAGACTTTACAATAATATAGCTGACATATCAAAATAGCACATAGGCTACATTTTATCCCGCGAACAAGATCCTGTGGGAAATGGAAACCGGAAAATTTTACCACACCGGCGGAGCCGTGGGCTTCAACTAGTAATTTCCATAAAAATATAAGTATATTTCATTCTTAGCTGTTGTCCACCGGAAACTATGAAGAAAGTTATTTTCTACACAGAAAAAATAACATATCTATAGTGGTAGCCATGAAATGTTCATCTTCATCGAATCGGCAGCACATGATCCACTGTAAATGTGTCGTCAGATTTCGGCGCGTCTGAAGCCGGCCGACGCTTGTCGTTACGGCTAATATCCGGCGGATACGATCCACAATCCGACACCGCCCAACATTATTGTCTTGTAATTGAAACTGCGTATCGATTTGTTCAGTTAAATGTTGGGGTGGTTCGAAGGAAGCGTGCTATTGATGTTTAACACTCGAATTCAAAGTATCTACTATTATAATTATACAGAAATTAAAAAATATATACTTACTAGAACAATGAATCCAAAACTATAAACCTTAAAAAATATAATATGATATATAAAATATATTATTAAAAGGAGTCCCTTTAGGCAAGGTTCCAAAGATACAGACAGCGTTCCCCTTTTGAATAGTTAGACTAATTTTTTGGCCGAGGTAGCTGCTAGCTCTTCGGTCTCTTGTGATGTCGACTAACCTTTTTGCTATTCAAAGTAAGTTATGATTATATTTAATGCGCTCTATGCTCTCAAAGAGGTGTCACGTACTGGACTTTAATAATTACATAATTGGATTCATAATTCATATCTCGTCTTCTCTTCGTCTTAGTGTATTCCCAGTTGCGTCCAAGCCTTAACTAGATTTGAAGTCTGTGATCCCCTTTTATTTGGCTGTTATTAGTAGATAAAGGGGGCTATCCAACACCACAAGAATTTTTAAATTTGAGTCTTTAGTTCCAGAGATTAGCGCGTTCAAGCAAACAAACTCTTTCAGCTTTATATATTAATATAGATAATATTAGTATGATATATCGCTTTGAGAGAATGTATTAGCACTGCTAGCTTCTCACGTTTCGGTCTGAGAGACTAGTTCAAACCAGATCCCTGAAATTATGACTCATGTTTTGAGTATTACGCATGTGCATATTTGACTCCTATCAGTGGTTAATACAAAACTGATAAATGTCGCAAATATCTGTGAACGCCCAAAATTACAACACACGAGTAAGGTATATCTTATCGGGGTATGATAAAACAATCTAAACATGTTAATTCCAAAATTGTTTGCAAGTAAATAGCGATATTTTATTGCTTTCACTTTCTGTCTCAATCTCACCAAAGCAACAACAACCAAGTTCCCGATGACTTAAAACAATGGGTAGATCCTCCATTAAGAATACATCTAAGGCCAAACTAACGCCCTCCTCGTTTAAGTATGAATTCAGTTGAAAAGAGTCAGAAGAGGATTTAATAAAATTTCATTAAAAAAAGATTTTAATCTAAATTTTAAACGCATAGAGAAAATGTAAGCTCTATTTTCATAAGTATATATAGACTATGTCGAATATTACACAATCAAAAATTAAAGCCTAGTAGAAATTGAATTGAAATATCAAAATGAGTAAAAATATTACTAAAAGTGCCATTGATTGGGTTAATTTTAGAAAGTTAGTGCCGCCTGATCAAATGGGCTCCTTTTTTGCATTGAAGGCAAAAAACGACGGGTACTTACGGAGGTACTTTATTATTCATTGTTCTACCCAATCGCCCCTCATGTCACACACCTTACGACTCCCTACACTCTTCTTAATCTCCACCACCGCACTCGAACTACACCTCACTCTTACCATATGTACCTTCGACACCACCACCGTATACTTAAATCGAGAAAAGTCCGAAGCATTCATTGGTTCGACTTATTTAGAATATCTATACCACACCCCTCTAACACACAATTAAAAAAAACCTAAGACAATCGTATTTTGTCCTACGATACAGGTGATAAGCCTAATTGCCGTCATAAGACAGGCATCAGCAACTGTCAGTAAGGTTTTGCTGCCTGGTTTGATCTAGCAACGGTAAAACTGTGCCGAAGATGATTATGATACCCAGAATATGTCTCGGAACAGATAAACTGCAGGATTACAGGTCTTTCGTGTAAACATTTTAAACCCCTAGAGCGGGGGGGTGTCACTCCGCAGTTTAGGTATATTCGGGCAGCGCACCGCTCGGAGCGGCTAATGACAGTGGGCTGCCGCTGCCGCTCGGCTAGCACAACAGTCGCCCTCTAAATAACTCTTATTCTGTGCCTAGCTAGAGGGTTAAGTCTTTGGTGCAAGGACCAAAGCCTTAACCGTCCTGATGAGGTTATTTTACGCCGAGAAGATTTCAGATGGCGCCAGTGATGCACCTCATTATTGTCAGTTATTCAGTGCTACCTTTAATTTCAGAAAATCATGTTCTTTAAAGGCATTTAGTACAGTCTATATTTTGGTGATTCTTTATAAACAGCATGCTCTAGCCCCAGATCTGCTGGTAGATATTTTTTATAGAAATAAGCAGTACCAATTGTGCTTTTACTATATTATTTTGCATTTCTTGTTTAAAAAACATTAAAAGTAGATACAGTGGGACCTACTGTATCTATTTTTATTGTATTACAATAGTACTGCTTATTTTGATAAGAAATATCTACCAACAAACCCGAGTCTAGAACATGCGCTCTATTTAGTATCACTTGGTATGGTCTATCAGCAGGTATACAACTTCCTTACTAGTTGTTTAAACTTTTATGGTCATACATTGGTATCAGATTTATAGGGTATTTCCCATGTGTTAGTATATTTCGGCTGTGTTGCAAGTTCATCACGGAGGAACAGTTTTCCGTGGTCATGGGCTGCAAATCCCGATAAATCTTATACATTTCTAGTTTACTGTGTCAGGCAGAGCCATTGGTCAACGTTAATTAATTCCTGTGTTCTAGAGTGCTATCAAATCCTACAACTGCGCCAAAAATCAACTGGGAAGAGTATCAAAGTGTTGATAAGGCAATTGTGGAAAAATTCAAATCGCAATACGAAAGCTTTACTGTACCATACCCAGCTGATAATGTTTCACAAGAAGTGGATAAGCAGTGGCAAGCTTTGCAACCGGACATTAAGAAATATCTTGAGGAGTTACAGAGCACTATTAAAGAGTTAGTATTTAATTTTCGGCAACATCAGTCCACACCGACGCGACAATCGTGAAGAATGTATTTTTCAACACACTTCCAAAAAAAAGACTTTTTGTTTACTGTATATGTCTTTTAAGAATCATTTCAGTCCGCTCAGTATCATACGAGTTTCGCTAGGCCGTCTGCAAATATCAATATATCTACCACTAGCTGATGCCCGCAGCTTACATAGCCTATAACCTTCCACAATAAATAGACTATTCATCACAAAAATAATTTTGTTAATCCAGTACTTCTTGACCAGTAGTTCTTGAGATTAGCGCGTTCAAGCAAACAATCTTTTCAGCTTTATATATTAGTATGTATAGAATACAGATTTATAAATTTTGTTAAATACGAGTACAAATAACTATTTTATATACTTATTTTCAGAGCCAAAGCCGAACTGAAGCGCATAAATTCACTACCAAAATTCAATGAAATGACTATGGAAATATTTCGCGACATGTACCCGAAAGAAG
Source organism: Thumatha senex (assembly GCA_948477245.1). Taxonomy (NCBI): domain Eukaryota; kingdom Metazoa; phylum Arthropoda; class Insecta; order Lepidoptera; family Erebidae; genus Thumatha; species Thumatha senex. The sequence continues at coordinate 12,062,686 of OX419743.1, forward strand.
CTTTGGACCCAGTTAATAGGCCAACGTTTTGGCCTCATACTCCTGACGAGCAATTGGGATATGTAGATCCTACAACGAAAGCACAACATTAACTTGCTTGCCACGCACTTGTTACCGCAGTACCATAATGTAATAGCGGGCACAAATTGTGACAATAGCGAACTTCAGACGAATCAAGATTTTTGGCGTGATGTTAAGTTTATTATCGACTGATTTGTGTATGTAAATTATAAAACTGTGTATACCTAATTTTTATTGTTTTTTTTGACGTCCCTAATTTGGCAGTGAAACATTCCATCTCTCAGTACATTGAATAGTTTTTCGGCCTACTATAGGTTGGGTTTGGTTTAGGTTTTTGTCTATGGGGTTTGCGTTAGAGTCTCACTCCTCAGCACGTGCAGCTGCAGGTTCCGAGCTCCGAAGATCTATTGGTGCGCCTTTACTTTCAACGTTGGAAAGTTATCAGATGGATTTAATATTGATGTGTACCTAACATCTTTCCTCTCGGTTGCTCGGTATTTTTTGTGGGAGTGATTTTGGAAAAAGGATAGAAATGTGTTACAGAAATCGGGAAGCTATTTAATTAAACCAATGGGTTGCGCGGTGGCGTAGAGATGGCTGTGAGATGGAGCCAACCCATTTTAAATAAAGAATTACAAATATTTTCATGCTTAGAATATATTTGACCAAAAATACGGCGAATAAATTGACTTCACATTATTTCATCTCAGTTTCATACTAGGTAGGTACAACATGTCCGATATTACTTACTTAACATATGCAAACACTGTAAAGCTCGCTCGTTCTTTTTATTGAAGTTCGCTTGGGTGGTGCCAGAAAACAAAGAATAGCCGTTTTTGTACTTTATATGGCGCAGTTTTGTATGATCCCTTCCAGCCTTACACACACACATACACACACAGCAACATTTTTGAAGCAATTTGTTGTTCAGATTCGCGTAAATTTGAATAATTATCAGGAACATAACGTTTAATATTCTATTCATTCCTTATCTACTTCCACAGTTCATTCATATTCAATTCATTCGCTCGTTCCCAGAATCAAACAACAAAATTAGATATTAAAGGAATTAATAAAATGTTTCGGTGAACAGCCATTCCAACTTGATTTCGGAGTAAATTGCACACATGCAATGATACGAGAGGACAGTGAGGGGCAAATCTTTGATCGGCTTGATGTAGGATCACTTCACCCCGTTTGTTGGCCCCGGGCGAAGTGCAAATATCGCGTGATTTATGTTGCTCTGATTGGGTTAACGAACTAAATTGTGTATAGGCATAACAGGGTTTTTATAATACGTAGTCAAGATTAATCACCTATTTTATATCGCTTTCCGTTCAATACTTACTTCTTCATTGCGATCTCCATTTCTCGTACTCTCAGATTTTCAATGTGTGAACTAAATGTGCCATTTTACAAATTTAGCCAAAAAACGAACTTCTAGTTTAACAGTTGCATCTAAAGCCTCAGCTAATTGGAGCCAGGGGTTCACTTAGCTATGAGTGATAATAATTTGCGTGATTCGACTTTATCGATTTTATGCTCAGTATTACATAACTAGATCTTGGTCTTTGCGGTAAGGGTTGAACTAAATGAAAAAAAAAACTCTAGTAAATATCAGTTCAAACCAAAAACAATAAAAACGTAGAAAACTCAGTTTCAACCCTAATGGGACGCGGAAAAATACATACAAAATTAAAGCACCTAATCCTAATAAATGTACACACGATTGTTCATCTCTAGGGAATCTATAGACATTTTATAGGTACTTAAAAGTACATTTAGTTTAACTCTGTTTCTCTGCCCGTCAACCCTAGGTCGAACACAATAAAGGGCTGCATTCTGTCTAATTATAGTAGCATGTTCAGGGTCGACGGAGACACCGGCCAACAACACGCGCGCGTCAAATTATAACTTATGATAAGTTTAGATTTCAGCCAAATTTATCTGCATTTCAATCATTATCAGTAGATATATTTTATCCATAACAATAATGTACGACATGTAAACAATTTTTAGACTCTTCTTGACTTGTTATGTTAATAATATGGACCCATGTAAAACCAAACAAATATAAAACCAACAATATTGAATTACCATAACCCATGATAATTCAATATAGTTGGTTTTATATTTGTGTCTCATATTTCTATCTTTCTTTTACGATGTTTTTTTTAGAAATATAAAGGTATCATACCTTATCATATTAGTTGTCTAGATCCCATACCACAAGCATATATTAGCTTACTTTGTGCTAGACGGCGCTGTGTAAAAAATGGCTCAAGATATTATACCTGGGTCTTTTAGCACGCTTACGTGAGGATATACCTACTGGTCCAACATGCAGGCAGGGGCCTTTTGAGAATTTTAATTTAAAATGATATAGAACTTCCACTGCAGACAATGCCCGTCCGGCTTATGCAGTAGAACAGTCATCGACTGTGTGTAATGGGAGTAATAACTATTACAAAATATGCTGTCTACAATTCTTAGCTGTTGGATTGACGGTTCAATGGATATGGTTGAATGAAGACTGCATCTGCCATTTTGATATTTTATTATCAGAATAGTGTCAGAAAATCTTAGTAGATACATTTTCGAATCATTTAGTTGCTAAATTTTCCATATAAATTTTACTAAAGTGAAAAAAGACCAACTACCAACGGCTCCATACTGAGTTGTCTTAATACACTTTAATAACATTTATAAGAAAGTCTTATAATCTTTGTCATTGTTATTTGTACAGAGATGTTGTTTATTCGTTAACTTTTAGATTTGTTCCTTTTCTGTTTATGTACACTATACTCCTTTATTGAATACTATATATTTACACAAGCAACTGCAGCGCAAGACTCCCGAGCTTATTCCGAGAATATTTGCTATGTAGGTACCTACTCGGTAAAATGGTACCTACTATTTGTTATACTGTGGCATTCAATACCATGCACTTGATGCTGTGTACTCGTAATTGAAAACTATTTATAAAAACCGTTACCAACTTTAGGACCATAAAGAAATTATGTACTATAACATAACCATAACATAATGTACAATTGCACCACTATCTCCCCATAGGAGTAATTAGAGGTGCATAGAATTTTTTTCCCATAATTTTTTGTTATTTATTATCCGGACAAAGACAAATCCAAAAACACAAAAATCATATTTATCGGTCTTCCCGTTCTTGAATTATAAATGGTGTAATAACACTACTTTGTTTTTTTTTTGTTCTTGTGGCGATACTATTGCTCCGCCACTAGTTTGTTGTATGTATTGTATGTAGAGTAGGTGACACCTACGGCTTTACCGGTGACGTACTTCAAACTCCCGTTGCACCATTTCATCCCATCGTTTATAAACTCTATAAAATTACATAAAAAATTGGCCGATTTGTTGACATTTATAATTACTGCGCCGCTCTTAAGGGTAGTAGCATGATGATATATAGTCTATAGCCTTCCTCGATAAATGGGCTATCCATCACAAAAAGATTTTTTTCAAATCCACCTAGTAGTTCCTGAAATTAGCGTGTTTAACCAAACAAACCATTCAGCTTTATGCATATATTAATATGATTGTAGCTCAACTTTACCAGTTCATAACAATATGAAACATTTAGTACTACTGAAATAACAAACACTTAAGACGTGAGAGTTCCTCGCATCGCCGCCGTTCAAAGACTCCGGAGATATTTTTAAAAGCTAAAGCGTCTTAACATCCCTTTCCGTTTCCTTGGTGTTGGAGACAGATCACTAATCAAGTAATCAACCATAAGCTTGGACGGATATCCGAACAGTAGTCATGCCGTTAAAAGGAATAAAGAAATTTGGACAATCTAATTGTGTATTGTATGGAACGCCAGTTGACCACTAACGAATATTAGTTCCGCGTTTCCCATAGGAACTCGAACAGGAACTCGGGATAAATAGTAGCCTATGTGTTATTCTGATATGTAAGCCATATTATTGTAAAGTTTCATCAAAATCCGTTCAATAGATTTTGCGTGAAAGAGTAACAAACATATACCATACTTAAAAACTTTCGCGTTTATAATATTAGTAGGATAAGAGTTAATAAATAAATATTGTGTTTATGTATATTATTCACGCCTTATCGCCGAAGTGGTGGCAGAGGCATATTATACGTCCACTTTTCACCGTGTGTATATCTGAAATGGACAGACGCAGGTTGATGACCTTTAGCGGCTTGAAAGATTTCAACAACAGGTAACCGTTGTTGAAATCTTTCATGACGCTAAAGGTCGTCAAGTTGGCGTAATGACTTCCATGTTACTGGCAACCTAGACCAATGGCTTAAGGTGTTTTCCGAAGCACGGAAAAGCTCGTGAATGGAAATACCACAAAGCAGTCACCCATTCTTATGCTCGTTTACAGAACTCTGAGTCAGCGTGGCCCCGAGCACATCATTTAATAGTTAAAATACTAATATTATAGTAAAAAGACACCCAGAACCCACACTACGTACAAAAGTGTCAGTCCCTAACAAAAGTCAGTTTTACGTATGAAAACCCGCCGGCAAGCAAACTCAGAACAAATCAACGTACTCATCACACAAAGAGATTAGTCATATGAGTGCTTAGAACTTATTGAGGTATCAGAACTGTACCGAAATAAGTTAAATTCTTCACTGTCTTCTCTGGGTATATAATTTTTAAATGGTGTTTACAAAGATAGTGTAAATTTTCAATTTGTTTCGGTACGATTCTGGAAGTCCAGTGGCTTAGAGGAATGCCCTGGCTAGGCAAAGGTCACTGGTTCAAGTACCGTCCTGTACTGCGTTGTCATTTATTACTTTAATTAAATCTTAAATGAAAAAATTTGCATAGGTGCTTAAGTCGTTCAAAAAAAAACTTTAAATAATTGAAGTTTTCATTGTCTTTATTCCGTTATGTGCACAATAGGTACCTACGTCACGAGTGCTGGCCATATAGTGTGGGTGGAAGTGGAAGGGTGTGCAGCGACCACCTGTTGCTACTCATCTATATTTAGCTTCAGCTCCTCGCTCCCTCCTCTTGCCGCACCGCTTCTCTTGCCATTCATAACTGCGTGACTAATGGTGTGAAACTCGACTTCAAATGCATTTTGCTCTTTGTAGGGTGGTAGAGTGTTTGTGATTTTTTTATAACTATCTAAAACTAACTAACTATCTTCACGCTGTATACCTGACGGGTTAGTCAGAGAGGATAGATCGCCAGGCTTCACGATCCATGCATACTTCTTTCGCTTCTTGCAGATTCATCAATCGCTTCATACATGCACGTCTGGTATCCGAGTACTTTTCCGTTTTTGAGCAATCTTTTCACGTGGATATAATTTCTTTAAAATATAGTAACTACTTTGATTGTGATTTAACACATATTTTACGCGTAAAAACGTAAGGTCGGTGCGACTCGGCAAAGCGTCTCCTTAATGGGGCTCTCCGCGGGTAACTAAGTACTTTCTGTTTTTCAATTACTCCGTATCCCCCAAGGGTTGTCAGCCCAAATTTCACTTTATGCATTCCTGTCCCACATAATAGGTGGTGAGCCTAGTGCCGTGTTGGAATAGACAGATTCAGGTTGTGGCTATTGCTGTTGAAACTTTTCAAACTTTCCATAATGCCATAAACTTGGCTTAACGATTGCCATGTTACTGGCAACCGGAATCAACGGCTTAATGTGCCTTCCGAAGCACGCAAACGGTACTTTTAGAGTACCTACTCGTCTGCGGTAATAAACAATATTTATTGAGATTAAAAATTTGGACAATAATTAGAAAAAGCGATTCGTTTTTAAGTAAAATTAATCCGCCATTTTGAAAGGTCAAAGTCACTAAACTGGAATCGAGTCACAAATGGTTTATACAATTGTCTATAATATGCATTAAATAAATAATTATCTAATGTTATCAGCAGCACATAGAATGTTTTTACCTCGATATCAGCTGCATTTCTTTATAATTACTTATCTAAAATAATATTTAGTGTTGTTTAAATAACTTTATCTACTCGATAAAATAATAATCATGAAATGTAAAGCATTTTACTGTTATCGGAGAGAGGTACTTTACCGAACGATAATTATTAGGTATATTATCTATTTTCTATAAAAAAAACTATAATCTAATAAATCACCATTATATTTATGTGAGTTATCAATTTCTGATAAAATCAGAAAGGATACCATACCATTCCAAACTGTTGTTAAGGACCAGAGACAGAATGATAATATTTAATCAATATCACACAAATCGATCAAAGGATGATATTTAATCATGGCAGTCGTTAAGTCAAGTTGAAGGCCGTAAGTGAAAATAGTGACTCTGGCTTGTAAAATTCAAATAGCAGATCGACACAACTTGCACCTGTCAAATTTTTCACAATGGGCTGACCTCTCGATACGTGGGACAAAATTACATGTGTCAGGGAAATGTGTGCTCCGTTGGTGCGTATAAAATGTCTCTGCCTACCCCTTTAGGGATAAAAGGCATCAGTGATAAATAATTATAGATACAATACGACGAAGATTTAATTTGGAGTAGCCTTGATCGACACGGCAACTCCATACCTCGAAGCCGCGATTTGACGCCTACACTTGAAATATTATACGCGGCTAAGCAATCAAACCTTGCATTTTAGAGACTGCAATGGCACTTGGCAAGAATGTTGTGTACAAATTCAATTTGAGAAATGGCCCCAATTCATCTATAATATAGGTATATTTTAGGGCTTAAGTATCCTGTGACTAGTTTTCGTTTCATGATTCTAGCACTGGCACTTCGACGAATATTATTTTATACAAATTAATATCAAATTTGAGAAATGGACCCACTCTGGTACTGTTAGTTCAGCAATGAGAACAGAACTATACTATTGAAAAACAACACAAATTCGGAAGCCATTTCCTCTACAAATATCAATAAAATAATGAGTAACAAGAAATTTGCGTCAGAACTTAAACAACCTGGCAACGCATTGCAGGAGCTAGCAAGTCAGCTCCGCGTTTCAAATAAGTGTACAGTCAAAGAAGTGTACAAAAATCATTTTAAGTGACATTGCAGCATTATTAGAACGGAGCTCTCATGGATCAGCTTCATTGACAAAATGTATCTAGCGCCATAACTCGTAGAAGAACTCTACGAGTTACGGTGCGAGTACCGGTTTTCATCTTTTTTGGGTTATTTCGAATCAACAAGTTGAGGACCAGATTATGACGGAGTTAGAATTTTTAATTTCACTAAAATAAAAAAGTGTATTACCAAAAAAGATCATGTCTACAACTATTTACGCCCCACTTAAATAATATGGTGCTAGCGTAGCTTTAAGCCCTGAGACTGCATCGACATATTAATACCACATAATTAGATTATATAATCTAAGACCACAGATAATATAATATAGTTCTTATAGCAATACTGAAGATATTATACCATAGCGCTTACGAGATCTACAGCATTTTCTGGATTAACATCAATCACTACCCATTTTTGACGCGTGATATTATGACAAAAAACACAATATGCTGCAATAGAAGGTACAATCTCAAATATCTACATACATACATTGCAGAGTTAATTTAATTAGAGTCAAAATCAGATCAGAATATTAACGTTACGGCTCTGCGGGCTCTGTACATTGACGGGTAAAGTTCTATTATTTTAGCTTTATTACGATCAAATTTGCATACCTACTATCTAACAATATTTATCAAATTTTAATATCAAAATATTAATATCATTTATTTTTACATGACGAACATTTCAATTTTTGTTGACTGTTCAGTATTAAAAGTGAAATGCACTTCTGTTGAGATTAGAACGCCAATAGTCAATCTTCTCAAATTAATTACAAGCACCATTTCGTTTGATCGGGTTAGCTCTCTTAACCTTTAGCGTGTGTGTGATTCTGTAGAGCTATTTTAATAGTTCGCCGAATTTGTAGGTAGGTTTTATTAATACTACTACAATATTGTTTAGTTAAACTAGCTAATGTTCGCCGCTGGTGGTGGCGGATGGTGAAGATTTCCCGTACCCTTTTAAACTGGGTAAAAGCTGTCCTTAAAAGATAGAACACTGCTTACCCGAGAAAACCGCACAGTAATTTATGAATACTAGTCGCCTTTGGTCTAAATGTTTTTTTTTTTAATTTGTGCTAATATATTTTGAAAGTGAAATTATAAAATAATATTTATTTGTGAAACATAGGTTAGGCACTTTACAGGTCTTGGCGATAATTATTTATGGTTATTTATGCGTAGCACACAAATATAGAAATTTATATAGAAAAAGCTTTATATACTTAGACTGCCTCTGTGGCGCGGTGGGAGTGCATCCGACTGCTACGCAAGAGGTCGTGGGTTCGATTCCTACCCAGGATAAAACTTTGTGTGATGAGCACGATGGTTTATTCTGTGTCTGGCTGTTATTTATCTATAATATGTATGTATTTAGAAATATATAAGTATGTTTATCAGTTATCTAGATTCCATAACACAAGCTAATATTAGCTTACTTTGGGCTAGATGGCGCTGTGTGAAAAGTGTCCCACAATATTTATTTATTATTTATTTATACGTAAACTTTAACTGTGTGTGAAATTATACGTACCTACATCAGTACGCGCAATTTCATAGATACAAAGTTTCGCTTCACATTATAATGATTCTCAAATAAAACATTTCTGTTAGAAATCAGATTTTTGTTGAGGTTGAAAACTGCATTTTACTGTTATGCTTCATTGTTTATGCCTGTTCTGTAGTTCTAGGATTTTAAATGATAAATATTAAGATTACCTTTTAACGTTTTCTATCCAGATGTCCTATTATAACTATCCTACTATAGTAACGCGCACCAACATTAGCTGGTCTAATATAGGTAACCTAGACCGGATTCCCTACTTGATTTTAAAATGTTTCATCAAACATTAAGTGCTCGAAAACATAAACCTACTGGATTATGGACTGCCTCGGTGGCGCAGTGGTAGTGTATGCGACTGCCGTGACTGAGGTCCAGGGTTAGATTCCGACCTTTAGGGTCGAAAAAATTTATTGTGTGATCCACAAATGTTTGTTTCGGAGTTTGGGTATTTCCTAACTAACTAGCTAACTATCTTCACGCTGTATCGCCAGGTTTCGCGATCCATGCATACTTCTTTCGCTTCTTCGAGATTCATCAATCGCTTCATACACGCACGTCTGGGTATCCGAGTACTTTAGACCTTTCTGTTTTTGAGCAATCTGCTCACGTGGTCTTCATATGTAAGTCTCGGCCTTCCCTGACTCCTTCTACCCTCTACTTTTGTACAATATATATTCTTCGTCAATCGTTCCTCACTCATTCGTTGGACGTGTCCAAACCAACGGAGCACGCCCTTTTCCAGCTTAATGCTGACACTTTAATTCAAACCTGCCATATTGCGTATCACTTCGTTACGTATTCGGTCGGCCAAGGTAACGCCGCACAATTTTCGAAGTGATCGCATCTCCACAGCATTCAATTTACTTTCATGCATCTGCTGACATACCCAGGTTTCACTACCGTAAAGCAAAGTTGGCACTAGCACTGCGTTATGAATCGCCATTCGTGCTTCTTTTACGATGCTTTGTCGCTTTACTAACTGGGACAAAGCACCGTTAACTTTGTTTCCGGCAGCTACTCGCCGTTCTACATCCGAATCACATCTTCCATCCGCGCTAAACATACTTCCTAAATACACAATTTCATTCACTTGCTCTAGACGTTCCTGGTTTACCCTAATCTCGCATATAGTTCTTACGTCACCTCTTTCAAATACTAGAACCTTAGTTTTACTTGCATTCAAGCGGAGACCCTTACTTTCACACCCCTCTTTCATATTAGTGACTAATGCCTGTAGGTCGGCTTCTGATGAGGCCATGAGCACCGCATCATCAGCGTACAGCAGACAGTTTACTGTAAAGTCACCCAAATTCACACCCATATTAAAATCTTTCCACTTCTGTAGGCAGCTGTCCAGATACACTATGAACAGCCAGGCGGACATGACACATCCCTGTTTGACGCCTGTACAGACATCAAAAAGAGGTGACACATCCCCCCCTACTCGCACGCAAGGCTTACAGTCCCTATAAAGTGACTGTATTGCCCGCAGTAGCGAGCCGTCCACACCATATCCTGGCAGCAAGTCCCACAGCGTTTCTCTCACAACGTTATCAAATGCTTTCTCTAGATCCACAAAAGCGCAGAAAACCTTCTGGCTAAGAGCCAGAAACTTTTCCGCGATCATGCGGAGAGAAAACACTTGATCCATGCAGCCTCTTCCACGTCGGAATCCGCATTGAGCCTCCCATAAATACCTTTCAGACTTTTCTTGCATTCGTGCCGTTATAACCTTTGCATACACCTTACTAGCTAAGCTGTCCAAGCTGATCGCCCTGTAGCTGGAGCAGTTTAGGCGCGAGCCTTTCCCTTTGTAAATAGGTACTACAACTGCTACTCGCCAGTCATCTGGGACCTCACCCGTCCGCCAGCACAAGTTGCATAACAGACATAGTGTGTCCCAGACACGCGACCCACCGTACTTGATCATCTCAGCAGTAACTCTGTCTTTTCCCGCAGCCTTACCACATTTCATACTTCTTAACGCTTGTTCTATTTCTTTCATACTAATGACTTCAATGACATCGGGATCCGAAGCATCGAAGTGAGCTCAACTTCCCGATGTGGCATCTCTGTCTTTTCTTGCATACATCTTTCCATAATATTCACTCCAACTCTGCAGGACGTCACTTTGGTCTGTTAGGACGTCATTGTTAACACTAAGCACTTTATTCTTACTGCAGATTGCCGAACAACTCCGGGTCTTGCCTACCTCTTTCCAGAAGAGCTTGGCATTACCCCGGAAATTGGACGACAACCTTTCATCCGCTTTCATTCTGCACCTTTCACGAGCTTCTTCTATCAGTGCCTTCGTGTTAACTTTCTGCAGCTTGTATCTCTCTTTCATATTAAAATCATTCCGCGAGGCTAAGTAGTCTAGCCATGCTTTCTTCTTCATTCAAACTGCTCCTTTCACTTCCTCATTCCACCATGCATCACGCTTATTACTACTGCCTCTTTTCGTTTCTCCACACACTTCCACAGCGGCATTTATCATACAGTCCCTAAGGTTCTGCCATACACTTTCCACATTCTCACTGCTTACATTGACGTCGCCAAGCTTTTCGGCTACCCTTTCATTATATTTATCCCTAATGGATGCATCCTGCAGCTTCCAGCTTTTGATGCTTTAAGTCGGCTCAGGTTCAGGACACTCGGTACGATGACGCCAACCCGCGTACAGACCCCTAATCCTAGTTATGACTAGGTAGTGGTCTGATCCCAGCTCAGCGCCTCGATAAACCCTTGTATCCATCACCTGTTTACGGAGCCGACTATCCATTAGGAATAGATCTATCATGCTTCTCTTTGACTTACATCTCCTCGTATGCATATGAATTTGTTTGTGGTTGAACATTATGTTCGCCACAAACAAATCCTTTTCCTTACAAAATGCCAGTATTAGCTTGCCAGCGTCGTTCACCCTTTTATCCCCATACTTCCCGAGTACCGACTCAAAACCATCGCGAGCGGTACCCACCCATCCATTCAAGTCTCCACATACTATAAGTCTTTCATTTCCTTCTATCACATTTAGAGCTTCTCTCATACTCTCCCTGGAGTCCTCTAGCTCACTCGCGTTTGACGAAGATACTGGCGCGTAAGCAGCTACCAGGAAAATCTTCGTCAAACCAAGTTTTACACGGATCCAGAGGATTCTAGGACCTACCATTTTTTACTCATACATACCGGAGGCCAATCGCGAGGACAGCAAAATTCCAACCCCCCGACTGCCATGCTCACTCTCTGGTACTCCAGACCAAAGCGCGAGCATCCCACCCGGGAGCTCCAAGACTTCGCTGCCCTTGCGCTTGGTCTCTGTCAAGCACACTGCATCTAACTTTCTCTCATTCATAACATCCATCAACTCATTCATCTTATCTGTCATTCCTCCCCTAACATTCCACGCAGCTACCCTGCACTCCATCCTCCACTTCCCATCGTGTCGGGCCGCGCGTGTAGGCTGGCGGTCCCCTACGCGGCTCTGGCACACACTTTTCGCACCAGCGGGGACGAACTGGTGCGCGTCGCCTCGGGGGCACGCCCTAGCATCATTCGTCCTGGTGGCACTCGTGTTGGAGTAGAATTGCAGCCGTAGCTGGCAGGGATGGCGACGTGCACGCTTCTACTCTTCATCCCTATGTATAATATGTAAAGACTGGGTATTTCCTATGTATAATATGTATGTATTAAAAATATATAAGTATATTAATCAATCGTCTAGATCCCAAAACACAAGCTTATATTACTTACAGGTTAGACGTCGGCGCTATGTAAAAAAAATGTCCCACAATATTTATTTATTTATGAGACCTATGAAGCGTGAGCTTTATGGCTTGCCACATCGCTTAATGCATCAAAATCCTTATTAAACGACGTGCTATATTTATAAGCATCGGATTAACGAACTTACAGTAGTGACGTTATAGTGACGAATTTTTCTTTGAAATTTCAGTGAAACAGACCTCATAACACGAGCTTTTCTTCGTACCATGTACTCTTTTATTTTTATACTTTATGTTTAGACCATTTTCGAGAATTAAAATTTAAATCATATAATGAAGCACTCGTGACTCCGCTAATTTCAGAACACTTCTGTAAACGATCACTGCGTTAAGAAACTTTCGCTAATAGCTGGTCCTTGGATAGGTTACCACTTTGTGGCATTTACATTTGCGAGCGTTTCCGTGCATCGGAAGGCACATTAAGCCGTTGGTCACGGTTGCCAGTGAAATGGCGGTCTTTAAGCCTAGTTAAAGTCCTTATGGACGGCTTGACTTGTTACGTGGGACAATAATGCATACGGTGAAATGTGAGCGTATCGTATGCCTCTGCCTACCCCTTCGGGGATAAAGGCGTTACAATATGTACGTATGTAAAATTTTAATCATGTAATAAATAAGTAAAATAAATAAATAAATAAATATCCATCACGCCTTATCCCCGAAGGGGTGGCAGAGGCATATTATATGCCCACTTTTCACCGTGTGGATTCCTGTCCCACGTAATAGGTGGTGAGCCCATTGCCGTGTTGAAATAGACAGACGCAGGTTGTGGCTACCTGCTGTTGAAATTTTTTAAGCCGCCTATAAGGCCTTCAACCTTAACGACCGCCATTTTACTGGCAACCGGGACCAACGGCTTAACGTGCCTTCCGAAGCACGGAAACGCTCGCAAATGTAAACGCCACAAAGTGGTCACCCATCCGACGACCAGCCATAGTGAAAGTTGCGTACCTCAGTGATCGTTTACCGAACACTGAGACCGCGGGGCCACGAGCGCTTCATTACATTTTCTATAGGCACCTACTTATTTATAATAAATAAGTAGGTGCCTATAGAAAAATATTAAAAGTAACACTTTTTCTAATGAATAACCAACGTGTATTAAGTGGTAGGCTAAGGCTTGTCTTCTTCAGATTCCTACAAAATTTGGTTATACTTTACTAGTTGCCGCCCACGACTCCGCACGCGTGATAAAGTTTTCCCATTCCCGTTTTCCACAGGAACTTGTTCCCGGAATAAAAAGTAGCCTATGTGTTATTCTGATGTGTAAGTTTTATTAAAATCCATTCAGTAGATTTAGCATGAAATGTTATAATAGTAGAAGGATTTGAATGAATTTGATGAATCTCGAAGAAGCGAAAGAAGTATGCATGGATCGCGAAGCCTGGCGATCTGTCCTCTCTGACTACCCCGTCAGGGATACAGCGTGAAGATAGTTAGTTTAGTTTTTAGGATTTGAATACAGAGAGCGCTAAAAATTTCTTTGTTATTCGATGCGTAGAAGAAAGTAGCTTCATTTAATGCCTAGTGCCAATAAACATTGTTGTTATAATCACTATTTATACAGCCTTGGAGTTTTGATAAGATTGAAAATATTACTGTACTGTCGTAAAATAATAATTGTATTACAGTAACTAACTTTATTTACGCATAAACTCTACGAGGCCGCTGGCAGTACGTGAACCTGCTCGGAATTTAGTTATTAGGTATGAGTATATACACTTAACAACTAAATACCGAGCAGGTTTCCAACTGACTTGTTGGAAACTGAATGATAAATAAGCAGGTGAGTTGGGATTGGGATTTCTCTATAAAGTGTTTGAAATGAAAAGGTTTTGATTGTAGGATACAGGTTAGGAGACAACATACGAAGACCACGTGAACAGATTGCTTTAACCACTTTGAAGCTTGTACATAGTTGGATGGAAGTAACAGCGCAGCTTCCAACGTGGCTAGAAGCTCCTCATGAAAAAGGAACTTCGGAAAGTCCGAATCTAGTCAGGCAGGCATATTTCGGGATACACAGTTTATTAGTAATAATATCTTTATAGTTGATAAATAAAGACAAATAGCTATTATTTATACCTACTATTCTTTATTGAATATTTTTACAATAGCCCTTTGTATGGTTGTTTCTATTCTATATTTTGATTAATCTTATGATTTTCGTGCTAGCTATTCAGCACCGAGTGACGACTATGGATGATGGTTTATGTACTCTCGTTAATTATATTATTTTTGGTAAAATCAAAAAATCAAAAATCTTTATTCATGTAGGTCACAAAGTAACACTTATGAACGTCAAGATTACTGCTTCTACATTTACATTTACTGCCAGATTCGCAAAGCAATAGGTAGAGCCAGAGGAAGAAACTGGCAATAAAACTCATGGCCACTCTTTTTTAACCGCCATTTGACACAGTTTGATTTACATGATATTTGACCAATTATACAGTAATAAAATTAAACAAAAAAAAAAAAGAAGAACAAAATAAATGTTGTGTTCATTAAAATTACACTTACATAGTTCCTTTGAATTTATGTGAGAACAGTCGACTAAACTTAGTTTGCCTTAAATTTAAATAATATTATTTGTAACAATTGCTATAACAGCTATGAGCTGACCAGTCTCAACAGACGGCACCCGTTCACGGGTATGACGCATATATCAGCCATCGCCTTACTCAACCGTATTGTAGGGAACAAGGCGACCCGATACATACGCCACCATTGCCAGTACACTTAGGCGAGCATGACATACCCAAAAACTACACAGCAACTATTATGTCAATTTCAAAATTATAAATAAGTCTACATAGTGCTCACACAATAACAAAGTCAAATTACATAGGTATAATTATGTATATTAGTTATTACCGGGACTAAACGCAGCAATACCTTTAGTTGCCTGGCGTTTCAAATTATTTATACGGGAGAATGTAAAAAAAAATAAATTAAAAAAAAAATACAACATATTTATGCAGATTCAAGACAAAAAGGTAGGTATGCTCATCTATACTTACTAATATTATTAAACTGAAGAGTTTGTTTGTTTGTTTGGTTGAACGCGCTAATCTCAGGAACTACTCGTCGGATTCGAAAAATTCTTATTGTGTTAGATAGCCTATTTATCGAGAAAGGCTATGGCTATATATCATCACGCTATATTTCTGGAAAGCGGAGCAGTAGTCAAAAATGTCGACAAATCGGGAAAATTTTAATGTATTATTGTAGAATTTATAAGCGTCGGGAGTAAATATGTGCGACTGGAGTTCTAAGTATGTCACGGGCGAAGCCGGGGTCACCTAGTCAGTTATACGTTAGAATCAAGATGTCTGAATTTCAAAGCAGTTCTCAAGATCTCATCTGAATAAACAAAATTTGCATAAGCTTAGATTGAATGGTAATTAGAGTTATTTAATCTAAATACAATATGGCAGACGGGCAAGATCACAGACTATTATTTTTATGCACTGCTTTCATATTGATATCAAATGCAAGGGTATACTTTAAGAATTAAAGGGCAATTTAAATAACAGCTTTAATTTTTAATTAATTATAATAAATATTGTAAGACACTTTTCACACAACGCCATCTAGCCCAAAGTAAGCTAGTTTAAGATTGTGGTATAGGACAAATATCTAGACAACTGATAAACATACCTATAAATTTCTAAATTTTTACATACATATTATAGATAGGAAGCACACAAACTTCGAAACACACATTTGCGGATCACAAAATTATTTTATCCGACCCGGGAATCGAATCCAGGACCTCAGCGCGGCAGTCGCATACTACCATACTAACACTGCGCCACCGAGGCAGTCAAATGTTTAAAAAAGGTTTATTATAATCATTGAAGCCTACCTACCTACTACCTACTGCCTGATTTCAGGTCTTTATCGTCTTATGTTAGTTGCATTCTTGAGCACAAATGGTATAATATAGAAGTATAGATATTTAAAAGGGCTCTAATATAATGTAGATAAGTTTTAACAATATATTTATATCAGGGATTCGTCGATCCCAATACATGGGATGGGAGCTCGTATATGATAGGTATTGACGGCACTGTAACAACCAATAAGTTACATAAAAAAGGTACAGGAAACATTTCATCTACATTACATTTTGCTATATTAATTTTTAATCCATATGCATGTAGTTTTTAGAAGAAATCTTAAAAGAACCTGTTATTTAGAATGTACATACATAAATCAATATTGTCACGCCTTTATCCCCGAAGGGGTAGGCAGAGGCATACTATACACCCACATTTCACCGTATGCACTTTTGTCCCACGTAACAGGTGGTGAGCCCATTGCCGTATTGACAATTGTTACCAATGATCTGTCAACTTTATGATGTTGCATTTTAAATAGGTACGATATTAAAATTTCGTTCGATTTATGAAATAAAAAAAAAAAGAATAGAATAGTTTCTGCATGCAATAATTTTTGTACAATCGATTAACTTGTTTTAATATTGTTATCTTCTTTTTCATCTATGTATGTCATGTCAAAATTAATATGAGTTATCAGGATTATGCCCGTTAGTGCTGTTGTTCGTTAATTAATTCATAATTAAAAATTCTTCTGCTCTTGCGCAGACAGCCGCGTCAACCAATTACCCCGTGCATGCGCGGTGGATGTGAAATAGACACTATGTACACGGTCTTTAAGTTCATTTATGTCATTGTAAGGGTTGTGGATGAAGGGCAGAGACATTTGTTTTATTTAGTGCTATATTTAGTACTATCCGACTGAATTGTTACTGTGTCAGAACTGTATCATGCGGTATGTAGTTATTGACATACTAGCATGAATAACATTGTTTTGAAATATAATAATAATGTGTTTAGCATGAGAATATTCTTTTTCAAAAATATTATACAGTAAGGTTAACATAGTTAAATTATCTAAAACAGAGATTCCTTTGTTTGTAATGCAAATGATACAATCTTCAGATGAAAAAGTGACTACACTAGTGTACATTACTTTGTACATATTATAATCACGCCTTATTCTCTGAGGTGGGTTGACAGAGACATAATACACGACAATATAATTGTTTTATTTTATGGTCCCACGTAATCGTTAGTGAGCTATGTTTTGCATTTGCTATGTTTTGTATTGTTGTTGAAAAATAAAATAAACGGTTTATATTACCAATGCAGTATTTATAAGAAGGTATGGCCTACTTTAATGAGTGATAACAGATACGCAGATATATATTTTGAATGGTTATTCATCACTGCTTCTAAGAATGACAAATATGAGACGTGATCACGTGACTTATGATTTAATCGAGTGTTTCGTATCTCACGGCATCTCTACGATTATGTGTGTGTTATGCATGTGTGTGTGTGAAAAAGTAAATGTGTGTTGCGGTTCAAACGCAGAACAGAACATCTGTTATTTTCGGTTTTTAAATTACAAAAAGTGTTGCACATATTTTTATATCTTTCTTCTTGGGCTTTCTCGACTTGAGGATTTTGTTAAACTCATGTAAATATTTATTTTTGCGAGTTTACATTTCTTGAGGAGTTTGACAGACTTACAAATCAGTGCCAATGTTTAAAAACCGACTCCCCAAATGTTGCCAAAATCAATTTTAGGTGGTATGTGTGAGTAAAATGAAGACATGAAGATGATAATGATCAAGCAAGTTGAGAGTATACAAACAGCACGAAAAGCAGAGAGATCTTTAAATTTGGATATCGTTCATATTTCGCTTAAAGCGAAGTAGGTATGGCAAGGAGAACCGATCCAAAAAAGGATATGGGATTGGGATAAGTATAGGCTAGGATAGTTTTCTGGATTGTGATCAGACAAGTACTACCTACCTAATGAGTTGACCTAAGCATACCTTCTATAATATGATTAGATTGGCCTCTAGTTAACTAAGGACCAACACCTATCAAGACATACAGCAGTTTTAGGATAAGCCAGCCTGCATATATGAAAATGGATACTAAGAAGATATTAAAGAGCGGAATCGAATCGAAAGACATAAGTACATAGTCTCTTTAATATAATAGAAAGAAAGAAAGAATGGCTTTGTGAATTGACTGTGTGCTTAGCAATGGTGGTAAAGGCAGGTGCAGGTTGAATTCCTTTATATTATTACGAGTGTGACACTATTTAGTAACATTAATACATCTAGTTACTAAACAATTCAAATAAAATTTTAAAATGTTTGTACGTAAACCAACGTAGTTATGTAAGATTTTCTGCTTGTTGTGTAGATCGTATTGCAAGACCGCAAAACAATGTCGTTAGCAATTCAAGTGTAGAGTTCTACTTTATATTCTAAAATTCTAATCAAGTTTACAGTAAACTGAGTTATCTACATACCAACATTGTGGACATCATTTAAAGGCACGACATCACAACGATAATACTTACAACCATGTGTTCTAATTTTGAAACTTTATGAAATATGTAAACTTTTGTCGAATTACTAACAAGCATTCGATTCGTTACCTTTGCCAAAAGCCAAATTCCCATCGAGAAAATGAGATCCGTTCTAAAATTATGTCAGCGGGCGTCGTCTACCTGCTCGGATCTGAATCCCGTTGCGTGCAAGGTGTACTGCACCCTACACTCACACATACGCTCGGCTGCACATACACAGATGCGGTGCGCCCGCGCAGATGTTACCCCGCACACCCCCGCCAACATTTCAAACTCTACAGTCCACCGAACTTCAGCTGCGATGCTGCGACTAGCCCGTCAGATGTTGATCGACATTTTTTTTGTTTACTTCGAATGAAATGCGCCCCGGAGCGGAGAATTAGTTAGGGACTAAATGATTGGCGGATCTTTGAATATTTCGGGTATAAAGGTATAATAGATCTACAAGATATTGACGTGTTTCAAATTATTAAAGGCCTTTTGCTTTCGACAATTAGACTTGATAAATAAATACCTTAGTGTCTATAATGCCCAGCTGGTATACGGCACTACATGTGTTTTAGTTAATAGTCTCTTTATGGGTTGAAGAAATTAGATACAAAGTTCATTAGGTTCGGTCCGTTAAATTATCAGAGATCATAAAAATTGTTCGTGATATGGGGGGGTTGATAAAGTTAGAGACTTGATTGATATATATGCAATGATATATGACTTTCCTAAACGAACGAACGAACGTTGCTATATCTTACCATCATGCGGTCTGTATAATGGCGATGACACTCAGCCAGCATCATTGCAGATGCAAAAATTTAGCTTAGGTTTGCTTTGAAATATTCTAGAGTACACAGCAAACTCATTGTTTTTAAATAGAAAACTAATTCTATTCGCTTAAATTCTAATGCTTTTAGGTGAATTTGTTATGCAAATACTTTTATAATCTTTAAGTATACCCGAGATAAGAGAAACCTGTTTGTGTCAGTAAACACTCGTGGCCATTTTCTTTTAACTTGTTAGTACCTATACTGTTATGAAAATTGTTACCATCACATGCATTACATAACATCTCATTAAAACAAGAGTTCGGGAATGTTCAGATTTTGAATCCAACAACAGTAGTAATTGGTCATATTACCGAAGACGATCATGTACCTGCTCTATAACCTTGGAAAAGAAAGCTATATCAACCTAAATCAGACAGCCGTATCTAACCTGTCTTTCCACCCGATACAACTTTGTAGGACTAATTTAACTTTTTACCGTAGGTATATACAACAGAAATGAAGACTGTTCACACCGCATTGGGTTTTGCTTCTAGAAACTAAGGTTTTTCTAGAAACGTCCTAAAAAGAAAATATATCTAGAAAATATGACCGAATGTGCTGCAGACCCCAAAATAGATTGAACCGAGAGCGCGTGCGGACTCATACAAAATATACTTATTGCGACGAAATCGTATCCTGAAAAATAAGAACAGCTTAGAAATTGATTTCTTCGGGTGGAACTTAGCGAAACCAGGAAAGAGTGAAGAGGTCGTTAGCCTAAGCTAGGGTATTAACTATATTTTAGTGTTAGAAGTTCAGGGATTCCGATTGAATTACATTGAGTTATTTCTTTTGTAAACCTCCACCTTGACAGATTTTCGTGATATACCTAAGTCGACTAATCGCCTTCACTTTCAACAAGAAATCTACATTTGCACAATTCAAAAATGAATTGCTAGCAGAGTAGCAAGACAGAAGACCCCAGACTCCAATGCTCAGAACATAGCCAAGAGTAATGTTTCATTTCTAATGAAGTATGTATGTCCTTGTATCTACTAAGGTAAATTATTCATATAAACATTAGAGCATAGAGAAGTTTTGACAAACACTCCGTTACTCGTAACCTTCACTCGGCAAGATAACAACGGGTAGGTGTCTGATAATATGATACCTAATGGCGCATGGCAGTACGTATGTGATTTTGGCATGATAAAATAGGTACACATTAATATTATGTTTAGTCGTAAATATAAAGATGGCAAACTAGTACACGGTTTACATAAATTAAAGCTCTCGTTTTTGAGTGTCGATTGCATCGCTAGTCAGAGATTAGCGTCATAACAGGGGTAGTCCGGGAAACAGTCATGGCGGATTCGAACATTAAACCGGTTTTTTAACAAAACACGAGGCGGAACTTCTTGATGATTCAGCAAACACTGCTTGATAGAGTCATTGGAAGCTGTTTTCTATCGGGAGTGGAAAATTACTTTTCCCATCGATGGTTCCGCCTCTAGAGTCAAGCAGAGCATCTGCAGAGCTTCTAGCAATAAAGACTCAAAGTCAAAGATACCGCTACAGGACCCGACAAAATTCCAGATCGAGCCAGATTGACTCTACGGGTTCTTGGACTGGTAAGGTTTCTATCGCATGTGGAATTGCGAATTGCAATATGGAATTCGGCGAAACTGGTCAAGATATCGGTTAAGTGTTGCTCGTCTAGGTGTCTAAGCTCTTTGAGCGAAATAGCAATGCCCTCTTCAAGCACCTCTCTGTAATACGGCCGTACCTGCTGGGGCTGCTGGACAAACAGCTTCACTGTGAATGCAATGATGCGGATAAGAGCTCAGGCGGAGCAGTGTACCTATTTAATAAATTTTGATCTCTCGAAATTGCGGACATTGCATTCAATACTTTGACTTGGAGCTACATTAGGGCGGAGCTCTTTCATCACGATGTGCCCCATATAGAATTTATACATAGATACATAAGACACGCCTTTATCCCCGAAGGGTATACCAACTATTCATCGTTTATATTCTGTCCCTCGTTATAGGTGATAAGCCTACTGCATGTTGAAATTGTTCAAGGCACCCTTATGGCCTTCAACTTAATATTTGTCATGTTACAGGCTACCGAGATCAACGTTTTAACGTGCCTTTCGAAGCAACTCTCTACCTCTACAACAATAGCTAGGAGATTGTAATTACACAATCCTTACTAATAAACGTGAGTTACTTTGATAACCCTCTATTTCGTATCTTAACGATTTTGTGGCCTTCATAAAATGAATGATATTCACATTGACTTATATGCGATCTGGCCTATAAATGCTAGTTAAAATATATTGTTAATAAAACGAATAGTGAACTTTGCAACCTTCATGGCTATCTCAATCAACTGCCAGATATTTTATTTCACCAATAAACATTACAAGATTTATGGCGATGCAACCGTAATCGATAACTACCATACACAATGCTGAAATACAAACAATGTTCTCAGTTGTGTTCTTGGCATGTACTATAATTTTGTTCGAATACACAGCGCTTACCGTATATACACTCCCGGACTCTTAAATCGAGCCACCTTACATTCCCGGGCCTAAAAGCCCAATACACAAAAAATATACAATATAACAAAAAAGTTTTTATGCATTTTTAATGCTTGTTGTTAACCAAAGTTTAGTTTAGTTATTTTTCTATAATTTGAACCGCGTTTGGCTATAAAATTATGGATACTTCACCTGAAGTAGCCGCGCAAGCTGTAGCACTTCTTCCATCTGGGCTAAGTCAGCGAGATGTGAGTTCACAACTTCACATAAGTCGTTCCGCTGTTCAAAGAGTGTACCACCGATACCTGGAGACTGGCGGCTTCGTTCGGCGAACAGGAGGACCTCGTTACCGAGTGACAACGGCGAGACAAGATCAATACATTGTCACTACTAGCTTACGAAATCGACGCCTTAACTCTGTTCAGATACAAGAAAAGCTCAGGGACTTTCACGGAGTGGCTGTAAGTGCTCGGACCGTTAGAAGGCGACTCAATGAACGTGGTTTAAAGCCCCATAAGCGCACACCGAATAGCCCGTCTAAAGTTTGCGCGTGAACATCTAAATTGGACTCGACATCAATGGAGTCAGGTTATCTTCACGAGCGTTTCGCGCAATGCTGTATTGACGAGAAAGTGAGTTATGGTTGAGTCTGGGGAGGAATCTCTATGGAAGGCAAAACTGAGCTAGAGGTAGTGACGGGACCACGACTGCCGCCCCTAGATGGCAATAGATACATTCGCCAATGTTTAGAGAACCACGTGATGCCATATGCTGGATTTATTGGCCAAGATTTCGTTTTAATGCATGATAATGCAAGGGCCCATACTGCGGGAATCGTCAGGGAGTACTTAAATGACATTGGTATCACTGTTATGAGATGGCCAGCGCGAAGTCCTGATGTGAATCCTATAGAGCATCTATGGGATGAGCTGAAGAGGCGTGTTCGAGCTCATCATCCTGCCCCGCAAACCATGCAGGAGCTCAAAAATGTAATTTTAGAAGAATGGGAGGACATTCCTCAACATGTCATAACGACATTGATTAATTCTATGCCAAACCGTATGAGAGCTGTCATAAATGCACTGGGAGGCAATAAAAGTTACTAAATAAACATTTCTTTTCATGTAAAACATGTCTTTATTTAAAAATCGATTAGATTTTTTTCCTTCAAAAAAGCAATACGGACTTGTTTCAACGTAACTCGACTTTTTTAATAAACTGTAGTTCAAATTTAGAACAGTGGCACTCTAAATGAATGATGAGTATACCAGCTCCAAAACTGCATCAAAACATGTTCCTTCTACATACATCTTTTATAAGTTACAGTACTCCAAACAAAAAAAAATCAAGGTGGTTCGATTTAGGTGTCCGGGAGTGTACTTCTTAAAAAAAAAAGATTTTTTATAATAGCAAAGAACCGTTTACAACTCCTTGAGGAACGCCTACGAGTAGGTACATTAAAACTGTACGAATTTCAATAATGATCTACTATTACAATAACTAGAAGAGATGGTTATAAAAAACAAAGCTCAATTAAAGCTGAATGACAACTAGGAGTAGAATGAAATGATATTCTTGTGAATTGTAACACTGTATTGTATCAAAGGTTATTGAAATTGACAATGGTGGGAATGTTATGGATAATAATATTTTAATTTATATAAATAAGATTGTTTTAAAGTGTTGAGCGAAAGAAATTGATCGTATTCTCTTTGACAAATTTTGTCATGAAGAGAATACCAGTACCTAAATTGTAATAAGAATTCTAGAATGTATGAAAAATCCGAAAGATCTTGAATTCATCCTGATGAAGTCATCGAGGTTGGAAGGTTCTTGGGGTGTGGACTTCCATACAATGACAATCAGGGGTCCGAATATGAACATTAACTCTTCAGGTCAGACATACCTACATCCCTTTCCTTGAGGAGTTCGGTTCGTCATTCCTCCGTTACGGTTAGTAGAGGTTATCCTTGACCGTTGTACGTTAGGATTGACGAATCGAGGGTGTGTGGTGGGAACCTCCTGCCCTATTTTATTATCGTTCTACGATGGATTTCCGCCAAGTAACGCCCGATTCAATTAGTTTTAAAATGCTTGATTTTGAGATCATGGACCGCATTGTTGCTACGAGAGCCTGTTGATGTGAGGTGGATTTTAGATATTCTTCTTTAATAAGATTGATTGATTTCGATCTATTTCAAATAGAGGAATTTGAACTCGAAATATTTATAGATTCAGATCAACTATGTTAAACGTACGATGATGTGTAGAACAGTTTTCATCAAATCAATGTTTGTTTTCTTTACAAATTTCTTAAGTACCTACCTAGTAGAATTTTCCTGCTTCAATCATGGGGGATTGCTTTGGCTACGTAGATGTTTTAGCAGATATAGGCCAGATAATGATACATAGCGAGTTATTTCCTTTACTCTCGTTAGTTCTTGCTTACTATTTTTTACGTTTTAATAATAGATATGCGTTTTCCATGTGCTTTGTGTATTCAAATTTGTAGGCCAAAGAGTCAAGGTGGGATATTTGAATGTATGGCTACAAAAAATAATGCATACGACCTTATGCGATAGTAATAAGTCGGTGGCACCAAAATAAACTCATTATAATGCGGTTATGTTACTAGGCCCTTTGCCTTAATTATTTTTAGACTCTTTGATTTACATTGAATAGGCGTTTAACTGGATACCCAAGTTTGTGTCAAAGTAATTTCTTGGTTAGTCTGGTCACCACTCTTAACTAATGCAATCGATTATTATCTGTTATCATTGATTTTTTTATATTTGGCACGTCAAAATGGCGTCCCAACTGATGGAAAGCGACACAACGATGATATAGAAAATCTTATCTTTATTTACACTAAACATAGTATGCTATTCTTCTACCTTTTGTCAGCTAGGTACTAGAAACCAAGATCAAGTCATAAAATAAACCGTTATTGAGTCCTCGCCTGCATAGTTTTCTAGGTAAACACAATCGTAAACTTTTTGATTTAATGTCCTTTATCTTTTCGTCACCTTTCCACAATCAATTTTAATTATTGCGAAATGATATGAACCGTGTGGGTGTATGGAGGAGAATTCATAAACAGTTCTCTATAAATAGTGCGTATGGTTGATACAGCAACCAATAACTACATAGAATCGCTTCTTTAAGTGGTCTGCGGTATTTGTCTTTAAGTATGGTGCGCAATGCCATTAGCGAGATCGACTTGCGGCAAGACAAGTCCACTCGACTCGCTCAGGTAGATAGCACCGGGATAAAAACGCCATTTGAAATGGAGCGGACACGACCCAACTCACCTAGATAACGCTCGCCATCGCTATACATAAAGAACACAGTACCATAGCCAAACTACCATTAGGTACTGGGGTATCTTTGTGGACATCTTTGCTATGAAAGCGATGAGTTGGAAACTTGTCATATCATATAAATCATCTTATATCTGTTACTCGACACAATGAGACACCCTAATCACCCATTCATGTGACACGCACGTTGATAATAATATAAATAGGCCCAAACGTCCAATGAATGAACTTATAACATGTACATTTGTCGCTTACAAATCGCGACACAGCACCAAGCGTAGGCGTCGGGTCCTGAATGAAAATAAACATATTCGATACTGTCGCTTACCTCTCGATTTTGATGAGTTTATCCAGATTAGCGATTTGATCACAGCACTCTGTAATAATCGTTATCAATGTATTGTTACACTGAACTTGTGTACATATCACTGTTATGAACGTTGGGGATTACGCGACGCGGTTGAGACGCAGCACGTTACCGCCGGCCGGTTCGAACGACACTGGGAGTGAATACAGGCGTAGGTGCGCTCGCGTCGAAATACAACAGGCGCTCAAGCTCACACACACATGCGTGTTCATTCAAATAACGTCGGAGTCGAACGAGTGGGGGACTTATGAATGGACGTAGTGGAGTCATATCGTATAGATACCGCTGATAACGTTAGCGCTAGCGACCATTATACAACGTGATACAAGCACGATGATCAGTTTGCTCACTCGTTGACAGTGATGGTCTAATCATTGTGGATTATGCATATCAGCGCAATGGAGGCCGTTACGCAAGTTTCATAATTTTTACTTTATACATATTTGTATATACGTAAAACATGGCTTTATTATATTTTACTTAATTCAAAATATAATCATACAATAATTGGATGTTTCAGGATTTGTCAGTAAACTTGAAATACAGTATGTTATGCTATAAGTTATCCTACCGAGGGCTCATTCGCGACTCTTAGCTATAGACAGTTGGAAGAGCACCCTTTGATTTTAGTTGGTAGGAGGCCGATATAATATACATGAGCAATTCCTAACTAACTAACTAACTATCTTCACGCTGTATCCCTGACGGGGTAGTCAGAGAGGACAGATCGCCAGGCTTCGCGATCCATGCATACTTCTTTCGCTTCTTCGAGATTCATCAATCGCTTCATACACGCACGTCTGGGTATCCGAGTACTTTTGACCTTTCCGTTTTTGAGCAATCTGCTCACGTGGTCTTCATATGTAAGTCTCGGCCTTCCCTGACTCCTTCTACCCTCTACTTTTGAACAATATATATTCTTCGTCAATCGTTCCTCACTCATTCGTTGGACGTGTCCAAACCAACGGAGCACGCCCTTTTCCAGCTTAACGCTGACACTTTCATTCAAACCTGCCATATTGCGTATCACTTCGTTACGTATTCGGTCGGCCAAGGTAACGCCGCACAATTTGTCGAAGTGATCGCATCTCCACAGCATTCAATTTACTTTCATGCATCTGCTGACATACCCAGGTTTCACTACCGTAAAGCAAAGTTGGCACTAGCACTGCGTTATGAATCGCCATTCGTGCTTCTTTTACGATGCTTTGTCGCTTTACTAACTGGGACAAAGCACCGTTAACTTTGTTTCCGGCAGCTACTCGCCGTTCTACATCCGAATCACATCTTCCATCCGCGCTAAACATACTTCCTAAATACACAATTTCATTCACTTGCTCTAGACGTTCCTGGTTTACTCTAATCTCGCATTTAGTTCTTACGTCACCTCTTTCAAATACTAGAACCTTAGTTTTACTTGCATTCAAGCGGAGACCCTTACTTTCACACCCCTCTTTCATATTAGTGACTAATGCCTGTAGGTCGGCTTCTGATGAGGCCATGAGCACCGCATCATCAGCGTACAGCAGACAGTTTACTGTAAAGTCACCCAAATTCACACCCATATTAAAATCTTTCAACTTCTGTAGGCAGCTGTCCAGATACACTATGAACAGCCAGGCGGACATGACACATCCCTGTTTGACGCCTGTACAGACATCAAAAAGAGGTGGCACATCCCCCCCTACTCGCACGCAAGCCTTACAGTCCCTATAAAGCGACTGTATTGCCCGCAGTAGCTAGCCGTCCACACCATATCCTGGCAGCAAGTCCCACAGCGTTTCTCTCACAACGTTATCAAATGCTTTCTCTAGATCCACAAAAGCGCAGAAAACCTTCTGGCTAAGAGCCAGAAACTTTTCCGCGATCATGCGGAGAGAAAACACTTGATCCATGCAACCTCTTCCACGTCGGAATCCGCATTGAGCCTCCCATAAATACCTTTCAGACTTTTCTTGCAT
The DNA here is from genome assembly GCA_948477245.1 of Thumatha senex. Classification (NCBI taxonomy): domain Eukaryota; kingdom Metazoa; phylum Arthropoda; class Insecta; order Lepidoptera; family Erebidae; genus Thumatha; species Thumatha senex. The sequence continues at coordinate 12,090,505 of OX419743.1, forward strand.
TCGTGCCGTTCCTCATGAGCAATTCCTCAAGTAAAAAAAGAGGAATGGACTGCTGTTGTTCCTCAGATATAGGAAGCAATGGTGCTAATTCCGTTGTTGAGATCACTAAACTAAATTTCTCTAAAATTTTCTAATTTTTATTAAGAGATTGCCAAATGTTATTCTGTTATTAAGTCGAACTAAAGTTGCTGATATCATAAATAGCACTTAATTTGTATCTGATATCAATAAAATTCATTTATTGTGATAAAATTTAACAAGAAAATATATATTATATTATTATATTATTTCTTGTGTTTTTTTTTTTTTTAAATTTAACAAGACGTGAAAAATGTACATAGACAGACGAATGTAAATACATGCCGACTAACTTGGTGATTGAACTGCCTATGTACATTTTTCACGTTACAACGTTTTCACGTTTCAAACGGTTACTAAAATTAATAAACGTCCCACTAAAATTAGTCTTTTAACTAAAATTAGACGTCACCTAAATATGTGACGTCTAATTTTAGTGAAAACGTCTAAATTTTATGTGACGTTAAATATGTATCTGACATCACTAAAATTCATTGTATGTGAACATAAAAGAAAATTCAACAAAAAGTGAAAAACGTACATAGACAGTTCAATCACTAAGTTAGTCGGCATATAAATGCATGTTTTATTGAATTTTATCACATAAAAGGAATTTTAGTGATGTCAGATACAAATTTAGTGCTGTTTATAATATCACCAAGTTTAGTTCGACGTAATAACAGAATAGCATTTGGCAATCTCTTAATAAAAATAAGAAAATTTTAGAGATATTTAGTTTAATGGTTTCAACAACAGAATTAGCACCAATATCTTTTTAACTGCTCTAATGATGTTAAAACGTAGAAATCTAACTGCATGAGTAGTTTTCGGCTTATGAACTGGGTCATGGCGGTCCATGGAGCTCTTTTCATCACGATACCAGTTTCCTTCAGGGTACAGAGGTACTTTAGGGCTTTGATGCTCATTTGTCTCTTGCTTCCATCTGTGTGAGTTCCAGTGAGAATTCTGCCCAAACTGATATTCAGTTTATTTTTTATTTTTTTTATATGCTATGAGGTGGCAAACAAGCGTACGGCCCACCTGATGGAAAGTGGTCACCTTAGTCTATGGACGTTTGCAACACCAGAGGTGCAGCACTCGCGCTGCCGACCCTTCTTTTCTATCGTTACTAAAATAAGGGGTAAATAAGATACAGAAATTCAAACGCCTCCTCATTTCTAAATGAAATACATTCATGATAATCCATCACGCCTTATCCCCGAAGGGGTGGCAGAGGCATATTATATGCCCACTTTTCACCGTGTGGATTCCTGTCCCACGTAATAGGTGGTGAGCCCATTGCCGTGTTGAAATAGACAGACGCAGGTTGTGGCTACCTGCTGTTGAAATTTTCAAGCCGCCCATAAGGCCTTCAACCAGGCTTAACGACTGCCATTTTACTGGCAACCGGGACCAACGGCTTAACGTGCCTTCCGAAGCACGGAAACGCTCGCAAAATGTAAATACCACAAAGTGGTCACCCATCCGAGGACCAGCCATAGTGAAAGTTGCGTAACTCAGTGATCGTTTACAGAACACTGAGACCGCGGGGCCACGAGCGCTTTAAATACATTCATAAGAAACTAAAACAAATACATTTTATTTCATTTATAAAAATACATTTTTAACATCTATAGCTTAACTCAGTATAATAATATACTTAAAAACAAATATAAAATTTGAAATAAATTATTATGATATCTAAATACATAATGTACGCTCACGAACTTTAATTTGGAGCCTATTACCTTGAAAAATAACAAAAAAATCTTTCACGCCTTTATCCCCTTAGAGGTGGCAGACGTATTTATACGCCCATATTTCACCGTAATCATTCTTGCCCCACGTAACAGGTTATTAGCCCATTTCATGAACATGGATGGACAGGCGCAGATTGTGGCGACCTGTTATTTACCTTGGAATGTTGTTATAACATTCAAAATGCAAAAGAACAAACAAAGAAATATTTTTCGTTTAGTAGTTACCAATAAATCTCCTCTCACAACTAGATAGTAGTATGCCAAAAAAATTTCAATAGAAGATTTTTATTTGGGTCCCAAACTAAAGTTCGTGATCGTACTGCGATAAATGTACTAAATTATTTTTCTTACTGATTATACAAAGCGGCAATATTTTCCAGATATGTAGAGCGTATACATTATTTTTTTCTTACTTTACGATAATCCTTTAAGAAAACTGGATAGTTTATGAGTCTTGTAGTCGGCTCGCAGTTGTATAAAGCTGTGCAATATGGAATGGTCCAATTCCGCCTGTGTATCAAAAATAGACTTTAAATTGATGATGCACTACTATGTTATGCGAACTTTTATTAGTACTACCGGTCTTGTGTTTAAAAACATAGGTACATTGTCATTCTTTCGTCTAGTGGTTAATTACATAAATTAGTATAGTATAATACTAACTAATATTATACAGCTGAAGAGTTTGTTTGTTTGGTTGAACGAGCTTATCTCAGAAACTACTGGTCGGATTTAAAAAATATTGTAGTGTTGGATAGTCCATCTATCGAAACTACTATCCTGGAGAGCAGTAATCATAAATGTCGACAAATCGGGCAAATTTTTATAAGTACATTATTGTTGAATTTATAAACGTCAGTATTAAAAAGGTGCGACGGGAAGTCGAAGTATGTAACGGGCGAAGCCGTGGGGGTCACCTAGTTAAACTATATTTTACTTATATTGTATAGTAGGTTTGTGACTTTCCTAAGTTTTAGGCAGTAATCTCTGGATGTACTGAACCGATTATGAAAATACTTTCATTGTTAGAAAGGTATATTATCCCTGAGTGATATAGGCTAAACCCGGGAACAAGTTCCTGTAGTAGTCACAAAATAGACACGAGAGTTTCGTAAAGATGGAATAAACATAAACAATGTATGCCCCTGGTTTCGACAATGACATTCTTCTAATTTTTATTTCATGTAATTAGTACTCGCCCCCCTTGTGTTTGTTAATATGGATAAAAAATATACGCAGCGGGATTATTTTCTTACACAGCGCCATATAGTCTAAATTAAGCTGCATGACAATATGTGTGTATACATTGTATACATATGTTTACATACATATTGTCGTGCATTTATGCCCAAAGGGGTAGGCAGAGGCATATTATACGCCCACATTTCACATTATGTATTTTTGCCCCACGTAACAGGTGGTGAGCCCATTGCCGTGTTGAAAATAGACAGGCGCAGGCTGTGGCTGTTGATATATTTCAAGCCTATAAGGCTATAACCTGGCTTAACGACTGGCATTGTACTGGCAATCGGGACCAACGGCTTAACGTGCCTTCCGAAGCACGGAAATGCTCGCAAATGAAAATGCCACAAATCGGTCACCTATCCAAGGACTAGTCATAGCGAAAATTGCTTAACGCAGTGATCTTTTACAGAACACTGAGTTAGTAGGGCTACAAGCGCTTCTTATGAACAACTGATAAATTTTGTTATATATTTCATAATACATACAGTTGACGTTTGAAGCAATCTGAAAATTTGCAAGATGACTCTTCTATAATAACTTTATACAGAAACGCAGACCAGGTTGGAGACGAGCAGACAGGCGCAGGTAATGGGCTGTTGAAATTTTTCATACCATTCCTAACTACTGTAATTTTATTGGCAACCGGGACCAATGGTTTAACATGCCGCCCGAAGCATGGAATCACTCAAATCTTAACCATAGTATAAGATGCTTAACGCAGTGCTCATTAACAGAATAATAAGCTGGCGTGACTTTGGAGCATATCCTCAATAATTTTATTCATGGAATTGTAGCTTATGAGTAATGTTTCATACTTACAAGAGTTTCACCCTCGCAGACCTGATGGAGGTTCTCCGGCTTAACTAGCAGAAGGTTACAGAGCGCGTGTAATGCATCGAACAAGGCATGCGCAGGAGCCGGAGCTGCTCGGGCGCCTCTACCGCAAACCGCCGAACGGTACTCCTTCACGTCACAGATGGCTATCATTGCACCTACACATTTTTTAATTTTAATTATAATGGCTATAATACGGAGTAGGCAAAGGACCTCAGTCCATACAGCCCAGTATTAGTTCATTTAATTTAAATTTATTCTTAGTTTTTCTCTGAAAATATACTTCTCCGGAGGGGTACGAAAAGGCATACAATACGCTTATATTCTACCAGCTAGATTTATTATTTATATATTTGTGTCAAAAAAGGCATGCGCGGGCGCCAGGGCGCCACGGAAACCTCTAACGTACAACACCGCCGAACGGTACTACTTCATGTCACAGATGGCTGTCATTGCACCCACACTTTTTTTAGATTTAAATTATAATGGCTATAATACGGAGTAGGCAAAGGACCTCAGTCCATACAGCCTAGTATTGTTTAATTTAAATTTTCGTTTTCAAATATATACATCTTCGGAGGGGTAGGCAAAGGCATATGATAACTATGACGATGTAAACAATGCAATTGCAAGAGTAGTTCATTGGTTCAGCTCAAATAATCTTTGCCTTAATGAAAATAAAACTAAATGTATAAAATTTACTCTACCAAATGTAAAACAAGTTGCGGCCAATGTTCAACTGAATGGACAAGTGTTAGAGTTTGTAGAATCAACTGTGTTCCTAGGTATAACTATTGATGCCAATTTGCAGTGGGGCCCACACATAGAAAAGACAGCCTCTAGATTAAGTTCGGCTGCATACGCTGTAAAAAAGATCAGGACTCTAACAGATGTGGATACGGCTAGAATGGTTTACTTCAGCTATTTTCATAGTATTATGTCTTACGGTATTCTCCTTTGGGGGAGTGCTGCAGATTTAAATATTATTTTTGTTCTACAAAAGCGGGCTGTACGCGCTATTTATAATTTGGGCCCCAGAGTTTCTCTCCGAGAAAAATTCAAAGAAGTGAATATTCTAACCGTACCATCACAATACATTTTTGCCAATCTTATGTATGTCCAGAAAAATCTATCACAGTTTTCTAAACTCTGTGATAAACATAATATAAACACTAGAAATAAAAATAATCTTTCAGTCCACCACAGTCGACTACATAAGATTGGCGATTCTTTCCAGGGTAACTGTATACGCTTTTACAACAAGCTTCCCTGTGACCTGAGAAATTTACCTTTAAATAAATTTAAAAAGTTTATTAAAAACAAGCTTTGTGAAAAAGGTTTTTACTCCGTTACAGACTATTTGCAGGACAGGGACGCCTGGAAATGATCTGCTGGCAAAATGAAATAATATTAAATTGTAAATAGGCCATCAAAAAAAAAGCCTTCCTAAGTTTCTTGCCGGTTCTTCTCAGGTGGGCCGCGTTCCGAACCGGTGGTCGCTTTAAATATTTTAAATAGTGTATGACATTTTGTAAGCGCCGTTAAAATGGTCTATGCAAAATAAAGATTTTTTTATTTATTATTTATTTAACATACAATACGCTTATGTTCCACCAGCTGGATTTATTATTTATTTATTTGTATCAAATAAGGCACACCGCCGAACGGTACTCCTACACGTCACAGATGGCTATCATTGTACCTACATCCTACACTTTTTTATTATTATAATGGAAATAACATGGAGCCAAAGGACCTCAGTCTGCACGGTCAAGTATTATGTCATTTAATGAGTTTTTTTTTTTCACAAATAGTATTATATATTTTGTATTTATTATTAATTCATTTATTTATATTGTTATTATATATGCTGCTGAAAATTTTTCCCATTCACTTTATTTCCTGCCAATACTCTTCGCTCAATGTCATAGTCATACTTTCCATCTCTCGCAAATTTTGTACTTAGATATACAAACTCTTTCTCCTTCCACAACAATTGAGCAATCCGTCATACTTGCCTCTCTTTGAAAAACCATTACTTTCGACTTGTTTACATTCACTTTCATTCCTTTGTTTTTTAACGAATCATATATAATGTTAACCATCAACTGCAACTCCTCCGCCGATGATGCTAGTATTACCTGATCATCGGCGTATAGGAGGCACTTGACGGTCAGTTCATTCATTTTTATACCATACGTACTCTCTTGCCGTTCTTTCAGGCAGCTGTCCATGTATAGGTTAAACAGCAACGGCGACGCTACACAACCCTGTCTCACACCTTTTTCAATGTGAAAAAAGTCTGTGCAAGCTCCGTTGATTCTGACACAAGCACTGGAGCCCTCATAGAGAGATTTCAGTGCTCGTATCAAGTGGCTGTTTACTCCATACCTGGCCAGTATTGACCACAGTTTATTCCTCACCACTCAATTATAGGCCTTTTCCAAGTCTACATTTAACGCAATAGGCCTTTTGACTTTTCGCCAAAAGCTTTTCTGCTACGCATCGTAAGGAAAAGACCTGATCAGTACATCCTCTTCCTTTCATAAATCCTGCTTGTACATCCCACATTTTTCCTTCAGTTTCATTCATCACTCTTTTTATCAAAATTTTTGCATACAATTTGCCGACGATGCTGAGCAAGCTTATGCCGCGGTAGTTTTGAAATTTTCACTATATTTTAATCGTCATTAAAGAGTATGACCAGAGCCATCGATCGAGCTACTTAACAACTTTGATACCAATCATTTTAATTATTTTTTTTATATTATTTTTTTTCTTAATTAATGTAACACAACTGATAAAAAAGAAGAAAAGAAAGCAAGAAGAAAAGATAACTTTGTACAAAGTTTTACAGATGGTTAAGTTTGTTTTTTTGCAGTTACTACGGTGGTAATTAAACTTCTGATTGGTAACTGGTTACCAAAGCTGAAGAAAATTCCTAAAATTTTAATAACCAGCAATGAATTTATATTCGTAGCTTTTTATTAAAATTTTATTTATAAATATGTTCGAATCCATTTTAAGTTCTGACGTCCGATCGTTTACAGAACACTGACTAAACTGAGTCACAAACGTGAGCTTACTTTGTAAGCGGTCACCCTGTTATTATCATGCGTTTGGGTCAGCATTGAATGGAATTTTTTTTTGTTATTATATATAATAAATATATATTTTGTATTTATTATTAATTCATTTATTTATATTGTTATTATATATGCTGCTGAAAATTTTTCCCATGCACGCACTAGTTTTTAGTACGTGCATGGGAAAAATTTTCAGCAGCATATATAATAACAATATAAATAAATGAATTAATAATAAATACAAAATATATAATACTATTTGTGAAAAAAAACTCATTTAATGAGTTTTTTTTTTCACAAAATATATAATACTATTTGTTTTTAAATATATAATACTATTTATTATATATAATAACAAAAAAAAATTCCATTCAATGCTGACCCAAACGCATGATAATAACAGGGTGACCGCTTACAAAGTAAGCTCACGTTTGTGACTCAGTTTAGTCAGTGTTCTGTAAACGATCGGACGTCAGAACTTAAAATGGATTCGAACATATTTATAAATAAAATTTTAATAAAAAGCTACGAATATAAATTCATTGCTGGTTATTAAAATTTTAGGAATTTTCTTCAGCTTTGGTAACCAGTTACCAATCAGAAGTTTAATTACCACCGTGGTAACTGCAAAAAAACAAACTTAACCATCTGTAAAACTTTGTACAAAGTTATCTTTTCTTCTTGCTTTCTTTTCTTCTTTTTTATCAGTTGTGTTACATTAATTAAGAAAAAAAATAATATAAAAAAAATAATTAAAATGATTGGTATCAAAGTTGTTAAGTAGCTCGATCGATGGCTCTGGTCATACTCTTTAATGACGATTAAAATATAGTGAAAATTTCAAAACTACCGCGGCATAAGCTTGCTCAGCATCGTCGGCAAATTGTATGCAAAAATTTTGATAAAAAGAGTGATGAATGAAACTGAAGGAAAAATGTGGGATGTACAAGCAGGATTTATGAAAGGAAGAGGATGTACTGATCAGGTCTTTTCCTTACGATGCGTAGCAGAAAAGCTTTTGGCGAAAAGTCAAAAGGCCTATTGCGTTAAATGTAGACTTGGAAAAGGCCTATAATAGAGTGGTGAGGAATAAACTGTGGTCAATACTGGCCAGGTATGGAGTAAACAGCCACTTGATACGAGCACTGAAATCTCTCTATGAGGGCTCCAGTGCTTGTGTCAGAATCAACGGATCTTGCACAGACTTTTTTCACATTGAAAAAGGTGTGAGACAGGGTTGTGTAGCGTCGCCGTTGCTGTTTAACCTATACATGGACAGCTGCCTGAAAGAACGGCAAGAGAGTACGTATGGTATAAAAATGAATGAACTGACCGTCAAGTGCCTCCTATACGCCGATGATCAGGTAATACTAGCATCATCGGCGGAGGAGTTGCAGTTGATGGTTAACATTATATATGATTCGTTAAAAAACAAAGGAATGAAAGTGAATGTAAACAAGTCGAAAGTAATGGTTTTTCAAAGAGAGGCAAGTATGACGGATTGCTCAATTGTTGTGGAAGGAGAAAGAGTTTGTATATCTAAGTACAAAATTTGCGAGAGATGGAAAGTATGACTATGACATTGAGCGAAGAGTATTGGCAGGAAATAAAGTGAATGGAGCCATGTACGCCTTTATGAGCAGTCAGAACGTCTCGAAGAAGGCACGACTGGCTGTACATAGAGGTGTGCTGGTCCCCACACTTATGTATGGTAGTGAAAGTTGGGTATGGCAGAAAACGCATAAAAGTAAAATAAATGCAGTGGAAATGAGAAGTCTGCGAAGTATAGCTGGAGTGAAGTTGATGGATAAAGAAAGGAACAGCGCGATAAGGGAACATTGCGGTATGACAGAAGATGTAGTGACTAAGATAGAGAAAGGGATGCTCAGATGGTTCGGACACCTGGAGAGGATGGATGAAAGTAGACTGACGAAGCAGATTTATGTGGCGAGAGTGAATGGACAAACTGGTAGGGGTAGACCTCGGCGTACGTTTGTCAATCAAATCGAAGACCTTTTGGAAAAATCCAGGTCAAGAGTACCCTTAACCGGCGAGCGTGTACGAAAACACTTATGAAAGTAGAAGAAGCGAAAGTGGTATGTCAGGATCGTAGCAAGTGGAAAACCATAGTCTCTGCCTACCCCGATGGGAAACAGGCGTGATAATATTATGATGATGATGATGATGAAAATTTCAACTTGTTTCGGTACGGTTCGGGTTTCAACTTGTTTCGGTACGGTTCGGGTAGTTCAGTGGCTAGAACATTGCCCTGGTTAGGCAAAGGTCACGGATGCAATCCCCGTCTCGAACCAAGTTGTCTATTTCACTTTAATAAAAATTTATATGAAAGATAGCAACTTATTGCTATAAAAAAAAATAAGCGTGTATGCTTAAGACCGCACGGCAGAAGTGAAAAGTTCATTGGCAATCGCAATCAATTATTACTTATGAATTAAATATACTAAACACAGCGACACAACAGCGAAGAGCAGCTGACTGTATCTTTCTCGCTCGGGTACACTCAGCGCTCCCGATTTCACCCGATCGAGCCTTTCACCTCAGAGCGTGACTAATCAGCCTAGCCTTTTACAGCCTACTACCTACGGAAAAATCTGTGCGCGGGGCGCCAAAAGAAGTTTTCACTTCAAAAATTAATCCATAAATAAAAATGGATACTCACCAGCAGAATTAAACTGATAATTATGTAGATGGTCGTATATGATCCTGTGAAGACGCACGGCGAGCTCTAGCGTGACTCCGTGCAGGTTATCACCCTCAAGACCCGTGTGGATCTTGTCCATCATGTTGTTTAGATACGATACCACCGCCAGGCAGGCCTAGGAACATCATACATATAGGCGATGGGTGCTGAAATATCTGATTACCTCTTTGGGGATAAAGGCGTGACTGATTTTGTCACAGTCAAAGTTAAATATTTTTTTTTTAAATACCCCAGTTTTAAAACCGAAGTTCTCTTCCCTTTAATTAGAGTTCCATACCTCAAAAGAAAAGGAACCCTTATACGATCACTTTGTTGTCCGTCCGTCTGTCCCTTTACCTCGGAATACGTGAAAGTGAACGGATGAAGGAAGTTGAAATTAAAACTATTTAAGTACTCAGGTCTACGATTTCTTGAAGCTGTGTAATATCAAACTTCCAAGTTAACGTAATAAAAAGTTAAGGCCGTTTATGACGCTTAAACAACATACCTCGCTGCAACTGATAAAATGATGGGTATGGTTGAGGGTAAAGGGCGCGTTGGACGAAGAAAAAAGTCCTGGCTGCGAAATATCAGGGAGTGGACGGGGATCAGTTCTGTCGAGCAATTGTTTCGCCTCGCCTTAGATGAGCAAGAGTACAGAAAGTTAGCGGCCAACCTTCAATAATGAAGAGGCACTTAAAGAAGAAGAATGACGCTAAAACATATTATGATATATATTTACGACTGCCTCTGTGGAGCGGTGGGAGTGTATCCGACTGCTACACAAGGGGTCGTTGCTACGAGTCCCACCCAGGATAAAACTTTGTGTGATGAGCACGATGGTTTATTCTGTATCTGGGTGTTATTTATCTATAATATGTATGTATTTAGAAATATATAAGTATGTTTATCAGTTATCTGGTTACCATAGTACAACTCTGCTTAGTTTGGAATCGGATTGCGTCGTGTGAGCTGCCCCAACAATATTTATATTTATTTATTTAGGAACACTCGGTGGGTAGTTAACTTACACTTGTACGGCATTTTTGATATTAGGGGTTAAAGTATGAAATTGCCGTTTTTTACTAAAAATCTAAATAGTTTATTTTTTAGTTTATAACAAAATTATTTAATCAAAATAGTTACCATTATTATCTATACATTGCTGCCATCTAATAGGAAGGTTATTTATGCCTTTGCGATAGAACTCTGAGGATCTAGACTGTACAAACTGTGTGAAAGCATTTTGTACTGCCTCCTGGGAAGAAAACTTCTTGTCACGTAGATAACTGTCCAAATCACGAAAAAAATGGTAGTCCGTTGGAGCAAGGTCTGGCGAATACGGAGGATGACGAATGGTTTCTAACTGCAGTTCCTGAAGGGTCAAAACGGTTTCTCGTGCTGTATGAGAGGTCTCGCGTTGTCATGGAGCAATAATGGTGAAGATCGATTCATGAGTCGGGGCTGTTTTACTGCTAGTTTTGCCAACATTGTTCGGAGTTCGGCACAATAGACATCTGCCGTTATTGCTTGACCAGATCGGAGAAAACTATAGTGAATAACACCATGCTAAGACCACCAAACAGTTACCATTACCTTTTTATTGGTAAGTTTTGCTTTAGGACACTGTTGTGGCGTTTGACCTGGGGTCAGCCATTGCATTTTTCTTTTACGGTTATCATAAAGAATCCACTTTTCATCACTTGTCACAATTCCATCCAATATTCCTTCATTTCTGTACCGATTCAACAAGGCAACACAAGTTTCAACACGCGTTTCTTTCTGCAGATCAGTCAAATCATGAGACACCCATTTTTCGTATTTTTTTATTTTATTGATTTGACGCAAATGAGTCAGTATTGTAGGTAAGGTAACGTTAAACCATGCCGCTAATTCCTGGGTAGTTTGACTGAATCGGCTTCCACCATCTCTCTTAATTCATCGTTATTCACCTCTGTGGACGGTCTTCCTCGTGGCTCGTTCTTTAAGACGAAGTTTCCATCACGAAAGCGTTTAAACCAAAATCGCACGGTGCTTTCATTAGCAGACCCCTCACCAAACGCAACATTGATATTGCGGGCTGTTTCTGCCGCGTTACTTCCGCGTCGGAACTCGTATTCAAAAATAATTCGAATTTTCGCAGTATCCATCTTATTTCTTGTCTAAGTTGAATAACAAAAACAATTGAAAGTCGATATTCAAATGTTTCACATTTTTAAAAAAAAGAACATCATAGAAACCATGTGAAAAAAGTTTCATTCGAAAACCTCAAACCATGAAGATTCTATGTCAATTCAAAAAAAACCTATTAGAATAAAACGGCAATTTCATACTTTAACCCCTATTATTTAGTTCGTCAAAATGACACTGCCCGCCTGATGGAAAGTCATTACAACATCTAGCGAATTGAGAATCTGTTACAAGATTACACAAGTCAAGTTGTCCACAAGAGTAATTACAGTGGACTTTAAGGTCCAATGATTAGTCTCTTCACGCTCCGCTTTAAGGTTGTAGGAGGAAGAAACAGGTGCGCTCGGAGAGTATTCTAAGTTTCTATTTCTCGTAGCCCCGCGGACTCAGTGTTCTGTAAACGATCACTGCGCTAAGCAACTTTCACTATGGCTGGTCCTCGGATATGTGACCACTTTGTAGCATTTACATTTGCGAGCGTTTCCGTGCTTCGGAAGGCACGTTAAGTCGTTGGTCTCGGTAGCCAGTAACATAGCACTCGTTGAGGCCAGTTGTAGGCCTTATGGGTGGCATTTCAACACGGCAGTGGGCTCACCACCTGTTACGTGGGAGAAAATGCGTACTTTGAAATATGGGCGTATTGTATGCCTCTGCCTACCCCTTCGGGGATAATGGCGTGGCCAATATGTCAATGTCTATGATTATACAGAGAAAACTAGCCGTCAAAATTTTAAACAAAAGGGTTGTGTGCTACATACATTTTCGTCTACGTTTTTCGTCTAGTTCAAATCTCGTAGTCAACAATAGCCTATAAGGTGCTAGAAAATGGAGATTTTGATTTATATACTAACCGATGAAGCAAGTGTATCGATGTCACCTTCTGGTTTAAAGTCGGTCTTCTTCTGTTCAGTCTGTAGGTGAAGTTTGACCCAGCTGACGATCGCCACAATGGCGCGCTCCAAGCCTGCGTCCAATTTGTTCTCGAGTTGATCCATTATGGAAGTCTTGCGTTGCATACAATCGTTTTGTTTCGATGTAGAACTAAAATTGTCAGTAATATTAATAACAAAGGACGAATTTCAACACGGCAATGGGCTTACGACCTGTTACGTTAGACAAAAATTCATACGGTGAAATGTAGGCATATGCCTCTGCCTACCCCTTCGGGGATAAAGGCGATAAAGACAATATGTATGTATGTAAAGGACGAACAAAACTATCGTCGCACTGAAGTCGCGAATTCGATTCCCGGATCGAAACAAATATTTGTGTGATCCACAAATGTGGATTTTCGGAGTTTAGGTGTTTCTTATGTATAAATGTTTGTATTTAGAAATATATAGGTATGTTGTCTAGATCTCATACCATAAGCTTATATTAGCTTACATTAAGCTAGATGGCACCGTGTGGAAAGTGTTCCACAATATTTATATTATTTATTTTCGTCGACGGCGGAACTACTTTCTGAGTAAATCCTTTGAAAGGAAATGTTTGTATACAGCTTGGCAACCCCAGCAATGCACCATTTTTACTCATTTCTAAATGGTGGCCATAAATACTTGTAGATATTTCACAACAATACAAACAGAAAACACAGTTTCATGGACCCTCGTAACTATCACGTTTCTTAATATTAACAGTCAAAAAAGTTGATCACGTCTCCCATATTTCGTTGTTTGAGCATACTTTAACTAAAAATATTGCGCTTTGTTGCAAAAAATCGACATCGTCTTGAAGAGTGCGCATAAAATGAGTGTGCAACTCTCTTCACTTGGTTGAAATTTTATATTATAAAACCGTGGCAATACGTAAGCAGTGTCCCAAAACTTTCATAAAAACTTAACCTAACTATCTTCACGCTGTATACCTGACGGGGTATTCAGAGAGGACAGATCGCCAGGAATGACGATACATGCATACTTCTTTCGCTTCTTGTAGATTCATTAATCGCTTCATACATCCACGTCTGGGTATCTGAGTACTTTTTCGTTTATGAGCAATCTGCTCACGTGATCTTCATATGTAAGTCTCGGCCTACCCTGACTCCTTCTGCCCTCTAATTTCGCACAATATAAGCTAAGTTTAAGTTAACTAACTAACTAATATATATTCTTCGTCAATCGTTCCTCACTCATTCGTTGATGGTGTCCAAACCAATGGAGCACGCCCTTTTCCAGCTTAACGCTGACACTTTCATTCAAACTTGCCATATTGCGTTCCACTTCGTTACGTATTCGGTCGGCCAAGGTTACGCCGCACAATTTTCAAAGTGATCGCATCTCCATGGCATTTAACTTACTTTCATGCATCTTGTGACATACCCAGGTTTCGCTGCCGAAAAGCAACGTTCGCACTAGCACTGCGTTATGAATCGCGAGTCGAGTTTCTTTTACAATGCTTTGTCGCTTTACTAATTGGGACAGAGCACCGTCATAGTGATAATGAAATAAAAAATCTTTATTCATTTAGGTCAAAAAGTAACACTTATTATGAACGTCAAGATTATTGCTTAATTTACTGCCAGATTCGCAAAGCAATAGGTAGAGCGGAGAAGAACCTAGCAATAAAACTCATGGCCACTCTTTTCTAACCTTGTCAGAAAGCTCATTTCATAAACTAAACGTGTATTTTGCAAGAGTAGCACACATGTACTGAGGACAACAAAAGAACATTCAGAATCCAAGCCAAACTAACCTACAAGTAACTCTTGCACAGGCGAAGTGGGAAGCAACTGGGAAGAGGCCTAAATGAAGACATTGTATGAAACAGTGTACTTACATCATACAAGGCAAAACTGATTCTTGAAAATGTTCCTCGAACTTTCTCACAATTTTGTTGGCCTGTTTCACTATATCAAAGAAGTAAATCTGAAAGTCAATAAATATACATTACTATTAAGACAGAAAAAAATGTATGATCCGCAAATGTTTGTTTCGGTTGTGTTTCCTCTGGGAGTATAATCTGTATGTAAAATGTATCTCAAAATATAAGTATGTTTATCAGCTGTCTAGATTCCATACTACAAGCTTATATTAGCTTACTTTGGGATAGATGGCCCTATGTAAAAAAACCGTGTATGTGTATGGGTTTTTTTTTACATAGAGTGTAAAAAAAACCCACAAAGACAAGGTGGATGTGTGTGAGTGGCGTCCATTTAAAAGGAGCCGTCGCGGACCTTCGAGTCCTTTTTCTGCAGCAATGCACCGCAATGCAATGCAAGCCATGATAAATGTGAACCTTCAAATCCTTATTCTGCAGCAGTCATGATAAATGTATTGGTATTTTACGGATTCTACTCAGAATGCCAATGTCGCAAAATGCCAACTTTGCAATTTTACGGGCGTCCTCTAGTCAGTAATATATAATCAGTAATGTATGGCGGTGGTAATACCTGTGGCGGTGACTTGCTTTCAACAATCGGTATGGACTGCAACCCGACGTCTAGAGCGTAATCAACATGCTCAATCAACAAGTACTGTATCAGAATTTCCAGCAGCGCCACTGTCGTACTCGACACTTCGTTTGTTGTGCATAGCTAAAATAATGAGAACATAGAGAGAACGCTAAAGGGTGTTGAGTATGAAAAATGTGAGGAATATAGTGAAAAAAAGCTCAAAAAACCTCATAGATTACGTACACACATATTGTCACGCCTTTATCCCCGAAGGGGTAGGCAGAGGCATATTAAACGCCCACATTTCACCGTATGTGAAACCTGTTACATGTCCAATGTAACAGGTGGTGAGCCCAAAATGGTGGATTATATGATACTTTTTGCAACTACCTCTTTAAGGGCATATAACAAAAAGGCTTGACTAGTAGACATACGGCCGAATACTGAAACGTCACTTAAATACAACGTACAGTGGAAGGGCTCTCAGATTTCAGTATCTCTCAACATTTAAGTGGTATACACAAAGGCTACTCAAACGATTTGCAGGCATAATCAGCTAAGCAGAAGCCAAATAATTTGCGTCATGGCAACATTCCGATGCCTCATTTTACGCAACAGTTTTGGACTTAACAATATTTACAATGCTACTTAATTTAAATATCCATCACACCTTATCCCCGAAGGGGTGGCAGAGGCATATTATATGCCCACTTTTCACCGTGTGGATTCCTGTCCCACGTAATAGGTGGTGAGCCCATTGCCGTGTTGAAATAGACAGACGCAGGTTGTGGCTACCTGCTGTTGAAATTTTTTAAGCCGCCTATAAGGCCTTCAACCAGGCTTAACGACTGCCATTTTACTGGCAACCGGGACCAACGGCTTTGCGTGCCTTCCGAAGCACGGAAACGCTCGCAAATGTAAATGCCACAAAGTGGTCACCCATCCGACGACCAGCCATAGTGAAAGTTGCGTACCTCAGTGATCGTTTACCGAACACTGAGACCGCGGGGCCACGAGCGCTTCCACTTTATTTAGTTAAAATAATAGAAAATAATAATAGTTTTATTTGGTACACAATGTAATTTCTATAATGTTCTGAAAGATAGGTTTTTAAGTTATGTATAAGAATAAATAACTTAAAAACTATTTCGAAATTGAACGTAAACATTTGCTGACCCAATTGTCGTAGAACGAAACGTTCAATTTGATTGAAACCAGTGACATTAGCGTGACTTGTAAACATTTTTCAAAAATAAATTGGGATATGGAAGAAAAACATTGGAATGTACTTCTTCAGCAGGCGTCTGTATGTAGCAATGGAGTCAGCACAGCAAATAGGCTGACATGAATAGCCGCTATCTCCAAGAATTACCATATTGACAAAATCACTATCATCAAATTGCGTTGATAGTTACTGTTTATTCTCCACTTGTTTTTACAAAGCGTTTCAAGACTTCTACTAAAACTTAATGTAGAAAAGGAAAGATGAGAAGGGATATTAGCATAAGACATTTATCTTTCTTGTGTGGTGTGAGGAACACAGTTTAGTCGGTATATATTTTTCATCTTTGATATTTTTTGGTCTGTTATATATGGTCTATAATAAATAACTTTTACAAAGTGTTCTATTAAATGTCTGTCTTTTTAGTCCCGAACAAGATTTTTTATTTTATACTAATATCTGTTTTAATTTTTACAAATTGACGCCCGCGGCTCCGCACGCGTGGTGAAGTTTTCCCGTTCCCGTTTCCCACAGGAACTTTCTCTTTCTTTCACTATGTATCATCACGCTACTGCCCTGGAGAGCGGAGCAGTAATCATAAATGTCGACAAATCGGGCAAATAATGCATTATTGTAGAATATATAAGCGTCGGGATTAAATAGGTGAGACGGAAATTCGAAGTATGTCAAGGGCGAAGCCGTGGGGCTCACCTAGTATTAGCTATTTTAAAAGTACGGTAGATGGGTTACCCGCTTTCCTTACAGATACAGGCTTAAGATGACGGCTTTACGTGAGAATTTCACGTACGCAATACGTAATATGCGCCAGGCAATACATTTGTACATTGAGATTGAAAGCTGTGGAAAAAGTACAATGGGCGGCCTTATCACATAAAGCGATTTCTACCTCTAAATTTTATAGACAAAAGTAGGAGTCGTAAACCATGTCAGGAAGGGGACACCTCCATGGAATAAATTATACAAATATAGAACTGTCTCATTGGAGATACGGAACCGAGCAGGAAACTCCGCATCGTTGCATTTTTCGAATGTATTTAGGTTCTCTAGGTTTCGTCGACAGACGGTCAGTCTTTCATGGTCAGAGAGTAAAGATAGCGAAAATAAACACATTATTTTAACGCTTCAATATATTCAATTCCAGATTTAGGAGACCTCTCGACCACTCTTACATTTAGGGGACGTTCAAATCAGTTTGACAGGTCATTTGACAGCTAAATTAAATTAAGTGGCATTCCAGTATACGAATTTTACATTGAGTGGCGTCTGAGCGCAACTAACCTGAGTTCATCTTAAATTTATCACATGCTTAAATTTGATGTTTTAGAATACGAATTTTGTATTTAGGAGCTGCGCAAACATTTAAGATGCCATTAGATATTTGAGTGACCTCTCAGTATTCGGCCGTTAGAGTTCAGTATGAGAAAAATAAAATCCAATAGGGCCACTAACAAAATAGGTTAGGGGGTAGATAGAAAATAAGTAAATTGTCATTTTGTTGGCGGTCTTAGTGTATATTAATATTTTACCTGGGACTCCCGGCCATAGCGGTGGTGTGGTGGTGTGATAGTCGGTAAGAGTCATACACGAAAAAAAAAAGTGGGTTGTTAGAAAATATGTAACTTGTCATTTTGTTGGCGGCTATATTGGATATTAATATTTTTCAGAGCCTACTCTAACACTGTAAGTACCTGGCTTTAAAATTGTAGGCGGCTTATTTAGCCGCGTTCCTATACACGCAGCAGTAGCGTGAGCTATAATTTAAATTAATTTTGCACAGCGTGAACACCATAGATAACGCCATAACAGATACAGTATTCCAGATTTTCCAAGCGAACAAACTTACAACAACGTCCCAATAGCGCGAGGGCAAGCAACTTTTTTGATGCTTATTCAAAACCCGGTACAGTGGACAAAAGATATGTTTACTTTTTTTTTCCCCAAATTCTTTATTTGTTTTTATGGCATTTGCCATGGTTATTAAATGAGTATAATTATGTAACCATACAAAATCTTAAAAATATATCCAGGCTTTTCTAAACATAAATAAATCCTTAGGTTCTGATTGCAACCACGGACGTTGTAGCGCGCGTTGGATGTAAGGGACCCCACCAAGATCTCCGGGGCCTAAAGGATCTCACCTACTAACGGTGCATCTGCTGACTAACGGACGAGGCAACTATGGGTAAAGAACAGAACAGCTGCTCCTAGCAGCCAGGTAAACGTGAACCCCAGGCTCCAAATCAAGGCAGGGCTTGGAAGCAACTGTGAATACACTAAGATATAGAGAAGAGATTATCATAACAGCTACTCACAGTCTTACATCGGGTAAATGAAGTTTTTGAGTCGTTGATCATCTTTTGTACGAGTTGCTCGCTCAGAAATGTCTCACCACCGTAATTTTCAATTTGGGCAAAGTTTATATTCGCTCGAGTACCGATAACTGCTTGTAAATCACGGCGCAGCTCTTGAAAACTAAAAGGTCAAAATAAAAATATTTTTATTTTGCATATACCATTTTAACGGCGCTTACAAAATGTCATACACTATTTAAAATATTTAAAGCGACCACCGGTTCGGAACGCGGCCCACCTGAGAAGAAACGGCAAGAAACTTAGGAAGGCTTTTTTTGATGGCTATTTACAATTTAATATTATTTCACTTTGCCAGCAGATCATTTCCAGGCGTCCTGCAAATAGTCTTTAACGGAGTAAAACACTTTGTCACAAAGCTAGTTTTTAATTATCTTTTTAAATGTATTTAATGGTAAATTTCTCAGGTCACAGGGAAGCTTTTTTAAAAGCGTATACAGTTACCCTGGAAAGAATCGCCAATCTTATGTAGTCGACTTTGGTGGACTGAAAGATTATTTTTATTTCTAGTGTTTATATTATGTTTATCACAGAGTTTAGAAAACTGTAATAGATTTTTCTGGACATACATAAGATTGGCAAAAATGTATTGTGATGGTACGGTTAGAATATTTACTTCTTTGAATTTTTCTCGGACAAATTATAAATAGTCAAAGTCAAAGAAGTTTTGTCTCGCAACTTATTTATTAATAGCTGACGCACCGCTATTTTACCCACGTAGGTCCCTCACTTCACTCCTTATAACATCAGATATCGACCAGTGAGAGTTCCGTTAAAATCAGTCTCGCCGTTTCATAAATTAGCCGGAACAAAACACACAGAAGACATTTTAAAATATTAATTTTGAAGGTTCCGTACCACAAAAGGAAATAATATTTTTAATATCAAATACCAAAGTCTACTCTGTCCTTGATTTTTGATTTGAAGTCTTCTATGTCAACGCAAACAAAAGATACAACCGTTTATGCCGCAAATTTTCGTCACGCGCAAGGGAATCAAAACTTACAAGGTACTTCTTAATATTGAGAAAATAACAAAACGATACCAATATTACAATTTTGGGTGCCAAACTTCAGGAGCTACTGTATTTTAAATATGACATTGGTTAATTGGACACAATCTTGGGTGCCATCATAATAGTAATTATGTAGATAATATAAAAAAATATCACATAATACAAAAAATAAAGCACGTATACAATGATATGCACGTGTCAGATAAGTCCATTTATCGAGAAAGGCTATAGGCTATATATCATTACGCTATTTCCCTGGAGCGCGGAGCAGTAGTCATAAATGTCGACAAATCGAGCAAATTTTAATGCATTATTGTAGAGTTTATAAGCGACGGGATTAAATAGGTGCGACGGGAGTTCGAAGTATGTCACGAGCGAAGCCGGGGGTTCACTTCGTTTTAGTTAAAATAGTTTAGGTATTAGAGTGTGATAGAGCAACTAACTTTCAACAACAAACAAATGAAATTAAAGTGTTTGTTGTAATTCCATTCAAACAGCTACAACATCCATTCACTAAATGCATACAGCATATGAAAATACATGGTATTCTATAAAAAAATATCTGTCTGTTTGTTCCAGCTAATCTGTAAAAGACCTGGACTGATTATAACGGGACCTTAGTAGCAGATAGCTGATGTTAAAAGGAGTAACTTAAGCTACATTTTTATCGGTATTTCCACGGGAACGATTACTTCGCGAGTAATCGTTCCGTGGAAACCGTGGGGCGTCCGCTAGTTAATTAGAGCGTGGAACGTAAGACAGAAACATGTTTCATAGAAAACTTAGTTGATAGAATCATTGTTTGTAGATAGATATCTCGGTTTATATAAAGCACAGTTGACAGTAATCTATGTTCATAGAGAGCACGTTTCACCGAAAACTTTGTTAATAGAATGATTTTTCATAGAATCTCGTTTCATAGAAAGTACAGTTGGCAGAAATCTCTGTTCATAGAGAGCACGTTTCGCCGAAAAGTTTGTTCATAGAATCATTATTCGTAGAATCTCGGTTTATAGAAAGCACGTAGTGCCGAAAACTTGTGTTCAAAGTATCACTGTCAGTAGTAAGTACCTTGGTTAATAGATAGCTCTTCTCGCTGTAAACTCTTTTGATAGAAACCACTGTTTCCAAATACCTGGGTTAATTAAAAAGTTTATTTGTAGGAAGACATTGTTACTTAATATTATTTATGTATTATTTTTTTACATGTCCATAACGATTTTAACGATATTCATTGCAAAAATAAAGTATTTGATTATAATTTTTAATTTTTATTGTTCCGTTCCGTTAACGATCAGTTCGTTAAGCAACATTCGCTATAGGTGGTCCTTGGATGGGTGACCACTTTGTGAAATTTACATTTGTGAGTGTTTCTGTGCTTCGGAAGGCAGGTTAAGCGGTCCCGGTTGCCAGTAAAATGGCAGTCGTTAAGCCTGGTTGAAGGCCAAGAAAAATTTTCGACAGCAGGTCGCCGCAGCCTGTGCCTGTCCATTTCAATACGGCAATGGGCTCACCACCTGTTACGTAGGACAAAAAAAATTCATACGGTGAAATGTGGGCGTATAGTATGCCTCTGCCTAACCCTTCGGGGTTAACGGCGTGACAAAATGTATGTAAAAGGCTATATTGTACATAACTTTTTTTTTAATTAAACTGTAAGGTTTAATCGAGGCAATGCTACGTTTCTGATTAAAATTATGGTATAAAATAAACGTATTATTATATACGTGTTATTACATATTTACAGAATATATTAATAAAATGGGGGGAGGGGATTATTATAAATAAATAATTAACATAATTATAATTATATTTGGTTCCTAGCTAACACCCCCAGCTTTTCTGTACATGTTTCCACATGGTATAAAAGCTATGCTTAAAAGACATTATTATGCCACCAAACACTTTTCTGTAGAAGGAATAATATTGTTGTACAATGTTTAGTTACATAATTCAGGGTTTAGACAACGTTTTCAATTAATGCTCTCAGTCAGTCGGCTTGATTTGTTCAGATATCTTTATCAATTATTGTCATATTTCAACAAATTTACATAAAACCTTGACAAATTATATACCTAAATTCTCCTCATGAATAACTATGAATTATTGATTATTAAATGCCCGACTTACGAAATCTTAAAAATATCTTTAACGAACAGATTTCGCTCCCTACCGTTTAATTATAGGTAGGTATAGTTAGTAACTCCCTTCAAAGGAGCTTTCTGTGAACCTATCTTGGGCTTGATCCTGAAAGTAGTTGTAAAATCGGAATTCTTTCCGTTCCTTCGTACCGTTATCTCAAGGGTGACATAGAAGTTCATTTCAAAAGAGTTTACGGCGTGAAGAGTTATCTACAAAAAGAAATTTATGCCAACTATGCTATTATATTCTACGAACCGAGATCCAACGAATAATGATTCTATGAACAGACTTTTCGGCGAAACGTGCTCTCTATGAACAGAGATTTCTGCCAACTGTACTTTCTATGTACCGAGATTCTATGAACAATCATTCTATTAACAAAGATTTCGGTGAAACGTGCTTTCTATGAACAAAGATTTCTGTCAACTGTGCTTTATATAAACGGAGATATCTACGGACAATGATTCTATCAACTAAGTTTTCTATGAAACATGTTTCTGTCTTACATTCCACACTCTTATGCATTAGTAGGTTCAAAATAAACTTACCCGCCTCCTTGGATCTGTTTCTTAACATGTTGTTTCTCACTGTAGTACGTATTTAAAGCGTTAGACAGCACAGCCTTCAGCCGTCTAGTCTCTATACTTGTGTAGCCATCATTGGTTCCCGCCATAGCTCCGTTAATGAGAGCATCCCGTCGGAGCTCCCCGGTCGTAGAATTACCTTCTGCTGATACTAGGCCAGCTTGAACTAGTTCATCGCAAACGCGATGGGTACTGGAAAAGGGAGGTATTGAATTAAAGCGCGGTTTGCCGAATAATGTTTACTTTTTTAAATTTATTTGACGCTTTGGATGTTTTTTTTTATATTAGGCAATTTAAAATGGCGTTGAGCCTGATGGTAAGCAGAGACGACGACCCGTGAATGAGGGCCGCTATCTCAAAACGCACGTAGGGTTCCAATAGCGACCCTCATTTTGAATGCCCAGAAATATGCCTTTTCACGCTTAAAGGACCCGGGATTGTAAGAGGAGGGAAACACGTGCGCCGGCAAAGCCATCAGCTGAAGTATGCCGTATTTTGTAAATTTTGTTCAAAAGTTCTAATTTCTTCGTCATCTAAGTTTTCTTCGACCAGTAAAGCGGTAGAAGCATAAATATATAATATAATATAAAATAATATTTATTTCCTCATAATTTCATAAATAAAGCATTAGGAGCTTTAGTAAAATTCGCGCGCTATAATGAAAATTGTATTTTACTGCTGCTATTATATCACTGTATTTCACTATGGCATGTATTGACACACACAAAACAACTTTTGGAAAAACATATGTTAATAATATACAGCAAGTATGCCATTCTTTTTACAGTACAGCAGTGCCAGTGGCCTTACATTGTCTTTTTTCGATTTCGCCAATGATTTCACAGCCCTGCTTAGTTTGGAATCAGATGGCGTTGTGTGAGTTGTCCCAACGATAATTGTTTTATTTATTTATAGTAATCATACAATAAAATATAACCTACCTAGTATACATCTCATATAAATTCTTCAAGTATTTTTCAACATCGTTCTTATCAGCTAACTTAGTTTGAATGTACTTCTGTAGCTTGAGAAGAAATATGTTAAGGACGAATTTGCTCATCACCTGGTCAGGGTTTGGGAATACATTGCTAATAATTGTATAGTTTTTCTTGCAGAGTGGCAACACCGCTGAGAATATATCTTTGCCTATAAGAGTATTCTGAAATAAAAAAAACATTTACTGTTTGTTTAACCTATCTATTGATGGCAATTGTTTATTTTATTAGCATTAAGATTAGAATGCTACAAATATAAAGTCTAAGCTCTAAATATTATATCTATTATCGCGTTCCACAAAACGAACTTCTTCATAGACATTTACATATTATCACGCCTTTATTCCCGAAGGGGTAGGCAGAGGCATTCTATACGCTCCCATATCACAGTATGTACTTTTGTCCTACGTAACAGGTGGTGAGCCCATTGCCATGTTGAAATGGACAGGCGCAGATTGCGGCGACCTGCTGTTGTAATTTTTCAAGCCACCCTTACCACATAAGGCCTTCAATTAGGCTTAACGACTGCCATGTTGCTGGCAAACGGGACCAACGGCTTCACGTGCCTTCCGAAGCATGGAAACGCTCACAAATGTAATTGACACATTGCGTCACCCATCCGAGGACCAACCATAGCCAAAGCTGCTTAACGCATTGATCGTTTACAGAACACTGAGTCCACGGGGCCACGAGACTTCTTCAGTTTCATATTATTAGTATAGAAGGGAAAAATATTAAATTTATGTTAATGATCAAAGATGATCTCACTCACCATTTGACTAGTTTCAATAAAAGCATCGACACACTGTGAATAACCTTTAAAGTTAGTCATTATATTAGCAATGTTCTTCATCGTCGCCATATTGCCCTGGTTCTGTGCTTTTACAAACTCATCAATGAGGTTCCTCTCAATCTCATCATATTTAGATTCTATTTTCTTCTTGGCAACTTCAAATTTGTCAGGAGGTAACTCTTGAGCGATGGTGTAGAGTTTCTGAATGATGTCTGCAGCTTCGTGCAACTGAAATTATGAAGATATAATTAAATTAAGGAAGACGCACATAGTAAGAAATATTCTCAATTTCTAACAGTCATTATAATATAATTATAATGACTATATAATGTAATACATACATACATATTGTCACGACTTTATCCCCGAAGGGGTAGGCAGAGGCATGTTATTATATTAATGTAATGAATTACTAAATATTATGGACCACTTTTCACACATCTAGCACAAAACTAAGCAAATATAAGCAAGATCCAATGCCACACATTGGATCTTGACAAAGACAACAACATACTTATATATTTCTAAATACATTCATATTATACATAGGAAACTCCCAAAGTCCGAAACACATATTTGTGGATCACACAAATAATTGTTACGACCCGGGAATCGAACCCGTGACCTCAACGCGGTCCGGCGGTAGCATACACTACCGCTACGCCACCGAGGCGTCAAATATTGTATGTGCAATATTATTAAAATAAATAATATTAAAATTCATGTAGGAAACAGGTAAAGAAACCTTTACTTGAAATTTATGTGGTGTGAAATATTTTTCTTTATTTATAAATCACTTTAGTTATCACGTTGTGAAACTTTGTATTGGCTAAGTGTTTATACATGTGAATTTACCCATGAAAAATGTAAAATAGCTGTTAAGTTTCTGAATAAATAAATCATTTTGTATGTAATTTATTGTAATTATATTTCAATGCAACATCATTAAGTTATTATGATATGGAGTATGTGTTTAGGTATTACAATTACTTACCTTATTAGGATCATTGAACAAATCAATAAGTACAGGTCCAGGGCTTAAAAAATGAGAGAGATGCGACAATAGGTCTCTGGCAGCAGCAGCCCTGGCCCTAGGCGCTCGTGCTGCACCAAGCTTTTCTCCGACGTCTAAGGCCCGGCCCCCACAGCGAGACATACGTTCGTCTAACGCGCTAAATACACCGACACAATGCTGAAATGAGATCGAGACTGTAAGCAACAAAAAAGACTGTGACAAAGGTAATTATAAGCTTCTTCTTCTTTGGGTATTCTCAATTGCTTCCAAACCCTACCCGAACTTGGAGTCTAAGATCCACTTTAGTCTACTAAGAGCAGCTTTCCTTTGGGTATTCATTTACGGCATTGTTAGGAGCGACTGCCGGCTGACCCATTCCCGTAAGAGCGCCTGTCGTTACCTAGTGTGTTAATTACCAAATGCTCCGCTAGTAGGTGTGGGTCACTTAACTATAAATTTAATCTATATAATTATTATTTATCTATCACGCCTTATCCCCAAAGGGGTGGTAGAGGCATATATATTATATGCCCACTTTTCACCATGTGTATTCCTGTTCCACGTAATAGGTGGTGAGCCCATTGCCGTGTTGAAATAGACAGACGCAGGTTGTTGCTACCTGCTGTTGAAAGGGCCGAATAAATTTAATAAAATGTGTCTATTTTAGATGTTAAATTTAGAAGAAATTTTGAACCCGTAATAATAATAATATAATTAATCTATATAATTTGAATAAATAGCTTGTTCTGATTAATAATGACAAGAACTATTCCCAGTAGCACTCCCAATACTGTGACTTTGTAAACAAGGATCCAGCAATGACCAAGACCAAAATTACAACAAGCTTGAATTTGGTTACAGTCCGGGGAAAAGTGTCTTGGAACATGCATTAAATAGCTAGCATATCTGCTACTACCAGCCAAATAAAAGTGAAACTAATGCTCCAAATTCATTTTTCATTTTGAAGCAAGGAATACACCGAGTAGTTGTGTATTGGAGATAAAACTAAAGCCTGCCTTACAAATTAAGATGCAATCATGTCCATTACAAATAAGGTGGAATCGCTATTCCTGCTTTACAAAGTCGTCAAAGAGTGGAAGGAGTGACTTGGACAGCTCTAGATATGGGAAGTCAGTCTCACTCTGCAGACAACAACAATAAAACAGAAGATGCATGGGGCATCGGAGACCTCAAATTATAGTAGTTTATAAATACATACAGTGTGTTGGTCCATAATTTCAGCAAGCTTAGCTCCATAAAGTTTTTCTTCTTCCTGAACTGCTTGTTCTAGCCTGGTACATTTTCTTTCTTGTCTCTCTTGCAGCACCTGTTGTTACAGAATTTTTAATATCATATCTATGTTAAAGTTTGTATCAAAAAGAAAATAAGTAGGTATCAAAGTATTAAACAATATCATCATGCTACTACTGATGAAGTTTATTTAGCAAGAGATTTAAAGATATCAGATGATGTAAATAAGCATGATCGCGTGAATACCTGTATTTCACACTTATTTTTATCAGATTTTATTTTTTATTTTTTTTTGAAATTGATTCGGGGTTTCTAACTGATTTTACAGACAAGTCAACCCCATCTTACCCTGTATGTTATAAAGTACTAACTAGAAAGTACTCATCATAAATATCTGAGAGTAGTCACTTATGTAGAGCAGAAACTATATGGTACAACTTTTTAGTTATTTCTGCAGTTGGTTTTAATAAATTAATAATAATAATAAATATCGTTGGGACAACTCACACAACGCCATCTGATTCCAAACTAAACAGAGCTTGTACTATGGTAACCAGATAACTGATAAACATACTTATTATAGATAAATAACACCCAGACAGAGAATAAACCATGGTACTCATCACACAAAGTTTTATCCTAGGTTGGAATCAAACCAATGACTTTTGCATAGCAGTCTGATTCACTCCCACCGCTCCACAGAGGCAGTCATAGTTTTGACAACATAAGACTGAACAAGGCCTACATCCAACCTGTTTATAGTAGTTTTTAAGAAGATTTATTTGTTTGTTAATCTCTACCTGCTGAGCATCACAAAGATATACAATTCATTTTCAAATGCATCCGTTTTGATTATTTTTTCTATAAATTTCTATTGTATAATTTTCAGACATTTAGAAAATTCATTTGCAATGATTAAAATACACTTTACAACACATATATTTTAAAATTATATTGATTTTTTGAGAATATACTATGGTAAGAAGTGGTTTTACAATGGATAAATTTTGAAAGCAATTATTTTGCAATTATTTTTTTTCATAAACTTGTAATAAAGTGGAAGAAGATTGCTAGAACATTGCCCTGGTTAGGCAAAGGTTACAGGTTCAATCACTGTCTCGAACCGAATTGTCTATTTCCACTTTATTAAAAATGTATGGTTTTACAATGTCAATGTATTTACAAAAAATATCTAAACTTACAGTAATGTCTCTGTACATCATCATTGAATATAGGAGTAGTAGTTATGATATATGAGCCACATGAAAAGTTTAAGCATAAAACAAAATTCATAAATAATAAGGGACATCACTAGATAGTTTGGGTCAATATTTAGTACAATAACAACGTAAAACTTAATAAACACTATCAAGAAAAGATACCTTTAAGTCCTGAATGGCTTGTGTAAAAATATCATGTATCATTTCAGGATCTAATTGGTCGTCTTTCAAACGTGACTCCTGCATACTTCTTCTTACCATCCTTTCAACAAATTCATCTGGATCGAACGGGTCCTTAAAAAAGCAAAATGTTTATGCACTTGGGCACACCTATTTAATTATTATGAAAATCACATAGTATCGGTTGTCTTAATATTTACTTGTTCTAACTCTTTCATATATTGGTTCATCATTTTGGTAATCTAGTTCTTTACTGCCCAGCAGAAAACTATGAAATTTAAACAAATTCAAGGACTTGTTAAAATATTCGCGAGGTCTACTTAAGCCTTTAATGTTAAGTACGCCCCCTTTATACTCAAACAACAAAAACCATACAACACATCACAAAAAGTGATACGTTATCAATCTAGTGACTAAACTCAAGTATCAAACAAACAACACTGTTTTTTTTTAGTGGTCTTCGCCCATCTTGGGCAGGCAATGGAAACTAAGTCCATACAGCCTAGTCTTCAGTATTTAATATTTGCTTGTTATTTTGTTTTAGTCGTGTCTAGTCGTTTGTCGATGTCAAGTCCTTAGTCCTAGGTCCTAGTCCGTGCCCCAATAAGGCAGTGGATCCCTTATTGCAGATCTCTATGGAAATTTGGCACTAACACAAACAACACCGCTATTCATTGCAATATATCACTTTCTTTAACTAATGCACTTCCGAACATTTTATGTATAATATTCCACCATTATAAAACACAAAAACACGAATTTTACACTAGTTTTTGAAAATAATATACGACAAACGTGCGTCACTGCTGATCTTCGCGCCAAAAGTCCCAAACAACACTGACTACCGCTGACTACACTGACACTGACAACTCTGTGTGCGTTTCAATTGTTCCGCCACGGTGTCCAATCAAAAAAAGCACTCCGTCAAAAATTTGTCGAAATTTGTCAAAACCGAATGCAACAACAAATTTGTCAAAGTAGAAATAAAGAAGATATTAGGGTTTAAAGTTGGCCGCGCGAACGAAACGTGGAGAGTTGCGCGGCAACGGAGATCTCAGCAACTACATGTATTAGAGATCTAATTCTTTTTGTCAATTAAAGATTGAATTTGTCAAAACTTATCGAAAAAAGAAGTACTAGCTTTAGAGCAATATTTTCCGAAATATTCGCCTTTGAAGTTATGGCCGCGCAAACCTTCACTCGTTGTTTCTTTAATGTTGATTATTCTTTAAACCTAACGATTTCTTATAGTAAAATTAACACAAGAAGAAGGATCTTAATTTGTCAAAACTAATGAAAGCAATAAATACTACTAAAGTTTAGTTAAACAGGAGATATCGGTTCAAAACAAAAAGTCCGTGGCCGCGCGAACGAAACGTTTCTTTGTAGGCTCATATCTCACTACCTATAATAGCTAGGATTTTGGTCTGAACTTCCATTTATTCGGCATATTAACCTCATTATAATGCCGTATTGTTTTACCCTCAAAACAGATTATAACTCGTGTTAAATCAAAAATAATGATGTTTCATATTATGTTCTACCAGGGTGACAATAATTTAATTTTATTTGGGAATACATTTACATTCAATAACTGGAAATAGCTATAAAATTGAATAACATCCAGATCGATCTGAAAATAAAAATACGAGTAAATAAAAAAATTAATACATTTGTTCATCATTAACATTAAAAATCATTACTTTACTTACTTAAATGCAGTGATTACCGGAACATATATCACGATAATATGACGAACAATGACAAAAGCGGGCGCTGCTCGCGGTTGACGTACATTGTCCACGCGGTGTAACAATCACCATGTCATGAATTACTAGGTAGCCGCAGCCGCAAAGGGGTAACCTATGCTAGCAGCATAAATTTGAGCGAAGCGTTAAATCAAACTAAGTAATTTCCATAGACAACATGATTTTTGCGGATAAAATTATTATTAGATCGAATTTTGAAATTCGGGCTTCGTCACGACCTGCATAATTTGAATAGATTTCCGTAGCAGAAAAAAATCTGAAAACGGATAATGGGAGCTTCGCTTCGTTCAAAAACTCTCTGTCTATGTCAATCTTTGCAGATCTATACAGAACTATTTTGAAAAATTAATAATTATAAATTAATTTCAAAAATCACCTATCAGTCTCGCTTATGGCCTCAAAGGGGTAGGCAAAGACGTACTATACACGCCCATTTCACTTTCTGCATTTTTGTCTATATTTATCTAATATATAAACTTCTCGTGTCGCGGTGTTTGTTAACAAACTCCTCCGAAACGGCTTGACCGATTATTATTAAATTTTATATTTGATAGATCTGATAATCGGTCGTAATCTATTTTTCATACCCCTTAGTGATAAGGGTAGGGTGGTCCACCCCAAATGTTTTATTTTATATTTGAACAATGATTTTTTTACTTTTTTTGATGTGGCCTTAATAATACAAATATAACCCAAAGTTTCAGCTCCTTTAGAATTGTAATTTAAATTCGTACGCCCCACTCTTTTTCTCTCTCTGCCTCTTACGAAGCTGCACGGGTCAGCTAGTGTATACATCGATACAATAACACTTACTTAACGCGGCCCACCTGAGAAGTACCTAGGTACTTCTCAGGTGGGCCGCGTTCCGAACCTATATGTGGTCACTTTAAAATATTAAATTTATCCTTAGTTCTAGTGTATGACATTTTGTAAGCGCCGTTAAAATGGTCTATGCAAAATAAAGAAATTTTTATATTTAGAGTGTAATGTGAGCTCGACAAATGGAAGTGCAATTATTACTGGTGTGACTAAACTACTGCGACTCACCATAGTTTGAAAGCATGCTTGTACGACACACTGAAGCTCGACATCATGATGGTGTGGCAGGCAACGTTAGTTCCAGCTTTGGTAATATGATACATATCTTAGTGGCGTCATTTGCTTACGCTTTAATAATAAAAAAAACGATGGTAAACCAAAAGTGCCGCAAATTGACCTGGGTCTGCAGTCTCCACATAGATAGCCTCAGGTTACTGATTCTTGTGATGTTGTTTTAACGCATTCTTTGAAATTCCATGGCTATCAAATTATAACAAAACAAAAAGTTTACAAGCTGAACATAACTTTAAGTTATGGTACAAATTAATTATTCCCAATAGATGCATTTATTATAGTAGAAAATGTGTATGTCCAAATTATATCGAAATTATTGTCCCCCTGGTAGAACATCATATTTATGAGACATCATTATTTTTGATTTAACACGAGTTGTAAACTGTTTTGAGGGTAAAACAATACGTCATGATAATGAGGCTAATATGCCGAATAAGTGGAAGTTCACACCAAAAGCCTAGCAATTATAGGTAGTGAGATATGAGCCTACAAAGAAGCATTTCGTTCGCGCGGCCACGGACTTTTTGTTTTTGACCGATATCTCCTGTTTAACTAAACTTTAGTAGTATTTATTGCTTTCATTAGTTTCGACAAATTAAGATCCTTCTTCTTGTGTTAATTTTACTATAAGAAATCGTAAGGTTTAAAGAATAATCAACATTAAAGAAACAACGAGTGGAGGACTGCGCAGCCATAAATTCAAAGGCGAATATGTTGTAAAATATTGCTCTAGAGCTTCTTTTTTCAAAATTTTTTGACAAATTCAATCTTTAATTGACAATAAGAATTATGTAGTTGCTGACATCTCCGTGGCTGCGCAATCCTCCACGTTTCGTTCGCGCGGCCAACTTTAAACGTTAATATCTTCTTTATTTCTACTGTGACAAATTTTTGGTTTGTTGCATTCGGTTTTGACAAATTTCGACAAATTTTTGACGGAAGTTTTTTTTTGATTGTACACCGTGGCGGAGCAATCGAAACGCACATTTCACCGTATGCATTTTTCTTCCACGTAATAGGTGGTGAGCCCATTGCCGTGTTGAAATGAACAGGCGCAGGATGTCGCGACCTGCTGTTGAAATTTTTCAAGCAGCCCATAAGGCTTTCAACTGGGCTTAACGACTGCCATGTTACAGGCGAGCTGGTATGATATAGGCAACCGGGACCAACGGCTTAACGTGCCCTATGAAGCACGGAACTCAGGTGGGTCCAAAGGGCCAAATAAATTTAATAAAATAAAATGTGTCTATTTTAGATATTAAATTTGGAAGAAATTTAAAATCCGTTGCTTTTTTAGTGAGGTGGTAACAAAAAGGCGCTAAAAGGTCTGAAAAGCAGATGTCATAAATACTGGATTCACCCATTTACAGCCTTGAGACCTATGAAAGGATGAAAGGATTTTTCTACTTAAAACTATTAACTCCTGCTCGCCTGTCGATCGAGTGGTAGACGAAGCGCGCGACATCTTGTCAAAACCGTTGTCAGTGCACGACCATATATAATAAAGTACTCTGTGTGCAAGACTGAGCGAATAGCGCGAATTTTATTTCGTCGTGCGTCTATAGTCATACCATTTCATGTTGCACAAAATTTTCGCGCGGAAATAAACCGTCTTCAATTTGCATCAAATCACAGATTATTATTCCGCGCGAATTATTTATCGCCAGTGCCATGTATGTATCATCTTACATAGTTTTAAGCCTGGGGTTCACTTCTATTTGGGTGCTAGAAGTAGCGATCGTTTGGTTTATATATTTGGCATCGTTGGGAGTGATTTCCACACGACCTTCGAACAACGGGTGCCTACATCGGTGCGTCTTCCGTCAGTCTCCAGGTGCGCCGTTAGCAAATGAGATGGCTTGGACCCAGAAATCAGAAGATGCTTGTTACAAAATAATAAAATAAACTAACACTCCCACTTTTTAACGGGATTACTCCCACCCGAACTTCCATTACACCCAATGTCACATTCATTCTACATCTCACACATAGTTTCCAACAGATTTGATTCTTCGTTGAGGCTGCGTCGAATATTTTGATTTCATGTCGTCAGTTATCTTGTACTTTGAGTCCGCCAGAAGACTACACACACGTCAGGACTTTACGTTATCAAAAAAAAATTACATTGCACTAGCCTTGAGACGTACTTACGAGAGAAAAAAGTAGGTATCATGTTATAAAATTCTCTTGAACAACTGAGAATATCGACAACCCAGAATATCAACAACCCAGATCATCGAAAAGTACTTAGGTACATATATTTATTACGTACATTATAAGTAACCTGACCATTTTTTTTCGAACCCAAAACGGGACATTGATTTGATTCCTTCTTTAATAGACTAGCTGATGCCCGCGGCACCACTCGCGTGAAAATTTGGTTTGCACATAAAGTGTTTCCCGTGGAAATTAGATGTTGTTGTGAAATCCTGAAACACGTATAACTAAATTTCTAACTGAAAGCCCACTTACAAGTTTTTTTATATATTATTTTAAAATTGACTGATTTCCATACTAACTTGCAGACCCTATTTTATTTCTTCAGGGGTGGAATTTAAATAAATCCGACTGGCCCTTCATAAAATAATCTCTGTGCAAACTTTTCAAGTGTCTTGATCCGAGGGTACGGCTGGGCGTTGGGGATCACCAGTGAATCAGAACTTTTCATTTTAAACATTAAGATAAAATCAATCAGTTCCATATTCAATTACACTACGGAACTGGACGTCACTACAGGTGTCAACACCAAGGATCACGATACTATTGGATATTTAGAGATAAACCCTGGAATTGTGGACTGAAGGACTATCTTAGCGCTAAATACTTACACAAACTTGTGTCTTGGTAGGGTTTAATTGGACAAGATTTAGTCTAACCTAATCGGACACACTTGCAAGAGTAACCTCGATTTTAGACAAGAAGTTATTCAAGACTTATTCCACCGGTGATCTTGGTACGACCTACGTAATAAGTGTCATCTGTACTTAATCAGCATGGCAATGGATGCCATTAATAATAATAACTTTGTAATAATAACTGAACTTTTCAAAATGTACATATGTTTGGAGTGTACATTAGGTTGAAGAACTTTGAATTCCAACTAGGTAAGAACCTGTATTTTGGAATTCGGTGAAAAATTTGTCATCAATATGCAGCAAAAGCATGGTTAGGTACAACAACGTGCCTTGTGGGACTCCAGCATTTAAGGCCATGTAGTCTGATTGATGAATCTGCAAAAAGCGAAAGAAGTATGCATGGATCGCGATGCCTGTCGATCTGTCCTCTCTGACTACTCCGACAGGGATATAGCGTGAAGATAGTTAGTTTAGTCTGAACAGCCGCCATAGACGACAGCCCTAATGCTTCTCTTGAACAGAAAGCTTGATCCCCAAATCTCCTCGGGCAGACTTCAAGGGTATTTAAGATAGAAGATGACGATGACAGACCCGGTCAAAGGACTTAGAAATATCGAGTCTTACTGCCAGAGCCTCTCCTTTACTCTCGCTATCCGTCGCCCAGCAGTGTGTGAGGTACTCAAGAAGATCGTTAGTTGTATTACTAGAGCAGATTCGTAAAGGTACCTCAAGGTCTATGCCTTGATTACAAACTCCATATGGCCAATAATAGCACGGAGGTGACGACTTTACGCCTGGAATTGAACATGACCCTTCACAATGTCCTTCACAATCGTGTGCGGTCTTTCCCAAAGTCGGGATTTGTTTTAATGGAATATGAATGCCAGAAAAGACGTGGAAGTATCGGACACAACTCGGGATCATACTGCTTCAGTACTACCGCAAGTATTCCGAATGGCCCACTCGACTTATAAACTACCGTCGGGTTTATGTAGGGTTGGTAAACCAGAGCGACAGAAGTTTTTAACGGTAGCTTTGGCAAGCGATCGGAATTCACGATTTCCAGAAAATCTTGGTTTTTTACTTATTGTACTAATTGTCATTTTTGACAGGCTATTTGACTTGTCAATTGTTAGTGTTAGTGGTTGACTATCGCTCGCGCTCACTTGGGTGCAATCTCATCGGTCTACCTATAACTTTGTTCATGCTAATTTCACTCAGCTTGGGAAAAGGGGACAATTTAGCGTCCCGAGGATTGTTCCGGGGACACCGGGACGGAGACCCGGAAAAAGGGACGGTCCCGTTCAAAACGGGACGTATGGTCACGTTAATTATAAGTAGGTAGTATAATCGAAGAAATAAATATTAGCGAAGAAGAGCTCGTGGCCCCACTGACTCAGTGTTCGGTGAACGATCACTGCGTTAAGCAACTTTGGGTCCTTGGATGGGTGACCACTTTGTAGAATTTACATTTGCGAGCGTTTCCGTGCTTTGGAAGGCACGTTAAGCTGTTGGTCCCGGTTACCAGTAAAATGACAGTCGTTAAGTCTGGTTGAAGACCTTATGCGCGGCTTGAAAATGTTCAACAGCAGGTCGCCACAGCCTGCGCATGTCCATTTCAACACGGCAATGGGCTAACCACCTGTTACGTGGGACAGAAATGCATACGGCTTAGACTGGTCTATATAAATATTGGCGGTTAACTAAATACTACGCAAAGTATGTGCCTATTTACCGACAGCTGCATTGAAGACAAAAAATGATGAAAAATAATGTTATTGTAGGTAGACTTAATATATATCATCATAGATCATTATATATCAATATAAAATCTTTTTAATGATATTACATACAGGCAATGCTGAAAAAAACATCAATTTAATTTTAGAAACAAAAGAAAAAAGTCATCCATGTAGCAAATACGTCTTTTTGGAAGATTTCTTACTACTGAAAGCGTTTTTTATATCCAAATTCTTTGTGATGAAATGTTTTAACAAAATTTTGTGCGTGCCATTGAAGATTAATTAGAATAACGTTGATTTACTCTCTTTAATGAGAGTTGTGTGCAAAGCTCATATCAATCTAAAAGCTAACATTTTGACAGGTGGGCGACTGAAACCTTGGGCATACGTGAGTAGTGAGATGTCCAATGTATCCTAAACGGGTTAGGATAAAGTCGATAGAGCTCAATGGCTGAGCGCCTCAGCCCTCGAAGCTCCGAGGTGAATGCCTTGGAACAACGAGGCTATCTCATCGGCAAGAAGATAGGGCAAGGATCATACGCTACCGTCCACCTAGCTGAGTACTGCGATGCTTCCAGCCCGAAGCGGATGCACCTTGCGTGCAAAATATTTGATAAAGAAAAGGCACCTCGGGATTTTTTAGAAAAGTTTTTCCCTCGTGAACTTGATATATTAACGAAGATCGAGAATCCCCACATCATTCAAGTGCACAGTATTTTACAACGTGGACCGAGAGTGTTTATCTTTATGCGCTATGCCGACAATGGGGATTTGCTGGATTTTATAAAACGTAATGGAGTTGTGCCAGAAAATCAGGCAAAGCTTTGGTTTAGACAAATGGCTAGTGGCTTACAATATCTACATAGCAAAAACATAGCTCACCGTGATTTGAAATGCGAAAACATCCTGCTGTCACGAAGATTCAATGTGAAGTTAGCAGATTTTGGTTTTGCTAGATTTTGTACGGATGGCGAAAACCGACGTGTACTTAGCCAGACTTATTGTGGATCAGCAGCTTATGCCGCACCAGAAGTGGTTAGCGGCACCCCCTACAATCCTAAACTGGCCGATGTGTGGTCTCTCGGTATTATACTTTACATAATGCTGAACGCCTCTATGCCATTTGATGACACTAACCTACGCAAACTACTTAAGGATCAAATGTCACGTAACTGGGTGTTCAGGTCCAGGATTCGCGATACAGTATCTGCAGCGGCCAAGTCGATCGTGCGCCATATTCTGGAACCGGATATCACGCTGCGCCTCACCCTGGATCGAGTGTTGTCCCATGAGTGGACGCGACCGCGCAAGGATAAGAGTGCAAGTCTTATGGGGCGGTTGGTACAATCGGCGCCGTCAGCTCCACATTCACCCGGAAAGCGTGAGCATGACGAAGCTGGCACATCGGCAGGCGCACGCGTGTCGGGTGACCATCGCGAGACGGAGCGCGAACGACACGATGACATCAACATGCGCTCACACGACTAGCTCATATACAGTACCAACATAATATTTACGCAACAAGTGTTATAATCACGAAATAGTTTTGACCCTCAAAAATAGGAAATTTACTTTATTATTTTGATTTTTTTTTACAATTGACGACTTAATTATTGTTGGTCGGCAATAGTGAAAATAAAGATTTTGATATATAAGCTTAAAATCTATTTCATTTGTTACTGCATACCTGGTTCTAGTGCAAACCTCAACCATTTCTTTGTTGCGGAACTCATAGTATGTACAGCATTAATTGTGACAACCAAACCATAGGCGTACCCAGGTTCTGGATCAGGGCGGGGACTCTATTCAGATTTTTTACAGGCTTCAAATTATCTAATTTATTTGAAATTTATTTATTTGACTAGGTTCTCCTTCTAGGTTCTATGAATATATTCGGTCTGTAAAAAGCCCTTAGCCTTAAGGGGATGCCTTAAGGTTGGCAAAGTACATAAATAAATTAAATATATACTGCGGGGGTTATGCATGTTTTCTGAGGCCATATACTATAGCTTACCCCTGCGGCTTCGCCCGTGACATACCTACCTTGACCGCGTGCCACGTGGGATATAATCCCGTCTGTATAAATTTTACAAAATGTATGAATATTGACCCTATTTGTTGACATTTATGATTACTTCTTCGCTGCCCTGGACAGTAGCGTGATAATATAAAGCCATCCTCGATAAATGGGCTATCAAACGGATACACAAACGGATTTTTTCAATTCGAACCTGTACTTACTGCGATTAGCGCATTAAAGCAAATACTTAAACTCTTAAGTTTTATAATATTAACTAGATGACTTGTGGTGGTGGCTTCGCCCGTGACATACGTTCAACCCGACGCACCCGTATATTCCCTCTCTCTATAATGTATGGAAATTTGTCCGATTTGATGACATTTATGATTACTTACTACTTCCGACTGCTCCGCTCCCCAGTGCAGTGATGATTTATAGCCTATAGC
Source organism: Thumatha senex (assembly GCA_948477245.1). Classification (NCBI taxonomy): domain Eukaryota; kingdom Metazoa; phylum Arthropoda; class Insecta; order Lepidoptera; family Erebidae; genus Thumatha; species Thumatha senex. The sequence continues at coordinate 12,128,545 of OX419743.1, forward strand.
CTTTCTCGATAAATGGCCGATCAAAATTTTCAATTCGTACTAGTAGTGCCTGAGATTAGCGTGTTTAAACAAACAAACTCTTCAGCTTTATATATTAAAAGTGTAGATTTAAATTTAAAAATATAGATTAATTCAGCAGCAGCACATACATACACCTAGGTATGTATAGCAAAGTATAAAGAGAGAAACTTAAACTTTAGGCTGTGCATATGATAGGGTCTAACTAAGGTCCGTATTCCAGAACGTTCTCAATACTCAATCAACGCTTGAGGCTAGTTTTTACGTTATAAATACTACTCTCAAGCCTTGATTGAGTAATGAGAAACGTTCTGGAATACGGGCCTAAGGGCCGTATTTTAGAACGTTACTCAATACTCAAGAAACACTTGAGAGTAGTATTTATAAGGCAAAGCTTCAACACAAGCCTCAAGCGTTTCTTGAGTATTGAGTAATGTTCTAAAATACGGCCCTAAGAGTACTTATTCCATCATCAAGTTAATGACAGACAATAACCAGGAAAATTATTATGTATATTCTCTTATATAAAGCTGAAGTTTGTTTGTTTGTTTGTTTAGTTGAACGCGCCAATTTATTTTTGGCGTTTTTGATTTGGCGCTGCACAACAAGAATTTGATAGCATTAATCGAAATTGCTTCAGTACCTACTTTTCGAGAAAATGGCGAACATAGAAATACCTACAGAAAGAAAAAGCAGGATTAAGTGGTAGGCATTGAGGAATAATTTATACCGTATATACAACATGTGAAATATATCAATCAATAGTGGTAGGTATGATTGAATTGATCATTGTTATCGATAGGTATATTCTTGGAAAACATTTATCAATTGAATTTAAAAATCTTAAAAAGATAGGAAAAACATGCATTAGTATCTAACATGTAAGAACGTTCGTTTATTCGGTAAGTATCTACCTAAATAAATAAAAATTGTAGGACATTTTTTTAAACACCGCCATCTATGGAGTTAGTATCTAGACGACTGATAAATATACTTATACATATATTTCTAAATACATACATATTATACATAGGAAACCCAAACACCGAAACAAACATTTGTTAATCACTTAAATATTTTTTCGGACCTGGGAATCGAACCCGGGACCTCAGTCGCGGCAGTCGCATACACCACCACTGCGCCACTGAGGCCGTTATACGGTGATCAATAATATTTTATTTAACATGTAGTTATGTTTATTAGGTAAGTGAATAATATTTTGTTCAAAATGTAGGTACCTATGTTTATTATATTTTGTTCTATTCAGATACTCTTATCTAAGTTAATTTAATTCCGTGACCTCAATGGACACCGATTCGTTAACCATGTTTTTGTGGCTACATCTTTGTGTGGTTTTGATGACGACGTTCCCATGATATTGACCGGTGGAGTCGACCCTTACTACATGCATGTATTCATCGCCAAGTGTGAACTCGACCTGAGGAGGTGCAGCCCAATCGCACACAACGGTCACTTCATTGTTTACCATGGGCGGGTTCACACAGTATAACTAAAAAAAAAAACAAATATTAAGTAAAATGTTAACCTATTTAAAAATGTGTAAATCTCGGGGTGTGTACCTACTCAAAATCAAATTAAAGTAGCTTAAACCAAGCCTATTATAAAATGTATATTACATACATAATAGTCAAGTCACGGTGTTGCCCTAGGGGGTAAGCATAGGAGTACTATTTATGCCCACATTTCATCATTTTTATTTAGCTCTACGAGATGTTCTGAGCCTATTGCCAATTGCCGTATTGAAACGGACAGAGGCAGATTGTGGCTACCTACAGTTAATTTTTTATAATCTTCCATAACCTATCCCTATACCTTGTTTTAGCGACTACCTACCATGTTACTGCTAACTGGGACCAACATCTTAAGCGCTTAACGTGATTTCCCTAAAACGGAAACGATAGCGTTTGTAGCGTACCTACTATACTTACTCAATGTAAGGTATGATGAAGCGCACAGAGATTAATCAGGAGGAATGAAATCGAAATAGGAGACTACATTTTAGATAGCAGAGTAGCGATAGAAGCGGAGATATTATGATTATAAAGGTGCTTACATGCTGAAAAGCTTCGCGTTGTCCAGGGGGTATGTAAACCACGGGATAGTTGTAATTGTACTGAGCCTTGTAGTCGGTACCTGAAAAATACTTATACACACTTATACAATACTAGCAGACCTCCGCGGCTTCGCCCGTGACATACTTCGAACCTACTATGTGGCACCATTTAATCCCGTCTCGTTTATTAATTTAACAATAATGTGTGAAAATTTGTCCGATTTCTTTAAATTTATGATTACAGCTCCTCTCCACTGGGTAGTAGCGTGATGATAATATCATACCAAGCCTATACAGCTTTCCGCGATAAATGCGCTTTCCAACAGAAAAAGAATTTTACGTCAATTCGAGCCAGTAGTTCCTAAGATTAGCGCGTTCATACAATAGACATACACACAAAATCTTCAGCTTTAATTTACTAGCTGGCCCCCGCTGCTTCGCCCGACACATATTTTTACTTTTAGAATGATGTATGAAAAATTGCCAGATTTGTTGATTGGTTACTGCTCTGTTCTCCAGGTTAGTAGCGTTATGATATAAGTATAGCCTATGCCTATGGCCTTCCTAGATAACTGGGCTATTCAACTCAAAAATATTTTTTACAATTCGGATTAGTAGTTCGGGAGAAACAAACAACCTATTAGCTTTATATTATATTTCAAAAACGTATAGAAGTATATGATAAGGTATGAATTTCATTAACTTCGAGCGTGGCCCGGTAGCAGCGGACTAAAGTGGTTCCGCCGAATTAGGAAATAACTCAAATCCCGCTCGAGATCGTGATTATTTTTTCCATAGTAAATTGTGGTACAGTCAGCATACTAATTCCTATTAAAAATGATTTTGAGTATATAAATTTTACTGTAAGGAATAACGTCTAAACCAGACGATGATTTCTTTCTGCCTGTGTACTCGAAGACCCGGTTAGTGCCGTGGAAAAACATCCCCGGATTCTGTTGAGCGAATTAAGTGGAGATGAAAGTCTACAAAAGGATTTTTAATGGTCTTCAGTGGACAAAGGTTTATAATGTTGTTGTTTAAGCACCAGTACATACTTCCAACTCGAATCCTACCTAGTTGCATCACATATTTTCAATAGATGTTATTGTGAGTATTTAACCTAAACGATAAGTGTTCTAATTATATTTCCTTATCACCAGACGGGTACTTACTAGTACCTTTCTATTTTTGTAGCATTTTTATCCTGTTGTCCAATATTAACATTAAACAAGACTAAGGCCATTTGATAGTTTAGGTAGGAAATCTACTAAGGGTTAAAGCACCAAACATCTTTACAAACATGATAATGTTTGTAAAGATGCTTGAAACGTTAAGACTTAAATTTGGTATATCTCACACCACAGAGCATCATCATTATCATCCTCTTGCCCTTGTCGCAATTTACTTGGGGTCGGCGCAGTATGTCTCCTTCTTCCATTCATTTCCTGTTATTCGTCATCATATCATTCACACCTTTCATATTGATATCACTCCTTCACAAACAGATCACCCATTTTTTCTTTGGCCTTCCTCTGACTCTCCATCTGCATCGTTCTTTTACTTTCATGACTTTCGTTCCTTCTCATCACATGCCCATACGAAGACAGACTGATCTACTCATTTCGTATTTTATTCATTCTAGTGACACCACACATCCACCTTAACATTCTGATTTCTTCTACATGCACTCTTCTTTCATCCAACTTCTTATTTTAACGGCCCAACATTCTGATCCATATAATACCTCAGATCTTATAATGGTCTAATATATTTTGCACTTCTGATTGAGGGGCAAACATGAGATATGTTGTACCTGTCGCCATTTCATCCATCAAGCATTGATCCGATGGGTAATGTCATACGGTCGATTTCCCCATTGCTCTGGACAAGTGACCCCAGGTACCTAAACTCGGAGCACACCGGTAAAGGTAATATCTAACACCACAGAGCCATTAAAGTTTTTCATTAAATAGCTAGTTGATAGAACTTGTACCTATTTAAGTATGAATAACTTTTAGATAATAACGTGAAAAGCCACCACATTTTTGTAAAACTGTAGAACTGTTCCTTCCCATGGTGTAATGGGGGCAGAATATTCGAGTTCTTTCTGCTTTATTATATAGAGCTGCTTAGCTATAAATGCGGCTTTGGCATTGGTTTTACTATAAGGTAGGAAGGTCACACGAATGGTAGCCACCGGTAGCCACAGTCATTGAATAGACATGGCCTCTGATCGTCACAGAGACAACATTGGACTCAACCATACATTAATGCGTCGCTAGTTAAGTCACACTCAGTAATAAGTAGGTACACTAGGTAGGTATGTACTTACTACGAGAAGGACTCCACCAAAATCGACAATTATGAGATTGGGAGGTCCCAAGTCGCATTGCCGAAAACACTAGAAAGAAACCCAAACGAAAGTACCCACGGAGAGCAAATTCATAAAGACTATTAAATATTTTCTCTAGTTTTCTAAGTTTAAGTAGCTTAAAACACTTATAGATGACATAGATAGAAATCGATTACACCAAAGATATTAGAATTTCTGTAGAATACACGCTTATTAATCCGGGAGCAGGACCGGCACTGTGTCGTGCATAGCTTTCGGTGATTAATAAAATTCATAGTTCCTTTGCGTTCAACGCGTGAAAATTTAAAACAATTATTAGAATATTTTACTTACTTTTCGTGACTTGTGTACAATGCGGTGGATTCACAGTATGTAATTTTCCTTGTACATCCGACATGCCAAACACAACAAAAAATAATAACGGTAAATAACTCTGCATCTTGGCACGGGACATGTAGTTTTTTGTGTAGCTATAAAGGTACTGAGCATAAATTAGAATTCGGTACATAAACAGTTCGGAGTTGTTAGTTATAACCGACCGGCAGAGGGCAGTGTAAACTTATTGATTGTAAGTGACCTAATGACCAGCGCACTAAGATGTACCGGACTTCAATAATCAGTTATTCGGTGTTGAACTTAATCATAACCAATTGAGTTTCGCCATTTTTGGCGCTGACGGCAGTGTGTATGACCATGGAACTAATATTTATTTATTATCATTTACAGATATCAATTTCCACAAAAATCCACCAGATACATATTTAAGACATTTTTTACGATATTCATAATGAGTACGTCGTAAAACTTTAGTCACTGGGGTCAATTATACAGCGACGCTTTCAGAGTGCTACGATTTGGTAGGTACGTAGGTACAAAAAGTAACTAGCGGTTCTGTGAATCGTAGACTTCGGAGTAAATTGAGGAAAAAGGCTAAACATTTTTTGGTTAATATGGTAATTATATTAGTAGAGAGCATGCATTGCATTCCTGTTGCGCACCCATGAGGTATCACGTAGGTACATTTTTTTTCTAGTGGTTTTTACATAAAAATAAAAAACGCTTAGCTCAGCAGCACACTTCAAACCTATATCACCCCATACCGTTTTGAGCGCTCTTGCCAACCACTACGGGACCATTTCTCCTACTATTGGCTCCATTTCCCCTCCGATCGAAAAACCCCCTTGCTAAAAGTTTTTGGCAAGGATTGTCCATGCCAAATTGCATGCAAATCCGATGATAAATGCGACCTGTAGACTGAATGGACGGACGAACGGTTGGACATCGATAGCATTTTTCCCGTACCAGTGGACTTAAAACGGAGATTTTTGTCGGCTTGCTACGGTCGCCGCCTCAGTCAATAACATTTTATGAGGTAGGTACCTAGTGTTTCAACGTAAAGTAATTAAACCTACCCGTGTCATAGGTACTTATTACTTTCAGATCACTGATGATTATTCATGAAACGTAAAAAAAACGAAGATAATTTGGAGATTTATTTGCTAGAATTACAGGAACGTCACATACATCAAACTATATCCTCCATTATGATATCATTATCGGCTTCTTTGTTGTCTTCTCTTTCTTCGGAGTTGTTCTCCAACATATTCTCGATGTTCAGCAAATCGTACCAGATTTCAGCGTGGTATAGAGCAGCAGTTTCTACTTCCAACTCTGCTGCTGCTACTGCATATAATTATTGTTTTGTCATTTCCATTAGATAATCTATACTAATAAATAGAGCTGAATAGTGTGTTCGCTAGAACGCGCTAATCTCCAGAACTACTGGTTCTGGATTAATTGTACGCTATCCTATCACCCAGGGGGCCGGAACAATAATAATAAATTGCAACTAATTGGGCAAATTTTTATACTTATTTGTAAAAGTTATAAACGATTGGATTAAATAGGTGCGATGTGGGTTCAAAGTATGGTACAGACGAAGCTGCGAAGGTTAGCTATTTACTTAGTATGCATAAAATACGAATGTAGTCTGTGGTACATAATATGCCTCAACTCTGAATATTTAGCTACATTTTACTAGTGAACAAAATTCATGATAACCAGGTACCTACCTGCAGTCTCTAGAGTGATACAATTTATGTAATTCTGTCATTTTTTATGACAGAACTAGCGGAAAATTATAAATATTTATCTAACTTACAACGCATGTTCATCATAATTTCGACATTCTTTTTCATACGAGCCATATCAAATTCAATTTCACTTTGAACATTTTCGTAAAAATCGGGATTGTTTATATCAATATTTTGAAGGTTATTTACTTTATTTGTATTTCTTTGTTCGTCTTCCATTTTAGATGCACAGTTTAATAGACTTATCTTGAAGAATTAAAACTATTTAAACTGCGCGCCTAAAACGTTTTCTTAAACTGTCTTCGCCCTTATCTTGGGCAGGCAAAGAAAAAATAAATTAAAAGTCCATGCAGTCTTTTAATTTATTTTTGCTCCTTCAAATTATGCTGTCATTAATTAAAAACAACTTCATAAATTATCTCTATATACTTCGGAGAGCCGAAAAGACTTGGATGATACATTTGAGTCGATTCGTTAAGTTTTATAATAAGGTATAATTCAGATGATTGGGACTTCAGGGACTTGGTAATACGCCCAAAGACTACACCATATACCATACTGCATGTCTCCTGTGTCAATGCCCAATTAGAGCGATGGAAACTTTACTGAACTTTCTAGAATTGAGATTTATTTTTATTTTACTATAAAAGAGATTTGCGAGAAACAAAAAGAATCCTCGTTTCACTTTCCTATTCTCTTGCACGTTTTCGAACCCTATATCTTTTTATACACAAGTTATACACTAGGGAAACGAGTCACGCCTGTTTCTTTAGTGTATAATATATACACTATAAATAGATAATATGAATGTATACACTAGGTTCGGCAAACTTCGCTTAAGTGCCGCGCGCCTTAACAACCTTTTCAGCTTCTGTTGGATTTTGGGGGGAACACTGAAGTACGCGGTTGCCACTGTAATTAATTTTGCAAAACTAGTGTATTATAAAGTGTTTATGTGTAAAAAATGTGTTATTTATGAAACACATAACATCTATATTAAACATCAAAACTTTTATATTTAAACATAAAAGCTTCGACAACGTCCACATGTGTTGTGAAATTGAATAATTCTGTGGAACTGTATTTTCTGTTACCTTTCACAAACTACGTATATTGCTGCAGTAAAAAATAACATCAGCTTACTCTAGGTAAGACACGGGACCTAGGACTGGACTTGATATCGGACATCACCAAATACTAAGAAAATGTGTTAGGATAAGGATGCATGGTCGAGTTTCTTAGGCCTGCCCATGATGGGCGAAACAAAAACAACAGTCAGACTCTCTCAAAGACATTATACCTATAACTAGACTGTGTACTACTGCGAAATAATCGATCCGCGTGAGATGGCTCTCGGCAGTGGCGGTGTCTCTTTCTAAATAAGTGACCATGACCAATTAGAACACAGGACAAATTCCTTGAACGATTGTTCGAACCTACTTACAATAAATTCATTGTAAGTAAAAAATATTGAAAAGAATATATATAATATAAAAATATTATGCAGTCGGGGACCCCCGTCAGAAACGAGGTATATACGTTACAAAAAAAACATAATTTAAAAAAATACGTGTATTGAGACAAAGAGAGAGAGAGAGTTGTGCACCCGGCTGCACACTCACTTGATCATGTGCTCATTTGTAGGTTCGATACACACACGCATAGGTACTGTGACGCCCTTCCGGTGTCAACAGTAACAGGAGTTCGAGGTGTGGGCTTGCAACTGTCCGATACTGGCAACACTGCTAGTCCACGCCTACTCCTGAGCTAGGGGCGTGGGATACACTGGTATTTGAAATATGAACAAATAGCACTGAACTGAACGAAAGTGTTTATTTGGGTTTATCGCGAGATATTAAGTTTACATGGAACTTTAAAATACGGTTCCCAAACGCGACTGCACATTCAATGCAGTCTCTAACCCGGATTTTCACTGATGGCAATCGGCAGCGAAGTTGTCGCCACGGAGCTCAGCCATCTATTCTTCGAAGTGACATCAGCCTATCCTCTTTTATTTACCGTTCTTAATTTAAAAACAATTATTATTTATTTGCCTAATGGCTATCGCTGCGACCAGCCAGCACGCTTGGCCCCATATCGTGACATGCGTCCTCTATACATAATATGGGGACGGATACCACAGTACACACATGGCTTATGTTATTTCATTAATACGACGATTTGTACTAAATGACACGATCCGTGAGCCGCTTTCAAGTTCGTTCCAAAAATCTAAATGTTAGGTTTTGCCCCTTTTCACACATCTCCAATTTAAACAGATGCTGCGTATCTACCTACCTAATATTAAGAGATTGAAAAAATCTTTAATCAACAAAATACTTGGATTGGCTGACTATAAAAGTCAATCAAAGAATGCAGAAGGCAAAGGATGTGGACCTAAAAATGGCGAAAGAGGAGTACAAAAGGTATAAGCGTGTTGCAAAAGAGGTGATGAAAAGAAAGAAAGAGAATGACAGAGATGAATTTGACACAAGGTTATCTGATGACTTCCAACAGAATATGAAATTCTTTTGGAAGTCCATAAGAACAGTGAGGGGTCAACAGACGACATTACATCTCAACGTTATCAGAAACCATGATGGTAGTCTTGTGAAAGGAGAAGTATGTGTGTTAAAAACATGGAAGCAATATTTCGAAAGCTTGCTTGAAAAAGAGGATATGCAAGTACATACTAGTTTTTGGGAAGTAAATGAAATTGGCAAGGAAGAAGTCATAAGTATGGAAGAAATAGTGGAAGCATTGAATAGCATGAAATTGGGAAAGGCCGCGGGACTTGATAGGATCTCTGTCGAGATGCTGAAAGCGGGACAAGGCGTGGTAGCTTGCCAGCTGTACTGCCTTTTCAACCTTTGTTGGAGGTATGGCAGCGTACCAAAAGATTGGTGTAAGGCTGTCATCGTGCCGCTTTATAAGGAAAAAGGGTCACAGCAAGAGTGCAAAAACTACCGCGCCATAAGCTTGCTCAGTATCGTCGGCAAATTGTATGCAAAAATTTTGATAAAAAGAGTGATGAATGAAACTGAAGGAAAAATGTGGGATGTACAAGCAGGATTTATGAAAGGAAGGGGATGCACGGATCAGGTCTTTTCCTTACGATGCGTAGTAGAAAAGCTTTTGGCGAAAAGTCAAAAAGTCTATTGAGTATTTGTAGACTTGGAAAAGGTCTAGGATAGAGTAGTGAGGAATGAACTGTGGTCAACACTGGCCAGGTATGGAGTAAACAGCCACTTGATACGAGCACTGAAATCTCTCTATGAGGGCTGCAGTGCTTGTGTCAGGATCAACGGAGCTTGCAAAGACTTTTTTCACATTGAAAAAGGTGTGAGACAGGGTTGTGTAGCGTCGCCGTTGCTGTTTAACCTATACATGGACAGCTGCCTGAAAGAACTGCAAGAGAGTACGTATGGTATAAAAATGGATGAACTGACCGTCAAGTGCCTCCTATACGCTTATGATCAGGTAATACTAGCATCATCGGCGGAGGAGTTGCAGTTGATGGTAAACATTATGCATGATTCGTTAATAAAAAAAGGAATGAAAGTGAATGTAAACAAGTCGAAAGTAATGGTTTTTGAAAGAGAGGTAAGTACGACGGATTGCTCAATTCTTGTGGAAGGAGTAAGAGTGGAACAAGTGAAGGAGTTTGTATATCTGGGTACAAAATTTACGAGAGATGGAAAGTGTGACTATGACATTGAGCGAAGAGTTTTGGCAGGAAATAAAGTGAATGGAGCCATGTACGCCTTTATGAGCAGTCAGAACGTGCTAAATAGGCAAGACTGGCTGTACATAGAGAAGTGCTGGTCCCCACACTTATGTATGGCAGTGAAAGCTGGGTATGGCAGAAGACGAATAAAAGTAAAATTAATGCCGTGGAAATGAGAAGTCTGCGAAGTATCTGGTGTAAAGTTGATGGATAAAGAAAGGAACAGAAAAAAAGAAAGGAAAAGGTACAGCGTGATAAGGCAACATTGCGGTATGACAGAAGATGTAGTGACTAAGATAGAAAAAGGGATGCTTAGATGGTTCGGACACGTGGAGAGAATGGATGAAAATAGACTGACGAAGCAGATATATGTGGCGAGAGTGAATGGGCAAACTGGTAGGGGTCGACCTCGGCGCACGTATGTCAATCAAATCGACGATCTTTTGGAAAAAGGCCAGGTCAAGAGTACCCTTAACCGGCGAGCGTGTATGAAAAAACTCATGAAAGTAGAAGAAGCGAAAGCTGTATGTCAGGATCGTAGCAAGTGGAAAGTAGTCTCTGCCTACCCCGATGGGAAACAGGCGTGATAATATGTATGTATGTATGTAACAAAATACTATGTTTTTTTTAAATATGTTTGGTGCTGTTACTTACCCGTGAAAAGAAAAGCTGCTACCGTTATGAGAGTCATTTTTGCACCCTGTCACACAACATGAGTTAACTATATTTCATGAAAATCTAACAGGTTTAATATGATAATTTACACTATCGCAAATCGAAGCACGAGCATACAATGACCTAATAACGGTACATCTCCAATTTAAAACAATCGATACGTAAGTATATACCAACCTAAAATTATGAGATAGTAAAAATATTTGATTTTTTTTGGTGAAATTTATGGTGACCCTACACTTTAAGCAAGATGGCGGGTTCAGGCGGATCTTGCATTTAGTATTACCAAACTCAAACATTTAAGTACTACTCTTACCAAGTATTAATGAGTTTTTTTTTAATACTATGAAGTTCTTATTAATAATTATGGGAACTGTAGAAATATTTAGATAAGTTCCAAAGTTTATGAATAACTAATTTTACTAAATCATAAAAAAAAGAAATATATAAAACTTTCTACCATTTTTATCTAATCCAATGGTTATTTGATCTGGCAGCGCGTTAGACAAGGGCACAGCACCTTTCGTAGCTCTCTCGCCAGGACAGTTTTAGCTAGATACCGCTTATAAGGAAATAGCTACTCTACGTATAAGAAAATAGATGTAATTTTAGATCAACAAATTTTTTTGGTAATCAGTCCAGTTATAAGTGTAAAGTTTTTGGACACTCTTCTGTCTCATCTGTCACTGGGACTTTTGGCGCCAACATGAGCAGTGACGCACGTTTGTCGTATATTATTTTCAAAAACTAGTGTAAAACTCGTGATTTTGTGTTTAATAATACATAAAGAGTTCGGAAAAGTGCATTAGTGAACGAAAGTGATATATTGCAAAGAATAGCGGTGTTGTTTATGTTAGTGGAAAATTTCCATAGATAGCCGCAATAAGGGATCCACTGATTTATTGGGGCACGGACTAGGGCCTAGGATTGAGGACTTGACATCGACAAATGACTAGACTGGACTAAAACATAATAACAAGAAAATATTAAATACTGAAGAGCTCAGTCTTCAGTATTTATTATTTTCTATGGACAACGTTTCCTTTGCCTGCCCAAGATGGGTGAAAACTACTAAAAAAAATTATCTGTCACTGTCATCCCTTTGCCAGAGCTGTCAGAGGCAGGAATAAAGTTTGTTTGTGAGTGTGACTCAGGTTGAGATTGAGAACTAAAAATAGTTTAAACTTACGAAAAACCGAAAGGTAAATATATATTAAAGAATCAGTGTAAACGATTTGGTATATTGATTTGAATAAGTTTGCTAGTACTCAACGACCATGACTTATTATTATTTACCTATTCAACCGTGTTGTTTATTGTGACCTTATTTTCCATTAGTTGATACGAAATGTCGTCACCACGCCCAAAGTCACCTCGGACTCCTGTTCTACCTAAAAAGGAAGATAAAGAAGAATCATTTTGGGATAAAATTGGCACCATAGGTCGCAAAAAGCGTATCAAAGAAGGTATGAGGTTTACATCTTATTACATAGAAACATATAAGTAACATTCTGGTTTATTTGTGTGGGATGAATCAGATGTCGAAATGTCTCAATGAATGTTTAATTAGCAATTTTTCAAGGCTATTTCAATATTAAAACCTTAAAAATATCCATAATTATTATTTTGGTTTTAAAGATTTTTAAAAATTAATAATATCATAATACAATATCACAATACAATTAAAATCAAATAAAACCTTTAAAAACCTTACATTTTTAATTTTTTTGATTAAGCCATTAAAAATAAAAATGAACTCATGTAGGTTCTTGTCTCATTAGAAAATGTTCTCTTACAATAATTGCCTTTGATTTCTAAATATTTTCTTTCCAGTTCAAGATGTTCAGGCTGAAGGTAAATATGCAATTGATTCCCCTGGAAGTCCTACTGCTCCAGAGATTCCACCAGAAGAGTACAGTTTAAGTAAGTACTTGTTGGAAACCTTAATATAAAAATAAATAAAAAAATAAATATATAATTGTATACAAGGTAACATATACTAGCAAACAAAGATATTATTATGATTTAATCATAAATTTTGGGGGCTTTATTTTTTTTTAGCTTTATTGGGGTTTTATATCATCAAAGGTTTACATTACTAAACAAATTTTCAAAATTTTATTACCTTCATTATTGAGTATGGTATGGGTATTTTATGATCTGATAAATATTTTCTTTTTAAAACAGCTTGTTTATGTTTTGTATTGAACGGGATTTCGCGCGGCACTATATTACAACTAAAGGTTAGTATACCTTTTTTATTCCTCGACGTTTCGACAGGGTTGCACCTGTCGCACGGCGTTCAACGCGTGTTAGTTTAAAACAAATGTTAGCTTGTTTATGTATTTTTAGTTTATATTGTTACTTAATGATCTTTTTTAATAAACAGAAAATACATACATACATATTGCCACACCTTTATCCCCGAAGGGGTAGGCAGAGGCATACTATATGCCCTCATTTCACTGTCATTTTTGTCCCACATAACAGGTGATGAGCTCATTGCCATGTAACCTAAAAATATTTATATATACCCAATTACTTTAGATCTGCAACAGGTTTTTGTATTGAGGTGATATAAGATTCACAATAGCAATTTACCTTTTCCCTGTGTATTATCTTAAATATTTGTGTGACTCAATTAAGTATATGTCAATAATTTATCCTTCTTGTAATGGTAACTGCACAAATGAGTAAGATATTCCCATAAGCAACATGTGCAACTCTCTTTCAAACTTGTGAATGCAGTAGTTGCACTTAAGTGGGTTAGATAAAATAGTAAAAACACAAGATTTTAATAGATCCAGAATAGATCAGGGTTTATTACATTCCTTTTCTGCTCTTTCTGCCTAACCTGTTTGAGTTATGAATAGATTTGGTAACCACTTATCAGAATTACCATTATTCTTACATATATATTGGTATAATGCGCTTGCTGCCCCGCTAACTCAGTGTTCTGTAAACAATCACTGTATTAAGCAACTTTTTCTATACCTGTTCCTTGGATGGATGACCACTTTGTGGCATATACATTTGCAAGTGTTTTCGTGCTTAAGCTGTTGTCCTGATTGCCTGTAAAATGGCAATTGTTAAAAGCCCAGTTGAAAGCCCTATGGGCATTTCAAAAATTTTAACAGCAGGTCGCCACAGCCTGCGCCTGTCCATTTCAACACGGCCATGGGCTCACCACCTGATACATGGTATAAAAATGTATACGGTGAAATGTGGGCATATAGTACATCTGCCTACCCGTTCGGGGTTTAAAGCGTGACAATATGTATGTATAATGCAAAATAACCATTCATTCTTCAGATGAAAATGAAGAAAGAGCTATTATTGAACCCAGATCCCTGGAAGATCCCAGATTGAAAGAGCTCATTCAAGTTCTTATTGACTGGATTAATGATGAATTGGCCACACAAAGAATAATAGTGCAGGACATTAGTGAAGACTTGTATGATGGACAAGTACTGCAGAAATTACTTGAGATGCTAACGGAGACAAAGTTGGATGTACCGGAGGTTACACAGTCTGAAGAGGGACAGAGACAAAAATTGGCCATTGTACTACGAGCTGTCAATAGGGTAAGAATATTTAAAAGTATTTATAGTTCCTACATAAAACATATACCGTGAAAAATTTTCTGCCCCTTTTGAAAAGCTTTATACTGTAGAGTGTTGATGTTTGAAAAAACTGAGCAGTATTTATTATTTTATGACCTGTTACTAAGACCTTTTAGCCAAATCTTAATTCATGTTTCTTCAATCTTCTTTCTTATAATCTAAAATGTCCCCATCCTCAACATCTTAGTCAAGGTCAGTCTCACCTCAGTATAATGGTAGTTGTTATACTAAGGTTTTCAGTGAATTTTACGCGGCAAGATAGAAAATAGCATTTCACTGCATATAAATAATTGTCTTTCACTACAGCACATTAACACAACTTTTATGTCCAAGAAACCACCACTCCGCACATAAAACAAGATAAATGCACAAGCGTCCACACTTGTCAATTATTCCGCGTAGAATTCAACTGAGCAGTATCACTGTTATATCAATTCTTTTTTATTCTCATTTTCAGGTACTGTTTGGAACTACAAAGCCTGTGTCTAAGTGGAGTGTAGATTCAATACACTCAAAGAATATTGTATCAATTTTACATTTACTTGTTGCCTTGGCCCGTCATTTCCGGGCGCCAGTGCGTTTACCTGAGAATGTTAGCGTCAATGTTGTTGTGGTGAAGAAAGACACCCCAAATCAACTGTCACACAGGTATATAACAATTTACTAAATGTATGCATCTCTTTGTATGATGTAAAATGAGGCATGTGGCGCTGCTGACTCAGTGTTCTGTAAATGATCACTGCATTAAGCAACTTTCGCTATGGCTGGCCAATGTAGCTCATTTATCCCGGAAGGTTATAAGCTATATATAATCACGCTACTACCCTGGAGAGCGGAGCAGTAGTCATAAAATGTCAACAATTCGGGCAAAATTTCATACATTATTGTAGAAGTAATAAACGACGGGATTAAATGGGTGCGACGGGGGTTCGAAGTATGTCACGGGTGAAGCCGCGGTGGTCAGCTAGTACCTATATAAAGCAATTCTCTGAATCAAATTGATTCATTAAAAAGGGAAGATTGGCTGGTCTGTAAGTTTGTAGGTACTATGCATACTTGGTAATATGGACAATGATATATTGCACTCACATGCTCTTCTTTGGGCAACTTCGCATTTATTAGCATAGTGTAATTTTAATTTGACTATTTTCTAAATTTTAGGACATTCCTTGAGATGATTACCACTACATATGACGATCTTGGTATGAAATGCGAAAGAGATGCTTTCGATGCTCTGTTCGATCACGCACCAGACAAGCTTCAGGTCGTCAAGAAATCTCTCATTACATTTGTGAACAAGCATTTGAACAAAGTGAATCTGGAGGTGATGGATTTGGATAAACAATTCCATGATGGAGTATATTTGTGCCTTTTATTGGGACTACTGGAAGGGTTTTTTGTGCCATTATATGATTTCCACCTTCTTCCGGAAGATTTTGATCAGAAGGTCCATAATGTGTCATTTGCCTTTGAGTTGATGCAGGATGTTGGACTAGCAAAACCAAAAGCTAGACCTGAAGGTTTGTTATATTTTTATCCTTATATCTTATTAACCTTCTTTTAATTTTTAATCTGTGAAGCTGGTTTACCATAGTGTGGTTTGAGAACCTACTTGGATTAGCTTGTAACTATGCATCTTGGATAGTGCCGTCAGTAGCAGAGCACAAAAATGGTAGCAGGTACCTTCAAAAATTCCTGGCAATTCATAAAGCTGGCAATATATAAATACATACAAGCTCTATTCCATCTCTTTCCTATTTGACATAAACAATGAGACAGGAATAACTTGTAAGCAAAATCGTGGCCCCGCGGTCTCAGTGTTCTGTAAACGATCACTGAGTTACGCAACTTTCACTATGGCTGGTTCTCCGATGGGTGACCACTTTGTGGCATTTACATTTGCGAGCGTTTCCGTGCTTCGGAAGGCACGTTAAGCCGTTGGTCCCGGTTGCCAGTAAAATGGCAGTCGTTAAGCCTGGTTGAAGGCCTTATGGGCGGCTTGAAAAAATTCAACAGCAGGTAGCCACAACCTGCGTCTGTCTATTTCAACACGGCAATGGGCTCACCACCTATTACGTGGGACAGGAATCCATACGGTGAAAAGTGGGCATATAATATGCCTCTGCCACCCCTTCGGGAATAAGGCGTGATGGATATATACTATACTCTGATTTTTTCCTTTATAGACTAGAATGACATTTGGAGTGTTGCCGCTTTATCACAATAAAAAGATAGTGTCGTGACCAAAAATAATGCTATGCAAATTCATGGAGTATTGAATGAGAAATTTTAGATTTTAATTAATTTAAGTCATGCAATTTTATTCCGTAATTGCGTATATATGTGTTTAGATACGCGACTTCGTTCATGTGGAATGTTTCTCACCAAAACTCCTTCCTTAATGCTTGCTTGAGGCGCTTCTCGCGTTGCTTGTATGCGACGCACAAAAAAAAATCACTATCATACATCAGCAACAAATCGGATTTCACTCTGACTAGACGTTTACAAACGACGTTTTAAAAACTGTGGGCTTTGCGTTCAATGTCAGAAAATGTGAACTCGTCGAACTTGTCAGACAGGCTATTGCCGGATCGTTGAAGTCAGCATCACATTCTCATATATATCTTTTACCACATTAAACAGTGGAAACACCAATCCCCAAAATATCATAAGTTTTTAGAGCACAATGGCTCTTATTTGGTTTGTAACCTAATAACGTATCGATTTAGTTTTATACCACTGTCTTCTCCGACACTCAAAGCTACCTGGCGTTTTTATTTTCTTGGAGGTATAACTGCACTCGAAATACTCGGTGCAGTACTTTGCGTGATGTTTTACATAAAAAAACGAACATATAACCACACAACGACACCCAAACAACATATTTTTTCTAATTAACTAGCCAAAACGACGCCGTCCGCCTGATGGAAAGCCATGACGACATCTAGCGAATTGAGGGGCACTCTCTTAGTCTACATGACAACTGACAACGTTCCTCAAGTTGGCGGCCCAATGATGTGCTTCTTCACGCTGCGCTTGAAGAACCCGGGATTATAAGAGGAAGGAAACACGTTCGCTGGCAGAACGTTCCAGGTTATTATCGTTGGACAGAGAAATGATCTTTTAATATGTTCCGTTCTGGCGAAAATTTTTGCCACTTTATGGGAGTGGCACTTCTGCCCAGCACGCGTTGTTTGGAAACGAAAAAACGGGTAGGATTAGGTTGAAGAGCTCTTCCAAACACTCGCTGTGGTACATACGGTTAAATGCAGGCAAAGAAGCTATGATTCTAAGCTGAGCCAGTGGCTCAATGCTCCCTGTTACCTCAGGACAATCTATAATTCGAATAGCACGTCTCTGCATAGCGTCGAGCGCGTCCAGTAAGTACCTCGCGGAATCATCCCAAAGGTGAGAACAGTATTCGACGCAGGGACGAATCTACGTCTTGTACAACAGATATATCTCTGATGCGGCGTGAAAAATACAGCTCTCTAAATAGGTTTTGTTACTGAGCATACGACGAACGTCTATGCCGAGGATGTCTAGATTGTCCTTCATTGGTATTGATCTGAGCGATCCCCTTTTTTGGAAATCGGTTGTACGTTCGCCTCCTTCCAAGCCTCAGGTACGTCCCCCGAACTATACGAAAGACGGTACAGACGTGTTAGCGCTGGAGACAACTCGGCTGCACATTTTTGAAGTACCACCGCTGGAATACCGTCAGGGCCACCTGCTTTCCGCGTGTCGAGTGATTGAACAATGTGGCAAAGCTTGTGGAATACGTATAACCGATCGGGAGCGAAGAAGGTATGGCTAGCGCCATGGTCTCCAACAAGAGAATATTCTCGTCCAAGAGGAAAAATAATAGTTCGATCATAAACTAAATCGACTAAGTAAGGCACTATGGTTGCACACTTGCAACATAAAAAAAAAATGTTGACATACAGAAATGTAATTCTAGTATATAAAGAAAAAAATCAAAGTATATACAATTACACTGCATTGCATATTCTCTATGAAATGAATAGTATGACAGGAAAGTATGATTAGTGAATGTATGACTTAAAAACGTTGGTAGACCACTGTTATTTTTAAATGTGTCATTATTTTGTGTATTTAGTGGTTATTAAACATTATTTAGAAAATTTTCATCCAAAATTACAAGCCTATAGGACAACATTTATCTCTGGAGATATGGTGTCCTTATAGGCTCCAATAATTATATACTTACATACATATTATCACGACTGTTTCCCGTCGTGGTAGGCCGAGACTATGGCTTTCCACTTGCTACGATCCTGACATACAACTTTCGCTTCTTCTACTTTCATCAGTGTTTTCATACACGCCCGCCGGTTAAAGGTACTCTTGACCTGGCCTTCTTCCAAAATGTCTTCGATTTGATTGACATTTCGTACGCCGAGGTCGACCCCTACCAGTTAGCCCATTCTCTCTCGCCACATATATCTGCTTCGTCGGTCTATTTTCATCCATCCTCTCCCCGTGTCCATGTCGTGTATAATATATTCAATTCAGAAAGACTGCTTGCAATTTTTATGAACACTTGTGGTTAAATATGCTTATATAAAAAAAGGAATGTGTGTACTTTTTGTTAAAGAGAAATGTGTGCATTACAATGTGTATGAGATAAGGTTGAAACTACTATGTAAATTTTCAAAATTGACAATTCACCTAGAATCAGTTGATTAATCGTTTTGTACATTGCATCTAATAAGAACATATTATTTTCAGATATAGTAAACCTCGACTTGAAATCTACACTTCGCGTTCTTTACAACTTGTTCACGAAGTACAAGAATTTGGCCTAAAGGGTCCTGGAATAATATGTGCAACCACAAAATAACCATTGGTTAATGTGACTAACAAGATCTTAATAAATTGTGCCTCAACATAATTTAATAATTTAAATTATAGTAGATTCTCATATTTTTAGATGTATCAGTATACTAAGGATTAATATAATGATGGTGCTTTACCAAATGTAGGTATTAAATAAATTCTATAAATTAACTATACTAATTAATTATTTGTGTTTTCTTTTATTATTTACTTATCTATCACGCCTTATCCCAGAAGGGGTGGCAGTGGCATATTATATGCCCACATTTCACAATGTGTATTCCTGTCCCACATAATAGGTTTGTTGTTTGTTCATTGTCTTGTTGAAATAGACAGACGCATGTTGTGGCTACCTGCTGTTAAAGCCGCCGCCGTATTTTTCAAGCCCCCATAAGGCCTTCAACTTGACTTACGACTGCCATGTTACTGGCAACCGGCACCAACGGATAAACGTGCCTTCCGAAGCACGGAAACGCTCGAAATGCCACTAAGTGGTCACCCAACCGTGACCAGTCATAGCGAAAATTGCTTAACGCAGTGATCGTTTGCAGAACACGCTTACAGAGTCCGCGGGGCCACGAGAGCTTTATTAATATCTCCCTGTTATTACAAGTATTACAAAAGATTTTCTTCATAATGTTTCTGGTTGCATCCCAAAGCCTGGCTTCGAATTCCGGGGTTTACTTTTCTGCTGTAACATTTCAAATTATTACGATCTACGATATCAAGACTTATTTCGACTGTCGTAGATTCTACGGTGAAGTTCTAAGGTGAAGCGCCCATAGCCTCGCTTGGTAAGTACTCGCTTGGTAGGGACTATCGTGACCATTCGTGGCATTTCTATTTATAATCATGTTTGTTCGTTTAAGACATTTTAACCTATTGAATGAAAAAGAAATGAAATCGTTTATTCATTAAGAAAATAAATTATAACAACAATTTTACCTCCTCCAAACTACATTATAGTTTGTTGACAGATGCAACTCCCGTAAATTTAACCATTAACAAATTATTAAATTTAATTGGACTATACAATAGTTTTAGTGTACTTTATTTTATACCTCATAAGCTAGAACAATTGTCTACCTTTTATACTTAATTATCTACTTAACGTTAATGATAATTTAAGTACCATTTTCTATTACTATTTATATTGATCTCGGATGTCAGTAACAAAGTAGGTAGTAGTTAGCTGAGTTGAAAACCTTATGAACCCTTCTAGCCAGTCCGAGAAATGTGGGTGTATAATATCTTTGCCTACCTGTGTGTCTGATTGGATGTTTCCAGTTGAAGGTTTTCGATGATTTCCACATAACACAAAAAAAACAATACCTTGCTATTATGTAATATAATCATCATCTAACGTTGATGCCGGTCATCTACAGGCTTATTAAATAATATTGGTCATTACAGGTCTTATTAAATAATATTGTGTATGTATGTACTTATATAATTCCGATTCTTTCAGTGTAGATTTTCCTTTCATCATCATCATTAACGTCGATCCCGGTCAATTTTTTAAGTAAAAACTGCGAACACGCGTCTAAATAAATTATTAATAAATTTAGTTTTCACTTCTGCCGGCAGTCCTGGAGTGCATCCCGTATTTTTTTATGTTTTTCGTTTTTGTACCACTGAGGTACGGCCCACCATGGAAAGTGGTCACCGTAGCCTACGGACGTTTGCAACACTAGAGGTGTAGCACTCGCGCTGCCGATCTTTTATATACCTACCTATCTTCTAATACCCCTTTTGAAGAACCACATACTGCAAACGTTCGGGCAAACCCAGACAGGGAGATCATTCCACAATCTAAGCGTACGCATAATAAAGCCTGTATCGGTCCTAACCGTTTGCGTACGATCCGGACGCAAAGTGTGAGGGTGAACATCCTGTCTATGGCGAGGGGTGCGATGATAGAAGGTAGCCGTGGGCATTATATCAAACATCTCCTCAGGGCACAGACCGGTGTATAGGCGATAGAACACGCATAAGGAGACACAGTCTGTCGCGAAAGGGTTCGACACCGCCCGCTAGTGGAGGATCGTTGACAATCCTCATAGCACGCCCTTCTACCCAGTCAAAAGGTCGAAACTGGTATTCAGATGCACCAGCTCAAAGGTGACAGTGACAGCAGTACTCCATGTGTGGCCGCACTTGCGACTTATAGAGGTTTGCTCTGCAGTAAAGTACTGCCGCGTCCTGTTGAGCACTCTGAGCTTTTTGGACGTCAGCTTTGACTTGTCCTCTAAGTGACCACGGAGAAGAGCATTGAGCCCATAATATAATAAAATAGCCTGGGTCGATGTGCCGTTTACACGCAGAAACATGAATAAATGAATAGACGTGTATGAGTAAAGAAAAATAGTTAAAGGCCTCACTTTTATTTTGACGATATTATGAAGATAAAGGACTTAGGACCGGGCGAATACAAAGAAAATACCAGAAAAATCTAATACAGCATTTGGAAGTATGATTTCTAAAA
Source organism: Thumatha senex (assembly GCA_948477245.1). NCBI lineage: Eukaryota > Metazoa > Arthropoda > Insecta > Lepidoptera > Erebidae > Thumatha > Thumatha senex. The sequence goes on from OX419743.1 coordinate 12,150,453, forward strand.
CCTGCGCCTGTCGCTAACCAAGTAGTACGTATTTTTGTCTATGCATGTAGTCCATAGACTAGAATGCGTTCTAGTGTCAGTTCTGTCAGTCAGACATTTTCTCGATTTGTTTAATAGCCATTGTTCTGTTATTTTGTACAATACAAATTGAATATTGAGCCCGTTTAGTGGTATTTGAACGCGAAAACTTCATTTATTTTGGCCATTATTCATGTCTGTGCTGTAAAACCGTGTATCTTCAAGATGATGAGTGACGATGATCGTGATATTGATATAGAAAGTGATGTATGTTTTCCCGATTTGACAGTCCATTGGTTTGTAGTACATGTGTATTTTCAAACTGGCTTATTGTTTGTAATTTGCAGGCAGAAAATGACTCAGATTCTCGTTCACATGCCAGAAACAGTGTCAGCGGCAGTGGATATTACTCTCAGGTAAATGTAAATAATCAGGTACTAGTAGTTGTACCTGCCATACAGTTATCTAAAAATTTTTAATAAAATTAACAGGCTGAAAAGAGAGCTCATCACAATGCATTAGAAAGGAAAAGAAGAGATCACATAAAGGACAGTTTTACGTCATTACGCGAAGCTGTCCCTGCATTACAGAATGAAAAAGTGGTAAGTTTTAATTTAGATTTTGTACATCATCAGAGTGCTTGTCTTGGTTGCTTCCCCTCCATTTTTTCTTGCCTTAAACTTGTCAATGTGTAGAGCTCTGGTTAGTGTGGTTACACATTGAAATATCAATCCTGTCCCATTCATGCTCTGCAGATTGAGCTACCTGATATAATTTCTAGGACAGAAGTTGTTTGTTAACAGAATCATGTATAATAACAACATAGTGTGACAATTAGCAGTTGTTGTGTGTTCAACTGGAGCAACTGCTATATAACATGGTCATCTTTGAGGTAGTGCCTCCATAATTTCTATGCAATCATCATAATCATGAGAATCGCAGTTGTTAGTCCCTCATTTTAATGCTTACCAGGCTCCTATGATAAGCTCAGATCTAACCTAACTGCTTTCCTGTCTGAGCCCCTTCTGACTTGTTCATCATATTTGATTTTCCCTGAAAACTGTTGTATATTGAAGAGGTTAAGCTGTTTGCAGTGTCTATTTAAGTAAGCAATAGTGGCATTTCTAGACTAGTTCTGATGTAGTGTAGCTCTTCAATGATTGAAATACCAACATGCTGTCTGAGAGTGCTTGGATATTCTTACCCTTCAGTTTGCCAAATGCCAGATCTGACTGTTCATCAATTAAATTAGCTTATTTCATCCAATGATTGATGTATAATGCCTTTTTGCTCGACATAAATCCCTATCATTTAAGGAGGGTGATTGGCCTTACTGGTTGGTACAGTCAGGTCTGAGTCTGAGAAAGATCAATTTGAAGTTGTTTTCTTATCCACTTTTTACACTTTCGAGCTTTATTTTCTCTATATATGGTCACATCACTGGTATACTTTTTGCATTTGTGCTTTACATTTTTCTAAAGTAACTCCAAACATCAACATAAAATGTTAAACCTCATTTCTTAAATTATCAACCTTTTTTTTGTGGATTCTCCCACTACACCCATTATTTTTGCATATTCGATTTGTTATTTTTTATATTGTGATTACCACTAGATGGGGTAGGTAAAACAAGTAGGGCTGGCAGGTAGAATTATGAATGGTGGGGTCTGTCTATTGGTTCTGCATGGTTTAAGGCATCCCAAGCCTCATAAGCCAACTGATTAGGTTCAAATGGGAAACTGTTCTCCCCTTCTCTCGGGCAGTATTCATAGATTGAGAAAATCCTCGACATTAACATTAAAAAAATGTCACATTTAAACTCAAGGTAGTCAGAGAGATATAAACTCAATCATCCAGCTTTTGTTGCACTATGATGGTTTTCATCTCTCATCTCCTCTTTCCTCTCCATCCATCACCAATCACCATACACCCTTAGAAACTAGTTATTATTGATGTGTGTTATGCTTTTAACATTGCTAATAATGTATGCAACATACTAAATGAATTATTATTTGTATTGGAGTGATGATAAAAATTGATTTTTTTTATTATTAAATATAATCTTAGTTAATGTACTTGGTGCATACTGCATTTTCATTGAAACACAATAACATATTACAGAGTTTCATATCATCAAATTATTATGTTAAACAAAACACTCCCATGCAAATAAAGTTAATCACACTCATTAAAATTAATCACATTTTCTTACACTTCATTAAATATCATCACTTAATTGTTTTTAATAATACTCTTTAAATAGAGATCTACGAAATTGCAGGCGAGCCGAGCGCAAATTCTTAAAAAAGCCGCAGAGTACATACAGTTTATGAGGAGAAAAAACAATTCACATCAGTCCGACATAGATGACCTTAAAAGACAAAACCATTTGCTCGAATCACAAAGTAAGTATCATTACATAATTACCAAACTTATCTGTATTTATTATAATTATCTCTGGCACTACTCTCATAGATTAGTATTCAGTTTCACTTGCAGTTAAACTTGTATTTATAATACAGGGTTCGGCATGGATTGACTACTAGGGTAAACCCGTGATTTGACTTTCATAATAATAAACTCCAATCCCTTTTGTAGGTGCCCAAGCCTTCTCCTTTTTACTCCATCATTTTTTTAAAGTTTTTGGTAGGGCCTTTATACAAGGGATTGTGCTATTATCATTATCATGAGTTGACACACCAATTCAATTAAATTTATTCATTAACAAAATTAACATTGTATCTTAATGTAATTTACGTGAAACAATAACTAATAAAATTTCTGTTGATCGTCAGTCAGATATTATAATATTACATTTATTTTTATAGTAAGAGCATTGGAGAAAGCTCGAACAACGGGCAACTTTGTCGAAGTTCAAGAATTAGGCAAGAAACTTGACGACATCGACACAGACAGTTCGGACGGAGAGGGCACAACACGTCGCGTCAAGAAGCTTAAGATAAATGGAGTAATGTCGAGCAATTAGGTACAGGTTATGAGATGAATTGCTCTTGGCTATTGAAGATTGATATAATGAATACTTGGCAAGTGCATTGTAGATATTTGTAGGTATTGTTGAGTAAAGTAACAATAATTTTACTTGGTGTAAAATCAAAATTAAAAATAAGGTACGACATGCTTCCCAAGACTGTCTAATTGTCTATCATATAGACTTTCAAATTGTCCGTCGTTTTTTCGAACTTTATAGTATCGTATGCCACGCGAGGCCTGAAATTTGCGCGCTTAGCTTTGTTCACGACGCGCTGTTACGAATCGTAGAAGTAGCGTACGCGACATCTAGCAACCTTTTATTTTGCTATATCAGACACGTGCTCACGAACCACGCGGCGTCCAGTAGTACCTTTTATTTTGCAAAATGACACACGTGCTCACGAACTACGCGGCATCTAACAGCACCTTTTATTTTGCAAAATCAGACCCGTGCTCACGAACTACGCGGCATCCAGCACCACCTTTTATTTTGCAAAATCAGACACGTGCTCACGAATTATGCGGCATCCAGCAGCACCTTTTATTTTGCACAATCAGACACGTGCTCACGTACTACGCTTCGTGATCACGTTCAAGGCAGCGAGACTCACAGAACTATACGCCGAGGTAAAATATGTAGTTGAAGAATAAAATGGATTTTAAGCACCTTTAATGAGATCCGTCTCTTTAGAGCCTAAGGTGGAATGCATTTATCTGCCTAAGGTTATAATTGGCTCTCATAATACTAAGAAGTTGTAGAAACAGTTTTGAACAGTTCAATCAATAATTTTAAGAACGCTTTAATTTGGTGTCTCTCAATATTAATATTTATTTGTGCCGGCGTTTCAGATTTGTCTCTAGAAAACTAATAGTGTACACGCTGCGTGCGACTCATTTTTTATTCCGTGGCAGCTTGACTTATAGTAAAGTAGAAAAGTTTCTAAAGAAATTTTTATTGCTTGGTTCGGTTATCTCAAAACTTAAATCAAGAAACATATAAAGGGTTCTAAAAAGGTTGTCCAAGTGTACAGGGTGATGAAATGGATAACTATTCTTCCCTGCTGTAGAACACATCCTGGTCGCCGAAAATTCCAAAACGATATTCGCCTTCCATGCGCCGTCGCGTCGCTCTAGCTGAGGCAGGTCCGGGGTGTCGGTGGGAGGTGATCCAGCGCCCTAGCTATGAGGGTGAGGGAATTGATCTCAAGACAAAGAGCAGGGCTCGCTAGGATAAAGTTACTAGAATTTTCTGGTCATTAACAACCGTGACGTAGCATGGTGTTGTGTTAGGAACACATAGACTATGCTAGCGGCACGCTATGATGGCCGTTTTGACATATTACAATAGTGATGATATTTTACTTGTTTTACATAAGTACTCTGATTTCTACAGTAGTATTAATACCCTCTAATGTGGTCGACTATTCACATATTTCTACAAATAAAATGTAATTAAAATTAGAATGTAACTTCATGGAAGGACAAACGTTAAAACGGCCATCATAACGTTCCGCTAGTATAGCTACTTTTAGCATTAGTGACCGGCAATATTGCGACTATCGATGCTGCATCACATTTTGGCGACTCTGCTGTCCAGACGCAGTATTGATTTCGCACTTTTTAAAGACTGCTCTGATGCTACATCGCTATTTCAATACTTTTTGCGTTCGGACCCGGAATCGTAGCGTTTTAGCGACTCGATCGTTACGACTTGCGTTTTTGAGTGTAGAGCGCTCGAACGCGGCATTTAGGTTCTAAAAAATTACTAAATTGCTGGTCACCCATGTGTAAAGTAGCTAGAGCGGTTCTCTTCGAAGTGGTACGAATTCGACATGCTCATCTCATTAGGGGCACATTAGGGTTCTACGGCTTTTATAGATATGTTTGTTTCCCTCAAAACTTGGTACAAATAAACTAGATTAAAATATAGTGTTTTTATTATTCTTTGTGAGAGTGTACAATGAAGTTTTAATTATTTTTAATCTGTACAATGAGGTTATAATTATTTTTAATCTGTGGAACGATCTATGATAGTTACCTATATTTGATTTCCATACCTGCACACAATATATAAAGTAATCGTCGTTTTTGAAATTTCATCGCATAGCTGAAACGGCGAACTTCGTAAACAGAATAAAATTATTAAATATATTATGAATCCAACTCATGCCAAGTAGAGCATTGGCCAAGATTTTTTATATTAATATAAAGTGTCAAAGAAGTTTTAGCTCATGAATAACAATTCATCTCATTACCTTTAGTTACAAGTATAAGCTTAAATAAATAAGGCAACTTTACATTGAATTTTCTTATTAATCTGTTATATTCTTTTGAAATGAGAACTCAAAAAAAATATTTTGATTAGACCGATAATTATATTATTCTAGGTAATGTGATCTCTGAATAGTATTTTAAAATAACTTTGTTATAATCATACCATACCTATGTACATAACTTATAATTGATATTTTAGCATGTCATTCATTAATATTAACAATTTTTTTTTGTACTCGCAAGTAGGAACTTCACATTAAACTTCAGTCAAAAACTTTCAAACTCGTTCCACCGGTTTGGCTAAAGTTTTTGACCAAAGTTTTTGTGTCATCTATCGCTAAGGTTATCTTTTCTAAAGGAGACGATTTGTTTAATTTGACCCATGGCATGTCGGAAATATACATTTAAAGAGAGCAATGTTCAACTTCATTATAAATTATTGCAAGGGGAAAGAAATCGACGATGTTGTTGTCAAATGGACCTGGGCTGTCGGATGGCTGTTTTTTTTTTACTACCTACCTACTTTGTGACAATTTGAAAATTGTGCTGAAAACAAAATGTATGCGTTTGATGATTATTGTATTTGAGTATTTGTTTTGTTTAAACATTTTGTATATTTTGTGGTTTTGTATATTTTGGTTAATCTTGCATTGCATAGTACCTATTGCGTTTGAATTTAAACATAAAAATACCTCAAAATAATTGAATTTAAAAATGGGATTATTCAGAGTTGTAAGATAATTCAATTTGAAGTAAGCACATAGTTTAAGTGTTAGTCTTCTTGAACAATTTTGTTGTTTAGTCAATTATTTTTAAATTATGTTTATGCACAAAGTTTATGATCACTGAGTATTGGCATAAAATGTAATCATATGATCAAAAAATTAATTTCGGTTCATGGTGGCTTGTTTTATACAGGCGGCGGTCGTAGCCATCATAAAAGTTCAAAGACAACCTAGTCTTGGTTACATCGGAGGACCGGCTTCCGGCTTTCCTGCTTTTTTCTTTTCTCTCCACTGGGCATGGTCTTGGGTGCCATTGGTTACATTTTACACCAAATGCCAACCATTAAACAATACTTGATAATGTTTATAGTCTCGTTGGTACTTGGTGGAACATGTTATCATCACTAAAATAAATTCGTTCGTACTTTATATTAGTTTACTTTATATTAATTTTGGTCAACAATCCCCATTATGGGGATGGTTGACCAAAACTTATAATAACCTTGAAGCCATTATTTATTTTAGAACTAGAAACGTTCTAAGAAATAATTTTGAATGTTTTTGTTAAATTCAAAGTATTTTATTTGAAATTAAATATTTCAAATATTAACAATGACGCTTGTCAGTCAGTGACATAAATCGTTGTCATAAAAAATAGTCAAAAAGTTATAAGATACTGTTTTTTATGCGGTTCATAGGCAAAGGCGTAACTGCCGTAATGCCAACGATGACGTCAGTTGAAAGTTAAATTAATTAACAGGTTTTCATAATTAATTAAAAACAGTGAAACACAAGTACCTAAAAGTGATTATTGTTTTAGTGATGTAATACTTGGTGTGCTTAAACATTTTTCCTTTACCTTTGGGTATTTTTTATTTTTGTCATGGCGACAAGTTTTTGTTTACTTATAATACCTGTGAATATTTTTAAATAGGTAATGATGTTACTTGTACAAAGCTATGTGGCTTGTTCTGGAAGACTAAATAATTTTATTGAAATTAATACTTAAATGCTCTGTTTTATTGAGTTTTTTTTATTCATGAATACCTTTATGTTTATGATAAGGCATTCGTATATGTGAGATGGAGCCCTATCGTTGGATTCGGGTCCAGGTCCTTACAGTTTGCTGACTAAAGGACCATCCCAAAAGATCCTAGAGGGTCGAAGTGCTAAGGCAATGCAAACTTCTATTTCCAGATAATACCAAAACGGGGTCACTTTATGGTATTTCCATTTACGAGCGTTTTCGTGCTACGAAAGGCACGTTAACAGCTTAACGTGCCTTTCGTAGCCGTAGTTCTTGGTTGCGTTACATGGCAGTCATCATCATCCGAGTCTGTCCCGGTTGCGTCTCGCCCGAGGTCCACTTCCTACTTTTTCTCGTCCACTTCACACGGTCGTCGGCATCTCCTGTAGTGAGACCATTGGCACGCATGTCATTCCTTACAACGTTAAGCCAGGCCTTCGTCGGTCTTCCTCTCTTACCGGAACCCCGGCGGGGCTGACATGGTCAGACATTTGTTTCCTACGTAGCCAGTTGCTACGTTGCACGTAGGCGGTTGTCGCAAGACATACCATACCAGCGAAGGCAACTCTTGCAACTTATCTGCTTAGTCACAGACGTAAAGGCTGTCGCGGATGCGAGAGTTCCTTACGCGGTCCATCCGCGTGACTCCACACATCCACCGCACCATCTTTATTTCCGTGACACGCAGCTTCTGCTTGTGTCGCTCTAATATTGGCCACGTCTCACTGCCATGTAAAAATACAGGCCTAATGATGGTTTTATAAACCTGTCCCTTCAACCGTATTCGCATTTTTGGTTCACAATGACACCGGTCATCTCCCGCCACTTGGCCCACGCGGCAGAAATGCGTGACGTGACATCGCAATCGATGTTACTCGACGTGTGACATACAAATCCCAGGTATTTAATCTGGTCTGTGCGCTCGGCCAAATCACCGCCTATGCGGACGGATGTGGGATCTGTAAGAGTTTAGTGCCAAATACTCGGTTGCCAGTTACATAGCAGTCGTTAAGCCAAGTTAAAGGCTTGAAAAATTTCTAAAGCAGGTAGCCACAATCTGAGTCTGTCTATTTCAACACTGCAAAGGGCACAACACCTATTACTTGGGATAGGAATGCACACGGTGAAATGTGGGCGTACAATACTTATGCCTCTGGTACCTCTTTGGGGATAAGGCGTGATTTATAAACCTTCCCGAAGTTGAAATTGGCAGAAGCCTACGTCCAACAGTTGACTGCGATAGTAGTGATTGATTCAGTCTACGAACACTACTCTGGCTAGAGTCCCAAGCATTTCTAGCCTGCATGGCAAATGTTGTCTACTTACATAAATAATCTACTGTATATTATTTACATATTAGTCATGCCTTTATCTTTAAAGGGGTAGCCAGAGGCGTTCCTACTATCTGCCACGTTTCACCGTATGCATTTTTGTCCCACGTAATAGATGGTGAGAATATTGCCGTGTTAAAATGAACAGGCACAGGTTGTGGCGACCTGCTATTGAAATTTTCAAGCCGCCAAAAGGCCTACTTGGCCTATTGACTGCCATGTTAATGGCAATCGGGACTAATGGATTAACGTGCCTTTCAAAGCACGGAAAAGCTAAATGGAATTGTAACTATGCAGTCACCCACCTGAGGACCAGCCATTGTAAAAGTTGCTTAACAGAGCACTGCGTTACCGGGGCTACGTACCTAAGCTTCTTATTTATTGTTCAAATACCGGCCGGTGGGATATACCAATTAATTAAATTTGTTTATCGTAATCTACAGCTAGACGAAATGAGAGAATTCACCTTATTGTGAGGGTGATTGGCCTTACCTACTATGTTAAGCTCGTCAAACGGTTGAGTTTCGTGTTAGAATAATGAAAATAGCAATCATTTCTGCACCATGAAATCAACCAATTGCTCGCAAATATTGAAGTAACTGCAATCTTAAACTAAGTACATTTTCCTTTAGAGTAAGTCCTAACATCAACGTAATATCATCGACCAACATTTGCTAACTGGTAATGCTCACCAAAATAAACGAGATTACACAAATTTTTACAATAACTGCAAAGTTAGTGAACGATTCGTCACTCTGATTTCGCTTACTCCTTAGAATAACGGCGAATATCCGGCAAAAGAACCAAAAGTTTACACAAGGAGCCAAAAATTTCATAACAGTCCAGCAAAACAAGCTCCATTTTAAAAACAAACGTTCACAGTCCGTATACAATGCAACAGGGCTTCATGGTACTGAAGATATGACGGGAATAAAATTATTATTCATCAGAGCACTTAAAAGTGTAGTTGTCGTTGGAACAGGAAAATTATTATTTACGCATGAGAGTGTCATCATACGCTGTTTCTAATCAGGTAGGTATCTACTTACGCATGCCTGGAGTAGGTATGCCTTTTGAAATGTTGGTCTTGTAAACTAATGGAATATTTTGTTCTTAGCATGCTATATACTAGTACTAGTACTAACCATGGTGTAATAGCGAACTTGTCTGATAAGGCTTTGAGACAGTCTTGTTCCATGTAATGTTATAAGTTCTTTAAGCATCATAAGTCCTATGATAGTTCTATTTTTATTTATTTTGACTGCCTCTGTGACGCGGTGGGAGTTCATCCGACTGCTACGCAAGAGGTTCGATTCCCACCCAGGATAAAACTTTGTGTGATGAATACGATGGTTTATTCTGTGTCTGCATACATACATACATACATACATATTGTCACGCCTGTCTCCCATCGGGGTAGGCAGAGACTATGGCTTTCCACTTGCTACGATCCTGGCATACAACTTTCGCTTCTTCCACTTTCATAAGTGTTTTCATACACACACGCCGGTTAAGGGTCGAGGTCGCCTCTTACCAGTTTGCCCGTTCACTTTCTTCTGATAAATCTGTTTCGTTAGTCTACTTTCATCCATCTTCTCCACGTGTCCGAACCATCTAAGCATACCTTTTTCTATCTTAGTCACTACTTCTTCTAACATACCGCAATGTTCCCTTATCACACTGTTCCTTTCTTTGTCCATCAATTTCACTCCAGCTATACTCCGCAGACTTCTCATTTCCACTGCATTAATTTTACTTCTATGCTTCTTCTGCCACACCCAACTTTCACTACCATACATGAGTGTAGGAACAAGTACTCCTCTATGCACAGCCAGTCTTGCCTTCTCAGACACGTTCTGACTGCTCATAAAGGCGTGCATGGCTCCATTCACTTGATTTCCAGCCAAAACTCTTCGTTCAATGTCACAATCACACTTTCCATCTCTCACAAATTTTGAACCTAAATATACAAATTCTTTCACCTGTTCCACTCGTTTTCCTTCCACAAAAATCGAGCAATCTGTCATTCTTTCCTCTCTTTCAAAAACCATTACTTTTGTCTTATTTACATTCACTTTCATTCCTTTGCTTTTTAGCGTATCATGCATAATGTTAACCATCAACTGCAACTCCTCCGCCGATGATGCCAGTATTACCTGGTCATCAGCGTATAGGAGGCATTTGACAGTCAGTTCATTCATTTTTAAACCATACGCACTCTCTTGCAGTTCTATCAAACAACTGTCTATGTATAGATTAAACAGCGCCGGTGACGCTACACAACCCTGTCTCAGCTTTTTCAATGTAAAAAAAGTCTGTGCAAGCTCCGTTGATCCTGACACAAGCACTAGAGCCCTCATAAAGAGATTTCAGTGCTCGTATCAAGTGACTGCTTACTCCACACTTGGCCAGTGTTGTCCATAGTTCATGCCTCACGACTCGGTCATAGGCCTTTTCCAAGTCTACAAATATGCAATAGACCTTTTGACATTTTGCCAAAAATTTTTTGGCTATGCATCGTAAGGAAAAGACCTACTCCGTGCATCCTCTTCCTTTCATAAATCCTGCTTGTACATCCCACATTTTTCCTTCAGTTTCATTCATCACTCTTTTTATCAAAACTTTTGCATACAATTTGCCGACAATGCTGAGCAAGCTTATGCCGCGGTAGTTTTTGCACTCTTGCTGTGACCCTTTTCCTTTGTAAAGCGGCACGATGATAGCCTTGCACCAATCTCCTGGCACGCTGCCATTTCTCCAGCAAAGATTAAGAAGGCGGTACAGCTGGCAAGATACCACGCCATGTCCCGCTTTCAGCATCTCGACAGAAATCTTATCAAATCCAGCAGCCTTACCCAATTTCATACTACTCAATGCTTCCACAATTTCTTCCATACTTATGATGCTTTCATTGCTTAGTTCATTCCTTTCCCAAGAACTCGTTTGTGCTTCCATATCCTCTTTTTCATACAAGCTTTCAAAATAATCTTTCCATCTGTTTAGCACACATTCTTCTCTTAGAAAACTGCCATCCTGGTTTCTGATATTACTGAGTTTCGATGATGTTTGTTGACCTCTCACAGATTTTATAGATTTCCAAAAGAATTTTATATTCTGCTGGAAATTATCAGATAACCTACTATTAAATTTATCCCTATCATTCTATTTCTCTCTTTTTATAACTTCTTTTGCAACTCGTTTATACCTTTTATATTCATTCTTTGCCATTTTTACATCCTCATCCGTTGCCCTCTGCATTCTTTGATTCACCTTTGAAGTCAGCCAGTCCAACCATGACTTCTTCTTGTCGGACAATGCTTTCATGGATTCTGCACACATTCTCTTCACCTTACATCCTTGGCTTCTTTTATTTACCCCACACACTTCCACCGCAACTTCCACTAGACCTTCCTTAAGCGTCTTCCATAATTCTTCAATCTCACATACTTCATCTAAATTTTTAAATTTCTTACTCTATTTACTCACGAATCCTTCGTTTATGCTCATCTCTTGCAAATTTTCGACTTTTATGTGCTCTAGTACACTTACAGGTTCACACACACGATGCCGCCACCGTTGAAACAGACCTCTTACTCGGCTGATAACCAAGAAGTGATCTGTATCAATCCCGGCACCGCGGTATGCCCGGGTGTCTAAGACTTTCGTTCTTAGTCTTGCATCTACAATCACATAATCAATCATACTTCTCTGGTTTCCCTCTTGTCTAGTATACAAATGAATCTGTTTGTGGTTAAATATGGTGTTAGTTACCACAAGATTCCTCTCCAAACATACTTCAAGCAAACTCTCACCATTTTCATTCACCTGTTCGTCACCAAACTTGCCCAATACACTTTCATAACCATCACGCTTCACTCCAACCCAACCATTAAAATCACCTAACATTACAATTCTCTCGTTCCGTTTGCATTTACTCAGAATATCGCTCACACTCTCCCAAAATGCCTGTCTCTCACTTTGGTCTCTTGAAGATCGGCGCCACCGCGCATCTTGCGGAGCATAAACGCCTAAAACAAAGATGCGGGTAAGTCCAACCTTCAACCTCAACCAAAGGAGTCTTGGGCTCACACATTCATAGTCAGTCACACATTCATTCATTCTCGCGGACAGTAGAACACCGACACCCTGACTCGCTGTACTGGTTGTGGCTACACCTGACCAGTAGGCTGTATAGGGCCCATGTGTAGTGGTGTTACATCCTTTCCTCTTTGTTTCATTCACACACAAAACATCAAGTTGTCTTGCTCGCATCATCTCGCATACCTCATCAATTTTGTCTTTCATTCCTCCTCTAACATTCAATGTAGCAAAGTGGCTATCCCTAGCCCACTTTCCGCCTCGATGGGAGACGAGACGTGACGGGTTGCGAACCACATTGCCACCATTCCGGATTTTTAAATTTTTAATATCCATTGCGTTCCCACGAGTGGCAAGGGAAATTCAAAGTCCGCCCAGACAGAGCCCCGTTTGTCTAGGTAAGGCTAGCCTTATTCTGGGGTCGCCCGGTCCCAGGGCAGTCAGGCACGTTACGACTAGGCTCGCCCCTAGCCACGCAGCTCATCGGCACGGCAACCTTGGCTTGGCGGAGAAAGGATGGGAAGAGGATAAGGTAGGAAAAGGATTAGAGGGTAGGAAAAACGATGAGATAGGAAAGGGGCTAGGATAGGTAATTTTGTCTAAACCTTCTGTATTCCAGACCTATAAAATATCCAGCAGCCAGGACAGTTGTTACACGCTTTTTTTCGAAAAACCGAAATTGTATGGTCTTTTAAATTGTCGATTGATGTCATCACTCTTAAGTGTTATCGGCCCTTGTCAGTTCCAACACGGTAATGGGTTAACCACCTATTACTCTATTCTTCATCTTAGTGAAACATAGCAAAACCAATCCTTGATTTGGAACCTGTAGTTCTCTTTTGTTAGGCTGATAAGCTTACCTTAAATTACGTGAGACAATATACTGTTACGCCGTTGGACTAGTGAACAACTTCTAACGTCATTATGTGGGCCTTGGAAGCGTTTTCAGCAGGCTGTAAAGTGGTTTCAGGCCGTTTACGAAGAGGCTCTATGACATACTAAATAATCAAAATTTGACCCCAGTTGCCGTTGTTTTCAGGCGCCTGAAACGTGTTTTCAGCACGTTTCAGGCCACCTCTATCACATCCACCATAACCTGAAAACCCTTTTTTAGGCGTTTTCAGGACCCCTAATGAGCCTTTGGAGCCCACTTCAGTAAATAGTGAAATTTCAAGAAGGAGTGACAAGGATAGCAGTATTAGAAAGAGAGAGCGACACTCAGAACATTCCAGAGCTATTGGACAGGGATAGCACTATTAAAAAGAGATAGCTACACTAAGAACATTATAGAACTATGTGATAGAGATAGCACCAGAAGGGACAGCAATAGTTCGAGATCTTTCCGGCACATACCGAAGGAGCTACTAGTATCGTGTGGAACATTCTAGAGAATGTACTCGAGTATATATAGGTACGGAAGAAATTCTCTCGAACGTTCCAGAACATTCATAGGCGTATATAAAGGGCCAAGCTCTCGGCTACTGGACAGTCTCCATGACAGTCTCCTTTGAGGAAGCCAACAGTGCGAATCAAGCTAATCGTAGTGATCGAAACTAAATAGTGCGATACTGTTACAGTGCGATTATCTAAGCGAAAAGTTTGTGTTTGGTAGCGATTATTAATTGTGGTGTTATTATTTTTATTTGACGTAATTAAAGTGTTTTCTTTTTAATTTTTGGTATTAGTGCCATTCCTGGCGCTCTCTGACACAGTGGCAAGACTGGCTGTACATAGGGGAGTGCTGGTCCCCACACTTATGTATGGCAGTGAAAGTTGGGTATGGCAGAAGACGCATAAAAGTAAGATAAATGCCGTGGAAATGAGAAGTCTGTGAAGTATAGCTGGAGTGAAGTTGATGGATAAAGAAAGCAACAGCGTGATAAGGGAACATTACGGTATGACAGAAGATGTAGTGACTAAGATAGAAAAAGGGATGCTTAGATGTTTCGGACACGTGGAGAGGATGGATGAAAATAGACTGACGAAGCAGATATACGTGGCAAGAGTGAATGGGCAAAATGGTAGGGGTCGACCTCGGCGTACGTATGTTAATCAAATCGACGATCTTTTGGAAAAAGTCCAGGTCAAGAGTACCCTTAACCGGCGAGTGTGTATGAAAACACTCATGAAAGTAGAAGAAGCGAAAGCTGTATGTCAGGATCGTAGCAAGTGGAAAGCCATAGTCTCTGCCTACCCCATACATACATACAGGGATACAGGCGTGATAATATGTATATATGTATGTATGTAGTGCCATTCCTTTTAGTACCCACCCTACGAACGTAACAATACAAATACATTATAGGGCCCTTAGTTATTATGATGTAGGCATCCACTAAAAAGGGTTTTTGAAAACTCCCCTCTTTAATGGGTACCTACGTATTACGGCGATTTTAAGTATATCGTGGGCGAAGCTAAGAGCATATGCTAGTATCGAATATTATAAGGTCAGAAGGAATCGTAGGAAGCTTTTTCTTCAATTGTATATCGGTTCGTTAGCAAAGGACTCAAGCTTGCGCGTATTATAAAAATGGACTAAGCCACAAGCGATGGATGCTCTCTTTATAAAAAATATAAGGAACATAATTTTTTAATTCAGTTGAAAGGAACGATATTATAAAAACTCTTTATACTGTTGATTGATGCCACTAGGTGGAACTTGCTACACATTTATCTATATATATAAAAGGCAAAATCACTGACTGACTCATTGATCACGAAATCTCTGAAACTACCAAAGTTATGAAGCTCAAACTTCGCATGGAGACTCTTTTTAATACATAGGTTTCCGCTAAGAAGTGATTTTGCGAAATTCTACCCCTAGGGAAGTAAATAAGCGATAATCGGTTGAATGGAAGTTCGTCATTTTCAAAGTTAGAAACATGAATTTATATACACCTGTTTTTTGTTACAAATAAATAGGTACTTGTATCGCGGTTTCGCAAAATTTTACCTATAAACATACAAGGGTTGAAAGTTTATATGGAAAATTCTTCATTTTCACACATAGCAACACCAAATTTCTTATACCTGCTTCTGTATAAATATATAAAAATACATGTAAAGGAATTTTGATAAATACTACCCTCGAGGTAGTGCTCTCTAAGAAAGCCCTAATAAAAATCTACCTCTAAGAACGTAAATAAGCGATAAACGGTTGTATGGAAGATTGTCATTTTCAACGTTAGTAATATGAACTTAAGTACACCTGCTTCTGTTTATAAATAAATGGGCACGTGTATAGCGGTTTCGCAAAATTTTAACAATAAGGAGGTAAAACAGGAGTTGTACTAACTGACTCATTGATCGCGAAATCTATTCAGCTAAATTACCAAAAAAGTGGTTAAAAGTCGTTTATCTTATGAGTGTTATATATCATTGTGAAGGTATTGAAATGGCCTAGCAGGTGATACATACATCTTTATTGGACTCTCGCTATATTGTGAGTAATAACCGAAAATCTTTTGAATATTATTTGCAACGATATTTTGTCCCTGACCTAGGGCAACCCGCAGCTCTCACGCTTCTACGCACACATACGCAACCTGTACACGCACAATTATATAACAAATTATTCGCTCTGCTTTAACATACCTACTAGCGCTTTGCCGACGATCCGCTTGGTGAATACGAGTATGTGCATGTGAACTACGCGTTGGTTGTGGTTGTGCACGATTTACAATAAACATTGAACAGAATAAGACTAAAATAACTAATGACGATATGGAGGATAAGATTATTCAACTGGCCCGCAATATTATCTTAGCGGTAAGCGAAGGAAAGACTGTCACAGCTGCCAATAAGCGAATTATAAAAGAAGCCGCTGAAGATATTATCACCACCGCCACCGCCCATAATACACTTGCCACTACTGTTACCGCTCAGCCGAATCAACCAGCAGTGTTAGTCAAAGAAGTCATTAGCCAACTCAAAAAAGAACTAATACATGAGACACATACCACAATAAGGAATACTCTAAAGCATACTAACACCTCAGCTCCAACTGCTACTACCACCAACGCCAGCTACGCCAGTATCACAAGGAAGCCAGCACTCATAATTAACGCACCGACATCATCGTTCACCTCAACCTCTACGCCCAACAATCTGAGTACCATTGAGCAACTAAAGAACCAAATTATATTTAAAGACAAAACCTACGCTCCATCCAAGATTCAACCAATAACCAAGGGAAGGGTGTACCTGGAATTCAAAACCACCGAGCAGCAGAAAGAAACTCAGCAACTCATTAATCAAACAAGCAATCTGAAAGCAGAGGAGGCTAAACGCCGACCGCCACTAGCCATTTTAAAGGGCATATACAAGGAAACTGACAAAGAAGAACTCACCAAAATAATCTGCCATCAAAACTCTATCCCCACTATTGCAATACGCTTGTGTTTTCTTACCAGCAATAGATCTGAGAAACTTTACAACGCAGTCGTAGAATTGACCCCTACGGTATATCATAAATTAATCCAACAAAACAGAGTGGCAGTCAACTTCCAACAAGTCCACATTGAAGCCTTCTCGAGATTCACGCAGTGCAGAAAGTGCCTTCAGTTCGGACACTCACACAATAAATGTACAGTAACTATACACCCTTGCGCCATCTGCGCCGACGAGAACCACCAAGCAACCGAGTGTCCTCACAAGACAAACAAACAATTCGTATGCTATAACTGTACAAAATATAACAGTAAGACAGGATCCAAGCTACCAACTAACCACGCTGCCAACAATCAAGCTGCCTGTCCTAGAATACTTCTCGCAAAGGAGAAAAAAGAAGAAACTATTGACTACGGAACAGCTATATCTCCGCAATCAGCACCACAACAGTCATCAGGATTAGTAGATTTCCGCCAATTACCATTCAGCTTATAATCCCATTCCACAGACAGTATTTCTAGTAGGCCAGTCCATAGGCTAAGTACTTTTTATTATATAGCAGGATAATTCTAATCGACTAAGTTAAAACTAATAACTTTTTTTTTAAATTTTATATTGTATTAAAATTAATCATTATTATGCATAACGTTCATCACAACAATCACAACAACACACAAACTACTCATACACAGGCAGGCCGTAACACTCACACACAAACCCATATCAATAGTCCACCCATCAGCCGCACTACCCAGAGTAGAACCCCAAGACACAGAGACCTATCACTAACACTCACACAGGTTAACCTAGGTCGCGGACGCGCTGCAACACATGAATTGATACAACATTCTCTACAAAGTAATACGGACGTCATATTCATAAACGAACCATATATCGGGAACCAATCTACCATGAAAAATACACCAGGTTATACCACACACCAATATCCAAATAATACACACACTAAGGCTTGTATCCTAACAAAAAATAACATAGGTGCCACACTGGGCCTCACACAATATTCGACACCCAACCTGTGCTCCGTACAGCTGACAACCAAATATAGCAAAAGATTCATTCTAACAAGTGTGTATATAGAACCCGACATTGACACAAACAATACACTAAACAGACTACAAGCATTACTTCATGACACAAGTGACGCCACACACATCATTGCTGGCGACTTCAATGGGTGGCACCGTATGTGGGGGTCAATCTCCAATAACCAAAGAGGTGAGGAAGTCGTCAACTTTTTCCAGTCGTATAATATTACCGTACTCAATACGGGCAAATCTTACACATACGAAAGCGTGGCCCTGGGTCAAATTAGGGGCTCAATTGTAGACCTAACCACCGTCAGTGACAATATTGCCTGTTACGTTGACGATTGGAAGATCGACCACTCCATCTGCCCCTCATCCGACCACCACGCCATAACTTTTACAGTAAATAGACCGGACAAGTTCAAACCTAACCACAAAACAAGCACATTTAGATATAACACTAAATTCTATAAAAACTGGGACGATCTAAAGGAACACTTTAAAGGACAAATACTACATTCAGGCTTACATACTACCGACTTCAATACACTTAACACACAACAGGACATAGAAAGGTACACTAAAAAACTTACAAAAATCATACAAAACTCTTGCAACTTGCATTTACCACCTACGGGTCGCCGGTCGCCACGATCGCCTTGGTGGAGCGACGAACTAGATAATATGAAGCAACAGGTGATAGCAAACCACCACAAATTACAACAACTCAAGCGTCGTAACATTCCACTCACTGAAGCTCTCGCCGAAAGGGATACCCTCAAAGCAGCATACGCCAAAGCAATTAAAACCGCATCAACTGAACACTTTCGGGATTTTTGTAATAGGCAGGGTAAAGAAAATGTGTGGTCAATCACCAACCGAATTATGAGGAAATCCTAAGGAGGCCTCCGTCAACCATTGAACTGTCACCTGACACGCATACCACATCTAGTCAAGAAACTGCCACAGCTTTTCTCAGTACATTTTACCCTGATGACACACCCACACAGAACTCTACACGTATTAAAACACACAACCCACCCGACACCGAAGATGATTGTTCATTCACACAGCATGAAATAATTACTCTGTTGAAAAACATGTACCCCTCCAAATCCCCCGGCGCAGACCACCTCACCTCCGATATCTGTTATCAGTTCGCTCTATGTTTTCCTGAAATCATCACTGGGCTTATGAACCGCTGCCTGAAACTTTCTGTTTTTCCTAAAACCTGGAAGCATGCCATAGTCAAAATCATTCCGAAACCTAATAAATCTGATTACTCTACTCTATCCTCATACCGTCCTATAGGACTTTTACCTATACTAGGTAAAACCCTTGAAAAATTAATCATACAACGCCTCACACATCACCTAAATACTACACATACATATAACACAAAACAATATGGATTCAAGCAAGAAATCTCTACGGTACACGCTCTCACCAACATAGTGAACACCATCAAAACTCACAAAAAGAACGGATTACATGTCGCGATAATCTCCCTCGATATTAAAGCAGCATTCGATCACGCATGGTGGCCCGCCATACTTGCACGATTACACCACACTAAATGCCCAAAAAATATATACACCATCATTCAAAACTACCTATCAGACCGCACCGCCACCATATTATACTCGGACGCTTCAGTAACTAAAGAACTAACTAGGGGATGCATCCAGGGATCTGTATGTGGGCCGACCTTCTGGAATCGGATTTTGAATGAACTACTGGACATGACTGATGGTGACTTACCCGGACGCAGACTTCCCGAGGGATGTCAGCTGCAGGCCTTTGCAGATGACATCACCCTAATAGCCGCACACAAAAAACTCATCAGTCTCCAAAACAATATCAACCAAAGTTTACACACGATTCTAGAATGGGGCAACAATAATAAACTTACCTTTGGACCTGAAAAAACCATTGCTCTAGCTTTCACCAATAAAACTAAACTCCTACACTTAACCATGAACAATACACACATCCCATTCAGTCGGACTGCCAGAGTGTTGGGGGTGATCATCGATGACAACTTACACTTCACACAACATGTAAATTATATCACTAACAAAGCACGTATACTAAATAACACAATTACCAGATTCATCAGACCCACCTGGGGAATACACTCTCAAAACATACTCACTCTCTACAGAGGAGTAATCGAACCAAAAATATGCTACGCTTCTAGCGTATGGCACACTGCTCTCAATTTTAAAACCAACTGCAATAAACTATTATCGCTACAAAGAGGGTTCGCACTCAATATAATTAGAGGCTTCCGCACTATTAACACCACTAACGCCATTGCAATATCCACACTTACACCTCTTGACCTCAAAGTCAAAGAAAGAGCACGAATCGAATCAACCAGAATTTCAGCGGTCACCGATTACCTTCCACTCGATCTTACACTTGATACACCTACACAATTATCCCATTTGCTTCACCCGGCAGACAGAAAACCACACTCCTTTGACATTATCGGTACACAGACTGAATTAGACGACACTTTAATCAATCAACAACATCACAACACCACATATACACTGACGGTAGCAAACACGACGACTTAGTGGGTGCTGCCTTCGTGGCTTATACTTCACAAAATACCACTGTCACTAAAACATACAAATTACATTCCTCGTGCACCGTCTTTCAAGCTGAACTGGTGGCCATCGACCAAGCCTGTAAGTGGTTAAACAATCAACAGGTAGCTACAGCTTTCATCACTAACATACAAAATTTCTTACACACTACACAAACACAAATTAACTTTGTATGGGTTAAAGCCCATACGGGTATACATGGTAATGAGGCTGCAGACATAGCCGCTAAGTCTGCGGCCTCTGAATCCTGCCTACCCATTTTTATGCAGTTTCCGTTAAGTTACGTCACCAGAAAGGCCAAAACTCATAGCTCCAACTTAGCTTCAGACAGATACAGTAATAATGTTAAAGGAACAGCAATTAAAACCTGGTGCCCATCACTCACACATCTGCACAAACTTATCGACATAACAGAACACACACATTTGCACTCACACAATTACTCACCAACCACGGTTACCACAAACAATACTTACATAGATTCACGACACCTGCCCCTGCGACACCACCACGCAAACATTTACACACCTCATTACACAATGCCCACGATTTACTCGCACAAGACTTAACAACGAACAGCACTGTCACCATGATAATATAGACCCATACAATTTAACACTACTCGTCACAAACACCACCGCCATCAATACCTTCATGACCCACATCACCTACATAGTTAACACACTCAAAGAATTCAACAACACATAATTCACACTTTCTACAATAAACTAAATCCGACTTATTTACGCTTACCACCGTTTCTCTCGCATCATCCACTATTGAGTATAAATATAAGAATCTTATTAACCAAATATATTGTTAACTTATTACAATGTAAATGCAGACAATAACATATAACTACCATATTATATTTCTGTATCAAATTGCAGAATGAGCTATACGAGAATAAACTCCCCCTCAAGGTGGTTTAACCATGAGGGGAAACAAAAAACGTAGCTACGAAGTCCAAACTTCGCATGTGGATTCCTATTAACATATGAATGCCGCCTAAGAAGGGATTAGGCGAAATTATACACTAAGGAAGAAAATAAGGGATATACGGTTTTATGGAATATTTTTATTATCAAAGTAACATGAACTTACGTACCTACACCTGTAGAAGAATCTCCTAAGGCCTGTATTACCCACGAGTTCGGTGTTCCCACGGGAACCGAAACTATGTCAATAAACCACGCACAGAATAATAACATTAAACATGGAATCCTGAAATTTGGTGAATGTATACTTTTAATCTTTGGATAAGCAATTAAACCGTGATTCCCGATATTTCCATGGAAACGGGAACTACGCGGATAAAACCACACACAGTCGAAACTAACAAACATAGGAACGTACCTGAAATTTGATGAAAGTATTTATTAGGTATGTACCTTGAATCAGCACTAAGAAAGGAATACCCAGTATTCCCGCGGAAACATAAACTACGTGGATTGAACCATACACAACCTAAAATTTGGTAAACTTATTCTTTACGTACCTACGTTAGATGAGCAAGAAGAAGAAAGAATTCCCGGCATTCCCACGAGAATGTAATCATACTAATATAAAAAATGTGAAAATATGATTTCTATATTATTTGTACGTTATAAAGTAGGTACCGTATGTATTAATTCCGGAAATGTCTCGCACATGATATTCAGTTCAAGCAGTTTCGCCCGCGTGTATATTATTCAGTTGTAAGTAACTCATCAACAAGTATTGCGATTTCATTCAGTAATTGTTGTTAATAAGCGATTACTTCAGAAGTCGTTTCATAAAAATAGCCTATGCACCGCACCACCTTTAACTAATGTCTCTTTTTTGTCTGTTTCTCTTATGTGGCGCGAACGAAGTTGCGCGGGTCATTTTGAATAAAACACTGGAACTTTTCCACAAAATTTACTTTTTAACCTGACCGGTTTCGCCTTACTGCATTTTCAAGGTTGACTATCAAATATACTTGACTATAAAATAATTTTTAAACATTTGTTAAAAAGAAAATTTTGTGGAAAAGTACAAGTGATTTATAAAAAAAAAGGATAATATTATTTCTGCTATTAACCTAATTTTACATTCTATCATTGAAAAGCAGAAGACAGGGAGAGGTAGGATACTTGGGGATAAGAGACTTAAAGCGATTATTAAAGACATTACAAAGAAACCGAATGTAATACCTAATTACCACGCTGCAAAAATCAGTAAACAAATTATTTCCTTTACCCTACCTGGATTTGGAGCCTAATTTTCACTTTTATTTCGTTACTAGGAGCAGTTTTGATTTGACTTTTGATTTTCGTCATTCTTAGAATCTACAGCCGTCTGATTTTCAAATCTCGTAGAGGCGCCTGCATTGTTGCCGCGTCCGTTAAACTGCAGGAGTGCGGCTCGCAGTTAAAGTGGCCTGGGCCTCGGAGATCTTGGTGGGGACTCTCTTACAAACTACTTAATTGGGACTAATCCCACCCGTATTCTCATTACTGTGACTCCTGTAATCCAGGATCTACAGCAATGACTAAAACCAGAAAATTATACCGAGCTCGTTCCCAGTGAAGTCCCAGGAGAAGTTAGAATGTCTTGGAACCCGCAACGAAATTAATTAGAAGATAATTTGAGGGAGTCGAAAAAAATAACGTAACGCCTCTCCTTTGCAGCCTTCATCTAAACTAACGAAGAATGTAGTTTTCTAATGTTGAAAGAGTTTTTCAAATCGGCCCAGTAGTTTCTTAGCCTACAAATATTTCCTCTTTATAATATTAGAATTGACGAAACGATTATCCGCTACCTCTTATAACTGAAAACCTCGCAGATGGGTAGGAAAAGTCAGAGATATGTATGTATTTACTTCGACGTACAGTGCTGCAGTTGTCGTATCGCTAACAAGCGTCCCTATGAGAGCTACGAGTATTGTTCTCAGTAAATATCGTGCACAAATATCGACGGGATGGTAGCAGCTTTGTTTGATCTTAAGTCAGTAAATATTGAAGGTATAATAACCACGTTGTATCAATGGCGCATGGAGGCGCTGAACCTCATAGACCTTTACTCAGAGCCCAGCAATCCCCACGCCACTATTGAGGTAGAGAAGCTGGTCATGGAGGAGTGGCTGGAAAGCCAGAGGGAGTGCCAGCACTACGGGAACTGCAGCGGCAAGGATACGGCACTGCATACACTGACGGAGTACTCACCTCAAAATTCTCACGCTGGAGACCTTGGTGAGAGCCGTGGTCTCCAGAAGGAGTAAGTGGGATGCCGCCGCGTCTTATAGCGAGCTAGTCATGCTCGCCAAAGAGGTATCTAGGTAGGAGAGAGAGCGGGAGAGATCATTTTCTCACGAGTTCGGCAGTCTTCGGCTATGGCGCCGCAGACTTGTGTTCGCCCAACCTCCACTATCGAACGGGAGTCTGTTGACGGAGGCTACGCCGTTCTTCATAGGTCTCAAACAGTAGCGCGAAACCTACCCGCCATCTAGTAGACCTTATTGCCTTTCGGTAGTAAAACCTGGGTATGTCAGTAGATGCATGAAAGTAATTTGAATGCTGTGGAGATGCAATCACTTCGAAAATTGTAAGGCGTAACGTTTGCCAACTGAAAACGTAACCAAGTAAAATGTAATTTAAAAAAAATATTTTTAAAATTAATGAAGCGCTCGTGGCCCTGCGGTCTCAGTGTTCTGTAAACGATCACTGAGTTACGCAACTTTCACTATGGCTGGTCCTCGGATGGGTGACCACTTTGTGGCATTTACATTTGCGAGCGTTTCCGTGCTTCGGAAGGCACGTTAAGCCGTTGGTCCCGGTTGCCAGTAAAATGGCAGTCGTTAAGCCTGGTTGAATGCCTTATGGGCGGCATGAAAAATTTCAACAGCAGGTAGCCACAACCTGCGTCTGTCTATTTCAACATGGCAATGGGCTCACCACCTATTACGTGGGACAGGTAAATCCACACGGTGAAAAGTGGGCATATAATATGCCTCTGCCACCCCTTCGGGGATAAGGCGTGATGGATATTTAATTTATATTTTTTTATTTAAAAAAAATATTAAGATGGGATTAAAATGTGTCTAAACACATCCAAAGAATATTCGATTACTGAGTAACAAATAATATTCCTGTTTAGATACCAATGCAAAGTCGTCGTGTATAATAACTACAAATTAGTAAATTAAAAAGGTCCTCTGTCATGTTTGTCTGTCTGTTCGCGATTAACTCAAAAACTACTACGCGCCGATTGTCATACTGTTTTCACAAATGAATAGAGTGCTTCTCGAGGATGGTTTTAGTAAACATATTATTTGTTAAGTTTTTTATATACTTATTGGCTAAAATATAAATTATGTTTATTGGAGGTGTCAGAAAAAATAAACCGTATGGGAGCTTTCAATGAAAACGCTGTCTGAACCATTTGAGAACAAAGTAATGTATGGTGCAAATCAGTACCTTATATAGGTTGTTGTAAAGAGTAACTTAGGCTAAATTTTATCTCTGTATTTCCACGGTTCCTATATTTCTGTAGTTCCACGCTAATTATACTACGCGGGTAAAACCGCGAGGCGTCCGTTAGTTATAAGTAATTTTATTTTTTGAAACGAACAACAATGTATGAACTTTTTAATCAAATATGTACAGGTTATGATCATGCAACGTGAAAAGTGTGTTGATGTGCATGCGATGCAATTAGGGTGACGGCACACTTCGAATTATACTGTTCGTGACGAATTCGTGTTTAGAGTTTTTTTACTAAGTAACCTAGACTTTCTGGAATTAGTATTGTTTTGGCAACACCTCCCACCTGATGTAGTGTTATCGCGTCATCGTGTGAATTGATGGTCAAACTCAAAGTTTATTAGATTACTAGCTGACGCCCCTGACATACTTCGAACCCCCGTCGCATCTTTTTAATCCCATCTTAATATTTTTTTAAAATAATGTTGGAAAACATTCTCGATTTGTTGATATTTATGCTGACTGCTCCGCTCTCCAGAGTAATAGCGTAAAAATATATAGCCTATGGCTTTTCTCGATAAATAAAAAAAAAACTAACTAACTATCTTTACGCTGTATCCCTGCCGGGGTAGTCAGAGAGGACAAATCGCTAGGCTTCCCGATCCATATATACTTCTTTTGCTTTCAAAGTGATCGCATTTCCACAGCATTCAATTTACTTTCATGCATTTGCTGACATACCCAGGTTTCGCTGCCGTAAAGCAACGTTGCCACTAGCACTGCATTATGAATCACGGGTCGTGCGTCTTTTACGATGCTTTGTCGCTTTACCAATTGGGACAAATCACCGTTAACTTTGTTTCCGGCAGCTACTCGCCGTTCTACATTTGAATCACATCTTCCGTCTGCGCTTAACACTCTCCCCTAAATACACAATTTCATTCACTTGCTCTAGATGTTCTTGGTTTACCCAAATCTTGCATTTAGTTCATCTCTTTCAAATACAAGAATTTTAGTTTTACTTGCATTCAAGCGAAGACCCTTACTTTCACACTCCTCTTTTATATTAGTGACTAATGCCTGAAGGCGGCTTCTGATGAGGCCATGAACACCGCATCATCAGCGTACAGCCGTCAATTTACTGTAAAGTCACCCAATTTCACACCTATTTCACAACAAACAACCAAACAAACAAACGCCCATTTTACTATTTTTCAACTTCTGCTGTCAACTGTCCAGATACACTATGAACAGCCAGGTGGACATGGCACAACCCTGACCCCCCCCCTTACTTGCACAAGCCTCGATAAATGGATTATTTTTTCGTTCAACCAAACAAACAAACTCTTCTACTTTATATATTAGTATAGATTGACCGAGGCCTTCAAATTGACATCCCAATGATGTGCTCTTCACGCTCCGCTTGTAAAACCCGGGGTTCTAAAAGGTTAACACTTGCTCATGGTTTCCATAATCTGTACATATTTTCGACATTGGAAGTAACGCAAGTTACCTATCAAACTTAGAAAAGCCTTGTAATTTTTTTTATTGCACCCGTGCCTGGGTCTTTGACTGACTGAACATATAGAAACAGAAGGCCCGAGCCTTTATTTCCTTTTTCAAGACTGGTCACTTTATCGCAATGGCTAGAACTTGAAAAGGTTAAATAGCTCTTGAACCCTCAATGCTAAGTTTAATTATGACTTTTGTTTCGTTTAATTTAATTTGAGACTTTTAATAAAGTTTTAGGCTTCTTTTAAGACATTTTATTTTATTTATTTTGCCTAATTCCTTTTTTTAAGAATTGGCGCTTTAAAAATAAGTTTAAACAACTTTAATTCAAGTCCTTTCATTTTCCCGTACCTATTTCAAAAACTAACTATAACTAACTAACTATCTTCACGCTGTATCCCTGACGGGGTAGTCAGAGAGGACAGATCGCCAGGCTTCGCGATCCATACATACTTCTTTCGCTTCTTCGAGATTCATCAATCGCTTCATACACGCACGTCTGGGTATCCGAGTACTTTTGACCTTTCCATATTTGAGCAATCTGCTCACGTGGTCTTCATATGTAAGTCTCGGCCTACCCTAACTCCTTCTACCCTCTACTTTTGAACAATATATATTCTTCGTCAATCGTTCCTCACTCATTCGTTGGACGTGTCCAAACCAACGGAGCACGCCCTTTTCCAGCTTAACGCTGACACTTTCATTCAAACCTGCCATATTGCGTATCACTTCGTTACGTATTTGGTCGGCCAAGGTAACGCCGCACAATTTTCGAAGTGATCGCATCTCCACACACTTCCACAGCGGCATTTATCATATTATTACTAAAGTTCTGCCATACACTTTCCACATTCTCACTGCTTACATTGACGTCGCCAAGCTTTTCGGCTACCCTTTCATTATATTTATCCCTAATGGATGCATCCTGCAGCTTCCAGCTTTTGATGCTATAAGTCGGCTCAAGCTCAGGACACTCGGTACGATGACGCCAACTCGCGAACAGACCCCTAATCCTAGTTATGACTAGGTAGTGGTCTGATCCCAGCTCAGCGCCTCGACAAACCCTTGTGTCCATCACCTGTTTACGGAGCCGACTATCCATTAGGAATAGATCTATCATGCTTCTCTTTGACTTACATCTCCTCGTATACATATGAATTTGTTTGTGGTTGAATATTGTGTTCGCCACAAACAAATCTTTTTCCTTACAAAATGCCAGTATAAGCTTGCCAGCGTCGTTCACCCTTTTGTTCCCATACTTCCCGAGTACCGACTCAAAACCATCGCGAGCGGTACCCACCCATCCATTCATGTCTCCACACACTATAAGTCGTTAATTTCCATCTATCACATTTAGAGCTTCTCTCATACTCTCCCAGAAATCCTCTAGCTCACTCGCGTTCGACGAAGATACTGGTGCGTAAGCAGCTACCAGGAAAATCTTCGTCAAACCAAGTTTTACACGGATCCAGAGAATTCTAGGACCTACCAGTTTGTACTCATACATACCGGAGGCCAATCGCGAGGACAGCAAAATTACAACCCCCCGACTGTCATGCTCGCTCTCTGGTACTCTAGACCAAAGCGCGAGCATCCCACCCGGGAGCTCCAAGACTTCGCTGCCCTTGCGCTTGGTCTCTGTCAAGCACACTGCATCTAACTTACTCTCATTAATAACATCCATCAACTCATTCATCTTATCTGTCATTCCTCCCCTAACATTCTAGGCAGCTACCCTGCACTCCATCCTCCACTTCCCGCCGTGTGGGGCCGCGCGTGTAGGGTGGCGGTCCCCTACGCCGCTCTGGCTCACACTTTTCGCACCAGCTGGGACGAACTGGTGCGCGTCGCCTCGGGGGCACGCCCTAGCAGTATTCGCCCTGGTGGCACTCGTGTTGGAGTAGAATTGCAGCCGTAGCTGGCAGGGATGGTGACGTGCACGCTTCTACTCTTCATCCCCATACCTATTTCACACAGGATTTTACCCAAGACTCCCAAGAAAAGTGGTATATGTGTTAAGCCAATATATCAACTGGTTCAGGAGCGTAATTGAGTAACTAACACTTTCACAAACTTTTACACTTAATAATCTTACTAACTATTGCCGATGTGACCCAGTTTCGATGAGGAAGTAGTTCTAAAATGCCATGAACTTGGGGAAGAGTGGGAAGTTGTTAAAAAATCGTTATAAAAAGCTGCAATCCTAACCGTCAATGGCCATAATTGCACTTGAGTTTGGAAGCGAGAACGTTAAGATATGAAGAATAAATTCGAAATCTAAAGTTGATTCGAAATTTAAAGTTATAGCTTTAGATAGAGCTCGGTGTGCCACATCTGTATATAGTACTTATAAAGTGCGGTGTGAATATCGATATATTCATTTCACCATGCATTACAAACTTATAGCGTTTGTGTGTTTTTCAGGGTGGTTAGTACAAGGAGTGGTAAGTTTTAATTTATTATTAGGTACTTAAATACTTTATTCGCCTTATGGGGTAGACAGAAGTAAAAAAAAACGCCTACATTTCAAGAAGCCCATTGTCGTGTTGAAAATGGGCAGGGGCTGGTTTTGGTTACCAGCTGTTTAAGGGCCCTCATAGATCCTTAATACTCAAGTAACGCTTGAGGCTAGTTTTTGCCTTATAAATACTACTCTGAAGTGTTTCTTGAGTATTGAGAAACGTTCTGGAATACGGCTCTAAATCTTTCAAGCTTAACGCTAACTCAGTATTTAATGAAACATGTACCTTCTCTCTTTTACTTTTGTGTTGCACCAATAAATGATTATTTCTTAATTTCTTTACTTTCTATTCTGTAAACGATCACTGCGTTAAACAAAAGCACCTTTAGCTATGACTGGTTCTCAGATGGGAGACCACTTTGTGGGATTGCATTTCGATAAATGTGTGTTTCTGTTATTCGGAATGCACGTTAAGCCGTAATTGGTCCTGTTCCAATAGCCAGTGACAGGCAGTCGTTAAGCCAAGTTGAAGGCCTTATGGGTGGCTAAAAATATTTTAACAGCAAATCGCCACAACCTACGCCTGTACATTTCA
This sequence comes from Thumatha senex, assembly GCA_948477245.1. Taxonomy (NCBI): domain Eukaryota; kingdom Metazoa; phylum Arthropoda; class Insecta; order Lepidoptera; family Erebidae; genus Thumatha; species Thumatha senex. Next base: position 12,179,980 of record OX419743.1, read on the forward strand.
ACAATGCGACAGGCTCACCGCCTGATAATTTGGACAAAAAAAAACATACGATTCGATGTGGGAGTATTTTATCGATCATTAGTGGGCAGAGATAAATTTTTAAAGCAATTTTACTTTAATAATTTATCCATAGATTGAATGGAGTCCATCGCATCAATGTTTAAAAATGGTCGTAACATACAACAAAATGGTTGTGTTCATTGGTATCGAGTTGTTGAGTAGCTCGATAGATGGCTCTGGTCATACTCTTAAATGACGATTAAAATATGGTAAAGAATTTCAACATGTTTTGATACGGGTCGGGTAGTTCAGTGGCTAGAACATTGCCCTGGTTAGGCAAAGGTCAGGGGTTCAATCCCCGTCTCGAATCTTCACTTTATTAAAAAAATGTGGACATTGTTTTTTCTACATGTACCGTCACACATTACAATCATAGTCTTTTTTTAAAATTAATTTTCGCTTTGCTACTTCGACCTTTGTGCCATATTCTTTAGGACAACAGAAAACAAAAATCTAAGGCATAGGGACTGGTGTCATTGCGTGTATTAGTGTTGACGGTACATGGCATAAACTCTAAGCTATTAAAATGCATCTGTATTGTTGTGAAGGTTCCTAGTTTCCGGATATTGGCACCACCATTCGTATGTCCTAAAAACAAAGATGACGTCATAGACAAGCCGGATAACACTATCATTACGTGAGTTCGAAACTTTCATGTTATCCATAATTGCATATTAATATTAGAGATGTAAAAGTGTTTTGTTTACTTAAAAAGAAGATTGCGAAGAAAAGCATCTTATATCCTTGCGAATATAATGTAGCAGTCCCTACAAGCTAAACAAAATCATTAGTGTGGCAACACTACCTTTCTCTTTGCTGATAAACACGCCTATTAAGTATACGCGGAAAATACAGATTCCTTTTATTATGTTATTCGTCCCTCCCTGTGCAGTCGTGTTTACAGTCCCTTGAAGCTGACAGTTATCTTCAGAGACTTTCAAGTCTACACGTCGAGACTTAAAAAACAAACAGACAAACATACTTTTAATACCGAATTTAATTATTTTAGTATCAATGTTTTTAATTCACAGTTTGCAGACAGACTCGCGTACAGAAGTTAATTATACTTGGACTGTTCGTTGGACCCCTCTAGCTAATCCCACACAGCACTTCACAGTCTCGCTCTGGAGAGTGGTACGAAAACTAGAGATGCACTTAAACGGACCGCAGACTGAGCCAGGTGTATACGTTATAGACAATAGTCAAGTATGTTCAAGTTATTTATCAAAACGTATGTCAAAAGTTTGTAGGTATGGATGGATGTTTGTTACTCTTTCACGCAAAATCTACTGAATGAATTTTGATGAAACTTTACAATAATATAGCTTACACATCAGAATAACACATAGGCTACTTTTTATCCCAGGAACAAGTACCTGTGGGAAACAGGAACGGGAAAACTTAAAGCACGTAAAAAAAATATTACGCTAAGTTAGAAGTGGGAGACACATTGAGCGTGGCGGAGGGTTAAGCGCCACCCTTTTGCGCATTTTTAAACTAGTGTCAAAGTTTTGGCTTCACGTCACTTCTTGACATCGAATTCACTTTTAAGAAAATTACGCGTACGAATGATCGTAAAATTCGATACAGAAGTTTTTAAGGAGAAAACATGCTATTTTTATATTTACTTATAAAATGCTGACATAAAATTTTGAATATAAAATATAAAATTTCGACCAATGGACGACCACTAGCTTAAATAGTTGTAGTTTATAGTAGGTGGTGTCAAGCTTAGTATTTTTGAATAGTTCGTCAAAGATCACTTCCCAGGAGACCAGTCTTGGTTGGCCCCAAAACATGCTTGCTTGGGCCACGTAGTTATTGTTGAGGTACCTTTACCACTAGTAATAGGTGTTCACGTATTTCAGCTACTAAGCGGTGTAAACTACATGTTCAATGTGACTGCCCCATTCCCTGAAAATGATGAAGCAGTGGAAAAGTCATTTCGTATTGATAACATTAAAGGTGATCAGCAGTTGTTAATAGAAGGGCAGTCAAGCATGTTCTCCATCGTGGTGGTGGGCGGACAAGTGACATATGCTGATCTAAACTATGTGCTTGAGGCTCAAGTCACCACATGCTATAAAACACATGATTATTATGTAAGTATCATTCATGATAACTCATCATCAACCTAGCGTTGGTCCCAGTTGCGTCTCGAAACGCCTGGGGTTCGCTTTCCTACTTCTTTTCCTTCACTTCACACGGCCAGCGGCGTCCTCTGTAGTGAGTCCATTGACATGCATGTCATTAGGGATCGTCAAGATCGAGGGACGTCAAGCCCGTTCTTGTTTTTCCCCTCTTAGCGGGACATTGAAGTTAACCAAATACATACACCAATTTCAAAGGAGAGAGCTCGGTGTGCCTAAGAGTTCATACAAATTTAGATCATAGGCTTTATTTTTATTTATGAAATAGATTATTTTTATTTATGAGTACATTAATAAAAGTTAAATGTGAATAAAGAGAATGAATGAATCTCGCTGGGTTATTTCGCAGTGATTTTTAGAAAAAATGTGTAAAAAGTTGTATATTGTTAAAGTGAAGTGATAAACGTGATCAAAATACTTCGCATGTTAGCTGAGATTATTCGTAATATCGACAATTCACGACAAGCTCAACGATAGCAATAATAAAATTGTAACAAAAACTGTGACCAAGTTATTCTTATTAGATAGAATAAGTTACAAACATCGACGACTGTGACCAAGTTATTCTTATTAGATAGAATATGTTACAAGCATAAGATATATTTACAATAATTTAAATACAATTTTTATTATTTGATATATGGAACCGTCAAAAATTTCAAAATATAACCGGTAAAATAAAAGTGTAAGAGAGAGAGAAAAGATAACTCGCTTCACTGTATACAATTCGTACTTATTGGTATTGAAGAAATTGAGTCATGAATGTTACTACTAACACTACAAACTACTATTCGATACAAACAGAAGAATTATAATATTAAGAACTGTAGAAGAGTGGTACTAACCTAAGTGAATGAAGGGTGGTTGCATTCATCCTTTTATGTGTTGCAGATGAAAACAAACCACATAAGATAACACTGCGGTGACCCACATAATCCATGGGCGTAATATCAGTGAAGATAATATTATTTAACACATTTCTGCAGTTTTCTGCAATACTCGTAGCTATATGAATACGACATTGGCGATCTACTCGTATTAATTATCAATAATAACAAGCCTTAAGTGTCAACTTCAACTACTCACAGTATCAAACTTACGTACGAATAGTGGGTATACTTGACATAACATCACATATAATTTGTGCAAGTACCTTCAGATCCGGCCTTTGGAGTCTGCCAAGTTGCCAGCGAGAAAATATTATTGTATCCCAACATTTGAAGAATGTAATATTTTATTTGAGAAGCGCTCGTGGCCCTGCGGTCTCAGTGTTCGGTAAACGATCACTGAGGTACGCAACTTTCACTATGGCTGGTCGTCGGACGGGTGACCACTTTGTGGCATTTACATTTGCTAGCGTTTCCGTGCTTCGCAAGGCACGTTAAGCCGTTGGTCCCGGTTGCCAGTAAAATGGCAGTCGTTAAGCCTGGTCGAAGGCCTTATGGGCGGCTTGAAAATTTCAACAGCAGGTAGCCACAACCTGCGTCTGTCTATTTCAACACGGCAATGGGCTCACCACCTATTACGTGGGACAGGAATCCACACGGTGAAAAGTGGGCATATAATATGCCTCTGCCACCCCTTCGGGGATAAGGCGTGATGGATATTTAATATTTAATTTTACTATATTATTGCTTTTCAATTTTGCTGATGGTAACATAAATTATTTTAACAATAATGTAACCTACCTGGTGGGTAGCTTAAATACTTCTTGACATTTTGATTGGTTTTTTCGTTAGAATTTTGGACATCAGTATTTTATTTATGGTATTTGGTCTGATAAATTTTAAATGACTTTATTTTTAGGGTAATAATAGATTTCATATATATACAACCCATCACATTTATTAAAATGAGTAGATTCTTGACATTTAGATTTATGGATAGAATAATTATTGTTTACATTTGTTAAGCATTTGTGAATTTGTTACTGATTATACAACTAAAATGAATTCCATTACTGCGCGATTACATTGTCCCCACTGCCCTGGGTCCTCACGTACCTTTGGAGTAGGATACATATAGGTCGTAAACACAGGGATATGCGGCATGCTGTCGTAATTTCTGTTGCGGAAGGGGGTCGGACTCTTCTAGGCGGCGGTGGTCCTTCTAGCCAGGCATCACTGCAGTGTCCTTTGGACAGGCTTCCTAGTTTGAGGAGGGCTACACCGGTACTGCGACATATACCCAAAGGCGCTCGTAATCAGGCCGCCTGTAAGTTGTGTGATATAATCGAGGCATGTGTTGACTGGAATAGATTGGAGGACTGGCAGAATCTTCTCTCTTTTGCATACGGGGCTTTGAGGGTGCCGGCAAGGGACCTGCCCGGTAATATGACCACAAAAGTTAAGGCCAATATTGATTCTTATAGCCTTTTTGAGTGCAACAACGTTGATATAGCGGCAGAGACCAGCACTAGTCGGCGCCCTACTAAGAAGGTCATAGAATCAAAGGTGTTTGAGGGCGATCTGAGGGGAGCGGTCCGTATGTTGATGTCCAATGACTCTTTTGCCCAGCAGGATCCCGACACATTGGCTGCCCTGAGGCTCAAACATCCGGCTCCATCGCGTCCACTGAACTTTTCACCTGAAGCAGACATTTCAGTGGCTGAGTTGTCTGTAACAGCTGGTGACGTGCAGTCAGCTCTTGGTTCGTTTTGCAGCGAATCTGCGGCGGGTCTGGACGGGCTTCGTCCTGGTCATCTCAAGGAGCTCACTTCTTCGGTTTGAGAAAATGGGCTGCGCTTGTTGGAGTGCCTGGCCCGGCTGTCAAATTTCCTGCTGAGTGGTCGGCTGAACTCTATAGTATGTTCATACCTTTACGGTGCTTCTCTGTGCGCACTAAAATAGAAGGATGGAGGCATTAGGCCCATCGCTATTGGTAGTGTCTTGCGCCGGTTGACTGCCAAGCTGGCTTGCCGTGCCGTGAGGGATCAGATGTCTGAGTATTTGCAGCCGCATCAGCTAGGGTTTGGGACGCGTCTGGGCTGTGAGGCGGCGGTACATGCTACGCGATCCTTTGCAATGAGTTCAGAAAATGCAGGCTGCATCTTGCTAAAGCTTGACATATGCAATGCGTTTAATACTTTGGAGAGAGACGTCCTCTTGAGTGAGGTCAGGGATAGAATTCCTTCCATATATCCTTTTCTTTACCAGGTGTATATCTTCTACAAATCTTTTTTTTAATGATGATCTAATTCTCTCGCAAGTGGGGGCACAGCAGGGAGATCCACTCGGGCCACTCGTATTTAGTTTAGCCATTCACAGTGTTATCCGAGAAATTAAGTCTCCTCTAAATATCTGGTATCTCGACGATGGCACTCTTGGAGGTAAACCGGAGGAAGTGTGCCGTGATTTGGAGGTGCTCATTCCTCGTTTGAGTGAACTGGGTTTAGTGGTTAATCCTTCAAAGTGCGAGTTTTTCCCCTGCGGTATCGATGCCCATAAACACTTTTCTCGTTTTAATGCTATGTTGCCGGGTCTTAGGGAACTAACAACTTCAAATTTCTATCTTTTAGGCTCTCCTATTTTCCTGGATTCTGTTCCTGAGGCTATCAACTCATGTGAACAGCTTCTTCTTAATGCTCGGGAGCGTCAAAGGGATCTTTCTGCGCACGTTGCACTTGTCTTGCTACGCATGTGTTTTGCTGTTCCAGAACTTATGTACTTGTTGCGTACTGCCCCTACATGGCTTTTTCCGAGGGAAGTTACGAGTTTCGACAACGCAATAAAATCAACGCTTGAAGCAGTTCTGAATGTTTCCCTTGAGGGTCCCCGGTGGAGTCAGGCAGTTCTTCCGACTCGTTACGGGGGTCTTGGAGTTAGATGCGCACATGATCTGGGTTTGCCGGCTTTCCTGGGGTACGCGCATGGTGTTGCGAGCCTTGTTACTAACATACTCCAATTAACTGGTGGCGTGGATGGCATATCCTTTGTGTCGGATGCCCTGGGGGCCTGGTCCTCTCTGGGCGTGGGAGCAATAAAACCTGAGGCACCGTACAGTCAGCGAGCATGGGATGAGATAGGTTCAATGCGGGTTCGGGGAATGTTGTTGGACTGTGCCGTTGATGAGGATAGGGCCAGAATTCTTGCTGAGTCACAGCCAGAGTCTGGGGCATGGTTGCACGCTCTTTTATCGCCTCACCTGGGCACTTTGTTAGATGATGACTCTCTGCGTGTGGCGGTTGCTCTTCGCTTGGGCTGTAAGGTGTGTGAACCCCACAAATGCACCTGCGGTTCCATGGTGGGGGCCGATGGCCATCACGCTCTGAGTTGTCATCGTTGTAAGGAGAGGTTTCCGCGTCACCATGCCCTCAACGACATTGTTCGGAGAGCTTTTGTCTTGGCGGGTGTCCCTTGCGTCCTTGAGCCACCAGGTCTCTGTAGATCTGATGGTAAGAGGCCGGACGGTCTGACCTTGGTGTCTTGGAGGAATGGCAAGTGCCTGGTGTGGGACGCCACGTGCGTTAACACCGTTGCCGCTAGTCACCTAGGCCACACCATGCACTCAGCTTCAGCAGCGGCGAAACAAGCAGAGGAGAACAAAAAGAAGAAATATTCCGAGATGGAGGCTAGGTATTTGTTTGTGCCCATTGCCGTGGAAACCATGGGATGCTGGGGATCCGAGGCAAAATTTTTAATTGGGGAATTAGGACGTAGAATAAGGGAGAAAACAGGTGACTCCCGCTCAAGATCGTTCCTGGTGCAAAGGTTGGCTATAGCTATTCAACGCGGAAAGGCGGCTAGTATTATGGGCACCTTTGGGCCGGGAGCGGTCAGGAGCGGGTTATTTGAATTTGACATGTAAATATTTTTTGAGTTGACATTGTACTTATTATAATTTAGAAATATATAAGTATGTAAAAAAATTATATATAATTTCAAAGGATCTTTATTCAAAAATAATAAACATTACCACACTCTTTGTGTACGGGTTTTATGCGGTTTTATGCACACCGGTGCAAAATAATACAAGATTAAAATTTCCAAAATAGTCACTGAATCTATTAAATAGATATATTATATACATTTATACCTAATTGTTTTGTTTAAGTTTGTTACTTTTACGCGCTTAACCGCGAAGCCAATACCGATAAGTTATTTTCATACTTTTAGGTATATCAGTACACTCATATTTTTTATACTATAAGGGATAGATAATATTGGTTATATCTAACATATCACAATGTAATAACAATATATGATACTTTATCCCTCGAACAGGGTCCTGTAGGAAACGGGTATGGAAAAACTTCTTTTGGTATCCTATATTTTATTCTAAAAATTCCATCAAAATCAGAAGTATTAAATCATTTTACATGTTTTCATAAGTTCGAGTGGTCGGTGTCGAGCGTAGACAGCAGCGTGGATGTCTCTTATGCCAGAGGCTCGAGGTTGGAGATAATCGCAAACAGCCTTACGCCTGGCCTCTCATACGATGTTCTCTGCAGAGTGTTCAAGCACTCCAATGGAGAAATGATTACTGAGGTAAGTATTTAGGGTTAGCACGTTTTATTTATTTAAATAAAGTAAACTTTAAAATAAATATAAAAAAGAATAAATATTTATTCCAAAAGATACGTCTAATATGCTGTTTACATAGAAAATAAATAGTTACGAAAAAAGAGTGAAATTAATCAAGTACCTAAGTTCCCTAAGAGAGTTCGAATGTTGACGCCCATAAAAAGAGTTGGAGTCAAAGCAATTACTTTTAACAATACTAAAAACTAAGTTTTTCACCTGCTGCCCCCGCAGAAAATGAATAAGTATTTTTTTTTTTTTTGCGGATCATATCAGGCAAATGAAGATCACATTTGGACTTTTGGCCTCTTATCAAAGAACGTCACACAACAACGAGCTTTATAAAGACGCAGAGGGCGTATCCTCCCACAAAAAGAACTGATGACCTTATGAGGTAGGTAGGTGTTGACATATCTTTGTTTATGTTGCAGAACGGACTTCCATTCCAAGTTCTACACCGCGATTTAAAAGTGAACTTTAACATCGATGTACTTCTCATTACTGTTGGCACTACATTTGATATACCAACAAACATCAAAACAATTGATTACGTTCGAAATGAACTAGAGGTAAGAAAGGTTTTACTTTTAGAAAATTATAACGTGTTAGTTACTCTTGCGATATAAGGTTAAATGTAAACTTACATACATATCATCACGCCTGTTTCCCATTGAGGTAGGTAGAAACTATGGATTTCCACCTACTACGATCCTGGCATACAGCTTTCACTTCTTCTACTTTCATAAGTGTTATCATACTCGCCCGCCGGTTAAGGGTACTCTTGACCTGGCCTTTTTCCAAATGTATACTTGGAATAGTCAATCACTACCCCTATCATTTCCTAACTTCCCATGGATTCACCGATAGAATTATATAACACTGGAAATAGATTGGCAACTTTAAAAAATATATACTACTAGCTGACCCGCCCGGCTTCGCCCGTGACATATTATACTTCGAACCCCGTGGCACCCATTTAATCCCGTCGTTTATTAATTTTACAATAATGTATAAACATTTTCCAAATTACTTAATTACTCTCCGCTCTCCAGTACCTACGCCCGCACGGCCCGGTCGAATTATTGTTACTCGAAATTAATATCTTTGCGCATTTTTTTTGATTTTGCCAAATCTCCTAAGATATTCATTGAATTTGCAAAGTGTAAAGGGACAAAATAATCTTTATAAAATGCTAAAGCTAACTAACATATATTAAAAATGATAAGGATTAATAATGCATTTGTGTAAATAGCCTTCAAACTACCGCTTTATAATTGCTGATTTTTTTGAGGATTAAAATGGATATATATTATGTTATCCTTAAGAGATAAACATATAACGTCGCGGACATTTTTGTAGACCTTCATTAGATACACAATTGCATCATTTATTATTTTGTTATATCTCAAAGGGTTTTGGCACCGTTTTCGTTGAAAGCTCCCAGACGGCTGTTTTTACGACATCCCCAACTAATTTCGTCATAATGTAGTCAATGTATACAAAAACTTAACAAATTATTCATAATAACCTTCTATAGGAATCACACTATTATTTATTATTACTTTTTATTACTATTTAAAAAACCGCATCGTAAATCGTTGCGTAGTTTTAAAGATCTAAGCATACATAGTGACAGACAGCGATAAGCGACTTTGTTTTATAAAATGTAGTGATGATACTTACGTTTCATGCCTTTATCCCCGAAGAGTCGACAGAGGCCTATCTATAGGTACTTCTATTACTAATATATAAAGCTGAAGAGTTTAACTGGTCCGAATTGAAAAATTCCTTTTGTATTGGATAGTCCATTTATCGAGAAAGGCTATAGGCTTTATAATATTACGCTACTACCCAGGAGATTGGAGCAGTAATCATAAATGTCGAGAAATCGGAAATATTTTCAAATATTTTTGTAAAAGTAATAAGCGAAGGGAATAAATGGATGCGACGGGGATTCAAAGTTTGTCACGGGTGAAGCCGTGGGGTTTCGCTAGTATACATATACACGCCCAATTTCACCGAAAGCATTCTCTCAAGCAAGACAGACTTCACCTGGTCTTCTCGGGGTGTTCTTAAAAATTCCTACAGACTATCAGGTAGGTATTATTGCTTCCTGTCACGGTCGACCGATCTTGTGACAGAGTTAATATACCTGCTTGAAGAGGCTTTGATTGTTTTTAGATAACCTGGGATTGTACACTAAATGGAGAGCACTTCAAAGATTTCTATGTTTATGACGACAGTGCTATAATATTTCCCTTGGGGCTACCTACTGTAGGACAGTAAGTGATATAATTTAATAGTCCAGGTCTGGAGATATATTATGCATTGTACAAAGATTTTTCGCGTTGAAGCTTGGTACACAAATATGACACACACACAAAAAAAGAGATAAACATATAATATACTTCTGTCCTGTAGATGACCATCCCGAAAGAAATATCTGGCATAAGTTTATCTAGCGCGACTAATTTTTATCCTAGGGTAAGTAGGGTCAAAATGAAAGGCGAGTTGTGTACATCTTTCTATTAGGAGCAATTGCCCGTCCCCCCGCCATTAGCAGTTATGGCCGACCAAGTATACCTGGTTCCTAGGATAAGATAGTTTCAGGCTAGAAGCCAGGTAGGTTAGTAGTTTAACTTTTTAGCAGTTAGGAAAGTACCTGAAATAAAGCACGGATAGCAAAAAGTCCACCTCCTAAATTCCTATCAGCTTTTGATTAAGTATTTCAATGACGGTTGCAAAAAAAAAAATTAAAAGTTCGAATTTTCAAAAACCTTGATATTATCTCTATATTTGTACTTTTTCCGAAGTAATTAGAAAGAAAGTAGTTGGTAATGCTTAATGAAAATAGTTTTATTCTACAGGTATACAGTTTCAGTAACAATCGCTGTCATAAACGACTCATTGATCACCCATTCTAATGCCCTGGTGGTCACCGTGGAACATCAACTACCGACTATCGAGGTCAGAGGTCAAGCTTTCTCGTAACATTACGTTCAAACAGAATCTTTTTTATAAAACTATCAAAACCAATACGTAGGTACCTATTGGTATTGGGGGATATTTTTTACACAACGTCATTTATCATAAATTAAGTTTGTGTTAAGGGATCTCAACAACGAATAAATAAACATAAACCCGTGGATATCGGGTAGTGACGGGAAAACTTAATCGCCCACGCAAACCTGAGAACATTACCAAGTTATATATAGAAAACTCTGTAACAAATATTTTGTGAATGCATACACATACGAAACATTTTTGTTCCGACTTGGATTTTACTTCGAGATCTCAATAACTGCAGTCGCTACCACTGCGCCACTGAGACAGTTTGCATGAGCGATGATAACGAATTTTTATAATACATAGGTACTTACTATCTTTATTTAATTTTTGTAAGAATGACATCAATATCTTACTAATATTATAAATGCGAAAGTATAGAAGAATGTATGTTTGTTTCTCTTTCATACAAAAACTAAGTAGGTACTGAATGGATTTTGATGTAATTTTACAATAATAAACTTAGTTTACATCAAACACATCAGGATAACACATAGACTACTTTTTATCCCGGGAACAAGTACCTGTGGAAAAGGGGAACAGGAAAACTTAACATATAACATAAACTACTAAACAATAAATAAGTGCCCTTTCTGTGTTTATAATTTCTGAGTGCCCTAGTTCCTATTAAGGCTTGATTTTTGATTTCTGAAACATACGAGTAGTGCAATTTAATTGTTGATTTTTTTTAATTTTATTTTTCTGTATTAATTATGTTATTATAATTATAGTATAGGTAGTGGCATAGGGGTCGGTGACCCTTGATTTTTATTTTCATTTGCATAAAAATATTGTCATACAACATTGTACTTATATTAAATATGTATGTACTAGTGTTGCCGAGAATTTTTTTTATTCTTTTTTTTTAATGAAATCAATCACGTAACGAAATGCCGTATACTGTGTGTGTGTATAGTTCCAAAAAAACGCTTGCGAATAGTGATTTTTTGTACTAATAAGTAGGTATGATACTGTAATTATTTCATTGATTTTCATTACAGGTTTATTTAACACCGAGGTTGATAAATAAAGACAGTATTGTACATCTCGGTGCGAACATCAGTGCAGTAGTTCCGGGATGTTCTGTTATTTGGTATTTCATCCCTGGGGAAAACCTTTTAATCCCTAACACCACCAATGCGGATGTTTATACTGAGATCGAGGTAATCTTTATTTCGACAAATACAGTAGGTAAATGGACGCGCTATCTTACCGTTTGCGCCTATACCCCGCTTGCCATTTGCTAAGCATTTTTAGCTAAGTCGCTGTTCCCCGGACTCAGTCTATCGTACACGTTCGGAGGGTAATTTATAAAGAAAAAATGTCGAAATGTGCTGTGAAATGGTGTAAAAGTTATAGCGGTCGAACAATTAATGTTTGTTTTCACTCGTAAGTAAAAATTTATTTCATTTACATAACTATTTATAACAAAAACCATTAATTATTGAAACATACCAACAATTTAATTGGCCTATATTCAATATACTTTCATTCTCTATAAACATTATACAAAGAGTTACCATCTCAAATGAGCCGCATAATATTGTGTCAAATTAGTATACCTACATTTTTCTATTTGTAGTTGTATTTTATTGGTTCTTAGACAGTGACAACACTTCATGCAAGAGTAAGAAAACAATATGTGTGTAGTTTCTCCTCCGCACGACATTTGGTTGAACGTGATTTCATACTTTATTGAGTACATTACGCGTCCATTGGTTAAATCGTCTTAGGAAGAAATATATAAAACGCTCGTGGCCCCGCTAACTCAGTGTTCTGTAAACGATCACTGCGTTAAATTACTTTCGCTATGGCTAGTGGCCGCTTTGTGGCACTTACATTTACGAACGTTTCAGCGTGATTCGGAAGGCACGTTAAGCCGTTGGTTCCGGTTGCCAGTACCATGGCAGTCGTAAAGCTAAGTTGAAGGCCTTACTGGCGGTTTGTAAATTGCAACAGCATATCTTGCCTGCCCATTTCAACACGATAAAGGGTTCACCACCTGTTACTTGGGACAAAAATGCATACGATAAAATGTTGGATTAAGTATGCATTTGTGGGCATTATGTATGCATTTGCCTACCCCCTCACCAATAAAGGCGTGATTGATAAAGTATTATTTAGTACTCGTTGACGTCCGCGGCTCCGCCCGCGTAGTGAAATTTTCCCATTCCCGTTTCTCGTATTCCGTGAAATTTTTAGTTTTTTTTCTCCATAAAAACCTTCCTTAAATATCAAGGAATTTAAAAAGAAATACTCGAGTCAGTCCAGCCGTCTTTGAGTTTTGCGCTTAGAAACATATTTTTCGATTCATTTTTATTTATATAAATTAAAACAAAGCGTCGTTCGTAGAGTGGAATTCCAATATCAGATGCGGTAAACTTTTATTCCCTTGAAGAAAACTTTTTGAACGAGTTGACAGATTACTCCAATGAGACCAGTTGGAAGCTAGTGGAAGCACAGTTGGAAGCTGCTACAGGTACAGCAAGGCTTATTGTCAAGTGTCAATGTGATAAGATTGATAATTGTAATACAGAAGGTATTGTCTATGCCGATGTGAAATTAGTAGAGAATGAGAATCCTATTCCTGGAAACATACTCGTAAGTAACTCATTCAATCAATCAATGGCCTTTTTGGCCTTACATTCACCGTAAGTAAGGTCAAAATCGCTCTTATTTATTGTTTTACCATAAAGTAACATAGATACAGATAAAAAAAAAAGTGTTTGTTTGTAATTTCAAATTAATATAGATTCCATAAATGAATTTAGAGAAATTTCTACATAGAAGACTTAATTTTTGTTCAATAATTCAAATAGTTATATTGTGGGACACTTTTCACACAGCGCCATCTAGCCCAAAGTAAGCTAATATTAGCTTGTGTTATGGGATCTAGATAACTGATAAAAATACTTATATATTTTTAAATACATACATATTATACATAGGAAATACCCAAACTCCGAAACACACATTTGTGGATCACACAAATATTTGTTCCGACCCGGGAATCGAACCCGGGACCTCTTGCGTAGCAGTCGGATACACTCCCACCTCGCTACAGAGGCAGTCAAAAGTTATGAAGAGTTATTTTTTGTTTCGACTAATCTTTGAAATTTCTGAACTGATTTTAACGAGACTTAAACTGGAAGATAGCTAGTGTTAGAAGGAGTAACTTAAGATACATTTTATCCCAGTATTCCCACAGGAATCGACACTACGCGGGTAAAACCGCAAGGCGTCCTCTAGTTATTGTAATAAGCAGATACATTATAATATCAAGTCACCAATTCGATAGTTATCAAATTCAAATATAGAATACAACCATTTTCAGGTTATGCCAGAAACAGGTACAGCGATGGAGACAATGTTCCGAATAAGTACCATTGCCGCAGTAGATCCCAATCGTCCACTGCAGTATACTTTCTTTTGTGGTCTGGGATACAATGACTCTCTGACTATAGGCACGTATGTGGAACATTTGGCAGTTGAAACTCTATTGCCGTATAAAGGTAGACAATTTTTTTTTAATTAAAAAAAAATTCTTTTCAATTGCAAAATCGATCGAGTTTTGACTGAAAAAGGAAAGTAAAACGTCACACTTTTGTAAAAATTTTCAAAGTTTGTGTAAAACCACAGCAGCCGGGTGTAAACTTGACACACGGTATTATTATTACTTACATCTGTATTAGGGCGCAAGCGAGAGGGAGTAAGAAACATTCCTTGCTCTGTGGTAGGTAAGTACCTACCTTCACACAATTGAAAAACGAATAGGTAAATCTCCTTTTTTTTAAATGATTTTACATCTGACATTTATAGTTATTTATTTATATTTTAGAGGATTTAAAAAAAAATTGATCTATTTGCGATTGACATTCGCGCTTTGTCTCAATTATCTAAAATGGAGTCATAAGTTACTCCGTATAACGTTAGCTAACTGCCCGTAGAAATCACTTTAAATCAGTCCAGCTGTTTCAGAGATTAACCGGAACAAAGAGACAGATAAATTAAAAATTTTTTTGCCGTAAATACCTACTTTGATATGCATTTAGCGTAAAGCTGTTAATTTGTAATTACATGCAATCACTAAAATTTTATTTATCTGTGTAAATAATAATAGAAAGATTTGAAAATAAAAAAAGTTTGGAAAATACAAAAGTGCACTTCTCACTATTATATTATATTATATAATCACAAAAACAGTATTACTCATACCTCTGTCAATTTTTATTCGAAGAGCCCAACCGTGCCTGGAGCAAAAGTGCCCATCACACTGGTCGCATTACCTCTTTGGATGGCAATGGCCAGCCTTTGCACCAACCACGATCCGGCGCGGGGATCTCCCGACTTCTCTCTCAGTCTACGCCCTAACTCATCCACAAATTGCTTGGCCTCCAGACTCCAACAGCCCATCGTCTCCACCGCGAAAGGTACGAAAAGATACCGACTCAGCAACGGCTCGTACTTGAGTCGCTTCCCAGAAGCGGCGTCCTCGGCCGCGGCGGCCGGAAAACGGACCGTACGACTGAGGTGGCTGGGAGCAACCGTGCTTACGCACGTGGCATCCCAGACAAGACATTTGCCGCCCCTCCACGGCACCAAAGTCATACCATCCGGTCTCCTGCCATCAGTCCTGCTCAGACCAGGCGGCTCAAGCAAGCACGGGACGTCCGCAGAAACTAAGGCCCTTCGGATTATGTCGTTGAGAGCATGGTGCCGCGGGAACCTACCTGCGCATCTACGACAGCCTAATGCGTGATGGCCATCGGCTGCCACCGTGGAGCCACAGGTGCACCTATGTGATTCACACACTCTGCAGCCCAGGCGGAGCGCAACGGCCACCCGCAAAGATACATCGTCAAGCAACGTGCCCAGGTGAGGCGAAGGCAGAGCGTGCAACCATGCTCCCGACTCAGCCTGCGTCACGGCCCGAAGTCTAGCCAATTCCGCTCCCGATGCGCCCTCCAACAATTGCGCCTTAACCTGCTCGACAAGTACGTGGTCCCACGCACGCTGAACACCCGGAAGGGCAGGACACGCCGCCCCCAAACTGCGGACCGCCCAAACAGACTTGGCATCAGCTGCATAGGGCACGCTCGCCTCGTCACCATTGGTACCAAGAATTAAAGTGACAAGGTGCGACACCCCATGCGCCGACGCCAAGAAAGCCGGCACACCCACATCATTGGCACGCCGTACTCCTATACCACCACACCTAATAGGGAGCGTCGCCTGTATCCATTGGGGCTCATCCATGGCGACATTTAGTACATCCTCAACAATAGACTTTAAAGCATCGTCAAATGCTGAAACCTCGGCGGGGAAAAGCCAAGTAGGCGCCGTTCGCAAGAGATATGTCAGTCTTGGGAGGGCGAAGCACATGCGGAGCATCACAATCGCCACATGAGCGGATAAATCTTTTATGTGTTCTTGAGCCTCTAGTAAAAGATCCTTATGGTAGGAGATAGCAACTGGAACCCCGTCAGGAAAAATGGGGGAGCCCAAGAGGAAAAAGGAACAATGAGAAAGTTCCTTGATGTCAGGCAAAAGAGAACCGAAGCGCTCAAAGTATGCACGAGCCTCCGCGCTGCAGGGGAAAAACTCGCATTTAGCAGGATTAACCTCCAGACCCAGGGCCCTAAAACGAGGAATAATAGTTTCTAGATCCTGAAAGACGTCCTGCGGTGAACCCCCAAGGGTTCCATCGTCTAAATACCACAAGTTTAGATCAGACTTAAGGTCTGCTATAACTTTGTGGATCGCCAAACTGAAGACAAGAGGCCCTAACGGATCCCCCTGCTGCGCTCCCACCTGAGAAGAAATGAGACTATCACCAAAGAAAAGATTAGAAGGAGAATAGTACACTTGATACAAGAAGGGATAGAGAGAAGGAACCTGCTCTCGGACCTCAGACAAAAGAACATCTCTCTCCAGAGTGTTGAAGGCGTTGCGGATGTCGAGTTTCAGCACCACGCAACCCGAATGGTCAGGGTTCACGACAAAAGCACGCGTCGCATGAATAGCCGCCTCACAACCTCGACTCGTCCCAAAGCCAAGCTGGTGCGGCCGCAAGTACTCCGCCATAGCATCCCTAACAGACCGACACGCAAGCTTAGCCGCCAACCTGCGGAACACACTGCCGATGGCTATCGGCCTGACCCCACCATCTTTTTTCCGAAGTGCGCAAAGTGACGCCCCATACAAATAGGGGCAAACCGCGGAATTCAACTGCCCATTCAACAGAAAATTCACCAACCTTGTCAGACACCCCAACAAGCGCTGACCGTTGTCCCCCGCAGAACCGGACGTAAGCTCCTTCAAATGCCCCGGACGCAACCCGTCCAAGCCCGCCGCCGACCCGCAGTAAAATGAATTCAAAGCCGACGCCACGCCCTCCGCCGACACAGTGACCGCCTCAGACGACGCGTCTGGTTCCGGCGGCCAACTGAGCTGTCGCGATGGGTTCGGGTGTTTCAGTTCCAGGGCACTGAGGGTGCAAGGATCGTGCTGCGCGAAGGAATCCTGAGAGAGCAACAATCGGACGGCCCCCCTAAGGTCACCCTCGAAAACTTTGGACTCAATGGTCTTTCGCTTTCCTCGAGGGGCCGAACATCGCGGCATATTTGATTCACCGGCCAGCTGACTCGACCCAAAAGACCGAATGTTGGCCTTTACTTTTGCTGTCACATTACCCGGTGCATCCTTCAAGGGAATTTTTAAAGCACCATAAGCAAAAGTTAGAAGCGCGGACCATTCATCCACACCATTACGGACAATGCACGCATCTATAACGTCACACAGCTTACCAGCCGCCTGATTACGGGCTCCCTTTGGAACGTGCTTAAGAACCGCTGTACCGACCTTTAAGGAGGCCACCTTTTCAAGTAAACTGGGACCTGACACTCGTTGCTCCTGGTCGGGCTGACCGGGTAACCCAGGACCCAACGCCGCAGGAGGAGTCTGCAAAGAGGCTACTGTTGAACGAACGTCTTTGTGAACCCGAGTTATGTGTGTCTTAAGACCCCGTGAGCTAAAAATCCGTGTTGATGGCGAACAGTGAGGACAAGGACCGGGCGCAGACAGAGAACTCATTCCAAGCACTATAACCCACGTAATTAAAATACCTATGGTAATAAAAATAATAATAATAAATTAAATAAACAAAAATACATAAGTGATCAAAAAATCACAATTACCTAAACTCAATACAGGACAACTCATAAATCAATTTATAAAACACACATACATTCAGTTAAATACGCTATTATCTAATAATTAACACAAAAATATCAACACATAATAATAATAATAATAACCACTATGTCCCCATGTAAGCCTAACAATAACACGTAAAGGATCAAAGAAATCCTAATTATAAACTACTAATTTTAGATCAATTTATAAAACACATACATTCAGATAAATGCGCTATTATCAAATAAATAACATAAAAAAAATAACATAAAAAAAATGTCAACATATTAGGTAGGTAAACATGAAGACTACTCAGCATATAACATATCTGCTCAATAATAATTACATATTATTTACATATTTATTTACATACATACATATTGTCACGCCTTTATCCCCGAAGTGGTAGGCAGAGGCATATTGAAGGCCCACATTTCACCGTATGCATTTTTGTCCCACGTAACAGGTGGTGAGTCCATTGCCTTATTTATTTATATGTAATAAATGAAACGTGGCAAAGTGTTTTTGTACTTAGCTACAATAAATAAATACTTAATGTGGGACCCTTTCGGCACACTTTGCAGTATATGAAGATGTTCATCTTATTTGCAGATGGTGGGACTTCGGTATGGATAGAAGTGTGTGACTCATTAGGAGCATGTGCTACCAGCTCACCAATGTTAGTCGATTTGACTCCTGGCGATGCACGTACCCTGGATGCACTAATCGAAGAAATGCAGGCACTCGTGATGCGTTGTGAGCTCATGTTATTAAGGAGATTGGTTTCCTCTGCTATTGTTACTTACGGTGTAAGTATTCTTTTTTATATTACACTCGTCAAATTGGCGCCTAAAAGAAAGCAAAGACGAGGACGTGTTTAGGTGTGCTATCGCAGCGAGCAGGGCTCCGATAGTGACCCTCAGGTTGACTGTTCAGAAATATATATAAAACAACCACCTTGGTAGATATGATAAAATGCAGTTAAGAAATATGAAGAACGGTCGCCCGTTCTTCATATTTCCAACGGTTCAAGCTTACCAGCTGGTGACCTATGTAGTAACTAGACTTATAAATATAAGTAGTAGCTGACATCAAACTAAAAGTGCTCGTAGCCCTGCTGGCTCAAAGTTCTGTTGAATTGATTGACTTTAAGCACTTAGGCCTGTGGTTCCTGAAATGGGTGACTTTCGCATTGCCATTTACGGGCGTTCCCGTGCTTCTGAAGGCACGTTAAGTTGTTTGTCCCGGTTGCCAGAGATATAGTAGTAGTAGGTAGTCATTAAGTCAAGTTGAAAGTATTATTGGTAGCTTGAAAAAATTCCAACAGCAGATAGCCACGGTCCTCCGCATCCTAAGGCATACGTCATATCCCGGTTGAAGCGTCATCCACTCTTGACTCTCGAGCTGGATAGTTTCTGGCACTTACGAAGGACATGAAACGTTATAGGTACCTTCAGTTTGCTGATATGTCACCCTCAAGACTAATTTGTGAATCTTTCCTGAAATACAAGCCATCCTAAGCTCTGCGAGCAGCGAAAAGTTTATGTAGTTAATATATAAGCAAGACTATTACCCAGGAGCAGGGGCGTAGCTACCGCCGTATCAGCCGTATCAATTATATGGGGCCCCCGGGCTACAGGGGCCCCCAACGTGTGTAAGCAAAAAATAATAATATGTTATATTGTCTTACGTGTTTAAAGAGGTTTCACTTCAGAAATAACAAAATTCAAAAAAAGCAATCGTTATGAAAACGTCAACGTCAGGTTTTAACGCGGCTTATTTTATACGATCGTGCCTGCTCGTGCGACCAGGAGCTACCGAGTAATAAAAGAATATTGTTTTAATATTCAGCTTCCATTCATTCTTCATTGTATGGTATAGTAGTCGATTGTAGTAGTACTTAGTAGTAATCTCAAACTCAGACCAAATAAAAATGCATAGACGGAGCGCTGCGGCGATCGAATTGAGGCCGGTTGTTTATTTATTTATTTTTATTTTATTTTATTATTTTTAGGGGAGCTTACGGCTAATTTTACAATACATTTTAATATTTGAATAATTTCATGCCAATTACAAGCTATCACACATATTAGCAAAAAACAAAGCAATAAGTACATGTTTGATAAATATTTAAAATCAACTTAAATATTAACGGACTATTAGGCACGAGCGTTTGAAATACGTTGCTTTAAAACCTGACGTTTTAATAAGGATTTTTTTTTCTGAAGGGAAACTTTCTAAATCTTCAAACACATTATTTTTTTTAAATGTATTTTTCCCGGGACTCACGAGATTAAGTGATATTATACATAACATTTTATAAACTTTTCGATAATTTAGATACTTTTTTAGCAATAGTATTAAACGCTGGGCAATGCTGAGCAGCGATTCATCTGAAAATTATAAAATTACCCTTAAAAAGGTATGTATGTCTGGTCTTCAAATAACGACGCTTTATAAGCGATAAAGAAAAATTATTTATTAATAATGAAAAATTTGTACCAACTAAATTTAATTTCCACTAAAATAGACGAACGTGAAGAATGTAAAAAATATAATTAAAATGGCTAGAACATTGCCCTGGTTAGGCAAAGTTCAATCCCCGTCTCGAATCGAATTGTCCTTTTCCACTTTATTAAAATATATTCGTGAGAAATTTAGCATAATAATTGCTTTTAAAAAAAATTATCCATAGATTGAATGGAGTCTATCGCATCAATATTTAAAAATGGTTGTAACACTGTTCATTCGTATAGATTTGTTGAGTAGCTCGATAGATGGCTCTGGTCATACTCTTAAATGACGTTTAAAATACGGTGGAGAATTTCAACTTCGTTCGATACGGTTCGGGTAGTTTAGTGGCTAGAACATTGCCCTGGCTAGGCAAAGGTTTAATCCCCGTCTCGAATCGGATTGTCTTTTTCTACTTTATTAAAATATTTGTGAGAAATTTAGCAAAATAATTGCTTTAAAATGTATCTCTAATAAAAATTTTAGGGAGTTATGATTCCTTAGTGCTTGTCACAATTTTTTCTTCGAAATCATTTTTCCTGTTTCTAAAGCTCTACAGCATGAAAATAATGACTTACAGAAAGCTAAAATTTTATTAAGTAATCTTTTGAATGACTAAGTGAAATAAAAAGTCAAAATTCACAATGGTTTGCTAAATGAGTCCAGAGATTTAGCAAAAGAGTAGGTAGGTATAATCAATTTTTTTTTAAAATAAACGGCGAAAGATAACGAAGATTTATTTTGATGCGTTATCACAAGATAAGAGAATTTCAGACCCGGAATCATATTTCAAGGTCAATGTATACTATTGTTGCTAAAGAAGTTTTTCAAACTTCGACGGGACAGGAACGGCTATCAGACTTGTCACTATTGTTTATAGAGGCAGAAATTTTACAAAAACTGAAATTGTCTTCAGCTATAGATGATTTAATTAATCAATTTGCCGGAATAAAGGCAAGAAAAGAGGAAGTGATATGATAACTTATAATATAATCAATAAATATTTATTTTAATTTGGTGCAAGCATTTTTGTTTCTTTTGAGAAAAATATTTACCTTTAATTGGGGCCCCCAACTAATTTTGATACAGGGCCCCTCCAAGGTACGCTACGCTACTGTCCAGGAGTATTGTCTCGCATAGGAGTCAAATGGATTGAAGGAGATTTCTTTTAGCAGTATTGCATGCTGGTAAGTGAAGAGTATAGTAGGTCAGTAGTCACCTTCTGAGAGATCATTTTGCTCCTGAAGAAGGACATCGAGTGCAATATAGAAAAATCAATCCCATCATCAATCCCAAATCGTCGCTCCAATCTTTGCGACAAATTTCATAGGTATCTAACTTCTACATTATGTTTTAGAGCGCGGACCAGACAGATGCAAATGAAAAATTTACGAGCGCACTGTTGACCGCCTTGAAAAGCATTCATCAAAACTGCACTGAGGCATACTACGACCAATTCAACGATTTATTACAATGGCTAGCTGAAGTTGGATTAGAAACGACGGATTTAAAATAATTTTAATTTGCAGTATTATATAATATACAAACTTAAGTATATAATTTACAATTCAACAAGGCAATTCTTGTTTAAAGCCCATTATTTTATTAAGTACAAAATGTTTTTTTTTTAATATGTAGAAATCTTTACCGTTGTTTTCATGGTGGACTGAAATTAAAAGACTAAAGTCACATGGTCCCTACCTAATTTTCTGGAGCTGCTTCCCGCGTAACTTCTCGAAAGGATTTTCCAGGGTATGTCCCGAGTATCTAAGTAACTTACCTCTCTTCCTCGCGTAAACGTTCCTCTTCAACATTTTCACCTAGTGCTTCTCTTTGATAAGCTGCACAACTGTGAATTGGTATATTTTCGGAATCAATGAAAGTGACGTCCATTTGACTTCTCGTTTACATTAGAGCCTTTGTTCATCAGTGAGCAGCTGCATTACTGGTAGCGGGTGAGATCAATTCATGCCGCGAATGCTTTGGTGAAGTTCCCTACACCACCGGACGAAATATAGCTAAATGATCAACGAGTTCTTAAGTTGATTGCGGACACTTTAAAGAGAGCTGCCACTTGACTTTATATTTGAGTCACACGAATGTTGAAGCTGCGCCCCGCCAACATACCTATCTACCATACTACTAATCTTATCAGTATTTTAAATGAGAAACACTGCAGTAGGTATGTATAAATAAAATTGAAGCGTCTGCTTGTAATATCAAATTAACAGCTTTTCCTATAAAAATCAATTTTTAAACATTTCCTCTGTCTCAGTCTATCTGATTGTTTCGTTTATTCTCTGAAACGGCTGATTCACTCGTAGATAGCTGACGTTATAAGGACCACGGGAATGGGTACGCTGATGAAGCCGTGGGGCAACCACTTGTCGTAAATAACCTTAATAATTCGCTTTCACACTTAGGCGACTGATGTGGAACCTCAGAACGGCTTCAGATCAGATAAGTCGAGAATTAAAGAAGGCCTCAGGTATACTAAGGATCACAAACAATTTCTATGGCCTACTTCTGTACCGTGCATATGCCAGGTTATTGTTAAGTTGCAACAAGACAAATAATATTAACAAACAGTGCATACAATGTTTAAAACTAGATTAGAAATTACGACATTTTTATAAAATGCCTCAGAAACTCCTACCTCCAATCCAAGGGGATCGCTAAGTCGCGACTAATAGTTACAACACCTGAGCGCGTCACATGCAATTCACTACGCACTAGTGTAGTATGTAGTATAATAGTATTGTAAACGTTGCATCGATTAAACTGGATTTTTTGACTATTGGCCTTTTTCGAACAAAGGCCTTATTACTGGGAAAACATCTACCTCTGCTTCACTAGTATCGTGTTAGAGGTTCACGGTTCACTCCGATGAACGGTCACTCTAGTAATTCCTTCATTTTTCTTTCATTCTATGTTCACACAGCTTAATATAATGAATAGGAATGAAGAAAAATGAACATTCACTTTTCACATTTTAACAATATTTCATGAAAAGAAGTCGTACGTCTTGGAATTAGTTCAATTTATGTTCACTTAATCATATATTTAGCAAAAACAAAGCAAAGTAAACGTCGACGGTGCCGGGTGAGAACTTGCCAGCGTTAACTTTTGTTCTTTTTCTTTGAGTTTATGTGTTCAAAGGTATTAAATTACGTTCTCCAAAATCTGGAGCGTATTTCGATCATATCCGATCCGTTTAAACACCTAGTTTATAATCCTAGTATACGTTCACTTTTGTATCCAAATTGTTCATTTTTCGTTCATTCGGAGTGAAAGTGAGAGAATGCCGAATGCTTTTATTATTTTGTTAAAAATTCAAATCATTTGTGTTCAGACGTTTCGTTCACAGGAAAAGATGCCGACTGAAAATCGAAAACGAGCGAAAAATGAACCGTATTATAGGTATCACCTTAATGTCCTGATGTGAAAGCGGTCTAATTTTACCACATATCACATTTTCCCAACGTTCAATCAACTATAACCGCCACATAACGCTTGTAGCACACATTATGCTGAGGTACCTACCCACTATTACAAATAATTACTAAGATTGTAGTTGAAATGTGTTTTATATGTGTTTTATAAAGTCTGCAATTATATGTATATTAGTACTTAAAATAAATATCACTACATTGTATTAATTGTAGTGGAATGTACAAACCCTCTTTAACTTAGGGCTAGTACATTACAGTTCTTAGGTGCAGCACCGCAACTATTTTGTCTGTAGGTAAGTAGTTTTAGTTCACAATTAATTTCATTAGTTTTTAAATGCCATGTATTACTGAATATAAATGATGATTATTATTATGTCAGTCTGTTTGTTACCTCATGAGAACGGCTGGATGGATTTTAGCCAGCTTTTTTCTAAGTAAGTATAGGAACATTTTTACGTTTTAATGAAGTATGTTCATGATAATTGGAAAGCTGACTCCTGGTCCCTTGACAAGGCGTTCGGATGGCGTTCCATCATTCCTCGTTAACGGACGTTCATGAACGTCATTCCTCGTTAAGAATGACGTTCGCTATTACTTTTCTAAAACTGTACGGCTCGGCGGTGAAACGTTGGCATTGCACAGGACAGTACTAGACAGTTAGACACTGTTAGTGTCTACCAGTTCGTTCCCAACAACATATTTTTCTATCCAAAAGTTGCCAATAAAGTGTATAGTAAATTAATAAGTAAAATGCTGAAGTAGATGTGAGGAGTACGATAGAAGTTATTACCCAAGGAACACCCGCGGCAGTGTTTTACTCTTCACCCAAGTGTTCCCAATTGTTTCCAAACCATATGTGGATTTGAGACCTGGAGGTCACTGTTATTTGGAGGTGAGGGAAGCCAACATTACCCTCAAATTATCTTCTATATTCTGATTAAGTTCAAAGTGGGTTCCAAGACATTCTCACTTCTCCTGGGACCTCACCGAGATCGAGCTCGATGTAACTTTTCTGGTTTTGGTCATTGCTGTTAGATCCTGATTAACAGGAGTCACAATATTGGGAATGCAGGTGGGATTGGGACCCGCGTGGTGTAGTTTTCACGATCCCTACAAGAACTTTTTTCCGGTATAAAGAGGAGCCTATTTTCTATTCTGATTTATCTATAAACTACATAGTAATGTAGCTTATAGACACATCAGTACAGTTTCATTAAAATCTATTTCGATGTTATTGCGTGAAAGAGTAACAAACATCAAATACAATACCATTCATACTACATACTTAAAATCTGATCTGCTGATGAAGCGCTCGTGGCCCCGCGGTCTCAGTGTTCTGTAAACGATCACAGAGTTACGCAACTTTCACTATGGCTGGTCCTCCGATGGGTGACCACTTTGTGGCATTTACATTTGCGAGCGTTTCCGTGCTTCGGAAGGCACGTTAAGCCGTTGGTCCCGGTTGCCAGTAAAATGGCAGTCGTTAAGCCTGGTTGAAGGCCTTATGGGCGGCTTGAAAAAATTCAACAGCAGGTAGCCACAACCTGCGTCTGTCTATTTCAACACAGCAATGGGCTCTATTACGTGGGACAGGAATCCATACGGTGAAAAGTGGGCATACAATATGCCTCTGCCACCCCTTCGGGGATAAGGCGTGATGGATATTTAATTTGATCTGCTGATTAATGTTCATCATACTATGTGAGATTTACCAACTATCTAGTGCAGTTGCCCACGATGTATGAACCTTTAAAGGGCCTATCTTAACCTAATAAGCTCGTCCATAGCAATAACTGTTAAGAAATTCATTCTTCCCCGATTCAGATTTTCGCTTTGTCCTCGAACTACTCCCAAACTACTCAACACGTTTTGATCTAATTTGGCCCATAATACGACATCTAGCTATAGACGGTTTAAAAAAATAAAATTGAAAATCAGATATACCATGTAGGAATAATCACCGAAAGTTCGTGTTCGGAAATGGTGACGGCAAAACGCTTCGCTCCATTTAGACTTACCGCCCTTACCGGGGACTGCAAGTGCACCTAGTTATTGTATCTCCTTGTCCTACACCACCAGATTTCACTACTACATCATTTCTTTCTTCTTCTTTCTTTCCGTCTAAGCGCTCAACTCATTTGCTAAACATGTTTGTTGTCCAATTTCTGAGTATAGCACTCCAATGTAAATATAGTTAATTACATCATTAAACTTCAAAAATAATGTCGTTTATTAATAACTAGTTGACGGCCGCGGCTTCGCCCGCGTAGAGAAGTTTTCCCGTTCCCGTTTCCCACAGGAACTTGTTCCCGGGATAAAAAGTAGCCTATGTGTTATTCTGATGTATAAGCTATATTACTATAAAGTTTCATTAAAATCTATTCAGTAGTTTTTACGTGAAAGAGTAACAAACATCTATACAAACTTTTATTAAGATTAAGATGACACAGTCTATAATATTGCAGGCAAGCAGAGGTTTAATTTAAAAAAGAAGACAGTAATTATCGGACAGATTACAAGTAACTAGAGTTTGCAAGACAACACTTGATATGCGCAGACAAAACAAGTTGTTGGAATATCAAAGTAAGTCCTGGAAGCATTTTTACGTAACTACTAAGTAGTTAGTATTTATTTTATTATAATGAAGCCCTTACTGTCTCGCTTGATCAGTGTTCTGTAAACAATCACTGTGGGACATATCTTACCGTACGGTTGGTTGTGACGTGTTGGACCATATTGGTACTAGCCGTGCGTATGTTGCGCCGCCGTCGCCTCCTTCGCCAGGGAGGGAGGTGATGGCGGCAAAAAGAGAGGAGTTGCGGGTGCAGGAGCGAGCAAGACGCACGCTCCTGTCCCGCCGCCAATCTCGGGGGCGACGCTGGGCGGAGCTCCAGCGCGCTCCTTACTAGTTTACGACCGTGGGCGGAAGGTCAGGGGACCTCGCTCACATTAGCCTTCTGGTGGCTGGTACCTTTCGTGTTTCGGTGTGCCTTCTAGTGCCCGGTTGATCGCTCTTCACCCCTCTGTTCTAAGAGAGACGGTTCGAAGCATAGGGCATAGGCTAATCTCCTCCGGAAGATTATGAGAGGCAGCCCATTTAGCCCCCCGCGGAGAGCCTCATTTTAGGGCATTCCCTTAGCCGGGCCGCGGTGATGGCGCGTAACATAGTAGTCTGCAGCCGTCCGTCGGGAACATAATAGTTGTTAAGTTTATTCTAGTTAGTTTTTTTTTTTTAGTTTAGTTTTTTATTTTTTTTGTCTTATTAGGCAGATTGAAGTTTTTCAGAAGATTAACCTAACATGTCTGTAGGCTCACCATCTATTACATGATATCTAAATAAAGGATACAGTGCGGCTTACCATAAGGAATAAAAAAGAAACAGACTTATCCCGCCCTTCTCAAATATTAGTGTCAACTCCTGTTTGCAACTAAAATTTCCATACTAAATCCAGGGTTCCACCTAGATTGGCGGCCTGTTACCACTATGAGTTGTCTCTATATACTACAGTAGGTGATCTCCTCGGCTTTGCCCGAGACGTATTTCGAACCCCGTGACTTCCATTCGATCCCAACGTACATTAATTTTACTATACTGTATGAAAATTTACCCGATTTGTTGATATTAATTATTACTGCTTATATCTTCTGGTTACTAGCGCGATGATATTATAGCTTATAGCTATCCTCGATGGGAATGAAGAATATTTCAATTCGAACCAGTAAGTTACTGAGATTAGCGCGTTCAATCAAACAAACAAACTCTTCAGCTTCATTACGTCAAAAAAAAAATGTTAATCTATACTTCTATATCTATACTTTTACTTTTTTTTAATATATAAAGCTGAAGAGTTTGTTTGTTCGGTTTAACGTGCTAATCTCAGGAACTACTGGTCTGAATTGTAAAATTATTTTTGTTTTGCATAGCCCATTTATCGAGGAAGGCTAAATATCATTACGTCACTACCCCGAAGAGCGGAACAGTCACCATAATTGTTAACAAATCGAGCAAATTTTATACATTATTGTAAAAGTATTTAACTACGGGATTAAATTGGTGCGACAGTGGTTCAAAATAAGTCACGGGCGAAGCCGCGGGGGCCTGCTAGTTATTGATAATGACACTCTCCATAATATTTTAGGTAAGCAGAGGTACAATTCTTAAAAAAAACCCTCGGTATTTATTAAGACGATAACCAGGATGAAAAGTTCGCGCCAATATAATACAAAAGATATGCTCAGACGTAATTAATTATTGGAATTTCCAAGTGAATTCTGTAAGTATTTTTACATAATTCCTAATCAGTTAATATCCTACGAATAATATAAATGCGAAAGTTTGTAAGTATGGATGTGTGTTACTCTTTTACGCAAAATCTACGGAATGGATTTTGCTGAAACTTTACAATAATATAGCTAAAACATCAGAATAACACATAGGCTACTTTTTATCCCGGGAAAAAGTTGGTGTGGGAAAAGGAGACGTGAAAACATCACCACGCGTGCAGAGCCGTGGACGTTAACTAGGCAGGATAACACCCAAACCCCCCCTGAACGAGCCTGTGGTAGCGGACAAAGTCAGTCAGGAGCCCTGGGGCTATCCCTCAGAGGGCTCACCCGGGACTCCTGGCTATAGACAGATGAAAGGAAACGTGTGGTTTTAGTCGCTAGGAGTCCGGTATAGTATCCATGAGGGTTTCCACGCGAAAAATAAAATGTTGTTTGTTACGCAGTGTTCGGTAAACAACCATGAATGAATTTATATGTTCAATAGGCACTATATTAGCAGCGGTTCTCTCGTCATAAGTACTCGTTTTTACTGTTCTAGCGCCAGTGTTTTAAAGCAAATAACGCGTTTGATTTTAATAAATATTTGGTTCAGAAAGGCTTTATGAAATAAATTTTCTTTTGAAGATTTTTACATGGACGAGTTATATTATAAGTGTTTGTGTAATGGGGAAGAAAACGCAAAACTTTTATGTAGAGGGCGCTATATGTTTGTTACACAGAAAACGTTAAGGTTCATAGCAAAACCTTTAATCTTTGTCTAGCGTTTTGTTTTTGCTCTAAGTTTCTTTTTTTGAGGTGGAGAAAAGCTTTACAACATGTATTCTTCCTGGCGAGTTGTTGAATTAAAGGAGACTTGAAAAAAGAGCCACATTTAAAAGCCACACAGTGACCAATTCTATAATCAGTAATTAAAATCGCGTATTTCTAACAAAATAGTATGAAGATTGACAGGTGCTTTGTAACAAACATTTTGCGCCCTCTACAATGAACTATTTTACAGTTTTCTTCCACATAACTTATTTTTAAATTCAACATGGGTTCCCAAATCTTACCACAATGGCTCCATTTCACTCCCACGTTGAGCCTACGTTTTGTGTGCTACGCGACAAGCGCCTAGTGTATGTACGCTACGAACGAGTCATACGCTACGGGCCGTTCACCGCGTACGTAGTCTACCCGAGTACGATTGCATGTTTAGTTTAGTACCTCAATCACAAGACAATTTTTATTTTTAAATTAGACTGGACTCCCACAATTATTAACTAAAATAATTTTCGTAAATATTTATGGGAACCAAGGTCACGAACGTTTCTATAGAAATATAATTGTCAAGTTGTGTTAAAATTTCAGTTGTACATAGAATTCAAATGTTTGTAAATCACACAAATATTAATAGAAGCGCTCATAGCCCTGCTAACACAGTGTTCTATTAACGAAAAAAAAAGCAACTTCACGCTGTATCCGAGAGCACAGATCGCCTGGCTTCACGATCCATGCATACTTCTTTCACTTCTTGCAGATTCATTAATCGCTTTGTACATACACGTCTGGGTATCCGAGTACTTTTGAATCTTGACATACTCAGAAAATCTTGACATGTAATGGAATTAACGGGTATAGTTTGACCACGACCGCTGTACCGCACACTGTGTACAATTTTGTAAGCAGTGACAGTGGTCGTGGTCAAACTATAGTACAAAATTGTACGAGCAGTGTTAGAAACAAAACGTTTAAACGTAGCATTTCGGAACATTTTACAAAAGGGCGTATTCCAGACCTCGATATCAGGTAGTTGGTCTTCCCACGGCCATCACAATGGAAGTTGAATGAGGTGTTCATAGTTTTTTGGTCATTTAGATTTTATGACGGTGATTATTTTGTCAATGAATGTCTGTGGAATGAACTATTTCTCGCAACTATTTTGTTTATCTTTTTCTTGGAAAGTTACAAAAAAATAAGAAGAATAAGTACCAGGGTACAGTTATTGTTTACAGTTATTGGCAAAAAAATTCAATAGACAAAAGGAATTTTAAGAGTTTGTGGAGTGCCGATCTTTGGTCGTCCGAGCGAAATTCCAGGTGTCCTCCAAATTGTCAAAAGAGATTCTTAAGGCCTGTGCCTGTGCTGAGGCCGGGTATAAGTACCTTTAAAAGAAACTTGATTAGCTTGACTGTAGCAAATGCAGCACGTAGTTTCAGCGTCTAATTGCCAAATGATGACTGAGTGAATTCTGTACTTTTTGAAAAGATGGAAAGACGTTTGAAGATTTTTGGTATAGTATTTATCGGTTCTCTACTGTGGCTTTTTAAAATGCCACATTACTGCGATTAATCAGATAAAAGCACTGGCTAATGATTTTATATGACTGTCTGTGGTTTTAAATTAACCTATAGACTACTTTTACAAGTTCCTTCGGAAAACAGGTACGGAAACCTTTAGCATTTGGCCGGCTGAACTGAGGACAACAGCTAAGAAGAGGAGCCTCCCAAAGGCTTACACAAACAAAGCTGCGTCCGTGTCTCTTCTACACGTACAGATGGTGTTGATGACATAATACAAATATTTTTATATTATGCTGCTATTTTTACAGAAAACGCATTGATCCTATATATAATATATATATAGAACCTACCTATGCAAGAGTAAAATTTAATGAAAATGTATGACTATGAATCTTACCTCTGAATTATTGTTGTATGCACTTAAATAAAAATTGTCTACGAGTGTTACTGGAAAGATTTTTTCTAGGGAAAATATGCAGGTCACACGGAAATTGGGCTGTGAAGGAGACGTGCAGTTGAATAATCAGTTAGACACAGTGATAGGTGTGCAGAAAAATGAAAACGAGTGAAAACAGGAATATGTTGGTTTCGAATCGTAACACGGGAGCGGTGACACAGGGCACGTATGCAACTCCTGTTTGACAATTATTTTTACAGTATATTTGAAATTAAAATTAATAACTACTATTTAATAATAACTATTTGTTTTTTTTCGGTATTGTACTTCTAAATTTGAATATTTACATTTAAACTAAATAAAACTTGACGAAGTACGCACAATAATGTAACATTAAGACATTCATTTACGGTACAAACGGTAGAATTGCATCTATAATCATTCAACCATTGTGCAACTTTGCTAAGTGCTGGTCGATCGCGCCTCATGTCGCCTTAAGACGTAAAGAGGTGGATTAATTCGTCAGTTTCTAGTGGGTCTCGGTGATGTAGTTGGTGAACGCGTCTGGTGCGTTGAATCAGAAGACTATGGTTCGAGTCCAGTACTTAAACTTATATTAGCTTACTTTGTGCTGCAATGCGATCCGCACTATTCGGCTTGTCATTGCAATAGTGACGAAGCCGTTGGCCTATCTGTCACAGTTAAATAATAAAGGGCTTATTATTATTTTTTATACTAAACTATATCTGGACTAATAACAAACTGGACAAGTAAAAGTGATTCCTACTAATCTAAGTACCACG
Organism: Thumatha senex; assembly: GCA_948477245.1. Classification (NCBI taxonomy): domain Eukaryota; kingdom Metazoa; phylum Arthropoda; class Insecta; order Lepidoptera; family Erebidae; genus Thumatha; species Thumatha senex. The sequence continues at coordinate 12,211,701 of OX419743.1, forward strand.
GTAAACATATAAGCTTAGATTGCAAGGCTATGGTATACCATCTATCTATCGCCCATGTCTTCATTAAAGGGACTCAAAAGAGCCCCAAGCTCGATGTAGGATTCGCAAATGATCGCTTTCCCGAAATTGTAAAAAAAAAATGTATACCTATTATTTTCTCGGTATTTAACAATAGGATGTATTTTTAACCTACGAGTATAAAGCAGGTAGTTGATGTTCAACAGTGATCAGAAGAGTAGTTTCTAGGACGGCGTTTGTACTCACACTGTATACCTGTGCATTAAAATCCATTATTTTTTGTTGAGGAACCGTCTTCAAAGAATAATAGAGTGACAGAGATCATATACTTTTGATTTTCCAAGTATTTGTCGAGTAAAAAGTACAATAACTGACAAGAATTTAAATTATTTCAATAAAATTTGCATTACCTAAGGATTATACCGCTTAAATGATCCGGTTATCGTTAAAGACTGGCTCAAGCTGGCAGCCATGTATCTCTTTGAAAGCGAACTTGGTGTAGTCTCACCCGTAGTGAATACAGCGTACCCTACTCCGTGAGTACCCAAACCACACTGCCAAAACCAGGTGATGGAAATATCTCAATTCAATATCTACCGTGGATTACAACTCCAGTTTATCTAAAACCTTAGTCTTTTTCCAGGAGGTATATTCAAGTGTCGCTATTTATTATTCTATCCTTGCTACCATCCTTATCCATCAGTATGAGCAATACCTGCTACCAAAACTGTAAGGATTGAGTATTGATAGAATGTCTTTTACAAACATTATGTTAGTTAAGTTCCTGGTTAGTCAGCTTATGACATTTATGAGGTATAATAGTTTGATTACCATCTACCAATCATTATAACAGGTTGCATTTCAAATCCTTGCTTCTACTCAAGGCCTTCCTGCTGTTCCCTGCCCACCTATTTTATTTTGATAAGAAATCTTTATTAATAATTGAAAATGAAAAAAATCTTTATTCATGTAGGTCACAAAGTATTTAACTATCACGCCTTATCCCCGAAGGTGTGGCAGAGGCATATATATTACATGCCCACTTTTCACCATGTGTATTGCTGTCCCACGTCATAGGTTAGTTACGTAAAACTGTTACCAGGGTTACTTTGAAATTCTAACAACTGGTTTTGTTTGCACATATCATGTATTGTGTTGTGTTTTGGCGCAAACTCTGCTTACAGGTTATTCTTTCTTTCCTTTCTTACTTTGAAACTCCAGCAGTGTTTTATCTGCGCAAGTCGTCTGTGCTGTTATAGTAAATGTCTGCAAATTGGGCACATTTCCATGCTATGTTATAAAGCGGTGTTCAGATTGAGCCCTATCAGGCCCACCAGTTACCCAGCGTCTGTGTTTGAGCATAGACGTTTCAGGTCCTTGGAGGAGTGATAGGACACTTCGGAGGCACTTCTTTGCTTGTCACATGACAGAAGCTATGCTGTCAACTTTGTCGGATACACCTCCGCTGTAGCAATTAATGTTGCTGCAGTCGTCGTTATTGTTAAAAAAAATCTCATACGTCGTATAAAGAAGTTTCACTTCAAAACAACATGGCGCGTAACCGAAAAACGTGACGAGTTTTTACAGCTATAAAATTTCTCTCAACGTCGATATAGAAGTTTCACTTCAACAAGCGCAATTGGCGCAATTAAAACAAATATGGATTAACTTCTTAGTGGTTATGTCCAAATACTTACAGATTATCTAAATTATTTTATTAGATTATACAAATTATCTAAACTATATTGGCGCGAAGTCTTTTTCTTTGCATCATCCTTATGTATTCCGTTGATTTTCCTAGAATGGAAGCTCTCTGCTGGCCTGCAATACCAGGAGTGTTATCGATACTAATATTGTTAATATTATTACGTGAAAATACCTTTGGTACTTGCTGTGGAATTCTTACAACTTGTTTTGTCTGTGCATATCATCTGTTGTGTATTGGCGCTAACTATGCTTTTTGGTCATCAGCCTAATAAATTCTGTTTTCTTTTTCAAAATTAACGCACTGCTCGTCGGTAGTATAATAGACGGATAGGAGTATTATACTAAAAATCCGGTCAAAATGATTTATTTATTTTTTCTTCATTGTTATGAAATATAACATGGAAAAAAATATTTTTCAATGATATACTTTTATTATATAGAAAATAAACTTTAAAAAAAAAAGTTAAAATTACAAACTATCATAATCTTCATTTTCCTAATCCGAGCTGTCATATTGTGCACTTGGAATCAAAATTTCCATTGCCTCCTTTGAGAAGGGCTTAGATTTTTTTGCACGTTTATTTCTGCTAGAACTTATTAAGGGATCTGATGTTAACAAAAGTCTATTTAATACATCTCTATTGCAATCTATCCTACTAAATTTTCGAGCAAAATCTATGCGATACTTTCGTAGATGCTTATTCCTAGCCTCCGATGCCTCTTCTGATAATTATCCAATTGGCAGAATGGCTTGTTGAATGACTTCCGCTCCATGCATTAAGATTTTGTGAACTGTGGGTGACATGGGATGCCACCCATACAACTCTACATACATTTTAGCAGTTGTTTGGGCATACGAATCAAATTTTTCATAGTCAATATTGAAACCACTTGACAAAACTTCTAATATGGTATTAAATAGTTTAATTAACGATATGTTAATACCAGTAATCCTAGAAGAAGATTCTGGGTCATTGAAAAATCTTTTGGATGTGTTTCCATCGTTGCTGTTTCCGAACCCGACTTTTGGAACGTCGACAAGCAACCCCATTTCTTCCCTGAAACTTTTTTGTATCCGCTCCTTGGTTTTCTTCACAAGTTGTTTATCCTCTTTAGATCGGGCTTGCCACTTTTTGAGAGGTGCTTTATACGCTAAATGAAACAATTGCTCGAAGAACCGGCTTCTGGCATGAAGAATCGAAAGCCCAAACTTCAATGATTCTTTATTACTTTCTACCTTTTTAAGACTGTTAAAATCTTTCGAAGTTTGGCCACATATGTAGCACCTCATTGTCGAGGTTGTATCAGTCGCGGCATTGCACACCTTACCATCGACCTTTGTCAAGGCTAAGGTGTGTTTTATTTTAGCGCCTCGTTAGATATCTTCTGTTTGTTTGAGGCATTTTACTTGGTTTTCAATGAATGATATCTCTTCTTTGGTTATATCTTTCGTCTCATGAACAAAACGGGCCCGAATAGGTCGACAAAACCTCACTGACGAGGTTACAGGATTTTGCCACACGATCTTCTTTGTTTCACCATCAATAGAAACAATCAACCTCAGTGGCACTAATGAACTTAGGAAGATATTAGCATCATCATTCAGTGTGTCCTCAAATTTTTGTTTGAACTGTGTCTGATGGGGTCCATCACAACCCCATTTTGAAATCAAAGTCAGATTTTCTTTTTCATTTTCCGATAAAGTTTCCACAACATCACTTACGTAATCAATTAGACGCAAAGCTGTATGGTTCAATAGATCTTGAAGGTCCAATTCAAAACTTGTTTCCGTAACTTTAATCGATTCTTCTTTCGGGTAACACTCCTTTTTAGCCTTTTGAATGAGAGAGTAACAAGGGTAAATATCTTTCCTTTCGCCTTGGATGAGTTCCCATTGTCTTCGTGTGAAGTCACCTTCTACGAACAATGCCAATGCTTCTTGTGGCGTGTATTTCTTTCTTGTTTGATCTTTCTTGGCCGATAAAATGATTTTCCGTTTTTTGTAGCTCTTGTGGGAGTGACCGTAATTACTTTCAAAACTTTCGAAGTATCAGTATTCCCGGAAGCTTGCAATCGTTTGCGGCCGGACTTGTTGATCAGCGCATACCACATTTGAGCTGCGTAGGTAAGTCGCGGCCGGATGTACGGGTGGCATGTGAAACGATAATACTGGTCACAAAAGTGCTTGCGTCTTGCCGATCAGCTCCTCGTGTGTGGTGTCATAATGAGGTTGTCCGTTTTCGCGGATTTTCATTTTCCTGCACTGTACTGCACAACTCAAAACGTCGTTGTTTCCACATGTTGATTCTATGTCAGCTTAATAAGTTAATTGTAATAATTGGTTTTGTCTGTGCATATATCTTTCAGATCTGTTTTAAATTGATGCACATTGTCCTTACGGGTCACCGTCCTGATAAATTTTGTGGTTTTTAGTAAAATTGATGCTCTGTTCACCTGCAATATCATAGAAAGTGTCATGTATACCAATATTACAAACGGGAAAGGTTTTTTTTGTTAGTAGTGGATACATTTTAAATAAAATAAATAAAATATCCATCACGCCTTATCCCCGAAGGGGTGGCAGATTCATATTATATGCCCACTTTTCACCGTGTAGATTTCTGTCCCACGTAATAGGTGGTGAGCCCATTGCAGTGTTGAAATAGACAGACGCAGGTTGTGGCTACCTGCTGTTGAAATTTTTTAAGCCGCCTAAAGGGCCTTTAACCAGGCTTAACGACTGCCATTTTACTGGCAACCGGAACCAACGGCTTAACGTGCCTTCCGAAGCACGGAAACGCTCGCGAATGTAAATGCCACAAAGTGGTCACCCATTCAACGACCAGCCATAGTGAATGTTGCGTACCTCAGTGATCGTTTACCGAATACTGAGACCGCGAGGCCACGAGCGCTTCATACATTATAGAATAAATTAGATACATTTTAGAACTAAAAATTAACTAATCATTTAAACCCCAAGTTGTTATAGTTATATTAAGTTTATTATAGAGTTTAGAAAACAGTGATAATTTACTTCTGATCTGGACATACATAAAATCTATCACTGTATAGACAAAAATGTACCTACTGTGATGCTACGGTTAGAATATTAATTGCTTTGATTTTTTTTTCTTATTATAACAAATACTAACTACCTACTTAGTGGAACGTAAAAATTTTTCCACGACTCACTTTGAAATTTTAATAACTTGTTTTGTCTGCGCGTATCATCTATTGTATACTGGCGTAAACTTTTTACGTTATCTTTTCATCCTAATCTTACTTTAAAAAATTTAGTAGTGTCTGCGCAAGTCGTATATGCTGTAATAAATGTTAGGAAATCGTCTAGATTTCCCTGCCAGTGTAGATTCGGGTAGACACCTCTTTCCTCGTTACACGACAGAAGCTGTGCTATCGAAAGCGTTGGCTACACCTCCGTTGCAGCCATTGCTGGTGCTGCAACCGTCGTTGTTGCAGTAGCCACTGTAATGTATGGATTTGGGGTATGTGGTGCTGCCCATGAGAAATGTTGTTGTTTAATGTCAACCATATTACTATCGGCCGGTATTAGTGACACCAACACGCACATGCTATAAATTAATACTTAATATTAATAGTAGTTATGTTAAAATGCTTCTGGGACTTGCCGAAATTCTAACAACTTGTTTTGTCTGCGCATATCATCTATTGTGTATTGGCACTAACTCTGCTTTTAGATTATCAGACTTTTAGATTTTTTTTGTCAAAATTGACGCACTGCTCGCCTGTAATATAATAGACGCCACGTTCGGTACCACACGATCTTAACTGGATTCGATATTGTGTGGGTGCAGGTACCTAGCATATAGTATTTAAGTGGACAGGGTTATGGCTACCTGCTACGGAAAGGTTTCAAGCAACTAATGAGGAATGTAACTGAGTTTATCGTCTAGGATATTACCACACAAGTAAATGGAAAGTCACTCATATGTTTTGTTGTAGTTGGCGCCAATGCTAATGAAGCGCTGATTGCATAGTTTGATCAGTGTTCTGTATCTACGTATCTTACTAATGCTGCTGTGATTCTTTGTAGAACCCTGAGCAAGCGAGGCAATCAGAGCTTCATTTTAACAATATGAAGTACTTAGTAGTTAGTTAGTTACGTAAAACAGTTACCAGGGTTACTTTGAAATTCTAACAACTGGTTTTGTTTGCACATATCATGTATTGTGTTGTGTTTTGGCGCAAACTCTGCTTACGGGTTATCTTTTCTTTCCTTTCTTACTTTGAAACTCCAGCAGTGTTTTGTCTGCGCAAGTCGTCTGTGCTGTTATAATAAATGTCTGCAAATTGGGCACATTTCCATGCTATGTTATAAAGCGGTGTTCAGATTGAGCCCTATGAGGCCCACCAGTTACCCAGCGTCTGTGTTTGAGCATAGACGTTTCAGGTCCTTGGAGGAGTGATAGGACACTTCGGAGGCACTTCTTTGCTCGTTACATGACAGAAGCTATGCTGTCAACATTGTCGGATACACCTCCGCTGTAGCAATTAATGTTGCTGCAGCCGTCGTTATTGTTAAAAAAATTTCATACGTCGTATAAAGAAGTTTCACTTATGATAAAGAAGTTTCACTTCAAAACAACATGGCGCGTAACCGAAAAACGTGACGAGTTTTTACAGCTATAAAATTTCTCTCAACGTCGATAAAGAAGTTTCACTTCAACAAGCGCAATTGGCGCTTCATTAAAACAAATATGTATTAACTTCTTAGTGGTTATGTTTGGACATATACTTACAGATTATCTAAATTATTTTATTAGATTATACAAATTATCTAAACTATATTGGCGCGAAATCTTTTTCTTTGCATCATCCTTATGTATTCCGTTGATTTTCCTAGAATGGAAGCTCTGCTGGCCTGCAATACCAGAGAGTATTATCGATACTAATATTGTTAATATTATTACGTTAAAATAGCTTTGGTACTTGCTGTTGAATTCTTACAACTTGTTTTGTCTGTGCATATCATCTGTTGTGTATTGGCGCTAACTATGCTTTTTGGTCATCAGCCTAATAAATTCGGTTTTATTTTTAAAAATTAACGCACTGCTCGTCGGTAATATAATATACGCCACGTTTGATACCACGCTATCTTAACTGTATTCGGTATTGTGTGGGTTCAGGTACCTAGCATATAGTTTTTAAATGGACAGGGTTGTGGCTACCTGTCAGGTAAAAGTTTCAAGCTACTAATGAGGAATGTAACTGCGCTTATCGTCTAGGATATTTCTGATGGTGGGCATTACCGACACCAACACGCATACACTAGTAAATGGGAAGTCACAAACGGTCACTCATCTTACCACTGAACAAGTTCCTGTGGAAAACAGGAACGGGAAAACTTCTCTACGCGGGCGAAGCCGTTTGAAATTAATAAACGACTGGATTAAATGGGTGCCATGGGGTTCCGAATAATGTCACCGCCGAAGCCGGGCGGGACAGTTAGTCTATATAAATATATTTCTATATATATAAAAGAAAGTCGTGTTACACTATTTATAACTCAACAACGGCTGTACCGATTTGGCTGAAAATTGGTGGGGAGTTAGCTTAGAGCCAGGAGACGGACATAGGCTTTTTATCCTGGGATCAAGTTCCTGTAGGAAACGGGATCGGGAAAACTTCCGAAGCCGCGGGCATCAATTAGTTATTAATAAAACAACTTACCAGTTGTGTAATAGGACTTTCTTTGAAATTTCAATAATTTATTTTGCCTTTGCATATCTTCCATTTTATATTAGCGCGAACTATACTTTACTATACGGGTCACCATCGTAATAAATACTATTTTTTTTTAAATAGACACTATTCTCCTACAATATAGTAAGGGTTAATCAATCAAATCGGCTTACAGCAGTTCTCGTATATATGTCGTAAAAATCGTTAGTTCTGAACCTATAGAAGAGATTTAACGATTTTTTATTTTTATTTCATATTTTTGTTTCTTTTTTACCCATGTAGCTATTTATTTATTGAGGTATTAAGCTAGTCTCAACCGTTACCGTGGTCGAGTAGTCTAAGGGCCGTATTACACAACGTTTCTCAATACTCAAGAAACGCCTGAGAGTAGTATTTATAAGGTAAAACCTAGCCTCGTAGCCTCTAGCGTTTCTTGAGTATTGAGAAACGTTCTGTAATACGACCTTAAGTGCGCGGTGAACAGCGCGTAGCGTATAGCTCGTTCGTAGCGTACAATGGCCGCTTGTCGTAGATAGGCCATCAAAAAAAAGCCTTCCTATGTTTCTTGCCGGTTCTTCTCAGGTGGGCCGCGTTCCGACCCGGTGGTCACTTTAAATATATTATTTTTTCTTTAGTTTTAATGTATGACATTTTGTAAGCGCCGTTGAAATGGTCTATGCAAAATAAAGATATTTTTATTTTATTTTTTATTACATAACGACCCTTTCCTGTAATTATCTTGAACTTCACGTGGTTTTGCCATATACTCAAACATAATATATCTGGGAGATAATTGTGAATTAGTGTATGATTTCGTTTAAAAAAAAAATTGCCGGTATTTTACAACAGGGTGTATTTTATAGAAGATATTTGGTTTAGCAGTTGAATTAGTTTCTAGGACGGCGATTGTATTGTACTCACACCGTATACCTGTGCAATAAAACAATGTAAACCCCAACAATTGTTAAACCATGACACAGAACCGTCTTTAAAGAAAAAAGATGTGGATACCTGGATAAATAAATAATTATTTTCCAAGTATTTGTCAAGTGAAGAGATTTATAACCAACAAGAATTTCAAGAATATATATTAATATGATTTGAATTACCTGAGCATTATTTTTGGTGAAATCACAACCGCCACAAAAGATACTTCTTTCGCTTCCTACAAGTTTGCATCATACGAGTATGTGCGCGTCTGCTTTTATATATACAAATAAAATAAGATTCCCTTATCTAAACTGTATCGGTGGCGTATGTAGAAATGATGGCGCATTCCCCGCATCAAAAATAAAAAAGTTGTAAAGATTATTTCAAGTTAGAGAACACAAATTTGTATTAAATAATTTTTTGTTTACGTTGTGTACAAAATATTTTGTTTAAGTACTTCCTTGCAGTTATAAAAACAAAACGTTTGAACGTAGTATTTTGCAGATATATTACAAAAGGGTGTATACCAGATTTCGATATCTGGTAGTTGGTATTGGTAAGTTGAATGGTTGGTCATAAAATTTTTATGACAGTTATTATTTAATTAGTCCTATTGTTACTTTTATCTCTGAAAGTTTACGAATAATAAAAAGGTACGGATACGGTACCAGGGTACGGATTTGTACTGATTATGTTTGTTTTTGTATTTTATTTATACATTTTTGTATATTATTATAAAAATTTAATAGATCGAAGTAATTTGAAGAGTTTGTGGAGCCCAGACTTTTGAACGCCGGGCGTAATTTCAAGTTCCATCCGAAGAGTCAAAAAAGGTTCATGGCCTGGGGTCAAGTAAATCTTGAAAAGGAAGTTTATCAGCTTAACTGTTAATCTGTAATGAGTGCAGCGCGTAGTTTTAGGGTTTATTTGCTCCCTACCCTGAATGATGACCGAGCAACGTCCGTGGTTGAACAGATGGAATGCTGTTTAAAGATTTGTGGTGTAGGTACTATACATCTTTTTATTATTTTTGAAATGCCATATTTCGTAATGCAACTAATCGTATTAAAATCACTGACTAAAGATTTTATGTACTACTATTGAAACAGATTGGCAGAAAATAGATACATATTATATGTAGCTGTAGCAGCCGCGAGCGTTCTCTAATAGGGTTATGAATTCAGATTGAAATTTATTTTATAGGAAGAGAGTTCTATGGAAATAAGTAAACCTATGTATAATGTTTTTTTTCATAATATTTTCCTTTTACATTTGAGCTCGGTGTACATATATAAATGTACACCGAGCTCAAATGTAAAATATAAATAAATATTACGTGAACAGAACATTAAATGAAATAGATAAATAGGACACTTTTTAACATTACGCTAACTAGCCTAATTTATCTCGAAGAAGCAAAAGAAGTATGCATGGATCGCAAAGCCTGGCGATCTGTCCTCTCTGACTACCCCGTCAGGGATACAGCGTGAAGATAGTTGGTTAGTTAGCCTAATTTAAGCTAGTATAAGCTTGTGTTATGCAACAATATGACTGCCTCTGTGGCGCGGTGGGAGTGCATCCGACTGCTACGCAAGAGGTCGTGGGTTCGATTCCCACCTAGGATGAAACTTTGTGTGATGAGCATGATGGTTTATTCTTTTTATTTATCTATAATATGTATGTATTTAGAAATATAAAAGTATGTTCATTAGTGATCTAGATCCCATAACACAAGCTAATATTAGCTTACTTTGGGCTAGATGGCGCTGTGTGAAAAGTGTCCCACAATATGTATTTATATTTAAACAACATAAAAATAACATTATATTTAAACAACATAAAATATACAAACTTTTAGATGTGGAATGTTTCTGTAAAGAATTTTGGTGGAGAAACAACATTTTAACACAGAGATTAGACTGTGATGGAGACATATAGCGCTCGCTCTTCCACGAGCAAAGAATTAGCAGTTAGAAGCGACCGGACTCGCAAAATTAGAGATAGTACTAGTAGTTTATTCTTAGCGCATATGGAGACTCATCGAGGCCTGGTCACGAAGACGCATGGCTTTTTTGTTTACACATACTAACAAACCACTCGTACAACTTTCTACTACCTGAGAAAATCTCTTTAAGTTTATATTTTCCTCGGTTCAACCCTCAAGTCTCGGTGCAGTGCGCTACCTGAGCCAGAACAAAGAAAGTAATGAACCTACATTTACACCCCGCTCCCAATGCACCCTTGCGCGTGCACAGGTACCTAAGAAACCGTCATTAGCGTCTTGGTGGGTTATATAAGGCGGGAGCGTCACAAAATTATATCATTACTCGGTTAAGTTTTCAGTTGTTCAGTGCAGTTCAGTGAAAGTGAAGAAAATGAATACCAACCAATACGTGAGTATCTCAAATTTGATCCAAAACACGGGACCGGTGCCAAGGGAACGTACTAGACCTTTTTTATTATTTTTATTTATTTAAGTTAAATATTTAATAATAATTTAAATTTAATTAAGTCAGCGGAGCTTATTTCAAAAATTGCTTCACATTATTTTCTAAAAATAAAACTTAATTATAATTTTATCGTTTCGAAAAAGAGAAAATCTCATTTATATATATTTGGTATTATTAATAGGTATTTAATTTGCAAACAGAGCTCCACGATAAATCTACATAATTATAATATACTAGCTGTGCCCCCCCCGGCTTAGCTCGTGAAATTCTTTGAACACCCGGTGCACCTCATGCTTTTGACCCATGCATGCGCCTTATAAATATTTGAATACTTTTATATAAACTTGATCTCATTTCTTAGTAGAGTTTTGGAAATTCCTGAAACACGTATTTATTTTTAATCAAAAGTAGATATGCGAAGTTTGGTGTTGCTATCTTTTAAAATGGAGAATCTCCCATAGAAACTTAGAACCCCTATTTTTCCCCTTTATAGGTAAAATCAGGCAAAACCGAAAAGACAAACGGTTAAATGAAAGTTCGTCATTTTCAAAGTTAGAGACACAAAATTAAGTATACCTAATTTTGACTATAAATTAATGGACACGTGTATCGCGGTCTTGCAAATTTTACATTTAAAAGTGTAAAATAGACATTGTCTTTCATTGATAAAATTAGTGGGTGACTCATTCTTATAATCAACGTCCAGACAAAACCCTTGACCAACAGACTTAAAATGTTTAGGGTGAGCTACCCTTATATAGAAGGTTCCCACGAAGAAAGGATTTTTTGATATTTCTACCCTAAAGGGGTAAAATAAGGGACCAACTTTTGTATGAAAGTTCATCATTTTCATAGTTAGAGACGTGAAATTAAGTGTTTCACAAGTTCCAAAACCTCTTTAATGTAAGTATATTTTTCACAAAATGCCCAAATATCAGATAGAAGTTTTTAAGACACTTAAAAACATAAATAAAAAGCAATAGAGTTTACGCCTTAGTGTACGGTATACAATACCTTTTGTGAGTGCATTCTAGTCGCTTTCTCAGCGCTCTACTCCAAAAACAGTTAATTAAATTGTACAGAAAAATGCAAGAGGCACTTTTAGTAGATAGTTTCACGACAAACAATTTTATAATGACCGTATTGACCTCCGAGCAATAAGTCGCGAGATATTTGCAAAAAACTGATTTTCGCGACCTTTTGACCTTAATTTTTTTTTACCCGGCACGATATTAATGTAGATTTTTCACATCTTCATTACAACGCCGTAATAAAGGTGTGTACAAAAATTCAGCTCACTAGGAATTTTTCCGCAGATTGGGGTTTAAAATGTCTATAGACGAGACCGCTGGTAGTCAAAGTTTTTCGGGAACGCTGGGATATTAAAATTTATCTTATATTATATTTTTCTGATTATAAATTTGAATAATAATATAATTAACACTTAGGTAAGAATATCTAATATAAGAATTTAAACTATCGTGGTCATTAACAGATCTAAAATATTAATTATCGGGATATTTACCATGTCCACTTTCAAGCGCGAGTATCCGTTGCGTTATTTATTGTTTTTTGTTATTTTATTATTATTCTATTATTAGGCAAAATTCCAAAGGAACGGATACTGGCGCATGAAAGTGGACATAGTATCGAGATAATCATATCTAAATCTAATTAATGTTTTTAAACGTTAAGTGAATATAAAATTGCTTACTTATTTAACAAATATATATATTTATAAATTCTATTAAGTAATGGTGAAAACCCTTCCGAAGTAGGTGCCTTACTTTAGCTCAATTATATCTGTAAGTTGAATGCCTTATGGGCGGCAGGTAGCCACAACCTGCGTCTGTCTATGTCAACACGGCAATGTGCTCACCACCATTACATGGGACAGAAATACACATGGTGAAAAGTGGGCATATAATATGCCTCTGCTACCCCTTCGGAGATAATAATATAGATAAAACGGGCGTAATAGACAAAAAAAATTAATATCAGTTAGGTAAATCGATATATGACACTAGTCATACTCTTAAATGACGATTAAAATATAGTAAAGAATTTCAACTTGTTTCGGTACAGTTCGGGTAGTTCAGTGGATAGAACATTGCACTGGTTAGGCAAAGGTCACGGGTTCAATCCCCGTCCTGAACCAAGATGTATATTTTTCACTTTGATAAAAGCTATGTGAAGGTTAATGCTAACTTGCCAAGTAAATGCATTCCACAGCACATCTAAGACTATGAGCAATTCCGAGGATATTGAGCATTTGTACTTACGTTTATGTTCTTTTCCAGAATAAAGAGGAGAGGCCCATCAGGCGTCGTGGCAGGCCATCGGTATGTACCTAGCTTTTGAATCTTAATTTTAAGCAGAGGATTATTTTGACTTGTTTGTAATAGCGTCTTGTTTGTAATGTTGCAGGCAGGCAACGGTGGCGGATGTGCGCCTTACTCTAAGGTACGAAGTAAAAAAAGTTATTAGTTAGTTAGTAAAGTAAAAGTTATGAAGTATTTGTTTATAAGTTATGAAGTTATGAAGTAGTGTGGTTTATTTAAAAAGTCAATTGAAAGTTATTTCATTATGTTGAACATTATTTTCTTATAAATTGACAGGCTGAAAAAAGGGCGCACCACAATACTTTAGAGAAGGAAAGACGAGATAAAATTAAGGACCAGTTTACAGAATTACAACAAAGTGTCCCAGAACTACGTCATGACGCAGCGGTAAGTTTAATTTTGATCTTATATATCACCATGTGAGAACTCCCTTATGTGTATCTTGCATTGCAATCGCTTATCCATATGCAATCGCTTCTCTTCCGACTGTCTCTTTGCACTATCAAGTACCTACTCTTATCGCACTACTTGTACTCTTCATCTTCTTAATGCACTTTCTCTGTGGCGCGGTGGGAGTGTATCCAACTGCTACGCAAGAGGTCGTAGGGTCGATTCCCACCCAGGATAAAACTTTGTGTGATAAGCACGATGGTTTATTCTGTGTCTGGGTGTTATTTATCTATAATATGTATGTATTTAGAAATATATAAGTATGGTTATCAGTTATCTGTTTACCATAGTACAAGCTCTGCTTAGTTTGGAATCGGATAGCATTGTGTGAGTTGTCCCAACGTTATTTATTATTATTATTATAGAAAAGACTGACAGACAAGTCTCTTCACTTCAGCCCTAAAAGTTGAACAGCATTTGCTGAAATTTGATGCATAGATAGTTTCATTACGTCAATTAACTGTTAATAAAAATATAGTGCTTCGGTAGGCACGTTAAGCCGTTGATCCCGGATGCCAGTAAAATGGCAGTCATTAAGCCTTGTGGCCGGATAAAAAATTTCAACAGTAGTCGCGCAGACTGCGCCTGTCCATTTCGACACGGCAAGGGACTCACCACCTGTTATGTAGGACAACAATGCATATGGTGAAATGTGGGCGTATAGTATGCCTCTGCCTACCATTTCGGGGATAAAGGCGTGACAATATGAATGTATGTATGTATGAAATTATACTATTAGTCGATATAGATGTCACTTTCTATTTTATTGCAGGCGAGCAGAGCAACAATATTGAAAAAATGTTCAGAATATATTAAGCTGATGACGAAAAAACAGAGTCTGCGCCAATACACAGTCCATGATATGCATAGGCAAAATAAATTGTTAGAATATCAAAGTAAGTCCTGGAAACATTTTTACGTAACTACTAAGTAGTTAGTATTTGTTATAATGAAGCGCTGATTGCCTCGCTTGCTCAATATTCTGCAAACAATCACTGCAGTACGTATCTTACCATACGGTTGGATATGAGATGGGTGACTGTTTGTAACTGACCTGTGTTTGTGATTGTTGGTAACTGGTTGTCATTCAGTCCAATAACAGGCCTCATGAGTAGTTTAAAACTTTTCTTCAGCAGGTAGCCACGACAATAGGCTCCCCACCTACAACGAGGTTTCAAAATACAGGTTCAACTGTGATTTAGCTTTATAAATGAGATATTATTAAAAAATCATAATGAAAAACATACTTATATATTTCTCAATACATACATATAAATTATTTTTATTAACCAAAAATACATATTAACTTAATATTAACATTAAATATAACTTTAAAAATATGATACATAACAAAAATATTTTTCTTATACATAAATGAAATATATAACGTCCTTGATAACTTCAGCTGCACATACTGGCAGACCAGATTAACCAGCTTAAGAGTTAGCGTAACATGAGCCTTAAGAAGACAGGACACAGCCCATACATATTCAGTCTTGCTTCATCAGAAATAATGACTTATGGACTCGGTTAGACCGAGTCTGCAAATATATTAAATCACAGAAAATTATGCATACTATCAAAAAGGTGCACTATAATAGGTATTTTTATTTACAGTAATGAAATTGGAAGAAGCTGTGGCTAATGCAACTGGCAACTTCGTGGATGACTCTCATGACAGTTCAGACGAAGAGAGCGTCAAATGAAGGCTCTTAAAATTTTTAGTCTATGTATATATTGTATAGCTAGTGTAAATAATGTATATATAGGATAAATAAAATTTTGTTTAAGTAATAACATTTTTATTATACGACAAATTATACCTACATATTCCGTGCTGCAGAAGGCACAATTTTAATTTTATGCTACAAATTTCAAACATGTTGGTTAGTTATGTTCCATATTTAGGCTGTGTATGCCCGTAATGGCAGAAGCTGAAGCAAAATATTTGATTACCATCATCCGATGGTTATTCCCGGTTGCATTTGAAAGCCTCGCTGCGGAGCCCGAGCGTCCGTATTAATTAATTTAAAAACGATTTTATTTTATGTTCTTCCAAAGCAAAATAGATATAATTATTGCTCGTAATAAAAAATGTTAGTTGTGTTAAGTACTTACTTGCAGTTTTAGAAACAAAACAATTGACAAGTTTATACTGTTCCTACATACATACATATTGTCACAACTGTATCCCCGAAGTAGTAGGAATAAGGGCGTATAGTACGTTTCCTTACTATACGCCCTTATTCCACCGTATGCATTTTTGTCCCACTTAACAGGTGATGAGGCGATTGCCGTGTTGCAATAGACAGGTGCAAGTTGTGATAACCTGCTACTAAATTTTTAAACCGCCCATAAGATCTTCAAATAATAATTTAATTTCATGTTACTGGCAACCGGAACCAACTTTTTAACGAGCCTTTCGAAGGACAAAAATGCTCGTAAAGGTAAATGCCACAAAGCGGTCCAACCCAACCATTCGAAGACCAGCCATATCGAAAGTTGCTTATCGCAGTAATTGTTTACGGAACACTGAGTTAGCCGGCCGACAAGTGCTTTTTGTTCCTACTAATAAATAAACGAAGATAAGTCCTATATTATTAAAATTCATTGTCATCTTTCAATAAAATATATTTAATCACTTCTCAAGTGCTCATTACATCACCACTGCTAATGGTGTCGCAATTGCCGTGGTGATATGTTATCTGCTTTAAAATTAAACAATCTGTCTAGCTAGCACGGTGATAGATGAGGAACTTGATGACTGGCTCATTCAAATCCCGGTAAAGAACAAATATTAGTGTAATGCACAAATACTTTTGTTTACTATTTATAAATACTTTAAGTATATAGCTAATGACCGTCCATCCGCGTCGGTGAGTTTTCCAGTATCACATTTTCCTCAGGTAGGTACTATGCACAGTGAGGCGATTAAATTGATTAGAATTTCTAAGTATTTACAAAATATAAAATTATATTTATTAGCTGTCGAGATCCCCTTGTATAAATTAATTTGTGCTAGATGACGTTGTGTACAAATTGTTAGCTGTGCTAAGTATTCTTGTAGTTTTAAGAACAAAACATTTGAACATTAGGTACATTTTGCCGGCATTTTACGAAAGGGTGCAGACCTCGATATTAGGTAGTTAGTATTCCCATGGCGATCACAATGGAAGTTGAATGGATGGTTTATTGTTATCTATAACGGCGATTGCTTTTGTCACTGAATATCTGTTGAATTAAAGTACCTATTTCTTTCAACAATTTATTTGCTTTTTCTTTGAAAGTTTACTAATAATAAGGTGTAAAGGTACCAGGATACGAATCTGTACAGTTATTAGCAATAAAAGGCAATGAAAAAATCAATAGACAAAGCGAATTCGAAGATTTTATTGAGTCCCGACCATTGGTCGTTTGAGTGTAATTTTAGCCACTATCCGTTCCAGAAAATATGTGGTTATTGTTTAGAACTGCCACAGACTGGAAGCCAGGTAATAAGTTGATAATAAACATGATCAATATTAAATAAGTAGTTTTCATGGTCCATTTGCTGCTTCCCTTGAATGATAACTATAGTTGAGTCAATTTTAGAAGCCACATTTGACACTTCATCAAAAATACCTTTTTATTTTATTGTCTAAATGCCCAAAGAAGGCTATTTCGCTACCTACTTTCACAAATAACCACTGTATAGAAAATAAACAATTTATGTTCTAAAGACTTGAACGTCGTTACAACGTTCCGGCAGTGGACCCTTTTCCATTTTAAACACTAAGGAGGTTACCAAAAAAATCGAAAGTTTATTAGCAGAATCGAATGTTATGAGACTTATTCGAAGTACTGCACCACTTTTAAAGGTTTGTTTTAATCATACCTACACATTTTTCGTCTTTCTTATGTAGTACTAGTTGACGCCCGTTTTCCACAGGAATTTGTTTCTGGGATAAAAAATAGCCTATATGTTATTATGATGTGTAAGCTTATATTATTGTAAAGCTTCATTAAAATCCATTCAGTGCTTTTTCCGCTGTTGCTATGCGGGTTGGTATTTAACCCGGTTTAGGTACACGACACACGCGGTAAATTTTGTAGGGTTCCATGGTAAATAAAACACCCTTACAGTTTCACTATATCCGTCTGTCTGTTTGTGCGCAGTCTAGTTTACCCTTAGTAGTAGAAACTTTTAATTTGGCATGGGTACGAGTATTAACGGCGATTAAGTGGCAAAAACATAATCCTCTATCTATTAAAAATATTTTTAGTCGGGCTAGGACCATTTTTCAAGCAGTGAATCAGTTCTTAAATAGGTATTTATACTACTCGTATCAGCTAGACCGTTATTTCTGTGCATGTCAAAAGAAACAGTAACAGTAGGATATATAATTTTGCTAATAATAACCATCCATCAGAGATGAGAAAAATGCATACAGTGAAATGTGGGTGTATTGCCTCTGCCTACCCCTTCGGAGTGACTTAGAAATTGTATTTTCTAAAATTAAAATTAGTAATTTGCGCATGGGATTCAAAGGTTATTTTTCTTTGTGTTTCCTTAAACAACATCGCAAACACACAACAAAAATTTTACTGCGCCTGTCCATTTCAATACGGCAATGGGCTCACCACCTGTTACGTACGGACAAAAATGCATACGGTGAAATGTGGGCGTATAGTATGCTTCTGCCTACCACTTTGGCGATAAAGGCGTGACAATATGTATGTGTGTTTGCTGTTTTTATTTCTATATTAGTGCTTTTTTAGCCGTCTAGAAACTCGGCTGGCAGTTGTCCTAGATCTAGTGCTCTAGAGCTCCGATGTATGAAGGTCCGGCGTACAAAACAATCATTTTTTTTCTATAAATATATACCTAATTAACCTACTCCAGGACTTCTCCTTGTAAATTTTTTTATTATTTCTGTGCAATAAAACGTAATATTGGTACTGTACTTCTTATTTATTTATTTCATTTCTACAATTTTCACGCTGTATCCCTGACGGGGTAGTCAGAGAGGACAGATCGCCAGGCTTCGCGATCCATACATACTTCTTTCGCTTCTTCGAGATTCATCAATCGCTTCATACACGCACGTCTGGGTATCCGAGGGCTTTTGACCTTTCCGTTTTTGAGCAATCTGCTCACGTGGTCTTCATATGTAAGTCAAAAATAAATTATCTGGCATTTATTCTTTTCCTGTTTTTGTGCAGCACTATAAATAAATACCCACATTGCCAGCCTTCACAATATAAAGTACTCGAAGAAAAAAAAACAATTATAAACTTTTGATATTGAAATGATAATTATATATTTGATATATATATCTTTATTCGTTTAGTTTTCAGATATTGTCCCTAAATTTACGATAGAAAAAGTATAACAATTATTGGAGAGGGATTCAACTGAAATACTATACCACTTTCTTCTTTATAGCTTACTTTTTCAAATTAACAAAATAACTGATTCAGATATGTTTGAAATCCGTATCGGTTCGTTCACATTAATCGATATTTTTAATCATGTCATCTCACTATGAAGCAAAAACTGACACTTCTCAAATGTTTCCTATTATAATGACTCAAATAAATAAATTTAGTTTTTGAAAAGATGAAAAATCGTTTGAAAATTTGTAGTATTTAAACTGTCCGCCATTGTGACTTTTTTATATGCCATAATATTCTGACTAATCGGATAAAATGGCAGAGTGATGGCTTTATCTGACTGACTGTGGTTTTAAACCAAATTGTGTTTGTTAAACCAGCCGATGCATGCGACTTTGTACTTGTGACAATATCTGCACGGTAAAGTTTTCCAAAAAAGTCTACCATTGCCGTTAATCCACAATACATGTACTTAATTAATTACCAATATGTGATACTCTAAATTAACACACAAGCTATGTCCTGTGGAAAACAGTTACAGGAAAATCTCACCAAGCAGGCGGAGCCGCGGACAGTAGCCAGTAATAGAGAAAGACACAGTTGTGAATTAGACAAATATTTGTTTAATAAACAATTTTTTTTTTACCGAACCGGGTTTCAAATTCAAGACCTCAGCAACAGCAATCGCTACCTCTGCACCACCGAGCTAGTTTGTATGCACGTGCTCATTACATCACCAGATGTGCTCATTTAATCGCTGTTGTGATGGAATGAACACACAAATGACATGTTTCCAACGTTTCTAAGAAGATGAAAGATGACTACCCTAATGAAAATACTGTAATTACTTTTGTCTTCTGATACAAAGAAATAATCCTGATAAAAAACTCAGTGGACCCGGCGCACCAACACAGATTAACCCTTACAATGTAAAGAAGAGTTTATTAGATACAATATTATTGTATAAAACATACAAACAATATAATAAGGGCCATTTCGCGTTAATGACTTATACCTAAACTGTTTAATAGAAACAATTTAAAGTCAGTGTCCAACTTTAAACTATTTCAGTAGCATACGGGTTAATTAGTTTGACTAAATAGGGTTTCTAGACTGATAAGTAACGTCACGGAAGTTGATATCTGACTAGGGAGACTATATTAGGCCTAGGTAGTAGCACAGAATAAGTAATTAGTAGTGAGACATTTTCCTCTAGAGTGCAGTGATGGTTGATCTGCCGACTTTATTATCCTAGGTTTGAGCCTAGAATGAGCAATGCAACGGTATTTATAGGTTCATTAGTTAATCTAAGCAGCGTAGTCGCCTTCTTTTGTTTTTTTTTTAATGCCATATGGCACTACCCGGAGGAGACGAGGGGTGGAGGCAGAGAAGGCTACATGCGTACCAAACGGCCGGCCGTTTGGTTATGTCAGACTCCTACTGACTAAAACTCTGCCTTGGTCTCTAGCCCTTGGGCTTTTGCGGATGGAGCGGTCACTCCCTCTGGAGAGGGATGACGCAGTAGTCGCCTACAGTTGTGTCGCCTATTAAGGGCAACCGAGTCAAGTAGACTACTACGTACGCGGGTGACGGCGCGTAGCATGGAGCTTGTTCGTAGCCATCGAGTAATGCTCCATTATCGTAGCATATATACACTTTTCGACGGTCTCTGTGGCACAGTGTATGCGACTACCGCTACTGAGATCCCGGGTTTGATTTCCGGGTCGGAAAAAATATTTGTGTGATCCACAAATGTTTGTTGAGAAGTTTGAGTGTTCCTATGTATAATATGTATGTATTTAGAAATATATAAGTATGTTTATCAAGTCGTCAGATACCATATTACAAGCTTATATTGACTTACTTTGGGTTAGACGCCGCTGTGTAAAAAATATCCCACAATATTTATTTATTTATTTAATACACAGTGTGCTTATCACGTCGAGGGGGTGACAGAGACATACTATATGTTCATCCCACATTCGCTGTTTTTTGTCTCACGCAACAGGTGGTAAGCCGATTGTCGTGTAGAAACGTACAGGCACAGGTTGTGGCGACTAACTGTTAAAAAATTTCAAGTCAGTCATAAGGCCTTTAACTTGACTTAAAGATTGCTATGTTACTGGCAACTCCGACCAACAGTTTAAAGTGCTTTCCACAGCGCGGAATATGTAGGTAAAAAATGTCGTATAATAAAAAAAATAATTACTTAAACTTTACTATATACAGTCACAAATACTTAGATAATCAGACGTGTATGTATGAAACGATTAATGAATCTGCAGCAAGCGAAAGAGATAGCCATGGCTAGTGACGCCTGGAGATCTGTCCTCTCTGACTGCCCCGTCAGGGATGCAGTGTAAAGATAGATAGTAATATTCTAAAGAACTTATGTAATTCTGTAGCTCTGAATCCTACATTTCACATGCCGACATTCAGCCTTCGTTTTGTGTGCTACGCGTCAAGCACCTAGTATATATACGCTACGAGCTACGAACGAGCTACACGCTACGTGCTGACTACCGCATACGGTGGTGGGACTAATGCAACTGGAGAGTTGCAAAAGTTCGATCAACTGGACGAGCAACCGGACTACTGCAACTAGAGGGGTTGCAATAGTTCAATTTTATTTACAACCAAACTAATGCAACTGAAGAGTTGCAGTAGTTAGATCAATCGGACTACTGCAACTAGAGGCCCTGGACATGTTTTTATCGGAGTTTCGGTGATTACCTTATATGTATTTGTTTAGAAATATATGTAGGAATGTATGGCTATCAGTTGTCTAGATCCCAGACCACAAACGTAGGTGAAGCAGCTGTGGTAGAAATAGTCTGCTGGAAACACTTGGACATCTTTTCTAGGAGTTACATGGAGTTACTGGCAATAGACAGATAGGCCCACCTAGTGGTTTTAGTAATATTAGCTTAATTTGGGCTTTTGTTTATTTATCAGTCTCGCCTTTATCCCCAAGCGGTGGCAGAAACACTGATACGCCCACATTTCACTGTATGCATTTTTGTATCACTTAACAGGTCAGGTCAGCCCATTGCATTGCAACAACCATACAAGCGCAGGTTGCGGCTACCTTCTTTTGAAATTATTCAAGCCGTACATAAGGCCGTCAACTTAGTTTAACGACTGTCATGTTACTGGCAACCAAGACAAACGGTCGTGCCTTTGAAGCACAAAAACGCTCGTAAATAGAGATGCCTCAAAGCGGTGACCCATCTGATAACCAGTCATAGCGATAAATGCTTAACGCAGTATTCGTTTGTAGAACACTGAGTTACGAGCGCTTCTGTTATTTAACTAGCACTCCTTTAACTTAATTTGTGAAATAAGTGTTCAGTATTATCATCTAGGTATTTTTATTTTTAGGTACAATTTGTCGAACAATCAAAAATGCAGTTAATTTCTTTTATATTTATTAGAAATATACATATTTACATTGACTTTAGATTTTAAGTATCTTCATGTGATGGCCTCTTCATCCGAACTGCCGTGAGAATCGTCTACGTTGCCTGTAGCACGCATAGATTCCTCCAATTTTCGTACTGTAAAAAAAATCCTAATGAAGTATACCTTTCTGGCAGTATGAACTGTCATGGTATGCTACCCGAGCCTTTGAGTCATTATGCCTGATGGAGTATAGTCAAATATAAAACTACGCTTACTCGCAAACTGGTTCTGTTGCATCTGTAGGTGAGGTTATATAAAACGTTTTAGAATAGCGGACGAGGCTGTAGCGCAGACTGTAGAGAGGTCGGGAATAATATCTCAATTATAGAGCCAAATCCCCAGTTTACCCTGTATTTTGGTATTTCGTATTTAGTGGAGAGCGTATTACCGTATTACATGAGTGAACAAGTGAGCAGATTGCTCAAAAACGGAAAACTCAAAAGTACTTGGATACCCAGACGTGCGTGTATGAAGCGATTGATGAATCTTGAAGAAGCGAAAGAAGTTTGCATGGATCGTGAAGCCTGGTGATCTGTCCTCTCTGACTACCACGTCTGGGATACAGCGTGAAGATAGTTAGTTAGTATTACCCTATTAATGGAAAGATTGCTTCCTGTCCTAGAAAAGTTTCAAACTATCCATGAAGCCCAGACTTGGGCTGAATGACTGCTATGTTAGCAACAATGACATTAATAACACGAACACGCTCATAAACGAACTGCTGCAAACAGTCCCCCATCTCAAACCCAACCGTATGATAAGGTACGTGCTGCAGTGACTGTTTATAGAACACGGAGCAAGTGAGGCAGTCAATGCTTAGTTATAACAAATATTATCTTATTCCGTTCTTAAGCAAAGGCGTTACTGCCGTAATGCCAACAATTACGTCATTTTTAAAGGTTACCAGTTTAAACGATTTTCACATTTTGCCTGAAATACTCTTAATTTTTTATTTTTTAGCCTTTTCTATTTTTTAATTATAAGTAGTAATGTAATAGTTATGTTAAAATGCTCGCAGGACTTACTTTGGTATTCCAGAATAGCTTTCTGTCTGTTTAGATCATCGATAGAATATTGACGCAAACTTTTTTTTCTTTACATCAACCGTATTTCAGTTGACTTTTTTCAAATGCTAGCTCTGCTGGCCTGCAATATTAGAGAAAGTATCATAAATACTAATATTGTAAATAGAAATATTATTTTTGTTTGAATTTAATTAACTTTGGAATTTAAAAAAATGACTCGGTAATTTTTTTTAAAATCTTTCTATATTAGAAGCTCAAGTTATTCATAAGTAATATAGTCTATGTAGCATTATATTACTACCCAAAGAAACCGAACAGTAAGAAGTTTGTTATTTAAATTTGCATTGGGCACTCTATTCAGGTACCTATACGACTGCTGCGCTGAAGGTTTCGATTCCCGGGTCAGAAAAAATATTTGTGTGATCCGCAAATGTTTGTTTCGATGTTTGTTTATTTCCTATGTATAATTTGTATGTATTTAGAAATATTTTTCAATATTTATTAATAACTAGCTGACCTGCCCGGCTTCGTCCGTGACATACTTCCAACCCCGTGGCACCCATTTAATCCCGTCGCTTATTACTTTTCCAAATATGTAAAGTTTCCCCGATTTGCTGACATTTATGATTACTGCTCCGCTCTCCTATGTAGTAGCGTGATGATATTTGTTTAGAAAAAGCACAAAAGTGAAAAAAACATATCACATACTCCAAATCTTAATTTTTTAGAGAGCACTAGTTTAAGAACCCTTATTTCTCAAAAACTATGCATTTCTGTTAAATGAATATTTTACAAAGACTTCCGTAAAGGCCTGTGAATTATATAGCTATTTGTCTAATTCATATCTTATTAATACCTATTCGTATCGTCACTATAATTTCAAATACCATAATTAAAGTACTGCCTCAGTGGCACAGTGTTAGTGTATGCGAATGCCGCGACTAAGGTCTCAGGTTCGATTCCAGGGTCGGAAAAAATATTTGTGTGATCCACAAATGTTGGTTTCGGAGTTTGGGTGTTTTTTATGTATAATATGTATTTAGAAATAATGTTTATCAGTCGTCTAGATCCCATAACACAAGCTTATATTAGCTTACTATGGGCGAGACGGCGGTGTGTATAAAAAAAAAAGGTCACACAATATTTATATTTAAATCTGCAATAAAACAATGTAACAAAGTCTAAATAAGAATATGCACAATATCAAAATCCGCACGAGAGAACTCCATAGTACATGTTTAATAGATAAATAACTGTTAAAATTCAACGAAAACCGTTCAACTTTGTGGGGTTAGTCAGTCATATGAAAGAATAGAAAGCAATTCTATTACATTCATATATAACCTATTTACACGTAGCGTCATAATACAGTAGCGATTACACCTTTGGTTGCACCTTGCAACCAAAACCAGGAGTTCTAAAATGATGATATAGCGGCTTAAAAATTTCAACAGCATGTAGCAGCAACCTGCGTCTGTCTATTTCAACACGGCAATGGCCACGTAACTGACTGCCTCACTTGCTCCGTGTTCTATAAACAGTCACTGCAGTACCTTATCATACGGTTGGGTGTGATATGGGGGACTGTTTGCAGCAGTTCGTTTATGAGCGTGTTCGTGTTATTAATGTCATTGTTGCTAACATAGCAGTCATTCAGCCCAAGTCTGGGCTTCATGGATAGTTTGAAACTTTTCTAGGACAGGAAGCAATCTTTCCATTAATAGGGTAATACTAACTAACTATCTTCACGCTGTATCCCAGACGTGGTAGTCAGAGAGGACAGATCACCAGGCTTCACGATCCATGGAAACTTCTTTCGCTTCTTCAAGATTCATCAATCGCTTCATACACACACGTCTGGGTATCCAAGTACTTTTGAGTTTTCCGTTTTTGAGCAATCTGCTCACTTGTTCACTCATGTAATACGGTAATACACTCTCCACTAAATACGAAATACCAAAATACAGGGTAAACTGGGGATTTGGCTCTATAATTGAGATATTATTCCCGACCTCTCTACAGTCTGCGCTACAGCCTCGTCCGCTATTCTAAAACGTTTTATATAACCTCACCTACAGATGCAACAGAACCAGTTTGCGAGTAAGCGTAGTTTTATATTTGACTATACTCCATCAGGCATAATGACTCAAAGGCTCGGGTAGCATACCATGACAGTTCATACTGCCAGAAAGGTATACTTCATTAGGATTTTTTTTACAGTACGAAAATTGGAGGAATCTATGCGTGCTACAGGCAACGTAGACGATTCTCACGGCAGTTCGGATGAAGAGGCCATCACATGAAGATACTTAAAATCTAAAGTCAATGTAAATATGTATATTTCTAATAAATATAATAGAAATTAACTGCATTTTTGATTGTTCGACAAATTGTACCTAAAAATAAAAATACCTAGATGATAATACTGAACACTTATTTCACAAATTAAGTTAAAGGAGTGCTAGTTAAATAACAGAAGCGCTCGTAACTCAGTGTTCTAAAAACGAATACTGCGTTGAGCATTTATCGCTATGACTGGTTATCAGATGGGTCACCGCTTTGAGGCATCTCTATTTACGAGCGTTTTTGTGCTTCAAAGGCACGACCGTTTGTCTTGGTTGCCAGTAACATGACAGTCGTTAAACTAAGTTGACGGCCTTATGTACGGCTTGAATAATTTCAAAAGAAGGTAGCCGCAACCTGCGCTTGTATAGTTGTTGCAATGCAATGGGCTGACCTGACCTGTTAAGTGATACAAAAATGCATACAGTGAAATGTGGGCGTATCAGTGTTTCTGCCACCGCTTGGGGATAAAGGCGAGACTGATAAATAAACAAAAGCTCAAATTAAGCTAATATTACTAAAACCACTAGGTGGGCCTATCTGTCTATTGCCAGTAACTCCATGTAACTCCTAGAAAAGATGTCCAAGTGTTTCCAGCAGACTATTTCTACCACAGCTGCTTCACCTACGTTTGTGGTCTGGGATCTAGACAACTGATAGCCATACATTCCTACATATATTTCTAAACAAATACATATAAGGTAATCACCGAAACTCCGATAAAAAAATATGTCCAGGGCCTCTAGTTGCAGTAGTCCGATTGATCTAACTACTGCAACTCTTCAGTTGCATTAGTTGGGTTGTAAATAAAATTGAACTATTGCAGCCCCTCTAGTTGCAGTAGTCCGGTTGCTCGTCCAGTTGATCGAACTTTTGCAACTCTCCAGTTGCATTAGTCCCACCACCGTATGCGGTAGATGGCACGTAGCGTGTAGCTCGTTCGTAGCTCGTAGCGTATATATATACCAGGTGCTTGACGCGTAGCACACAAAACGAAGGCTGAATGTCGGCATGTGAAATGTAGGATTCAGAGCTGCAGAATTACATAAGCTCTTTAGAATATTACTATCTATTCTTACACTGCATCCCTGACGGGGCAGTCAGAGAGGACAGATCACCAGGCGTCACTAGTCATGGCTATCTCTTTCGCTTCCTGCAGATTAATTAATCGTTTCATACATACACGTCTGGTTATCTAAGTATTTGTGAATGTATATAGTAAAGTTTAAGTAATTATTTTTTTTATTATACGATTTTACCTACATATTCCGCTCTGTGGAAAGCACTTTAAACCGTTGGTCGGAGTTGCCAGTAACATAGCAATCTTTAAGTCAAGTTAAAGGACTTATGACTGACTTGAAAATTTTACGTTAGTCGCCACAACCTGTGCCTGTACGTTTCTACACGACAATCGGCTTACCACCTGTTGCATGAGACAAAAAACAGCGAATGTGGGATGAACATATAGTATGTCTCTGTCACCCCCTCGGGGTTATAGGCGCGAATGATAAGTAGGTATAATATACCAAGATGAATAAATATTAATAATTCCTGTAAGCGCCTGCGTTGTTGCCTCGTTCATAGCCCGTACATACATGAGATTTCTGGAATAGAAAAATAATCCCCACTCGTCGGGAATCATCGGTGGGATTTCAGGAATAAACCACGATGTGTAAGGGTTGACCAATATTTGGCTGCACCGGAGCTGAGTGCGACGATTCCCAGCGTTCTGATGCTGTCACACTCCCGCTCTTTCGCACCCTAGCAAATGACGATTCTACGTAACAGAAAAGGATATAAGCATAAAAAAAGCGATCGCGCCCACATTCATCCTACGTGATAAGCACACTGTGTATTAAATAAATAAATAAATATTGTGGGATATTTTTTACACAGCGGCGTCTAACCCAAAGTAAGTCAATATAAGCTTGTAATATGGTATCTGACGACTTGATAAACATACTTATATATTTCTAAATACATACATATTATACATAGGAACACTCAAACTTCTCAACAAACATTTGTGGATCACACAAATATTTTTTCCGACCCGGGAATCGAACCCGGGATCTCAGTAGCGGTAGTCGCATACACTGTGCCACAGAGACCGTCGAAAAGTATATATATGCTACGAAAATGGAGCATTACTCGATGGCTACGAACAAGCTCCATGCTACGCGCCGTCACCCGCGTACGTAGTAGTCTACTTGACTCGGTTGCCCTTAATAGGCGACACAACTGTAGGCGACTACTGCGTCATCCCTCTCCAGAGGGAGTGACCGCTCCATCCGCAAAAGCCCAAGGGCTAGAGACCAAGGCAGAGTTTTAGTCAGTAGGAGTCTGACATAACCAAACGGCCGGCCGTTTGGTACGCATGTAGCCTTCTCTGCCTCCACCCCTCGTCTCCTCCGGGTAGTGCCATATGGCATTAAAAAAAAAACAAAAGAAGGCGACTACGCTGCTTAGATTAACTAATGAACCTATAAATACCGTTGCATTGCTCATTCTAGGCTCAAACCTAGGATAATAAAGTCGGCAGATCAACCATCACTGCACTCTAGAGGAAAATGTCTCACTACTAATTACTTATTCTGTGCTACTACCTAGGCCTAATATAGTCTCCCTAGTCAGATATCAACTTCCGTGACGTTACTTATCAGTCTAGAAACCCTATTTAGTCAAACTAATTAACCCGTATGCTACTGAAATAGTTTAAAGTTGGACACTGACTTTAAATTGTTTCTATTAAACAGTTTAGGTATAAGTCATTAACGCGAAATGGCCCTTATTATATTGTTTGTATGTTTTATACAATAATATTGTATCTAATAAACTCTTCTTTACATTGTAAGGGTTAATATGTGTTGGTGCGCCGGGTCCACTGAGTTTTTTATCAGGATTATTTCTTTGTATCAGAAGACAAAAGTAATTACAGTATTTTCATTAGGGTAGTCATCTTTCATCTTCTTAGAAACGTTGGAAACATGTCATTTGTGTGTTCATTCCATCACAACAGCGATTAAATGAGCACATCTGGTGATGCAATGAGCACGTGCATACAAACTAGCTCGGTGGTGCAGAGGTAGCGATTGCTGTTGCTGAGGTCTCGAATTTGAAACCCGGTTCGGTAAAAAAAAAAATGTTTATTAAACAAATATTTGTCTAATTCACAACTGTTTCTTTCTCTATTACTGGCTACTGTCCGCGGCTCCGCCTGCTTGGTGAGATTTTCCTGTAACTGTTTTCCACAGGACATAGCTTGTGTGTTAATTTAGAGTATCACATATTGGTAATTAATTAAGTACATGTATTGTGGATTAACGGCAATGGTAGACTTTTTTGGATAACTTTACCGTGCAGATATTGTCACAAGTACAAAGTCGCATGCATCGGCTGGTTTAATAAACACAATTTGGTTTAAAACCACAGTCAGTCAGATAAAGCCATCACTCTGCCATTTTAAATAAAAAATTTCATATAAAAAAGTCACAATGGCGGACAGTTTAAATACTACAAATTTTCAAACGATTTTTCATCTTTTCAAAAACTAAATTTATTTATTTGAGTCATTATAATAGGAAACATTTGAGAAGTGTCAGTTTTTGCTTCATAGTGAGATGACATGATTAAAAATATCGATTAATGTGAACGAACCGATACGGATTTCAAACATATCTGAATCAGTTATTTTGTTAATTTGAAAAAGTAAGCTATAAAGAAGAAAGTGGTATAGTATTTCAGTTGAATCCCTCTCCAATAATTGTTATACTTTTTCTATCGTAAATTTAGGGACAATATCTGAAAACTAAACGAATAAAAATATATATATATCAAATATATAATTATCATTTCAATATTAAAAGTTTATAATTGTTTTTTTCTTCGAGTACTTTATTTCGTAAAGGCTGGCAATGTGGGTATTTATTTAAAGTGCTGCACAAAAACAGAAAAAGAATAAATGCCAGATAATTTATTTTTGTAGAAATGAAATAAATAAATAAGAAGCCACAGTACCAATATTACGTTTTGTTGCACAGAAATAATGAAAATATACAAGGAGAAGTCCTGGAGTAGGTTAATTAGGTATATATTTAGAGAAAAAAAATGATTGTTTTGTACGCCGGACCTTCATACGTCGGAGCTCTAGAGCACTAGATCTACGACAACTGCCAGCCGATTTTCTAGACGGCTAAAAAAGCACTAATATAGAAATAAAAACAGCAAACACACATACATATTGTCACGCCTTTATCGCCAAAGTGGTAGGCAGAGGCATACTATACGCCCACATTTCACCGTATGCATTTTTGTCCGTACGTAACAGGTGGTGAGCCCATTGCCGTATTGAAATGGACAGGCGCAGTAAAATTTTTGTTGTGTGTTTGCGATGTTGTTTAAGGAAACACAAAGAAAAATAACCTTTGAATCCCATGCGCAAATTACTAATTTTAATTTTAGAAAATACAATTTCTAAGTCACTCCGAAGGGGTAGGCAGAGGCAATACACCCACATTTCACTGTATGCATTTTTCTCATCTCTGATGGATGGTTATTATTAGCAAAATTATACCTCCTACTGTTACTGTTTCTTTTGACATGCACAGAAATAACGGTCTAGCTGATACGAGTAGTATAAATACCTATTTAAGAACTGATTCACTGCTTGAAAAATGGTCCTAGCCCGACTAAAAATATTTTTAATAGATAGAGGATTATGTTTTTGCCACTTAATCGCCGTTAATACTCGTACCCATGCCAAATTAAAAGTTTCTACTACTAAGGGTAAACTACACTGCGCACAAACAGACAGACGGATATAGTGAAACTGTAAGGGTGTTTTATTTACCATGGAACCCTACAAAATTTACCGCGTGTGTCGTGTACCTAAACCGGGTTAAATACCAACCCGCATAGCAACAGCGGAAAAAGTACTGAATGGATTTTAATGAAGCTTTACAATAATATAAGCTTACACATCATAATAACATATAGGCTATTTTTTATCCCAGAAACAAATTCCTGTGGAAAACGGGCGTCAACTAGTACTACATAAGAAAGACGAAAAATGTGTAGGTATGATTAAAACAAACCTTTAAAAGTGGTGCAGTACTTTGAATAAGTCTCATAACATTCGATTCTGCTAATAAACTTTCGATTTTTTTGGTAACCTTCTTAGTGTTTAAAATGGAAAAGGGTCCACTGCCGGAACGTTGTAACGACGTTCAAGTCTTTAGAACATAAATTGTTTATTTTCTATACAGTGGTTTATTTGTGAAAGTAGGTAGCGAAATAGCCTTCTTTGGGCATTTAGACAATAAAATAAAAAGGTATTTTTGATGAAGTGTCAAATGTGGCTTCTAAAATTGACTCAACTATAGTTATCATTCAAGGGAGGCAGCAAATGGACCATGAAAACTACGTATTTAATATTGATCATGTTTATAATCAACTTATTACCTGGCTCCCAGTCTGTGGCAGTTCTAAACAATAACCACATATTTTCTGGAACGGATAGTGGCTAAAATTACACTCAAACGACCAAAGGTCGGGACTCAATAAACTCTTCGAATTCCCTTTGTCTATTGATTTTTTCATTGCCTTTTATTGCTAATAACTGTACAGATTCGTATCCTGGTACCTTTACACCTTATTATTAGTACACTTTCAAAGAAAAAGCAAATAAAATGTTGAAAGAAATAGGTACTTTAATTCAACAAATATTCAGTAACAAAAGCAATCGCCGTTATAGATAACAATAAACCATCCATTCAACTTCCATTGTGATCGCCATGGGAATACTAATTACCTGATATCGAGGTCTGCACCCTTTCGTAAAATGCCGGCAAAATGTACCTAATGTTCAAATGTTTTGTTCTTAAAACTACAAGAATACTTAGCACAGCTAACAATTTGTACACAACGTCATCTAGCACAAATTAACTTATACAAGGGGATCTCGACAGCTAATAAATATAATTTTATATTTTGTAAATACTTAGAAATTCTAATCAATTTAATCGCCTCACTGTGCATAGTACCTACCTGAGGAAAATGTGATACTGGAAAACTCACCGACGCGGATGGACGGTCATTAGCTATATACTTAAAGTATTTATAAATAGTAAACAAAAGTATTTGTGCATTACACTAATATTTGTTCTTTACCGGGATTTGAATGAGCCAGTCATCAAGTTCCTCATCTATCACCGTGCTAGCTAGACAGATTGTTTAATTTTAAAGCAGATAACATATCACCACGGCAATTGCGACACCATTAGCAGTGGTGATGTAATGAGCACTTGAGAAGTGATAAAAATATTTTATTGAAAGATGACAATGAATTTTAATAATACAGGACTTATCTTCGTTTATTTATTAGTAGGAACAAAAAGCACTTGTCGGCCGGCTAACTCAGTGTTCCGTAAACAATTACTGCGATAAGCAACTTTCGATATGGCTGGTCTTCGAATGGTTGGGTTGGACCGCTTTGTGGCATTTACCTTTACGAGCATTTTTGTCCTTCGAAAGGCTCGTTAAAAAGTTGGTTCCGGTTGCCAGTAACATGAAATTAAATTATTATTTGAAGATCTTATGGGCGGTTTAAAAATTTCAGTAGCAGGTTATCACAACTTGCACCTGTCCATTGCAACACGGCAATCGCCTCATCACCTGTTAAGTGGGACAAAAATGCATACGGTGGAATAAGGGCGTATAGTAAGGAAACGTACTATACGCCCTTATTCCTACTACTTCGGGGATACAGTTGTGACAATATGTATGTATGTAGGAACAGTATAAACTTGTCAATTGTTTTGTTTCTAAAACTGCAAGTAAGTACTTAACACAACTAACATTTTTTATTACGAGCAATAATTATATCTATTTTGCTTTGGAAGAACATAAAATAAAATCGTTTTTAAATTAATTAATACGGACGCTCGGGCTCCGCAGCGAGGCTTTCAAATGCAACCGGGAATAACCATCGGATGATGGTAATCAAATATTTTGCTTCAGCTTCTGCCATTACGGGCATACACAGCCTAAATATGGAACATAACTAACCAACATGTTTGAAATTTGTAGCATAAAATTAAAATTGTGCCTTCTGCAGCACGGAATATGTAGGTATAATTTGTCGTATAATAAAAATGTTATTACTTAAACAAAGGTTTATTTATCCTATATATACATTATTTACACTAGCTATACAATAGATACATAGACTAAAAATTTTAAGAGCCTTCATTTGACGCTCTCTTCGTCTGAACTGTCATGAGAGTCATCCACGAAGTTGCCAGTTGCATTAGCTGTGGCTAATTCTTCTTCCAATTTCATTACTGTAAAAAAAATACCTATTATAGTGCACCTTTTTGATGGTATGCATAATTTTCTGTGATTTAATATATTTGCAGACTCGGTCTAACCGAGTCCATAAGTCATTATTTCTGATGAAGCAAGACTGAATATGTATGGGCTGTGTCCTGTCTTCTTAAGGCTCATGTTACGCTAACTCTTAAGCTGGTTAATCAGTCTGCCAGTATGTGCAGCTGAAGTTATCAAGGACGTTATATATTTCATTTATGTATAAGAAAAATATTTTTGTTATGTATCATATTTTTAAAGTTATATTTAATGTTAATATTAAGTTAATATGTATTTTTGGTTAATAAAAATAATTTATATGTATGTATTAAGAAATATATAAGTATGTTTTTCATTATGATTTTTTAATAATATCTCATTTATAAAGCTAAATCACAGGTGAACCTGTATTTTGAAACCTCGTAGTAGGTGGGGAGCCTATTGTGGCTACCTGCTGAGGAAAAGTTTTAAACTACTCATGAGGCCTGTTATTGGACTGAATGACAACCATGTTACCAACAATCACAAACACAGGCCAGTTACAAACAGTCACCCATCTCATATCCAACCGTATGGTAAGATACGTACTGCAGTGATTGTTTGCAGAATATTGAGCAAGCGAGGCAATCACCGCTTCATTATAACAAATACTAACTACTTAGTAGTTACGTAAAAATGTTTACAGGACTTACTTTGATATTCTAACAATTTATTTTGCCTATGCATATCATGGACTGTGTATTGGCGCAGACTCTGTTTTTTCGTCATCAGCTTAATAAATTCTGAACATTTTTTCAATATTGTTGCTCTGCTCGCCTGCAATAAAATAGAAAGTGACATCTATATCGACTAATAGTATAATTTCATACATACATACATTCATATTGTCACGCCTTTATCCCCGAAATGGTAGGCAGAGGCATACTATACGCCCACATTTCACCGTATGCATTATTGTCCTACATAACAGGTGGTGAGTCCCTTGCCGTGTCGAAATGGACAGGCGCAGTCTGCGCGACTACTGTTGAAATTTTTTATTCGGCCACAAGGCTTAATGACTGCCATTTTACTGGCATCCGGGATCAACGGCTTAACGTGCCTACCGAAGCACTATATTTTTATTAACAATTAATTGACGTAATGAAACTATCTATGCATCAAATTTCAGCAAATGCTGTTCAACTTTTAGGGCTGAAGTGAAGAGACTTGTCTGTCAGTCGTTTCTATAATAATAATAATAAATATCGTTGGGACAACTCACACAATGCTATCCGATTCCAAACTAAGCAGAGCTTGTACTATGGTAAACAGATAACTGATAACCATACTTATATATTTCTAAATACATACATATTATAGATAAATAACACCCAGACACAGAATAAACCATCGTGCTTATCACACAAAGTTTTATCCTGGGTGGGAATCGACCCTACGACCTCTTGCGTAGCAGTTGGATACACTCCCACCGCGCCACAGAGAAAGTGCATTAAGAAGATGAAGAGTACAAGTAGTGCGATAAGAGTAGGTACTTGATAGTGCAATGAGACAGTCGGAAGAGAAGCGATTGCATATGGATAAGCGATTGCAATGCAAGATACACATAAGGGAGTTCTCACATGGTGATGTATAAGATCAAAATTAAACTTACCGCTGCGTCATGACGTAGTTCTGGGACACTTTGTTGTAATTCTGTAAACTGGTCCTTAATTTTATCTCGTCTTTCCTTCTCTAAAGTATTGTGGTGCGCCCTTTTTTCAGCCTGTCAATTTATAAGAAAATAATGTTCAACATAATGAAATAACTTTCAATTGACTTTTTAAATAAACCACAAAACTTCATAAGCAAGCACAATAAATTCTTCATAACTTTTACTTTACTAACTAATAACTTTTTTTACTTCGTACCTTAGAGTAAGGCGCACATCCGCCACCGTTGCCTGCCTGCAACATTACAAACAAGACGCTATTACAAACAAGTCAAAATAATCCTCTGCTTAAAATTAAGATTCAAAAGCTAGGTACATACCGATGGCCTGCCACGACGCCTGATGGGCCTCTCCTCTTTATTCTGGAAAAGAACATAAACGTAAGTACAAATGTTCAATATCCTCGGAATTGCTCATAGTCTTAGATGTGCTGTGGAATGCATTTACTTGGCAAGTTAGCATTAACCTTCACATAGCTTTTATCAAAGTGAAAAATATACATCTTGGTTCAGGACGGGGATTGAACCCGTGACCTTTGCCTAACCAGTGCAATGTTCTATCCACTGAACTACCCGAACTGTACCGAAACAAGTTGAAATTCTTTACTATATTTTAATCGTCATTTAAGAGTATGACTAGTGTCATATATCGATTTACCTAACTGATATTAATTTTTTTTTGTCTATTACGCCCGTTTTATCTATATTATTATCTCCGAAGGGGTAGCAGAGGCATATTATATGCCCACTTTTCACCATGTATATTTGGGCATTTTGTGAAAAATATACTTACATTAAAGAGGTTTTGGAACTTGTGAAACACTTAATTTCATGTCTCTAACTATGAAAATGATGAACTTTCATACAAAAGTTGGTCCCTTATTTTACCCCTTTAGGGTAGAAATTTCAAAAAATCCTTTTTTCGTGGGAACCTTCTATATAAGGGTAGCTCACCCTAAACATTTTAAGTCTGTTGGTCAAGGGTTTTGTCTGGACGTTGATTATAAGAATGAGTCACCCACTAATTTTATCAATGAAAGACAATGTCTATTTTACACTTTTAAATGTAAAATTTGCAAAACCGCGATACACGTGTCCATTCATTTATAGTCAAAATTAGGTATACTTAATTTTGTGTCTCTAACTTTGAAAATGACGAACTTTCATTTAACCGTTTGTCTTTTCGGTTTTGCCTGATTTTACCTATAAAGGGGAAAAATAGGGGTTCTAAGTTTCTATGGGAGATTCTCCATTTTAAAAGATAGCAACACCAAACTTCGCATATATACTTTTGATTAAAAATAAATACGTGTTTCAGGAATTTCCAAAACTCTACTAAGAAATGAGATCAAGTTTATATAAAAGTATTCAAATATTTATAAGGCGCATGCATGGGTCAAAAGCATGAGGTGCACCGGGTGTTCAAAGAATTTCACGAGCTAAGCCGGGGGGGGGCACAGCTAGTATATTATAATTATGTAGATTTATCGTGGAGCTCTGTTTGCAAATTAAATACCTATTAATAATACCAAATATATATATATAAATGAGATTTTCTCTATTTCGAAACGATAAAATTACAATTAAGTTTTATATTTAGAAAATAATGTGAAGAAATTTTTGAAATAAGCTCCGCTGACTTAATTAAATTTAAATTATTATTAAATATTTAACTTAAATAAATAAAAATAGTATAAAAAGGTCTAGTACGTTCCCTTGGCACCGGTCCCGTGTTTTGGATCAAATTTGAGATACTCACGTATTGGTTGGTATTCATTTTCTTCACTTTCACTGAACTGCACTGAACAACTGAAAACTTAACCGAGTAATGATATAATTTTGTGACGCTCCCGCCTTATATAACCTACCAAGACGCTAATGACGGTTACTTAGGTACCTGTGCACGCGCAAGGGTGCATTGGGAGCGGGGTGTAAATGTAGGTTCATTACTTTCTTTGTTCTGGCTCAGGTAGCGCACTGCACCGAGACTTGAGGGTTGAACCGAGCAAAATATAAACTTAAAGAGATTTTCTCAGGTAGTAGAAAGTTGTACGAGTGGTTTGTTAGTATGTGTAAACAAAAAAGCCATGCGTCTTCGTGACCAGGCCTCGATGAGTCTCCATATGCGCTAAGAATAAACTACTAGTACTATCTCTAATTTCGCGAGTCCGGTCGCTTCTAACTGCTAATTCTTTGCTCGTGGAAGAGCGAGCGCTATATGTCTCCATCACAGTCTAATCTCTGTGTTAAAATGTTGTTTCTCCACCAAAATTCTTTACAGAAACATTCCACATCTAAAAGTTTGTATATTTTATGTTGTTTAAATATAATGTTATTTTTATGTTGTTTAAATATAAATACATATTGTGGGACACTTTTCACACAGCGCCATCTAGCCCAAAGTAAGCTAATATTAGCTTGTGTTATGGGATCTAGATCACTAATAAACATACTTTTATATTTCTAAATACATACATATTATAGATAAATAAAAAGAATAAACCATCATGCTCATCACACAAAGTTTCATCCTGGGTGGGAATCGAACCCACGACCTCTTGCGTAGCAGTCGGATGCACTCCCACCGCGCCACAGAGGCAGTCATATTGTTGCATAACACAAGCTTATACTAGCTTAAATTAGGCTAACTAACCAACTATCTTCACGCTGTATCCCTGACGGGGTAGTCAGAGAGGACAGATCGCCAGGCTTTGCGATCCATGCATACTTCTTTTGCTTCTTCGAGATAAATTAGGCTAGTTAGCGTAATGTTAAAAAGTGTCCTATTTATCTATTTCATTTAATGTTCTGTTCACGTAATATTTATTTATATATGTAGCACATATATAAATAAATATTTTACATTTGAGCTCGGTGTACATTTATATATGTACACCGAGCTCAAATGTAAAAGGAAAATATTATGAAAAAAAACATTATACATAGGTTTACTTATTTCCATAGAACTCTCTTCCTATAAAATAAATTTCAATCTGAATTCATAACCCTATTAGAGAACGCTCGCGGCTGCTACAGCTACATATAATATGTATCTATTTTCTGCCAATCTGTTTCAATAGTAGTACATAAAATCTTTAGTCAGTGATTTTAATACGATTAGTTGCATTACGAAATATGGCATTTCAAAAATAATAAAAAGATGTATAGTACCTACACCACAAATCTTTAAACAGCATTCCATCTGTTCAACCACGGACGTTGCTCGGTCATCATTCAGGGTAGGGAGCAAATAAACCCTAAAACTACGCGCTGCACTCATTACAGATTAACAGTTAAGCTGATAAACTTCCTTTTCAAGATTTACTTGACCCCAGGCCATGAATCTTTTTTGACTCTTCGGATGGAACTTGAAATTACGCCCGGCGTTCAAAAGTCTGGGCTCCACAAACTCTTCAAATTACTTCGATCTATTGAATTTTTATAATAATATACAAAAATGTATAAATAAAATACAAAAACAAACATAATCAGTACAAATCCGTACCCTGGTACCGTATCCGTACCTTTCTATTATTCGTAAACTTTCAGAGATAAAAGTAACAATAGGACTAATTAAATAATAACTGTCATAAAAATTTTATGACCAACCATTCAACTAACCAATACCAACTACCAGATATCGAAATCTGGTATACACCCTTTTGTAATATATCTGAAAAATACTACGTTCAAACGTTTTGTTTTTATAACTGCAAGGAAGTACTTAAACAAAACATTTTGTACACAACGTAAACAAAAAAATATTTAATACAAATTTGTGTTCTCTAACTTGAAATAATCTTTACAACTTTTTTATTTTTGATGCGGGGAATGCGCCATCATTTCTACATACGCCACCGATACAGTTTAGATAAGGGAATCTTATTTTATTTGTATATATAAAAGCAGACGCGCACATACTCGTATGATGCAAACTTGTAGGAAGCGAAAGAAGTATCTTTTGTGGCGGTTGTGATTTCACCAAAAATAATGCTCAGGTAATTCAAATTATATTAATATATATTCTTGAAATTCTTGTTGATTATAAATCTTTTCACTTGACAAATACTTGGAAAATAATTATTTATTTATTCAGGTATCCACATCTTTTTTCTTTAAAGACGGTTCTGTGTCATGGTTTAACAATTGTTGGGGTTTACATTGTTTTATTGCACAGGTGTGAGTACAATACAATCGCCGTCCTAGAAACTAATTCAACTGCTAAACCAAAT
This sequence comes from Thumatha senex, assembly GCA_948477245.1. Lineage (NCBI taxonomy): Eukaryota > Metazoa > Arthropoda > Insecta > Lepidoptera > Erebidae > Thumatha > Thumatha senex. Next base: position 12,250,826 of record OX419743.1, read on the forward strand.
ATCTTCTATAAAATACACCCTGTTGTAAAACACCGGCAATTTTTTTTTAAACGAAATCGTACACTAATTCCCAATTATCTCCCAGATATATTATGTTTGAGTATATGGCAAAACCACGTGAAGTTCAAGATAATTACAGGAAAGGGTCGTTATGTAATAAAAAATAAAATAAAAATATCTTTATTTTGCATAGACCATTTCAACGGCGCTTACAAAATGTCATACATTAAAACTAAAGAAAAAATAATATATTTGAAGTGACCACCGGGTCGGAACGCGGCCCACCTGAGAAGAACCGGCAAGAAACTTAGGAAGGCTTTTTTTTGATGGCGTATTTACAATTTAATATTTTAATTATGTATTTTATGACTATAATATTTTATTTGCCAGCATATCATTTCCAGGCGTCCCTGTCCTGTAAATAGTCTTAAATAGAGTAATAACCTTTTTCACAAAGCTTTCTTTTAATATACTTTTTAAATTTATTTAATGGTTCTCAGGTCACAGGGAAGCTTGTTGTAAAAGCGTATACAGTTACCCTGGAAAGAATCGCCAATCTTATACAGCCGACTGTGGTGAACTGAAAGATTGTTTTTATGTCTAGTATTTATATTATGTATATCACAGAGTTTAGTAAACTGTGATAGATTTTTCTGAACATACATAAGATTGGCAATAGATTGTATGACATAATATGCCAGTCCTACAATGGGCTTGAGGCTTTTTTGAGTCCCTTCTAACAAAGACATTGGCCTCTTCGTTTACTTTCAATCTAAGCCTGTATGTATATCCTGGTACATAGAATATACTAATCTTATTTTTCTAGTTTGTGTTTATTTGTCTTACCAGATAAAAAAAAAATAAAAACCATATAAAAATATATTTTTATTTTAATCTCATTTTACAACAAGCCGTTTACATAACGTAGTGAACCATAAGCCACTAGAGCTTGGCTAGATAGTTGTATTACATCACGGTACATTTTAAAGGATTTCATTAGCGGCACGCTATGATGGCCGTTCATTTCACATTTTCGTCTCAGAAAAAAAATATAAATTGATATTTAAAAAAAACCCTAAATATAGTATGCTTAAAACAAATATTTTTAAAAGTGACTACGTAAGGTATTCTATTTCATAAAAATCTATTTTTTTGCATTATTGTATTCATAGCGTGCCGCTAGTATAAGTGATATAATTAAACAATACATTAGACTATTTAATAACAGGATCTAGTCTAGACAATTACTTTTGAGTATATCACACATAGATAGAGAATTGCCTACTCATTCACAGATAATACTGATACGTTTTTAATATAGGACCCGGTTTGGAATGCAGGACCGGCACATTTACAGACTGTTAAAATGGTATGAATAGCTTTTGCGTTGTAACTTTACATTTAAAATGCTATTTGTGAAGAATGAAACTAAGTAATTAGTGATTCTTATAATATCTATACTTATCTCTATTCGAACTTTAATACTAATATATGTTTATTTACCATAGATATTATCTTTAGGGACTTTGTTATGGTCGAGTAATTCTAGAAAGTGCTTATGTAGTTCTTTGTCTTTGAATCATACATGGCTCCCTGAACCTGACCGCTCTGACTCCGAATCATGCTCATGCTTGTCCTATGTTGTGATCTACTACGACAAGCGGCCATTGTACGCTACGAACGAGCTATACGCTACGCGCTGTTCACCGCGCACTTAAGGTCGTATTACAGAACGTTTCTCAATACTCAAGAAACGCTAGAGGCTACGAGGCTAGGTTTTACCTTATAAATACTACTCTCAGGCGTTTCTTGAGTATTGAGAAACGTTCTGTAATACGGCCCTTAGACTACTCGACTACGGTAACGGTTGAGACTAGCTTAATACCTCAATAAAAAAATAGCTACATGGGTAAAAAAGAAACAAAAATATTAAATAAAAATAAAAAATCTTTAAATCTCTTCTATAGGTTCAGAACTAACGATTTTTACGACATATATACGAGAACTGCTGTAAGCCGATTTGATTGATTAACCCTTACTATATTGTAGGAGAATAGTGTCTATTTAAAAAAAAAAAGTATTTATTACGATGGTGACCCGTATAGTAAAGTATAGTTCGCGCTAATATAAAATGGAAGATATGCACAGGCAAAATAAATTATTGGAATTTCAAAGAAAGTCCTATTACACAACTGGTAAGTTGTTTTATTAATAACTAATTGATGCCCGTGGCTTCGGAAGTTTTCCCGATCCCGTTTCCTACAGGAACTTGATCCCGGGATAAAAAGCCTATGTCCGTCTCCTGGCTCTAAGCTAACTCCCCACCAATTTTCAGCCAAATCGGTACAGCCGTTGTTGAGTTATAAATAGTGTAACTAACACGACATTCTTTTATATATATAGATATATATTTATATAGACTAACTGTCCCGCCCGGCTTCGCCCGTGACATTATTCGGACCCCATGGCACCCATTTAATCCCGTCGTTTATTAATTTCAAACGGCTTCGCCCGCGTAGAGAAGCTATCCCGTTCCTGTTTTCCACAGGAACTTGTTCAGTGGTAAGATGAGTGACCGTTTGGGACTTCCCATTTACTAGTGTATGCGTGTTGGTGTCGGTAATGCCCACCATCAGAAATATCCTAGACGATAAGCGCAGTTACATTCCTCATTAGTAGCTTGAAACTTTTACCTGACAGGTAGCCACAACCCTGTCCATTTAAAAACTATATGCTAGGTACCTGAACCCACACAATACCGAATACAGTTAAGATAGCGTGGTATCAAACGTGGCGTATATTATATTACCGACGACCAATGCGTTGATTTTGAAAAATAAAACCGAATTTATTAGGCTGATGACCAAAAAGCATAGTTAGCGCCAATACACAACACATGATATGCACAGACAAAACAAGTTGTAAGAATTCTACAGCAAGGTATTTTCACGTAGTAATATTAACAATATTAGTATCGATAACACTCTCTGGTATTGCAGGCCAGCAGAGCTTCCATTCTAGGAAAATCAACGGAATACATAAGGATGATGCAAAGAAAAAGATTTCGCGCCAATATAGTTTAGATAATTTGTATAATCTAATAAAATAATTTAGATAATCTGTAAGTATATGTCCAAACATAACCACTAAGAAGTTAACACATATTTGTTTTAATGAAGCACCAATTGCGCTTGTTGAAGTGAAACTTCTTTATCGACGTTGAGAGAAATTTTATAGCTGTAAAAACTCGTCACGTTTTTCGGTTACGCGCCATGTTGTTTTGAAGTGAAACTTCTTTATCATAAGTGAAACTTCTTTATACGACGTATGAGATTTTTTTTAACAATAACGACGGCTGCAGCAACATTAATTGCTACAGCGGAGGTGTATCCGACAAAGTTGACAGCATAGCTTCTGTCATGTGACGAGCAAAGAAGTGCCTTCGTAGTGTCCTATCACTCCTCCAAGGACCTGAAACGTCTATGCTCAAACACAGACGCTGGGTAACTGGTGGGCCTGATAGGACTCAATCTGAACACCGCTTTATAACATAGCATGGAAATGTGCCCAATTTGCAGACAATTATTATAACAGCACAGACGACTTGCGCAGACAAAACACTGCTGGAGTTTCAAAGTAAGAAAGGAAAGAAAGGATAACCCGTAAGCAGAGTTTGCGCCAAAACACAACACAATACATGATATGTGCAAACAAAACCGGTTGTTAGAATTTCAAAGTAACCCTGTTAACAGTTTTACCTAACTAACTACTAAGTACTTCATATTTGTTAAAATGAAGCTCTGATTGCCTCGCTTGCTCAGGGTTCTACAAAGAATCACTGCAGCATTAGTAAGATACGTAGATACAGAACACTGATCAAACTATGCAATCAGCGCTTCATTAGCATTGGCGCCAACTACAACAAAACATATGAGTGACTTTCCATTTACTTGTGTGGTAATATCCTAGACGATAAACACAGTTACATTCCTCATTAGTAGCTTAAAACCTTTCCGTAGCAGGTAGCCATAACCCTGTCCACTTAAATACTATATGCTAGGTACCTGCACCCACACAATATCGAATCCAGTTAAGATGGCGTGGTACCGAACGTGGCGTCTATTATATTACAGGCGAGCAGTGCGTCAATTTTGACAAAAAAAAATCTAAAAGTCTGATAATCAAAAAGCAGAGTTAGTGCCAATACACAATAGATGATATGCGCAGACAAAACAAGTTGTTAGAATTTCGGCAAGTCCCAGAAGCATTTTAACATAACTACTATTAATATTAAGTATTAATTTATAGCATGTGCGTGTTGGTGTCACTAATACCGGCCGATAGTAATATGGTTGACATTAAACAACAACATTTCTCATGGGCAGCACCCCATACACCAAGTCCATACATTACAGTGGCTACAGCAACAACGACGGTTGCAGCACCATCAATGGCTGCAACGGAGGTGTAGCCAACGCTGTCGATAGCACAGCTTCTGTCGTGTAACGAGGAAAGAGGTGTCTACCCGAATCTACACTGGCAGGGAAATCTAGACGATTTCCTAACATTTATTACAGCATATACGACTTGCGCAGACACTACTAAATTTTTTAAAGTAAGATTATGATGAAAAGATAACGTAAAAAGTTTACGCCAGTATACAATAGATGATACGCGCAGACAAAACAAGTTATTAAAATTTCAAAGTGAGTCGTGGAAGCATTTTTACGTTCCACTAAGTAGGTAGTTAGTATTTGTTATAATAAGAAAAAAAATCAAAGCAATTAATATTCTAACCGTAGCATCACAGTAGGTACATTTTTGTCTATACAGTGATAGATTTTATGTATGTCCAGATCAGCAGTAAATTATCACTGTTTTCTAAACTCTATAATAAACTTAATATAACTATTACAACTTGGGGTTTCAATGATTAGTTAATTTTTAGTTCTAAAATGTATCCACTACTAACAAAAAAACCTTTTCCGTTTGTAATATTGGTATACATGACACTTTCTATGATATTGCAGGTGAACAGAGCATCAATTTTAGTAAAAACCACAAAATTTATCAGGACGGTGACCCGTAAGGACAATGTGCATCAATTTAAAATAGATCTGAAAAGAATCAATCAAAAAATCTGAATGATATATGCACAGACAAAACCAATTATTACAATTAACTTATTAAGCTGACATAGAATCAACATGTGGAAACAACGACGTTTTGAGTTGTGCAGTACAGTGCAGGAAAATGAAAATCCGCGAAAACGGACAACCTTATTATGACACCACACACGAGGAGCTGATCGGCAAGACGCAAGCACTTTTTTGACCAGTATTATCGTGTCACATGCCACCCGTACATCCGGCCGCGGCTTACCTACGCAGTTTAAAGGTGGTATGCGCTGATCAACAAGTCCGGCCGCAAACGATTGCAAGCGCAACAGTCACTAGCGTTTCGCCAAATTACCAAAGCCCCGTGCTTTGCACAGACTCCATCGCAAGAGACCTGTGCATAGAAAACGTCCACGATCCATCAGCCGTCTCAGCGCTCAAATGTTCGAGTGGGCTGACGGAGGGCCGTGCTACGAAATGACGAAAAATTAAAATCTGTGATAACGGAAATATGTCGGATTGAAACTGAAACGCAGTGACTTGTGCTTCGAAAGAACGAAAAATGAAAACCAGTGAAAACTGAAATATGTCGGATTCAAATCTAAACGCAGTGACTTGTGCTTCGAAAGAACGAAAAATGAAAACCAGTGAAAACGGAAATATATCGGTTTCAAACCGAAACGCAGTGATTTTTGCTTCGTTAGACCGAAAATTGAAAACCAGTGAAAACGGAAATATATCGGCTTCAAACCGAAACGCAGTGACTTGTGCTTCGAAAAAACGAAAATTTAAAACCAGCAAAAACGGAAGTATGTCGGATTTAAACCGAAGCACGGGACGGTGTCAAGGGAACTTATATTTTCACAAATGAAAATTTATTTCTGAGAAATAAAACTTAATTAGTTTAATTGCTTTCAAAACAAATTTAAATGGAACCAAAGGATTCTACAAAAGGATTAATCTCTTCTCAATTAATCTTATCTGTTTATACATCATGCCTTATCCCCGAATGGGTGGAAGAGGCATACCATATGCCAACTTTTCACCGTGTGTATTAGAAATAGACAGACGCTGGTTGTGGCTACTTGCACTTGAATTTTTTCAATCCCCACAATGCCTTCAGCTTTGCCTGACGACTGTCATGTTACTGGTAACCGACACCAACAGCTCAAAAGTGCCTTCCGAGGCACGGAAACACTTGTAAATAGTATGTCACAAAATGGTCACTCATCTGAGGACCACTTATAGCGAAAGATGCTTAAAGCAGTGAGCGTTTACAGAACACTTAGTTAGCGAGGCAGTTATAAATTGCTAGTCGGTTTGATTAAAACTAAATCGATCTTGCAACAGAAATCCAGCTTTAGAAATGTTTATATTGTATCCCTACGACACCAGAAATATTATGGGGAAAGAAGGAATATTATAATTTATAATATCTATGCGGGGCGAACAATTTTATCAGTTGTTCTCGCTCTAACGCTCAGGAACTAGAACCTACGGAAATCTACTAAATCCTATTTGGGACAAGGGTTGTGGACTATAAATAGTAAAGACTATAAATATAAATAGTAGAGACTATAAAGACTATAAAAAAATTGTGGATACTTTCAAAGTATTTTATTTTGGCAAAATTACCAAGGCCGCAAATGCAGTGTTGCGTTGTGATACTCGTATTACGGTGAAAGAACCAATATCATCATTTATAATATCTATACGGAGAGAACAAATTGAATCAACCGTTCTCGTTCTAACACTTAAGGGACTAGAACCTACGGAAATCTACTAAACCCTATTTAGGATAAGGGTTGTAGACAGCAAAGGATTTTCACAGATACACTGATACTTTCAAGTATTTTTGTTGCAAAATTACCAAGGCCACAAATTCAGTCTTGCGTTGTGATATCACGTTTTAAGAACCAAAATCATAAATATAATATCTATCCGGGGCGAGCAATTTAATCAACCGTTCTCGCTGTAACAACTAAGGGACTAGAACCTACGGAAATCTACTAAATCCTATTTAAGATAAGGGTTTTAGACAACGAAGGATTTTCACCGTCATCAGTAGGTACACTGATACTTTCAAAGTATTTTGTTGCGAAATTACAGAGGCTGCAAATTCAGTCTTGCGGTATGATATTACTAGAAAAGAACCAATTTTAGGAACCGTTTTTGTTCTAACGCTTAGGGACTAGAACTTACGGAAATCTACTAAACCCAATTTGGGACAAGTGTATTGGTCAGCGAAGCATTTTCACCGTCATCAGTACACCGATACTTTCAAAGTGAGTTTTATTGCGAAATTACCAAGGCCGCAAAAGCAGTCTTGCGTTGTGTGTCGCGGGAAAGGAATCAATATCCTTGAGGAGTGAACAATTTTATCAACCGTTTTTGCTCTAATGCTTAGAGACTAGAACCAACGGAAATCTACTAAACCTCATTTGGGACAAGTGTTGGGGTCAGCGAAGGATTTTCACAGTCATCAGTACACTGATACTTCAAAATATTTTTAATTGTGAAAATACCAAGGCTGCTAACGCAGTCTTGCGGTATGATATTACGGGGAAAGAACCAATATCATATTACAAGGTCGACGCGAATAGTTTTATAAAAAAAATTTCGCTCTAACGCTTAGGGACTAGAACTTACGGAAATCTACTATACCCAATTTGGGACAAGTGTTGTGATCAGCTAAGCATTTTAATCCGTCATCAGTATACCGATACAATCAAAGTGAGTTTTATTGCGAAATTACCAAGGCCGCAAAAGCAGTCTTGCGTTGTGTGTCACGGGATAGGAACCAATATCTTTGAGGAGTGAACAGTTTTATCAACCGTTTTTGCTCGAATGCTTAGGGACTAGAACTAACGGAAATCTACTAAACCTCATTTGGGACATGCGTTGTGGTCAGTGAAGGATTTTCACCGCAAGGCTGCAAACGCATATATACGCATATATATATTCCCCGTATATGATTTTACGGGGAAAGAACCAATATCATATAAGGTCGACGCGAATAGTTTTATCAAAAATTTTCGCTCTAACGCTTAGGGACTAGAACTTACGGAAATCTTCTAAACCATATTTGGGACAAATGTTGTAGTCAACGAAGGACTTTCACCGTCATCAGCACACTGATATTTTCAAAGTATTTTTTATTGCGAAATTACCAAGACCGCAAACGCAGTCTTTCAGTATGATATTACGGGGAAAGATCTAAAATCATAATATAACCTCTATACAACACAAACAATTAATCAATCGTTTAGTAATTGATTGCCCATTGTGATGACTTAATATTTAGCCACTCGTTGTCTTTAAATACTAATAAGACAATGCAGAACCTATTCCAAAGAAATTATTTTTTCCATTCTTCCCCGATTCGGATTTTCGTTTGTCCTCGAACTCCTCCCAAATCACTCAACACTTTTCGATCAAATTTTAACCCATAAAACGAAATCTAGCCATAGATGGTTTAGAAAAAATAAAATCGAAAATCGGACATACGAGTACAATGGAGGAATAATCACCGAAACTTCGTGTTAAAAAATGGTGACGGCAAAACGCTTCGCTCCATTTAGACTTACCGGGGACGGCAAGTGCACCTGGTTTTGTATTTCGATATTAAATCAAATTTAAATAATATAGGATAGATTGAAATTAGGTACCCATATGAAAATATACAAGCGAATTGAAAATCCCTTCGGATGTCCATACGTTAAAAAAGAACCATATGAACAAGTTGTTTATTTAATAAAATCAGACGTACCTAAATTTCTTTTTATTTACTGACTTCAAAAAGGAGCAGGTTCGTAATTCAGTTGAGTCCCATTTAAATTCAATCAAACTAAGTTTTGGATTAACTCTATAATGCTTGTATTTTCGGCGGTAATAAAGTCCGTTTGGAAGAGCATTATAATATTTTTATGCGGACACATTTTTTAATAGTAAATAACAAACAGTAAAATAATCGCGATTGTAGTGAACGTACCTACATGTATGTATTATAGTCACCATTCCGTAACAAAACGTCACGCGTGTTGGGTTTCAGAGGGCAGCCTCAGATAAATAACCATACAAAACCTATGTGCACAAATTGACGGATAAGAATGCTGATACTTTAAATCTTCCGGATATGAGGTGATTGATGGGCGGCGGTGTATAGCTGCATCTGTACCACAGTGACTCCTTTCTCACGTGTCTCATTCGAGGTTGATCCCTTGGTCTTCTGCTGGAGGTAAAATACATTTATATTCTTTAGAAAATCTATTTCAGAACTATTGTTTTAGTTGTTGTATCATGGGCTCGGATCGTTTTGATGAATAATATTATACTTTAATGTGTACATACATACATATAGTCACACCGTTATACCCAAAGGGGTAGTCGGAGTCGTACATGTCAGCTCCAAAGAAATCTCACCCCCTTAGAATGTAAACTACTGGGGGTGAGATTTCTTCGGAGCTGACTGTATACAATATAAAAATGAGGGCGTATACTACGGTACTATTCGCCCACATTTTTGTTGTCTTTTTCTTAGCACATTCCTTTACTAATTGCCTACTTTATTTTTACAGAGTTTTGAAGGAATCGACCCAAGAACAAAAAACAAAGCAATTTTTAACCACAAAAAGATTGTAACAGTCGAATTCCTCAAATGAGTTTTGTGTATTTATGTAAATACATTATACGTATGTTGTAGGATTTTGGGAACGTACTTCGATTGAATTGATTAAAAGCGGTCTGTATTAATTTAGATAGCAATAATAATAAGTACAGCAAAACAAAAATATACAAATTATAGGCCAGCGTCGCGAAATAAGGTGTAGCTGCGTGAAGTAAGACAAAGTGGGGACTGTACCACCACACCCTCCCTATTCAATTGGTAGTGGTATGTGGTAGTATGTTGACAGTGTGGCTTGCGCATCTACATAGGTAGGGTATGATTTTATTGCCAGATAAACAGTGCTAGTCCTATATGAACCAAACCATGACTCAAAATACAAGGAACATGCCTCTGTAATAGTTTACTTTTGAATTTGATTGTTCGTACTAGCTTATGTCATTAGGTACGAATAGGTAATTTATGTCTTGAATAAAACCACTTGTACTGTTTACATATTGTACTCAATGACATTCGAAATACAAAAAATATGTGTAAAGTGCTCGTGGCCCCGCGGACGTAGTGTTCTGTAAACGATCACTGCGTTAAGCAACTTTCACTATGGCTGGTCCTCGGATGGGTGACCATTTTGTGGCATTTATATTTGAAAGCGTTTCCGTGCTTCGGAAGGCACGTTAAGCCGTTGGTCCCGGTTGCCAGTAACATGGCAGTCGTTAAGCTAGTTGTGGCCTAATGGGCGACTTGAAAAATTTCAACAGCAAGTCGCCATAACCTGCACCTATCCATTTCAACACGGCAATGGACTCACCACCTGTTACTTGGGACAAAAAGCAAAGCGTACGGTGAAACGTGGGCGTATAGTACGCCTCTGCCTACCCCTTAGGGGATAAAGGCGTGACAGTATGATATGTTTTGTTTATGTTAACCTTTAAAAATGCTGTGAGGTTAACATAATAAATAAGTCAGGTTTAAATAATAAATAAGAGGAACAGTACAAGTGTTTTTATTCAAGATTTGTAGCAAGTTCCACCAAGTGCCATCAATAAACAGAATAAACAGTAATTTATGCTTACCGCAAAGACCGGTGGCGGTGGCGTCTGATTGACTGGGCTTCCATGGTCTAGCAAGTCTCCTGCGCTGTGCAGTACTCCCTGGGATAAAATAACATTTTTCTTCAAGCTGTGAAGAATAAAACAAAACAATTGGTATGACATCGTAAATTGTGCCTAATACTGAGTTTCCTGTTACTATTTATCATTCTTATTTTGAAATATGTCGACATCTATTGACTTTTACTGATTATCAACATTTTAATATGAGTGTGTTTGTTTGCAAACGACACAAAAACGAGATTTTTCCTATTTACTCTTGCACTACTTGAAGTTTCTACAAAGCTCATTTAGATATGTATACTAGCGGCACGCTATGACGACCGTTTTGACATACTCGTATTACAATAGTGATGATATTTTACTTGTTTTACATAAGTACTCTGTTTTATACAGTAGTATAAATCCCCTTTATTGTGGTCGGCTGTTTACATGTTTCTACAAATAAAATGTAATTAAAATTAATAAGAAACTTAATGAAAGGACAAACGCCAAAACGGCCATCATAGCGTTCCGCTAGTATAGTAACCTTAGCATTAGATACCATGGCATCCTCAACCGTTTCCAAATAGTTACCAACAAGTTTCGAAATAATCGTAGTAAATGTGTGTACATAAGTTAATATTGTGGGACATTTATTAAATTTTACATTTTAAACACTTTTTCATGCCATCGAATCAGTTTTTAAAACAGGAGGACCACTAGTCTGAAGGCATGTTTTCTACGTGCTGATTGAACGCTATCACTGTCTCTTCGGAGTTGGTAACAGTGAAACCTTTCATCAAATCTTTGATTTTCGTGATTTGAAGTCGGGTGAAGCGCTCGTGGCCCTGTGGACGTAGTGTTCTGTAAACGATAACTGCGTTAAGCAACTTTCACTATGACTGGTCCTTGGAAGAGTGACCACTATGTGTTATTTATATTTGCAAGCGTTTCCGTGCTTCGGAAGGCACGTTAAGCCGTTGGTCCCGGTTGCCAGTAACATGGCAGTCGGTAAGCCAAGTTGAAGGCCTTATGGGCGGCTTGAAAAATTTCAACAGCAGGTCGCCACAACCTGCGTATGTCCATTTCAACACGGCAATGGGCTCACCACCTGTTATGTGGGACAAAAAGCAAAGCATACGGTGAAACGTGGGCGTATGGTACGCCTCTGCCTACCCCTTCGGGGATAAAGGCGTGACAGTATGTTATGTTATGCTAAGTCGGGGCTATGCGCAGGATGGGTGACGAGTTGTACTTTTTCGGAAGCTAAAAATTAATTTGTTTTGTTGTTAAGAAGCGTTGTCATGATGTAGGAGAACGCGGCTTTTTGGTCGTCTTTCGCGAACCTCTACTAACACCCTGGGTAAACAAATAGTAGAATACCACTCGGCATTAACACTCTTTAATCTTCAAGTAGAATTGTACAGATGGGACCCGTAGTTGAGAAAAAAACGATCATTTTTTTACCAATTTTTCTTGAAATGGCGGACTTGAGTGCAAAACTTTTAACAGATTTTTAGTGCAAAATGAAGCGGAATTTTCATTGCGAAGGTAAGTAAACTGTGATTATGTGTATTTATTATTAGCAAATAATTGAAGCGCCCACTCTTTGCGGTGTATTTATCTAAAAAATATTTTGCTTCACATGGATCAAAACATTATTTTTCCTAAATTTGTAACAAAACTTTGCCTATTGACTTAAAGAGTCGTGACCCTGTTATTAGAATGCTATAAAAAAAAAACCTTCATTGTATTATGTTACCTTTTAGTCCGTTTTACTGTTTTTTATTAACTTCATAAACTAAAAATGGTGGACCCATGAATTTGGAGATCCTTAGTAATTTTTCAGACCACTACCTAGCCTACGCACGACTATTACACGTAGGTATTTCCTAGTTGGACGAGTGCTAAATTATTATTGTTTGATTTGCCAAAATTGAAAAGATTTGGAATTAAATACCTACATTTTTCTGCCTAAAAAATTAAATACTGTAAAATACTGCCATTTAAAGCCTTTGAAAATTTTAGCAGTGGAATGTTATTTTTTTTATGGAAGTTTGACTTTATATCCAGCATAAACCCCTTACGTTCATAAACGAATCGTCAATTGTCTAAACTTTGCATGAGATACTAATTAGCTTTTTTGTACCTACACAGCGAGAGCAAGTCCGGGCGCAAATAAAATAAGTACCAACCATTCAGTCTCTGCCCTCTACTATGTTCGACGTGACATTTGTTGTTTTTGACGCTGTGGTCGGACACCACGAAAAACTATATACATACTCGTACCTTTGTTTACGTAAGTAGCTTCGATTACGCTGTTTTAAAAGTGTCACTCAGTAAATTAGCATTATATAATATCGTAAATAAATTGTAATAGGGTTGCTAAAATAAATAGGAGTACAAGACGACCTAAACGCTACTATATTTTATTTGATTCTGTTACAATTATATTTCAATTTTAGAATGCCGTTCAAAATAGTAAAAACATTAGAGAAAGGACAATACAGCCACTGCATTGCACCCGGATATTAATCTATCGTGATGTAATAATTTTGTTTGTAAATCGATTGTGGAGCGTACGAATGATCTAACTTATAATAACACATAATGCTCGCACTGACTTAGTGTTTTATTTATGCCAATATTCACTATCGCCACCTAGTATTAGTATTTAAATATTTTTATGGTGTTTGTAAAATAGTTCGAGGATCTTTTGTTAGAATCCAAATCTGTCATTTAAGATAAACATCAAATCTTTCATAGCAGTTTGTTTAATATTCTAAATAGCTCATGTCCTAAAATTTTCACTAAAATGAAAGATTCTTAATTCTTCTGAGTGATAACTGTCTCCTTTAGAAATATCAAAACTTGCAGTTGCGATTTCACTTCCATTACATACGGAACCATTATCTTAGAAAATTTTGAAAGGAGCTCTGTTGCGGCGCCTTTTTATGCTTTCATGACTGCTTACATGACCAATTAGGGATACTAAGGTGGTAACGAACTCAATAATTCAACCTTAAATAATATAGAGGCTATACTTGACACTATACGTTCTATTTATAGGGAGCCTACTATTCAGCCCTAAACTATACAAGGGACCTTTGGAGTTAAGTGTTGTAAAAGATTTATAAAACACCATTGAGTTAGTAGTAGTAGTAGCGTTGATTGCTCCTATTGTGCAACTATCAGTGCCCTGAAAGAGTTTATGGTAGCTTGCTTAGAACTTTAAAGTCAATAATAAATGTTAATTTCTAATATAGATCTTATAGTAGTAAGATTCACTCAAAGCTATAACACAGAAGCTTTGGTCTGTATTGTAGGGATAATAATCGCTGCTCTACGCGTTTAACCTTCACACATTGCTCTTATAAACTTGCTTTGTCACTGTAAGCGTAATATTACTATATTTTATAACTAACTCTTTTTTGCCGTCGCAAACTATAATTGCAGCTACTACTCTACCTTCATAACACTTAAGGTTCTATGGTAAGCTCTATTTGCAGTCAAATTGTTTGTTGGGTAGGTATACAAATCGCTTCGAGTTTTGATTCCTCATTTCTCTGTAACAATTAGTTGATGGTATCCTCGCTCCTTTGTTATCGTTGGAAAAAAAAGCAAAAGTATTTCGAACGTAGATTATGACGTATGAATGACGTTGATTAAAGGGCCATGCCACGACGTAATTTATTATGGGTGACCGTTTGAAATAATGGTAGCTACACACGCTACGAAAAATCTTTAACATTAAAACCGTACCGTATGAACTGCTGATCTGGGGGCCGAGTCTGCTATTTCAATCGTGTCGAATTAGAACCAAAATCGTCGCTCAATAGAAATCCACCGGTACAATTCTAAAAGGTTTTCGTAGTCTACAATTTTACCGTACTCCAATAGACTTCTATCGGTCGGCCGATAGAATTCTACTAACACGTACCGCGCCAATAGCCGCTAGTCAGTTGCGTTTTTGATAGTCTACTAACATTTTGACAGATAAAAACAGCGATTCTGGTTCTATTCTACGGCTTGTCAATAGTAGACTAGGCCCCCGGAAGGTGTGTATGATAAAAAATATTTAGTTTTACCTATAGGGCCGTACGGGCACAGAATAAAATAAATAAATAAATAATTAACTAGGTATCATTGGGACAACTCACACAACGCCATCTGATTCTAAACTAAGCAGAGCTTGTACTATAGTAACCAGATACTTATATATTTCTAAATGCATACATGTCATAGATAGATAACACCCAGACACAGAATAAACCATCGTGCTCATCATACAAGGTTTTATCCTGGGTGGGAATCAAACCCACGACCTTTTGCGTAGTAGTCGGATGTCCACCGCGTCACAGAAGCAGTCAATAAGTAATAGTACTACGCACAGAAGTGTCACTCCCTAACAAAAGTCAGTTTTAGGTATGAAAACATACCTAGAATCGACGCCTGCAAGCAAAATTGAAACTCATGACTGCGCGTGAACGTTGAGTTTTTTTCTTTACGCGTCAGAATTTTATGACCGAGCTGCGAACTCCGCGCTGGGTTGTTACTTGAGAAGTTTCTGTACCTAGTTGATTTATTTAGGCGCGACTGTCGTGCGAGCCGTGCGTCAGCGGCAGCCCACTGTCATTAGCCGCTCGGAGCGGTGCGCTGTCCGAATATACTGAAACTGCGGAGTGACACCCCCCTGTTACGGGTAGCTAAACATACTACGAAAAATCGTTACAATTGAACTCTGCTTTTCAAACTGAACCGATAATCGGAGCTTGTGTATGATAAAAACTCTATATGGGTAGATGGATATAATTTGAAATATCTTAATATTGGTTTCAATATCTCTATGACAACAACCCTGTGAAAAGTATTTTTAATTTGATTTTTTTTATTAGATTTGGTAAAATGTTTAAAATAATAATAAATGTGGGTAGGTAAATTAATAATTCCCTAATTTAAAAAGTGACCTAAAAATTTTTCTAACTATGTACTGTACATAAATACAACGCAATAAGGTGGACTCGTATAAAACTTTTATTTTTTTATTAATTGTTCATAGATATTTCATTTGGAATGGCAGTAGGAGGCCCCACCAAGCATGGTGCACCTGGTGATTCACAACACAGTCGCCCTTAAACCCCGTTTACACCAAGAAACAAGTATTCTCCTAGTTTTATACAAAACTTGTAGAATACTTGTCAGAAACCAAACTTGTAGAATTATTTATTCTATACACACGACTAGCCGCGCATGAGGTCCCAGGTTCGATTCCCGTGACGTCATAAATATTTGTATGATCCACAAATGTTGGTTTCGGAGTTTGGGTGTCCTATGTATAATATGTAAGTATTTAGACATAAATACAAACAAACAAACTCTTCAGCTTAATATATTAGTATGGAGTATAGATATAAAAAAAAGACTACAGAGTGTCTGATCTAGCTACCTGGTTCCAAATGACGACGATGTCTTCGGGTTTTCGGGATGCTGCTTGACGATGACTATTCTATATTTGAAAACTCCTAACAACTATAACTGAGAAGCGCTCGTGGACTCGGTGTTCTGTAAACGATCATTGAGTTACGCAACTTTCACGAAGGCTTGGTCCTCGGATGGGTGACTACTTTGTAGCATTTACATTTGCGAGCGATTCCGTGCTTCGGAAGGCGCGTTCCCGGTTGCCAGTAACATGGCAGTCGTTAAGTCAAGTTAAAGGCCGGCAGGTAGCCACAACCTGCGTCTGTCTATTTCAACATGGCAATGGGCTCACAACCTATTACGTGGGACAGGAATAAAAATGGTGAAAAGTGGGCATACAATATGTATGCCTCTGCCACCACTTCGGGAATAAGGCGTGATAGATAAATAAATAAACTATAAATGGTTTTATAAGAAGCTAGAAATAACTTACATTACATTGCAACAGTTGACGGTATCTAAATTTTTTTTCAAACTTAAACCGTTACTTCGCGGTCTGCAAGTTTTTTATCTTTTCGCAGGACATCTTCTGATGACGAGCTTGGAGGCCTTGCGAATGGTGGCAAGAGTAGCAGCTGTTCTGTTTCATCTTGTATATTACACATCGTTTTTCTAGTAAAATAGAAAAAAACGTACGTAGGCTACGTAGTTATGCTAGTATTAGTACGCGTGTAAATAGCGCGGCGGCAGACAGTATTGTGAGCGATTGCCACGCAGGCCTTAAGCGTCTTGTTTGACTATATAGGGCTTGCAAAACTCGGATTTTTGCAAGATCCGGATTTTAAAGTTATTACCGACACCTCCGGATTTATAATTTATATCTGACTAAATGTGGGTCATACTGCCTTTAAAACCATAAACATAAATATTTTTGCCTATAATTGAACGACTAACTCTTAGAAAATTTTGTGGTGGCAGGCATACCTACGAAAATTGCGTGTATACCTACTACTCAAATTTAGAAACAAAAATGGAGCCTTTCCGTAGTGCTGCACTATGTTATATCGATATATTTAAAGATGAAGTTAGAATACAGTGTTTTCGGGTTTCGATCGGAGATAATTTAGGGGCTTTTAATTCATCCAATTGTCTAACTCTCTCCTTCTTGAAATGGCAGGTATTTAATAATTTAAAGAATTTTTGGTATAGCATGCAATAAGTACTATTTCTGGGGACCTGAAGGTCCTTAACATTATGGAAAAAGGTTTATTTTATAGGTATTTAAGATTTCGATATCGCCTATCTATTAAATACAGATCAATTCAAAAATTATTACCTGTCATAGAGAAAAAAAAGTTACAAAATATTTCGCTGATAAATAGCTAAATTAACCTGATATTTTAACTCTTTACAAAAGAGTGCTGTTATTGTAAACGTGCTTTATTTTTAGATTAAGTGATAAATTTTGACACAATCTACAAAACAATCACAAAAATTACTATTTTGATGGCACCCAAGAGATTGTGTCCAATGTCCTATTTAAAGTACTAGCAAGTAGCTCCTGAAGTTTGGCACCCAAAATAGTAATATTGGTATCGTTTTATTATTAGGTATCTCAGAGTTAAGAAAATCAAAGGTAATAACAAAAATACCCATATTGCAAAAACATACTATTTTCATACACCAAGGATAGGCATAATATTCCTGTTTTTTATACACATTACTATTTAAATCACAAAGGAGAATAGGTATCCTGGTTAATTAATTAATTTGTCATTAAATTTATTCCGAAAAATACATAAGAAATATGAGTAGGTGCATTTATAGTTTTATTCCTCAAAACTTCGAAAATGCTCGAAATGAAATTCACTTAAGTAATGTAAATATTGTACATTATCTGTAATTACTATCACAGATTATGTAAAATAGGTATATTTTGAAAAACAAAATTGATTTATTGAAATGTACATTTTAAAGAAGCGCTCGTGGCTCCGCGGACTCAGTGTTATGTAAACGATCACTGCGTTAAGGTTCATTGGATGGGTGACCACTTTGTGGAATTTACATTTGCGAGCGTTTCCGTGCTTCGGAAGGCACGTTGGTTGAAGGCCTTATAGGCGGCTTGAAAAATTTCAACAGCAAGTCGCCACAGCCTGCGTCTGTTCATTTCAACACGACAATGGGCTTACCACCTGTTACGTGGGACAAAAATGCATACGGTGAAATGTGGGCGTATAGTATGCCTCTGCCTCCCCTTTGGGGATAAAGGCGTGAAAATATGTATGTATGTACATTTTTAAGAGGATTTGAACTAGAAGCATGTTCTCTTATACATAAGAATATGATAACTATAAATAATAACTTTGAGTCAGATTTATTTTATTGAAACTTGATAGTTAGTTAATAGCTAAATTTCAATCCCTTTACAACCATAAAAGGGGCAAAGGCTATAAATCTACATGAGCAAAATCTTATGAAAATGTTGTGTGGTACGATACCGTACCATCACGAACATTGTATTTCGTTTCGTAATGTCATAATATTTAGAGTACAATTGAAACATGATTCTACCAAATGAAGAGAACAAATATAAAAATAGATTTTACATGGGTTTTTAACTTCCCCATTCCTATTATATCCATTCATATTCTTCTTTAACTGTAATTTTTAAGCAACCTAAAATAAAAATAAAGCCCTGTTTAAAATTATTAAACTACAATTCACACTTGAAAAATCGATAGTACAAATGATTTGATCGACAGCTCTAAAGACGCACTTTGACAGTTTAAAGTGAGCACATAAAATGGCGATCCTTCATTGCTATGACGTCACGTTTTTATATTGCCAAAACTAAATCGAGTAAATATATTGTTTCTCTTTTTACAAGAGGTATTACAAGTAAGTTAAAGCAAGATGGCTATAAGTTTATGAGTACAATGTCGATTTATATCATATTTGTATAACCGATAGTTCATATAGAACATTACGCTCGCTCCATTTATTATTCTTACCTCAATGGACTAACTACTTGGAAAAATGATATTATGTAACGCTAGAATTGTCAGATGGAAGAAGAGAGGTAGACCGAAAAGTCGATGAGACGAGTAGAACAGTGGACCCTGGATTCCGAAGCGAGGATTTTGAATGCAACTGAGAGTAACGTGTAACAATGATCATGCAACATTGCTGGATTGGTTTTTACCAAATCGAAACGACTCTGTAGTTTCGTTTCCATAAGGTTTTACCTGTTGCTTCTAAACTGTATCTAGATATGGAGTCTGGGATCAGCTTATTTTTCTTTCAGATAAGCTTATATTTCGAAAAATACCTGCATTGTAAAAGGTAAAATCTGATATTTTCTTTGGTTGAAAATCCGGAGTAATTTTGCATTTTTTCGAAGTTGTGAGTAACTAGCTATCCGGATTGCAATCACTAAGATACTAGGTACAGCGTTTTATCAGTTACAAATAATCACTAGTAGGGTAGTCGAATTATTTTTTATAGATAATGTCATTTTCTTATTTGTATTCGCCCATCTTGGGCAGGCAAACGAAACTTGTCTTTACTATTCAAGTTTTTACTTAGTAGGTATTTGATCACGTCCGGTCTTTCGTCGTCGTTGAGTTCAGTCCTACGTCCCGTATCGTTGCCCTCGGAAGGCAGTGAATTTTTACTGCAGCTTTCTATGTAGATTGGGAACAAAGAATATGACTTTTCACTGCAACATTTCAAATTCCTTCACTTATGCACGTTTTCAAACTTTATGTATCTGGCATTATTAAACATATAAACGCGAATTATACATTAATTTTGGAAAATGATATACAACAGCCATCGCCATTTTATATGATGGCGCCAAAAGCTCGAATTGTGGGACATTTCTTTTACCCAACGCCATCTAGCCCATCCTAAGTAAGCTAATATAAACTTGTAGTATGGTATTTAGACAACTAATAGACATACTTATTTATTTTTAAACATACATACGTGTATTATACATAGGAAACACCCAAACTCCGAAACAAACATTTATGGATCACACAAAAATTTGATTCGTCCCAGAAAGTCGCATACACTAGCACTGCACCAATAATGATAATGACAATTAATACTTAAGTTTGAAAAGAAATTATGCTTAGGCATTGGTGAATACTATTGTGAGAGGCCAAAGTACTGGCCTATTATAACCATGTTTCTCATAAACCGTATCAAATTTGGCGACGACGAGTAGTTTCAGACTTTTACATTAATTCATTTTGTGTATGGTGGAATATATTGTGTATCACTTTTTCTTTCGTTGAATTAACATAAGAATTTACTTATAAAGTATTTTTCCTTTCATTTGATTGACAGACATGTTCTAGAGATTTGGTTCTTTAGGTACCTATTTGACTTTTTTGTCGAATTCTACTCAGTTTGATCTAGAGTTGAATAATCGTATTGCATTTTACATAATATTATTTTTTAAATAATGATCTCTGACTACTTCGTCAGAGACACAGCGTGATGATAGTTAGTTTAAATAACGGTATAAGTACCTACTTACTTTCAGTAAATTCGCTATCACCAGTCTTCTTTCTCTGACCCCCCAACTCCGCAAGGGCACCCGAGTCGACACCTCAAATTTAAATAATTGACTTGTCAGGTCACAGATGTTATATTTGACTGCCTCGGTGGCGCAGTGGTCGTGTATGCGACTGCCGCGACTGAGGTCCAGGGTTCGACTCCCGGGTTGGAATAAACATTTGTGTGATCCCACAAATGTTTGTTTCGGAGTTTGGGTGTTTCATATCTATAATATGTATGAATTTAGAAATATATAAGTATGTTATAGTATCAGTCGTTTTTTTTTTTTTTGTGCCTAGCTACACCTCCGATGTTTACATTTCGGAGACTTTCCTACTATATAAGTCTTTCATTCCAGTTCTCACTTTTAGTCAACTCTCATTCCGCATACCTTATCTTTCTTGCATTCAACCTTTCACTCATTTTTCAGGTGGGATTCCCGCTATTCTCACTTCTAATTATTTATTTTTCTTTATTTCTTATGTCTAAGTATCAGTCGTTTAGATCCCATAACACAAGCTTATATTAGCTTACTTTCGGCCAGACGGAGCTGTGTAAAAATAAAAAAAAGATGAGGTGTCGTAGGACACCAGGTAGGAACAAAGTTCGAACTTTCGAAAAAACTAAATTAGAAAAAAAAAAACAATTAATATAAATCTAACGTCTGAAATGAAATCAATGTTATGTTTAAAATCATATCAAAATTAGAGCTATTCTAGTTGCCAGTTCTAAGGGCAGCCTAAACTTTAAAGAAGAATCTAGCAAGAAAGTCAATGGATGCTCTTCTAAAATGTAGGTGTGGCTTACAACATTAAAATTACACTTACATTGTTCCTTTGGATTTATGTGAGAACAGTCGACGCTATAACAGCTATGAGCTGACCAGTCCCAACAGACGGCACCCGTTCACGGGTATGACGTATATATCAGCCATCGCCCTACTTAACCGTATTATAGGCAATAAGGCCACCCGATACATACGCCACCACTGCCAGGACACTTAGGCGAGCATGACATACCCAAAAACTGCACAGCAACTATCATGTCAATTTCAAAATAATAAATAAGTCTACTTGGTGCTCACATAATAACAAACTCAAATTACATATTTGTATATTAGTTATTACCGGAACTAAACGCAGCCAATTTAGAAACCTTTAGTTGTCTGCCGTTTCAAATTAATTACAATGTAGAAATTTAAAAATACAACATATATGCAGCTACAAGACAAGTACAAAATAACACAAGATTCATTCGAATCCTAAATAGCTCGACCGAAGAGCAAGCAACTCATTTACATTTATTTTTATCATTTAAATAATCATTAATTCTGTAATAAGCCCTTTTTAAGAGGTGCATCTTAATTTCCGCCTTAAATTTATGTAACGGCAGGTTCATAATGTCTAAAGGAATTTTATTATATATGCGTACGCCAATTCCTGCTAAAGAGTGAAATGAACCTTTTGTAAACGATGATGCGTTCCAATTAATTTATGCTTATTTCTAGTATTTATCGAATGTATGTCTCATTTAACGGTTTTATTCCACCCAATTTTTCTTACGGTTTTACTATCACATTTTTTTCAGTTCGGTCGCGCAGCAAAATCCCTATCTCCTCTAAGCCGGTAAGGAACTTCGTTCCAAAAATATCCCACAAATGTCCCACAATATATCAAAGGGTTTGTACCGAATTTTCTGCCACATAATTGGCGCACACAAATGTTAATTTCAGAGAAGAACGGGCTATAACCTATATAGCATGTTCTAGGACCAATGCACAGTACAATGAAAGTACAATGGTATATGACGACACTCAAAAATCCTTCTGTATACATTTATTTTAATCTAAGTAGTAAACATTATCGAGAAAAATAATATTAAAAAATTTATATCAATTGTTAATAAAAAAAAACCACGTCCGTTAGAAGCCAGGTGCACCACTAGCAGGTGATGTCGTTCGGGCCCCAGAGATCTTGGTGGGGCCCCATACATACACCCATTTTACAGTCACCAGCATTTAGATCTATTTCCATCAAGACGGTGTTACTATAGTTCAACCTGTAAAAAGACAATCCCGCTCCTTTAAAAGGCGCAATCGGGTACCTAGGTATAAACATTAAGAATATTTTTCTCTCCTGACCCTCTACCATCGAACTATGTGATCCCAAAAAATAAGGTATAGGCAAATGTAACTAGGTTATTCACGAACAATAAAAAAAAATTAGAATGTTTTTAAGATTATTTACCTATCTTCATATTAGTAGTCTAATTGCATCGCTCTATGAGCACCACAAGAAATACTATAATTTTGATACTATCACTAGTATTTATAATAACTTCTATAACGCCAGTATTACAATATAGTTCAACCTGTATAGGCACCTATGCGACGATCGTATCATCCCACTTCATCGAACGGAAAAAATCGGGTAAAAAAATTATTTACATCCTGATCCTCTATCGTTAAAAAAATGCCCTCCTTGTTTCTTGCCGGTTATTCTCAGGGGGGCAGCGTTCCGAACCTAGATAGGTATTCAATTTATATTTACTTCTAGTACCTATATGACATTTTGTAAGCGCCTTTTAAATGGTCTATGCAAAATATGTGATTCCAGAAAATAAGATTTAGGAATATTTTACATCTTTTACGACAAAATAATTTGTAAACTATCTCAAAATTATCATATTTTGGCAAAGAGAATCTAGGTAATAATCTATACCTACTTTTGCTTCTAATTTATTTTGTAGGTACAATGTCAAGGACAAAATAGCCATCATCGAACCGTCGAACACATAATTATGCTACAAAGTTATTATTAATTCAACAATGACAGCCCCATAATAACCTAATACATATTTTAATTAAGTTACGAGACTATGTACTGTAAAAATATCGATTCTCATAGCCGAACCAAATAAACGTGAAATGTACCTATACAAATTGACAAAGGAAAGGTGTGACGCATGTGCGTTGCCTTCCATAGCGCAAGTCTAAACGAATGAACTGAAGTTCGTGCAAATACTCAAGGCAAGTATTAAATTGAACTCGACAAGCGGCGGAAATTTCCGAACAGTACCGAACCGGTCCCTCGCTGGAATTCACGCACGCTCGCCCGGTCGTCACATTATTGACCATTTCTGGCGATAATTTTACTACAATAACACAGTCAGCTTATAGAAAACTGCCTAATAGTAACAGATTTAACTCAAATAGTGATAATGCAGTGACTCAGTGAAATAAATTTAATAGTCTGTCGTTCTAAAACGCATAATAATAATAAGTACTTCGAGTATGGACAGAATAAATACGGACTTATTAACAGTGTCTAATGGAAGCGTTAATTAACTGAATAGTGAGAATCCTAGGAGATTAACTCAAAGAGTTCAAACGTAAAAAAATAAATACAGAAACACCTTGCTCGAATCTGATGAAAGTGCCCATCCATTTTAATAAAAAAATGCCTACTACTGTACACGAAAACATAGCTTTACTAAATATGATGTCGTCGGACAACTTGGAAGACGAACTTAAAAGCATTCAGCTTCATTTTCCATCGGACAGACGATTACACAATGACGGCGCATGCGTAGAAGAGAGGGTGAGGACTTCCAGCGGGGACCTGCTGGTCGCCATCCGCGGAGATCGGAATAAACGCGCTATAATTACATACCATGACCTTGGACTAAACTATGCTGCCAATTTCCAAGCTTTCTTTAACTTTGTGGACATTAGAGCAGTACTGGAGCAGTTCTGTATCTACCATATAACTGCGCCGGGTCAGGAGGAGGGCGCGCCAACACTACCTGAGGATTATACTTATCCTAGTATGGACGCTCTGGCTTCTCAAATAGATTTTATTCTCGGTCATTTTGGAATAAAATCTTTTATCGGATTCGGAGTTGGTGCCGGAGCTAATATTTTGGCTCGCTACGCTATTGTAAATCCACAAAAAGTGGATGCGCTAGTTTTGGTCAATTGTACATCGACTCAAGCTGGATGGACTGAATGGCTGTACCAGAAAATTAACACGAGACAATTGCGATCGAGTGGGATGACACAAGGAGCGCTTGATTACTTAATGTGGCATCATTTCGGTCGCAGCACCGAGGATCGCAACCACGACCTCTCACAGGTTTACAAAGAATGCTTCTCGCATGTAAATCCAGTAAATTTGGCTATGTTCATCGATACATATTTGCGTAGAACGGATTTGAATATTTCAAGGGATACAAACTCTATCAAGGTTCCAATTTTGAATGTGACAGGTGCACTTTCACCCCACGTTGATGATACGGTGACATTTAACGGTCGTCTAGACCCTGCTAAGACATCCTGGCTGAGCATCTCTGACTGTGGCATGGTGTTGGAGGAGCAGCCGAGTAAGATAGCAGAGGCGTTCCGGTTGTTTCTGCAAGGCGAAGGTTACTGCAGGTAGTCGTGTTACCGACACTAACCAAACCAACGCTGCGCTGCTGAAGTTATAGAATGCACCATGATGCTTTCACGCGAGCTTTAAACACTGTTGTAGACACAATGTTAATGTACCTATGTAGAACGAATGATATTGTTCCTTGTTTCTAGATATTTATGGAAATAAATTTATTTTCTGGCTTTTTCAGGCTTTTTCTACTTAGTTAGTTACCATACATAATAATTGTATTAATAAATATCAATTATAGATTACTTTTTAATCACAATATAAGGCCCTGAAAAGTCTTGAAGACTGTTCATAATTATCCTAGCCAATATAAATATTAAACGTTAACTCTAAGACACATTGAATATTTTAGAATGAACAAAATGTTAATACAATGCAATATAAAGGCAATGGGCAATGCAAAATAAAGGCAACAAAAATGCATACGGTGAAGTGTGGGCGTATAGTATGCCTCTGCCTACCCCTTCTGGGATACAGGCGTGACAATATGTATGTGTGTATGTAAAATGTAAATACAACTGTCATCCTGATATATGATCTTTACGTAAAAGATACGAGATACGGTTTATTTTAATATTTGCTAGGAACACTTTGAACAGGGTGTTCGCCTCTATACTATTGATGCTGACTGTACAACCTGTATCCCTAATTCGCAAGGTGGCAATTCCCGGCGATATGATTTGAAAGCGTACACGTAAAACTACTTGTGAAAGTTTTTACACAGAGCTTTTTTTTCGAAGCCCTTGTTATGTAAACATCATTGCGTTCAGTATGAAATCAAACGCAGTCCCTGGATGACCCTTTGTGGCATTCTCTGCTTCGGAAGGCATGTTATGCCGTCGGTGCTCCTTTATGTGATTGCTAAGAGAAGCTATCATTTGGCTTTTAATTTTTAGCATTGTTATGAGAGACTAGTTGACGCCCGCGGCATCGCCCGCGTATAGAAGTTTTTCCGTTCCCGTTTGCCACAAGAACTTGAACCAGGGATTAAAAGTAGCCTATGTGTTATTCTGATGTATAAGCTATATTATTATAAAGTTTCATTAAAATCTCTTCAGTAGTTTTTACGTGAAAGAGTAACAAACATCCATACAAACTTTCGCATTTATAATATTATTAAGGTTAGCCTTGACCCAAGTATGTATATGTATGTACCTGTGTGTTACCTTAGTAGTAGAAAAAATGCGCTACAGCTGCTAAACGATTTGGTTCATATATGATATAGGTTTAACAAATAATAAAAAGCCTTACCATATAGCGGCTTAACGGGGTTCTAAGTATGTCGAGGGCGAAATAGTGGAACCTAATGCCATTTAATAATAAAAAGTAAAATGCAAATTAGGTAGGGCTGGAAGTGAAACACATTTGGCTCGAGGGCGGAAGTAGGTGGTAGTTTGCCTTTTAATTTATTTTATGGTCAACGTATTTGTTTTAGTCACGACATTCGAAATCTGAAGGACATTAGTTGCTTATAATACTTTAATTTTGTAGCCTTTTATTTTTCTTTTTTAAAAACAAAGTGTTTTAGTAGGTAGTCAAAATAGATGCAAAATAGATATTAAATTCATTTCATATTTTAATTTATCTAAAATCACAAAGTTAATTAAAAACAATGTACTTTCCGATAATATATTTAACACCATTGAAGTAATCCTACCTAAGTAGTAGGTAGATACATATTTACATTGTAGGAGTAGGTAACTATTAAGTAGGTATACATATATAATATTATCTTAATATTATATATGTGTCCTATAATAATTAAATCTTTTCATTAAATCGTTTTAAATTTCGTTCCATAATTATCGCGCCATAAAAAATACAATAGACACTACGATTAACAGACAAAAATAATGTAACGTATAACGTAAAATAAGTAAATTCGAGGAAGTGTACAGATACGCTGTACACTTCCTCGAAAATATTAGGTAGGTACATTCATTTTCATTTTTCATTTCATTTTCATTCATTTCAATGAAAATGAGATGTTTACTATACCTACATAGTTAAGTTTTTAAAATTTTAGACCCATCTTAGGCTTTCATCATAGATTATCTTAACTAACTTTAGTGAAGACATCTATGGCTTTCATGTACTTATGTCTTAGACCATCCAACTAAACTTATGTCCATTTGAAATGTTGGCCCATGGTAGCCGAACTTTTAAAGAACCCTATAATATCAAAAAGTAAAAAGTTCTGTATAGTGCCATCTAGTGGTAAATTGTAACATTACTAGCTTGTATTTTACTTTGTACTGAAAATGTAAATACTGTCGGTATCTATTGTCAAGTATTTCTAATATACACTGATCGCAAAACTCTGTCATAATTCGGACTTGGTGAGGAGTGGATCAATAAAGTATACAGGAAGATGTGGAACTGTGTGAGTTACCTTAACCCTTTATACTTTGAAATAGGAAAAGATAATTTCGTTTTTAATTCCGTTACATATTTTCATTCTTAGTAATCAAATTAAGATTCACAAAACCCGTTTGAAATACCATTTTTTTAGCACTTGGAAACTCGTACCGTGATGGAAGACGCACTTACATTAATTCAGCTAACTGAATATAGATGGCGTTATTGCGATTGAAGAAATATTTTGGTTTATATTTTCTTACATAGACACGTCTACCAGAAGAAATGTTGTGTGTTTCATTTGTGTTTGTGTATATTCAACTAAGTATATACCAATGTACCCAGGAATGTTATAGGTTAAATCTTTTCTCTATTAGGTAACCTTTACACCTTCCAGAGGGACCTGCACAGACTTTTTTTCATATTTGGCATGTTAAAAGGTCACCGCCACCCCACTGATGGAAAGAAGAGACGACGATCCGCGATTAAGTCACTATCACCAGCAGGTTGACGACCCAAAAATTATGCTTTTTCGCAAAACCCGGCCACTGTATGTAGTTACTGAATTCCGAATAAAACCCAAAGATTACTTGCTTTCTGTGACTGCGTGGCGCATTTAGAATGAATACGTCGTTGCCTCATCCGTTGATCTGCTTGTGCATCATATGAGATCGACTTGGGCTCCTATGATGTTGATAATGATTTTTTTAACTCCTTGATCGAAGAATAGTTTAATTTGTGGCAAGTGGTAACTCCCGAATACGAAATCTAGATTAAATGTTCGGTGGAGTTTCTTCACATGAAGGAAAACCATGCCTTACGCTTAAACAAGCAATCGGCTTGTGTTGACTTCTTCGTTGCATGCTCCATTGAACTGCATGACAAATAAGAATGAATGATTATAATTGTATGTAATTGTACTCATTCCTATCTCATTATATTTTGTATCTACTTAGACGGTAAACTTTGCGAGGGAAATGTGACTAATGGCGTACGCTTGCTGCAAATAATTTCCATAAAAAATCTGAAAATAGTGTATTACTTTTGATTTATTGTGTAAAAATGGTAGATGTTTAGACATCCCACATTCGTCCGCACAGGCAGTGATTTGGTCGAGCGTACGGGCCAGGTAAAATACGTGGAATCCGTATTTCACATGTCCAGTGACATTGATTGCGATGTCAAGTCACTCATTGCTGCCGCGTGGGCCAAGTGGCGGGAGATGGCTGGTGGAATTTGTGACCCAAAAATGCCGATCCGGTCGAAGGGACAGGTCTATAAAACCATCATTAGCCCTGTCCTTTTACATGGCACTGAGACGTGGCCAATATTGAAGCAATACAAGCAGGCTGCGTGTTACGGAAATTTTGATGCTTCGGTGGAAGTGTGTGATGTGCATGCTACTCTCGCATCCGCGGCAGCCTTCACGTCCTGCAGGAGTGTCGCCTTCGCTGGTATGGTCACGTCTTGCGGCAACCGCCGGGCTACGTGGGAAACAAATGTATGGACATTTCAGCCTCGCCGGGTCCCGGTAAGAGGGGAAGACCCAAGAAGTGCTGACTTGACGTCGTAAGGGATGACATGCGTGCCAATAGTCTCACTACAGGAGATGTTGATGACGACGTTGATTATTGTAAGTAAAATTAATTAACAACGTGAATTACCACGGGGTTCAAAGTTAGTCACGGGCAAAGCTGCAGGGGTGAGCTAGTATAAAATAAGGCAACAGTGAACCACGAAATAAAATCAATCAATTTAGTCATCAGCTAGATAATTGGAAGTTATATCTAGTTTCATTAAAAAATAGCCTCACAAGCACCCGCGGTAATGCTTTTTCGCTTTTATTTCCCGATGAAATATTTCATAATCCGTTCATCCAGTGGTCAGTAAGGGGGAGGTAAGGGGGATACCTCACTCTTTTCACGTTCAGCCCATTTAACTAGTAAAGTCCCCGGTATCACCCGTCGGCTACCACCCGGCTAAGGGAGGCATATCCATGTTTGTTTAGCGCAAAAAAAAAATTGAAAATACTCTCAAACAAAAACAGGAATGAAGCGTTCAGCGTGAATCGAAAATTAGTTACAGCGTGTGCTGTTTTTATTAAATGCTCTGTATTGATTCCAATTTGTAAATTTATTCACGACCTACTCTGATACCGAGACTAGCTACGTATTGAAAGATATAATACCATTAAATTACTAGAAGACTGTTACTTACTGTTTGACACTTACAAGCAAGTTTCCCGCGGGGATAATAATAAAAAAAGTAGTACCATATAACGATAAAAATAGTAAGAGAGAGTCGTGGTACGACTACGGCGGCAAGGCGATGGTCACCATGGGACACACCTTGGCGGAGAATCGCACTTCCACGCGGGCCTTAATAAAGAAAGAGAAAGCAAAATATGATAAATTTTAATTTGTTAAAAATATGTTAATATAAATAATGAAAAATTCTAATTTAGCTTCTGCTATTTTAGTTATTAAAATGATCTGGCGAACTCATACACACACACTATTTAGTTTCCAGAGCTTACATAATTATTACAATTATTAATTCAATGAAGCGCTCGTGGCCCCGCGGAGTCAGTGTTCTGTAAACGATCACCGTGTTACGCAAATTTCACTATGGCTGGTCCTCGGATGGGTAACCACTTTGTGGCATTTACATTTACGAACGTTTCCGTGCTGCGGAAGGCACGTTAAGCCATTGGTCCCGGTTGTCAGTTATATGGCAGTCGTTAAGTCAAGTTGAAGGCCTTATGGGGGGATAAGGCGTTATAGACAAAATAAAGAAACTATGAACAAAAAAAAAATTATGAACTAGCTGACCCGAAGTCAGCTGACCCGACGTCAGCTGACCCGACGTCAGCTGACCCGACGCAGACGTCAAACCACAACATAAATAAAGAAGCAACGATATTGGTCCAGCCAACGCCATTCACGCGTGATGCGCGGTTGAAATGGAATTCATTTACAAATAATTTATTTCCCCTATTATATTCCTATATGTCAGTAATTGGTATACTGTGTGATGAATGCTGATTCGCAAGATAACTTGTTTATTTAGCTCAGTAGATAGAAGTTCTATAATTTTACTTTGCAATCCCATTACAAAGTAAAATTTAAAAAATGTGTAGTACATACATAATATTTTAAAATAAATTGTATAGCAATCCCTTTTATAAAGGAACTAGATGACACCCGCGGCTTTGCTCGTGACATACTTTGAATCCCCGTCGCATCCATTAAGTCGCTTATTACATTTACAAAAATGTATGAAAATTTGACCGATGTGTTGACATTTCTGTTTACCGCTCTCCTGGGTAGTAGCGTAATGTTTAAAGCTTATAGCCTTCGTCGATAAATCTACACGAGTTTCCAAAACAAATATAATTTTCAATTCGAACGTGTAGTTCCTGAGATTAGCTCGTTCAACCAAACAAACAAACGAATTTTCACCTATTTATTAAGTATAAGAATATAATATAGGAATAGGTATAGTGTTCCTATAATAATAAGTTTATGCTTCAATCACACTGCCAACCTGCCGAGAGAATTTAATACAATATTTATGTAATGCCAAATGCACCCCCTCTCTGAGCTTATATCGAAAGAGCTCGGCCCTGGATTCCAGCCGGGGACAAAGTTCCTGAAATGTCTTATATTGGAATTTGTCCCAAACTGCCAATGTTACGATGTTACGTTTTAGGCAGCGATCCTTTGTCTAGCTTATATTAAAGTATTTCCGAAATGCTTAGCTTAGTTCAACCATTCTAATGTCTAAAGAATGTTATATTACTATATTGACTGCCTCGGTGTCGTAGTGGTAGTGTATGCGACTGCCGTGTCTGATGTCCTGGGTTCGATTCCCGGATCGAAAAAATATTTGTGTGATGCACAAATGTTTGTTTCGGAGTTTGGGTGTTTCCTATGTCTAATTAATGTATGTATTCATAAATATATAAGTATGTTTATCAGTCGTCTAGATCCCATAACACAAGCTTATATTAGCTTACAATGGGATAGACGGCTGTGTGTAAAAAAAAATGTTCTACAATATTTATTTATTTTATTTATTACACGATTTGTTGAATGTTAACTG
This sequence comes from Thumatha senex, assembly GCA_948477245.1. Lineage (NCBI taxonomy): Eukaryota > Metazoa > Arthropoda > Insecta > Lepidoptera > Erebidae > Thumatha > Thumatha senex. The sequence continues at coordinate 12,282,543 of OX419743.1, forward strand.
CTTCGGTGATGCAGTAATAGTGTAGGCGACAGCCGTTGCTGAGATTTTACGTTCGACACCTCGGTCAGGTCTAAAATTTGTGTTTCCCGCAAATTATTGTGACGGAGATTGGATATTTTTGAATGCTCTGTGAAATATTTAAATGAAGCAACTTTAGGCGAGAAACGTCGTTTCACAATAAATTCAATTCGATCAATCGTTGAATCGACTTACCTATAATGGAACACATGGCTCTTAAAATTTTGTTAAAGGCTTTCCTAGTTGAAATGGTACCAAGGTCAATTAACTGGGAGTCATTTTCAAATACTTACTCTTCGACAACCCACTCGCTCTACTTTTAGACTTCTTAACACCAAAGTTTAGAAAAATCTTACAATGCGACTCAGTCTGTCCATCTGTCTGTATGCATCTATTTCTCTGGAACCATGAGACAAACGGTTTGGGGTATTCCATTCAGGACACCATAATTTTGAAGTTTCCATAACTTCTAGTTTTCAAACAGGTTTTTGTTAAGAAGTCATCTGCTGATTCCTTTGCAAAAATAATACAATATTATCACGATAAATATATTTATTTTACCAATGAACAGACTTTCAAATATATTTAGATACTTAATGATTATTTCGTTATTTACACAATACAATCATATTGTCATAAAACATTTAATAAAAATTGACTAGACTTCGTATGTGACTACAAAATGTATGTACAAATATAAGCTCAGAATTTAACATAGATATTTCAAGTCAGTCCAACTATATATTATTTACACAATGAACTTTTTCATTTAATCGACTACCTACTTATATTGTAACAGACAGCAATTACGGAATAGCTACATTTTCTCCTTCTTTCCAGTGTTTTCCTAGTCGTTTTCAAATACAAACAATGCATTTGGAGTCTATGGATGTCAGAAAGTATATGATCTAGGAGCAACTATCATATGGCTTTTAAATTTTGCCATTGATGGGACCGACCATACCTGTAAGGGCGCATGCGTCGTCGTTGCCTCGTCCGATGTTCAGCAGGTGCACCGCGAGCAGATGACGGCCCTTGGATTCCAGAGATTTTAGAAGGGCCCCTTACACTAATAGCTATATTTTAGCATACCATAAATGTATAAAATTCCTTTCTTTATACAAGAAATAAGTATCTAAAAGTTGCGATACGTTTCAAATATTTTTGAAGTAAAATCTTATTTTGGCGCACCGCACACAGATTTTTCTGAAGGTTGATCCGTCACGCTCAGAGGTGAAAGTCTCCACCTGGTGAACTCGGGAACGCCGAGTGTACCCGAGCGAGAGAGATACAGTCAGCTGCTCTTCGCTGTTTTTTCGCTGTGTTTAGTAGGTATATTCAATTCATACGTAGGTACCTAATAATTGATTGCGATCTCCAATAAAGTTTTCACTTCTGCCGTAAATTTCTTTAATGTAGGTATATTCTTAATATCGTGATTATTATACTAATATAATCCTTGGTGACTATACAGATATTGCTGTTACTTGTTCTCAAATTATTTATTATATGACATTAGGCATCACTAATATATGTTTATATTATTATCAATAATATTTGTTTTCAGACAATTAACCTATTTTTATTTTTAGTCATGAATAATATAGCTGAGCAAGTATTCTTTTTGGCATTCTTTCTGTTTTTCGCTGTGTTTAGTAGGTATATTCAATTCATACGTAGGTACCTAATAATTGATTGCGATTTCCAATAAAGTTTTCACTTCTGCCGTAAATTTCTTTAATGTAGGTATATTCTTATCGTGATTATTATACTAATATAATCCTTGGTGACTATACAGATATTGCTGTTACTTGTTCTCAAATTATTTATTATATGACATTAGGCATCACTAATATATGTTTATATTATTATCAATAATATTTGTTTTCAGACAATTAACCTATTTTTATTTTTAGTCATGAATAATATAGCTGAGCAAGTATTCTTTTTGGCAGTGATTTGTAATTTATACTATTGATTGATGGTACTTGCTGGAACTTGCTACACGTAATAAAATAACACCACTTGTACTGTTTCAAGACATTAAGACAGTACAAGTGGTATTATTTAATAAGTGATTTGTAATGGTCATAAGACGTTGGTGAAATTGGAAAAATAGTAATAATTTACCCAAACAGCTTTGAGTGGAATGTACATAAAGTAAATAGACCTATACCGATGGTTACCCTATTGGTGTTTGTTAGTACTGGGGTATTATTCGACTAAATAGCATAGGTTTGAATTTAAAAAAAGAATTGAACTGAACATTAGTAAGTTTTATGCGCAGTTTTAAAAAAATATTTATATTGACAAGTAGGTTTGAATTGATAAAAGAATTGAACTAACCATTAGTAAATTTTAAGCGTAGTATCTAAAAATATTTTCATGTGCAAGTTTAACGAGCCAAGAAACAATACCTTACAAAAAGCCTACCTACTTGTGGTGGAAAGTATGTAGGTACTAAATTATACTTCTTTGCTATTTTATTTCTATAAAATATCTAGTGACGTCATCCGTGAGATATGGTGATTAATTTTGCCCGGATGTTCCAGGGGCGGGTGAATAGATGTTGAACCGGACGTGTGAACGCTAGCTGTGCTCATGGTGCGTTCGCGGCGACAACGAGCCAGGGCCGGACTCGGCGCTCGAATCGCCCGCGTACACCTCTGACAGCCCACCCCCGCTACCGCTACCGCGTCCGCCTGCGCTTCCGCCACCACTTGAACCTGCTACGATATTCGAAGATAATTTTGTTGATTTAGCCGATTATTAAAGTAATTTAATTCAATTTTAATAATATTGTGACTTCACTTTTGTATTAGAATATCCGGTTAAGATAGTGAAAAGAGCATGTATTTTATGTATATTAAAATACATGCTTTTCTATCTACATAGTAGATTTTACAACAAGTGCACAAAACGAACCATTTTTATCCGAGACTTGATATTTATCTGAGAGAAGATAAATTGATTTTGTGGGCGAGTTATAAACTCTGCTTTTCATTTCGATTGCGAGGAAAGTGCTTATTTATGCAGGATATAGGCTGAATTTTGTGCAGAAGTGCACTAAATCATTTATCCGAGAGGCTGATAGTAATGTCGAGGAAGTGAAATAAAATTATGATGATGAAACTAATATTGGTAAAGTTCCTGTAGATGAACCGGGTAAAGGGTTCCGCCGACATAAAAGAAGTGAACCTCTGAACCAACAAGGTGGGTGTTCCTAGTAAGCCACAGATTAACATTAATAAAAAATATCCATAATTCTACTTTACAGGACACCGATTTCAAGTTTATTGAAATATTATTCAAGTGTATTTTAAATTTATATTACTTCTTTTGTTATTCATCTACAGATTTAATTATTTTACAAAACTATACAAACTCTATTGAGATTTTAGTAATATAGGGGGGAAATTTAGAGAAGTATTCCTTATTATTATTAACCTCATCTATAAGCGGATACACTTCCTGATTTATACGTGTCTTTGGTGCCTCTGTACTCGTAGATAAGACTGTTAAATCAGTAAGAAGTTGCTCACAACAATAGCAAATAAAAACGAAATTACGAGCAGATCCCGGGCGTAAAGATTTTGGGTTTTACTGAAATTGACGCGCTACGATAAGAGATAATGTATGCTGGTTACGTACCATGGTGAGGCAGGGGTACGCAGTATGAAGTGGCACCGCAGTGACGTGCCCGCACTTTTTCGTACCGGCTCAGTTGCTGCAGCTCACACTCCGAAAGGTGTTTCTCCACTGTTACACATACCAGACTATTCAAAACACATCCAACGCCTATCAGTCCTCTGCATCTGAATTGGTTAAGGCATAAGTTCGGCCCTGGCAATTATTAGGCCGCAGCGTTCTGGACCAATACGGTCGGCAGAGCGAGAGCTAGTGTTATCCATTATTGTTCTCGCTATCGTTACCGCCCAATCTGCTGTTTCCGTCCAGGACAAATAAAGGGAACCCACTCTTAATACAAGCATATAGCTCTGGAGAGTTTAAAACCCTGATTTCAGTTAAAAAGACTACCCCGGAAAAACGTTTTTCGGAACTAACCAGATCTTTCGCGATGTCTTTGTGGATGCTTCCTGCAGGGTCGGTGCGGTGGTGCGTCATTATCGCGGTGTCCAAATGTACGAAACTGGAGCGTGTGATCCAATGTTGCTGCGGTCGCCTCACTTCCAACAGCGAACGTTGCATATGGACTTATCTCGTACACATCTACATGTCACAATCGCAAAAAGATTGTTAGTACGAGTATAACCTGTTTCACTTTCAGAAGTGAAAACTTATTTTAGCGCGTTAGATATTTTTTAGATGGGTAAAACCCAATTACTTTAAGAATAAAAGTACTAATCGGGTTAAAAATCACTATAGTTATTTATAATTTGACTGTGTTTAAATACAAAAAGAGTTCTTTCGAGCCGGATTTGAACCAGCGACCTATGGATTCCAATTTATAACCATCTACAGTCCACCATAAATAGAGCTATCGAAGGTTGATAACGAGTTCAAAATTATCAATCTAATTCTTCAAACCTTTTTATATGCACACACTAAAGCTGCGTCTCGGTAATGGTGTCGCGAGTCCAGAGATTTTATCTCATCTAAAAATATGCGTACCGCGCCAAAAGAAGTTTTCACTTCCAAAAAAAGTATATGTGACAAGCGGAATAAAATGAGTAATAGTTATGACTACATCCCAAAACACACCCACTCTTTGCTAGTAGTTTTATTGGATCCACGAAATAGGAGGCAAGCATCTATTATAATTCTGTAATCTTAAATAAAATTTCAATTATCAGAACAGATGTTACCCACCCACAAATACAATTTCTGCACTGTCAGAGCACATGAAGCCCTGTTACATAATGCACCATTAAAAATAGTAATGGTCTAAATAGGTACATACGAGTATTGATGGGTAATTATGACTAAAATATCCAACATTAAGCCTGAACTTGGGAAACAAAAATGTTTATGTTCCAGGATGTCAACAATATTTAAGAAAAAAATATTTATTCATGTGTTTCGTGGTTAAGTATAAAGCATAATGGAAAACATTTTCTTTTTCTATCAATACCAAGTATTTAAAAATATAAAATGTAGGTACTTTTTGTTTTTCTGAACCTAAATGTCGTATCCTGAAAGCTGTAAATTTCATGTAAATATCTTACCCGATGCAGGAGACAGTTTGTCATGTTTGTAATCATGCTGGCAGTTCCTTATGTTCTGTTGTTCAGGACATACTGATTTATCATTGCTGGTGACAGAGTGGCTACACTGTCGGGTCTCTTCATCCCGTTGAACTCCACATGGCAAGAGTGTACTAAGTGCAAAACAGTTTTGTTACATTATTTAAAGAATCTATACTAATATTATAAAGCTGAAGAGTTTTGTTTGTTTAGTTGAACGCGCTAGTTATGCCACGGGGGAATCCGTAGGAGTCATCTAATATATTATACTTCGCTTTTATTCTTAGGTCGTGTGTGAATGGGGCTCCCACTCAGTTCTTCGGGACTCAAGCAAGCCCCACTTACTAGTTGCGCATCTGCTGATTAATCTCAATCTCAAAATGATTAGTAGAGGCCAGCAATAGACTGCAGGAGGCTGATTCGATTGATAATTTATTTGAAACAGCCTGCGTAAGCGAGGTGCAAATAGAGAGCATTAAGAACTGTAGTGCAGGTACTCATAAACTAAATTAACAAAGATGATAATAAATAAACAATAGTAGATACTGTTTTTTTAAGAAATTGGTCAATTTTCGATAAGCCAAGTTGAAGGCCTTGTGGGAATTTCAACAGCGGGTCGCCATAACCTGCTACCTAGGACGATTGCTACCGTCCATATCAACACGTCAATGTGCTCACCACCTGTTACCGCGAACAAAAATGCTTACAGTGCAATGTGGGGCTCTACCACCCCTTCGGGGATAAAGGCGTGTATGAAAAGACCAATTTACGAAAAGAGAAAAATAGGGAAAGTGTCCGGTAATTAATTAGACTCCAAAAGCAGTCATTTTGCTACGGTGTCTAAAAAAATAAACCGCATCCAAATACCTAAAATAATCGGATTTTAGTAAGTATCGATTCCATTAAAATGAAATGAATCCGTAATTGTGTCACAAGTTTACGAGTATTTTCCCTACAAGAACTGCACTCGCATAATTTACAAAACAGTGACACTTTAAAAAAAAAATTCCTACAATATTTATTTATTTCCTTTTCTCTTTAATTAGAAGTCTATAGACTATGGTGACTACTTTCAATCGGTGGTTTTTCTGCCACCTTTATGATGTATAAAAAAGTTATTTTACCTGTTGGTCACGGCTAACGAATTGGCTAGGGAGGATTGGCGAAGAATATTTACTATGGTAGGAAGAGTTCGGGTAGACCGAGACTTACTATACAAAGTCCACGTGATCAGATTGTTCATAAATGGAAAATTAAAAAGTACTCGATACCCAGACATGTATTGAATGAATCATAATGAATCTGCAGGAAGCGACTCAATACATAATTGTTTCATATACATGGCTCGCGAAGCCTAGATCGGACTATCCCGTCACGGCTACAGCGTGAAGACACAAAACCTATATTTTTTAAATAGCACGCATATAAATTTGTGTGTAGACTACCCGTAGTACCAACTTTATCCTTATAACACATCTGCCCAGGGATATTATTAGTGATACGTTTAGATTTTGTGTAACGCCAGAACGCTTGTATATTTAATTTAATTCCGTCAATATACGTTCTGAAGCACTGTTTGGTAGCTTTTTTTACTCTAGATCTAAATAAACAAAATTAATCGTAATCCCTAAGGTTTCCAAATCGCCTATAACGAGTGTGAGCTTTGTCTTTACATGAGATTAATTAAACCTGTACTTTTTCAGATCCATGCCTATAGGTAACATATAAAATCAATTTAATATTTCAGAAAACAAACAACGATTATTTAGTTATTTAACAGATTTACTTATTATCACACCTTCTCAGTCTATGTTCAAAAGCGTAATGGCTGACATTTTGTGCCTCCCTACTAATGTCGAATCGTTGACAGTGTTGCCACACGAATAAAATAACTTGACTTGACAGAGTGCATACTGCATGTTCTACGCATTGACAACTGCAATTGACAAAATTATATAAGTAGTTTTATAATGATCATAGATGATAGACCTTACAAACATAAATAGTCTCAAAAGTATGAACAACAAAATCATCCCTCATCCAAAAAGCAACCCAAAGAGGATAGGCGATGACGCAATCAACTATGTTCGTGGTGAGTGATTTACGCGAAATTTGTGTTCTCGATACAAACACATTCATCTTATTTATTATAATGTACCTATTTATACAGATCTCCTTAGAAATGTGATCAGACGTTTCGCAATAGCACGTCCTTACAATATTGTTAATGGAATGGAGTGCTTTTGAAATATCTCAGTGATTTGAGCACATTAATTTTGAGGTAAATGTTCAGTTTAGTTATCATTTGTCTTCGTAGTGAAACAAGTAAATGGGTAGGTACTTATAATTTATATGTATGTATTTTTTTAATGTTATTATTCGCTTTGGCTGGTTCTCGGATGGGTGACTACTTTGTGGCATCTTCATTAATAGGCCTTTTTAATTTTTTGGAAGGCACGATCGCCGTGTTGAAATAGACAGGCGAATACATGCTGTTAAAAAAATTTCAAGTTGCCCATAAGGCCTTCAACTGGGCTTATCGACTGCCATTTTACTGACAACCTGGATCAGCAGCTTCACGTGACTTCCGAAGCACAGAATAATTATAAGTAATTTTTTTTACTGGCCACCGGAACCAACGGCTTAACGTGCCTTTCGAAGCACAGAATCATCATAAGTAAACTAGTTGAATTACATACCTTCGCTTGGCGATTAATACAAACAGGAGTGCTGTTACAGCAATCGCTGCAAGAGCTGCAAATGCCAACGATACAGCTCCCAACACTCGTTCAGTATCTGCATTGCCACTCGTCGTAGTTATTTGACTGCCTTCCGATTGAAAAACCACGGGGCGACGGAGACGCTCTATATAGATAACATCCTGTTAGTAGTGACTTTCACAAAATAAATATTTATTTACAAAAATTAACTAACCAACTATCTTTTCGCTATGTTCAACCACAAACAAATTCATATGTATACGAGGAGATGTAAGTCAAAGAGAAGCATGATAGATCTATTCCTAATGGATAGTCGGCTCCGTAAACAGGTGATGGACACGAGGGTTTATCGAGGCGCTGAGCTGGGATCAGACCACTACCTAGTCATAACTAGGATTAGGGGTCTGTTCGCGGGTTGGCGTTATCGTACTGAGTGTCCTGAACCTGGGCCGACTTATAGCATCAAAAGCTGGAAGCTGCAGGATGCATCCATTAGGGATAAATATAATGAAAGGGTAGCCGAAAAGCTTGGCGACGTCAATGTAAGCAGTGAGAATGTGGAAAGTGTATGGCAGAACCTTAGGGACAGTATGATAAATGCCGCTGTGGAAGTGTGTGGAGAAACGAAAAGAGGCAGTAGTAATAAGCGTGATGCATGGTGGAATGAGGAAGTGAAAGAAGCAGTTCGAATGAAGAAGAAAGCATGGCTAGACTACTTAGCCTCGCGGAATGATTTTAATATGAAAGAGAGATACAAGCTGCAGAAAGTTAACACGAAGGCACTGATAGAAGAAGCTCGTGAAAGGTGCAGAATGAAAGCGGATGAAAGGTTGTCGTCCAATTTCCGGGATAATGCCAAGCTCTTCTGGAAAGAGGTAGGCAAGACCCGGAGTTGTTCGGCAATCTGTAGTATGAATAAAGTGCTTAGTGTTAACAATGACGTCCTAACAGACCAAAGTGACGTCCTGCAGAGATGGAGTGAATATTATGGAAAGATGTATGCAAGAAAAGACAGAGATGCCACATCGGGAAGTGGAGCTCACTTCGATGCTCCGGATCCCGATGTCATTGAAGTCATTAGTATGAAAGAAATAGAACAAGCGATAAGAAGTATGAAATGTGGTAAGGCTGCGGGAAAAGACAGAGTTACTGCTGAGATGATCAAGTACGGTGGGTCGCGTGTCTGGGACACACTTTGTCTGTTATGCAACTTGTGCTGGCGGACGGGTGAGGTCCCAGATGACTGGCGAGTAGCAGTTGTAGTACCTCTTTACAAAGGGAAAGGCTCGCGCCTAAACTGCTCCAGCTACAGGGCGATCAGCTTGGTCAGCTTAGCTAGTAAGGTGTATGCAAAGGTTATAACGGCACGAATGCAAGAAAAGTCTGAAAGGTATTTATGGGAGGCTCAATGCGGATTCCGACGTGGAAGAGGTTGCATGGATCAAGTGTTTTCTCTCCGCATGATCGCGGAAAAGTTTCTGGCTCTTAGCCAGAAGGTTTTCTGCGCTTTTGTGGATCTAGAGAAAGCATTTGATAACGTTGTGAGAGAAACGCTGTGGGACTTGCTGCCAGGATATGGTGTGGACGGCTCGCTACTGCGGGCAATACAGTCGCTTTATAGGGACTGTAAGGCTTGCGTGCGAGTAGGGGGGGATGTGTCACCTCTTTTTGATGTCTGTACAGGCGTCAAACAGGGATGTGTCATGTCCGCCTGGCTGTTCATAGTGTATCTGGACAGTTGCCTGCAGAAGTTGAAAGATTTTAATATGGGTGTGAATTTGGGTGACTTTACAGTAAACTGTCTGCTGTACGCTGATGATGCGGTGCTCATGGCCTCATCAGAAGCCGACCTACAGGCATTAGTCACTAATATGAAAGAGGGGTGTGAAAGTAAGGGTCTCCGCATGAATGCAAGTAAAACTAAGGTTCTAGTATTTGAAAGAGGTGACGTAAGAACTAAATGCGAGATTAGGGTAAACCAGGAACGTCTAGAGCAAGTGAATGAAATTGTGTATTTAGGAAGTATGTTTAGCGCGGATGGAAGATGTGATTCGGATGTAGAACGGCGAGTAGCTGCCGGAAACAAAGTTAACGGTGCTTTGTCCCAGTTAGTAAAGCGACAAAGCATCGTAAAAGAAGCACGAATGGCGATTCATAACGCAGTGCTAGTGCCAACTTTGCTTTACGGTAGTGAAACCTGGGTATGTCAGCAGATGCATGAAAGTAAATTGAATGCTGTGGAGATGCGATCACTTCGAAAATTGTGCGGCGTTACCTTGGCCGACCGAATACGTAACGAAGTGATACGCAATATGGCAGGTTTGAATGAAAGTGTCAGCGTTAAGCTGGAAAAGGGCGTGCTCCGTTGGTTTGGACACGTCCAACGAATGAGTGAGGAACGATTGACGAAGAATATATATTGTTCAAAAGTAGAGGGTAGAAGGAGTCAGGGAAGGCCGAGACTTACATATGAAGACCACGTGAGCAGATTGCTCAAAAACGGAAAGGTCAAAAGTACTCGGATACCCAGACGTGCGTGTATGAAGCGATTGATGAATCTCGAAGAAGCGAAAGAAGTATGCATGGATCGCGAAGCCTGGCGATCTGTCCTCTCTGACTACCCCGTCAGGGATACAGCGTGAAGATAGTTAGTTAGTTAGTTAGTTAATAATAAAGTGGGTATAGTATGCTATATGCCCACTTTTCACCGTGTGGATTCCTGTCCCACGTAATAGGTGGTGAGCCCATTGCCGTGTTGAAATAGACAGACGCAGGTTATGGCTACCTGCTGTTGAAACTTTCAAGCCGCCCATAAGGCCTTCAACCAGGCTTAACGACTGCCATTTTACTGGCAACCGGGACCAACGGCTTAACAAGCCTTCCGAAGCACGGAAACGCTCGCAAATGTAAATGCCACAAAGTGGTCACCCATCCGAGGACCAGCCATAGTGACAGTTACGTAACTCAGTGATCGTTTACAGAACACTGAGACCGCGGGGCCACGAGCGCTTCTAAAAATATTTATTTAACACGTCTAAATTCCCAAAAGTAAGCAAATTTTGCCAGTAGTATTGTTGGTCTCATGTAATAGACGGACAAGCCATTGGACACCGGATACTACATACAGGAGAGAATCACCATTCATCAATATGAACAAAAATGCCAATAGGTAAGGAGAGGTGTAAATAATAAATAAAATCTCAGCAATTTAAGCAAAAAGTTTTGTGGTTCACAAAACAGAATCATATTTAGAAATCATAGAGATTATTTGAAAGTAACATAGTTTTAAATTAAGTTCTTAAAATGTAGACTGCTTATTAATAACTTTTCTTGAGGAGATTTAATATTAAAAATTCAGGCAAAATGGTAAAACTGGTTGAAATATCTGAAAGTTTTGCAGTGGTAATAAAAAGTTTACCTATAAGTGGTCAACACCAGGCACACATAATGATCTAAAATAATGATTATCGGGATTTTTACCATGTATGTGATATGGTAAATATCCCATTATTTTATATCTGTTAATTATCATGATAGTTTACATTTTTATACAAATTTTGACATTTAATACCTCTATATATTCACAAATGAACTCTTTATTAAAAAGAAAACTAGTTTATTGGATTCACCTACTGAATACACTACACTCTTTTACAAAAACGAAATGTTGGGGTAACTTTAAAAAAAGATTCAAGGATAATATATAATTGCAAACCTCCAGAATGTGTAGTGGTGGCGGCGTAGATAACAGCTTGATGTCGTGAAGACTCCGTTGCGGTCCAGAGACGCAAAGAGTACCAAGCGCCTGGAGTTAAGTCACCGATCACCACCTTAGTCCAAAAGCAAATATATGTATAGTGAGAACAGTATTGGCCAGCTCAATCAGACGATGATGATTCGTGATTTTTGTAGTTTTTTTTTATACCACTGAGTTGGCAGAATCATACGGCCCACCTGATAGAAAGTGGTCACTATATTGAATACTTTAGTGTGCACCAAGAAAGGATACAAAATAACATAGTAAAATATTGTTACAATCAAATCAGTACAATAGGCGACCATAACGCATAAAGCAATTTCTGCCATGCTACTTTTATTTAGTTATTGTATCGATTTTTATCTTACTTTGACTAAACTTTCTTTGACGGTGACTTTTAATAGTCATGTTCATACTATAAATAAATCTAAATATAAATATTGTGGGACACTTTTCACTCAGCGCCATCTAGCCCAAAGTAAGCTAATATTAGCTTGTGTTATGGGATCTAGGTAACTGATATACATACTTATATATTTCTAAATATATACATATTAAACATAGGAAACACCCAAACTCCGAAACAAACATTTGTGGATCACACAAATATTTGTTCCGACCCGGGAATCGAACCCGTGACCTCTTGCGTAGCAGTCGGATACACTGCCACCGCGCCACAGAGGCAGTCGTTATTTATATTAAATAGTGGCGAGAAGTGATATAGATGTCATTATAAATAAGGCGATTTATTTACGAACTGTAATCACAAATCAAATGTGTGCATCAAGTCAAATATTGATGAATTTTAAAAAGAAACATCACAACTAAAGAAGTAGTTATGTTTACATATCTTAGAAAAAATGTGAGTTTGTATGCGTTCATAATAAACTTCACCACCCGTGCGAAGCCGCGGGCGTCACCTATTTCTATATGTAATACAGCCACGAACTAAAAATTGGGACACAACTAAGGTGGAATGCTATGTAGCATATGGAAGAAATTTAGGGCTAATATTGTTTATACATATGTCTAGGGGCAACTGCCTAGTGACGTGACATTTTCATACTTTCTATTTTTTAATTTTAATGTTGGCAATTTGTCCTAAATTTGCTCACCATTTTTTTTTTAATAAAACTTCGAAACCGTGCCTATCGCCCTTAAAATAAAGCATTATGAAGTTTTTTTGAATAAAAAAATCTTAACTGACCTCTCGGTGATGATGTAGCGAAGTAAGATCCGCGTCTCTCCAGGCAGTGGCACCAAATGCATCAGCTTTTTTCCACTGAAGTCTTACTAGACGAGCACCACACCGTACCGCTCGTCTAGCATCTAAGGCTAAGGCACTGCTATTACTCCATACAGCTGCTTCAGCGCTTTCTTCTAATCGATCTTCCCCTCCACCTTCCCACACTAGCACTAATAAACAATCATCCATTTATTAGTCATTTGACATATTCATTTTCTATAAATGCTGGATCTGGTTTTGGACAGGTTCTTTTATTTTTTAAGGACCCAGATTCATCAGTGCTATGTCAGGAAAGTTAATTCGTTAGGAGTTAATAGTATATTATTGCTAAGGCCGGGAAATAGGCAATTGCCATTCCGGCCGCGGCATATATAGTGCTTTTCTCAAAAGAATACAGGGAAATAAAACATACTTATTAAACTATACATGTAATTTAATTAATATTATAAGTTTTAGGCGTACCACTTATAGGTGAAGTTGACATGGGCTCCGAGGATCTTGTCAATTTAAAACTATTTAATTTATTTATTGTAAATAAAAAACAATAACAACCAGCCATTAGAAAGCACTTACCTGGTGGTTTTGTTTTTACCAACAGTGGAGCAGAAGGCGGAGAGGGCCCCGCTCTTGAATGTGCTACTATTCGTACTGAGTACGTAGCCCCACATGATAGAGCCCTCAGAATCACACTAGCAGTTTCTCCACCAGTTTCCAATCTTCGTTCCTCTTCATTACGAGCGGGCTCCAAGCTATCACCCGTGTCATCCCGAATTCGAATCCACCATATTGTGAAACCTTGAACAATTAAAATATGTCTACTTTTTGTAGGTCGGGATATAAGGTTTTATTGTCGGTAGGTACTTTAATTTAACAAAGTTTAGAAGTACGCAATATTGTTTACTTTAATTTAGATTTTGGTATACCTACTCAGACTAAGTTTATAGGGTCGATAATCTGCAGTCCAAGAGTTCAAGAGCTCCAAGTACCTATTATTAAATATGCGAATCAACACTTCCAGTAACCAGAAGGCCGATTTCTTTTTTGCACAAAGGACAAGCATTGCTATTTATACAATTTGAATGGCATATTGTAAAAAGGAATTTTACCTTAACTTAAAATTGACATGTAGAAAATCCAAATTAATAAAAACTGAAATTCTAATCTTGCAAACAATAAAACATTTTGCAAATCTGTACCTAACGGTGTCTGTCTAAACAACTTGTATATAAAATAAATACTGACTTTATAAGACGTACCATGTGGTGGAGCAGCGGGATGATGTGTCGTCCGCCAATTGAGTCTTGTTTCAGTATGTACCGTATGGTCTAAGTAGAGAGAGGGCGCGGCTGGCGGTGATGTACACTCGATGCGATAAGTCACTTCTTCTGAGCCAAATGTATTGCGAGCGGAGCATGTGTAATTTCCACTTGTTGAAGCATCCACTTCTGACAAAATACAAGATTATAAAGTATTACTGGATACCTAAATCAAAATCTACATATCACGACGGTTCTAACACCAGAATGATATTTTACCAATATTGAAGTTATTATACAATCGCATAGAAAAATCATATTTCTCTCATGTCATACTTAGCTAAGTTCTCTTCAATGGTTACTTTTTTAAAAAGTTAAAAAATCTCACTGTAAAATTAACGCGTTCTACAAAGGCATAACATACCTACTGATCAAAGTATTATTTACTCTACAAATATTTATACTATTATATTGTGCCTTAAATCACTCTAGTTTTTGAAAAGAATATTTTGCTGTAATATGGACAGACAACACCGGGCCGTCATTTTTAATATTTTACTCAAGCTGTAACAAATAACTAATTGAATCGGGCGTTACACGGCGGAAATTCATCATAAAGGACGGGAGTTAACTACAAAATCCTTCGACCCAAAATTTTACTAAATGGCTTATTAAGAAATTTTCTTATTTTTAGTTACCGTGAATAGCCAGATGTCCAAGGTTAGTGAGATGAGTCCGTGGATCATGAGTCACAGGACGGTCACCGCGTAACCAACGCGTCCTTGGGGCTGGTTCGCCTCGCCATGCGCAAGCCAGCCGGAGAGAATGTCCGCACTGCACTCGCGCCCATACTCCGAATGATAACAATCTTGCACGTGCTAGTATAACAAAAGTACTATTTTTATATACATTTATTAGAGAACGCCATTGTGGTAACATTGGGAATGAAATGTTACCTGGATGTCAGCTACATGCATATCAATTTTTGGCCAAATCGTTTTGGTGGTAAGAGTATGATAGACAAATAAATCAACACGCTTATGGATTTTTAATATTTGTATGATAGTATGAATGTAAATAAGTTAATTAATTACTGTTTTTAACTCCATTCAGTGATATTAAAGTTGCTAAATAGCCCGATAGATGGATGGCGTTCACAATATAGTGAAGAATTTCAGCTTGTGTTGGTGCAGATATGCTCAGTGATAGACCATTGCTCTGGTTAGGGAAAAGTCACTGGTTCACGTCCCATCTCAAATTATAAAATTAGAAATTAATCCAAAAGTATTATTGTATAATTTATTCATCATACATTATGCTTTATATTATATGCTTTATGCACTATTTTGGTCAGAGGTATTTTCCTTCAGCAAATACAGACATAAAACGAATAAAAGTAAAACATTGAACACCTTTAAGAACTTTTTTGTAGGTTGTAATCAGTTTGTGCTTCACACACACAGCTGTAATAGTCGAGTTACGAGAGTAAAAACATAACATTCACTTGCACAGTTAGGTACTATAGGTACTTACCTCTTGACGTTGTAGTTGCAGGTTGTGGAGCTGAGGGTTCCCCTTCACCGGCTGCTGAATGAGCAGCTACCCAAGCTTCATAAGTGGCACCTTCAGATAGAGACCTTAACTCTGTAGATCCCGCTAAGCCAACAAAAGCATCGCCATCTTCTACTTGCACAGTCGTCGTCTGAGGTGATCTCTCTCTACAGTACAAGAAATTAAATTATATTGGTTAAAAATCATTCAAACGTCGATTTAAAAATATACCGGATATTAAACTATTATATTATATTTAAAGTAATTTTAAGAATCTAGCAATAAACTCCTGTATTTATAAATTGCTTTAATAGGAAATAATACCTTAGAATTAAAAGGAAATGTTTTCATTTACCTGCCAAGTTCTCGATAAAACACTGTATAATAAAGTAGAGGTCCATTTGGTCGACTGGGTGGTAGCCAGCTAACTGCTAAAGAGGTAACTGATGTGGCAACCACTTTCACAGCTGCAGGCGGTCCTGGTACTGTTTATAGAATTAAAGTTCTAGTTAATTTGAATATCGTCTGACAAATTTAAACTATTATGAATTATTTAAAGAAAGAATGAAAGAACAAAGAAAATCAGTTTATGTAGCATATGAAAACAACCATATTTATAGATAAAACCCACATTTTCTGAAATCAACTAAACCAATTAACTTAAAACATGTAATTAAATTCACACATCCACGCTGGATAGGGGACACTTTTCAGCATTTTGGCCTCCCGCGCGCACGTTGCTGCTGAAAGTGCCGATTTAAAATCCCGGACAGTTGATTAATTATACTTAATTATATTTTTATTTAAATTAGATCACTTACCATCTTGTTGTGTGGTACAAGATATAGGATCAGCGGGAACTCCATCCCCCGCGGCCGTATACGCCAGCGCTTGAACGGTGTAGTTCGTATGTGGCCGTAATGCCAGCAATAGTGTTTCGACACCCGCTACTCGCTTCACTTCCGCTCCCGCTCCTAAATTAGAACCGCCGCTGCCTCGAACCTCCCACTCCAACCACTCAGCCGCTGCCAACAAACAACTGCCATCACTCAGCTTGGATTTAAAATAAAATATACCTATCAGTCACGCCTTTACTCAGTGACAGAGACCACGTCCACATTTCATCGTATAAATTTTTAGTGGGTTTATTGCCGTTTTGAAATGCACAGACACGGGCTGTAGCGGCCTGTTGTTGATTTTTTTCAACCCGCCCATAGGGCCTTCAACTTGACTTAAGGACTGCCATGTTACTGGCAATCGTGACCAAAGCCTTAACGCTCGTAAATGGAAATGCTACAAAGCGGTCACCCATCTGTGGACCAGCCATGGCGAAAGATGCTTAAAGGAGTGATATAAGTACCATACAGTTTTTTTTAAATAACAATTTAGATTACTGATCATTTTACAGTTACGTAAGTTTTATTTTTAAATTTAATTATGTAACGCAACCAAGAGTTTTTGGAAATGGATTTGGAAGAAGCTAGTCACAAGACCATCACGACTGTTTATTTGTCCGTATTCTTGGCCGTAATTTATATTTATCAGCGGCTCTGAACCAGTAGTAGACATCACAAGCATTAAAAAATATTTACATGGAAACACTTAAATTAATTTGAGAGAAAATCGATGAGAATTATAGATATTAGAAAAAATCTACAAATATTTATTTAGAGTATATGTTGAAGGTTGGAATTGGTGCAGTAAGAAACACTTATAACCCAAAAAGTAATTTATTTCCGTGACCAATAATGAAAATAATACAAAGGAGCGGGGGAGCACACGCGAGGACCGCTATACGTGTACTGACTTATTTGGGTAAAACTGCATTATTTTTAAGTGTACGGTTGCATCGTACATGCTCCCAGGCAAAAAAATAATGGAAAATGATCACGCGTCTTCTGGGATAAAGCGACATTTTTGAACAATTGGTGATGTGGCTTTATCCTGTTTACAAAGAGTGTTCGCACTTGATATATTCACTTCACTAGGCTGTCGGTCAGCCGTACTCTGCTTTCGCGAAAACACTACACTAGTTAACACATTTGAAGATCTTTCTGTAATAGATACAGTTCTTCTCTTCTTCCAAAAAAAATATATAGCCAAAACTAGGGCTGCGACTAGTAGAGCGTAACAAATTGTATATTGGTGTATATCATGAGTGGATAGAATGTCATCTGACGAGTTAGATTTGGCAGATTTTTACTGATCGATTTGTTCTCCCAGCTCGGCTAATGTGCTATTCAATGGGTCAGTATATTCTGTTTAGTGAGATATAGACACATTCACTATGTGGTTTAGTTCTGCTATCTGAGGAGTTGGAATTCCTAAATATAAATTGATAGAGTTAGTTGATTTTGCATAAGAATACAGCGTAAAGTCTTTTTCTTTATTACGCATTTAGTATCGAGGTCAATGATCCCAGCTCCAGTCATATGTTTAACGGCAACTTGATCTTGACATATGATCCTCACCGTACAAGTGTCACAACAAAAATAGTAGTATCTAGATTGATCATTCAGTCCCAACCATGAGTCTTGGCATATAGATCTAATAACAGTGCATTGTTTTAATTTATTATCGTGTTTGCAAAATTTTTCTTCGATAGTTAAATGATTTATAGGTTTCGTAATTTCGCACAGATATGAGTGTTCATTATGTGAACATAATTGGAGTTCCCAAAAAGACATTGTGAAGAAAGCCTCTTTTCTTAAATTTATAGCTACAAACTCTGCTATGGGTACAATGCTAATCATATAGCTTTTAATTTGCTGTGGAACGGGTAAGACGTTGTAAATCTTGTAACTATCTCTACTAATCAATGGAAAAATTATTTCAAATATAAAAAAATCTTCCATCATTCGCGCCTTAACTCTTAACATACTATAGATATATTTGAGATCTAACTGTATATCTCCGACAGGTAGAGTAACATCTTGTGACAATTGACCAGAGATAAACTGTAGCTCACGCTGTAGCTGGTGCGTATCAAACTTTCCATGATAAATATCGGTGACGGTGTCTAATAGCGTATCCTGAATTCTTCTGAGGTTCTGTATTAAACTGATGACTGTAATTGTAGATAGGATATAATTCTGCATACTAAGTAAACTTTCAACTTCCTTTTTTAAAACATTTGCAGATTTATCTAATTCAATTAAGTGTTAATTTATAGTTTTAATAATAATAATTAAATTATTAGTTAATTTGTTAATTTATGCTGTAACTGTTTAGTTTGTTCCGTTCTTTTCAATATATCCTGTATATAATATATATTATATTTTCAATATATACTCCGCCTCGACTAAAGAGGTTTGATTTCGTACTAGGTTGGCAAGATGACGCTTATTTTGTTTTATAATTAGTATATCCTTTGCATACTGTTCAGCGAAACTTTCATCTAATACTCCAAACAAGCTATTAGCCACGTAACCTATACCATTGATTAAGCCGCGACGCTGTCTGTGTGTCGCGTTAAAGTGTCGATTAAGCATAAGTTTATTATACTGCTGTAATTCGTTATAATCGTGATTTAGTTGTATTGTAATCGTATTACAATGCCGTTTATCGCTTAGGGATAAGCAGAGCTTATTTAAATATTCTATAAACTTTGTAGCTGCAGTATTCCCTTCCCAATATGGGCTCATATCGTAATATACTATTAGATTCCATTTATCGCGAATAACTTGCATACGGTCTATAGACTCAAAATAAAGGGAATTATTACTAGGTAATTGAGATATATTAAATGCTGCCTGGGAGTTGGTAAATAAAGACATAAAGAATAATAACGAAATTGCCAACGTTGCAATTATTGACATAGGCATAGCAGATCTATTGTGATTTGATTTAAGCTTTTCAGACAGACATCATCAGGCTCATACCCAATCCAGAGTGGTATCTCATATTGGTTTAGGTATATCATTTCAGCATTGATTGAAGTCCATTCTCTTTTTATGGACTCCGGGACTTCGTCATCCCAAAGCATTTTATTGAGCCACAGCTGTTAAAATAGTAATTTTAGTTTAGTAGTAAACGGTGATAACCATCCCAGTGAGTCAAATATTTTTGATATTTCCGATAAGAGTAATCTCTTAGTTATTTTAACATTGGAATTAGTTAGTAGTATTAATTAAATTTAAAAGTGAAATTGTCATTAGATGAGTTCCATCGCAGGCCTAATGCTTTTGATATACTTTCTGATTTAAAATTAAAAATTATTTCTCCGGCACTGTGCTTAATGTTTTGCAGGAGTTCTGGTTTTTTTGTGCACCACTTTCTCAGTGTAAAACCTCCAGATTTTAATAACTTGTTCAAGCTTTCTATTAGCTGCTGACCTTTTGCTATAGAGTGAGACCCATGGACTACGTCGTCCATATAACAGGATTCTTTCAGGACCTTAGCGGCTTCCGGGAATCTCTTTTGTTCATCTGACGCTAGCCGTCTTAGAGTCATCATCGCCAAAAATGGGGCCGATTTTGTCCCATACACTATGGTAGCAAGCGTATATGTTTGTATAGGGTCATCTTGAGACTCTCTCCATACGATTTGCTGATATCTCTGATCGGTTTCACAGACCATAATTTGCCTGTACATTTTTTCTATGTCGGATTTAAAAGCATAACGATATTGACGCCATTTTATGAGTAATTCCAGAATATCTCGCTGTAAATTAGGACCTTTAAACATAAAATCATTCATACTATATCCGCTAGATGTTCTTGCTGACGCGTTAAAAACTACGCGTAACTTAATAGTTGTTGATTCCAATCGTTGCACTGAATGGTGCGGCAAGTAACATGATAGCACCTTGTTATTTTAATTGTTGAAACTCGGTACCATGTGTCCTAAAGCTATGTATTCATTGATGAACGATGAAATTTATATTGCTCGGCTAAGATTGGTTGTTTACAACATTTTCGTTCCATATTTTTAAATTGGGCTATAGCTATCTCCTTAGATGAACCTAGTTTTTCATCTATGTCAGGTTTCAGAGGCAATTTTACCTCGTAACGCCCGTCTTCACGCCTTCTCGTGGTGGACATATAGAAATCTACACGCTGCTGTTCTTCTGATGATAAGCTTGAATGTTCACTAATATCCTGAATATCCCAAAAACGCTGAATATCTTGAGTATTAATCAGAACCATGTTACATTGATAAGTCGACATTTCGCCGCCGCCGTATATAATCCACCCCAGTTGTGTTTCTTGTACCAGAGGCTGGGATAGGCTCTCACCATTTATAAATCCACCTAACAATATCAATCCGTGAACTTGGGCGCTTAGCAATAAGTCCACGGACGACTCATATTATAGTAAGGGTCTGCTAATTTCAGGTTTTCCAAATAAGACCACTTCGATGCATTAAAGGACTTAGACGGAATATCTTTGAGTATATTGTTCATAACAAGTACGTCTGAGGTGAACGAAAACTCGTCGTATGTTGATAAGCAGTTCAGTGTGACTACACCATTGCAATTATTCTCAACTTCACCTACGCCAAGTATAACTCCGTTAAACTTCGATCGGGGCAAACCTAATTTCTTTGCTACGCTTTCTCTTATAAGAGACACTTGGGAACCTGGATCTATTAAGGCCCTTAAAACGTAATAAGACCCGTCAATGGCTGCTACTTTAATCAAAGCTGTTGCTAATAAAACTTCATTCGTAGCTAAATTAGAAATATGTGCGGTAACCACCTGCTCTTCTGCCGGGATCGACTCGTTAATTATCGCTGTTGCTATGTTCGATTGCGACGTATTTTTTGTACATGCGTCATGTAAAACCGAATGGTGCTTACCAGCGCATTTGCGACATCGTAGAACGGAAATGCATTGCTGGCCATTATGATCGAACAAACAATTTTTGCATAATTTGAATTTGAGAATTGTATTTAATTTCGCGTCATTTTGCAATCCTAAGAATTTGTCGCAATTGTACAAAGCATGTTGTTGATTGCAAAACTGACATTTGATACTCGAGACATGTAATGCTTTGGATAACGCTTGAGGCTTATAAGTATTATTATAGAAATTATTATGATTAAACCGCTTATATTTAAGATTCTCAGGAATATAATTACTAGTTTGATTATTAGACTTTAGAGTAGCTTGTTCTAATTTTCGACGTGATGTTTCCTAACCGGTAAATTTACTCTCCAAGAAGTATAAAACTCTTGAACGGCGGGTTGCTGTCTTTTATTTTTTAGTGAATCATTATAATCGTCATATGTTTCGCCATCCAACTTCTGACTTAATAAATACACGAGAATAGGATCCCATGTGATGATATCAATCCCTAAATTCTTAATCGCATACACAGTTTCTAGGGTTATGTCATGCAATTTTTTAATGTGGCTAATAGATCGCTGTACCTTATTAGGCAATCCTAGTAAGTTATTCATAATAGATATAAAAACGAGTCGTTCATTATTAAATCGATGATTAAGAATCTCCCAACAAGAATCGTAGTTATCGCTACTTATGGAGAGATGCTGGATAAGTCTTTCAGCTTCTCCTTTCACTTTTCCCTTCAAAAATTGCATTTTATGCGCTTTGGAAAGAGAAGGGTTGTTGTGTATCGCTTCAGTGAAAAGGTCTTTAAATGGAGTCCAGTTTTTGAAGTTGCCCGTAAACTCGGGTATTTCCATTTTTGGAGTAGAATGCTCTCTTTGCGAAACATTGGAAAGCTTTTTATTGATCCTTTGCTTCAATTTGAGGTAGGACTGCTCATGCTGCGTATAGATAGCCTCGTATTCTACGTCCTCCTCATCAACTTCACCGTCTAATTCCCAGTGCAGAGTCTATCTTTGACCACCGCATTTGTAATGTTTTCAAAGCGTCTTCTAACTCCCATTTCTCTGACAAAGAGTCTAAATCGATGAAAGTTATGGACCTTTTAAAAACTTTGAAGTTTGCTGCTTGTTTCCGAACCATGTCGTCGTATTTGCTAGTGGAACCTCGTGACTCCATGATGCTTGACTTTAGCTGATGCTTGTAGCTGGGAAGTTCTTGGATTTTTTCATCCTCCTGTTGTTCCTCAGAAGATGCTAGAGACTTTGACATTGATGTCGAAGGCACAGTTCTAGTGGCATACTGCTGACGTTGCTCATTAATAAAAATCTTAGCTGTTGTATAAGATTTGCTGACTTGCTCATGCTCTGATTTCACAAAATATGTCTCTCTTTGACCCCACTCGCACATATAGCTGGATGATTATCCTGAAAATCTGAACAATACTTTTCTAACAATTCTAACTGCTTTTTGAAATAGAAATCCGATTTCCTATCCGCGCTATCCTTTTTGATATTAATCGAAATTTTTCGTATCGCCTCACCAAGTTCGCATTGCTGTACGTAAAAAGATCCTCCATTTCACTAAATATGAATAAAAGGAAAGATCTTACTTGGTAGTAGCTGAAAAGCTTATTGCTGTAGTTGAGCTCCTAGACGATGCTGTATCTCGCCGGTTGCTAGAGCTTCTGCTAGATTCCAGTGCCAGGTTCCGGATGACGCTAAGTACCGGTGTCTTGTTGTACCAGTGCTGCTATACTAGTACTGCTGCTAGACACGCCGGTGCTATTGTACCAGTGCTGCTATACTGATACTGCTGCTAAATACCGGTTCGGCACCGATATGCTGCTGCTGAAAAGCCTCGTACTTGAGACGCTAGTGTCTACTAGTGCTAGTAGACTTGTTGCTGCTAGAGATCTGCTCCTACACGTTCGCTAAAGTTTTGGTCAGACACGGCACGACTACAGGTCACAGAAAACTATAAATCGATACTGGTATTCCGGGCTCACTCACATGCACTATACACTCGCGAAAAAACAACGTGACTGTATGAACTACCGTGAGGTCCCGCCCGGTGGCTTCGAAGGACCAATGTTGAAGGTTGGGGTTGGTGCAGTAAGAAACACTTATAACCCAATAAGTAATTTATTGCCGTGACCAATAATGATAATAATACAAAGGAGCGGGGGAGCACACGCGACGACCGCTATACGTGTACTGACTTATTTGAGTAAAAGTGCATTATTTTTAAGTGTACGGTTGCATCGTACAGTATATAAAATTAATAGATTGAACGATTCCTCCAAATTTGATTCCAATCGGTTCATAAAAGATGGCACTGCAGTACAAAAATCCGTGCAGTCAGTGAAAATTTATGCCATGTTTCATTAAAATTGGTTAAAAAACCTACCCGTATATATATATATATATATATAAAACCTGCCCGAACGCTTGAGTGGGTAGAGGAAAACAAACATACGCACACACACACAGACACACAAAAGAAAATTTAGCCATTCTAAATAAATACGTTCACATTTTTTTTTGTAGTTTTGTCTATAACTCCGTCGCTCACTTTGTTCAAAACTTTTTTTTTAGTTATGTCACAAACTGTTATCACTCTGGATCGTACCATAAATGGTGAGTGTTAGAACGTCAACGATTAATTAATCGTCAATAATGGAGCGATAGCGTCGTACCCGAAATAGTTTGACATCGTCTTCATGAAAAAGAGCCTCCCTATACTAGTCAAGCTATTTCTAAAATTATGAATAACGCGCAGCCCACTATAATTACAGTTAAAATTCTAAATTAAAATTATATTGCCAATTATTTACTCACTATGTTCAGGGCGATATAGTAGCTTGTAGCCCAGTAAGGCGCCGTGATGAGCATGAGCTGGCGCTGGTGACCATTCCACTTTAAGACTTTGTGGTGATACAGCGCGACACCTTACAGATCGAGGACCTTCCGACGGAACTGTTCGTAAAATTGTTATAATTTAATTTTTTTTATTATTATCCACATATTTTTCGCACTTGTTTTCTCAGATTCTTATTCAGTTTTAACTAGTGCTAATTTTGATACAAATTAATAAAATTGAGTGACTATTTGTCATCTCCATATCATCAAAAAATATTTTTTGTCAGTTTGTTTATTTATTCTTGTAACCTTCTAATTGGCTAGTCCTTTACTGATCATGTTACGCAAAACACTTTTATTTCAAAAATATAATGACCGTCCAGCACAAAGATGCACTTATAACCTATTACTTGGTATATATGATTTTAAACTTTCATAGTCGTAATGACCATGAAAGTTTAATTCAAATTAATACTATAAACGGGATATTTACCATGTATTATTGAATTATTGAGTTTACAATATTTTGGCACTGTTGCAAGCGCCACGATTACGTAAATATCCCGTTAATAGTATTAATCTGAATACCTATTGTTGTTGTTGTTGTTGGGACAACTCACACAACGCCAGCTGATTCCAAACTAAGCAGAGCTTGTACTATGGTAACCAGATAACTGATACACATACTTATATATTTCTAAATACATACATATTATAGATAAATAACACCCAGACACAGAATAAACCTTCGTGCTCATCACAGAAAGTTTTATCCTGGGTGGGAATCAAACCCACGACCTCTTGCGTAGCAGTCGGATGCACTCCCACCGCGCCACAGAGGCAGTCATATTATGTATTAAATGGTAACTTATAAGTAGCGGGTATCAACTAGATCTCTTTATAATTTGTAAAACTTAATTTAGACTATATTCACGGTGTATCTCTGACGATGTAGTCAGAAAAAACAGATCGCCATGCTCATCGCGATTCTTGCATACTTCAAATACTTAAATTTTGTAAGTACATAATTAATAAAAGCCTTAGCGAAAACTGCAACTTAAATATAACATCAATTGGCAATGCGAGGGGATCACCATGCTTCAAACATCTATAAGCTAAGATACCTAATTGCCATCAAGTGGAGTGCTTGTTTGCCACTCTTATAAAAATCTTTTGATAAACACTTACCACTTTCTTGAGTTAAAGTATTGATTGGGGTAGTCGATGGCCCTGCGCCAGCGCTGTTGAAGGCTCTTACGCTCACCGAATATCTACAAATATTTACACTTCAAAAAAAAGAACAAGAAAAATGAGTGTGTATGTGTACTTATGTACACGCGTTAGAAGTTATACTGCTTTAGTCCAATAAGATATCATCACATATACCACAACTCTTTTTTTATAACAGGAATGAAAATAAGAAAAAAAAACATTAAAAGAATGAAAACTACTTTGAATGTAGTTATAAGTTGTCATGCAAACGCTTATCAACTAACTTCAGGGTATTGTCATGGAAATACTTATCGCTAACTTCATAATGTCGGTTTTTCGTGACGGTCTGCGCGCGGATCGTAAAAATTTACTCTCATCATTTTTCCCTAACGCGCCAAAAGCAGTATAACTTCAAAAATATTCTTTTTTTGCATTGACTTTATTTCTCACCTGGTATAATGTTCCAGACCTTCAATAATGTACTTTGTTATTTGCCCTCTGACCGTAGCGAATTCCATGCCCACGTTTGAACCGCCTGCTAGTGATCCATCCGCCGATAGCCACCACCATACTGTATATCCTAATAGTTCACCATTCCAAGAAGATGGGGGAGGTGCCTTGGAACATAAAATAAATACAATTCTTAAGACCAAAATAAATGAATAATGAAAAATATTTTTCAAAAACAAGATTTTGACTAAATGCGCTAAAAATAATTCTCTACAAGTACTTTCTTTTGATATTTTATGAAAGCATAATTTAGTCGCCATATTTAGAGTGATGTCACTTTATTTTATGAGCTATTTTCAGCAAACCCTTTCGTCTGACAGTCATATCGTAGCAGTGCATTAATAATAATTAATCCTCCATTTTTGTTGTTTCACCATGTTGAATTTAGAATTTCAACATTTAGCTCACAATCACAGAGCAAAAAATGCTGTTCGCTCCCTCTCGCTCGCACCGAATAGAGACGAAACTTATAATAATACCTCGTGCCAAATTTACGTCAATTTTTATGCTAAAATTTCGTACGCGACCTGTCGGTTGCCTAACATTCGTCTGTAGTAATTTGTATAATCGTATAAAAAAGGTGACGCCCCCTGGCGCGCTTGGTTATATGAAATATATAGAACAAGGCGCCTCTATTAAAGAGCGCGTCAGTGACATTCATTCCTTGTTCTTTGCTCACAATGTATTGTCATTTAATCTAAACATGTATACTAAATTTCAGCGGTTGAAGATAACTGCTTCAAAATTGAGCTGCGAGATTCCACCCTATCAAACACAATTACATTGCAAGGTAATAAAAGGGCTGTAAAAAATCTGAGTATAAACACATTATTTTTGTTTTACATACCTGCCAACTTAGTTCAATGGTAGAAGACCTAGGGGCAGATGCTCGAAGATTAATCGGAGCTCTTGAAGGAGGTTCATGTAAAGTTAAAGCCAGTAAAGCTCTTGTATGAGCTGATGCAAATTGAGCAGTTAATGTTCGAGCCCTCACTAAATATGCGGTAGCCGGCTCCAAACCTGTTATTACTGCACTTTCTGACCTATTTCACAATAGAAAAGCAAACAGTTAGAATATATATATATATTTTTGCTGGCATATTACAAAACTAGAATTCATATTTCTTACTCTGTATATGAATCCGTATTATGAGCTGAAACGGACACATTATGTGTGTCAGCATCACGCCAGGTATCGGTATTAGTCGAATCATGTTTGCGGTATTGAACCACGTAGCCCAAAACTGGTGAGTTACCGTCATACGGTCTTCGCCATTGTAAGCGAACAGATCGCGATGAAGTATCTAAAACCCTGAAATTTGCTGGTGGTTCCGGTGGTTCTAAAAACAACGACATAATTTCAATCTTTCCATTAATCAATGAATCCCGCTCAGCTAGCTTTTTAATATTTGTAAATATTTATTAAGAAATAAGTTTATATTTACCTTGGACAGCTAAGTGTACGAAATGATCAGATCGTCCATATGGGTTAGAAGCTTGACAGCGATAAACCCCTGAATCTCTTCTATCGGCTCTTTCAACTACTAGTTCACTTCTCAATCCTTCTGCGCTTCTGGTTTCTGATATACTCATCCTAAAAAGCATGATTATGAAGTTCTAATTTTAAGGTACATACAATTATGTAGCCTTAAAAGCTTATGCGAATAATAGTAGAATTCTTTAAATAATATTTCGATTTCTAATAAACTCCCACATGAAAAGAGTTGTATGATATCTCCAATAGCAACTCATCATACTCATGACCAAAACATCAAGTTGATGATTTGATTTTCATTATTGATTTTTTGATATTCATTATTGAATTTTAAAACTAAAATTTATGGTTAAAACCGTAAAAATTAAGCTCTATTATCTAAATATGATCTATCTATTCATTGCTTTATTTTGCTATGTCTTCTGTTTACAAAATTTGCTTTCACTTACCTATAGTCTGAGTTAGGCAAGGCTCGTCCTGAATGACTCCAAGCTGTAGAAAGAGGACTGTCACCGCGTGCAACACAAGCTAACCTCACATTATCTCCTAGTTTTGCAGTTACGTTAGCAGACTGCGTTTCAAATCTAGCAGGTTCTGTAAAATTATATTATCTTAGTAGTTCTTTTAACTGTAAATGTTTGAATAAATCAATACACTTACCATTGACATGTATGGAAATAAATTTTGATAAAGCAGGTAAAACGCCATTGTCAGCTTTGCAACGATATTTTCCAGAATGTTCGGCTCGTGTTGATTCAAATCTTAGAGAACCATTTGTAAGTACTACCGGATCTGATACACCTCCTAGACTTGTTTCAGTGCTACCTTTAAAGTAAATAAATGTTAAAACATGATCTTTAATAGTAAATGTGAAATAAAAACTTATATCACACATACCAGCAAACTTAGTCCAGTATATTGCTGGTGAAGGATGTCCTTTAGCTTCACAACTTACTGTAAGTGATCCATTGAGCAAAACTGCAGTATCTGTGGGCTCGATTTGCCAATATGGTGGAACTGTTAAAGCAATTATTTCTATTCAGTAATTTGTACAGTCAGAATCAATATTATTTGTATTGTGCATACCTTTAATAGCTAATTCTGTAGAAACGTTCGCTTTACCAGCGCTATTAGTGACAACACAGGTGTATATGCCGCTATGAGCGGCTGTCAGACTTTTGAATAGAAGCATACTATAAAACTCTGCTCCACGCTCTTCGACCTGCAATTTAAAGATTGCTTAGAAGAAATTAGGTAGTATATAAGCGACTGCCGTTGCTGAGGTCACGGGTTTGGTTTCTGAATATTTTTATGCATAATAGGTACGTATTTAGGTGTATATAAGTACGTTTATCAGTTGCCTAGTTCCCATAGCAATAGAATATTCTGGCCTAGATGGCGTTGTGTAAAAAGTGATAGCTGAATGATACGTGATTTGAAAATAAAAACTGTCGATTCTCTTATATGTAAAATTTTCATACATTACTAAATAAAATAAATAAATAAATATCCATCACGCCTTATCCCCGAAGGGGTGGCAGAGGCATATTATATATGCCCACTTTTCACCGTGTGGATTCCTGTCCCACGTAATAGGTGGTGAGCCCATTGCCGTGTTGAAAATGGACAGACGCAGGTTGTGGCTACCTGCTGTTGAAATTTGTCAAGCCGCCCATAAGGCCTTCAACCAGGCTTAACGACTGCCATTTTACTGGCAGCCGGGACCAACGGCTTAACGTGCCTTCCGAAGCACGGAAACGCTCGCAAATATAAATGCCACAAAGTGGTCACCCATCCGAGGACCAGCCATAGTCAAAGTTGCGTAACTTAGTGATCGTTTACAGAACACTGAGACCGCGGGGCCACGAGCGCTTCTCTTTTTTCTTCATACATTACTGATTTATGTAAGGGTAATAGATACCTGAAGTGCATTAGATATTGGCATCTGATCCTTGAGCCAAGAGAAATAAACTGGCATATCTCCTGATGTAACTGTACATGTTGTCTGTGATCGGTCTCCAGCTCTGAGTCCACTTGGAAATACAATCGGCGATAGGACTGGTGGTGATACTATTGTCATTTGGACCTGCAATCGGTTTTTATTAACACTTTCACTGCGTTACGGCAAGTATTTGGCCGTATTTGACTCTCAGCCAGTGCGGTAGCTCGTTTTCCTTGTTTTGCGCACGGTGCGGGGGCGTTTTAACTAAGTTCCCGTACGCGTAGGAAAATTATAGTGATCTTTTTAATATTGTTGCTTTTAATATAATAATATTGTACACTAATAATATACGGCAAAATAGTTACCGTAACGCACAGTAAGGTAATTATTTTCATTCAGTGCGGTACGGCGAATATCTTGCCGTACCCCCCCAACCCCGCACCACACCGCATGCTTCAACGCGGCGGTTCATTTTGCATTAGTAGTGGCCGTAAGTGAGATGTAGTTACGTAAGTGCTCAATATTTTTAGTGAAAAATACTACGCGGCCCGGCTACCTTACAGTGAGAATGTGGAAAGTGTATGGCAGAACCTTAGGGATAGTATGGTAAATGCCGCTGTGGAAGTGTGTGGAGAAACAAAAAGAGGCATATGAAGACCACATGAGCAGATTGCTCAAAAACGGAAAAGTCAAAAGTACTCGGATACCCAGTATATAGTTTTTAGTTCTTAGTTTTTTTAATTTACATTATTTCGACAATCTAAAGTTCGTAACATTGTGTGATCTCATTTTCAAAATGATTCAAAGTAATTATGAGAATTAGGTAAATAATTATTTTGATAAATATTACTTAGTTAAATATCATTGTTGAATCTATAATAAAAAATATTTTTAACATATCGATAATCATTTCGTAAGTAAACCCCATCCCCAGCATTTTGTCACTTCTACGCTATACGGCATACATATTGCCACAAATGAGTGATTTTGTAAAATCTCTGTATCTTTTAAAATATCACAGAGAACCCGGGGCTACTGCGGCTGGGTATATACGAGGATGTAGTCAATCAATTTTTTGATAAAAGTCATTGATATGGGCGGTTTCCACGTCTGTATGGAATGTCAGGTTTTGGTACGGCAAAATAGAAGTCGTAACGCATATCAGGAAATATAGATACGGGAAGTATTTGTCTCGTATCGGACTAGCAGAAAGTTAAGATTTAATGCTGCCACAGTGAATGTGTTAACTTCGTCACTAGATGTTTTCATTACGAGTATAATGTCATCTCGTATATCGTCGGCATTTTTTCTACATCAATTCATCAATTCAATTCATCATGATTTTAATTACTTCGATAAGACTCATTGTACTGTTACTATTCCTCAGTTCCGATGTGACGATGATGAGGGTGAAGTTAAAAAAAAGTGCAAAAACAAAGAAAGTAATTTACGAGCCAATTAATGGCGAATGTAAGGTACAGAGTTAATGACAAGATCCTTATTAATGGGCGTCATAAAATTCAATGTCCCATTTTGTACCCGTAGATATAACTTCACCTCTCCGACCCACCATTTGTCATGATGTTTATTACGTGGACCTAATAAAGCGTTTTTTTTCTTTTAACTGTCGCCTGCCCTCCTAATTATCGTCCTTATTTACATCGTCAGGGAAAAACGAAAATAAAGTTACAAATTTTAGTCATTACTGAGACTTTTAGAGTGACTGAAATACGTTATACAGTTTTTTTGAAGTGAAAACTTCTTTAGCGGCGTTGAGCACTTTTTCTGTAATGGGTATAAAATCTCTGGACTCGCTACACCCCGTTACGATACGCAGCTATAGTGTGTGCATATATGCATGTACCAACGCGTCTAGATAAATAAATTATTAATAAATTGAGTTTTCACTTCTGTCGGCACTCCCGGAGTGATTAGGTTTTTTTTATTTTGTCGACATTCTTAGCAAATTTCTTTTAGAAAATATTTGAGATGTAAAATATTGGGAATAACTTGCTTAGTAATAGAGATTATTATAGATTTAAGCTAACGTGAATAAAATATATTCGGAGCGTATTGAATTTTCAATCGCAAAAGTACATTATAGTGTGGAGATAAGGACGAAATGGCAAAACAACATTTACTATCAAAAATTCCCTGCTCTTCGATTTCCCATTTTATAATATTCAAGGTTTGGTAGGGCATTACACATTACGGCCTACAGCAAAAAGTGGACCGGTGTATTTTATGTTGGTCCTTCGTGTTTCCATTGGCCTAAAGGAGTACCAGAGATTGTCTGTCTCATCATAACAGCACCATCCTGCATCCAGCAGCCTTTTAATCTAAACGATTTCCCTTCAAATTTAAAAAACTGACTTACACTACGTTCTTAACGCAAACAAAATATCGTCGAGGTTGAATCCGGACTCAACGCTTCGGAGCCCGAGCCTGCGCCGCTGCTTTGCTTCTCTACTTTTAATCCTCCACAGGTAAGATTATAATATAGCAAAATTTGCTACACTTTCGGCAATAAAGTAGGCAATTGTTCCAACCTCCATTTTTTTATGTCTACGGGATCTATACGAGTACAGTAACGTTATAATAAGATCACAGAACCAAACCTCTCTTCGAGCGAGTTCACCACCAGGAGTCAACACAGAGCATGTCCACCCGCCTTGATCTCGGATTCTGTCTACGTTTGTTATAGTCAGTTGACCATCCATCTGTTGATAACGGGGATCAGTCCCAGCTCCTCCCTCCCATTTTACGGAACTGAATCAAACATTATACAATTATATTTTGGAACTAAGATAATTGCAATATACGTTATAATTATAGACATACTTATTTACTTGTCTAATATATTTATTATCGAAGTTCTCTGAAACGGTTTTGCCGATTTTTTTTTGTGTATTTTGATTTAGGTCTGAGAATAGATCGTTTTTCATACCCCTAAATCATAAAGGGTAGATTTTTTTATGGAAAACAATGTTTGCCCGGGTCAAATGACTCTGTAGATAGAAATCGAGTTATTCTGGAATTTAGGGCTTTTATTCCAATAACCAAATAAGAAAACATGTAAAACATTATTATTAAGTAAGAGAAACACCAGTACTGAAGCAGTTTTTTATTGAAGAATTGCTATTCAATTTCGTTTGCAATTCTAATATAACGAAAAACCGTACCGCTTTTATAATATAAGAGATTCTTTCACCGCAATATCAAAAAATAACGGCAGAGTAATATTCCGCCATTTTATATTTTCTGTTTGCTATAATAATGTGTTTGCTAGTGGATGTTTCTGTAATTCAGTTCCGTGGTATTACTTATAAAGTAGCGTTGCATAATTTTTTTATATAGAGCATGTAATAAATGAAATTTTGTAGTTAAATACAAAAAATCTAAGTAAGACCAAACACTATCAGTAATAATAATATCCTAGTCATCAACATTCCCTCATAGGGATGAATGAATGACAAAATATTGAAATCATTCGTTCAATATATTATTTTTGTTTATATTTATTTATTTATCTTCACTCTTCAACGATTGAAGACAATTGGACATGAAGAATGTAATGTCTTCATTCATTCAGTTTGTTTTTGTTACTTGTCTGTTCGTAAGCGTATGCGATATCTGTCATAAAATCAGCATACCATATGGTGTGCAGTTTTATTTATTAAGGCACCTCATTAGACAACTACATTTTAGAAATTATTGCATTGCACTTACAATTTTAATTGAAATCGACTTCATGAAATAGATTTCGTTCATTCATTCATTTCATTCACAAAAACTATGTACGAACTCTGATTCGATATAGGCCTGACTTCAAAAATGTATACCGTAAAAAAATATTACTGCTTACTCGATTGGGAATCCGTAGTAAGGGCACCAAACAGTCACTTCAGTTCCGGCAACAGCCTTCACAGGATTCATAGCTCTGATGTAAGGCGAACCTGTGTAAATTGAATTATAACATTAGCAGCGCAATATTCTCATATGCGTTCCTAATATCAATATAATACTTACATTTTTTTATTCATTAATTATTTATTTATTTATGTACATACACACAAAGAACAAGACAGATAAACAACTAAAATTACGTTCAGAGGCACTACTTATTTCTAAAGAAATCTCTTCCAGTAGGCCTGGAATAGGAGAGGTAAACAAAGAATAAAAATGATGTGTGCAGGATAACAAACTTACATAAGCTATGGCTACATTTATACATAATACCCAAATAAATATATGCATATATATATATATAAATCTAAATAAATACACATTATTGTAAAATAAACATACATGTACTACTTTCTATGGTAAAGACGATGGCAGTGTTCTCGCACTCTTTTCTTGAAACTCGAAATAGTACGACACTTATGTATATTAGCCGGAAGTAACTTCCACAGCCTGACCGCGTGAACAGTAAAGGAGTTAGAATAAAAGTCAGTTTTATGAGAAGGACAATTTAGACGAAAAGTGAGATGTGATCTACATGGAACATCAGACTTATTCATGAAAGAGAAGCGTTGCCGTAGATATGAAGGATAAGAGGGATTGTGTAGGATATTATATAGAAGACACAATATCCGAGTATTCCTACGAAGTCGGATTGGGAGCCACTTGAGTTCTTTGCAAAACTGCGAGACATGATCATACTTACGTAGATTAAAAATGAAATGAATGCACAAATTTTGCAAGCGCTCCACTTTATTTAGTGCTCCTCAGTAGCATCAAAATAGCAGAAGTCTGCAAAGTCTAAGATGGGTTGAATTAGGGTTTGAGCCAGTGAAATTTTGGTTTTCAAAGGCAGGAGACTCTGAAGGCACCTCAACGTGTGAAAAGTACAATGCACCTTCTTACTTACTGATTCGATTTGTGCTCTCCAGGATAAGTTCTGATCCAATATGATGCCAAGATTTTTGGCGGTGCTGCTGTAAGCTATGGGAAAACCATCAAGCAGAATAGGTGGAAAAGAAGCCGTATCTAGACCACTAAGCATTTGCCGGCTACCAATAATCATGACCTGAGGTTTGCTAGGATTTATCTTAATCCCAAATGTCTTAGCCCACTGGCTAATAGCATCTAAGTCGCGATTCTCAGCAGCAATGGCAGTCCTATATTCGTTCAGAGCAAAATGACGATACAGCTGTAGATCGTCAGCATAGAGATGGAAGCTATAGGAAATAACTCGTATAGCATAGTTGATGAAAATGAGAAGAGTAAAGGAGATAACACGCCACCCTGAGGCACTCCAGTATTGAGGCTACACCATTCTGAGTGAGACTCATTAAGGCGAACGCACTGTGAGCGGCCCCGAAGATACTAGTCAAACCAGGTCACAGTCTCCGCGGAGAAATAGAGGGATTTTAGGATTCCAAGTAGTACATCAAAATCCACGGAATTAAAAGCACTGCTGAAATCCAGTAGCACCATGACCATGAGTGACTTTTTCTCCATGGCCCAACGGATATCATCCGTGACTTTTAGAAGAGCCGTTACGGTACTGTGACCAGGTCTAAAACCAGATTGAAAAGAGCTAAGGAGGTTATTCAGTGTTAAGTAACTTGACATTTGACGATATGCTAAATGCTTAAGAACTTTTGACAGAAAAGGAAGAATGGATATGGGACGAAATTGAGACATTAGTGTTGGATTTGGTACCTTGGGTAGTGGAATTATAAGTGCTTGCTTCCAACCACAAGGAAAACAACCAGAGGATAGGGAAAATTAAATATATGAGTTAGGATGGGAAGTAAAGAGGACAGTATAGGAGTAAACATTTTTAAGCTTAACTTGTCGTTACCAACAGCAGAAGACGTTATAGATAGGAGAGATTTTTTAACCTCATTCTCGTCCACTGACGTGAAATTGAATGGAGGGCATAATGGTACCGGCAGTAGTGAGAGTTCTAGTAAAGTGCAAGATTTCGTGATTGGATCAAGTATTGTAGGAGGGATAGAGAAATACTTATTAAGAGCACGCAAATCAACATCTTGACAATTCACCATGGGAGACTTACCGATGTCATTAGCCTTGAGAAATTTCCATATTCTGGAAAAGTCATGGGTATCAAGGGATTTGTGAAAGTGGCGACGTTTTGCATCTCTACACCGACGAACGCAGACATTCCGCAAAACTCTGAAGCGATTGAAATTTAAATCCATAGGATTACGTTTGTACAACCGTTTGGCCTTATCCAACCTACCCATCATTTCCTTTAAATCAGGAGTAATCCATGAAGCAGGGATACTTTTTGCTCTTACTCGACGTTTAGGCGCATGAAAATTGTACAAATCAGTCATAATCCTGATGAAATTTGCAATCTTCTCGTTCATACTGTCACTATCGATTACGGGTGCCCAGTCAATGTTACGCGCAACGCGCTCCAAGGCAGCCTGGTCAATACCCTTGAAATTCCGTAACATAACAAACTGTGGTCGATGTTTAGGTGAGCGAATAGAAAGAGACCAGTAAATTAAATCGTGGTAAGAGAAACTGGCTGTAAGTTGACCATGGATGGCCACGTGGTCTGGAGAAGAGACAATAATTAAGTCAAGAAGAGATGCACGATGATTAGGACATGATATGTAGCAGCAAGAGGTAAAATATGAAGGTTGGTAGAAGAGACAACAAATTGCAGGGAATGCGTACGGTGATCATCCTTGATGAGACAGGTATTGAAGTCGCCCATTATGACTACACGGTTGTAATTTGGACAATGCTCATATTTAGAATCAGAAAACAAATCTTGAAAAACACATGTAGATTTTCAAATATAGGCATGTAATTGTCATGTTTTGTTTTGTTTTTTAGTGATTAGAAATACTTTACATACGAAACAGAAGAATCGTGGATACTCGTACATGCCGTTCTTATTAACAAAAAATGTTTTTATGAGATGAATATGTTGATTTGTATTTCCTTTGTATTTAAAAATACAAGTGTAAATAATATTCTGTTTCAGTTCCTTCCCACAGCACAAACTTGTAATAAGTGGTAGTTAGAAAAGTCCCAAATTATATAATTTATGATGTTGAATTAAGTTTGTCCTGGTTCGTTTAACAAAGTTGAAGAAAAACCTCATAAACGGTTTAAAAATTTCAACAGCAGGTAGCCACAACCCGCATAGGTTCCGCATCTTTCATCACGGAAATAGACACTTTAGTGGGATATTATACAATATGCTAAACAACTGAAGAGAGTTATATTTCCGACTACCCTTTCGGATCAAAAGGTGTGTATATAGGTAAATGTATTTATATATATAATAATAACTTCAGTGATATAAATATAAATTATAAAGAGTTTCCATTTGGGAAGATTAATGAACATGAGAATCCCGGTATTCACACATACCAAATTGATCTCCGCAGTAATATCATTCCATTCATAGTAGAATTCTGAACGCTCATACAGTGATAATGTTTTTTTTATGCCTTTGTACTTTGTGTTAATAACTTGTATCACGAGATTTCCAGCTTAATGCTGTATTAAGCACTTAATGTTGTGGTGAAATGAGGTGTTATTATTTACTGGTGATTTTTTTACATTTTTATTTATAGTGATAAAAGACAACTAGCTAGGAACAGGGTTTAAACCACGTAGACCAGGTGAGGTACAAGACGCTGCCGATACCGTTGAAATTCTTCACTAATCACCTTTTAAGAGTATACAGAATGCTACGTATGTATATAAATAGGCACCTTAACTCTTTGACGGATGAATATGACGCAGTAATATTCGAAATGGTAATCAATTTTACCATTTCGAATATTAAAATATTATATTCGAAATGGTAAAATTGATTACCATTGAAATAAGCGGAGATATTATCGAATATGTAGATCACTACGTATTTTTTTTTTATTCAGCCTAATCCCACCCACATTCCCATTACTGTGACTCCTGTAAACCAGGATCTACAGCAATGACCAAAACACCAGAAAAGTTACACCGAGCTCGATCTCGGTGATGTCCCAGGAGAAATTAGCATGTCTTCGAACCCGCAACGAAATTAATCAGAAGATAATGTGTGGAAGTAAGAAAAGAACGTAATGCCTCTTCTCTCCTTTGCAAAGCGGGAGAAGCGGGAGAAAGCAACTAGGTGTAAATCCTATAGAAACAGGGAAGCACCACGGTAATAGTATATTACGGATCCTATGTGAGCTATGTTTGATTCCAGTAATATGTATGGCAGAAACGTTTAAAAGCACGAAAATTTACCCTCGATGCCACGAGATCCGCATAGTAAACTACTCCCGACGTTACTTGTAAACAATTAAGCATATTATATCGCTCATTTTGCCAAATGCTACACTCCCAAAGTATATGATGGGCGGTCTGATCATATTTGGCGTCAGCAGTTGAACACTGACAGAACGGTGACTCAACCAGCTTAAACGAATGTAATTTGCTCCTAAAGTTACCATGTCCCGTAAGAAATTGAGCAACACAGTGATCAACGTCCAGCCAGGACTTCAGGAAAAACTGGTAGAGGTGGCGCCCTTTGATGGAAGTGTTCCAACGTAGCTGCCATTCGCCAAAAAGTTCTTCACGTACATTATCACGATACAGTCTGGCAATTCTATGGCGATCTCTTTCTAACAAAAACCTATCATCCATGCCATCCTTAGCCGAATAGTATAAAGCCGCGCGTCTCTGTATTTCGAGATCAACCGGGAGGACCCCTGCCATCACCGGCAGAGCCTCCGTGCTAACCGTCCTGTAGGCCTTGCATAAAAATATCTATGCAAGGCGTTGACTTTGCAGTAACTTTAAACGTGCAGCACCAATAGTAGCCTTATCTGCACATGCCGGCGCGCCGTAACACATACAGCCTAGATAAGTGGCCCCATAAACGACCTTTAGTGTTTTGAACGAAAGTCCTCATGTAGCAGTAGATATTCTCGACAACGCATAAAAGCTATTTTTAGCCTTTTCATCTACAGTTTTTATGTGCTCAACGAATGCAAAATTTCTCTCTAAAATCAATGCTAAATAGCAAACCGAAGTTTTATTTTTAATGTAAACGTTATTGAATTTAATGCGCGGTGGTACTTTCGAACTTCCTTTTAAAAGCAACTGAAATGTTTTGTTGGGTGCAAAAAATAACCTGTTTCGTAGGCCCCACTCCGCAACGACGCGCAAACACGTGTGGGCCAAGGTCTCGAGTCCCGCACGAGTATTCGACTGAACGAGCGAGCAACATACCGTCATCGGCGTATCCTGTCATTGAACAGCCCTCCGGTAATGGTAAACTGAAAATGTCATCAAATCTTAAGTTCCACAAGTGTGGGCCTAGCACAGACCCCTGAGGACAGCCTATTGTTAACGTTTTGGTAGCAGAATAATGACCTAATTTTAAAGTTGTTGTACCTTGTGAAAAATATGAATAAATAAGAGAGTAAATATTTCTATAGCACCCGCGAGACTTTAATTTCATTAATAGCATTGGCCACCAAGCGTTATCGAAAGCCCCGGAAATATCTAGGAAGATGTCCAGCACATATTGAAAAACCGATGAAGTGACTGTCTTTCGCACTGATATCGCTGCGTCAATAGTAGATTTTCCTACTGTAAATCCAAATTGATTTTCGTGAAATTTAATACCGCCCGGCAGGAGCCGGGGTACTATGAGACGCTCTAAAAGCTTTCCCAAGGAGGGCAACAATGTGATCGTTCGGTACGACTTAGGGTCATCTGGCGGCTTGTCGCCTTTTTTAGGAATAATCCGAATATAGCCACGTCG
Organism: Thumatha senex; assembly: GCA_948477245.1. Lineage (NCBI taxonomy): Eukaryota > Metazoa > Arthropoda > Insecta > Lepidoptera > Erebidae > Thumatha > Thumatha senex. Next base: position 12,321,863 of record OX419743.1, read on the forward strand.
CCAAATACGGGGGAACACTCCCTCGTAAATACACTGCTTAAAACCATTTAATATTACTTCACCCGACAGCTTGCGAGCCTCCTTTATCATTTTGTTAGATATTTTATCGTCACCCGACGCCTTACCTATGGACAACGACTAAACAATTTCGAGGAACTCATCAGAAGTTGGTAGGTCTGACTGGGGTGAGTATGGTGGCTCAAGAGCCCACTGTCTTATCTGTCGGTGATAATCACTATCGTTCTCCGAGCAGTCGTCGGGTATAAGAGAATCCAAGAGGTAATCCGCGGTTTCCTTCAGACCTATAGTATGCGCTTCAGACCTTTAGGCAAGATCAACAGAACGGTTAGCCCTAAACTCATGGTATATAGGCGACCACGGACCCTCAGCTTCCAGCCCATGCACTAGTTTACGTAGCAAATTACCCTTTGATTTTTCAACAGCTAGCCTGTAATAGGACCTGGCAACTCTAAGAGCAAGTAAAGCGCTATTGTATTCCGCACCGGCACTAATTTTATGCTTTTTTAAATAATTTAATTTTCTACGAGCTCTCCGGAAGCCTTCGAAGCTCAGCTAAACGATCACTCCACCAATCGCATCTCCGAGTGTTGTTAATAGATCCACGACCAATGGACACGTCGGCACAGTAGGAAAAAGTTTCTGACATTAACGAAGCACTCTCTTCGACAGACAGGTTACCACGGCCAAAATCTTTAGCGTGAGTCGCAAACAGAGAACCAAAGTGCTCCCAGTTTGCGCCCCTACTTTTATATTTGAAATTAAAAGTAGTACTTTGCGCCTCTCGTGCATCACTGGGTAAAAGCTTGTAAACGATTAGACGATGGTCACTACAGGACGCATCCGGGAGGACACGCCATTCGGATATCGAGACGTCGCCGCGTGAAAGTCAATAGAAGACTCACCCATAGGGCCGCAAAAAGTAGATGGTGCATTGGGACAATTGTGTATAGATAAATTCATTTCTGCAATGAATTCTGAGACGGCACAGTGCCGGTCCCTATCGAATACACGTAGTTTGCCATACCATAATGTAGAAGAGGCATTGACATCAGCGCCTATGATTATTCTTTGACCCGCAAGAGACTGCAGAACGTGACGAAGATGGTGTAAGTGAGGATCGATATGATGTGGCTCACTGCGTATATCTAGGGCAAATAATATCATTTTAAGACCTAACGGACCTTGAGATAGACAGAAGAGTGTCTTGCGCCTGGAAGAGATTCTGGTCCCGTGAGGAAGTGCTTAAAAATAAAAACTTCCCAATGGTAGCTAACAAAAAATAAGTATCTTACTATGTGTCACATACGGCTGCCAGACTTGGGCTTTATATAAGAAACATCTTTAAAATTTGAGAGCAATTCAAAGAGGAATGGGAAGACGCATTGTGGGTGTAACACTGAGACATCGCAAAAGACATGGTAAGATTAACGACCAAAGTATAAAGGACAATATAAAGAAAAGAAAGACAAATGAAATGGCGATGGACCGGGCACATAACAAGAGATAGCGAGTTGAAATGGACAAAAATAATCATAGAATGGCAACCACGAAATGGAAAAAGAAAAAGAGGAAGACAGAGTAAGAGATGGGCAGATATAAAGAGAATAGATATGAGGCACAATTTGGGCAAGAAGAGAATTAACAATAGAAAAGTGTGGAAGCAGCTGGAAGAGGCCCATAAATATATCACAAGACACACTGATCACCAAAAAAGGTACAATTTATGTGTTGGTAAAATTTTACTGTAACTAAAACAATCATGTATATATCAGATTGTATATAATTATAATAATATTCGAAGGCAATGAAATTTCTTGTTTTGTTGTCTACCAATGCAACAGAAAACATACAATCATTCTCATATCTCCGAGGGTTTAGGCAGAGGTGAACAAACACCTACACTTTGCCAGTAGTTTCATTGGTTGGTGGTGGTGTTGATGGTGCAAGCTCATTGTTACCATAATATATCGGAGGAACTAAAATTCCAACAGCCAGAACGGATGTTACACATCCACAACTTACACTCTCTATACTCCCAGAATCTGAGAGTACAACAAAAACGAACGTACGAAATGTACGAGTACAACCAAATGAATGAAATGAACGACAGTCAAAAAGATCTTTGATCCTTAATTAAATTTATGAACGTATGTCGTTCTGTAGCGCAGATTAAAAATAATATTCTATACAAAAACAGTAACAGAACAGCAATCTAGGTGACAATAATTTGATTTAATATTCACATGAGTTATATATAATTTATAATACTAAAATGATGAAATAAAAACGTAAAGAAATTTAGACATCAGAAGAAATTTCACAGCAGTAAATGAGGTTTAATCTAGAGCAACAAACTGTTACAACGTAATGTTCTGAAACGCCACATTAATTTTGTTAGTGGGTTTAGAAAAAAAAAACAACGCTCAGCGATACGAAGGAGTTTTAAGTCCTCACCGTACACATTCAGTCTGGCAGCATGAGCCACAGACCCATGATTGTTAGTCGCTCGGCATTCATATCTTCCTCCATGTTCCACCCGCGCACTGCTCAGAGACAAGGTAGACAGCACATAGTAACTGCTCGCACCCAGTCCAGAGGGACCACTTTCTCGGCCCTCCGTTACTATGGCTCTGTAAAACGGGGTATAAACTTTAATCTGTCCTATTTACTTCATAAAATAAGGTGTTAACATTTGGGAGCATAAGTTATTATTAGCATAAGTTGATATACTTATGCTAATATGAACTAAAAATATTAGAGCAGCTATTCCATAGAAGCCTCAGAACTATAAGTAAACCACTTTTCTCTAAGTTCTGTAATAGCACGGTTAGAATTTTTTTTCAAGTGCCCGTTTAACTGATTTACATCATATATACAGTAGTATATATACTGAAAGAGAAAATTATAAAATGAATTTGTTGTGCCAACTTCGAACCAACAAATAGACTTAGGTATCTGTCATAACGCTCTTTTGGATCCAAAATTCTATAAATAGTTAGAGTTACTGTGTGTGTTACTGCCCGTCCGTATGTCACAACCACTTTTCTCCGAAACTATACGACCTATACTATTGAAACTTTGTAAGTAGATGAATTCTGTAAACCGCATTAAGAATTCGCACAAAAATGGAAAAAAGGTAATAAATTTTGGGGGTTCCCCATACTTAGAACTGAAACTCATTTGTTTTTTCATCAAACGTCATAAATCGTAAACCGAATTTACCTTTCATTCAATTACTTGCTGCCACGGAGCCCTTCATGGGCGAGTCCGACTCGCACTTGGCCGCTTTTTTTATGTTAGTACTAAGTACTTTCTGCTAATTTCACTATTAATTTGGATTTATAAACAGTAACTTCCACTTTATTGATTTGTATGGATAGAAAATAATTGATACCTAAATTTAGAAGTACTTATTCATTTCCTTTTTTGTTTACACCTTTATAAAGAGGGATAGTTATTGGTCTGGAAGGGCATAGATGCTATTTTTACGCCGGCAAGACCATCTTACCTATTCTCACGGTAAAACGCGTTTCAGGGATAACCACATTTCACGCAATTGAAGCCACTGGGTTTCTTAAGTAATTTGTGCACGAGCGTAATAGATATTAATAGGAGGTATGTTGCTAAATGTTGAGAATATCTATAGTATATATGTTATATATGTCTGCAATTAAAATAAAAGCCTAATTAATTAAAAGTTTTTAAAAGTATTTATGTATTTCATCGTCATTCAACATGTATTTAAACTCATACACATTTGGTAAATAATAATGGGTTTCTAGTCATTTTCGCGTTTTAGTGTAATTATTGTAACTCCTACACCTCTGGACCTTTCGGATATCAAGATAAACTTCCAACACATGTCCATCGCTACGCTACAGCACACAAAAATTAATAGTGCTAACGTACAGTAAAATCGTCAAAAGGTAAAAGGAAATAAATATAAGTCAAACGTACAGTAAAATGGTCAGCAAATTTTCAAAAACTTAAATGAGTTTCTGTCATCTGCTGGGAGCCCTGGGGCTATCCTCCTGAAAGGTTTACCCGGGACTCTTGGCCATAGACAAATGGAAAGGCACCGTGTGGTTTTAGTCGGTAAGAGTCCGGCATAGCATCCATGAGGATTTCCACACGTAAAAAAAATGTTGCATATCTATTTTTTTGTTATCCGATGTTTCGATCAGGTTGCACCGCGGTCGTGGTCTCAGAAAGGTATGATAAATCTCTTCTCTTCATATCATCATCATTCATTCATCTAGTGTTTTCCCAGTTGCATCAAAACTCTACCTGGATTTGGAGCCTGAGATCCAATTTTATTTGGCTGCTGGTAACAGCTATCGTTTGGTTTTTAAATTCTTAATTGCACACCATTACATACATTATTTATTTTGGGTATTGTTGGAAGCGACTACCGCTTGACTTCCTAACCCCGTAAGACCTGCTTCATTTTCTAGTCCATTACTCAGACGCAAGCTAGCAGCTGAAGTCGCTCGATCCCCGGAAATCTGTTGGTATGATGAATGTTACACGCTTTTTGCATCGAACGCCACAAAGTAGTTTAAGGCTTACCCATGATGCGAAGGTATAGGTTGACCGTCTAAGGTCCATCTAAACCGAGGTGGAGGTTCTCCAACTGCTGAACATTTCAGCGCCACTTGTGATCCCGGCTGTACAGCTTGCTCGATGAACGTGTATACTAATTCCGGGCGGGAATCTGTACAGATAATACATACAATTCATTTTCCCATTAAATAATACTACTCCACACCCTTCTGGGGTACACGGCTTCAGCCGGTATTTGGTTAAGCCCAGATATGTTTCTAAAACTAATAATAAAATAAAATAATAATAAATATTATGGCACATTTTTTTTACACAGCGTCGTCTAGCCCAAAGTAAGCTATTGAAAGGTATGTTATGGGATTTAGACAACTGATATACATACTTTTATATTTAAATATTTAAATATAAATAAATATTGTGGGACACTTTTCACACAGCGCCATCTAGCCCAAAGTAAGCTAATATTAGCTTGTGTTATGGGATCTAGATAACTGATAAACATACTTTTATATTTCTAAATACATACATATTATACATAGGAAACACCCAAACTCCGAAACAAACATTTGTTTGATCCAGGGTATGGCTACCTGCTGTTCAAATCTCAGATCGCAGTCAGCTTATGGCTTTGTTTGGGTTAGACGGCGCTATGTAAAATATTTGCATATTTACCGTTGTTTCCAAACCTTGCCTGGATTTAGAGTCAGGGAGTTCAATTTTTTGGCTGCTAGAAGAGAAGCTAGAGTTTTTTACATTGCAACTCCTACCATGTAAGGTATCTGGTGCCTCGCTGATTGACCAGCAGATGCACCACCACCCACAGGCGAGATTGTATTGGGCCGCGAAGATGTTGGTGGGCCCAGTACACCCGACACTATCTCTATTTTTTAAGTCACTAATTTATCGTGGTCCTTTTCTTTTCTGTACACCAAAAACATTGTTGCTAACCTTTCTGGGTTTAAGTGAAGACTGTGTCATACCCGTGAACGGGTGCCGTCTGTTGGAACTTGTCAGCTCATAGCTGTTATAGCAATTATATCAAGTATTACAAATAATATTATTAACATTTAAGGCAACCTAAGTTTAGTCGACTGTTCTCACATAACTCCAAAGACCAATGAAATTTTATTATTGTAAGCTATACCAACATTTTAAAAGAGCATTCATTAAGTTTCTGCCCTTGAAACTGGCAACTAGAATCGCTCTCTTTTTAAATATTTTCATGACTATTCATAAGTGCCTAAAATGGTCTACATGAAAATAAATATTTTTAATTTTTTTAAAAAAATAAGTAAAAAAAGAGAAAAAATCTCGTTATTGTACACCAGGAAACACAATATAAACAGATTAATATTAGACTTGTTTAGACAGACGCAGATTATGGCTACCTGCTGTTCAAAATTTTCAAGCCGCCCATAATGCCTTCAACTTGACTTAACGACTGCCAATTTACTGGCAACCGGACCAACGGCTTAATGTGCCTTCCGAAGCACGGAATCGCTCGCAAATGTAAATGCCACAAAGTGGTCACCCACCCGTGACCAGCCATAGCGAAAGTTGCTTAACGCAAGTGATCGTTTATAGAGCACCGAGTCCACGGTACCACGAGCGCTTCAATATCAAACGATCAAAAATGAAATTGTGAATGAAATATTGTTTAAACGGGGATTCAGTTCCTCATAGATATAACAAGCGTAACACATACTTACCGGGAGAGCGTTTTAATCGTTTTCGTTTGAACGAACGTGCAGAGCTCGGAACTGTCACTAACGAGCATCGTATACCTGAAACATAAACTACGTATATTTCTGTTACGGGACGTTCTCATGACTGACGCTATCAAAATAGGGAGCAACGTATTACCTATATACTAATTAGTTTATTCATTAACTAACTGGGGGCCGAGTCTACTATTGACAAACAGTAGAATAGAACCAGAATAGCTGTTTTTACCTGTCAAAATGTTAGTAGACTATTAAAAAAACAAACTTGCGGCCACAGGCGCGGTACGTGCTAGTAGAATTGTATCGGCCGACCGATAGAAGTCTATTAGAGTACGATTGTAATAGTAGAATATGAAAATCTGTCAAAATTGTACCGGTGGCTTTCTATTGAGCGACGATTCCGATTCTATTTCGACACGATTGAAATAGCAGACTCGGCTCCCTGGTCATACTCTTAAATGACGATTACAATTCTGGGTTTGGTAGCTCAGTGAGTCAGAGCGTTGTCCTGGTTGGTAAAGGTCACGTGTTGAAGTTTCGTCTTATTAAAGTAAAAATACACAGCTTGGGTATTTTTACTTTAATAAGATTAATATTCAGAAATTGTATAAAATGATATAATCCATTTATTTCAGGCAACATGAGACATGTTACAGATGTTATTAACTTATTCTACGGCCCATAGGAATATGTTCGTTTACAGACCTACAAACTAGCGCGGCTACAGTACATACACAATAGCATGTAAATTAGCACAATTACACGAGATTAACATTGGTAAACATAAATTAGTTCAAATAATTGTAGAATTCAGTTGGTTAAATCCAACTAGTGATACCCTTGTGACTACTTATGGGTTGTCTGTAGGCACGCATGCGTGAAGTGGAAATTGTAGTTTATGATGAACTAACGTAACATATTTCGAACCCCTTGGTACCAATTCAATCCCGTTGTTTATTAATTTTACAATAATATATGAACATTTGAAAAGTCAATTTGAAGACTTTTTTTCATACCTCCGAGGTGGCAGACAGTACTGCCTACCTGATGGAAAGTTGTCACCGTAGCATATGGACATTTGCTACACCAGAGGTCAACAGCACTCGCACTGCCGGCACTTTATAAACCTTCTAAGACCCCTTTTGAAGAGCCCATACTGTAAACGTTCGGGAAAACCCAAGCAGGGAGTTCATTCTACAATCTAAGCGTACTCGGAATAAAGCTGATCCGATTACTGTTACGTTCTCTTGATAAATTAGCTACAACACGAAAAAAAAATCAAGTCATTTGTTTCTGAGATATTAGAATAGATTATACAGATACACAAGCGGACCCCGGGCATCGCGCGACATAACTGGGACAGACGACCGGATGATGATGATACAGACACAATTCAAAAATAATTAAATAGGAAATTCATTTAAAACTCTAAAAACCCACTGACTGCTAGGAGCACCTAGTCGTTTGACTTTTAATCTTCGGGAACGACCGCCGTCTGACCTTCCAACCCCGTAAAGATGACTGTGTCATTGCGTCGTCTGATAGTCAGCAGGTGCTCCGCTTGCAGGTAAGGTCGCTTGAGCCCTGGAGTTCTTACACCCAAAGTTGTTTGGTACTATAAAAGAAAAACATTAGCAGATATTTTAAGCTCGGATAATCAAATAGTATCGTCGCAGCTACAGACATTGAGAGCTCGCTGAAAAATTCACTCGCATCTCCGTTCTATACTGGTTTTACTATCCGAGTTCATTCTGAATTTATAACACTGTAAGTCGTAAAAGCTAGCAAAAAATTTACATCGGTACACGTTTCTGAATCTTTGACATAAAAAAGTCTTATCTCTGCTAATAAAAACATGGATCTCAGTAAGTACAGTGTTAAAACTTTTGTTTCTTAGATGAAATGAGGCCTATTAGGTTCTCTAAGAGCCTAAAATTTTAAGCTGAATATGCCTGTTGACTGTTGACTGGGTCTACATCTGCTCATCTTGATTATAGCTTATTATTAGGTAGGCAGCTAAATTTATTTGTAACCGAAATAGAAAAATGCAAAACCAAGCAGGATGATTATATCCTGTACGGTTACCTAAATCTTGGAACGATTACGCTAAGTTGCATCCATTACGATGAGCCCTGCTTTAAAATTCATAGTAAAACTCATCAATAAACATTAGCACTGTCCATTATTGGCTACTCTATAGCAAATGATTATCTTGTATTATCATAAATATGCCATTTTAGGGTCAGCAGCGCGAGTGCTGCACCTCTGGTGTTGCAAACGTCCATAGGCTACGGTGACCCCTTTCCATCAGGTGGGCCGTATGATTGTCTGCCACCTCAGTGGTATAAAAAAAATGCCGGAGAGCCGACTTCAATGAAGGCATTGAAGTTTCAAGAAATGGAGTTTCAAGAAAGATGAAAGTTAACGAAAGTTTTCACACCTTTTACCGGTGTGATGGTGTAAAGTGCAACCGGTCTACAATGATACACCATTGTGACTTTAAACTTTCGTTAACTTTCATCTTTCTTGAAACTCCATGTTATAGAGACATTCCAAAAAAAAACAGACCACAGCATGAAAGCTTCTGCCCTTAGAGATCTGTCTCTAAGGGCGTAAGGTGGTATTATGCCTATGTCATGGCGTTCAAAAAAGTCACATTTCGGTTCGAACTGTCGAACACCTCCGTTCGGATTCTCAAGTGGCTCTGTACACACTCTTCACAAGTAAACCCATCTATTTCAATCGTGTTTGAACTACGCCTTAACTGTGTGGAGTAGTAGGTGTATGGAACTATCGTGATGAGTGCTCATATTCGAATCCTGAATCGCAGCAAATATTTGTGTGAACAGCAATTTTTTGTTTAGGTGAAATATTTAATTTGTTAATCATTTATAAGCTCGATGGCGTTGTGTATATTGTAATGTTTTTTTGCCTATACGGCAAAAAAACATTTCCCATACGTTTCGCCCTTTCCTCCACACCGAGTGTAAGCCTTGTAATCACTATGTCGTCTGCTAGATTTACATTGTTTGTGATTACTTCAAGCGTGTAATATTCGGAGTAAAAGTCACATATATAGAATTATCAAAAACGATGAAATATGTAGGTATATACAAAAATGTAAAGCTAATTTAACTTTTTACAGTAATTTCGATTATTTTTAAAAGTGTTTTTAATTAGTGTATTTATCTTTATAATTATAAACTTTATTAATAGTTATAAAAAAACAACAGTAAAAGCAGAATTTACGTACTTTTTAATGGCATTTACAGAACTTTAATGAAGAATTATAGCTTGTTTCGGTACGGTTATGTAGTTCAGTAGTCATGCATTCAGTGGCATTGGCCCTTATTATGTGAAGGTCACGGGTTTAAGTACCATCTGAACAAAGATTATTATTAAATTTAAATATTGTAGGACATATTTTTTACACTGCGCCAGCGCCATCTAGTTCAGACCAAGCTAATGAGTTTGTAGTTGACTAGACTACTGATAAATATACTTTTATATTTATAAATACATAGATAACCTCCAAAGACCAATTTGTATCGGTATTTGAGTGTTTTTCTTTGGAATTGAAGCGCTCGTGGCCCCGCGGTCTCAGTGTTCTGTAAACGATCACGGAGTTACGCAACTTTCACTATGGCTGGTCCTCGGATGGGTGACCACTTTGTGGTATTTACATTTGCGAGCGTTTCCGTGCTTCGGAAGGCACGTTAAGCCGTTGGTCCCGGTTGCCAGTAAAATGGCAGTCGTTAAGCCTGGTTGAAGGCCTTATGGGCGGCTTGAAAATTTCAACAGCAGGTAGCCACAACCTGCGTCTGTCTATTTCAACACGGCAATGGGCTCACCACCTATTACGTGGGACAGGAATCCACACGGTGAAAAGTGGGCATATAATATGCCTCTGCCACCCCTTCGGGGATAAGGCGTGATGGATATTTATTTATTTATTCTTTGGAATAAAACGAAAAAGATTTACGACTCCGACGCAAAAATAAAATTAAATGTGTTTATAAGTCATAATCTCTACTCCATAAAGAGTAAAGAGTGCTTTTTTTTTTTAACGTGTGGAAATCCCCTCGGATGTCATGCCGGACTCGAACCGGCTAAAACCACACAGTCCCCGCCTAACTGTCTATTGCCGGACGCCCCGGGTAACTCCTCGGAAAGATGTCCCAGAGCTCCCGGCAGACTTTGGCTACCACCGCGGCCTCACCTGGGGTTCGGGTGTTATCCCGCTTCTTTGGAGGGTTGGTTCGGGTACTATCCCGCTTCTTGGGGCATGAGGCGTGCGTGACATTTTCATGTCATGCCTACGTCTTGGGCCGGCTTCTGTAAGGACGACGAGCAGCCCACCCGCCGTCCTCAGGCCCCCGGTCATGGAGGCCGGTAGTCTTGGGCGAAGACAAGTCTGCGGCGTTGTCGCCGCAGACTGCGGAACTCGGGCGGGAGAGTCCTCTCCCGTACCGTCTCCGCCACCTCTTTCTCGAGCATGACCTGCTCGCAGAAAGACGCAGCGGCGTCCCACTTGCTCCCGCTGGAGATCATGGCTTGCACCATAGTTTCCAACGAGAGAATGTCTACGCCCAGACTCGCCACGAGGTCTTGGCGCTGCTGCGCCCACGCTGAGCACTCCACCAATGTGTGGAGCGCTGTGTCCTCGCTGCGTTCTACGCAGTGCTGGCACTCGGCTGTGGTCTCCCGATGTATACGCCACAGATACTTACCGAAGCACCCGTACCCGTTACTCCATAAAGAGTAAAGAGTGCTTAGAATTAAATTTATTTATTTATTTGTCTCAATGACTCCTATGACTCCTAACCATAGCATTAGCATTATACAGTGCTATAATCGTTTTAATATTTTTAAACCCTCGAGTCATGCGCAATATAAAACCTAGGCTACTAAAAGCTTTATATACCTAACAATTAATATTTAATGATTTCATAATTTGAAGATGTAGATGGCGCTTTACGTCGCCATAAGATGGTAAGAGGTAGATTAATTCATCAGTTTCGAGTAGGTCTCCATGGTGTAGTTGGTAATGCTATTAGACTTTTAAATTTAATTTTGGATATAGTATAGACTAATTGCTTTTCAAAATTATTTATAATCTTTATATATCTAGCATTTCTGTTATACCGCAGTGAACGAGTCGCAAGTGATAAAATCGAAATCCACTTTCACGTAGAGTATTAGAACGTTCGATGAAAGCTAAAATACAGGAAGTTTATTTACAAAGCGCACGGATATTGACGAAAAAACCTACCACCCTCACTGTTGACCTCCCCCCCTCATACCAAAACCACCCAGTGACCACTCCTACAAAGATGGATGCCAACTCGTGAAATAGCCAGTGAACTATTCCAATTTGAAGTTTCCTTTTCGTAAAACAACCGCATTTGGACCCGGAAATTATACCAAAAATATACTCTTGAACGGACAGCAATAAATAATGTAAAGCCCTTACTTTGTCATAAAAATACTTCTATCTTTTCCGTTTGAAGTTAGTTATTAAGTGCGATACCACTTCAAAAGGAAACACAAACTCACATGAAAAGTGTTCTGAAGTGTTCTGAAGATAAATTCAAAAGACAAACCTGTATAATATAACTTGTAATACGAATTATCGCCAAAATTCGTTTATTTGCAGAGCGCAGACTTTAATGAATTGCTCCTTAGTGACCAGTCAGTTGATGTATTTAATACCTGCCAGTCACAATCGGGCGGTTGATGGCCAACCTGTATTTTAATGCCTAGGATAGTTCTTAAATATTGTTAACTTTGTTTTATAAAAATCCATATATCATTGTTAAATTGTGGTAATGACTCAGTCCTGTTTATGTTGTAGTTAACTAAGTTGTAATATACCTAACTAAGCGTTTGTAGAAACGTATTTGAGAAATCACATAAATGGCTTTTAGTAGTTAATTTTTAACATATATTTCGTAAGCTTTATGTTTTCCTATGTACAAATAAAATAAAATAAATAAATATATACGTGAAGCGAATCTTTGCACCCCTTTCTTAAGAAAATTGCACCAACGGATGAACGTAAAATTTATATAGGTAAGAAGTATACAATCCATTAAAATGCATTACAATTAAATTAAAATTTAACGACGATTACGAATCAATATTGAGATAATTTTTTATTATTCCTACGTATAACATAATCCAATGGCAAAAAAAAATTGTGTTTAAGCATTTTACTAACGGTATTTTTGTCCAAAACCTGTGAAGTTAAATTTGTAAATGCAATGAACTATTGCTGTAACCAATAACGGTTAAAGTATTTGCCATTACTGCCTTGTCATAAAAAATCATCTTGTATATAACAACGAATAGTAGTTTAGGATGTTTTTAGAGACGGCTATAAAATTCTCAATGCACGTGGTAAGACACGCACTTGGTTGATATTTTCATGAAAGTTTTCAAGAAAATATCTGCCAAGTGCTTGTTTCTTAACCTTTGAATTATAAACCTAAGGTTAATATTGTTCTGTTTAAAGTAAAATTGCAAAACTTATCATTGATAATGACGTTATGTTTTACAAATAAGCAAAATCATGGCAACAAAATAACGATGTAGGTATGTTACCAGTAAATAAAAGCGCCTATAATGTGAAATAAGATTGAATACGGAGAAGAGAGTTGATTTCATGAGACTATCCCTAGAGCCTAAAGATGATGTTATTCAAATTACATGCATTATTTTTATCCGCTAATATGATTTTTCGTATACTTCGCTTTTGAGTAAACAAGTCATGACTTATCCTTATATATAAATTTTACATATAATTTGTCTGTTTACCATAAATGTAAAACTACAGAACGATCACACTTTTCAATTGAATACACTTTTAAATAAGATTATAATTAAAAGAGTAAAAATTATACCATATTTTTTCTAAAATGCGTGAGTCACGATTGACGAAGAATATATATTGTTCGAAAGTAGAGGGTAGAAGGAGTCAGGGTAGACCGAGACTTACAAATAAAGACCACGTGAGCAGATTGCTCAAAAACGGAAAGGTCAAAAGTACTCGGATACCCAGACGTGTGTGTATGAAGCGGTTGATGAATCTCGAAGAAGCGAAAGAAGTAAGCATTGATCGCGAAGCCCGGTGATCTGTCCTCTCTGACTACCCCGTCAGGGATACAGCGTGAAGATAGATAGATATTTTAATAACAGACTAAAAAGTAATTCTTCTTTTTTCACATTTTCATGCATTGTCATCCAGTTCTGAGCTATAGCTCAAATTTCAAGTACCTAGCTCATGATAAAGTTAGTTTAAAATTAATTGGGTATAAATCCTAAAAAGACAGATACAAAAGAGCGAGTTGATAAAAACATAAGAAATTGCTTTTTCAAATCCAGAATAGGTAATGGATAATCACGTAACGCGGATTCTTTTAGAAACTATCTATTCATATTCACGCTGAAGGTATTCCTGACAGGGTAGTTAGACAGGACAGACGATCAGGCTTCGCGATCCATGTATATTTCTTGAGCTTCCAGCATATTCATTAATCGTTTATTCATATCACACATTTAACCCAAGCCCCTTATTGGTTTCATATTTGTTTATCTTCGATCCCCTATTTTACGCCCTTAAGAGTAGGATTTTGGAAAACCGCGTGAAACGTGTAATTCATTTTTAACCAGAAACTTGTACAAAATTTGGTGTTGCTAATAATTTAGAATTCCTTATAAACTTACAATCCCTATTTTATTCCCATATCCCCTCATCTTAGTAGTCAAAACCACGCTATGCACGTGTACATTGATTAGTATTCAGAAACGGGTGTACGCAGTTTAATGTTTCCAACTCTGAAATTATAAAATTCCATACAACTGTTTACCCCCTTTGGGGCGATATATTGAAAAATCTTTTCTTAGTGGTATTATTATTTCAACCTAATTTTTTTTTTGCCCGGCGTTGATAGGATATTGGTGTCACCCCGTAATTTTATTAATGTACCTTATTGTTTATGATAATTTCAGAAATTTTATTATTCACGCCTTTTTTATCCCTGAAGGGGCAGCAGAGGTATGAGGACATTCCTATCCCACGCAATAGGTGTAAGCCCATTGCGATGTTAAAAATTGATTGAGGCTGCCTACTGTTGAGATTGTTGAAGCCACCCATAAGGCCTTCAGCTTGGCTAAACGACTGACATGTTACGGGTTCGTATTGGGTTGCATAAATTTAAGAGGCATAACTTAAAACTGCATAACGTTTTTTGGCATACTTTTCGTTTCGCATAACGTTTAAACAGAATAAATCATTAGGCATACTTTATTTTCCCACAACTTCTTTATAATAATGATATACCCGCATAAAATGTTGACGCATAATTTTTTTACAATAACGATTTATCTCTATCGAAGCATCTCACTCTATGGCATAAAAATTAGAAGTCATACAAACAAAATACCATAATGTTAACGAGTACATATTTATATTTTTATAACTAAGCTTGAACAGTCTAAGATTGAAATGCCCACTGATTAAAAATGTCGAAATTGTCAACACTTATATATAGAATATATAAATAAAATACAAAAAGAAGTAGGTAGATTAAAACGAGGGATTCAGTTCTGGCGCATCGCCGGCCGCTGCCGCGGCACGCTCGCTTCGCACGCTCGGCTTGCGCGTTATGGTCACAAGTGACCTAACACTCCTCCTTGCTTCGCTCGTTGTCGTACCTATTTACGACTTTGCTCTTAATAACACTTTTAAAATATCATTCAAATGTTACAGCTTACAAACTTGGCTATGATTGGCATTTACAATGATGTCTTATCGTTTCTTAAATATTCTTAGTCAAATTTATTAATCATTTATGATTTAAACGGTTATGCATACCTCCATTATGTATTTTGTATTTAATGATAAATTATCTTTAGGCGTATAAAAATTACACCCTTTACATGTTTCCGGATTAAAATTATGATAAAAAATTAGAGTAAGTTAAAGTTATGCCAAAAAAACCATTATGCGTTTATAACAATCTGCTTATCATAATTTATGCGAGAAAACTTTGTGCTGAAACTGTTATGCCAAACTACATTATGCTGAAAAAAATTATGCGATCGAAAGGTCTCCCACATGTAACTAGCAACCGGGACCAACGGTTTAAAGTGCCTACCGAAGCACAGAAACGCTCGTTATATGGAAATGCCATAAAGTTTTTACCAGTCATAGCAAAAATTGCTTAACGCAGTGATCGTTTACAAAACAATGGGTCAGCGGAATTGACTTATAAAACCTACATTAATACAGTTTCTGCAATACATGTCGTTGGTAATAACAATAACACTCAGATGATAAATTATATTCAGATATCTATGAATAATAAAATTCAGAGCTATTGTTTGTAGGTTACGGAATGTGAGCGGCCGCGTTCACAAATCACATAATTTCGAGAGTCTCGTTGCTGATATTTGTATGTATATCGATCTGCCCATATGCTGTCGTACGAGTCCATGTAATTACCAATCAATCGAGTGTATTGTCGAACATCATCATTAAATTTTAAATATCAATATTTTGCTATAATATATATGTCACCACAACCTGAGAATATCCATTTCAACACAAGAATGGACTTACCTGTTCCGTGGCATAAAAATAAATACGGTGTAATATATGCGTATATGGTTGCCTCTACCACCCCTTTGGGGATAAATGTCAAATATATATGAAATAACCGTCTAAACCCATCGTAAAAGAGACCCTAGGCTCCAAAACCAGGTAGAGTTTGGTAGCAGATAAGAATACACCAATAAGAAGAAGAAGAAATCATTTATACAAATTGATAGAACAAGATAAGTAACCCAGTCCAAAAAAAATGCGCTACAGAACGTAGTCAGGCAAACATTATAAAACAAAAAATGTATACGCATGAGTTGAGTTTATTATTAGAACCATAATCGGAGCTTTTAATTAGAAATGCCATTTTACTGGCGAAAGTTTGTTTGAATTCAAACATTGACGTCGGTTCACTCTTTTAGGCATCGACGTTAAGCCGATTTGATGGCTCTCCTTGAAAGGGCCTTATAAAGGATTTCCTTAGGTGCCTAAGTAAAATATAAGTATAAAATCCAATTATACTATGAATGGTGTTCTATAGTATATAGATAATTTTTAATTAGACACTATTACTTTTACTTACTAAACTTTAATAAGGAATTAAAAACAGAGTAAAATAAACGTTCTTTTCACAAAGAACTGGTATTTTCCTAACAACTAATGGCATCAGCATTTTTTTTTCTGAACATCTTAGATGTCCGGGGTCAAACCATATCACCCAATAAAGGTTCACTTGCGGACTAAAATACGAGGCTAATACGGGCCACGTAAATTGAATTCACCTGAGTGAATTCACCTGAGTCAATTCACCTAAGTCAATTCACCTGAGTCAATTCACCTGAGTCGATTCACCTGAGTCAATTCACCTGAGTCAATTCACCTGAGTCAATTCACCTGAGTCAATTCACCTGAGTCAATTCACCTGAGTCAATTCACCTGAGTCACTTTACCTGAGTCAATTCACCTGAATCAATTCACCTAAGTAAATTAAACACACTTTTAGTAAACTTTAAATACCTGGGTGCATTAGAATTACTATAAAAGTCCCGCCCACTTTCGGAATTGGGTCAGATGGTAGTCACTTCCAATAATACTGAATAACAAAAAAAAACACTGTAGCACACAAACATAAATAAATAAATATCCATCACGCCTTATCCCCGAAGGGGTGGCAGAGGCATATTATAGCCCACTTTTCACCGTGTGGATTCCTGTCCCACGTAATAGGTAGTGAGCCCATTGCCGTGTTGAAATAGACAGACGCAGGTTGTGGCTACCTGCTGTTGAAATTTTCAAGCCCGCCCATAAGGCCTTCAACCAGGCTTAACGACTGCCATTTTACTGGCAACCGTGACCAACGGCTTAACGTGCCTTCCGAAGCACGGAAACGCTCGCAAATGTAAATGCCACAAAGTGGTCACCCATCCGAGGACCAGCCATAGTGAAAGTTGCGTAACTCAGTGATCGTTTACAGAACACTGAGACCGCGGGGCCACGAGCGCTTCAATATTATATTTATATTAATATGTTTCTAGCAGCTAAATTAAATTGGATCCCGGGCGAAGTCTTTAACGTTGTTTAAAGTATTCATATTTATTTTGATCCAAATAGTAAATTTCAATCTACCTTAATCTGTTAATCGTTATTTTTTACTTTATTTCACGAGGTACATAATAAAAAAAAATTATGTGTATCAGAGTACACAGGTAAGAAGTGAAACTTCTTTACGACATATTTTTACTGTTATAAAATTTCTCTCATACGTTGATAAAGAAGTTTCACTTATGAAAAAGAAGTTTCACTTCAAAAATATTCGGCCATAATATTAATGCTCGCGTAGGTACAGTAACAAGCAATAATAATCATAATGGCTTATGCAATAAAAATAAACTAATAATAAAATTTCGCACCAATTTCTTGTCAGCCTTAGACCTTATTTTTCTTGGTGAGTGACTACGAAATTTATGTGAGACCCCAACGCAATAAAATACCTTGCGAGAAAATGAAGGAGCAAATCGCAATATATTTGTTTCTTGGTGGCTAGAGGGAGACCGTTTTAGCCATCTGCGAGGGAAATAAAATATATTTCATGAGAATGTTCTCCGTCTTATGAAGTCCATTTGTTTTGTTGTATAAAACAGATACCTCTACGTTAATCGATGGAAGTATAATTTTGATTTGTGCTTTACGAAACTCGTGTGCATCTAAGGGTCAAGGGTAGACCCTTACTGCGTTATATTACTCTCGATAACCGTTTTTTGTATGTGGTAGGCTGCGTTTAGGAATGTCGACGCGTTTATGCTGGGCAACTTTCTTGCTCCCAGCCCTGGAAAGAATCAAATTAGCCTCTAAACTTCCTTTTTGATAAAAAGATTGTCAAACTATTGGTATTAAACTGATGTGATCATTCTAATATGAACTTTTGTTTTGGTATTTATTTCAAGAATAATACTTAATCGATTGAGAGTAGATTTTATAAGGCAAAATCTATCCTCAAGCGTTGATTGAATATTGAGAAACGTTCTGGAACACGAACTTATTTCGAAAATCGTTTAGTATTCATTAATTCTATACGACGTGAACGAATAAATAGGTACACAGACAACAGACTTTGCCATTCATAACATAAGTACGGGGGATAAAATTAATGTACGAAAAAATTCCATTCACCGAAATCATCATAACATTTTTGTATATGCAAATATTTAATGTTGTTTTGATACTCGTTCAAAGTTCTTAAATATACGTAATAAATGTATGTAAATATTATTTAATTGCGTTGTTATTTCTTTTAAAGTCATACTTCTTTTGGTGCGTTAGGGAATAATAATGAGAGTAAATTTTTACGATGCGCGCGCAGACCGTCACGAAAACCTGACACCCTGAAGTTAGCTGATAAGTGTTTCCACGACAGCTTATAACTACATTTAAAGTAGTTTTCAAACACCCTGAAGTTAGCTATAATCAACATTTTAGTATTTTCTACAAACTTTAATTTCTACAAAATAAGGCGAAAGATATTTATTCTTAAAAGATTTTTATCTTGTTACGTATACATACATAGTATAAGTGCTAACGCGTGTACATAAGTACACGCACACTTTTCATTGTTTTCTCAACAAATCAAAAACAAATTACAAGCTTTTTATTAAATTTGAATTTATACAAACATATATAGCTGAAGAGTTTGTTTTATTGAATGCGCTAATCTCAGGATCTTCTGGTACGAATTGAAAAAATCTTTTTGTGTTGGATAGTCCATTTATCGGGTAAGACTATGGACTAAGAGTAAGAGTGGCTGTGTCGCTGTGTGGAGTAAGAGTGGAGTAAGACTTTAGGCTTTATATCATCACGCTACTATGCTGGATAGCGGAGCAGTAATCATGAATGTCAAAAAACCGATATAATTTACGTAAATTTGTAAAATTTATAAATGACGGGACCAAATGGGTGCGATGAGAGTTCGAACTATGTCACGGGCAAAGTCGTGGGGGTCAGCTAGTGTATTTTGTTTGTTCGGGTGGAATCTTACAACTCAATTCTGAAGCAAATAACTTCAACCTATTGAGTTTAATTTATAAACGTTTAGTTTGGTTGGTAAGTAGGTTAGCTGTATGATGTTTTTAAACTTTTGCGATTGCCACTCATATTTATGATATTTCGGATTTATTTTGCGACGTATATTATTAGGTACAAAGCGTACCTTATACTTCCCGACGTTTAATCCGGTCGAAACGTGGGGAAGTATAAGGTAGGCTTTGTACCTAATAATATACGTCGCGAATAAGACTCGAAATATTTATTTGTTACTATATATATTTCACACTAGGTGACCCGCCCCTCCCGGTTTTGCCCATGACATTCTTTGAACTCCCGTCGCACCTATTTAATCAAGTCGCTTTTAAATTCTGCAATAATGAATTAAAATTTGCCCGATTTGTCGACATTTATGACTACTGCTCCGCCCTCCAGGGAAGTAGCGTGATGATATATAGAAACTCTAAATGGGTTATCTAACACAAAAAAAATATTCAAATCCGACGAGTAGTTCCTGAGATTAGCGCGTTTAACCAAACAAACAAACTTTTCAGCTTTGTAATATTAGTATAGATATACTCGTACAGCCGCACAATAGTTAGTTAATTTATATATGTCTGTTTCTAAGAGATTTAAATTGTACTTCTGTTTACGTTAAAACAAAACTGAAAATTTTCTCATACTAAACCTCTCAAATTCTAACTTGCTCTACTAGACCTGTTATCATTTGCGGACAGACCGCGTTCCAGTACCACTGTGGTTAACCGTTATATTTATAGCATGTCTTATTATAACGCCAGGTCATATTTCAACGCAGTCAGCTTG
Organism: Thumatha senex; assembly: GCA_948477245.1. Classification (NCBI taxonomy): domain Eukaryota; kingdom Metazoa; phylum Arthropoda; class Insecta; order Lepidoptera; family Erebidae; genus Thumatha; species Thumatha senex. The sequence goes on from OX419743.1 coordinate 12,342,134, forward strand.
CCTTACAGTATTATAGTTTCCATTGCACAGAATACCAAGATATAGCGACTCTAGCGAGTAAGCATGCAGAATCCTTGAAAGAATTCTGCTACTACAGCGCATTTATGTTAGCTGCACATTTTATTTTGTACTTTTAAAAGCGCTTTTATTGTATTTTAAGTAACGATCCTTTTTAGATTAAGATCCTTTTAGTATAATTTGAAACTGGCAACATGTTTTGTGCTCTTCGCACTTTCAGAACGCAGCACAGTATTACATAAGTTGGTGTCTGAGACCTGAGTTCTGATTACATAAGTCTAAGACTTATGTAATAAATAAACTTTAAGTTAAAGTTAACTTTAAAGTTGTAAATCAATTATTATTATGAATTTGGCTCATTTTATTCAAGATTTCAACGCTTTCAGCAGTCCCAAAGTGCCACCATTTCTTTTTATTTTTAATTCGTTCAGGTGCCTATGAGGATCGTTTAAATAGGGGTAGGCAAAAGTAGAACAAAAATATTACGGAGTGTTTTCTTAATATAAACTGAAGACGTGTAACAAATGTTCTCAGCATGGCAATGAATTCCGTCAAAGGAATGCAATATAATTTATTTGTAACAGAAACATGTTTTAGAACTCTACTCTATTTTACTGCACCTAACATTAATAATAAATATCGTTGGAACAACTCACACAACGCCATCTGATTCCAAACTATGCAGAGCTTATACTATAGTAACTAGATAACTGATAAACATACTTATATATTTCTTAATACATACATATTATAGATAAATAACACCCAGACACAGACATTGTATTTAGTAGGCGTACTATGTATGCTTTACTATAGTTTAGGTTCCCATTCGTGTCTTATTATAGTACTAACGGGTACCCCGTGGTTTTACCCCGTAGAGTGGGAAAACGTAAATAAAATTTAGTCCAAGCTACTTCAGATAACATCAGTTATCTGTCTGCGAAAGTCCTGTTAAAATCATTCCAGCTATTTCAGAGATTACCATGCCCGTCACTTAGTCTCGTCTTGTCAACTCTTAACCAGACCACATCTATTTTAAATTTAGTTGAAACGTCGAGAATGTAATTTTAATAAGAGCATTGACCCGTTGAATTAAAATAAATTACCTCACTCATGTAAGGTTAGAAGAAATTAACATGTATTTAAGTCTTTTAAAATATCTTCACGTTTTATCTCTGATGGGGTAGTCAGAGAGGATTGGTTGCCATGGTTTTAGCAATATACAGCTATCCAGGCATACTTTTTTCACTTCCTACAGATTCAATAATTGTTTGATATAAGCCGAAATATTTTGAGCTAAAATATGTAATTATTTATATATTTGACTGCCTCTGTGGCGCGGTGGGAGTGCATCCGACTGCTACGCAAGAGGTCGTGGGTTCTATTCCCACCCAGGATAAAACTTTGTGTGATTAGCACGATGATTTATTCTGTGTCTGGGTGTTATTTATCTATAATATGTATGTATTTAGAAATATATAAGTATGTTTATCAGTTATCTAGATCCCATAACACAAGCTAATATTAGCTACTTTGGGCTAGATGACGCTGTGTGACAAGTGTCCCACAATATTTATTTATATTTTATTATTATCTAAATCTCATGATACAAGATATTTTAAAATGTCCCCACAAAATTTATAAAAAGAACTTTTAGTAATTTAAAACCTTGCATGGGGACCAAGAGTAATGTTGGTTCATACCACAGACCAAGGAATGTCGCTTGCACCCTCTCGCTTGCGCTAACATTCGCGCTCTAATACACCATACATTATTTTGTTATATCTCAAAAGGTTTACCCAGCGTTTTCGTTGATATCACCCAGACGGTTTTTTTTCCGACACCCCCAACAAATATAGTTATAATCGTCAATGCATACAAAACCTAACAAAGTATACATAAACACCTTCCTAATGAATAACTCTATATAATAAAAGAACAACATCCAAATTCGTTTCGTAGTTTTCATGATATAAGCAAATATAGGCACAGATAGCGGGAAGCAACTTTGTTTTATGATATGTAGTGATAAAGACGTTTCTGTAGACTTCAAGAGACATTGATTCCTTGCTCTATTACTCTAAGTTCAAAGTATGTCGCGAACGAAACCACGATAAAATATTATAGCGGATATCATAACCTTCCAGATCTTTTATTCAGCTTACGTTTTAAGTTTTATGAACTGCTATGCCCGCGCGTCCCTTCGTTAATAGGTTGGCGCTTAAATTGAATTTTATTGTGTAGGGATTTATGTCGGTTTTATAGAAGAACATTAAAGTCAGTATTATCAGATTTATTAAATTAATCCTGGGTTGTTTTTGTGTTACATAATGGAATATAATGTTGAAATACGTTTACAACTCCTATAATTAAAAATTCAGCAGCACTATTGTCCTTTTACCTGGAATTTACATCGCGATTATTTGAACGAACATTGAAGTGCCGGCAAGTCACAAGATATTTAGAAATTATAAATATCAATTATTAAAGCGTGATTGCATCGCTGCAATTATGTCATTATGGGAGTCTTTCAAAGTAAATTTATTGATTCAGTTAAGACTATTTCAAAAGAATATGGGGCTATTCCAATCTGCACTCCTATTTATGTGACTCCTGTAAGCCGAAATCTACAGAAATGACCATGATCAGAGAAGTTACACCGAGTTCGATCTTAGTTAAGTTTCAGGAGAAGTTCGCTTATCTTAGAGCTCGTATCGAAATTAACCAGAAGATATTTATTTATTTAGGGAATAGTAAAAAAAACTCCTCTTCCCTTCTATGCGAAGTGTGAGACTAGGAAAGCAATAGGCGCAGAAAAAGGAAACACCATGGTTATAGTATATTACAGATCCATGTGTGAAGTAAAAAGGAGTTTTATCAGTTCAATATTCGGCTATAAGTGATGGATATACTTCCGTCAGAGCTTAGAGTCGAATCTTATAATAATACAAACTTATAACACTATTCTCAAAATGCAAGCAAGTGCTATTTTCAATGCATGATTCCATCTAACATAACGGTCGAATTATACGTGCTGTTTAAGATTGAGCGATGCTAAGAACCTGAATGTTGTGTCACGATTTTCAGTTACGCGCCATGTTGTTTTCAAGTGAAACTTTTTTGTTGTAAATTAAACTTCTTTATCGACGTATGAGAGAAATTTTAATGCTGTAAAAATGTCGTCAAGTAGTTTCACTTCTTACTCGTACCTGTGTACTCTGGTACAATCTCATATCATATATTTTTTGTTTTAATAGCTCAGGTCGGACATTAATTATCACTGCAATGGGTGCAATCTCACATTGTTCTCCATGCAATGAGAAAGCTGACAGGCTCGCGAAAAAAACAACAAGCTCTCAACGAAATAAAGATATCAACAAATTTCGTACTTAAAATACAAACTTATAACACTATTCTCAAAATGCAAGCAAGTGCTATTTTCAATGCATGATTCCATCTAACATAACGGTCGAATTATACGTGCTGTTTAAGATTGAGCGATGCTAAGAACCTGAATGTTGTGTCACGTTTTTCGGTTACGCGCCATGTTGTTTTCAAGTGAAACTTTTTTGTTGTAAATTAAACTTCTTTATCGACGTATGAGAGAAATTTTAATGCTGTAAAAATGTCGTCAAGTAGTTTCACTTCTTACTCGTACCTGTGTACTCTGGTACAATCTCATATCATATATTTTTTGTTTTAATAGCTCAGGTCGGACATTAATTATCACTGCAATGGGTGCAATCTCACATTGTTCTCCATGCAATGAGAAAGCTGACAGGCTCGCGAAAAAAACAACAAGCTCTCAACGAAATAAAGATATCAACAAATTTCGTACGACTCTTTTGCCGGACTCAAACCGACTAAAGCCACACGGTTTCTATCTGTCTTTCCATCGCCGGGTATACCCGGGGTAACTCCTCGGAAAGATGTCCCAGGATAATTTAGTACCATAGTATTCTGAAGCTAAGTATTTCCTCTCTGACTACCCCCTCAGGGAAACAGGGTGAAGATTGATAGTTAGTTAGTTAGTTAGTTAAGAACACGTCAAGTTAAAAACGACCGAACAACCTAAAACTAAAGGAATCTGATACAAGAGCATTCAGAGTGAGCCTCTTCATGCGCTATGGTTCGTGCGAGTATTTAAAAGAAAGTTTTTTGAATTTATACTTCTTTGTAAAATGATGAGAGTAAATTTTTACGATGCGCGCAGATAGCCACGAGAAAGCGACACCCTGAAGTTAGCTAATACGTGTTTCCATGACAACCTAAAACAACATTCAAAATAGTTTTCAATCTTTTGATGTTTTTATTCCGTACTAATTTAACATTCCTTTTACATACAAAGAGTTGTGGTATATGTGATGAGATCTTATTAGACTACAGTAGTATAACTTTTATAAATATGTAGTACTAACAGCACTTGTAGTTTGGAATGTGAAATTTTAAAAGTTAGTCGTAAATATTGTTTCATTATACTGAGTATATTAAATTTACTTAGCCAGAGGACTCAAACACAACTTCGTTGGTATGGTAACAAATGTCTGGCCATGTCAGCCCCGCCGGGTCCCAGTAAGAGGGGAAGACCCAAGAAGTGCTGGCTTGACGTCGTAAGGGATGACATGCGTGCCAATGGTCTCACTACAGGGGATGCCGACGACCGTGCGAAGTGGAGGAGAAAATGTAGGAAAGCGGACCCCGGGCGTCGCGAGACGCAACTGGGACAGACGCTCGGATGATGATGAGCCAGAGGACTCAAACAGTTATCATCATCATCCGAGCACGAAAACTGGTCGTGTACTGAGCTCTCGCTTGGGAGCCCGAAATCATCGGGACGCAGGGAGTATGGTATCAATTTGTGACCAAAGCTTAAATAAGAGCTTTAGTCTTTGAAATCTAAAACTATACAGGTCTGCAGGAATACTTTTTTTTACTTTTTCTAAGTGTATTTGTTCTGCCTCGGTGGCGCAGTGGTAGTGCATGCGACAACAAATATTTGTGTGATCCACAAATATTTGTTTTGGAGTTTGGGTGTTTCCTATGTATAATATGTATGTATTTAGAAATATATAAGTATGTATATCAGTTCTCCCATAATACAAGCTTATATTAGCTTACTTTGGGAAAAACGGCACTGCGTAAAAAAATGTCCCAGAAAAATGTCCCACATAAATTGGACAGATGATAGATTTAAGATCGCAAACGGATTTTCTTTCTTCTAGCAATTATAAATGTCATTATGTTATATAAAGATACCTACCTAGATATAATTTACAGAAAACCATAAACATAAAAAAGAATTTGATCCAGGGAAAGTACTCAAGACGAACATTAAAGATGATCTCGTAAAAGTAAATAACTTCTTTTGTGTGAAGATACAGCCGCCTCACGCGACCTCCTATTTTATTCTCTGTGGGTATACATAAATATGTACCTAAGTAGTATCCACATAGTATGTGGCACACAAGTATAATTATACTTAAACACGATTGATGAGCGAGAATGTCCATTTCCTGATGTTAAGAATTCTCTTATATTTGCCTTTTAAACGCTCGTAGCCTCGCTAACTCAGTGTTCTGTAAACGGTCACTGCGTCAAGCCTCGGAGAGGATGGGTGACCGTTTTGTGTTTCAGATAGCACGTTAAAACTTTGGTCCCGGTTGCCATCAATAACATGGCAGTCGTTAAGCCAACTGGAAGGCCATATGGAACGCTTGAAAATTTTCATCAGCAGGTCGCTACAATCTGTACCAGTCCATTACAACACGGCAATAGGATCACTACTTGTTACGTGGGACAAATGCTTACAGGAAATGCGAGCGTATAGTATGCCTCTGCCACCCCTTTGAGGATAAACGTAACAATATGTATGTATGTAAGGACAACTAAGGTACACTTTGATGGTGACACAATTCATTTAACATATTGAGTAATTATGTTTATGCTGTTGATTGATGGCACTTGGTGGAACACGAAACAAATCTTGAATATAAATACTTGTACTGTTCCACTTATTTACTATTTAAACTTGACCGGTTTGACCTTACAGCATTTTTAAAGGTTAGCACATATTTTATGTATTTTGGATGTCAATGAGTATAATTTATGAAGTTATGTAAGTTATACGTACAGTGCTCCATGTAAGTACTTATTTTATGTATTGTTAATAATCCACAATACATAGTGTGTTGAATAGGGCCTGTGGGTGAGATTTTAGGCTAACCTTAGCCAAACAGATTATAAATAGGACGTGTGGTTTCATGTGGGTGAAAACTACTAAGTCCTCCAAACAGCCGAAATCGCTAGACCATCATCCTTCGTAGCCCTGAAGACTTCTGTCATGGGTCAACATAGATACCAAGTAGACACCATACAGTTTAATCATTAAGAGTTCGACATCTTTATGCAAGTTGCAATGTGAAGTAAATGAGAATTCCACGTGTACAGATCGCCAGGCTACTTGATCCATGCATACTTCTTTCGCTTCTTGCAGAATTATCAATCGCTTTAGACATCAGACACTTTTCCGTTTATGAGCAATCTGCTCACGTGGTCTTAGTTAATCTCGGCCTACCCTGAATCCTTCTACCGTCTACTTTCGCACAATATATATTCTTCGTCAATAGTTCCTCACTCATTCGTTGGACGTGTCCAAACCAACGGAGCAGGCCCTTTTTCATATTTAAACGTAGTCTGAATTGATTGAGTTAAAATTAATAAGATTTGAGTACATACCCTGATGTTGACTGATTTCCAAGTGAGTGAATTTGACCACATCACATGCCAACTTGGCACCGCCGTATGAAGCGCTGTGAAACTCGATACTGTGTCTATATCTGCAACAATAATATAGTTTTAGTTGACTAATGGCCGGTTTCAATATTTTATCTTCGGTTAAACATAGATCGCAACCACAGACAAACAGTTGATTTTTTACTTTTATATTTTTGATTTTTTGACAATGTCGTAGGTAAATATTTCTATCTATCTTTGGCTATTGAAACCGAAATTTTCGTTGATAGGAACTGATCGTAACTATTTTGACATTAATTTTGACAATAGTAAAATATAGATAGGTTATTGAAACCGGCCGTAAGTTAGCTGTTATTGTAACCTCAATAGATTTATAAATTTGTAAATGAATTTCAGTACTTGTTATAATTTGATTGACATTAAAACAAGATCGAGGATATTTTTTGTTTTTGTAAAAACAAAAAAGCAAACCCTTCATGTTAAAAAGTAAATTTTGTGTAAAAGTACAAGTGTTTTATTTAAAATGTTCCATCAAGTGACAACTGTATAAAAACTCCAGGAATTTTGATACACTAAACTATTCTTAAGCAAAGTCAGTGCCTATTTATAATTAACTAGCTGACCCCTTCGGCTTTACCCGTAACACGTACCCGTAACTTTACATGTAACATAATTCGAACTCCCGTCGCACCCAAAGTACTCCGATTCCAACGCTTATTACTTTTAAGAAAATGCATGAAATTTTACCCGACATGTTGACATTTAAGATCACTGCTCCGCTCTTCTAAGTAGTAGCGTGATGATATATAATTGTATAATCCAGAGCGTTCCTGGATAAATGGGCTATCTAACACAAAACTATTTTTTCAATTCGGAACAGTAGTTCTTAAAATTAGCGCGTTCAACTAAACACACAAACTCTTTAGTTTTATATAATAGTATAGCAGTATAGATATGTAAGTATCTACATCTGGAAACCCAACGAGCTTTGGACTTGAAGAGAAGCCCTCTTCCCATCAAGTTTAAAATTCGTTGGGTTTATCCGAATTATACACTTGACTAGAACCGTATGATTTGTTCACGAATGCTTTGCCCACATCATGATTCTAATTCGTAGCCGCTGCGATCTATTTCTATGATTCACTCTTTATCGATGCTGCTACGAAATCTTGTAGCATGCTACGGAATATTGTAGTTTGATAATGATATTATCAAGAAAATTATTATGTAGCGGCAGCCATTGTGATGTATATATTGCAGTCGTCTGGTTGATTTTGCAATATGATTGAATGACCTTATTTAATTTTATGACTAAAGGACAACTCGTCAAGTTGTTTAACGTCTTGACTAAACGTCATTTAGCATAGTCATTGTATTACGTTCACAAAAGATATTATAAGATCCAGATTCTACTCAAACACTTTATACCTCATTCCCAAAGTAGGATAACACTTTCCATTTGTAAGAGAGAATAGAATAAGAAAGAATTTATGACACAACCCCCTGCGATCAATTTAACCAGAACCTTCGCTTAGCTGCGATAATGTTTGTTATTTTATGGCTCAGAAACGGGTTTGTTAATATAATTTTCTTTGTAACGCTCTAATAGCCTGTGGCAATATAAAAATCAAGTGAATCAAATCAAGCGAAATTTATTTGAATTTACTTTTGGATAAGAACAGAAAGACGTTTATATTTACTTCGTAAAGTGAAGATTGGCTTTATCTTTATCACTACGAAACCTCCCCGGCTTCGCCCGTGACGTAATTCGATTGCAAATATTTAATTCCGTCATTTATAAATTCTACAATAATGCATTAAAATTTGCCATACTGCATTTGTGACTACTGCTCCGCTTTCCAGGCTAGTAGCGTGATGATGTATAGCCTATAGCTTCCCTCGATAAATGGGCAATTTAACACAAAAATAATTTTTCAAATCCGACCCGTAGTTCCAGAGATTAGCGCGTTCATCCGAACAACCAAACAAACGAGCAAACCAACTCTTCAGTTTTATAATATTAGTATGGATATCAAATCCCCACGAACATCATGCCTAACCGACTAAAACCTCACAGTCCCTACGTACCTGTCTAGTGCCTGGACTCCTCGGAAGGATGTCCGAGTCAAAAGCGGTGGTAGCCTAGTATTTAGGCTGTTAGCGTGCGTGAATTATGGCTGTGCGTACACTGGAGTTACCCGGGGCGTCCGGCAATAGACAGCTAGGCGGGGACTGTGTGGTTTTAGCCGGTTCGAGTCCGGCATGACATCCGAGGGGATTTCCACACGTTAAAAAAAAAAAAAAAAGGCAAATACGAATATATTGAGTAAGATAACAATTGTCGTAAGTACATTATAATAAAAAAATAAAAAAGGAATAAATTGCCAAATAAAAATAAACATAGTACGCCCATACTTCACCGTAAGAATTTTTGTCCCACGTAACAGGTGGTGAGCCCATTGTCGTGTTGAAATACGCAGTTTGAAAAGAAACTTAAGCGTAATATTTACATTCTTATCTTTTATAATAAAGTTTTAGTGTCAATAATTACTTAGAAGAAGTATGTTATGAAGCGCTTGTGGTCCCGCGGACTCAATGTTATGTAAACGATCACTGCGTTAAGTAACTTTCGCTATGGCTGGTCACGGATGGGTGACCACCTTGTGTTGTTCGTTAACGCAGTGATCGTTCACAGAACACTGAGTCAGCGGGGCCACGAGCGCTTTTTATATACCAACTAATTAGCAGAAATTAAATAAAAACGGACACCAATCACCGGGCCGTAATCGTTTACCGAAGGCCTTCGCGTTTTATATACAAAATCAAATTCATTATTTAAGGGAATACCAATTGTTTCTATATGGCTTCGTCCTGTCACCATTGACACAAAGGAAGCTTTTCAATTTATTAATTGTAGAAAATTAAAAGGCAGTAATTCAGACCATTTTGTTTGATGTCAAGCCACATCGCAGCCTTGCCGGGGAGGCACACAAGAGCCTACCAATTACGCCCCACAGGGGACTGAATAACGAGCAGAAATTATTTTGCTCGAGTTCGCGTTTTGCTCGAACCTTTACTAATTGCTTGCCTACCTACACACGTATGAAAAACGTGAAGAAAAGTGTAAACATGTGTTGTACTCTTAATTAATTTCTGTGGTATAATCTAAGGCAATTCTTAATACTTCACAAGAAAAACACCTTTTAATCTATTTTTTTTTTATTTTGGGTCAAAATGGTTAAATTATAAGTTTTGATTTGGTCACCATCCGTCGCTCCGTGATAACTGAGCATCCAAAAAGTGATTAAATCTGCGATAATGCCTTAACACATCTTGGCTTTGGACTTGGCAATAGTTCACAGCAAAGGACTCCTGTATTGTAGTTGAGCCCGCCCTGTACCCTGTGTCTGCGTATGGAACGATATAACTTCAAATGGGTCCTAGATTCGAGTAGTATAAATCTGAGGTCACAGTATTGCAAGATATTTACTCATCAAACCAACCATTTCTGGTATACTGTTATATCAGCCCATAGGAGAAGCTACGGATATAATTTTCTGAATCTTCTAATACGATAGATCTTTCCACCACGATTGTGACGTACGTAAGTATTAACGGCTCCCTACAAGTATTAACGATAATGAACTATTTGATGATAGATATTTCGTCTGGCGAAGGGATAGAAATTCCTGTGTTACTTTAGAAATCTAAGGTGGTGGTGGTGGTGGGGGGGGGGGGTGCTTGTAGCGGTTCGCAGAGGGATCAATGCGGTAGCTCGGCCTGAATGGTCATCATCAGCGGAAGATTTATGGGTCTCTTTATCTTTTAAAAACAAAAGTAAAAAGCAAACAAATATACACCTGTGCACTATTTATCTTTGTACAGAAAACCTAGGTAACTCCTTCAATACGCAACTATTGTTGCAATCAAAATCAAAATCAAAAATCTTTATTCATGTAGGTCACAAATTAACACTTATGAACATCAAGATTACTGCTTCTACATTTAAATTTACTGCCAGATTCGCAAAGCAATAGGTAGAGCCAGAGGAAGAACCTGGCAATAAAACTCATAAAATATTCAGGCGTGTCAGGTGAAACCCAAATAAAGTTTGTTGATACCATTTCGGCTTGTGATTTAACGTAATTTAACTTCTGTCGTAATATCTCTAAGAATAGAATCCTCGATCTAGTTTTATGTAATTTCAACCTACTCGTATCGAAATGCGATGACCCATTAGTGCCTGAAAATATTCATCACAGATCCTTGGATATCACATTAGATATAGGGCCTTCCGAATCTTTAAAAGCTACTCCAAGACTAAAATATTTTTATGATATTTGACTATGAAAAAAATATAATCACCTTGGATAAAATAAAATGGGACGAATGCCTCAGAAATATTGCACTTAATGATGCAGTAAATTACATGACGTCGTGGATATGTACGTACCGCACAGAATAATATCAACCACTTCATTCCCTCCATGGTACAGCGGTCCCTTAAAGAAGGTTCTTAAAGAAAAACATAAATTCCGCAAAAAAATATTTATTATGGCAACACTTCGGATACATTTTTTCTGTTACGAAAAAGAGCCAAACTTCTGGAAAAGGAATGCTTTATTGCCTATATCAATCACTGTGAATCAACCACAATTAAAAACCCAAAAATGTTTTGGACCTTTATAAAATCAAATAAAAGTTGTTCTAATACCTTACCATGTGCCCTTTCATATGAAGGACACATTGCAGATACAGGGATTGATATTTGCAACCTATTTGCTAACTACTTTCAATAGACCTTTTCTTTCCCTAAACAATAGCTCGGCATGCCAAGTATCACAACCTAATGAACTGTCTTCAAACACTATAAATTCAATAAGAAACATAGAAATCCCACACAAAACAATTAAGAAACTATTACGAGGTGTTGACTGTGCTGATCTCGAAATGTGCTGATGTCCTAACGAAACCTGTGACTATATTATTCAGGCGCTCCATAGAGGAAGGTGTTGTTCCTAAGCTCTAGAAATCTGCTTTTAATACCCCTATCCACAAAAGTGGTCCCAGGGTTGGGTGTAAGGGGCCCCACCTAGATCTTCGAGGCCCAAGTCAACCTCCCGTGCTAGTGCGTGCACCTGCTGATTAACGGACGAGGCTCTGGCGCTGGCTTTGCCCTCTGGGGTTGGGAGGTCTGAGAACGTCGCTCCCATAAAAGCCACCCGCCAAAACGAAATGGAAATGTACAATTGGAATGTAGCTAGGGATAGGGCGCCGCCGCAAAACGGCGCGCAGGAGCCCCGCCTGACTCCTGTGTCAAGTGGGCTGGGGCTGCCGTGTGGCTAAAGAAGTTAGTCCCAACCCGTATCCGCTTCGCATCGTGGAACATTGGCACGCTGACTGGGCGTGCGGTAGAGTTGGCCGAAGTCCTCTCCAGACGGAGGGTGGACGTGGCGTTCCTGCAGGAGACTCGGTGGAAGGGCAACAGAGCCCATCCTTTGCAGAACGGCTACAAGCTGTATTACACGGGTGCGCCTGGTGGGGAGAACGGGGTGGCCGTGGTGCTCTCCGAGGGGCTGCAGAGCAGCATCTTGGAGGTGAAACGCTGTAGCGACCGGCTATTGATCGTGAGGGTGCTTATCGATGGGATTATAACCCACCTAGTAAGTGCGTACGCGCCACAGGTCGGTTTCCCGGCTTCGGAGCATTCCGTTGTCACAGGGAATGGTTTTGGGCGGCGACCTAAACGGTCATGTGGGTGAGAGGTGTGAGGAGATTGAGCGTGTTCATGGTGGTTTTGGATACGGCACCCGCAATGCTGAAGGAGAAACTATCCTCAGAACGTGTGCGGCTGCCGATCTGGCCATTGTGAACACGTATTTCAAAAAGAAATCCGAAGATCTCATCACCTACAAGAGCGGGAGGCGTACAACTCAGATCGATTTCCTACTCACTAGGCGACACAGCATCGGCAAAGTGGCCATCTGTAAGGTCATACCCGGACAGATTTTTACTGCACAACACTGTCTGCTTGTCATGGACCTCTGCGTGAAGCCCAAAGGCAAACGCATCGAGCGGTGCCAGCGTCGCATCAGATGGTGGTTGCTTGATGAAACTAGGTCCCAGGAGTTCGTCTCAGCTGTCGGTGACAAGTGTACCGACACTGAAGGCGAACCAGTTCAAGATTACTGGGACAAAGTTCAGGAGGCCATCCTTGGAGCGGCGAAGGTGGTGCTCGGTGAGTCTAAGGGTGGACGTGAATGTGACAAGGAAACTTGGTGGTGGAACGACGAAGTCCAGAGGGAGACTAGGGAGAAGAAAGCCCTCTTTAAAAAGTGGCAAGCGACCGGATCTCCCGAAGACCGCGACGCGTACAGGGCTGCCAAGCGCGCCACAAAGAGAGCTGTAGCCAGAGCCAGACTAGACCACTTACAACCTCTGTATGATAAGCTGGAATCGTCTGAGGGGCAGAAGCTCATCTATAAGCTGGCGCGCTCCAGGGTCAAAGCGGCACAGGAGATATCCAAGTGTCGCTGTGTAAAAGACCCTGAGGGCAACCTGTTAAGCGAAGACCTCGCGGTAAAGGAGAGATGGCACTCGTACTTCCACGAGCTGCTTAATAAACAGCACAAAGAGGTGCAGCCTCCGGACCTCCCTCCGAATCAGGGACTAGTGCCACCGGTAACGCTTGGAGAAGTCCTGACTGCGCTTCGCCGCATGAAGAATCGGAAAGCTGTCGGACCCGATGGAGTCCCCATCGAAGCCTGGGAGGCGATGGGTCCTCGCGGTGTGGGCAGTAAACCTTTTTAACCGCATACTCCTCAGTGGGCAGATCCCAAACCAATGGAGACTGAGTATTATTACTCCAGTCTTCAAAGGTAAGGGGTCAGTGCAGGAGTGCGGGAGCTACCGCGGTATAAAGGTGATGTCCCAAACCATGAAGATCTTCGAGAGGATTATAGACTCTCGGATCCGGCAGGAGTGTACTCTCTCGGGGTGTCAATATGGGTTTCGCCCTGGTCATGGGACAACGGACCCTGTTTTTGCCTCACGGTAGTTGTCGCAGAGAAATACAGGTCGAAGAACACGCCTCTGCACTGTATGTTTCTAGACATGCAGAATGCCTTCGACTGTGTTCCTCGCGTGATGATCTGGTGGGCACTGCGGTCCAAAGGGGTTCCCGAGGTCTATATTGACACTATCCGGGACATGTAATGTGACTCCGATTCCATGGTTCGGACTGCTGTTGGCGACACGAAATCTTTCCCCATCACCGTCGGGGTACACCAAGGTTCGGTCGTTAGTCCGCTTCTGTTCAGCGTAATATTAGACGAATTGTCGGACAGCATCAGGAACTCGCATGAGCAGTCTCCATGGTTGCTCATGTATGCTGACGATATTGCGCTGGCAGACGCGGAAAGGAGCAGATTGGTGCGACGTGTGAAGATGTGCAAGGAGACGCTTGAGAACGGCGGTCTAAAACTAAATGTGGCGAAGCATCCGTCCGCATAGGCGTAGATTTGGTCGAGCGGACGGACCAGGTTAAATACCTGGGATCTGTTTTTCACACGTCCAGTGACATCGATTGCGATGTCAAGTCACGCATTGCTACCGCGTGGGCCAAATGGCGGGAGATGACTGGTGTCATTTGTGATCCTAAAATGCCGATCCCGTCAAAGGGACAGGTCTACAAAACCATCATTAGACCTGTCCTTTTACATGGCCGTGAGACGTGGCCAATATTGGAGCGACACAAGCAGGAGCTGCGTGTCACGGAAATTAAGATGCTGCGGTGGATGTGTGGAGTCACGCGGATGGATCGCGTGAGGAACTCTCGCATCCGTGGCAGCCTTCATGTCCATGACATTGCAGACAAGTTGCAAGAGTGTCGCCTTCGTTGGTATGGTCACGTCTTGCGGCAACCGCCGGGCTACGTAGGAAACAAATGTCTGGCCATGTCAGCCCCGCCGGGTCCCGGTAAGAGGGGCAGACCCAAGAAGTGATGGCTTGACGTCGTAAAGGATGACATGCGTGCCAATGGTCTCACTACAGGGGATGCCGACGACCGTGCGAAGTGGAGGAGAAAATGTAGGAAAGCGGACCCAGGGCGTCGCGAGACGCAACTGGGACAGACGCTCGGATGATGATGATGACAAAAGTGGTCCCAAAAATTAAGTAAAAAATTACAGACCTATTTCTAAATTAAGTATATTTGCCAAAATATTGGAGCGAGTAGTTTTTACACAGATATACAGTAGTTTCTCGTCTTTTTTTAAACCTGAACAGCATGGATTTCTTCAGAATCACTCAACCTTGAGTAATTTACTGTCGTTTACGGAGTATACCACTTCTCATATGGACTCGGGGGGACAGGTTGACACAATTTTCACAGACTATACCAAATGTTTCGATCGCATAGACCACACAATATTATTACAAATAAATTTTAACGCCGGAATCCATGAAAATCTCTATAGGTGGTTTACGTCTTACATTAATAACCGCTCCCAAGCTGTGGTACTCAATGGGTACTCATCTTCGTGGAATTTCGTACTTTCGGGGGTTCCCCAGGGCTCCCTGCTAGCCCCTTTGCTCTTCAACATCTTTATTAACGACGTGGGTTCATGTTATGTTTATTCAAAATTCATTATTTACGCAGATGACATGAAGGTTTTTAAACAAATTAATACTATATATGATTGTTATTTACTACAACAAGACTTGTTAAGACTCGAAACTTACTGTATAATCAATAAAATTAGCATTAATATATAAAAATGTTATGCAGTTTCGTTTACCCGTAAAACAGAACCAATAGGCTTTATGTACAAACTTAACGGACATACCTTAAAAAACAGCAACGAAGTAAGAGACCTCGGTATTCTTCATGACTCTAAACTAACATATGAGAACTACGTGGAAAACATAGCCTTGACAGCCAACAGAGGCTTGGGATTTATCATGCGCGCCAGCTCTCAGTTTCATTATATTAGAGTAACAAAAATCCTATACTGTTCTTATGTGCGTAGCATGCTCGAGTATGCTCACAGATTTGGAATCCACAATACCAAATCTATATAAATAGAATAGAATCGATTCAGAAGCGATTTATGAGGTATTTACAGCATAAGTGCAATACTAGTGATAAAGATTACATTTCAGGGTGTGTAAGAGATCACATACTTCCTCTTGAAGAGCAGATAAGATAAGTAAAATAGCAGATATAATCACTCTACATATAACAAAAATAGCTGTGTGTATGTATCGGATACATTCCGCGGAACTATTGTCCCGGATTGTTGTTGCGGTACCTACGAGAGCTCGCCGGCATCCAGATCTAGGTTTCCTGCATGTTCCCCGCAGTGGTACTAATTACAGAAAAAAATCGTTTTTCAATAGGAGTTCAAAATTATTCAATAACCTCAACTCTTGGCCGATTTGCCGATTGACCGAGAATTGGTTTTAACATATGTCCTCATAACTATTAGAATTATAAGCTGTATCAACTATTATTATTTGAAAGTAAGGGCTTATGTATATAAATAGAAGTAACGGAGACAACAACTACCTACTTATTTTTTTTTAGTTCTAAAATGCGAAAATCTGTAAATGGTTTTATGATAAAAAATTGTAATCAATAAGATATTGAAACCTGTCTGTTTTCTGAATAAAAAAAAATATACAAATTTTATCTTCAGGGAAATACCTACATCAATTATAAATTAGTAACTAATATAACTAATATAAACTTGAGGAACGGAGCAGTAATAAAAAATGTCAAAAAATTGGGCATATTTTCATATCCGGCATATCTTCCATCAAATAAAAATTCAAAGAAATCAATCATTTTTCAATAAATCCTGAAGCTTTATTTAAACAATTTATTTACACAATTGGTTAAAAAAGACTTTAAGTGTAACTTCAGACATTCAGAAATAACAAAGTTTATCTTCTTTTAATAGGCTGTTGTGAGTGGAAATATGTAAATAAAGAAAGTTGCTGGAACATTTGGATATGACAAAGTTTGAATGCAAACGACGCGAACGTCTAGATCAAGTTGTCAACAAAGTTTTGTTGTGCCTGTACTCTGACGAATGAGAGGCGATAGGAAATCCGTGTTTAACACCAAACCAAGTGGCTATGTTAGGATCAAGTTATTTATTACTTTTTATTTAATGTGACAAGTTATCTAATTTTTTTTTTTATTAGAGTCCGAGACTACCAGGACTTTAATTGGTCGTGTTAATTAGTGTCTAGCACATAAGACCGTTTAGCCTTTTTGTTACCACCTCACTAAAAAGGCAACGGGTTCAAAATTTCTTCCGAATTTAACATCTAAAATAGACATTAACATTTTATTTTATTAAATTTATTTGGCCCTTTAGAACCACCCCAGTTCCGTGCTTTGGAAGGCACGCTAAGCCGTTGGTCCCGGTTGCTAATAAAATGGCAGTCGTTAAACCCAGTTGAAGGCCTTATGAGCGGCGTAAAAAATTTCAACAGCAGGTCGATGCAGCCTGCGCCTGTCCATATCAACACGGCAATGGGCTCACCACCTGTTACGTGGGACGAAAGTGCATACAGTGAAACGTGGGCGTTTAATTTACCTCTGCCTACCCCTTCGGGGATAAAGGTGTGACAATATGTATGTATGTATGCTGAAAACCAGCGCTGCAAACATTTTGTAGCATATGCTGAGCCTTTTAGTCACACAGCACTGTACCTAGCCACCGATACCATACATAAATTTTGCCCACACGAAGTAGGAAATAGCGGACTCGGCTTTTGTTTGTTATTGTTTTTCATTTTATCATTTGTATTTTTTTTAATTTTTTTTTTATTTGTATTTAGTTTTTCTCTGTGTGTAATTTTATGTATTTGCTATGTTCTTTTGTGTTGTGTGCTAATAAAGAACTTATCTAACTTATCTGTATGTATGTGACAAGTTATCTATAAAATCGTAACAAAGTAAAAACTGTAAATTGAATATTTAAAAAAAAAAACACTTGATGTGTGTTCACGGAAGGATACCAATGCCAAAAATGTATTTTATAAAATTTTTGTCTGTCTGTTTGTCCGCAGTACCTTTGTCAGAAACTTGTGTACTCAGAAACTACTCATTGGATTTAATTCAAATTTTGCACGAACATGAACAGTAGGTCGGGTCAACACATAGGCTATATATTATCTCGCTACATAACCAAGGAGCTAGGCAGAGAACAATTAGATATAAACTGGTGGAGCGGGCGAGATAAATAAATTCAAAGTGGACTGTATTTGCAGGGAAAGACAATACTAAAATTTACACGCGGTTGTCGACGGAAAAGAAGAAATGGAAAACAGGAATGGGCACACTACCTTGCTTTTGCTGCGAGATGCTGAGGTGAAGGCTGCCGAAGATGTCCCTGGACTTGGATCCCTGGTTCCATTGCACGAAAACACTATTTATCCATGCAAAACACAATTATTGCGAAAGTTGATGCGGGCGCGCGCGCGGTCATTGCTGTACTAATACAGCGAGCCTTCAATCCGTGAATCTGTGAGCAGCGTTTTAGATCGCGCGTAATACAGCTGTCTCGCTCTCCTTTTATGCGAGACAAGGTAGGTGCGAAAGAGAAATGGAATAAAGGGAAACGGGGGAGTGTAGACAACTAATTAATTAAAAACAAATGTAGATCGGCGATGCAACATAGAAAAAATAACGCGGCTACTCTGGAATCGTATACCGGCGCAACCATAAACACAGTAACAATTAAATGGATTTCATTGAAATTTTGTTTGAGGATTAACAATAGGTCGGGTCTACATAAGGTTATATATAATTTCGCTATATAGGTAACTACGAGTAAAGAGCTTGGCAGAGAACGATTCAATTCCGCATATTTAGCCGGGCAAAACGCAAAATTTACTGCATAGATTTAATTGAAATCTTTCACGAAGAATATCAAGACGTTTGGTCTACATATAGGCTACATATTATCACGCTACATATCCTAGGGACTCGGTTGAGAACAATTAGGTACATATATATCTGAGCGATAATCGCTCAATTAATTTAGTTTAAATCTTACACGAATGACAACAAGACATTGGATCTGCATAGGGGCATACATATTATCACGCGATAATAGCTTGGCTATACCGACCCGTAGCCTATGTGTAACAGCATGTATAGCCTTAGCGATACTTATGTTCTTTATTGAATCTCTCAGAGGACAATCGTGGTAACACCTCAGATCAAAGACAATTTTTTAAATAGTCCAGGAAAGGTTGATGTGGGCTAGACTCACGGAAGCTATTAATCCACGATAAATCCGTAGGAACGAACAATTGATTGGTGGTCTTACATATTTATTCAAACAATTTGCAATTTACAAGCTCATGAATTCTCAGAAGTTCTTCTAAGTCTTTGCGAAGGTACTTTACTAGAGGCTGTCCTCTGGTAGAGTACCTTTATAAGTAGATAGTTATAGCTTTTTCTCTCGGAAATTGTGTATAGTGTAAAGTGGTTTACAGATACTGTAGTCTGTCAAAATAACGGCACAAAATCAATCCTTAGTTTCTCTTCTCTTTCACAGAAGAAGAAGTGAACTTCTAGCGCACACCACCAACAAAGATGTCTTCTTCGAAATTGTGTAACTTTTATATTCAACTCAACTTCAAAAATTCCGATGAGTTGTGGCGTCTCGGCGAGCCAGTGATTTTTTCCAGATTCCCGTCATTCACTACAATCACCCCTTTCTAATCAAAGCGCGTGCAACTTTACTAGGATTCTTAGCAAGACACAGGGTCAGACACTTCAAGCTTCGAGTTTCGACTTGAGGTTAAGTTGCATCTATTCTCACATTGAGAAAGCGGTCTTCAGTTATTCACACAATTGTCGGTTTCTCCTTAGTCACCAGGCTGGCTAATTGGGTGATAATTTTTGGGTACTGTGAGCAATGATTGGAACATAGCTTATTAAGATGTTTTATAAACATTTACTTTACACCTATTTAATAGTGTTATACAGGAAGGTGTAGGACGGGGATTGGAACCGTAACCTTTACGTAACCATGGCAATGATGTGCGCCACTAAACTAACCTGAACTGTACCGAAACAAAATGTAATTCTTCACTATATTGTAATCGTCATTTAAGAGTATGATCAGAGTCATATATCAGCTACCTAACAACTCTGATATCAATGAACGGCGTTTTAACCATTTTAAGACATTGATGCGATTGACTCCGCTCTATCAATGGATATTTTTTTAAAGCAATAAGCTAACTTTCAAATCATTTTAATTTCCTTTTGCCAACTAAAAGTAAAAATACTTGGTTCAGCACTGTAATTATTTTTAGTCACTGGTATTGTAACATAAACTTTTTCACCTGTGCTATGCGAGGTACTTATGAGTGTTTCCACACAAATATGCTTATAGGTCTGGGCTAAGTCATCATCATCATCCGAGCGTCTGTCCCAGTTGCGTCTCGCGACGCCCGGAGTCCGCTTTCCTACATTTTCTCCTCCACTTCGCACGGTCTTCGGCATCCCCTGTAGTGAGACCATTGGCACGCATGTCATCCCTTACGACGTCAAGCCAGCACTTCCTGGGTCTTCTTACCGGGACCCGGCGGGGCTGACATGGCCAGACATTTGTTACCTACGTAGCCCGGCGGTTGCCGCAAGATGTGACCATACCAACGAAGGCGACACTCTTGCAACTTGTCTGCAATGTCACGGACGTGAAGGCTGCCGCGGATACGAGAGTTTCTCACGTGGTCCATCCGCGTGACCCCACACATCCACCGCAGCATCTTCATTTCCGTGACACGCAGCTCCTGCTTGTGTCGCTCCAATATCGGCCACGTCTCACTGCCATGTAAAAGGACAGGTCTAATAATGGTTTTGTAGACCTGTCCCTTCAACCGGATCGGCATTTTAGGGTCACAAATGACACCGGTCATCTCCCGCCATTTGGCCCACGCGACAGCAATGCGTGACTTGACATCGCAATCGATGTCACTGGACGTGTGAAAAATAGATCCTAGGTATTTAACCTGGTCCTTGCGCTCGACCAAATCACCGCCTAGGCGGACGGATGTGGGATCTGTCGAGTTTAGTGCCAAGTACTCGGTCTTCGCCACATTTAGTGCCAAGTACTCGGTCTTCGCCACATTTAGTTTCAGACCGCCGTTCTCAAGCGTCTCCTTCCACGCCTTTACACGTCGCACCAATCAGCCCCTGTCCGCGTCTGCCAGCGCAATATCGTCAGCATACATGAGCAACCATGGAGGCTGCTCATGTGGGTTTCTGATGCTGTCCGACAATTCGTCTAATATTACACTGAACAGAAGCGGACTAAGGACCGAACCCTGGTGTACCCCGACGGTGATGGGGAAGGGTTTCATGTCGCCAACAGCAGTCCGAACCATTGAATCGGAGTCACAGTACATGTCCCGGATAGTGTCAATATAGACCTCTGGAACCCCTTTGGACCGCAGTGCCCACCAGATCATCGCACGAGGAACACAGTCGAAGGCCTTCTGCATGTCTAGAAACAAACAGTGCAGAGGCGTGTTCTTCGACCTGTATTTCTCTGCGACAACCCTCAGGGCAAAAACAGGGTCCGTGGGCCCATAACCAGGGCGAAACCCATATTGACACCCCGAGAGAGTACACTCCTGCCGGATCCGGGAGTCTATAATCCTCTCGAAAATCTTCATGGTGTGGGATATCACCTTAATACCGCGGTAGCTTCCGCACTCCTGCACTGACCCCTTACCTTTGAAGACTGGAGTAATAATACTCAGTCTCCATTGGTTTGGGATCTGCCCGCTGAGGAGTATGCGGTTAAAAAGGTTTACTAAGATGCCCACACCGCGAGGACCCATCGCCTTCCAGGCTTTGATGGGGACTCCATCGGGTCCGACAGCTTTCCGATTCTTCATGCGGCGAAGCGCAGTCAGGACTTCTCCAGGCGTTACCGGTGGCACTATTCCCTGATTCGGAGGGAGGTCCGGAGGCTGCACCTCTTTGTGCTGTTTATTAAGCAGCTCGTGGAAGTACGAGCGCCATCTCTCCTTTACCGCGAGGTCTTCGCTTAACAGGTTGCCCTCAGGGTCTTTTACACAGCGACACTTGGATATATCCTGTGCCGCTTTGACCCTGGAGCGCGCCAGCTTAGAGATGAGCTTCTGCCCCTCAGACGATTCCAGCTTATCATACAGAGGTTGTAAGTGGTCACGTCTGGCTCTGGCTACAGCTCTCTTTGTGGCGCGCTTGGCAGCCCTGTACGCGTCGCGGTCTTCAGGAGATCCGGTCGCTTGCCACTTTTTAAAGAGGGCTTTCTTCTCCCTAGTCTCCTTCTGGACTGCGTCGTTCCACCACCAAGTTTCCTTGTCACATTTGCGTCCACCCTTAGACACACCGAGCACCACCTTCGCCGCTCCAAGGATGGCCGCCTGAACTTTGTCCCAGTAATCTTGAACCGATTCGCCTTCAGTGTCGGTGCACTTGTCACCGACAGTTGAGATGAACTCCTGAGACCTAGTTTCATCAAGCAGCCACCATCTGATGCGGCGCTGGCACCGCTCGATGCGTTTGCCTTTGGGCTTCACGCAGAGGTCCATGACAAGGAGACGGTGTTGTGCAGTAAGACTATCACCGGGTATGACCTTGCAGTTGGCCACCTTGCCGATGCTGTGTCGCCTAGTGAGTAGGAAATCGATCTGAGTTGTACGCCTCCCGCTCTTGTAGGTGATGAGATGTTAGGATTTCTTTTTGAAATACGTGTTCACAATGGCCAGATCGGCAGCCGCACACGTTCTGAGGATAGTTTCTCCTTCAGCGTTGCGGGTGCCGTATCCAAAACCACCATGAACACGCTCAAACTCCTCACACCTCTCACCCACATGACCGTTTAGGTCGCTGCCCAAAACGATTCCCTGTGACAACGGAATGCTCCGAAGCACTCCCTCGAGTTGACCCCAAAACGACATCTTATCGGCGTCGCTACAACCGGCCTGTGGCGCGTAGGCACTTATCAGGTGGGTAATAATCCCATCGATAAGCACCCTCACGATCATAAGCCGGTCGCTACAGCGTTTCACCTCCAAGATGCCACTCTGCAGCCCCTCGCAGAGCACAACGGCCACCCCGTTCTCCCCACCAGGCGCACCCGTGTAATACAGCTTATAACCGTTCTGCAAGGGCCGGGCTCTGTTGCCCTTCCACCGAGTCTCCTGCAGGAACGCCACGTCCACCCTCCGCCCGGAGAGTACTTCGGCCAACTCTACCGCACGCCCAGTCAGCGTGCCAAGGTCTGGGCTAAGTCTAGAGTATTTAAATATACATTGAATATTTTTGAAGAAAGTTTGTTGTATGTATTATATATCTATATCTACATTAACTTAACTATCTTCATCTATATCCCTGACGGGGTAGTCAGAGAGGAAAGATCGCCAGGATTCGCGATCCATGCATACTTCTTTCGCTTCTTCGAGATACATCAATCGCTCCATACACGCACGTCAGTGTATGCGACTACTTTTGACCTTTCCTTTTTTGAGCAATCTGCTCACGTGGTCTTCATATGTAAGTCTCGGCCTACTCTGACTCCTGCTACCCTCTACTTTCGCGCCAATATATTCTTCGTCAATCGTTCCTCACTCATTCGGTGAAAGTGTCCAAACCAACGGAGCACGCCCTTTTCCAGCTTAACGCTGACACTTTCATTCAAACCTGCCATATTGCGTATCACTTGGTTACGTATTCGGTCTGCCAAAGTTATGCTACACAGTTTTTGAAGTGATCGCATCTCCACAGCATTCAATTTACTTTCATGCATCTGCTGACATACCCAGGTTTCACTACCGTTAAGCAAAGTTAGCACTACTACTGCGTTATGAACCGCCAGTCGTGCTTCTTTTACGATACTTTGTCGCTTTACTAATTGGGACAAAGCACCGTTAACCCTGTTTCCGGCAGCTACTCGCCACTCTATATCCGAATCACATCTTCCATCTGCGCTAAACATACTCCCTAAATACACAATTTCATTCACTTGCTATAGACGTTCCTGGCTTACCCTAATCTCGCATTTAGTTCTAACGCCATCTCTTACAAATACTAGAACCTTAGTTTTACTTGCATTCAAGCGAAGACCCTTACTTTCACACTCCTTTTTCATATTAGTGACTAAAGCCTCAAGCCTTACAGTTCGAATAAAGCGACTGTATTGCCCGCAGTAGCGAGCCGTCCACACCATATCCGGGCAGCAAATCCCACAGAGTTTCTCTCACAACGTTATCACATGCTTTCTCCAGATCCACAAAAGCGCAGAAAACCTTATGATGACGCCAACCCGCGAACAGATTCCTAATCCTAGTTATGACTAGGTAGTGGTCTGATCCCAGCTCATCGCCTCGATAAACCTTTGTGTTCATCACCTGTTTAAGGATCCGACTATCCATTAGGAATAGATCTATCATGCTTCTCTTTGACTTACATCTCCTCGTATACATATGAATTTGTTTGTGATTGAACATTGTGTTCGCCGCAAACAAATCCTTTTCCTTACAAAATGCCAGTATTAGCTTGCCAGCGTCGTTCTCCCTTTTATCCCCATACTTCCCGAGTACCGACTCAAAACCATCGTGAGCGGTACCCACCCATCCATTCATATCTCCACATATTATAATTCTTTCATTTCCTTCTATCACATTTAGAGCTTCTCTCATACTCTCCCAGAAGTCCTCTAGCTCCCATAAATACCTTTCAGACTTTTCTTGCATTCTTGCCGTTATAACCTTTGCATACACCCTACTAGCTAAGCTGATCAAGCTGATCGCCCTTTACTTGGACCAGTTTAGGCGCGAGCCTTTCCTTTTATAAATAGGTACTACAACTACTATTCGCCAGTCATCTGGGACCTCACCCGTCCGCCAGCACAAGTTGCATAACAGACATAGTGTGTCCCAGACGCGCGACCCACCGTACATGATCATCTCAGCAGTAACTTTTCCCGCAGCTTTACCACATTGAGTATATTAAACCTTAAAACACTAGCTTATTAAATTTTCTATTTGTTTTTAATTTGTTTGTGTGTTAAGTTTGGTCTTCAAAAACCGCGAGTCCGATTTTAAATATTTGTATTAACAAACAGTACTTTGCTGAGGGGCTCGGTAGCGAGTAATACAAATTTTGCCTCATATCATAATTTCCACGCGAACGAAGTCGCGGGCATCAGCTAGTATCAAATATATTTGTTTTGTCAAAAGTTTTAAAACCATTAAAAATATAATTTCTTTACTTTTAATAGTATATCTATATTTGACGGGGATGAACTGATTGTGGTAAATGGCGGTTAACGCCTCTCCTCTCTCTCCCCCGTCGTCTAAAGGTGCCTTCTAGTGCTTGCGCCATCGCAATCACCAGCTTTCCTTTGAAAAAGGCTCTCTAGGGCGACGCCAGCCGGAATTTGGATAATTTCTACTCGGCAAAGATATGCCCTAAACTAGTATTTAGGGCATATCTTTGCCGAGTCAAGGGCTGGGAATCCCACATTAACCTGTATGAATATATAATACTGAGGTACGTACTTAAACTACGTTGCAGTCTTCATCTTAACAGCCTTTCGAGAGATACTTCATCATTGAAGGATACGGGAGTATTTGAGGCAAGTTAAAATGTGTATAGGCCTCCGGAAGTATGTATATTATGAAAACACTTTCACTTATTCACGTAATATTGTTTTATTCAGACTGTGTGGTAAAACCAGCCGATAATGGAAAGAAAACATTTGTGGCTACAACTTTTAGTGAAGGGCCAGGTTGGAAAAATATTTGTGCAGTAGATAAGTACTCACGTAGGTAGTGAGTAAGTTTCCGATACACGGAATGTTATGCTATTTGTGAACATATAACTATTTTTTATATAAACTATTAGAGCCCAAAATTAATATTAAATTTAATGTGAGAGAAAATAAAATATGTGTCAAATTAATATGAATAATTTAATATGGTTAGTATAATATGGTTCATTTAAGTTTTTTATAAATTTTTACACACTACATAGCTCTGATCTCTACAATATCTCCTCTCTCAGGTCGACAGGAAGAGATTTCTTTAGAAATAAGTACCATGTACTTGTACAATGTACAATCAAAAAGTACCATGTACAATCTTGTCTCACTGGAGAAATCTGTTCTTTCTTAAGACAAAAATGTATAACTACGGAGAAATGTGGGCGAATATGGTATATTCTGCCACCTCTTCGAGGATAAAGGAGTGACTGATAAACCTAGTTATACAAAGTTTAGACGTGAAATTACAGCAAGAAGTGGGTCAAAGTCGAGTTGGGGTCGTTGTCCTACGCGCGCCGATAGCGTCGTCTAATGATTACGTAACGAGGACATCGTGACGTGGTACGCGATATTGTCTGTCTCATACCTTGCACCTAATTATTGTAGAGGTTGTATGCTTTTTTTATAATTATTTTATGGCCAGGTTACTAAGACCTTTTAGGCAAATCTTAAATTATATTTCTTCAATCTTCTTATTATCTTAAATGTCCCTGTCCTCTACGTCTTAGTCAAGAATAGTCTTAAGTCAAGTTCAGTCTCACCCAGTATAATGGTAGTTGTTATACTGAGGTTTCAGTGGATTTACGCGGCAAAATAGTAAATAGCATTTCACTGCATATATATCATTGTCTTTCATAGCACGTTAACACAACTTATTTTTATACCACATAAAACAAGATAAATGCACTAGTTTTAGAAAATAATATACATCAAGCGTCCGCACTTGTCGACTTTCCCGCGTAGAACTAGGTTGTATGCGTTTCAAAAAGGCTGTAGTAAACACAAAATACCCGTATGAGCTTTTTTAAAGGTTATGCTACGATTTCAATTTTAGGACTGGTTTTTGAAGTGAAAACTTTGATGAGAATGAATGACGGATTGGTGTTTTTTTGTAGGGAATAGCTTATGAGTTCATATCATCAACATGCTAACGGGTGTAAGAGGCCCTAATAAAATCTCTAGGGCTCAAGCGACTTCAACAGCTAGCGGCGCACCTGCTGGTTAACGTACGTAGCACATGACGTAAGCATCCTTACGGTTGCTGATGGCTGTTGCTCGTAACAATGCCGAAAATCAAAAGCCAAACTATAGTTACTCTTACCTAGGATCAAAATTAAAGAGAAGCCCACAGTTTGGCAAATCCAGGAAGGGTTTAGATAAAACAAAATACAAATATCTTTATTTTGTATAGACAATTTTAACGGCGCTTACAAAATGTCATACACTATTCAAAATATTTAAAGAGACCACCGGTTCGGAACTGAAGACGAAAGAGAGAAAAGAAGAAGAGAAGTAACTAAGAATACACAAAGATGAGGTAATGTATATATATATGTGTATGTGTATTTGCGGGTTTTTAGGCATTATAAAGTTATGTTTCAAATCCTTGCTAATTAAATGTAAATATATAGTTTTATATGTAATTGAAGATGTTAACCTTCCTACGCACTTTTTATTTTATTTTCAACTTACGAGTATAACGCTCTCCTTTCTTGGGTCTGTTGGAAGAAATTTCTATACAGAAATAAGCATACCCCATTGTACGACTTTTCTTTTAATGTATAATAATGTCATATTATGTGTGTACTATAAATAAATAAATAAAATAAATGAAGAAGATCACTAACATGCTAATGACAAATAGCGCTGCAGCCCGTGTACACGTAAAATATATACTTTGCAGTGTATGATGTGTGCGTTGGACCCTTTTAGTCTTCTAAACCCTTAAGTTTGCTGTCTCGTGACTGCCTCGGTGGCGCAGTGGTAGTAAATGCAGGTGTAGGAAAAAATATTTGTGTGATCCACAAATGTTTGATTCGGGTTTGGGTGTTTCCTATGTATAATATGTATGTATTTAGAAATATATAAGTATGTTTATTAGTGGTTTAGATGATGAATGACAAGCTTAGGATACTTTGGGCTGTACGGCGCTGTGAAAAAAAAATGTCCAAAGTTAAAAAGTTTTATAAAACGGCTCAGGCTGTCCGTGCCGCGTCAAACTCGTGACGCATCTATTTCACAGGAACCAAGAGATAGAGACAAACGGTTTGCGGCATTCGATTCAGGACACCATGAATACATCAATAGGTGATTTTGAAGTTTATATCACTTGCGGTTTTGAAACTGGTTTCTCTTTAGAAGTCGTCTGATTCTTTTGCAATAATAGTAAAGGGCGCGTTACTTGTTTAGATGGACTCCTGGCCATAGACATATAGAAGGGAAACGTGTGGTATTAGTCGGTAGGAGTCCGGCATAGCAATCATGAGGATTTCCCCCATAAAAAATGGACGTACGCTAGACCACTTATTATCAGAGATCCGGTTCGAAGCGGGCATAGGCTAATCTCCATCGGGAGATTGTGAGGGGCAGCACATCTAGCCCCCCGCGGAGAGCCTCATATTGGGGTATTCCCTTAGCCGAGCCGCGGTGAATAGCCCTCAGGCCTATCCCGCGACCCGGTTGGGAAGAAGGCAGAACACCGCGGGGTTTAGTGAGTAGGACGGCCCCCAAAGGCCGGGAGTCCCACACACCGTATCTGCTGCCCCTACAGCAGGTATGATAGCACGTAAACGCATTCCCCGCGTTGAAAAATAACCTATTATCAGAGTATCCTGCCACCTTATCAGTAAAAAAAGGTTTAACATTAAAATCTAAAACAGTGTTAAACGATCATGCAAAACTACTAACCATTGAGTGTCTTACGCATACTACTTATGTATTTAAATGTATTACACTTCAGTATAGCTATCATACATCGATATTTAATTAAATTCAACTTACCGAACAGTTGACCGAGCAGGTATGCACTTCATTAATGTTTCAAATTCAAATCCATTCTTCCTCTCTACCAACTCGATGAATTCTGTTAAAAAAGATATCATAGGTTCAATAAAATCGATTCCAATCGTATTAAAACAAAGATATCGAATCCATTACATTTAAATCATCAAATAACGCTTAGTTGACAGTTAGTGAATTTCATTACGTTAATTCGTTTTGAAGAGGGCGCATTATCTCCTCGGATTACATAATTTGTGTGTAGGACAATATGCAACTGTCATCAGTATAATTGATAGGTTTAAAATGGAGTTAAAATGTCTGTTTGCGCGGCAGCAATTTTATAGTTATCAAATCAATGGCCTTTTTCGTACGAAAGTCCCATTTATATTTTCGGGCGTGCGCAATAAAATCAATACTGTGAACTTTCCAAGCGTACACTGACCCAGTCATGCGCTCCATCTAAATAAGGCCGTACAATGCATAAATTGGTTGTGACGTAAAATTATATACAGCCTTATCGTGTACGTCACATCCCAATTAGTGTCATTAAAGGTATGTTTCATGAAACGCGTTCTACGGCTCATTTAAATGCGGTACTACTTACACGGTAAATAAGGCTTGTGTGACATTTATAATTATTTCGAACAAGACCTTGTCTTATAAGGTTCTGTTTAAGCGCTTTACACATTTCAATTCATTTTAAAGTGGAGCTCTCCGTCCTAACCTAACAACTAAGGGATTACAAGTTTTATTGGAGTTCTAACGACCACAGTTCCTGAAGAGTTTATTAGTTTCGAAGCTTGTTATTAGGTGCACAGATCTTTGATACAATGTTTACCAGTATTGGAAACAAAAATTGTAGGCAACAATAGGAATAATTTTCTTTTCCTTTTTTATTTTATCATTTCTTTCATAGTTATTATATTTTAAGATGGCATTTAACTAATTAAATGTGTTATTTTTAATCTTTCGCGGTGTATACTAATCAAAATATATAAAAATCAATGCCACTCGTTGTAATTTTATAACTTAAGAACGGACTCACCTATTGAAACCAAATGTTTAGGTTTTGTTTGGACTATTTAGTAGATGGTATATATGAAGTTTGCAGAAAATCGGTCAAGCTGTTCTTCATTTATCACATTTTTGGTGGCGCTAACGAAGTTGCGCGGGTCAGCTAGTACTTTATACTCGTATACTACTCGGGGGTTCACGCGAAATAATACTTACATACACTGACAATTCAAACGTGTTCGCGACTTTCCATCATCATCATGAGTCCAACCTACTTTTTCATATACCTAGTAGGTATAACAACAGTCGCTTCCAACAATACCAAGTAAATAGTCTATTCAGTTACTTTACTCAATCAAAGCGTTTCAGATGATGTATATATGATAATTTTTCGTTAAATAAAAAATTGTTACAACAAAATTCAAGAAAGTACGGATTGTTCTTTTTTCCCGTTGCTACCAAACCTAAATTGTCTCAGCCCATAACAGCAACGAGGATGGCATTTTTAGTAGCGTTCATCAGGACTTCTTGCAGGGCAAGACATCAGATTATGTTCCATTGTACTACGTATTAAAGTAATCTCGACTTATCGTGAATTAAGCATGTAGATGGTGACTAGTTTAAAAGGTTACTCATACCTAATCCTTTCACGTGAAGTGCAATGGCGATTCTTGACACGATTTTGTGATCGGTGCGAGTGAAGTTCGTTTAATACAAATTAAATTATGACACAGTTTAGGGAATATTGTGACGCTCCGGTCGTCTAGTTACGTGGAGATATTATATGAATCTTGAATTGAAGACTATTTTACTGCTGAAGAGTGCGTTTGTTGGTATTAATTAAAAAAATGTTTTATGTGGGATAGCGGATTTATAGAGGAATGCTATATGTAGTATACCATCAAGCTGCTAACCAGGAGAGCGGAGCTGTAACAATAAAAGTCAACTAATCGGATAAATTTTCATAAATTATTGAGTTTGTAGTATATCACGGTAGAAGACGCGGGGCTCAGCTAGTCTGTAAATAAAACGTAGATCCCTTCCTAAATACCCACAATGGAATAGCTATACATCATAAGATGTAAACGTATTCAGAATACAAAACAGTGAAAGCCTACCACTTGGAAAGCGATAAAAATCCATTTTTAATGCGCATATTTTCCTGCAAGCCGACGTCCCGCGTGGGTTCGAGACAAAGGCCTGTGAAATTACAGTCTTACTTTTAAATGCGAGAATGAATCGCAATGTCTCATCCCCTCAAAGCATTACGAGCTCATTGTGAAAAAAACTACTCTGTGTTTCGCCAACTCTTGAATATACAGAAGTTGTGTAACCGAAGCTTTCTCTATTTAAAAAGTAATTTTGTATTTTAAATGTCTTTAAACTTAACAGTTTCGCTGTGTTACCAATCAAATTAGCCTATCAAAGTCTAGTACTTGATGAAGCTTAGTTTTAGTCTCTAGTCTTGATCTTATTTTAGTCTTTAGTCTCTACTTATGATAATACAACCAATCCAAAGGTCAATATATTATTTTGCCGATAGATTTCGTCTTTATTTATACAAAACCGTTAATTTTTAATTATGGGTGAGAAAATAAATTAACTATTGCCATCTACGAGAGCAAACTGAGGGCTGCAAGTGGCTAATTTGAGAAAACACGTCTTTTCATAATAAAGTTTAACAATAAATCTTACAAGAGAACAAAGCGACAAAGTCAGGCACAGAATAGTTCTATTATTCAACGTGCAAAATTAAAACTAATCGTAGCACTGCGCTTAAGTGTAAGTAGCGCTACATGATCAGAATACTCGTTGAAAAGGAACGCAATAAAAAAATCCATTACTGGCAATTCCGAGGTATCGCACCGAACGGACAGGCCACTGTGAAGTTTTAAAAATGTAGCAGCTCTCGCTTTGAATGTCGGTATCTTTTCATTTGTGTGTGTTGCCTCAAGACAAAACCAGCTGGAATTACTCTTGTACCTCAAATACAAGCACGGAGCGTAATATGTTTCCTTTTGAAAGCTAGACTCATAAACGTATAGGTGAAACGTGATTTTCTTTTAATGTTCTGCGTGAGAAAATTCTGCATATTTGTAATTAACAAACACAAAGTCTTTGTATACTTTTGTTTGTGTTTTCCTCTTGTACTGAGCAACAGATTATGTCTGTTATAATTATTATTTTTATCGATAGCCGTCACCTTTTGAAAGATTTTAGTTAAAAATAATAAGACTGCTAAATGTCCATTAGAAATAAATCACTGTTTTGTTTGGTGAGTTTTAGAAACGATTGGGCATACGCTAAGATATAAATAATTAAGCATCCAGGTAAATCTAGGTAATAATAATCTAGTCAGAAATGATAAAACTTATTACAATTATTAATGTTAACATGTGAATGCCATGTTTACTACTCTTTCACGCAAAAAGTAATGAAACATTTACATTGTAACTTAACAAGCATTAGAACAAATATTGTAAATGGACCATACTATCACTAAAATTGTCAAGCAAGAATAAAATCCTTCCATCTGTGAAATATTTTGGCGTGCGCTGCGAAAACCGTAGCAATTACAAAAATATAATGTACAATGCAAATTTTATATTTATATTCTCTTAAATAGTTCTAAAAGAAAAATCCTTGATGTACGCTACATCTATGTTTTATGTGAGAGCCAATATTGCGAAAACAGTAAATCGTAAATGCAATAAAATTTTATACTTTATTTCTAATGCACATTTTGCAGTAGTTTACTTTGACGCTTCTGATTTTAAAATTTAAACCTCGATGCAAGTTTTTATGTTTAATATTTTTTTAAATATCGAATTGAATGCGCTAGTGTTCAATTTAATTCTTATTATGGCTTTGTGTGCTCTTTTCAGCAACTTGCCAGTGTCCCGTAGCTACAACTAAGGAGGCATACAGTTGCTCGGGATTTGACCGGTGGCCTTGGATATGAAGTTAGCTCAGCCAGAATTCCCTCCAACGTCTGTGACGTTTAATATTTCAGCGCGAACGGTACTGCCCAAGCGGTTTGGCTTGCGTTTTTGGGATGCATAATGAAACAACAGTTTTTATTTACATTTTTGTTGTCTGTCATAGTTATAGCTTAGAAAACTAGGTAACTATTTACGAAGCAATATTAGTTAACAATATTACTAATTATACTATATAAATGAAGATGTAACTTATAAATTTCCCATTTTGCATTTATTTCGTATTTTATCTGTTAAGTGAAAAATGTGGGGTGTGCCACACATCCCACGCGATTATTTTAAATGTGAATTTTTTAAATGTGCCGAATTAAGGGACAGACATACATTTTGTTTGTTTGGTAAAAGCGTTAATCTCAAGAAATATTATTACTTCAATATATTTTTTGAAGTTATGCTTCTTTTGGCGCGTTAGGGAAAAATGATGAGAGTAAATTTTTACGATGAGCGCGCAGACTTTCATGAAAAACCAACACCATGAATTTGGCTGATAAGTGAATTTAAACTGTCATGGTCATAAACATTACTAAAATATTGATTGTCGGGATATTTACCATGTCTATTTTCATACGCGAGTATCCGATATTTCGGCACTGTTGCAAGCGCCATGATCACGGAGTAACAGTGGTAAATATCCCGACAATCAATATTTTAGTAATTGGCTGATAAGTGTTTACATGACAATTTATAAACACCCTGAAGTTAGCTGATAAGTGTTTCGAACTAAATTCAAAGCAGTTTTCATTAATTAGATGTTTTTTTTATTCTTACTAATTTATCATTCCTGTTACAAACAAAGAGTTGTAATATATGTGATGAAATCTTATTAGACTAAAGCAGTATAACTTCTAACGCATTTTATTATTTTTGCTAGAACTGAAAATTATATACCAGCTAGACCATTTACAGAAAAAGAGGATATATTATATACTTAATCACGTTACTACCCAAGGGAGCGGAGCAATTTTCATAAATATAAAATGTAGCAAACTTCCGTAAATTATTGTAAACTTAATAAATTACTATAATGGAGTGTAAGAAGGGTTCGAAGTTATTACGTACGAAGCAGCAGGAGACAGCTAGTTTCAAATAAAACCAAACAAAAAAGGGTATGTCCATTGAGAATGGATAGTCTTCTTGATAGTTCATTGTGTTATAAAATTTGTTGTAGCTTTACACTTAATACATTCTGCCTTTTGAAACAATTTTTGAAAAGCAATTAGTACGCTAACTTTTTCTAAATTCGAGTCCAGATAGTGACTGATTTTTTTTTCCAATTTAAAAAAAAAATGTCTTTTCTTAGTGTATTCCTAGTTGCTTTCAAACCCTACCTGGATTTATAGTCTAGGGTTCACTGTTATTTTGTTTCTAGGAGCAGCTACATTATGTGAAATGTAAATTCATACATTATGTTAACAAAGCTATTTTCATATTAAAAGCGCTCGTGGCCCCGCGGACTTAGTGTTCTGTAAACAATTACTGAGTTACGCAGCTTTCACTATGACTGGTCTTCGATGGGTGACCACTTTGTGGCATTTACATTTGCGAGCGTTTTCGTGCTTCAGAAGGCACGTTGAGCCGTTGGTCCCGGTTGCCAGTAACATGGCAGTCGTTAAGTCAAGTTGAAGGCCTTATGGGCCTTATTAAAATTTTCAACAGCAGGTAGCCTCAACTTGCGTCTATTTCAACACAGTAATGGGTTCGAATAATGGTAATCGAATTAAATTTAAACTTTATTTTGAAAGACCCAGGTATTTCTTTTCGATTCAAGTATTCTATCAATTATTTCCTTATTTAATTCGTTTGTTACCAGCCTGTTGTAAGTAGTAGCTAACAAATGATACTTTCTACCATCCAACTTGAAAAGAAAGTTGCTAACACAATTTTCATTTCTCATTTGTGACCGTAGCGGGTAGAGAAAGCAAGGAACAGTGACAAAATAGGACAAAATTGCGGGGACGACGCGACGCTAATGCCACGGGCGGGTCGGAGTCGAACCCTCTCTATTGTACTTTATACCGAACAAACAAGATGTTTGATGAACCCACATTACTGCGAATGGATCAAATTAGGCCGGTAATTTATAGTATTGTGGTTGGTGGTCGCATTGAACAGGCTTCTGATTTAGATTTAAGTTAGTAATTGTAATTTATGATATTGTGTAATAAAAGAATTACATTAACTATTCTTAAATTTTTAAGACTTTTTCATATTTATTTTACTTTATCTTGAAATGGACTTTTTTTTTGGATGGGACTATTTTAACCCGAGTCCTTTGCCTATCAAGGGCAACAGAACCGTACCGAACTTGAATTACAAAGATCAACAATTTTTTCAATATGGCGGATTTCAATGAACGTGTCAGCGTTAAGCTGGAAAAGGGCTTGCTCCGTTGGTTCGGACACCTTCAACGAATGAGTGAGGAACCATTGACGAAGAATATATATTGTGCGAAAGTAAAGGATAGAACGAGTCAGAGTAGGCCGAGACTTACATATGAAGACCACGTGAGCAGATTGCTCAAAAACGGAAAGTCAAAAGTACTCGGATACCCAGACGCGCTTGGATGATAGTCCGGTCAATTTAGACCAAAAAATGAGGGTGAAGTTACATAAAGTCCCAACAAGCTGAATTTCTGTGAAGTTGTTCAAAACATAATTATAAACAATGTCTCCAAGTTCCCCATCATTCCCGTTTAAGGAAAAAAAATTATTCAAGGTCAAAGGTCAAAAAAATGAGTTTTTCGCTATTTTCAGCAAAACGGTAAGTTTTATCATAAAAGTACATCAGACAAAAATTGTAGATCATAAAATTATCTATAAAAAATGTATCAATACTTTTTTTCTTACGAGCCACCGTTTCTGAGATATAACGATTCAAAAAGTTATAAAAGTTGTTATCGTCATAATATGCTAGAGTACGCCACGTATATACATCTAGAGATGTTATATTTTATATATATATATATATATATAAATATTATATATTAAATGTTTAAATATTTTTCTATCGGTCATTGTAACTTATACTTACAATATAAAATATACATAAGTTTTAACTATAAGAATATCAGGTCAAATAAAACCCAGTCCCTTAATCTTTAAGCCAGTGTAGCTTCGAGACATCTGTTTCTTGTTCTATTGTGTGCGTGGCTAGGGTCTTATACCTGCTATAATAAATGAAATACCGTTAGTCTTGAGCGTCACTCTGTAGTGAAAACACGTGTTTATCCTAACCTATATTGTGCTGTTTTGAGTTTTATATTAAAAATGTCTGAATATTGTTTTATTTGTACTAAACTTTTAATTGAAAGTGAAGTTGTTACTGTTGAACGTGGTATGAAGACATTAATTAATGCAAGTATCGAAAGAGCTGATGATTTTTCGGAATATCTCAAAAATCAGAAATCTGTGACAATACATGAAAATTGCCGTAAAAATTATACTCGAAAGTCTTCTATTGCTGCACCTAATAAAAGACAACGTGAAGAATAAGAAGCCAGTACATCCACAGCAAGTCCTCCTCGTACTAGATCACGTATCAGTGAATCAGCTTTTTGTTTCAAAGAACTATGTTTATTTTGTGGCGAGAAATTAAATGAAGAGAGTGAAAGAAGAAAATTCTCAGATTTTCGGCGTCGAATCAGCCAAGTAAGTACACTTCAATTTAAAGATTCAGTTCTGGAAACAGCTCGGGCTCGTGACGATACTTTAGCAAAAGCTGTTCTTGCTCGAGTCGAATTTCAATATGATTTAGTTGCTGCTGAAGCTAAGTATCATCGAGATTGCTATGCTAATTTTTTAAAACCTTCCACTGGAGCTAAAATGGGTCGTCCTAAAGACGAAGCTACGAATTTGGCAATGGAGGAAATATTTACTTACATTGAAAATAGCGATGACTGTCAGCTCACTTTGAACGAATTACAAGAGGTTTGCAAAACTACGACTCTAGATAACAGAACGATTAAGCTACGACTAAAAGTAAAGTATGGTGATAAACTTATTATCACTGAGAAATAGGAAGAAGAAGCAGGAGGAGAAGAACAAGAAGAACAAGAAGAAGAACAAGAATTTGAAACTTACGAATAAGACAAATAAACTTCAACACTTTTTTTAATTTACATCGCTTTTATCTTTCCCAATCTTTGAAAATTTCCGTTATTTTGCAATAGTTTTACATTAAACAGGATCACAACTGACCGGTGGAGTAGGCCTACTGGGGAAACCACGTTAAAAAAAACGCGCTAAGTACACTACCTCATAGGTGGCGTGGAAAAGTGTGCATATTATGACGATAACAACTTTTATAACTTTTTGAATCGTTATATCTCAGAAACGGTGGCCCGTAAGAAAAAAAGTATTAATACATATTTTTTTTAGATAATTTTATGATCTACAATTTTGTCTGACGTACTTTTATGATAAAACTTACCGTTTTGCTGAAAATCGCGAAAAACTCATTTTTTTGACCTTTGACCTTGAATAAAAAATTTTCCTTAAACGGGAATGATGGGGAACTTGGAGACATTGTTTATAATTATGTTTTAAACAACTTCACAGAAATTCAGCTTGTTGGGACTTTATGTAACTTCGAATGTCTAAATTGACCGGACTAATGAAGCTATTAATGAATCTACAGGAAGCGAAAGAAGTATGCATGGATCGCGATGCCTGGCGATCTGTCCTCTCTGACTACCCCGTCAGGGATACAGCTTGAAGATAGTTAAGTATTTAACATTTTTTTCCTGTTAGTTAAGGACATTAGCCATATTTGCCAAATGAAATAACGAAGAAAAGCTACGTACCTAGTCCTTCAATACACGAATACAGTAGTTTTTTAACACCAGATCATATTTTATACTATCCCACAGCTTCGCCCGCGTGGTAAAGTTATCCTATTCGAAATTTTGCACGGAACCGTAAATTTTTGAAAATCCAGCATAGCCTATGTTACTCACAAATAATGTAGCTCTCCAATGGTGAAAGAATTTTTAATATCTGTTCAGTAGTTTCTGAGCCTATTTATACAAACAAACTTACAAATCTATTCTCTTTACGTGTATAATATTAGTATAGATGACCTAGACAAAGAATCGGAGAATATTTTTAAACCATTTTTATTAACTGCGTCTGTCTATTTCAACACGGCAATGGGCTCACCACCTATTACGTGAGACAGGTAAATCCACACGGTGAAAAGTGGGCATATAATATGCCTCTGCCACCCCTTCGGGGATAAGGCGTGATCGATATTTATTCTTTTTTATTTTATTTTTATTAACTCGCTGTTTTTTGTGTCTGTTCGAGTGAAGAATTTTACCTTAAGATTTTAAACTAACTTCTAGATACTTTAGATTTAGACCATAGCTAACAAGTACATAACGATGCATAAATAATTTAAATGAAAAAATTAAAATAAACATGTCAATGAGGAGAGCAAGATGATGAAAGAGTGAACAAAACAGCAGAAATATAAAATGAAAAATAATAATTACATTCTGTATTTGTTTCATATACAAAAACATGATAGGTAGGTTTTATCTAAATAATTGTGACATAAAGTGGGATGCCAAAAAGACTCAAGGGTGGTAGGAGTGTAGACCATTATATTTGTTTTTTTTTATGAAAACTTATCAGAAAAATATATTAAATTGAGAAAAAATATGTTTACAGAAAATTGAACGAATTAAAGTTTTAATAAATGTTCGACTTTTACTGAGGTTGTTTATTCAATAATGACGAAGCGATATTCAAACTCAAGTAAATTTTGTATCAAAATATTTACTTACCAATATTTTGAGTAACTGCTGATAAGGCCTTGCCGACGTTAATGGTCAAAGTTGAACTGCGAACAAGAAATTATGTCTCTATATACATGTTAGAAGTTGATATTATGTAAATTGTTATTTTTGAGTACAGCACGTACCTATTTACTTGGACCAAAAAAAGAAACTAACTAACTAACTATCCCTGACGAGGTAGTCAGAGAGGACAGATCGCCAGGCTTCACGATCCATGCATACTTCTTTCGCTTCTTGCAGATTCATCAATCGCTTTATACATGCACGTCTGGGTATCCGAGTACTTTTGACTTTTCCGTTTTCTCTGCTTCCGTGGTCGAAAAAATAACAATAGGTAAAAAACTTGTATACGTAATCATCAATACATATTATAAAACAAAGTCCTTCGCCGCGTCTGTCTGTCTGTCTATTCAAAAACTACTCCACCGATTTTTCTGTTGTTTTCACTAATGGATAGAGTGGTTCGCGAGGAATTTACAGTATATATTTTGTTAGGTTTTCCTATATAATATACTAGGTGACCAACCCCGGCTTCGCCCGTGACATACTTCGAACTCCAGTCGCACCTATTTAAGCCCATCGCTTATAAATTCTACAATAATGCATAAAAAATTGCCCGATTAGTCGTAATTTATGACTAATGCACCGCTCTCCATGGTAGTAGCGTGATGATATATAGCCTATAGCCTTCCTCGATAAATGGTCTATCTAACACAATAATAATTCTTCAAATCCGCGCAGTAGATTAGCGCGTTCAACCAAACAAACTCTTCAGCTTTATAATATTAGCATAGATTGACTAAAATATAAAAATATTTTTTGAAGTTATCGGCAACAAAATATACCGTCTAATAGGTTTTCAACGAAAACGCTGCCTACGCCTTTTGAGATATAACAAAATTACCAACTAACTATCTTCACGCTGTGTCCCTGACAGGGTAGTCAGAGAGGACAGATCGCCAGGCTTCGCGATCCATGCATACTTCTTTCGCTTCTTCGAGATTCTTCAACAAAATTACGTTAGGTGAAATTGTGCATCTTATCTCCGAAAAGGTTGGAATAGGCGTGCGCCCACATTTCACCTTATGCATTTTAACTATATATATGTACGTGTATAAATAAAAACATTTCATCAAACAATAAATCACGCCTTTATCCCCGAAGGATTGGCAGATGTATACTCGTATTATACGCCCACATTTAGCTATGTGCATTGTCTATTATATCAAGTAGTGGGCCCACTGCCGGGTTGAAATTGACAAACGCAGGTTGTAGCGACCTTCTATTGAAATTTTCCAAGTCATCCATAAGTCTTTAAATTTCACTTAACGACTGCATATTTACTGGCAACCGGGACCAACGACTTAACGTGCCTTGCGAAGCACGAAACAGTTTGTAAATGCCGCAAAACCAAAAATATATCATCAGTAAATTTAATGTGTAAACATTAAACTTTGCACGTGGATAAATTTTCCAGACAGCGAAGAGACATAATAAGGGTATAATAAGCAGAAAATTATGTTACCTGTTGTGTGTCTTTCCCTCTGCTGTTACTTTCGTCGCGTTGAACGAACACTCGGTGTAAAGTTTTTCACCGCCTCTGTACACCCACATGTTGTAATTGCCTTTGTTTGTGGGACCTGTTCAAAACACACGTATTATGTTCGCAGATGGTTTGCAAGACTCAAATATCAAAATAAGTTACAAAAACAGAAAATATTGTGCTTAATCTTTTTTACACTCCGCCATCTAGCTCTAAACTATGCTAATAAGCTTGTGCTATGGAATCTGGACAAATGATAAACATATTTATGTATTTCTAAATAGATAAGTACATTTCATCCCCGTCAGGGATACAGCGTGAAGATAGTTTAGATTTTAATATTTTATAATTTTTTTTTTAAATAATAATAAATATCCATCACGCCTTATCCCCGAAGGGGTGGCAGAGGCATATAATATATGCCCACTTTTCACCGTGTGGATTCCTGTCCCACGTAATAGGTGGTGAGCCCATTGCCGTGTTGAAATAGACAGACGCAGGCTGTGGCTACCTGCTGTTGAAATTTTTTAAGCCGCCTATAAGGCCTTCAACCAGGCTTAACGACTGCCATTTTACTGGCAACCGGGACCAACGGCTTATCGTGCCTTCCGAAGCACGGAAACGCTCGCAAATGTAAATGCCACAAAGTGGTCACCCATCCGACGACCAGCCATAGTGAAAGTTGCGTACCTCAGTGATCGTTTACCGAACACAGAGACCACGGGGCCACGAGCGCTTCATTGCTTTTTTTTTTTTGGTCTCGATATTCGAACTCAAGATCTCAGGGCGCCATACACTACCACATATGCTACCGAGGCATTTTAGCGTATTAGCTATCTCACATTTCGCGACGTAGATTTAAATAAATTTGTTCAAAA
This sequence comes from Thumatha senex, assembly GCA_948477245.1. Classification (NCBI taxonomy): domain Eukaryota; kingdom Metazoa; phylum Arthropoda; class Insecta; order Lepidoptera; family Erebidae; genus Thumatha; species Thumatha senex. The sequence goes on from OX419743.1 coordinate 12,382,984, forward strand.
GTCTAAAATAAATAGGACTTCATTAGGCATTAAGGTCTAAGCCTCCACAAATATCGCTAAAAACAACATGATAAAAAAAATGACTTTCGTTTTCCATCCTATATTTAATCCTATTGAGATCGTTCGATGCTCGAACTGAATGTCCACACTATGTCCAAGCATATGAGAATGACATAAAGAGTCGCTCACCTTTGACCTATAATAAGATTGAAAGGTACTCAGTTCATAAAATACTCTTCAGCACCCTCGTCATATCTTGTATACCGACGTGTCATAGTCCCTTTTTCAACGTTAATATCAAACGAAATATTGACAAGATTGGCGTAGCGTACACTTTTATGAACATAGAAAATGTTTTATTACAGTACTGGCCTCATTTTCACCTTTTTAACAGACAGTCAGCGGAAATTGGAAATTTCGTAGGTATTACCAAAAACATTAATATTTTAGTTTACGATATTATTATTTTATTGAAAATACTGGCCACTTGATCCAAATTCTAAACTGAAACTGGAAACGGTCTTCAACTGGTATAGGCTGAATTGATTGACATAATTATTTCTACCGATCAATTACGCCTTTATCCCCAAAGAGGTAACGTTTTTGTCCCAGCGGAGCCCATTACCATGTTGAAATGGACAGGCGCAGGTAGTGGCGACCTTCTGTTAATAATTTTCTAGCCACGCATAAGGCATCAGTATGCGACTGCCGCGACTGAGGTCCGGGGTTCGATTACATAATATAAGCTTAAATTAGCTTACTTTGGGCTAGACGGTAGTGTATAAAAAGGTCCAACAATATTTATTATTATTATAAGGCCTTCGACTTGGCGTAATGAATGCAATGTTACTGGCATGGAAACTGGGACAGTAATGCCACAAAGTGGTCAGCCATCTAAGGACGAAGCCATTACGAAAGTTGCTTAACGCAGTGATCGTTTACAGAACAATAAGTTAGAAGCGACCGTAGCTCCGGTCGCTTCTATCAATTATATATTGAATTACAGTCAAATCCAACTTAATCATATGACGATTCGAAACCAATTGAAAACGTAAAACATCTTCAGCCACTTAAGAGCTTTTAAAAGTGCTTGTTCAAATTAATTGCCTTACCCTTTTTAACTGTAGTACGTTCAAACTATCGAAAGTTTAACGCAGTGATCGTTTACAGAACAATAAGTAAACGGAGCTTCTATCTATTTTTTCTTATTGCAAAGAAACCTAAACCTAACTTTATCAAATGATGTATCGAAACCAATTAAAAACGTAATACATCTTCAGCCACTTAAGACCTTTTAAAAGTGCTTGTTCAAATTAATTGCCTAACCTTTTTCACTGTTGTTCGCAAAGGATAATCTCTACAAGCGGCTTTCATTTCAGTCACCAATTTCAATTGCAATTAAATTTGGACCGAATTGAATCGAAGCGGATCGGGCGCGGCAACTAAGTGTTCAACAAATAGTCTACTTTAATTTATTTCCATTGCACATAATGAGATACGTCTTCCAACGAATACGGTTCGTATAAAACGCCATTTAATTTTCATGGCATTATATAACAGTGCTTTCTGAAGGAAACTTTACTATGCGTGCCATAGATAAAAATGCTATTTTATCAGGCTAAAATGAATATTAATGCTTTTAAGTCTATTACTACTATTCTATATTACTATTATAATACTATTATTTATTCGCCAATTATACACGATTTTTTTCTTAATTTCATTGTTTAAACAATGAAATTAGCCTATTCCAGTCCACTGCTGGACGTAGGCCTTCCCAATTTACGCGACAAGACACGGTCCTGCGTCTTCCGCATCTAGTCCCTCCCTTCGACCTTTTGTTTTTTATTTAAACATTTTTTTATTTATCTATCACGCCTTGACCCCGAGGCAGAGGCATATTATATGCCCACTTTCCCACGTAATAGGAGGTGAGCCCATTGCCGTCTTAAAATAGACAGACGCAGGTTGTGGTTACCTGCAGTTGAAATTTTTCAACTATTTCAACAAAAACAAAAAGGCCTTCAACTTGTTACTGGCAACCGGGACCAACAGCTTAACGTGCCTTCCGAAGCACGGAAACACTCGCAAATGTAAACGCCACAAAGTGGTTACCCTTCAGTGACCAGCCATAGCGAAAGTTGCTTAACGCAGTGATCGTTTACAGAACACTGAGTCCGCGGGACCGTTTCAAATTTTAAACATAATAAAAATTATAATACATATAACATATAGGAGTACGTACGTAATTTATTCTGTCCGTACGCCCGTCCGAGTAGGTTCAGTTTCTCTTCAGTCAGCATAGCACGTCGAAATCTGAGGAAAAAAAAAATCTCTTGGTAACAGTCTTAGTACAGTACAGGTATGCAATACTAATTTTTGACTTCTTAACTATCAAGTTTAGAAAACGGCTCAGTATGTCTGTCCGTCTGTACGCATCCATTTTTCCGGAACCCATAAAATATAGAGACAAGCGTTTGGGGCATTAGATTCCGCATAGCCGATTTAGAAGTTTCCACCACATTTGGTTTTGAAACTGGTTTCGGTATAAAAGTAGTCTGATCATCGTTCAGCAGTTTGAGCTGTGCGTTGGTAAATCAAGTCACTTACAGATTTTTATAGTATAACAAGTGGCCCTGGCGACCTATACACCGCCTTAAAATTCACTCTTATAGAAAATGTATGACATGAGTTTCATTTTTTTTATTATTAAACTTGCTTTTTTACTCATTCTGCTATTCGGTCAATTAATACCATTAAAATCGACACACCCGTTGTTAACTTAAAAATGTTCGAAAAATCCACTTATATTAATCTTAATAATATTCTAAATGCGAAAGTTTGTATGGATGTTTGTTATTCTTTCACGTAAAAACTACTGAATAGATTTTAATGAAAATTAGCTTATACATCATAATAATACATAGGCTACTTTTTATCCCGGGAACAAGTTCCTGTGGGATACGGGAACGCGAAAACTTCTCTACGCGGGCGAAGCCGCGGGTGTCAACTAGTACATAATATAACTGTCTTTTATAAAAGTAACCGAAAACAAAATACAAACAAGTATCAAGATGGAGGATGTAGACACTCAACTTCATTACTACATACATGTATTAAGAAATTGAAGAGGCCCTTTTGAACACAATATGTTGCCACCGCGTCAGACAATGCGGGTACTTCGACAGCTCTCACATAACCCTTGAGGCCGAGCTCGTTGACTTAGTACGTCTCATAAAAAGACATTGTTATCCTGAGGACTTTCGAAAATCTGGACGTCCTTTCCCTTTGGTGAATGTTGACATGGGAAAATGGCCATTTTTTTTTAAATCAATATGTTACTACACAAAAAGCTTAAAAAATCTAAGCATACATACATACATATTATCACGCCTGTTTCCCATCGGGGTAGGCACAGACTATGGCTTTCCACTTGCTACGATCCTGACATACAGCTTTCTCTTCTTCTACTTTTATGAGTGGTACTCTTGACCTGGCCCTTTTCCAAAAGTTCGTCGATTTGATTGTCATACGTGCGCCGATGTCGACCCCTACCAGTTTGCCCATGCACTCTCGCCACATATATCTGCTTCGTCAGTCTATTTCCATCCATCCTCTCCACGTGTCCGAACCATCTAAGCATCCCTTTTTCTATCTTAGTCACTACATCGTCTGTCATACCGCAATGTTCCATAATCACGCTGTTCCTTTCTTTATCCATCAACTTCACTCCAGCTATACTTCGCAGACTTCTCATTTCCACGGCATTAATTTTACTTTTATGCTTCTTCTGCCATACCCAGCTTTCACTGCCATACATAAGTGTGGGGACCAGCACTCCTCTATGTACAGCCAGTTTTGCCTTCTTAGACACGTTCTGACTGCTCATAAAGGCGTACATGGCTCCATTCACTTTATTTCCTGCCAAAACTCTTCGCTCAATGTCATAGTCACACTTTCCATCTCTCGTAAATTTTGTACCCAGATAAACAAACTCTTTCACTTGTTCTACTCTTTCTCCAAAAATATCTAAGCAGGGATCACAAAAAACGAATCTACCTACGTAAATACGAACAAGCCTACAAATTGTGTGGTTTATAAAACCTGTGTAAAAGAAAGGCACAATATCAAAAAAAAAATCTTAAGTTTGTATTACGCTGCCCGAATGTAGCTGGCTCATACGACTACTAATAAAATTCATGAATATTATTATGGCAATAATAATTATTCCGACGGCCTATAAAAAATGAGGTCACAGGGAGAGATTAAATGAGGAAAGGCGCAGGCAGTCATCGGCTGATTTGATTGTATAATTATTTTATAATTTTCAATAAATTTAACCCTTACAACTCAGAGACAAAATTCCCATTATATCATTATTTTTTCACTCATTCCTGGAATGCATGTTACTGTTGGACATATTTTGATTTTATACAATCCGTCTAAAACCAACAATTACTATAATAAGAATAACAGACATATCTGAATATTGTAATAATGCAAGGCATTCAAATGTATTGACGGTTTTGATTGATGATGCATATGGTACGCTGGATACCGCTGGAATATGTAATTCCATCGACACAGCAATATATCACATTCAGATATAGATCATTCGCGATTTCATTTCATAGCAATGTAAAATAGACATTGTGTTGGATTGTCATTAATTTTCAAAGATTAGTTGGGAAAATGATATATTAGTAAGTCTTAAATAGTTACACACTCACAATTTCCCAATATTATTTCCTATTCCTATTATTATATTCCAATTTCCTAATATATGTAAAAATGTTTTTGTGACCAATTTATTTTGGATTCAAGATATACGAGCACCCAAGATACAATATATTTGCGTTTTCTTAAGCCATTTCACAGGTTCTATATTTTTAGTGGATACCTATTTGTTTTTAATATAAACCCGCCCACGTCGTTTCAGGCGCAAACAATATTATGGTACTAACACAGAAAAAATAATAATTAATAGTACGCACAACACCAAAGAAATCTCACTCTTAGAGTAAATTACTGGGAGTGAGATTTCTCTAGAGCTGAGCTCTCTGTACTAGCCACAACCCGCGACTGTCCATTTGTGGGACATTGTGGGACACGACAATGAGCTCACTACCACTTACATAAAAAGCACATAAAGGCGTGAACCATTACCTCGCTGAATGACAATAAATAAATAAATTAATAAATATCGTTGGGACAACTCATACAACGCCATCTGATTCCAAACTAAGCAGTGCTACTATGGTAACCAGCTAACTGATAAAAATAATTATATATTTCTAAATAAATTCATATTAAAGATAAATAACACCCAGACAAAATGAACCATCGTGCTCATCACACAAAGTTTTATCCTGGGTGGGAATCGAACCCACGACCACTTGCGTAGCAGTCGGATACACTCGCACCGCGCCACAGATGCAGTCACAGTCACAATGGCTATATTTTGCACCAAAACATTATATTGTTATTCCTTCGCGTGTGAGTAACCAGTTGTAGCATCTTGATACATTATGTAAACTTAACTAATGTAATTACTGACGATTAGAAAAAAGTGATCTACCAGGTTCTTTTTAAGGATCAACCTATTACATTACGGATCTGGCGTAGGTAAATGTATGTGGAAGCAATAATCCTTGACGTTTATAAGTATTACATTGTAACCTACATGAACATGAAAAAAAAGTGTGTGTACCAAAGTAAACAGGTAAGAAGTGAAACTTCTTTAAGACATTTTTTACAGCTATAAGTTTCTCTCAAATGTCGATAAAAAAGTTTCATTTCAAAAATGAATTTAATATTTTTTTAGCAATTATAAAGCGATTAATGAATTACACGGCAATGGCCTCATCACCTGCTACGTGGGACAAGAATGCACATGGTGAAATGTGGGCGTATAATATGCCTATACCACCCCTTCGAGGATAAAGGTGTGATTGATACATACATACATAGAACAATTATTTTAACGATAGAAACAGATACAATAAAAAAGGACGAGAAAAGATCAAATCGGTCAACCAGCAAACACGTGAATAAATTGTGGTTGTGTATACGTGCGCCTTCCTTTTGTACAGTCAAAGACAGCTATGATAGATGGATGCTGAAGAATAATGGCAAACTTATTCCGATTTATCACAAAACGTACCATACACATTTATACAACCTGCAAACTGAGAGAACACGAATGTAGCTACTCTGCTTTGATATGAAAACTTTGCTCGTACTCATTTGTAATAGAGAACTCGCTTATTTCTTTTTTTAAACCCAGAAATAAAAGGGGGTGTAATAAATTTGACGTCGATATCTGTGTGTGTGTGTGTGTGTGTCTGTGGCATCCTAGTTCTCAAACGGATAAACCGATTTCGATACCTAGGTTTTTTCATTTGAAAGCCAATTTCTTTGCGGTGGTTCTTAGGTATGTTTGGTTAATATCGGTCTAGCAGTGTAATAGTATCAGCTCTTTTCCAAAATGATGTAAGGTATTTTTGGCGTATGATTACTCGATTAATTGCTTAACGCGAGCCAGTATAACCGTTAAATGACAATTAATTGATAACTAACAACGCCCCGCCGGGTGCAGTAAGAGGGTAAGACCCAAGAAGTGCTGACTTGACGTCGAAAGCTGCCGACTACCGTGCGAAGTAGAGGAGTAAAAGTGGGAAGGCGTACCCTGGGCGTCGCGAGATGTCACTAGGACAGACGCTCGAATGGTGATGATGATGATGACCTGATGCTGCAACCAGCATGGCCTTCAGAGAACCTGACTCTAAAACTCCCAGCAGACATATCGTATTTGGGTTCAATATCACTGTTTAAGGGTTGTTGCATAAATTATAAGTGTTTATTTATTTAATTCATAAACAATTTTTACATTGTGTTTGAATTTTGAAATAGGTACTTACAAAATACTAAATAAAATATAAATACAAATCATTAGCATTATTTGAATAATTTATCATGTCTTTAGTATTACAACAATAAAATATGTCATTATACAAGTCCCATCATTAATACAGTACTTACAAAAAAAAAATGTTAAAATTAAAATTAACAGTATAGCAGTAATATCAGAGTAAAATTAGAAAAAGAATTGAATTGTTACTCATAGTTCTTCAATGGAATAGTAGCACCCACTCAACAAAAATGCCTTTATGTTCATTTCAAATTCATTTTTGTATAACAGACGTTTTAAATTCATTGGTAGCTTATTGAACATTTGGACAGAATTATAAACAGACCCATGCTTAACAATGTCAAGACGAGGCACGGCTACAATCTGAAGGCCAGTTCTCGTAATAAAAACACGGTCAAAGTTACATTCCAATCTAAGCTCAGACTCCCAAATCTTCAAAAAGGTATTCTCGTAACAAAGTTTTATGCATCTAACATTAACTGTAAGTTGATTAAATCGAATTGAGACTGAAAGTTCAAAATAGGCAAAATCAGTATTCCGCTAGTCCTGAAAGTCCAATCTGCGAGAGCTTTCTCTTTGTCTTCTTTCTTCTTCGGACTCATATTCCTGGATATACTTCTTAAAATTTGTCAATAAAATAAGCACATATAATAATAATAATACACCCCTCGAGGACAGTCGTTATCTTTTATAGGATTAACGCAACCCTATGAGGGCATAGTATATTCGCTTTTAGAGTCATCCACTTTCTGATATCAACAAAAAAATGTATCAGAAAGTTATTGAAAAGCTCACATCCGCAGGACAGCTTGTGGCGAGCTGAATGTGCGTGACTACACATCGGTCCCGATTCCTCAGAGTTTTGTTGCCCTTCTGCACCGGTTAGCATTAAATGGGCTAACGGGAGAGCAGTGAGAGTGCTACTCCCGGGAGTGCAGCAAAACTCAACTCTGGCTTGCCTTAATTGGCTGGTCAGAGGGAGAGAGCCGGAGCTATATGCTCGGGGGTGGAAGTGTCATTTTCAAGGGCATAACTACGGGGAAGCCCGCTCCGGGCCTGTCCCGCGAAGGTGAAACCGGCGCCGTACCGCTCGACACCCCAAGCCGCTCACACCGGTGTTGCCTCCTGTCGCCTTACAGGCTTATCATGCCTATGGCGATTGTATAGGGGGCCCATCTAGTGAGTTGGCGAGTCACCGTCTGCCAATTTTTTGATAATCAGATATTAAAATGGCAGACGCCGCCTTCATCCATAGTTATAATCACCTTGTTCATCAAACCCCCCAACCCAATAGCCCATTTCTTAGTAAGTTTTACAATAGTTTAACTCCCATTGGAGGTGGTCCATTATCGTTCTTCTACATAAGGCGGGCGTGGACTGTCTGCACTGGGGGTCCCATTTCCTTTTAGATTAAAATTCTCAAAGGGCCTCTGCGTGTTGGACCAGTATGTCCCCATGTACGCCTACCAAAAGCCTGGGTATCTTCATAAAAAAAAAAAAGATACCCGTGAAAAGAAGAAACATAATAATACTCTTTATTGTACACCATAAATAAAACTAATTACAGATTTTTACATTCATAAATGTAGTACAATGGGCGGCCTTATTGCAAACAGCAATCTCTTCCAGGCATCCTTTAGATGGATAGGATTGTATTAATATCGAGTGTGGGAAGTTTCAATGGTGACGTATTTCTGTGCAACTAAAATATATACTCAACTATATACTACATATATACTCCTTATAAATATACATACATGCACATGCATACATACATAAATATTTACACATACACAAATACATACATATGGGCCTATAAATTAGTTTACATTGATAAATAATATTGTTTTACCTGTGCTTTAAAAGATGCTAAAGATTGAGCTCGCCTAATAAATACCGGTATAGCATTCCACAAACGCGCGGCTTGCTCTGTGAAGGATTTGTCATAAAATTTTGTAGCATGCACCGTGTGCAGTCTCAAATTCTCTGACGACCTTAAGAACCTCGAATGAGTATCACTTAGAAACTCAAAACGATCATTGAGGTAAGAAGGAGCTAGAGGGTTAAATAAAATATTATAAAGTAATAATAATAATAGAGTAAAATAAAGTAATAATAATAATACCTTTTCTTATAACCTGGCAACCCTATATGTCAAACGTCGTTTTTTTGCTAATAATATTTTGAATAATATTATAAATTAATTTAAATAATAGAAGAAACTGTGTAAATATCCACATTAAACGAAAGAAATGTTTATGAATCATAAAATTATACAAAACAGAATAAAACCTAATTATAAATATAAAATAATATTTTCATTATGATGGATAGACATGACGTAAAATGTCATGTTTTTATAAGGCTAATCTAAAATAAATATTATGCAACGACATGATTACAAGATCCAGGAACAAACTGCCAGCACCAGTAACACCTCCGGACTCGTCACACAGCTCCGCCTCGCAGCCCACGGTGAGCACATCAGCTACACCGACTGCTGCTGAGGCGTCGAGTTCTAGTTCCAGTGACGAGTTCTTCTCTCCGCCGTCGTCACCACCACCAGCGCGGCGGCGTGGGAGAGGCCGGCCACCGACTCGCTTGGCGCCCCGCGGCCCACCGGCTTCGAATAGGGCTCCCGCTACCGGTGGTGATGTGCGCCGCATGCGATGGACTAATTCGATAAATGAAAACGTCATGCGGGCATATTTTGTGGCTACAGAGGGGGGAACTAACCTTACTGCGTACCGTAGTCGGCTATTAACTGTGTTTCAGGATCTTGAACCAGCTGTTAACGTCTCGGCACAACGATTATCGGATCAGGTGCGGGCTATTCAACGTTGTAAAATGTTGGAGAGTACTGTACTTGAGCGGCTACGTTCTGAGGTACGAAATAATCTTGACTGTCCAACTTCATCACAGGTTACAAATTCATCGGTAACAAACACAACACACAATAATGAAGTTGTTGCAGTTTAGGTTATATCCGTAAGTATCCAGTGTAATGATAACTTAAGGAGTGCATTGGAGGATGCGATTCTGGAATTTCGATCTATGAGTCCAGGCTGTAGACCTAGCCTACCGCGTTTGCCTATGCATAAACGGAATATGGCCTTGGTGTGTGCTCTAGATTCGCTATTACCTGATTATTTGGATAATAGTGAAGACCTTGGTGATACGCACTCGATTCTATACTGTGCGGCCGTTGCAGCATGTAGAGTAGCTGAAGTAAAGTTTTTAGAAAAGAAACTTGCTTCTTCTCCTAAACCTGCTGTACCAGCTTGGCAGTGTAGAATTGAGCGTCGTATCGCTCGGGCTAGGGCACTCATTGGGAAGCTAATCTGCTTTAGATCGGGAAACACTCGTCCGAGGGTCATGCGCTTTGTGAAGCAGGCGTTTTCAGGCACTAACATCACGCCTCCAGAATATGTGAGAACGTCATGTATCACGGAGCGCATTGACTTTCTGAAGCAGAAAGTTTGTGCATGGGCAAACCGGATTCGCCGTTATAAGAAACGCATAGAGCGATATACCCAGAACCGCATGTTCCAAAAGGATGAGAGGTGGGTTTATCGACGGTGGGAAAACCCCAATTCAGGTGTGAATAACGGACCGCGACCAAATGCTGATATTACAAATGCATTTTGGCGTGGTATTTGGTCGAGGCCCGTTAGTCATATTGAAGGTGAATGGATGAGAGATGTTGAACGAGAATGTGAATCTATACAGGCAATGGAGTCAATTAATATATCTGAACAGGATGTAGCAAATGCAGTCCGTTCGTTACCCAACTGGAAATCAGCGGGACCGGACGGACTGCATAATTTCTGGCTAAAGTGGCTCCGTAGTTCACATTCTCGTTTAGCAACTCAATTCCAGTCGTCTGTAGAGTCGGGCTCTCTGCCCGATTTTATAACAACTGGAATAACCCACCTTCTCTATAAATCTGGCGATGCCTTGGATCCCAGAAATTATAGACCTATCACATGTTTACCAACAGTCTATAAACTTCTAACATCCATTTTGAGAATCAAAATTACTTCACATTTAGATAAAAATTCAGTCTTGTCTTTGTCTCTAAATGGATGTAGAGGTGGGACCCGAGGCACCAAAGAGCTCCTTATAATTGATATGACCATTAACCAACAGGTACGCCGTAATCGTCGCAGTCTGGCGACATGTTGGATTGATTATAAAAAGGCTTTTGACTCTGTGCCTCATACGTGGCTTCTGAGGGTGCTGGAGCTGTACAAAGTGGATGCAACTCTTTGTACTTTCCTGCAGTCATGTATGAGGCAATGGAGAACAGACCTTTGCTATCCAGGATGTCGTCAGACTGTAACAAATGGCTTGCCTATTGAGCGGGGCATATTCCAGGGCGACAGTCTCAGTCCTTTATGGTTTTGTCTAGCACTGAACCCTCTTAGTACTATACTAGAGAGTTCAGGGCTAGGCTTTCAGTTGCGAAGAGAAGGTCGAGTTATATCCCACCTGCTTTACATGGACGACCTTAAGCTATTTGCAACCACCAAGTTGGAACTGATAGAACTATTGAAGTTAACAAAATCCTTCAGTAGTTCTATTAGAATGGAATTTGGCGTTGACAAATGTGCAGTCATGCATGTAAAGAAGGGTGGGATTGTGGAGTCTGAAGGTGTTGAGCTTTCGGATTCCATAATACTCAGATCTCTCTCCACTACTGAGACCTATAAGTATCTGGGTATATCACAGGCATTAGGAATTAACCAATCTGGTCTGAAACAAACATTGAAGGAGCGATTCTTTGGCCGTCTGAAAAAAGTACTGAAAAGTCTTTTATCAGGCGGTAATAAAGTGCGTGCCTTCAATGGGTGGGTCATACCGGTCCTAATGTATTCCTTCGGTATACTTAGATGGACTCAGACTGAATTAGATGCCCTGGATAGGAGAGTGCGGTCCCTGTTGACCACATTTCGAATGCATCATCCTCGTTCATCAGTAATGAGGTTGTATATCCCTCGGAAGTGTGGAGGTCGAGGCTTTTTAAATGTTAAGACCCTCCATAACCGTGAGATATGCAACCTCAGAGAATATTTTCTCAATGCTGACACGAGGTTGCATCGCGATGTGGTTGCAGTGGATAATGGACATACCCCGCTCTCGTTGGCTAAAGAGAATTGGCATAAACCTATAGTACTTGGTGTTACTGATCGCAAGGAGGTATGGAAGAGTAAGGAGCTGCATGGTCGTTTTTATCAGACCTTACACAGGCCTGATATAGACTTCAATGCATCAGTATCTTGGCTACGATTTGGTGATCTCTTTGGAAAGACTGAAGGTTTTGTTTTTGCAATTACTGACGAAGTTGTAATGACAAAGAACTACAGGAAGTATATCCTGAAGGATGGTACGGTAGACATCTGTCGGGCATGTCATCGTCCCGGAGAATCCCTTAGGCATATTATTTCTGGTTGTTCGAGTCTTGCAAACGGTGAGTATTTGCATCGACACAACCAAGTAGCCAAGATCATTCACCAGCAACTTGCTCTTAAGTACAATCTTGTTGATTTAGAGGTACCATACTATAGATATGTGCCCGACCTAGTTCTCGAAAGTGGTCATGTCACATTATACTGGGATCGATCTATTATCACGGACAGGACTATTGTCGCCAATAAGCCTGACATAGTGGTAATAGATCGATTAGAACGCCGTGCAATTATTGTTGACATCACCATACCTCACGACGAGAACCTCATGAAAGCCGAGGTAGACAAACAAAAGAAATATTTAGACTTGGCTCATGAGGTTGTCGACGTGTGGGGTGTGGATTCAGCGATTATTGTACCGATAGTCATATCTGTCCATGGACTTATAGCCAAGAGCCTTGACCAACACCTACAAAGGCTCGCGTTAAACGGCTGGATCAAGGGAATGATACAGAAAGCAGTTCTTCTCGACACGGCACGTATTGTGAGGAAATTCCTTTCTCTGGAGCCCTAACCACCGGTAGCTTGGTCCCTGTACCCGATACCGGTGGGTCACTATTTTTTATATTTTTAAATGTATTTTTTATTTTGTAGATATATTTAAAAATGTAATTGATATGTTGTATAAATAAATAAAGAGAATAATAATAATAAATCTTTATTCATTTAGGTCACAAAGTAACACTTATGAACGTCAAGAATATTGCTTCTACATTTACATTTACTGCCAGATTCGCAAAGCAATAGGTAGAGCCTGAGGAAGAACCTGGCAATAAAACTCATGGCCACTCTTTTCTAAACGCCAGTAATTACATTAGTTTGATTAACATGATATTTGACCAATTATATAGTAATGAATTTATACAAACAAAAAAAAAACAAAATCAATGTTGTGTTTAAATCATATCAAAATTAGAGCGATTATAGTTGCCGGTTCTAAGGGCAGCCTACCCTTGAAGAAGAAGAATCTGGCAAGAAAGTCAATGGATGCCATTTTAAAATGTAGGAATGGCTTACAACATTAAAATTACACTTACATTGTTCCTTTGGATTTATGTGAGAACAGTCGACTAAACTTAAGTTTACCTTAAATATAAATAAGATTATTTTTAATAATTGCTATAACAGCTATGAGCTGACCAGTCCCAACAGACGGCACCCGTTCACGGGTATGACGCATTATATCAGCCATCGCCCTACTCAACCGTATTATAGGGAATAAGGCGACCCGATACATACGCCACCACTGCCAGGACACTTAGGCGAGCATGACATACTCAAAAACTGCACAGCAACTATCATGTCAATTTCAAAGAAATAAATAAGTCTACATGGTGCTCACACAATAACAAACTCAAATTACATTGTATACCGGGACTAAACGCAGCCAATTTAGAAACCTTTAGTTGTCAGATGTTTCAAATTATTAATAATGTAGAGATGTAAAAATACAACATATATATGCAGATTTAAGGCATATCACAAGATTCATTCGAATCCTAAATAGCTCAAGCGAAGAGCAAGCAACTCATTTCCATTTATTTTTATCGTTCAAATAATCATTAGTTGTGTAATAGGCCCTTTTCAAGAGGTGCCTCTTAATTTCCGCCTTAAATTTATGTAACGGCAGGTTCATAATGTTTAAAGGAATTTTATTATATAGTCGTACGCCAATTCCTGCAAAAGAGTCGTGAACCTTTTGTAAACGATGATGCGTTCCAATTAATTTATGCTTATTTCTAGTATTTATCGAATGTATGTCACTGTGTCTATTGTATAAATGTATGTTCTGTTTAACTAACATAATATTTGCAAATATATACTGTGATGCAACCGTTAAAATGCCAATTTCCTTAAATTTTTCTCTAAGAGACACTCTAGCCCTCAATTTATATATTGCACGTATAGCTCTCTTCTGGAGTACAAAAATTACTTGTAGATCAGCTGCTTTGCCCCACAGCTAAATGCCGTAAGACATGACACTATGAAAATAACTAAAGTATACCAGCCTGGCAGTTGCCACATCAGTAAGCTGCCTGACTTTACTAACGGCAAAGGCTACCGAGCTGAGTTTACCTGCAAGACACGTTATTTGGGCATTCCACTGCAGTTTGCTATCTAAAGTGATCCCCAAAAATACAGTTGATTCTACAAGATTAAGGGTATCACTGTTCAATGTTATATTTGTACCGCAATTCCTGACATTAGGCATGCTGAATCTGATACATTTTGTCTTCTTAGCGTTTAGTAGCAAATTATTGGTCGTAAACCAATCTACAACTTGGGCAAGTGAACTATTTACGCCGTTAAAATTACTAAGCGTGCGATCAACTTTAAAAATAAGTGACGTATCATCAGCAAATAGAACAATGTCGCACAAGTTCTGTATATAGAATGGCAGATCGTTAATATAAATTAAAAATAGAAACGGACCCAGAATTGATCTCTGCGGTACGCCCATAGCAACAGATGCTCCAGGGGAGCGAATTCCATTGACATCAACATGTTGTATTCGATCATTTAGGTAGGAGGCAACAAGGTTCAGTGCAGAGTCTTTGATACCATAATAAAAGAGTTTTCCCAATAGTGTTTTATGGTCAACGCAATCAAATGCTTTGGAGAGATCGCAGAATACACCAATAGCATCTTGTCTATTCTCCCAGGCGTCATATATATGATTCAGAAGTGTCACACCTGCATTAATGGTAGAACGACCCCTTGTGAACCCATACTGCTCCTTATGTAATAGCATATTTAAATTAAAATGAGCTTGTAATTGTTGCAATATAATTTTTTCAAAAATTTTGCTAATGGCTGGTAATATTGAAATTGGTCTGAAATTACCAGGGTCGGTTTTGGATCCAGATTTAAATAGAGGTATTACTCTACTGTGTTTCATTAAATCTGGAAACACTCCTTTATCAACACATTTATTAAATATTTCAGCTAGATGTGGTGATATATTAACAATGATAGACTCAATCAATTTTACAGAAATACCCCACAAGTCAGCTGTCTTTTTTGAGTTAAGTGACTTGAATACTTTAATGATATCATTTGGGTTTACATATTTGAAGCCAAATAAGACACTACACTGATCCACGCTGCCCCCAAGCATGCGTTGAGCTTTTATTGGACAAGAATTTAAGGAGCTAGTTGTTTTCGCGGGTATGTCTATAAAATAATTGTTAAAAGTTTGTGTTGTTAAAAGTAAGGAAAGTATATATGAGTATTTCGACGAAAGCGAATTGAAAACTTGCGGAAGCTGAGCCCATTGTACACGAGAAATCATCCAGGGGCTGCCTAAAAGGATCACTTGAGTTTTAGTGGGATTTACCTGCAAGCCATATACACATATAGACTAGGAACAGTCAATATACCTAGCTCCACAAAGTATTTCTTGCATGACACATCCTGCCTTATACTAACTATGATCCTTATGGCACGTTTTTGTAAGGTAAAAGCTCTCTGGACCTTATAATTATAGCTACCTCCCCAGAAAAGAATGCTATACCTTAGCCTAGACTCGACCATTGCGTAGTAAACCATTTTTAGGTGTTCTATATTCACCTCATTACGAAGACTTCTTAAAACATAACAAGCTGAGCTTATGGCGCTTTCTAAGACTGACTTTCCAATTTATATATTCATCGACATGAACTCCCAAAAACTTCACGACTTCAATAGCACTCACCCTTTCACCATCCACTTCGCAATTGAGAGAGCTATTATTTTTGGTTGGTTTTAAATAATACTACGTTAGTCTTATTAGAATTAAGTTTTAAACTATTTGCTGTAAACCAAGCAGAAAACGTATGCAGACTATCATTCACATTCACTTTGAGAGTGCTTAGATTATCGGCAGATATCACCTCACCATCAGCCTTAGTATCGTCTGCAAACATTACTAAATGCATCTCCTGTGGTGATACTTTGGTTACATAGTTTATTAAAACATTTATGAAAGTTATGAACAGGATAGGACTTAGTATCGAGCCCTGTGGTACACCAGTTTTAATATCTGCCATTTTAGATCCATACGACTGAACAGTCATTCCTCCATTTTGTAATCTGCTCATATCTTGAATATCTACAAACATCTTTCTATTATTCAAATATGATTGTAAGAGGCACTTAGACTTATCCCATAATGATCCAGTTTTATTAACAGCAATTCGTTATTTACAGTATCAAAGGCAGCACTTAGGTCCAAGAAGAGCCCCGCTACTTTCTTCTTTTGATTCAATTAACCAACTATATCCTCAATCAACGTTCTTATGGCATCCTGAGTACCAATATTTCTCTGGTAGCCTTCTCTGTTTTTGGCGTAGGTATTTTTTTAATGATTAATTAAATTTATTATTATACATAGGTATCAAAGTTCAAAACATAATGGCTGAAATGTCTTGAGAATCTGTCTTTAACCGCTAGATGCGGTAACAAAGTATAAACAAAGAACAATTAGCGATGATGACTTGCGCTTATCTTGACTCGATTTTCGCATGTAATATGACACGTTATATTTGAGACCTTTTCCAATTATTCTAAAATTCTTTTGTACTTTTATTTTGTATATATTTTAACAACAAAAGCTCTACCTGAAGTTGACAGCTGTGCA